>CM059257.1:1360888-2697188 GCA_030347555.1 Lablab purpureus | reverse complement strand
TTTTTAATGTCCTGAAAGATCCTGATCATGCTCTAGAGCATGTGGTGAAGTTATCTAGGATTGTAGTGTTTACAAATAAATGGTTCCAAGCTGGACCAAAATACTGATGGAACCCAAGTATGCACTCTTGGGTTTTCCAACCCTAATTTCGGCATTTCCATTTGAACAAAACATGTTCTCCACCATTCCTCTTCTGTGCTTGCACTTCCCATCTGTTCTGGTGTTGCCTGTCTTCTATAGTGCACTAGTTGTCTTTCTTTATCTGGTTCAATGCTAGTGCAGGATCAGAAGGCTGGTACAGTGTGCTGCTGGTTCCTCTGTTTCTATCTGTTAATTTATATGGGAATTAGTGGAGAATACAGAGGAACTCTTTTTGCAATGGACCAGGTCTTACACTCCAAGTATGTTGGCACCACAATTAGCAACAATCATTCGCAGCAAACCAAGAATCCATGTATTAGACAGTATTTCAATATTACTGTATATTTCCCGTGTTTTATTTGATCTCTTTCTTAAAGGAAGTGTTACATAGGTTATACTTCAGTGTTTATCATGCTGAGCTTCATGGGGATGCTTAATTTTCCCTTTTACCATTGTTTGCTCAACTTTATTTTTCTGTTTGATGGAGATTGCTTTGTACCCTAACGTTATAATTATTTTGTATGTAGCTAAACTTTTTTTCCTTTTTTGTTGCTTACAACATGTGCTCAACTGCAGAATATAGCCATCTTGCCTGTTGTTTCATGTTTATTTTGTCTATTTTCTCTTATGCCTACTTATTGTCTAATAATTGTGGTTTAGCGACCAGAATCTGTTAAGATTGATGCACGTGATGTTAATGGAACTAGATTTTCAGTCAACTTGTCTGAACTTCCTGCACGAATATTCCAGCACGAATTTGATCATCTACAGGTATGCTTTGAACTTCGACAACTAATGCAACTAGTGTTTTAGTTTCTGCATCTTATTTTTGTATAAATAAAAGTTGTAACATATAAATATTTTTAAATTCATAATAAATAAATATCTTTGAATGAAAATTCAACTGAGACAGAGATAGCATATGATAGATTGAAAGAGTGGATAGTTAAGAAGGTCAAGAAAATATAAAAAAATATCTCATCATATCACTATTGTAATAGAACAAATAAAATAATTTGCATTTTAGGGATGACAAATGAACCTGTCCTTGTGTCGTGGGTATTACCCGAATCTGTCTCGATTTTGACAGGAATTCCCGCATTAACTAGGTATGTGTATGAGTAATACCCGAATTTTAAATGGGATATAAGGATGGGGATGAGGATGTACATATCTATCCCATCCCCATCCCAATACCATGTTTTCATCCTCATACTCATTCCTATTTTAAATTATTAAAATACATTTAGTTTATTAAGTAATCTAAAACACTTATATTAACTTTTCTTTAGTTCATAGTTTTGTAATTTATTTCTAGAACATACATTGATTTTTTTTTATTTTTTTTCTATAATTATTTGACCTTTATTCTATTGTTATTTCATGATATTTTAATTTGAGATTTATGCGCTTATAATTTCTTTATTGATATTTGTTATTAGAGAAAAGAAGATGTGTATTGTTTTGACTTTGAATCATTTATAATATCATGTTTTCTTTGTTGTAATATTTATTTTTTTGTAAAAATTATTTAATTAATATTTGAAATAGTTACGGAAAAATATGATTATACTCGTTACTCGATGGGATATGCCCGTACAAAGGGATGAATAAAAATTTTTGTACCCGTTGGATATGGGGATGAGAATGAGAATGGATTTTTACTGTAAAGAAAATGATGAAAAAGTGAAACTCGTCCCCGCCCACCCCGTTGTCATCCCTACTTGCACCTCTTCGTGCATGGTTTCCAAGTTTCATTATTTTTATGATTTGTATCTATTTTTTTTAACTAACTAGGTTAGCACAACCTATATTAATCACATGCAACATCCCTGATATAATTAATAAAAAAGAAAGGGAAATACAATAGCAGGGGGACCAAACTAAATTCATTAGGAAAACCAAAATTGTGGAAGACCATATCTATCTACAATAATCATAAGAGATGTAAGGAGGAACACCCTCGCACCAAATGAAAGCTAGTCCCCTAATACAATGGTTAGTTAAATTATCAGCAAACCTGCTACCTTCTCTAAAAATATGATTAATTCTAAAATACTGGAACTATCCAAGGAAATAAGAAGACAATTTATTGATAACAATCACACGTTACATTCCTAGCTCCTTTATTTGAAACAACCAATCTCTCCAAAATCAGGAAACAATATATGCTAAAAATAAATAGAAAGATTCTAAAGATATTTTATCATAATCAATACGTAGATTCTAAACATATTTTTGTTCCAATAAACCTGTATTTACAACAATCCCTCTTAAGTTGATAAATGAATATCAACCATTCCCAACTTTTCATAACATCCTGGAATCTAATGAAGACCCTTTAGTGAAAAATGTATGTTATCTGAAGTCTTGTAAGAACACGAATTACAACCCAAAGACCTTTGTCTAGATTATTTTTAATGAAGTGTTTGTCAATTTCAAAATGTTTGGTCATGTCATGTTGTCTTGGATTATGGACAATGCTCATGACTGACTTTTTGTCATAGTACAACTGTATAGGGATGACTACCTTGATTTTAAGGACATCTTGCATTATTTTCATCTCAAGTCCTTCACACATACCGACTCAAACTTCAGTTTTTGTACTAGAATGGGATATGCGGTTTTGTTTTTTGCTTCTCTTAGTTACGAGACTTTCTCTAAGAAACATACAAAACCCTATGCATAATCAACAACAATATGTATTTCTAGAGTTAAAGTGTCTTCCTTGGCTTGACTTCAAATACTAAAATTTTTTGTCAATTGCTTGCATGTGTCTTTATTTTAGGTTGTGCATAAACTGATTCACGATACTAATTGGATAAACAATGTCCAATCTTGTGTGTTATAGATAAATCAGATTCCCTACCATGCTCTGATATTGGGTTCTTTTTAAAGAAGAATTATCTTCACTTCCAATTCTATAATTTTGTTTAATAGAAACTCCTGAAAATCTACATCCCAACTTTCCTGTTTATATGAGATCAAATACATATTATTTTTTTTTTGAAAAATGAAAATCTTTTTCTTGGAGTAAGCAACCTCTGTTCCAAGAAAGTACTTGAGTTTTCCCAAGTCATTCATTTCAAAATGGGCTGCCAATTTTTTCTTCAAATCTATTTGCTTGGTTTCATCACGTGCTACAACAATCATATCATCTACATAGACTAGTATGGTGATTTTACTTGTGGAGGTGTGTTTTATGAATAAAGTATGATCTTCTACTTTGTCTATATCGTATGAAAACACTGCTTCCGCAAATCTTTCAGACCATGTCTATAAGACCATATAAGGCCTTCTTTAGGTGGCACACCTTGTTCCTTCCATTATTAGTTTCAAATCTTGGGGAATTTCGATGTATACTTTTTCATCTAAAGCTTCATAAAGGAAGACATTTTTTACATCCTGCTAGTGTAAGTCCCGACCAAAATGATTGTCAAAACAAGAACATAATCGGCAAGATGTATACATAACTAGGCATCAATCATCTCTCATTGTGTAAAGATAGGGGTGTCATTTGTATTTGGTTGGGAAGATAAGGGTGTCATTGCTATTTTTTACATTGTTTTATAGGTCACTTAACAAAACATATAGCTGAAAAACAAAGTAAACAAAAAATCAAAGTTGTTGTGGTGTGCTTTTAAGGATGCGTTGTTGGGGATGAAACTCCAGGGTAGATGTGCATTAGTGGAGCAACCACCATGATGGAAGTGCAACTAAAAATGGTAAGACACACGTATGGAGCTTGTTGTTTGGCAAGACAGAGAAGTTGCACATGAATGCTTGTGAGTGCTTCTATGGTCACACTTTGGCTTAATCTAGATAAAATGAGAAAGGACAAGTCGATCAATGGGTTTGCTAGGTCGAGGGGCTGCCAAAATAGTCCCAATGATTACGTTGGTGCCCAAAAAATTTGCGTAAAAAAGGAAACAAGTCATTAGAGTGGGGACAATGAGCAAGAGGGTAAACCAAAGACGACCCACAAAACAGTTTAAACATAGGGGACTATGGGTCCATCAAGCAACTATCATTTAAAGGTTCCTATGTCAGGCTTACCACGCTGAACAATAAAAGTTTGAGATATTATACTGAATTCATATGCTGAATGACACCATTTGGGACTGATTTATAAGAGTGATTGATTAGTTACACATTATCCTTATAGGATATTCAGTTTCCTCTAAATCAAATATCAAAATCCTGTTAAATCACAATACATTAAATGTATACTATTTTTTCCTATTTATTCTTGATTTTCAACATCTTTTATTGATTTCTTCACTTGACAATTATTTCAAAGATGAACTTTTTAAACTAATTTTATGTAATGGCCTTGTGTAATTTTAAAGATATGCTTACATATTGCTGTTGTGTCTACAGGGAATTCTCTTCTTTGACAGAATGAGTGAAGATGTTCTTGATAGTATTCGCGGGCAATTACAGGTTAGAAAATCCTTTTCCTATTCTTTCATTTTTTCACTTGTATATCTTTCTTTGACTTTGTAATACATTATTAGAGAAACATTTATTTCTTTGGATAAATAAGCTAGACGAGTTATTTCATGATATGAGGTTTTTAGCTATGTTTTGTGATGTACTTACTATTACTATAAGGTGGAGGCGACTAAGCCTAGTAATCAAAACTAAAAATCTAATTTCTATTTGTCGCCCAACTTTACTTGTTTTAAAAAGGTTAGGAAAAACTTGAGCCTTGTGACTTGGATGTCTTAAGTTCAAATCTTGAAAATAGTACATTTCTTGTGTAGATAAGGCTTCATGTGGGCTTTGTCAATAAAACTAAAATCGACCGCAAGTCAGTTAAACTATTTTGAGAATAACTGTTTCGGATGAATAAAATTGGATATTGAGTATTTATTGAAATAAAAAATCGGTTAAATTTGGATTTGTTAGGTGGGTGCGGGTGTGGTAAAAATAGTCTGTCAAATCCATGCTTGACCAACAAATTTGTTTTTAAAAACTTCAACAAATGACACGTTCTATGTGATTGCTTAAATTCAAAATATAATTTAAAAGATTTTAAGAAATTGTAATACAATTAGTTGTTGCCTCATAACTATCAGATAAATATTTTGCAGACTTCAAATAATTGTTGGCTATAGTTGATTAGGTGAAAGCATTGAGGTGTGAACCACTGAACTTTGTCTAAGCATGAAACATAGGTATGAATTTTGTTCTCTCTATTTGTAGTTTATAACGAAATACAAATTCAATTTAGTTTTCCTATCCGCACTCTGGAGTGGTAGTGAATACTTGCCCTATTAGTTCCAACTATTTATAAGATCTAAGGGTACACTAAACCAAACCTCATGTTCTCAATCCCCTAAGTAAAATATGGTTCTTGAATGAAAAAACCAGCATCTTGTTAACAC
The DNA here is from genome assembly GCA_030347555.1 of Lablab purpureus. Classification (NCBI taxonomy): domain Eukaryota; kingdom Viridiplantae; phylum Streptophyta; class Magnoliopsida; order Fabales; family Fabaceae; genus Lablab; species Lablab purpureus. Next base: position 2,691,657 of record CM059257.1, on the reverse strand, counting down.
TACCTAGAGGCTTCTCAACTTCAATATTATCCCCAGTTTTGGGGTGATGTATTGTACACATGTTATATCAATTGCATGCTATCATTTATCTAAAACAATCAAATTCCTCACTCTATACTACTTAATCTTCTTGGTGTCTTTGGCTCCACTTGCTATATTCACAAGAAGTGTGGTGATGTATTGTGCACATGTTATATCAATTGCATGCTATCATTTATCTAAAACAATCAAATTCATCACTCTATACTACTTAATCTTCTCGTGCTCCACTTGCTATATTCACAAGAACTTCATGCTTGGCCTTGAGAGACTATTTGCATGATCTATCACAACCTTAAGTTACCATTGGTCAAAGAAAGGGTGTTGATGTTTCTCCCCTACTTTTAATCATTATTTCATCTCTATTGATGTTTCTCCCCTACTTTTAATCATTCTTTATATCTCCATTGACGAATGGGATGTATTTGTCTCATTCTGTATGTAGATGATATTGTTATCACCATGGTACAGTCCAATTGAAGCAATACCTGTCACGCCAATTCCAAACTAAGGACCTTGGAAAACTTTGGTATTTCTTAGGCATTGGAGTAGCTGAATGATAGTTTTGTGATATCTCGAAAGAAAATATTCCCTTGACATATTTGAGGAAACTAGCTTATCAAATCCAAAGATTGTGTTATGTATACCCCTATGGACCCTATTGTCAAACTACTATCCAATCCCTTCTTAGATATAAGATGGTATCGAGTTTGGAAGAGAAACTAAATTACTTTACCATCACTTGTCCAAACATTGTTTTTGCAATCAATGTGATAAGTCAGATCTTGAACTCTCCTTGCTATGATCATTGGGATGAAGAGATACAAATCATGAAGTACATGAAAGGTGTTCATAGAAGAGTTATGCATGGGGGTAGAGGACATGCTCAGATTGTTGGGTATTTAGATGTTGACTAGGTTGGTTCACCCACCTTCGAGTATTGTATAATGGTAGGACAAAACCTCATATCCTAGAAGAGTAAAAAGAAAAATTTAGTTGCAAGAACCAATGCCAAAGCTGAATATAAGACCATGGCGGTAGCTACTATCAAACTCATTTGGTTGAAACAGGTCATTGGGGAACTCAAGATTGAAGAAACTACCTAATTTGTGATACTTTGGCAGTTTTGGACACTGTATCTAATGCAATGTTCCACAAGAAAACCAAATACATTCAATTGGACTATCACTTTATTAGAGAGGAGATCAAGATAGGAGATATTACAACTAGATTTGTTAACTCTAGTATTCAATTGTATGATGTTTTCACCAAATCCTTAAGGGATAAGTGGATTAGCTATATATCTAGCAAGCATGGTACATACGACTTATATGCTCCAACTTGAAGCGAAGTCTGAAAATTAGGAAATAATATATGCATTTAATGAGGTTTATTGGCAACCAAGATCTTATCTAGAGGAAACAAAATCTCCTCTTATAATTTGTATTTCATACAATAGTTTATATATACCTTTCTCCGTGATGCCTTAGAACAAGCTCATTTTCTGCCAATTAAGCCTCTCATTTCTTATTATTGGTCATTAATAATACTCAACATGTAACTTTATAACTTATCCAAAAGCTGGTCATCATCCAAACAATCTCCTTAATGATGCCAGAATTATACTCCAGCTATATCACCAAATTACGGCTGGGTTACACATTGCAACGAAAAGTTGGCTTCATTCTTCAACCCAATCTAATATAGCAACATTGGCAAAAATGTTCCAAATCAAATATCTATGGTAAACACAACACTGTCTGAAAGGCCAAGGAAAGAATTGTTTAAAGAAACAGTTACCTGAACAGACCAGGATCTGATTCTGAGCTAAATTGATTGGTCAAACAGATGATACCCGTAATTTTGGAGAATAATGGTTGTTTATAACTTTCATTGTTGTAAGAGGGTCACATTTGTAATGATTCATTTCATCTATCAGACAAGTTAATATCTATGATGTCTATATTGAGTACAAAGGAATTAAATTTTAGAGAAAGAATGTTAATAAATGTTTCGGTTTTGGTTAAATTGTTACAGGCCCTAGAAAATAAGTACGAGGGAATGACTGGACTCCCAAGCCCTGAAAAGATAGAGAACAGCAAGAAGAGAAAGGCGGCAGTTGGTTTTGGGAAATGATTATCTTCAAGGTCTTTTCTATGATAAATTTTATTTTTCCCATTCACATAGATATTTAAAAGTTTAATTGAACTGAAAACGGCTTGCTTATTTTACAGGTCAATATTCATTACACTGAATTCATCACACAAAGACATTTCTACGTTGAAGTCCATAAAAAGATGAACCATAGATTACAGGTCCTGCATATGGTTGGTTATGTTGGAGACATATGTACTAATGGCTCTAATTATCATTATAATATACTTAACGAGGTTTCTCAGCGTGGACTTCCTTGTCTAGAATTGTTTATGCATACTGGTTAGAAGACATTTCTATTATAAACAATGACAGCATCAGTTGTTCATGTTGCCCTGAAGGAGAGAACTGTCTTGAAGAGCTAGATGCTATTGATTTATTGGTTTTAATTGTGGTTCTTGAAGTCACCTGTGGAGTTGATTTTTGTTTTTCTGTAGGCATTTACCATGTATTATTTTGGGATTTATTACCTGAAAACAGCTTATGGAATGGAGGAAAACCTTTCTTTATATGGTTTGCTCTTAACATCCCGAAGGCAATAATTGTTTGTAATAAAAGGGCCAATTGCAATTTCATAAGTTGACTAGTCTTCAATGGTTATCCCTGCCTGTGTGGATGGGGTTTTTTGATTTTAGACTTGCATTTTAATTTTCAGTACCACATTTTGATATCTTGGCATTGGATGTTTTCAAGTGAATTCTTGCTGTCTGTCACCTGTCCCAGGGCTGTAGATTCTACATGGTAGGAAGAATGATGCGCGGAGTAAGTGGCTTTCTATAAATAAATAACCTTGCTTTTACCATTTTCTCATTCTTATGGATGAACCAATGGAGGTGGAAGTTGGTATAAACACTGGCGGAGTTTATTTGTGTAATCCAAAAATTTGAATGAATTGGTTTTCATAAACATCACACTGTTATGTAGCTTTCTGCAAATCATGCTTGGACGTATTTTCTATATAGAACACTGGAGGCTTTTAATATGCAATCTGAATCTGTCCGTAAATTTCACAATAGGGAGTTTTAATCATTTATTTTTGGACTTCGACATTAATTGGTAGTTAAGCATTAATTCTCCATGATGGTGCTGAAAGAGAGAAATTAAAGTGAAGATGGGAAAATGATGAAGCAACAAATCGAGACATTGTATCACCCTTTTAAAATTAATCAAATGTTTGTTTTTACAGTTATTGATGGTTCTGTACTTATGTTCAAACCACACAATTGTCTTTCTCAAGACTAGCGCAATTACAAACGTGACATGTTTATGTGTTCGTTTTATTTTCCTATAAATATATAATAAGAATAATTTATATATGACATTAATTTTAAGTAAACTCTTTTTACTCTAAACATTTATAAATATATATCAAAATTATTTCAATTATATATTTCTAATAAAAAAAAGAAAATATATAATCAAGACGACTTATGTGTTTATGTTAATAATAATAAGAAATATTTAAAATGAAAAAAATATATTGGTGGAACATTCATATTTATTTAAAAAGTTTGGTTTAATATTATGTTTATTTTAAAAATAATATCTTTTAGAAAATTTAAAGTTAAAATATAAGATCTTTTAATATTTTGTTTGTTTTAAAAATAATATTAATGAATATCTTTACTAAAGGGTTTAGGTTTTTTTAAAAAAGTTTAAAATCAAAGCACAATATTTTTTAATATTTTATTATTTTGTATAATGGTAACCCGTAACATTAACGACTTCCATACATGTGTAATGAGAATAACTTCGACACATGTGGTGAGAATGAAAGAAAAATTATTTATATAAAAAAAGTAAAAAGTCATAATTAAATAATAAAAATTAAATTAAAAATAACGGTAATACAAAAATAATTATCGTTTAAAGAATAAGAAATAACTGATAAAATTTAGAGTAGAACATTATTCTTTATCATTTGATTTTATACATTGTTTGGTAAATGAGAGAAGAGAAGCATGATGTGTTCTTGAGATGAGAAATTTTTTTTAAACAAAATATATAAGAAATTAAAAATAATAGTAATAGAAAAATAATTACCATTTAAATAATAAAAAATAATCCTAAAGTGAGAAAAAAATCTAAATGAGAACATTACTCTTCATCATTTGTTCTAATTTTTTACTTGTAATCTTTTGTCATAATATCATTTATGCAATGTTCCTATATGAGAGAAGAGGAGGATGATGTATTCTTGAGATGCGAAATTTTTTCAAACGAAAAATGTAAGAAGTTAAAAAATATAATACTAAAATAGTTATTATTTAAAAAATAAGAAATAATTCTAGAATGTGAAAGTTTAGAAAAAAGCATTACATTTTATCTTTCATCCATTTGATCTCATAGTCTTCTTTAGTGTATGTACTACAGTTTATATTGTAGAATGAGAAGAGGAAGATGGTGATTTTTTTGAAATGAAAATGTTTTTTAAAAATGTAAAATGTGAGAAGTTAAAAAAGAAAAGAGAAAAGTTAAAAAGAATATAAAGATAAAAAAAATTAAACTCTATGTCGGATTAAAATTATTATTTATTATTTATTTAAAAATTAATTTTTAAAAAGATAAAATAGAAATATTAAAATATATATAAAAAAAATTATATAATTTTATACTCTTTATACATTATTATAGATTATAGATAATGAAAAAATTAGAATTTATTCATTTATTTATCTGAGAGAATAATGTGAAGTTTAAACAAGATATTTAGGTTTAAGATAATTGATTATTGAAAAAAATGATTTTTTTGTTTGCAACAACTATGTGGGTTTATGCTAAAGGTACATTTCACCTTCATGACAAAGAAGGAAGAATTATTCACAGAAGTCACAAACAAAGAATCAAATGTAGAAAAGTACAGATAAAGAAGACGCAAATTTGGAATTCAAAGAGAGGAGATGTATAACCTAAAATCGAAGACACAATTAGAGAAGACGTGCGTGCGTGGTCACAACAGAGAAGATGATGCCGCTGGCAAGTCCCACTTGTGTGTTTGGGCGTTTGGAGAAGAAGGTGTGCCGTGAGAGAACAGGGTATGTTCAAAATAACCAGACTCAACTAAAATAAGTGAGTAGTGAGGTGCTTCTCTCATGTCTGTTTTGTTCTTCTCAATTCTCAATGGGTTTCATGTATTGGATGCATCTTCGCAGGAGATGACTATTGTTAAAGTTCACACCAACTAATTCTTCGTTCAAAGTTTGGAAAGAGCAGTTGAATGGACGCTCGGAAAAAAAATCCAATCTTGGTCATACTTGGAAGGAAGATTGTCATGTCGTACATTGCGAAGACAACAAGCTTAAGGTATGCCATTCCCAAATTTAGTGTCTTTCTGAGGTTCTTTTCTTATTCCCAAAACCAAAACTCCAAAAGCAATTCTGTGTTTGATGCCATTGATGATGCTGTGGCCTTATTCAGTCGCTTAATCACTATGCACCCTCTTCCATCTGTTGTAGAATTTAACATGATTTTAGGGTCAATAGTGAAGATGAAGCATTACCCTACTGCTATATCATTGTTAAAACAAATGGGGTTGAGAGGAATCACCCCTTCTATAGTGTCTTTGAGTATCTTGATCAATTGTTACTGTCACTTGGGTCACTTGGGTTTTGCCTTTTCAGTGTTGGGCATGGTTCTCAAGAGGGGTTATCAGCCCAATGCGGTAACCTTGACCACACTCATGAGAGGGCTTTGTGTCAATGGTGAGGTTAGGAAAGCAGTGGACTTTCATGATAGTGTGGTCGCTCAGGGGTTTCTGTTGGATGAAGTTAGTTATGGGACCTTGATCAATGGGCTCTGTAAACTAGGACAGATAAGAGATGCCTTTGAGTTCATGCAAAAAATGGAAGGGCAAATGGTTAGGCCTAATGTAGTAATCTACAATATGATGATCGATGGTTTGTGCAAAGACGGACTTGTAACTGAGGCGTGTGGTTTATATTCGGAGATTATTGGCCGGGGAATAAGTCCTGATATTTTTACTTACACTTGTCTAATTCATGGTTTTTGTAGTTTGGGGCAGTGGCGAGAAGTTACCCAGTTGTTGTGTGATATGGTTGATAACAAGGTCAACCCAAATGTTTATACCTATAATATACTAATTGATGCATTATGTAAGAACAGAATGCTCAGAAAAGCTCATGATATGTGTAATTTGATGATTGAAAGAGGTCAGCAACCAGATGTAGTTACTTTCAACACTTTGATGAGTGGATATTGCTTATACAATGATGTGGATGAGGCAAGAAAGTTATTTGATACATTTTTTGAATGGGATATTGTGCCTGATGTTTGGAGTTATAACATATTGATTATTGGGTATTGCAAGATTAAAAGGATTGATGAAGCTTTGATCCTTTTCAATAAAATGCGTTGCACCAATTTGGTTACTAATATTGTAACTTACAGTTCTGTTATTGATGGTTTATGCAAATCTGGGAGAATCTCTTGTGCGTGGGAGCTTTTTAGTGCAATTCATGATGGTGGTCCATCCCCTAATGTTATCACTTACAATATCATGTTACATGCTCTTTGTAAAATCCAACATACTGATGATGCAATTGAATTATTTAACCTAATGTTTGAAAGGGGATTGGCTCCAAATGTTTCCAGTTATAACATCTTGATTAATGGGTATTGCAAAAGTAAGAGGATTGGTGAAGCCATGAACCTTTTCAAAGAAATGTGTCAGAGAAATTTGGTTCCTGATTCTGTGACTTATAATTCTCTCATTGATGGTCTGTGTAAATCTGGGAGAGTCTCTCATGCATGGGAGCTTTTCTATGCAATGCATGATGGTGGTATGCCAGTTGATGTTATCAGTTATAATATCTTGTTAGATGCCTTTTCCTAAACACACCATGTTTTCTAGGAAATTGATTATTAAACCTAATGTTCGAAAGGGGATTGACTTATGGTTTTAGTCATTCCATCTTGGTTGATGAATATTTCAAGGGTAAAAGAAGCAATGAATCTCTTCAGAGATATGCCTTGCAACAGTTTATTTTTGATACTATAAACTCATATCTCTGCTATTAATGGCTCAGAAATCTAGGACAATCTCATCTGCATGGGAGCTCATCGATGATATATATACATGATAACGGATGGCCATCTATCACTTACAAGTTACAATACCTTGTTAGATGCTTTTTTGCAAAACCAGCATTTTGACAAGGTGACTATTTTGATTCAGTGGTGTCAAAAATTTTTTTGACAGGTGCCCATTGCCTAATTGATAGGTTTTACAGAGATGAAAGACTTAACATTGCACTAGAGATTTTTCAGCATTTTGGTTGAGCTTGCTGGTGTGAATGTTGTCACATATAACACCATTATGAATGGACTCTGCTTAGAAGGTTTGTTCCATGAAGTAGTGGGATTTTTTATGGACATAAAAATGAGAATTATAAAGCATAGGAGCTACTTCAAGAAATGTTTGCTGGAGATCTGAACAAATGATAAAACCCTGGTGAGATACAGTAGCTAATTCACACTGAAATCTATACTTCTATGCTTCTACTAAAGATAGGTTTGGATAAATGCTTAACAAATGCATTGTTGCGGCTTTGATGTAGGTTTTGAACCCTGTGGAAGGTGGCACTCTCGAGGTAATTGATGTTTTGCAAGAATATTTCAGGCAATTTATGTTTATTCTTGAAATAACTTTTCTATTTCTTAAATGAATAATAGTTGTATGCATACACGATTTGGTTTAACTACTTTCTATGAAGTGGCATATGGGGTGTTTGTTGCATTTTTGCTTTACTTTACGTTTTTGAATAGAGAATTTCACAATTTTTAAAACATTCTAATATGTCGATTTTGAATTATTTCTTTTCAAATTGTTTCGATCTTCAAATCTTTTATTTAAACAAGACAATTCAAATTTATTGATTGTTTTTGGATAAATTATTTTTCAATTACCATCAAATACAAAAATAATAATAATATTAAACCAAAAACACATTGATGATTTTTTTAGTCGATGTTATTATTTTGTAGAAATTGGTCAAAAAAGAAAATAACTAACGTTGACCAAGTTTTTCCATCTTGATAGAGAATGTTTTTAAGTTGACGTCAACCAATATTATTTAGGTTAATATGGGATATTTTTACAATGTTGTTAGTTAGGGCAATTTTTGTCAATTTTTTAATAGCTAAAATTTTTGCCTAACTAATATGGACAAAAAAAAAATCTTAATCAATTTTGGTGAAAGTTTTTTCAAGCAACATTAAAAAAGTTTAACAAATTATTGACAAAAAATACCATTGGTGTGATATGACAAAAAAGTAACTATGAAAATAAAAGAAATCTAATTTACATCAGAAAAAAATAGTTTATTTAATATTTAGTTGAGAAAAAGTAATGTCGAACAAGAAATAACTCGAGGATATCTGTCTATATCATCAAAATATAATTATCTTAAATAAAGCTATTGCTTTGGAAAAGGTTAAACTTTTTTAATACCCTTAAAGATATTTTTGGAGGAAGGGATGCAGCATAATGTTTATTTTGTAAATTTGTTTTTAAAGAAGTAAAATTCGCCCAATTCTTTTACTGCATGAGATATGCAGCGTGCATGATTAGGTTTTGAATTATAAACACAATTACAATCGGAGGGAAGAAGGGATTGAGAAATGGCAGAAAATGCAGTTGCCAAAGAAACCGAAGCTAAAATAAACTACAGAAAAAATGTTAGTTCATTAGTATACAATAGTTGGTGGAAGGACCTGAACCCCAAAATTTGTTCTCCATTAATGTTATTTTTGTAATCCTGTGCTGGTGCTGATTGAACTGCTTTACTAATTGCATGTTTTGGTTAGATTTTTCAAAAAAGAAACAAAGAAATTGAGATTCAATTGAGGGTTGAAATTTTAGACATAATTTTTTATATTCAATTTACCTTTTCTTTATCTGTTACTGTTAGATGTGTTGATTTCAATGTTCAGTATAGATGAGATGTTAAAGCACTTAACCGTAGAAAAGGATTGCTAATAATATTAATCTTGGATCAAAAGAAAGGCATTTTTGTATTAAAAGAATGTAAATAACATTTGTATGACTCACGTGGAACCTTTCACTTTATAATTAGGATGTTTCTTCCTTCACCTCCTAAAATTTCTTCCTTTATCTCCAAAAAAAATTTATAAAATATCAAAATTATTTTATGTTTGTTTTTCCATCTTCTTTAAAAGTAAGTTTGGTATAAAATAATTTTTAGGTAAAATTTAAAAGTCATTTATATAAAAAAGTTTATCTTTTAAATTGTAGAATCCAAAAATTAAATTTTTGAAAAATTATTTTTTAAATTGTAAAATTCGAAAATCAGATTTATAATAGACTTCCAGGTATCAAATAAAATTGGTGTTTCAGATTATAGAATTTAGAAATCAAATTTTTTAAAAATTATCTTTTAAATTGTACAATTTAAAAATTTACTTTGAATTTAGAATTGATTTTCAGATTTTATAATTCATAAAATAATTTTCTAAAATTTTGATTTTGAAATTCTATAATTAAAAAATAATTTTTTTATATAAATGAGTTTCAAATTATAAAATTCTTTAAGATAATAATTGAATTTTTTACGAGAACAATTTTAATAGTTTTGAAATTTTTGAGTTGGAAAAGAAAATCAGAAGAATCTTATAATTAACTTGACCTGAAGGAATAAATAAACTAGTTAATCGAGTTAGAAAATTTGTAGATTTACTTGAACATTGATTTTGGTTAATCGTTTTACTAAGAACCAAAATCTTTCTAGAATCCATATATTTCTAATCATGTTTTTTTTTTTCAATTTTTGGCCTAAATGGAGCATATGATTACGACCAATCACCCATAATGCCTGTGGTATTAATGACGTGAATAATATATAATTATAAGGTGGTGGACCACAATTATCAAAGGAAGCACAAAAGGAGGAGAAAAAGTAAAAAGTCTAAAAGGCAAAAGGCAAAGCTTGCGTTTTGCATATAAACCACGAACAAAAAGAATCCTAATCTTCCAATTTGGTAACAACCCAGAAAAAGTTATGAAAAATTCAAATAAACCAACGAAAAAAATTCTTTTCTTTTTATAAAATATTAAAAATAAAAATTGAAAAACACTATTATAACACCCTAAGCCGTTCCGCCGCTGCAAATGCCGGCGAGCGAGACGGGAAACCGATTGCAAAGGCTCTCTGGCGCCCGTGCTCCGTCGTCGACGTCAGCTGTCGGCGGAAGAACCCTTCCGTCGACGAAGAGCACTCTGCCACCGTTCCTCTGCTGGTGGCCGGTGACCATCCTCTCGAGCTCTGCCGCCGTGCCGTAGAACTCGCCGTCACCGAACCTCCGTTCCACCTCCAGAAACTCACCGAGCGACGCCGATCTGGCGTCACCGTCGCGGCAAAGCTGCCACCACTTTCGCCGTCTCTCCGCTGCAGTCGACGTCGTCACAACGGTAGCTCTTTTCTTCTTTTTGACTGCTGCAGCGGTCCTCCTCGTACCTCCGGTGGCTTCGGCGGCGGAATTGGGATTCCGGTGCTGTGATGGGACTCTGAATGTAATGGTTGGGAAGTTCACTCCCATTAGAGTCCCCAACGTAGTGCTTCTGTCGTGGAAGAATGATCCTGTGGACTATCATTCAAAAACCAAAAAAAATTTTTTTTGATTAATTTGACTTGAAAAAGGAAAAAAATTAGAAAAAAAAATTCTGGGGTGTGAAAAAAATTGGAGACTTTTTACAACATGAATAAGTGAAAGTGAACTTGATAATAATACCTCAGTGTCAAGATCAGATGAAGAAATGGAAGAGATTGAGGGTGAAGACGGTGGTGGCACCAATTCAGTGGCTGGATCTAGCATTGTTGTGTTGTGACTTATGGTGTTAGAGGAATCAGAGATGAAAGCTGAGAAACTCTCTGAGGTGTTGTGGAGGTTATGGAAAAATAGATTGTGTCAACTAGGAATATGTTGAGGTTCAGATTTGTTGGTTTATATGCACTATAAGAAATGGATGAAAAAGCATGTTGGGATCCAAGGAAAAGGAATAGGATGTGTTTGAAATGATTGTTGTTTTGGGTGATTATCAGTTTATCACTGTCAATTGTGGCAAAACTTCAAATCCACATATTTGTTTCATTTTGACATTTTCTTTGAGACCAAAATAAAAGAGAGTTAGGTAGTAGAATTTAAATTTGGAAATTACATGGCTAATGTGGGTTTTTTTGTCTTTGTTTGAAACTTTTATTAACACTGTTAAAGCAGTTAATTTGATTAACCTAATTTTATTTGAATAGTTAACTTCAGTCAAATGTTAACCATGATGTAAAAGGCAAGGAACTCCTTCTGATGCCATATTTGCTTTCTGTATTAAATGCACAAAAGAATAATCCAATAATTAACAAGCATACAATCTATATAGAAACAAGAGTTACAGAGTCACTGTCAACTGTTCTATATTCTTATAGGTTACATTTGGCAAAGGGTGGAGGGATAAGTCAAAATGTATTGGTAAGACGCTTCAATTATTGTTTCTATCTTTTAAGTTTTCCTCTTTTCTATGCTCAGAACAAAATTTTCTTTACTCCTTACTTTTTGCACAGAATAGCTCAATTTAGTATTTGATAGTTGTGTGAAGAAAAGGAAAATGTTTATCATACATGTGATTTCTTTTATGCGACTCTAGTTTTGTTTTCTGATTTCTTAAGAGGAATGAGTTCCTAGATAGACATTTTTAGATGCTTTTCTGAGCTAAAGATGCAAACTTGAAGTAGACTACTAGCTTGGTGAGTATCAAGGAGAAACAAATCAATTTTTTATGTGTGTGTGAATCCCTATAAAAATAACTATTTTTAAATAATTTAATATAGTAATCCTAGGTGAGAATACAAGAGGAAAACAGTAACTTCATTGAAATTAAAAAGCAAAAACATGAACCATTAATACATTATAATATGGTCTAAAAAATGGTTAATGAGATTAATTTAATATTAGACTCTGAAACATTGTAACTTCTGCCCAGTAAGAAACGATGGTGTGATTAAAGCTTGGAAATTGGCTAAAAACAATAATTGAATTATTAACTTCTATTGTAGCATAAAGTAGGGTTTTTGAACGAGTGCAGAGATAACCTAATGATGCTTGTAAGCTGTGAAAGATGAATTATAATATGAACTATTATGACAGACTTTAGGAAAAGGTAAGGAAATGGATTAAATATTAAGCACTGAAACATAATAATTGTAGCATTAAGATCTACTATAGAGTAGGGGAGAATTTGAATGAGAAAGGTATCATCAGTTAATGATACTTGAAAGTTGCAACATGCTTAAGGTCATACTTGAAATATAAATTATAATAGAACAGCAAAATTAGAATATAATGCTTTTTAATATTTGTAGAAAAATATGTTCATATTTAATATTTGACTGTGTCCTAATGTGATTGTTTTAGAAGAAAGATGTCAATAGAACGTAAAATAAAATAAAATAAAAATAGTTACTGTTTGGTTGAGGGGAAAACTGCATAATAAATAGCTCATTTTCATTTGTAAGTGGAGCTAAATAAATGTAGTGTGCCGTGCAAATTTGGATTCGTTTTTCAATAAAAAAAGATTGCTAACCATCTATTTTCCAAGGAATCAAACATAAAGTGTAAGTAAATTACAAGAAAATGGTGCTTCAAATCTTCAATTTAAGCCAAAGCTAAGTTGAAAGGAACTATGAGATGATGTAATGCCCCAAATGGTAGTATATTTTTTTTGTCGATATCGCCAACTAAAAGGTGAATTAAAGCTTAATGTTCTTAGCTTCTCTCACCATCATCCCAGCTACAAAACACCATTGGGATTGAGCTAGAATAGATAAAAACTTCACTTGTAAAGTGGTTGTTATTGAGATAATTTTTACAAAAAATCAAATGTTATAACTCATTTTAACATTGTGGAATTGGCAGCATAGTGCATGAGCAATATGATATGATCACATGGGAATTGGATAAAGTGGGAAAAGGCTATGCCATCATACATGGCGCACGAGGTTTAGAACATCAAACCCATATGGTCCTTCCCAATTCAGACTAAATTCACGTGGAGTTTGAGTTTTCTTTAACTTTACAGTTCAATTGGGGGGTTGGGGATTCATGGAAAAAGTTGCAAAGCACAAATATGGCTCATTCATTCTAGAAAGGTTTCGGCCTTTTTTAAATTTTACAACATGTTTTCTATTTTCTGTTTATATGAATAAATTTTAAATACTAACTCATATTTCTCACTTTAAAATCGTGTAAGAAAAAATAATAATATAACAAATATTTTTCACTCTTTTCTTATTTTAATGTCATCTTAAAAAAGATCAATAGATATGTTAAGTTGAAGTAGTATCTACTTAGCTAATATTTCATTTCTAAATAAAAATAATTATAAAAATATGTGCAAGAAGTATTTGAATGAACTAATTCATTTAAATTTACATTATAAAAAAATTGTTTGAATAATTATATTTTAAATGTTTTTAATCTTTACAAACTATATCCGTATCACAATTTAAAGATTAAACAAATCATCCTACCCACACAAAGATACATTAAAAAATTTTAACACCTATTTACTAAAATGAAATACGAATAACTCACATGTTATATAGAACACGTATAAAAAATTACATTAAAAATTTACTGAAGAAATACAACCTTATACATCCAGAGATTATGTGTTACACAATTGGTACGTAGAGTTTTGCCTAGGCATTTGGCTCTAGTATTTAAGAAAGCTGTTGTAAGAGGTTAGCTTGATAATTTAGCGTAACAAAACTATTGACATTACAAGAGAGGGAAAATGTTTGGATGGAATTGTCCTAGGTAATTTCATATTTTGAAGTTCCTTGCATGACATAAAAATATCATAATATCTTAAAGAATACTGAATCGAGTACCAAAATTCCAAACATGACAGCAATATATTTGGCCTTTCAAGCCAAGTCACTTCTCTGTTTATGTACCTTCATTCCCAATTCCATGTCAGTATATTTCTTATGGTCCCATGAACATTTGAGTATATCGTACACCAAGTTTAACTATATCCTTTTGGCTTGAACATACTATGAGTAATGAAAGTGAAGGTACCCACACGACACGACCTCGAGGAGGTACGAGAGCAAAAAAAAAAACACCTTCCAAACAGCTATATGAAATTTGGATAATAAAAATTGGCAAAGGAAACCATTTTTTGAAGAAACTCTACAATAGAAAACCTGAATTTTTTTTTTCTAAATCAACCTCTTACAATAATTAAAAGCAAAATCTTATGAGATGAGATGTGATGTACAGGCATACTTCTGTTTTATGAACAAAATGCTAAAGTAAACTATGGCAACATAGTCTCGTGTACTGTCATAGATCCTGAGAAAAATGCAAACCTAATCTGATCATATAAGCTTGACTAAAGAAATTTACATGGGGGGGAAATCGTGGATAAAATCATTCCACATTTCCGCAGCAATAGAGTCCCTTAACTGCGAAGCAAGAACAATTTCTTCAGAATCAAAAGTATCATCTGATGGCCGAGTCTGGTTCTCAACATCAGTCTTTGGTGGCACTGCCATCTCTAATGGGGTTTGCGATTCCTCCATTGGAAATGAACCATACTCATACATCTTGAAAAGCCAATCATCTGGCTTCTCCTTGCGAATGAAATTGTGTAATGCACATGCAGCCACCACCAACTTCACTTGTGTTTGTAATGGGTAAGAAGGAGCAGACATCAATATAGGAAATCGTGCCTTTAAAGCCCCAAAAGTTCGATCTGTGACATTTCGTAATAATGAGTGCCGTTGATTGAATAGTTCACTAGCATCTTGTGGGTGGAAATCGCTGGGAAATTCCTTGTAGTAGGGAGTACTGGAGTATGGAGCAACGAAACCTGGCACATTTGGATACTTACTGTCTACGATGTAGTATTTACCTGTATCATAAGACAAAGTGTATGGAAGTCATAGGAAATAATTAATCATTTGATCCTTAAGTTTGCATTATGTTTCTTTTATGTTGTATTAGCTGCATATGTTTCAATTAAGTCTTTAAGTACGAAAAAGAGGTTGGAAACATTTTCCTTTAGTTGATCTGTGAAAATAAGAATACATCACCAATCACCTAAGGTGGCATTTGGCATTGTCATCTCCTAACCATCAATCTCTCACAACTACAACCAAATAAAAGTTGAGATCAGCTAAATATTTAAAGATATACTATCTTGATCAACTTCAATTTGATGCAGCTAAAGGATAGATAGGAAAAGATTCTAATGCGTTTGGTTCAAACGATAAAAGGGAAAGGTAGAGTCTCCTTTTTGCGTTTGGTTCAAGAAAAGGGAAGGGAAAACATGAATCAAATACTCTGTAATATCATTACTAAATATTAAAGAAGGGGATGAGGAAGCATTTTAGTTAGTATAGTCCAAAAATTATAAATTACTTTCCCTTTCCCTACAAATTCACTCAATATCAAAGGAAAGAAAAATAGAAGGAAGGAGGATTTAGGCCACTCATTTCCTCTCCTGCCCTCCAACTTTTTGAACCAAAAGAGTTCAAATTGAAAAAAAAAACTTCCTCTCCCATTATTTTCCTCTAATCATAGGCACCATGCTTTTTTATTTTCAAACCAAATTAATGGGCATTTGCGGAGAGAAAAAAACATCCTGAAATCCCAAAAAGAGCCATGGTGAATTTCATCGACTAGGCCGCTCAACCCTAATATCATCTCTTCGAGTTTTGCCCAGGATTCAATGGTGTGAGAAATGGACGGAAGAAAAAGAGACGTACAATTTTTGTGTGCGTGAGAAATGCGCCGAAGAAGCTTGAAGGAATGGGTGATTTAACAGGATTGATGTATAGTATTTTCACGGTAAGGAGCTTGCATCTTGACTTTTTTTAGGAGAAAGTAGAAACCGATTCAAACAGCACACGAAGTTAGAGAAGTCAAATAGAGAGCAAAATGAAGATTTTTTTTATTTAGTATGAAAAAGGGTTGAACCATAACATGCATAATCTTGTAACAACGAACCAAAAGCACTTTCTGAGTTGGAAGTGAATTTTTTTTTAGTATCAACTGTTAAATTAGAAGGGATTGCTACATAGACAATACGTAATGAATTTTAGGTAACTGTTTTTGTCCAAAATGAAATGGGTAGCTAGTTGAAAGGGTTGGTTATAAAAACATTACATTTTGTTACTCTCATTTATTTAGGACATAATTGAAGCAGAAACTTTTGGTACAAGAATGAAATTGATGTGAATTTAAAAGGACGTGGAGTTTAGTTCTTCCTAATCAATTAATATATCATACAACTGAAAATGACTTTAACTTCCCAGTGCTAGAGCTTAAAAGTTGGTTTCATTCAAGAGACAGAGATCAAACAGTATTACTACCTAAATCATAACTGCATTTCACATAAATTTACCCAAATAACAGAATATTTACCTTCAGGGACCTGCAGTTTGTTCCGTCTTGTGATTGCTGAATTAAAAACTTGCAAGTCTGTAGCAGATCCTTCCCATCCAGCCAAAA
Organism: Lablab purpureus; assembly: GCA_030347555.1. Lineage (NCBI taxonomy): Eukaryota > Viridiplantae > Streptophyta > Magnoliopsida > Fabales > Fabaceae > Lablab > Lablab purpureus. The sequence continues at coordinate 2,674,917 of CM059257.1, read as the reverse complement.
CATAATGGAACTTGAGGTCAAATGAGCAAGCTGCCAGAATATTCTGTGAAAGTAAACCATTTTTATTGCGGAAAGGTCCTTGCTCATCTACACCTACCGTCACTGGTACATGTATACCATCAATTACTCCCACACAATCCTATTAAGGAGTTTTCAAAAAGTAAGATAAAATCAACCCATACAAGATACTGATCAAACTCATTTCTGAAATCTTACTTTAAAATATGGATAAAATCTAGGATCTTCAAAGATTTCTGAAGGAACACCAGAGCCAGGAGGCTGAAATAGATCCAATGAAATTGACATTATAGCATTCAAAACATGGTTAAAGTGACGACTAATAGTTTCTCCAGAATAACGAAATAACTCTTGAACTGCCCTTGTCCGTAGATTATGCCCAATAATGAACACAAATATGGCCAGTTGCTCCTCAATTTTGATTCGATTTGTGTGACGCAATAAACCCTTGGCTCGCAGAATATTACATAACTTATAAAATACATGCTTATCCATGCGAAAACTCTCCAGACAGCATTCATTTTGACCATTGAGTACTTCATCTACAAATTTTGCACCGTTAGATGCTAAACGAATGAGTTCCTTCGGAACATGATTTCCGGAGACTCCATCATTTTCCTCTTCAGAACTCTCCATTAAGGGAATTATGACTGCTTCTAAGTTCTGACAGATGTTACTTGTCAGTAGATAGAAATATGAAAATGAAATTTCTTGTACCATAAAAATGTTAATCGATGGCCAATCATTCATACATTTTCAACCCCTTCCTCCCTATCCCTTTCAAATGCTTGAGACTAAAAGCTAGACAAGTAAGGTTTCACAAATTTGGCAATTAAGGTCTAGTTACAAACAGAACTTCGTTCCAATTTTCTATTCTTTAACATAATATACACTCTAGACAAAACCTACAATGCCACCACCATCCGGGCAGATCTAAATAGAAGCTTCCTTTATCAAAAAATAAAAACTAAAGCAGGCAAGAAGCAAACAATCATGAATTGCAGAGAGAACAAGACTAAGCACAAAGCATGGAAAGCACATGGAAATGATAAGCATCCACTAAACTCCCCTCATACACCATGTTTTTGCATTTGCATGAAGTCTCTATATGCTATTGCATTTAAAGCCAGAAAATGAAAATATGAAGTTTATGCAGTACTTCCAAAAATTTCCTGTGACAATTCAAAATAGTCCACCAAAGGTCAGATGAGAGATACTGAACACACAAAAAAGGGAGCGTTTATGTAAATGAGCTACTCAATTTTACATCAATTCCAGAAGAGAAAAGGATATATTTGTTTGAGGAAAGAATTAAAATTCAAATAAAATGCAACATCAAGTACCTAGACAATAGCTTGGAAGTAGGGATATGGCATGCGACATGGATATGATATGATAGACACACAAATCTTTAAAATCATAAACATCACACGATTATAGTAAAATGCATAAAATTAACATAAAACGCAGTTCTTAAATGAGAACTAATATTTTAAAAGAATTAAATATATTTTTATTCTCTGAACTATTTGTCAAAATTGTATTTTGTCCTTGGAACAAAATTTAGATATATTTTGTCCTTATATTTTATAAACAGGTGTAAATGATAATCGATTACATATAAAAACATCTTTAAAGAGAGGAAAATGAGACGAAATGAAAAGGAAAAGAGTGAAAGAAACTCAAGAAACGGATGAGAGTGAAGTAAGAAAATATAAAAAAAGAAAATAAAGAAATAAAAAAGGAATTCTGACACGTCATTAAGGATCATTTACACAAGTTTATAAAGGACTAAATAAGTCAAAAATTTACCACAACGACAAAACACAATTTCAACAAATAATTCAAAAACTAAGAACATATTTAATCCTATTTTAAAAATAAGCATTGAGTCCTTGTAAACATAATAAAACTTTATACTTTCTTGAAGTATTCTGAATTTGTGATAATTCTATCAAAGGAAAAATTAAATACAGGTAACAGTATTCAAAGTGTCTATGGATTCCTAACATGGATACTTGTCTGATAAAAGTAAGAAATGATACAGCTACTATTTTAAATGATCCATCCAATATTCAATTCTTTTCTTTTCTTCTCTCATTCTTCCTTGCATACTGGCCTGAAATGCCAGCAATTAACCACCCACATAATCAAAACTGAAAAGAGAAATGCTCGCAACAACTCTTTTAAACACCTCAATTATTGACTTAGCTTATTACAAACAACACAATTTTGCATTAGTTTACCTTCTTATTTATTTAATCTCTCTCGTAAATTTATAATCTACAATAAACTTCAACAAACAACAGCAAATAGAGATTTACTAGCAATGATCAAACGAAAAATTCGAGAATGCACAAAGAGGATTGTTTCACTTTTACACAATCACACAAAATATATAAGTAAACACCATCAATGCATACAAATTAGAGACTAAACCATCCTCAACCTCACACGAGGTTTTGAAAAACGGTACACGATCGCGATTGTGACTGCAACATCAACGCGACCGCGATTATGGTGGCATTTATCAGTTATTTCACGCAATATAAAAAGAACCACAATGGCGACAGCAATTTAAAACCTCTTCCCCACACACAACAGCTTCATGTAATGCAAAGAGATGAACATTCACAAGCTCTTCTACAAACAATTACCGTGAATTTGCACCTTCGATAAATATGCCACGGAGATTGAACTCGCTCACACCCAGTTTGTTAGCACAGAAAGAGTGAAACCAATTCCAAATGCGGCCGCCATAAGTTATTTTGTTGCAGAGGAAGTAATTCGTAATAGTAACGCTTTTCACAATCTAAGAGACTGTATAAAATCGAAAGGTAAAATAATTGGAAAATTAAACAGGAAAAATAATAAAAAAAATAATTGGTACTGTACCGGACAGAACTGAGAGAGACGACGACGTCGTTTGACAGTAGTAACGTGGAATGAAACTAGCCAAATAAGATTGCACTTATCATTATTTTATAAAACATTTTTAATATATTTTAAAATATCAAAATCAATGTAACTTAGATATACAGTAAAATAAAAAATAAATAAATAAGTTGAACTCGTTTATTATATTTTAATATAATTTATATTTTGTTAATATCATTTAACAACGACTGAACCTGTTCATATAATATATTTATTTTGGTAGAGTATACCATTAAATAATAAAAAAAATATTTAAATATACATTTTTTTCCTATTTTTTTCTTTTAGTTATTAATAATTATCTTTCATTTTTAAACTTCGAATTATTTATTTTTGTTGTTATTATTAAGGAAAAAATTCAGATAATCTACACTTCACACCATCTTCAGCTTTTTTTCTATTTTTTCTATTTTTAAACATCTAGATTATTTAAATAGTAAGTTAATCCAAACCAAATAATTACTTTTAGTAGTTGAGTTATAATAAAAACATTATTTTAGTTTTTATCTTTGTTTATCATTTAATTATATAAATATTTATCTTTATATTAAGATGAAATAAGAATATTGATCATTTTAAATAACTAATTATGTATTTAATTTAAAAAAATCCTATATCGTTAATTTAAAACATGATAAAGTCTCACTTTAAAATACTTTAATGGTGTCACAAGTAAGATTCACAATAGAAATTTATAGAAAGTTGATGTCAGTGTTTTATAAATATATTTGGATAAATTTTTAGGACTTTAGATAGAGAAAAAATGATTTTTTTATAAACTTATATTTACTAAATTTTAAAAATTTTAAGAAATTATATGAAAAAGTTATTTTTAATTTATCAAAATACTTAAAAAAACTTTTACAGCATGCTAATATATATATATATATATATATATATATATACTTTTATATTAATAAAAAGAAAGATAATACTAATATAAACTATATTATTCTTAAAAAAATGAAAAAGTGTAAAATATTGATTGTATGGATAGAACTGAAAATTATTTTCATTAAAAATTCAATATTATAAATTCTAAAACTATAACGTGCAAGTCTCTATTAACAAGTACTAGATTGTTATGATTCATTTATTCATTTTAAATGAGTTTCTTTTATTTTAGTCAATATAATTATATTTAATATTTCAATTGTATATTAAGATTTTAATATTTGATAAAATAATGGGTTATGAATAGTATTAAGTGCTCTTATTTTAATTTTTAATAATCAATAAATATTATGATGGGCGATTGTTAGGTTAACTTTTCCTAATATAAAATATAATGTGCAATATGATGATAAAATGCAAATATCTACTGCTAAATACTCCTTACATACTAAGAATTTGAAATGAAATATAAAAATAAGTATTAATAATTATAATTATTATAAAAATATTTCCATATTTTTAAGATCTTATTCTTATTTTTTCTTTAATATAAGAATTATATAATATTTTATTTAATAATAATTTAATAATATATTATTTATATATTAACCTATCACTTTTATATTATAATTATATTTTAATATAAATAAACAATATTTTATTAAATTATCTAGTATTTTAAATAAAATTTTGATATTATTCTTTTGTCATATAATATCAGTATATTTTAATACAAAAGTGTTATAATACCTATGTTTTGCAATATGTCTAAAATATATTATTTATATATTATTTTATTTACATTAGATATAAATATATATATTTAAATTTATTTTTAATTCAAAATTATAAAATTCGTTAATACCTATAGCATTCTATACTTCTTCAAAATATTTAATGTTGGACAAGACATGTCATATATTTGGATTTGGATTATGAATGACTTGGAGATGAGTCAGTGAAAAAGAGACAACCACCATACAATTGCATTTATATATTAGGATATCTCCTAACAGATGTATTTAAAGAGTTGTTAATATTTAACAATATTACTTTGTCTAAATTTTTAAATATTTTTTAAATTAACTTATTTATTTATTTTTAATATATCAATTATAGTTTTATTTTAATGTTACTATGAAATACTTATGCTTTTTAATTGTTTAACTATCATTAGTGTACTGCAAATTAATTAAGTGGGAGAATAATCTTTAATATTTTTTGTATATACTAATTGTAAGGATAATTTACTTTATTAATGATATAGATATTTATAAGATATTAAATATTTCTTTCATTTATTAATTTAGTGACACATTACGATGTTTTAATGATAAATTAAGACGAACATATGTATAAATGTATCATAGTACTCTCTTTCAGTCAGAAAAAAATATCATATAAAAGAAATTAATAGCATTCAAACTAGTTCTAACTATCTTTTTAAGATATTAAAAAATATATTTCTTTTACTGATGTACGTGAAACTATACTTCTTTTATAATTTATTTGGTTTAATTTAATTTTAAGTTGGTTATAAATTTAAATATTTTTAATTGAATTTTTATTAAAATATTTGATTTTGTTGACTAATATAAAAAATAAAATATTTTTAATTATTTTTTTAATAATTAATTTTATTGTTAAGTGTTGTTTGTTATGTTGTATAATTATGATTGATATATTTTGATATAGAAAATAAAAAGTAATTTAATTAAATTTAAAGTTTTTCATTAATTTAAGATTTTTAATTTAATTTCTATTAACAAAATTATTTTATCAAAATTTTAAAAAAATTTATGTTTTTTAATTGAGATTTTATTATTTGATTTTTATGGTCGGTGAAGTAACATGAGTATTTAGTTTTACAATCTCAATCAATACACCACAAACTTAGAAAATAATAAAAACAAAACTCTAAACTCTAATATTTTTATAAAAAAAATAATATCACTTAAATTTAGAATTTTAGAATTTTGTTTTTATTATTATCCAAATTTCAGAAATTGTAAAATTAAACTGTCAAAATTGATGACACAATCAAATGGTATGATAAGGATTTATCTGAAATTTTTTTTAAATACTTAATAAAATGAGATTTTTTAATAGAAATTCAATTTAAAGTCTTAAACTTAAAAAAATTAAAAATTAAATGAATTAATTTTTATTTTTTATGTAAAGACACACCATATACAAGATAATAAACACATTGTTCTACTTAACAAAAAAGTCAAATAATAAAGACTTAATTAAAAATATGAATATATGTTTTTATATTTTATGTAAAGTAAAATAAAAATATTTAATAGGAGATTTAAAATTTAATTAAACTGTTTTTTTTAGCTCTTTTATATTTTTTTACTATCTTATATGTATAAATTGTAAAATATCCCTCCACTATTCTCTTTTGGTCATGGATCTCTTGAATCTAAGTTGTTATTTTTTATTTGTTGAAGGAAACTTACAATCTTATTCAATTAATCTTATTCTAGAGATTCAAATTTTTTATAGAAAGAGTTTATTGTTTATAATTTAAAGATAATTATATTAAAAGTGGAATGAAGTGTAACAAAATTACCATATAATAATTTATATAGTTATACAATATATATAGTATATTATTGAATATAATAATTTTTTTTATAATATTTTGAGATTTTTTAATGTGATTTTATAATTTTTTTATCAATTAAGTTTTTTTAGTTAAAAATAGTTAACCTATTGTAGATCTATAATAACATATCAGAATTTTCTCTGTTGTTTTATCTAATGTGTCATTATGATTACTATATTTCTGATTTGTGTCATTATGTATTTATTCTGTGTCTCTGAACACTTTTAATATTAACTTTATAAAATGAACTGTGTTGATTGTTTTTAATAAAAATACAAATGATAAAAAAATTTCGTGGACCACCTTAAAAAATCTCATAATATTGATAAAAAGAGGTCTATTATGGGAAACTCTAAACTGAAATGAAAAGAATTAGGTAAGTTTTATGATAAGAAATTGAATCTAAAACAATAAAATCAGAGAAATTAATTGAGTGAATTCCAAATATGGTGAGTTATGTTGTATATTGTTAATAACTGGTTCCAGGTGGAGGGCAATTTTTTAATTATTGCTTCCATCTGGAGCGCATTCTTTATAGTCCGAGCGATCGCGCATCCTGCAAGAGTCTCTGATTTTTCGTGCAAATAGAAGACAAAAGAGCTTAAAACTGAGAGGGGTAATTTCCTTACTCTTTCCTTCTCTGAACTCCTGCAATTTCCCAATTTCATCGTTTCTGTTTCAATTAACTTCTATCCTCACTTTACCTATCTATTTATTTATTGCTTTTATTCGCATCTATGTCTCGTGTATGCAGTTGACTGAAATCAATCGGAAGGTTATCCGCAATGGCGTCTCGGAGAGCGATCGGTTTCGTCGGCGTTGATGAGTTCAGCTTGGAGATGGCGCATTCCGCGATTCGCCATGGCTACGATGTGCGAGCTTTCGAGGTTCGTTTTCACTGAACATTCTCATATATGCATACGAATATAGGTTCTATCGTACTCGAATCGTAGTATACTCCAGTCTTTTGCGTTGCGGCCAGAATAGGAATCTGATTGTATGCGCTCTGACATTTCGTTTTCTGCGCATTGTCATGAAGTGACTCAGAATTGAAACCGTTGAATGAAAATCGAACGGTTCAGTTTTGGATGCGTGGTTGTAGATAAAATATAGACAGTCATTTTTATTGAGCGGTTCGATTTACTCATTAAAGAATAGAATGCGTGGAAAAGTAGATTCCATGCAGGAATGTTTTTTATAGTACATTTTCTGAGGTTTGGTTTATGAATTAATGTATAATCAAACAATTTTTAATTTAGTTAATTTAATATAATATTTATTGATTAAGATTTACTAAATCTATAAAATAATAAAAGAAACCTATATAATTTGTAATTTTAAATTTTGGTCACTAATAAAAATATAGTATAATACTGCTCTAATATTACAAAATATGTTTAAAATTCGCCCAAGTTAACCATGTTATTGTCTTCATTATTTTAAACATTTCCATTTTATTTTATATTTTAAAATTTTATCTAAATTAAAATACTCTTCATGCAGTAAACTACACCAAAAATATTAATACAAAATAAAAAAAAATATTTAGAACATAATTCATTTCAAGTCAAGATATAAAGTTGGTTTAATAATAAAAATAGATGAAAGGAAGACATATGTTATGAGTTCGAATATTTCATTAATAAAAAATAATATATTAATAATTAATATTTGTCCATAAAAGAAATGTTCGCCTGAAGTTAACTTCTCTTAAAAAAAGTGATAGAAAAGAAAACGTATACGTTTTAATCTTATCCAAATGTCACATGAGTCTATTAAGTGCAAACAAAATCCTCGTTTGGGGGATTGAACACAAGTAATTCAGGCCTTGTAATCGTAACATTGTTCAGTAAGCCTTCTCACGAGCTCAAGCTTGTTCTAGGATTTTTTCAAATTTTTGTAAAGTTTAAATTTATGTAAAATGTCATTTATTTTTTCTATGTTATTATCAAAATATAAACACTAAATTTTATTATAATAATAACACACGTAAGGAACTGTGTGAAACGAAAAATAAACATAAAAAATGAAAGTTATATTTTGAGGGAATTTTTATCTATTTATTACATCTCAAAATTAATTTAAAAAACATGCACAAGACAGAAAATTTCATTGGTTTTAGATATAATATTAATTTTAATTCTCAGGATCATTATCAAAACTGGACCCGATCTATCCTTTTATAGGTTCTTCTGAAAAGTTTTTTTTTAAATAATTTCTTCAGAATACTTGTTTTGAAAAATTTATTTAAAATAATTTTCCGAAAATTTATTTTAGTAGTTACCATTAAAATAATCATAAGAATAAAATAGTTTTTCTAAAAAATATGATATGCAGTTAATAATTATGGAGTGTAGAAAGTAAAAACTATTTAAACTTGCATGTACATTAAAAGGTTAATAAACTAAAATCTATGTTTTATTTTAGTGGTTAGTATTTTACAATTATGGTATTGTATATTTTTCAATATTATTTTCTGTATTTTTAATTAATATTTTTTTTTTGTTAAACTGGTTCGTTTATTAAACTCTGAACCAAATGTTTTGGTTCAATGATTAGTCCGAGTTTAAAAATGTTGGCTTAATGTCCATAATATTTTGATATTTATAGAATTATTATATTATTAAACTTTAGTTGTTGTTTAAAGGATACACTGGGGCAGTTAAGGAAAATTAATTTTAGGACTTTTAGTTGAACACCCAACAACTGATTTTGCATAGGTGGGAAAGAGCACTATAAATTTGACAGGTAATGAAAATATAATCTTCAAAATGATCTCTATTAAAAATATTGAAATTCTAACTTCCATTGATTTATCATTAGGTTAGCAACAACTTCTCTTGACTAACAGCATTGATGAAAATGCAGTTGAGCTTTTAGTTGTCAAGGATATAAATTAAAAATATAATGATAATATGTTAAAATGTGGTAACACAGATCTAATTTATTTAGCAAAAAAAGGATTTATTGCCAGGTAACAATTGTTATGAATCAGACATCTTATTATTATTGTTGTTTCCCGCACTTGTTATTGCATATTCTATTATTAGGATTTTACTGCAACTATTGTTTGCTTTTAATATGTTAAACACCACCACTAAGTGAGGTTGCATTTAATTTGTACGGTTGGAATAAATTGTTCCGTAGATAAATAATCCTGTCATTGAAGAAATCGTGAAGCTTGGAGGAGTTAGATGTTCAAGTCCTTCGGAAGCTGGGAGAGGTAAATTTCAGCCATATGGTTGACTGCTTCATAAATCATATTTCTTTGCTCTTGTTTGTTGTAGTAACTTCATAAAATAGTTATATAATATGCGATATCATTCTAATTTTATAATTAATGTAAATCTGACATCTTAAAAAAATCAAACATTAGTTGTAAGTTGTACCTTAAAATTCATAAATATCCGAGTGACATCATCTGTAATCAATCGCAAGCTAAAGTTTTCCACGTATGTTTAGCAGCCAGTTGCTAAGTTCGACCATTAAGCTAAAGCTAAACGTTCTGTTACGTCTTAAATATATTCTCTAAAATTTAAACATATTTTTTAGACTCTTCTTAGTAATAGATAGATAAAAAATCTACCCAAATTACATTTTTACATAATATTAATTATAATTTAACTGAAAGTACTTTTATTAAAAATTACGAATTAAAATCATCGTTCGCATAAGTTTTCCAACTCTATCATTATTACTAACATAGACATAAAAATATGTTTAGATTTTTAAAAAATAAAAAATATAATTTTCTTTTAGAAAAACAGAACTTTATAAAAAAAATTAGAAGAACGAAATTATTCTAATTTTTTTGGGCACATATTTAATATATTTGAAAAATATTTGAAATTTATAGGGAGGTAAGACATTACCCATATTGGTTTTTTCCTAAGGTAAAGGCTGAAGGGACAAATTTAACCTCTCCGAACACCCAACGTATATTGAACTGAGAAAGACGGGCTCGGTCTACATCTTGCTAGTATCGAGGAGGGAAAACTTCTGAAATATATGTGGCAGTTTGATGGGAACCAGTCCAATGGGGAGAAACATCTTAAGGTTTATGTTCGTAGGCTCAAGAGGGAAATATGTCCATTAAAAAATTGTTGTTAGTGAAGGAAATCAATTGGTTAGAGGAGTGAGAGTTTGGACAGGGAATTCGGTGTTATAAGTATCGGAGAGTGTTATTTGTAATTGGAGAAGACATTTTGGAATGGAAATAGGAGTCCAGAGAATCATTCTCTCACTTGTGGGAGCATTGCTCTCATTACTTTCTGTGTGTTTTCCATTTTCTGCTTGGTTTTCCAGTTTTGCAGCTTTTTCCCATATAGTACATGTATCATTTGGTGCTTTCATGATACAAACTAAATACTGATAGACGACTAAAACCGTCTCAATGACAAAAATGATTACTACGTTAGAGGGAAGCGGTCGTGAATGTTTTCCTTAAAGGAGGTAACAATATTAAGATTCCGTATTAAGTAGGATAAATTAGTTGATGTGTTACTTAAGTCATGATGTTCTTCCACCTAATGGATTACTCTTTTGGCTGTCCTCTCCTCTTACAACTTTTGGTGCTTTCCTTAAGAGTCCATGATCGCATTAGTGCACGCACACGAGAATTAGGTCACAACGATTTTATAATGTTGAGTTGAAGCTTTCTGCACTCGAATCGCCTCTTCTGATCCATGATCTCAAATTCAACAAGCATTCATCTTTGTCGAACTCCCTCCTTCTAGTGTCGGAGAACTAACAAAAAGTGTCACGTCCCTTTGCATTGAGATAGCCGATGAATTCCAGAAGCTCTCTACTGGATCACCGTTTTCTAACTCAGCATCGCATGACTTTTGAAGACAACTTGCAACTCTTGTCCAAGCACGGCGAAGACCCTGTCAGTTGGATTGCTAAGGCTGCACTTTACTTCTTGGTCCAAAGGGCTCCTCCCGAGATGCACGTCCAACTCTCCCAAATCTGCATGGAGGGCATGGCTCTCTTGAAGAAAGTGAGTTCAAAGTCTCACGTCGTATAAGAAAGAAAGAAAAAAGAAAAGTAACTAAAAAGAAAAATGTTACAAACCCATGATTTTTTATATAAAGTATTGGAATGAAGGTGGCTTCATGATTTTTTATATGAATTTGCTTATGATTTAATTGTGTCAAATTTCTGATCTTAATATTCTCAAGGGGTTCTGCCTGAAAATATTATAACAGAGGTTTTGACATCAGATGATCTCGGTTGTGCGCCTCGCTAGGCGTAAACTCGATCATTATGCTCGAAATGGTTGGCAGATAAGCTCTTCCATGAGATGTCGATCTCCTTCCATTGCATTGTCTTCCCAAGTAACTTCTCGTCACCTACTAATGGGCCTTCGGGCTCAACCCATTTACCGAAAGGAGTGAAAGCGAGCGTAAAGGCAGTTTTACTCATTTTGGGTCTTCCCAACGGAGTGGTACTCGCAATCTCCCTTACCATGATCTTATGGAGCATAGGGCCGAAGGATTATGTTTCAAGTGCGGTCAAAATTGGGGTCCGACTCAAATTTGTCCGAGAAGGACCTTCGTCTGATGATTCGAGAGAGCGAAAACCCACTCGATGAAACCCAAGTGGAGTTGGACAAACAACTTGAATCTGATGAACGTGAGATAGCGTGTCAGATTATCAACTATGGCGCTTTGGATCCCAAGGAGCTGGCGGGGTCAAAGACGATTAAACTTGAAGGCATGTTAGCCGGATATCCTATCTTGCTTCTGGTTTATAGCCGGGCTAGTCATAATTTCATAGCCCGGGAAGTGGTGAATTCTTTGGGATTACAGGTCAACAACCGAGGAATTTAATGTTGGTCTAGGGAATGGCACTAAATTTCATCACAGGGATTTTGTAAGGCGTTGAAGGTTCGTGTGGGCAAATACGCTATTACAGTGGATGCATTCATGCTGGACCTGGGTGGTGTGGATCTTGTACTAGGGAAGGATTGGATGAAGAAAATTATAAGTTTCGAGGTAAAGGACATGTCGTCACGCTAAGAGGCTACCACATTTGAGATAGTGCATTTTCCCAGCCTTTATAAGGGGTCTTGCATGAGGCTACAACTGAAAAAGTGGACTTCATTTGTTTGGAGAACCAAAAGCTTCCCCTCGTGACTCCTTCTATATGTGATTCGTATTTGTAGTTTTTATTGAGCTAGCATGAGGAGATCTTTACTGCTAGCAAAATCCTTCCTCCCCATTGCGATTATGACTATGCCGTTATTTAGCAAAAGAATTCGAAACCTATTCGTGTTCGTCCATACCGTTATGCTTATCATCATAATGACGAAATTGAAAGGCAGTTTCATGATTAAGGGTCGTTTCATGTAACATCCTCCTCCCTGCCCCCCCCCTATTTTGTTGTCTTAGTTTTATGGTTCTGTTTCAGGGGGCCACTCGGGGTTCACTAAGACTTAAAAACGTCTTTCTACGAATTTTTTATGGAAAGAGACGAAGAAGACAATCATGGAATATGTTCGTTGTTGTGATGTTACTCAAATAAATAAGTATGAAGCTATGTCTGCCGCATGGATGCTCTAACCCATTCCTATGCCCGAAACGATATGGGAGGATATTTCTATGGATTTCATCATGGCTTTGCCAAAATCTGATGGGTTCAAAGATGTCTTGGTGGCTGATCGACTTTCCAAATACCCACATTTTTTGCTCCCTCAAGCATCCTTTTACTATAGACAGTGACTGAAATTTTCATCAAAGAAATAGCACAGTTGCATGAATTCCCCAAATCCATCATGAGTGATCGCGACCCTATGTTCCTTTGCAAGTTCTGGAGTGAACTTTTGCGTCTTCAAGGAACCAAACTACGCATGAGCACATCCTATCACCCCATAGTGATGGACTAAGCGAGGTCGTAAATTGGTGTCTCTAGACTTTTCTGCGTTGTTTTTCTTCTGAACAACCTACTAAGTAGTCCCTGTGATTATCTTGGGCGGAGTTTTGTCATGATACATCTTCTGATGTAGACATAGGAAAATCTCCTTTAAAGATTGTCTATGGTCGACCTCTTCCTTCCGTGTTGCGTTATTTGATTGGCGAAACTCAGGTTGAATCTGGTGCTTTTGTGCTTCTTGATCGTGATGAAGACCTCGGCCAACTGAAGTTTTATTTGCATAAGGTACAACAGTCTATGAAGATGTACGCTGATGCCGCCCGTCGCCATGTTACTTGTGAAGTGGGGATTGAGACCGACAATAGTCAATGGTCCGACGCGTCAATCCCAAGCTTTTCCTCAAGTTGTTTTGCTGCCTTTCAGGTTCTGTCTCGAGTTGGTGATGTGGCTTACAAGCTCCAGTTATTTGATTCTGCTCGTGTCTCAACTCAAACATTCCTTGAAGTGAGGTGTTGCAGTTACTGCCTTACCCTTAGGGATGGATGTGGGTGATTCTAACCCTTCATCCCAAAGGCCATTCTCTCAACCCGTGCAAATTGACGCAATGGAGCCCCATTTATGGAAAGCCCAACCACCTGAGGAGGAAAGTTGGGAACCAGCAGCTAACATTAAGATCAGATTCCCCTTTTTCTGCCTTGAGAGAAAAAGCAAATTTTAAAGAGGGTGCTATTGATGGGAACCAGCCCAATGGGGAGAAACCTCTTAAAAGTTTATGTTAGTTGGCCCGAGAGGGAAAATATTACCATTCAGTAATTTCTGTTAGTGGAGGAAATCAATTAATTAGAGTAGAGAGTTTGGAAGGGAATTCAGTTATAGCTTATAAGTATTAGAGCACGTTGTTTGTAATTGTCGAGGACATTTTGGAATTAAAATAGATGTTTCTGAGAATCATTCTCTGACTTGGTGGAGCATTACTCTCATTATTTTCTGTGTTTTCCTTTTTCTGCTTGGTTTTCCGGTTTTGCAACTTTTTCTTAGATACCACATGTATCACATTACTGTATTAAAAATAGATATTAAGTTTTTAAACTTCCTTCTGGTGAACGTGTATTAGATAGAAACCAAATCTGCTTTGCCATATTTCATGTTACTTCGAGTTCAACAAAATCTGGTTTTCAGGAAAGAACTAGACGTCATTTAAAGAAAGATGATTCTTAATTAATTATTATTAATGTTAATTGGTATTGTCGTGATTTTCTCTCAGAAAATATGATCAGTGGAATGACGTTGACAGTCTAACTGTCCCGTCGGTGTTATCTAATACATTGACTGTACAGTTTATGTAAATTACATCGTTACAGGTCTCCCTAATACATATATTTATGTCTCACTTGCAGATGTAACAGCTGTAGTTATCCGAATATCTCACATAGATCAAACTAATGATCTTATTTTCGGAGATGAGGGTGCTTTGAAAGGTCTCTATGCAGCTCTCTGGCATTAAACAAGTTTTACGTCCTAGGATTTTGTTTCATGTAAATAGCATTCATTTTGGGTTATGCAGGACTAAAACCAGACACTGTTCTTATTCTCCGTTCGACCATATTACCATCATTTCTCCATAAACTGGAGGGGGATCTAGCAGGTAACACATGCCATGATATTTTTGGCTTTGTAAGATTGTTGATTAAAGGAGTCCAAACTAATTATTTCAGTCTCCCACTTTGGGCAAATTTAGTGATAGGGTGTTGCAGCCCAAAATTAACCATATTTGTATATCGTGTAGAAATTCACGAGATTGATTATGTTGTTGATGCATATGTCTCTTATGGGAGATCCGATGCTTTGAACGGAAAACTCATTGTAAGTTATTGTCTCATTATTTTATATTTATAATTTATTGCTTGGTTGTAGAATAAAAACTAATTTCCTTCTCTAACTAGATACCTAGCATTTATATCTTACATTGACTATTTTTTCTTGAATATTTAGATTGCATCATCTGGAAGACTAGATGCCATTGCACGAGCACAACCTATTCTTTCTGGTAAAACTTAGATCTGTTGAGTTAAACAGTTTTTGAACTTGATATGCATTAAGAAAAGGGCCATTTGTTTTATTTATATTTGAATATTAATTTATTGTTGCCTTCTGTCGACAGCAATGTGTGAAAAGCTCTTCACTTTTGAGGGTGAAATTGGTGGTGGCAGGTTTACTTCGTTCTTGTTCTTTTAAAACCTAATCTTGCCTTTACGTAAAATTCTTTAACTGCACCAGTTCATTTTACCATTCCTTGTTTTTCTCCCTCTCCCATGAAGTGCAAATACTTAAACTAGATTATAATCCTGACATATAGTGTCCATCCCAACCAAAAGTTACTGTTATGGGTTGCTGTGTTCTGTTGGATGTGTTAGATTATTAAATTTTTCACCCTTTTCCTTTGCAGCAAGGTTAAAATGGTGAACTTGATGCTGGAAGGCATTCATTTTATTAATGCAGTGGAGGCTCTCTCTCTTGGTGCCAAAATTGGAATTCATCCTTGGATAATCTATGATATAATTTCCAATGCTGCAGGAAATTCATGGTATGTGTTTAACTTATGACCCTCCTCCTCTATTGGAAGGTGGAAATAATTTCATCGATTTTGTAGGGCGTTCAAGAATTATTTACCCCTTTTGTTGAAGGGAGAGCTTGATCATCAAATTTTGAACACTTTCGTTAAAGAGTTGGTAAGATCAATTGAGATCTGAACAATTATATCTTTCATTGTTTTTTTGTCCTATTTGATGATTGTATGATTATATCAAAATCAGAAGTAGTCTACCATTTTTTGATTAATAATACTTTTATCGTAGAAACCTCACAAAGAAGAAATTTTCAAATGGAAACAATCCATTCAAATGGTTTCTTCTGGTTAAAATTGTTTCTATTTGCCTCATCAGTGGAAATTTTTTAAATCGAAACTATCTATACAGATTGTTTCTTCTGGCTTAAATTCTTTATTCTTTCAATTCAGCAGATTTCATGTTGATAATAGTCTTTGTATGTTTCCTTGTCTATCCTTTAAACTCAACTTCCTACTTTTTAATTATTAAAAAGCACATTTGATATTTATGGATGAATTTAAAAATTTGTAAAAGAGGCTTCACATGTTATCATAAATTAAACACTGCTTGAAATTAATGTCATAAAATTAATTGTTGATCTATGTTATAAAAAATTTGAAGCATTTATTATAAAGGCCAAGGTTTACATGTATTAAACATATAAACTTCAAACACCGTACAGCATCCACAAATTCACTAAGCATTATATATAATCTTGAGAATATTTGTTTAATATCTTTTTTATTTAAATTAGTTTTCAGGAAATTTTCTAGATTTTATTTTAGAATATCTTTTTCATAAAGATATTAAATACATTCATTTATTATTTAGATTTACAGGAAATTTTCTAGATTTTATTTTAGAATATCTTTTTCATAAAGATATTAAATACATTCATTTATTATTTAGATTTAGGTAGTTAATATTGACATATTGTTAATATTTGATATTTGTTATATTTTTACTCTATATATATAGAGTACATGAATAAAATAAAATACTACTCCTCCATACAATATATCTCTTATATCTCATATATATCCATAACATATTTTCAAAAATCCTAAAAATTCCATCAATGACATCAGAGTCATTATTCTTACGGAGCCGATAGAGTGGAAGGAGAAAGAAATTTCTCACAAGTCGCTATTCTACTTTTCGATGACGAAAGTTATGATATATGGGCTGTAAGAATGCAAGCATATCTAGAGGGACTAGATTTATGGTAAGTTGTGGAAGAGGATTACATTATTAATCCGCTGCCAGAAAATCCTACCATGGCCCAAATCAAAAGTTAAAAGGAAAAGAAAACAAGGAAGGCAAAGGCGAAGTCATGTTTGTTTGCTGGTGTTTCACAAATGATATTCACCAGACTCATGACTCTAAAATCACCCAAAGAAATTTGGAACTATTTAAAAGGAGAATATGAAGGAAACGAGAAGATTTGAGGCATAAAAGTACTAAACTTGATAAGGGAGTTTGAGCTACAAAGGATGAAAGAGTCTGAGACAATCAAGGAATACTCAAACAAATTGTTGGGTATTGCTAACAAGATAAAATTACTAGGTAAAGAATTTCCTGATTCCAGACTAGTTGAGAAAATTCTGGTAACAGTACAATAGAGATACGAAGCATCCATCACTTCAATGGAGAAAACAAAAGATTTGTCTAAAATTACTTTGACAGAAATTATACATGCCTTGCAAGCACAAAAACAACGAAGATTGATGAGAGAAGATTGTGTTGTTGAAGATATTATACTTTATACCGCTAAAGGAGCCAAGAACAACAAAAGGGACAAATACAACCAAAACAACAATATACGAGTTTTTCCGCCTTGTCCCTATTGCAAGAAAAATAACCACCAACAAAACAAGTGTTGGTGGAGACCAGATGCAAAATGCCACAAATGTGGTCAATTGGGACATGTTGAAAAGATATACAAATCTGATCATCCCCAGGAATCTGTCAAGGTTGTAGAGGATGAATCAGAAGAGGAACTATTTCTTACAACCAACAAATCAAAAGGTTGGATTATAGATAGTGGTTATACAAATCACATGACTCATGATTGAGAACTTTTCAAATAGCTCAACAAATCTGATGTTTCTAAAGTAAGAATTAAAATGGAGCACAAATTCATGTGGAAGTTATAGGAACAGTTGCAGTCAAAACTCATTCAGGTGTCAAATTTATTTTTGATGTCTTATATGTTCTTGATATTAATCACAATTTGTGGAGTGTTGGTCAACTGTTAGAGAAAGGTTATAAGGTATCTTTTGAAAACAAACTTTGTGTGATTTAAAGATGCAAATAACCTAGAAATCTTCCAAGCTCATATGAAAGACAAAAGTTTTGCTTTAGATTTGATGAAAGAAGAGTTGACTTCAAATGAAGAAGACATGAAAGAAATATCAAAATCAAAAGAAGATGCATATATCTTGAAGAAGTATGATGTCCAAGAGGCAAAGACAGATGAAGAAGATGCTTTTGATAAAAGAAGAAATTTTGTGGAGAATATCAAATTTCATGATGACGTGATTCCATACAAAAAAGAGAAAGATAAAAATTACAAGCAAAGAAAGAAGAAGAAATCAAGCATTAAAAGAAGGAGAATCAAATCTGATATTTGGAATTCAAATAAATAGATATTAAAGTAAGGAAGAATGTTGAGAATATTTGTTTAATATCTTTTTATTTAAATTAGTTTTAATGAAATTTTCTAGATTTTATTTTATAATATCTTTTTCATAAAGATATTAAATATATTCATTTATTATTTAGATTTAGGTAGTTAATATTGAGATATTATTAATATTTGATATTTGTTACATTTTTACTATATATATAGAGTACATGAATAAAATAAAATGCAACTCCTCCGTACAATATATCTCTTATATCTCATATATCTTTATAACATATTTTCAAAAACCCTAAAAATCCCATAAAATCTTATGATGCAAAAAGTGATTAATTGCTGTCAGAGACGTAAACCATTCTTGAATCTCCACCTTGTAGCTTAACTGTTGAAGTGGTTGGTTGACAAGGTATTATAGTCTTGAGAACCAAATTGTAAGGAGTTTGATTTTAAGCACCTACAATTAAATTATAGTTTCAGCTCAAGGTTTGAGCTTGTCATTGTTGTGTCCTCCAACACAAACAAGCTCTTGTATGAAAGGATGTCCAAGAGATATAAATGATTTTATGGACCCTCTTAATAGCCTTGTTTTTTTAGGAAGTTACTACGAAGTTTATTTTAGTTTTTGAAATAAACTTGATGCCTTGAATTTCTATTTCATATACATGAATGAAGTTACTTGTTTTGTTGGAAAAGATTCACTATCATACGACTCTTGTTTTCCCAATTGTCATTTTCTTGCCTTATTAGTGCGTGTGTAAAAGCACTGTTATATTATTCTTTTTTGTTTTTGTTTTCAATATTGTTATTCTTTTGCAAATACTATAATGATAATAAAATTTGCTTAATTTTCCAGGAAATCATTTTGAATACGTCCAAGTCACTTACTTTTCCACTTCCAATTTTGGCTGCTACTCATCTACAACTTATTCACGGTACAAAATTGGTAAACTATAAATCCCTCATAAAAATTCAAAACTCATTTCCAGCTTACATAGTTTGGAAAATTATTTTTTCAGGGGTTTCACTTGTTGACAGTGGAGATGATGTTACAGTATTGACCAAGGTTAATTGATGAACATCTGTTTGAGCAGTTTCAATCACAAGTTGTTTTTTGTTTTAGAAGCTGTAGTGTTCTTTTTACATCTATGATGCATAGATACATTATGTATCTGATACGATTATATGAGTACTTCTACTGTTAAACATTTTTTCTTCATCTTGATGATAGGTTTGGGAAAAGGTTTACGGGGTTAAAATTTCAGATGCTGCAAATGCTGATGCGTATAACCCAGAGCAACTGGCATCTGAATTTACTACTGATTCTAAGAGTGTGAGAAGGGTTGGTTTCATCGGCCTTGGAGCTATGGGATTTGGGATGGCAACTCATTTACTGAGTTCACAATTCTGCGTTGTTGGTTATGACGTAATTTCTCACTCTTAAATCTTAAGCTATATTGTATTTAACTAATAACAAATTTGCTGGGAGACATGATGTCAGTATCTTAATAGTGAGTTGGTTGACCAGAGGTAATAGTACAAATGTTAGTTTGCATTATCAATAGCATTGGTGCCTGCTAGTAGATTTTTGTGCTCTATCAGAAAGTAGAAAATCAAGAGTCAGGTCCAACTACAATACTCTAAAAGCACTTCAAAGGTTTTTTGAATGTTTGAAGTTGACTGATAGGTCCTGTACTCTTGAATTTGGAAGTGTAAAATTTGGAAAATAGTTTCTGAGACACGTATGCAGCTGAATCACAAATTACAGAAATTGATTTGGGATGGAACTCATTAATTGCCTGCCTCCCCTACAACTCTGTCTTTTCTTCCCACATATTCCCGTACCTAATATTCGATAGAATGAGAATTTCAATTCAATTATATAGATACATAGAAAAAAATAATATATAATAATAGAAATAGGAATTTTTGATAAAAATAAATAGTAATCTAAAATATTTTATTTGGGAGACAATATGTCTTCCTCCAATCTCCATCTCCCATGTGTAAAGTTAGTTACCACCATTCAGCATAACCGATTCATTCCTACTAGTGTCCTTTTTGCCCCTCCTACTATACATGAATTTAAAAGGCCCTGCTATTGAGGCTCATCAATGACTTTATCTGTATAAATTTTGTTAGGTATTTAAGGGAAAATAAAAAGTACCAGTTTTTTTGTTTTAATCATTTAAGAAAAAACGTTAATTGTTTGTTTGACTAAAGAGGCTCTCGACTTATTCTTTTAAAAATTAAAATGATGGATTATGTTGTGTGATTGGGTTTATTTACTTTTGTGTATTAATTTTTGTATGCATTTACATGTAGAATGTGTTGTATATCTGTTTGTGGTCTAGAATGTGGGTGTCTGTATATTCATGCAAAGATCAAACTATTACTTTAATATCATGGAAGAAAGTTATATGATCATTATAAGCATCTTTTCAATTTTTGTTTCTAGGTGTATAAACCAACTCTGACACGATTTACAAATGCTGGTGGCCTGATTGGAAATTCTCCCGCTGAAGTGAGCAAAGGTAAATTGATATATACTACGTACCCATAAATAAAATGGTACATAAAAGCCTGAGACATTGGTAATGTAGTGAATAATAAGATGAATAAAATAATGCCTCTGTATTCCCTGTTCTAAAAATGAAAAGCTTGAGATATTGATTATGGCATTGGAAATTGTTTTTTTAATTTTGGATGCAGAACCCAACTCAATTTCACAAAATCTAACTTATAAGACGAGGGTTGCACAAGTCTAATAAGGGCCACATTAATCATATTTTTAATTAATGTAAGATCTTGACACACCATCTCACACCTAGTACTAGATATTTGGAGCATGAACAAATATGGGTTGCCTAGTAACACACCCTTTCTTTCCTAGAAATAAACATTTTGAGTATATAGATAAATACGGGTGACCTAATAGAAGATCTATGATAACCTTTGATACCACATTTTAGAATTTAGATTTATAGTCTAATGCAATCCTACGAAACCAATTTGTAAAGTAAGAATTGTCCAAAGTTTATAAGGATTACATTGGCCATATCTTTAATTGATGTAGGATACCAACATTTTCCTAATGGCACATCTTGTAGACGAAGTTATGGTACACATTATTTTGTTCTTTATGAATTTGTTACTCTTTAAGTGCACACTATTATTGAATCATTATACCATGTTGAATTGCAAAATTGACGACTTGGTGGAAAGCTCTCAAGTGTTTTCATATGCAAGTTCAAGAATAATATTTTTAATGCAATATTATAATAATGTGAAAGAATAGATGAATGTGTTGTCTAAATTCTATATTTTTATATATTTTTTATTTGGTCACTGCCCATAAGCAACAGGCCATAGATTTAAATGATTATTTAAATATAGACTTTTGTAAGAGAAATGTGAGAGCTTCATTAGATCAATCCTAAAAGTTAATAGCTTATCACCTCAAGGGTTCTTGTACTGGTTTTACGCTATTGGTTCTGATGTCTTGTATGTGACCATTTTATGTGTAGTGTGTACTAGTTGTTACTTATTAGCGTCATATTCCCTATTTGAAATAATCGCATGCTGATAGCTGTTACATATTCTCAGTTGATTGGTATGAAATTAGGGGTTTAAGCATCTTATTCCTATTGTCTCGATGCTGTACATGATTTAACTGTACTCCTATCTAGACTGATTAGTTCACAATTCCCGCAATTTCTATAATATAATGGATACAAGCTGCCTTCATAACATGTAATGGAGAAACCGATTGGGGTATGATAAAATAAAGCTTCAGCAGTTTAGATACTTGAACGAAGCAATGGTGTCAGCTCTTACAACACTGAATGATCCTTTCTGGTGTAATCAGTTCTGCATATAAGCAGAAGGCTCAATTGAACCCAATTTTTTTTTTATTTGTGATGTTTCTCTTATATAGGATAACTTGCTACATTCCTAAATCAGGAAATCATTCAGTTATTATTGCTCACAGATGTTGATGTGCTCATAATTATGGTCACGAATGAAGCACAAGCAGAAAATGTTTTATATGGAGAACATGGTGCAGTTTCAGGTGCATATAATATCTTTATTAACCATATTAAGATGTCTTTTTAACTTTACTGATATATTTTCTGCACAATGTAGCTCTTCCACATGGAGCATCTATCATTCTCTCTTCCACGGTTTCCCCTGCATACGTGAGTCAGCTGGAGCACAGATTGCACAGTATGTTACTCCTCCAGTGATATGATTATCTAATCTGTATTTGGTATCTGAATTTCTTTCTTCATGTCCTTTTTTATGCAAGTGCACACTGAATTTTGAACTTGTCAATTTGCTACTTTTTGTAAGGATAAAACTTACATATTTGTACTGTTCTCCAATTAAATTTGGGTTTATAATGCATTTAATAAAATGTAAATTCTCAAGACAAAACTCTAAACTTAGTTGGAGAACAACACCTACCATACAATACATAACAACCAAAATTACCACGATTACCACCAAAATTACCAGTATCAAAGTGTTCAGCTGATGGTTGAGAACTTGAATTCACATAGTTTGCTTGAGGAGTTTGAGTCTCAGTAGTGATAACAGATTTAGCTTGAGTAAGATTCAAGGTAGAAACAAGATCAATTGTTTCTTTTGCTAATAACAGAGATTCAGTATCATCAAAATCAAACCATTCTGGTTTGTAAGAAACTAGGGTTACCAGAGATTCATAATCTGGAGGCAACGAATCAAGAGCATCAACTTTCTCTTGAAGACTTATAGTTTCGCCAATAGAGATGAGAGAGTCCGAGATCAATTTGATTCCATTAAGAAGTTGCGAAATGGAGCGATCACCTTTCTTTGTGTTTCTGTGTTGTGATCGAAGAAAATGAGCTTGTACCGAAGTCTTCGAATGAAAATGATGATGAATTTTCTCCCAAGGCAGCCAAGAATATTGACATCCATTAACCTCTGGCAGAATTGAAGCAGATGAGAAGGATTGTAACGATGCAGCAAGGAATTGATCTAGTAACTCACACGCAGCGTAATCAATATTCTCACGTTTAACAACAAGGTCCTCATCGGAAAGAAACCGAGTTGGAATCTGAGGCGCACCACAATATCGCTGAAGCCCATGAGCATGCAGAACAGGTTTGATCTGTAGAAGCCAAACAAGATAATTCTCATCATTAAGGGAGACTCGCTGAAAAAGACGCCGAATGGTTGTGTTGTATTGAAAATTGTGTTGGATCGAAAGCCATGAACGAATTCAAGAAGCTCTTGATACCATAAAGAAAAGTTATATAAAAAAAACAAAGAAAATGTAAATCTGAAAAATATTGATTCTGTAATTTCTTTTCTCGTTTCTCAAAGTGGGACTAAACTCAACATAAATAACAATGTACTTAGGTGGGACTAAACTCAACAATATGTAACAGAAACAACCACTTTTCTAATGTGGCAAATGTCATTCAGTTTTACAAAAACAATAGTTTTATTCAATTACTCTATTAGTAACCATTAACACGATAATAATGCAGATGAAGGTAAGAATTTGAAGTTGGTGGATGCCCCAGTTTCTGGTGGTGTTAAGAGGGCCTCATTGGGAACACTTACGGTGTGAAACACATCTCTAGCTTTTATTGAAAAGTCATTTTAGATTTTGTGGACCAAGACACTGATCTAATGAATAATCCTCAGATAATGGCTTCAGGAACTGATGATGCCCTTAAGAGTGCTGGTCAGGTCTTAGCAGGTAGAAAGAACTGATCATAGAAGTGAAAAATGTTAATTCAAATTCTGGATTTACAGTTATTTCAGAAATAATTTTCTGGTTAATTTATGTTAATTCTTTGAAATCAGCCTTGAGTGAGAAGCTTTATATTATCAAAGGTGGTTGCGGTTCCGGAAGGTATTTATTGATTTACCAATCATTGTTAATTCACAGTTTTCCTGAGATTAATACTGATACTTGTTTCTTTTTTGCATGAAACAGGTAATGCAACGTTAATGCTGATCGAAAGAGACACTGAAATCCTGTGAATGTAGTATCATAAATTTAAAAAAATGTACAATAACATCGGTTTAAATTGTTCTGTAGTGGTATAAAGATGATTAACCAATTGCTTGCTGGAGTTCACATTGCCTCAGCTGCTGAGGCAATAGCATTTGCAGCTCGGTTGGGTTTGAATACAAGACTGTTGTTCGATTTTATTACAATTAGTGGGGGAACTTCCTGGTATGTCTATTCTATGAAGCAATCATGATGTCCTGACAGTAATTATGAAGTCACTTTTTTTATAACTTTTTGATCAATTTGTCACGTTCGTAATCCATTTTTTTATTATGGTCGTATTTCTCTGTAGTGATGTGTTTATGGCTATTTCAAAGGAGTTTATGTGTATTATTGTCTCTAATTCTTGGAGGATTTCTTATCCTCTTCTAGTTTTATTTTCACTTCTTTCCTTATTCTATTACATTGTTCTTTTCTAAAAGCACATTCATAGATTTTAGTAGAAAATGTAACTGCTAACTTTAAGATGTCTTTTGTTTCAGGATGTTTGAGAATCGTGGCCAACACATGATAGACAATGATTACACACCATGTTCAGCACTTGATATCTTTGTGAAGGACATGGTAAGAAATAGTATATTTCTTCTGCTATTCAGCAGGGACACTTTATTTAAATAACATTATAATATTATTTTAGGATATCTACTATTGCTACTTATGTACAGGGAATTGTTACTCGTGAATCGTCTACATGGAAAGTTCCACTTCAGCTATCAACTATTGCTCACCAACTATATCTGGCAGGTGCTGTATTTGAATCTTAGTGATGTATACAGTCTAATGTTTCTCTTCAATTCAACTTGGCCATTACTATTGCTGATTTTAATAGACAGAAGTGAAAAAAGATACTCGAGCTTGACGTTTGATGAACAAAGGATGGTGCATGTAGGATCTTTTGTTCATGATCTTATTTTTTAAATAAACATCTTATTACTTAAATTGAGATGATGATATCACAAATGGTTGGACATAGGGTTGACAAATAAACTGTCCTCATAGATATTATCTAAATCCATCCCAATTTTGATAGAAAATCCTCATATTGACCTAACACAGTATAAGTATGGGTAATACCCGATTTTAAATCCAGTATGGGGATAGGATGAGTATGTATATGTCCACCCGGTCTTCATTTAAAATTACTAAAATTCTTAGTTTATCAGGTAACCTAACAAATTTATTCATTTCATTTGGGAAACTCTTCTTTTGCTATACAACTTTTCATTCTCTTAATCGCTCTACTCATTTGATATCCACCATAGATCCCCAAGGTACTCTCTATCATCAAAACCTTAATTAAACATTTTTTTCCTTTGCGGTTTCGTTCAAACAATGTATTGCATTTCAGGAAATATAAACCTCAATTTTATTGAATTAAATTGTTTCTAGGACTCACATTTGATCATTTATGCTCCTTTTTAATATTTTTCTTTGTTTTCTTATTTTTTGTTACATGAAAATGTTTGACTATCAATTTCGAGCATTCAATCGTGTAAACCCCTTTGTTTATTAGGTAACCTAAAAAACTTATGTTCTCTTTTCTCTTTGGTTCTTAGTTCCGTTTCATTTGAAAAACTCTTTTTTTCACTACACAATCTTTCATTTTCTCTCTCAATAGTTCTACTCGCTTGATATCTACCAAGTTCACTAAAATTTGCAGTGTACTTTCCATCTCAACATTTGCAAAAGTAATAGATATTGCAGTTGTCATGAAATTTCAGTTATGTGTAATTGTTTAATCTTTTCTATGATTACTTGACATTTATGCAATTATTATTTTATACTTCGTTTTAAGATTTATGCCATTATAATTTCTTTTTTAACTTTGACATCGAAGAAAAAAAATACTTATCTTTTTTATAATGAATTCTCAATAATATCTTATCTTTTTGTTATTTTTAATTTTTATAAAAAAATTATTTAATTAATATTTTAGACAGTGTGGGGTACCTGCTACCACACAAGGATGGCATGAGATACAAATTTCACACTTGATGGGGATGGGTATAATGAAACCTGCATCCGTTCTAACCCATTGTTATCCCTTGTTTTCTTTCTGCATATAGTGGATCTCAATGTTTCGGAGTATACATTTTTTCCAATTTGTGAATACTAAATCACAAGGAGTGGGATAGTAGTAATTAATTTGAGTTGTTTGCAGGATATATTGAGTTCAAATGTTCATGTTGTTAGGTACCACAAATTAAAAAACAATTAAATGAAAGAAATTAAGTATATACTTTTCACAAAATGATGCCTAATAAAAATACAGAGAAAGACTTTCAAGAAACTGTTGGAGAATTACTTGCTCAAACATGAAATATTACTGTACAGGTTCTGCTGCTGGTTGGGGACGGATTGATGATGCTGGTGTGGTCAAGGTATGAATAACTAATTTTGGTTCGTAGAACCTATAGAGTTTCATATTTTAGTTTTTTCTGACATCACAAAATCCAATTAGAATGCAATTAACTCTATTATTATCTTAAACCCTTTTGAAAGTAATGCAAGTGACCTTCGGGCTTGATACATGGACAATGCACTAGTCCACCTATTTTGAAATTTAACTAGTTATTCGAAAAATTGGAATATCAAGGAGGAGCTCTATAGCACTTGGTCATTTAGGCTCTCATGTACCATGTTAAGAGTAAATTAAACCCAACTCTGTTTCTACTATATTGTTGATTTGGCCTTTTTTGTAATATTTCTCCTTCATTGGTAGTTTCTGTTAAGAACTACATATCTGAAAAGGTTATGGTGTTAGGTAAAGGCTCACAGATGTTTTATGTGTAGCATGGCCCCTCATACAAGATCTCTTTGAGTTTGAAGCATAAAATATTCAAAGGGTTATTCTTTCTCACCCCATATGTTCAACCAACATCCCCATAATATAAAAATCCCACAATTATTATTCTTCTTCAACCCTTTCAATCTCTACATCCTTCTTCAATCCCATTTCCAGAGGCAGCTTCCGCATGGCTCATTAGGCCTCTGCGGCCCATATTGCTATCAATGTCTTCATGTTGCACAACCTCTTTACACCACTGCACTATGCTCTACAATCTCCAATCCCCAATCTAATTTGTCCGTATGAGTCGAAGGTGGCAGCTTCTACCTTGAACCAGCTCCGCAATCCCAATCCCTAATCTAATTCGTCATACGAGTAGGAGGTGGTGGCTTCTACCATGAGGATTTGTGGTTTCTGAATTGTACATTCCAGAAGTCATTTGCGGATTGTGTAATCTGGAAGTCACTTTTAAAAGTAGTTTTCGGATTGTACAATTTAGAAATTACTTTTAGAAGTGGTTTCAAGATTGTACAATTTGGAAGTCATGTGCAAAAATACAAAACTACATTGATTTAAAAATAGTATTACGGGTATTTTTGTCTTTTTAAGTATTCTATGAGGGTGTAGGTTGAACATATGGAGGTGGAGAAAGAAAAACCCCAATGCACAGGCCAATCCTATCTTGTATCGAAATTGAACTTTTATGTCAAAGAACAGAGGCAACAAGGATCAAACTCTTGACCCATTAAGGATCTAATATCATGTTAAGAACTAATTATCCCAGAAGCATAAGTTGTTAGGTGAAGGATTATGAATGGTTTTATATATAACAGTTACATTGTACTTGAATTAGGACATAACTTGTGCACTTACAATTTTAAAATTGTATTTTAATCAGCACATACAAGAAAATGGAAGGGATATTAATGAATTTATTCTAAGAGGAATTGGGTAAGATAAGCAAGTTCCTTGAGTTTTATTAGTAATTTTTTATTTTGAGTTTCTTGTAATTTAGGGATATAGATAATTATTTCTGTTCTTAATAATATCAGAGAATGTTTCGTGTATTTGTTAGGGAGCACATATTAGCTTTCAGATAAAAGGTTTATCTCGTTATAACAGATTCAATTTTAGTTTTGCTTGTGTCTGTTTTTCCATGCTGTATATCTGGTTGTTTGAAAAAACATTTTTGAGTCATTTAATAGATGTTAAACATATATGTAAGGAAGAAATCTTTCAATAGTATTTCTGACTATGTTTCTTTGGCCACACATAAAGCCGGACCCTTCTTTGGGTTTGAGCTTTACATGTTTTCTGATCTAAAACCTTTTCTTTTCTTTGGTATTTTTCTTTGACCTCTTTTCTCTTTTAATAAAGTATACCTGTATATGGTTGCTGAGTGAGCACTCAGTTGGCCAACACTCATTCTGTAATGACAGTTCGAGTTGGTTGGGTTATCTAGTTATTCGGGCTTAGGTATAACTTGTAGCCCAAGTTATTCCTCTGTATAAATAACTGAGCTCAATTTATTTTTATAGTTTAATAAAATGCATTTTCCTTTTTCTTAGTTTCTGTGAATTCTTTATCTTTGTTACTGGAAGTTGGAAGATAGTGTTCCTTTTGCCAGCTCTCTATTTACCGTGTAACAGCCTATCTATAGGAATGGGAAGCTCTAGTTATCACCAAACATTAACTGTACCAGGTTTAAGTTTTGGTTCATGGCATAGTAATAATGAATACCCTACAGAAGTTGCTCATAGATAGATATCGTGGTATTCTATTGTAGTTTGTGAATTTGTTGGCACCTTTTTCCTCGTCCTTCGCTATTTTAACCCCCTTTCAATAATCGTCAGCACTGACAACTTCACTGTCATCAATTATAATTTTGTGCTCCTGTTCCAAAAGCTAAAATTCTGAAATTCCAAGATGATTTTGTCAAGAAAATAAAAACATTAGAATATACTCTTCTCCCCCTTATCTTAAAAGACTGGAATCCCTGTTTACATACAATCTACACTTGTTTAATATATGATAAAAACAATGGCTGGAATAACTTGAGAGGCTGTACTAACTTTTGTACAGGTTTATGAGATGCTAACTGGTGTAAGAGTTGAAGGAAAACTCCAGGCTCAAAGGAAAGATGCCATGTTACATTCTCTTCCACCAGAGTGGCCCCAAGATCATGTTCTTGATATACAAACACTAAAAGAAAGCAATTCAAAGATTTTAGTTGTATTAGACGATGATCCGACAGGAACACAAACTGTTCATGATATTGAGGTACTAACAGAATGGTAAGTTTATCTTATTTTCTTTGTTATTTCTCTTTTCTTGGCAGAATCAAAGGGAAAGATATTTAATACAGTGCTACCTCAAACCAAACTATCAAAGCACTGATTTTTCTTTCGGATTGTGCTATTTTTAATCATTTCTTCAATTAATATTAATTTTTCATTGAGATTGGGATTGAAAGCAAGATCTTACTGAATAAAATCGCAAGTTATTACTCAATTGGATGTTTCACTGCAGGACCATTGAGTCGCTGATTGAGCAGTTTAGAAAAAGTCCAAAATGCTTTTTCATTTTGACAAACTCCAGGTCTCTGAGTTCTGACAAGGTAAACAGGAAAAATACTTCTATTTTTATCTCTCTTCTGTAAGAATTCTACTAATAACCATGGGTGAAATTTTGAAGAACTCTATTCAAAGGTAAATAGGCTACAAGTGTATGATAGATAAATAAACGGGGAGGAGCAGTCAAATTTTCTTTATTTTATGTATAATACTTCTAAAGTAAAGTTAACAAATTTAAATTGACTATTTAATGATATTCTGAGTTTGTCCAAAACAATTAAATTTAATTACTTGCTTTAATGATACTATTTGTATTTGGCCACCACAACTAAATCAACCTAGCTCCACCACTTGTCCTATTGTTGCCCAGCAAATGAAAAAGCTTGTTGTTGAGGTACAAAGAAAAAGTGTCATTACTGAAATCCAATAGTTGAGCAGTTGAATAAAGTTTTGATCTGAAATAGATGCAACACTTTAATTATAAGCGCCATACCATAAATTAAAACAATCTAAAGCATGGGCCTTTTGTCCCAACCAGAGTTCAAGCCACCGGATAATTCAATAATCATCTATATCAAGTTTATAAGTTTACGATTGATCTGTGGCAGGCCAGTGCACTGATAAAAGAGATTTGTAGAAATCTGGACATTGCAGCGAAATCAGTTGACAATATTGACTATTCCGTAGTTTTGAGGGGAGATTCAACTTTACGAGGTCATTTTCCTGAGGCAAGGATAATGTATTTTAGCTCAATAAGTATATTTCAATCGATAATATTAATTTTCTAAATGACACTAGGTTGTTTTGTGCAGGAAGCAGATGCGGTTGTTTCAGTATTGGGTGAAATGGATGCATGGATAATTTGTCCCTTTTTCCTTCAAGGAGGTCGTTACACTATTGCAGACACACACTACGTTGATGATTCTGATACGTAAGTCTTGCCATTCATGATCTAGCTATTAGGAATTATGAATGGATACAAATTACGATCCTGTGTATTTTACTTTTTCTCTGCAGGCTTGTTCCTGCAGGGGACACAGAGTTTGCCAAAGATGCTTCCTTTGGCTACAAATCTTCAAACCTGCGTGATGTAAAGCTTCTAATCCCTTTATTGACTCGGTCGATGCAAATTATATTTTCATAATTTGGATAAATTCTAAATTTTGAGATGCTTTTTATCCAATTATAGTGGGTAGAGGAGAAGGCAAATGGCCGAATACTTGCAAGTAGTGTTGCATCTGTTTCTATCGAACTTTTGAGGAAAGGAGGTCCAAATGCAGTCTGTCAGCATCTATGCAGTTTGCAGAAGGTATAAAAAATAAGAGATATAATCATAGTTTGTACATTTTTAAGTTCTATGAAGGAACATATGGCTTACTTTGTCCAGGTAAGAAATTACAAATACGAAGGTATATTCAATCCACTTACTATGAGTGTCTATTGTATTAAGCAGGGGACAATATGCATAGTTAATGCAGCTAGCGAACGAGACATGACTGTATTTGCACTTGGAATGATCAAGGCAAAACTTCCTTCTTCTCTTTCATGCCTTTTGGTCTCATTTTGTCTGTTTTGCTACTGATGCAAATATTCTTGGACTGTTTTTTCTTATTAACAGGCAGAATTGACAGGAAAACGGTTCTTGTGTCGCACTGCTGCTAGTTTTGTCTCTGCCCTTATGGGAATCGTCTCTAAGCCTCCAATATTGCCAAGTGATCTAGGAATAGCTAGAGAAAGGAATGGTGGTCTGATAGTTGTGGGATCCTATGTTCCAAAAACAACAAAGCAGGTGATAAATGAAATTAAGATCCAAATCTAATCTTAAGCATACCCAATTTCTCATTTATGCTTATGCTTGAAAGTTGTAATCCACAGGTTGAAGAACTCAAACTACAGTGCAGTCAGTTCTTAAAAAGCATTGAGGTGACTAGCATTCCAAGTCTATGCCTCATTTTTCATTGTTAATTTTTAATTCTCATTTTTCATAGTTAATTGTTAATTCATTTTTATGCATGACGCAATTTTTTTAAAATTTCATTTACCGGTCTAATGACAAGGGTTTCTTGTACTAGGTATCAGTTGAAAAACTTGCAATGAGCCCTATTGAGGAGAGGGAGGAGGAAATCAGTAGAACAGCTGAATTAGCAGATGTATATCTTAAAGCTCATAAAGACACTCTAATAATGACGAGCCGAAATCTCATAACTGGAAGAAGTTTGTCTTTCTCCTTTTGCTTGTTTTTTCTTCTCCCCTTCTCTTGGTTAGGGTTGTAATACGGGAAACTGTTCTCATTGACGATCCAACAATGAGATAGCTTACTTCTGTTTTCTTTTAATCTACCATGCAAAGAAAAGCATAGTGCATTAAATGGGAGAAATATAAGTATGCCCTCAATCTAATCTTTTTTTTACAAATGCAGCTGCCGCTGAGAGTTTGGACATTAACTTTAAAGTGAGTTCCGCTTTGGTGGAAATAGTGAAAAGAGTAACTACAAAACCTCGCTATATAATTGCAAAGGTACTCCATATTTAAAGGACCCAGTGAACGTTCATTTTGATATGGCAAATATGATATTCCCTTTGTCCTATTTTCCTTACATTTGTTTTTGAAAAATAATCTCGATTTTATATGGAATCAATATTGCATATATTACCAGCATAGTCACCCTGATCAGACCTTTTGAGCTGATCATCCAGGCACACTTTGTATCAATATCGTGTTATTAGCTATGCTCACGACGTTAATTGACACATGAGAAATGTATTGTTAAGGTATAGTTCATTAAAACCTTTTAGACGCACAGAGTACAAGTGGACACTTAAGTTTCAAGCTCACAAAAGCAAGAAATATGTTCAAAAACATTTTGCTGTTTAATTTACTACAAGAGATTTTATGAGGTAATATTTTAAAAAAACTTCTTTGCATTTATCTTCACTATTTTACAACTTAAATAAAAAAAACTTTAGTGCACATTTGGTATTTAACCAGAATATGAAAGTTGGGGCTATAAAACCCAGCCGCATATTCTTCCTTTCTGACTTTGCCCCACGTTTTTAGTCATACACTGACAAACGTACTACCTTTAGGGTGGTATTACGTCTTCAGACCTCGCTACAAAAGCCCTTGGTGCAAGATGTGCGAAGATAGTTGGACAAGCACTTGCTGGTATTCCCTTGTGGCAATTAGGCCCTGAAAGTAGACATCCTGGAATTCCTTACATTGTCTTCCCTGGTAATTTTTTTGTAATTTTCATTTTTTTCCCTTCTTAATTACAGTTTCTAGCCAAATCTTAGTAGCTGGTGCTGTAAAATATATATTTTTCTTTATTCTTTGATACATTTCATCTTATAAAAAATAATTTGCTTCTGGTAGGTAATGTTGGTAACAGCACAGCCTTGGCAGAAGTTGTGAAGTCCTGGACTTACCCAATCAGATTTACATCAACGAAAGAAATTCTTAATGTAAGGATAATCTGGTTCATGGCTTTGCAAATTGGAACTGATTCTCTTTTAATAATGTTTATTTTTTGGCACAAAGAATGCAGAAAAAGGTGGTTATGCTGTTGGAGCATTTAATGTCTACAATTTGGAAGGAGCTGAGGCTGTTGTTTCTGCAGCAGAGGAAGAACAAAGTCCTGCTATATTACAGGTCATGAACAATTAGTTCAAATTCAAAATATTGATTTGCGTGAAAAGTTAAATATCAAGAGTTCCAACTTCTAAGCCTGTTGATGAGATTGGTGTAAAATCATAATCCTGGAGTACTCCTCTAACTAGGGTTTCAAACGCTCTCAAGGAAAAGGAAATTTATAGTATTTTATAATGAGGAGGGATCAAGCTATTATAAGGTACCTTTAGAAGAAATAATCCTTATCCACACCCTTCATTTTCCTGTACTCTAACAGTTAGTTATAGACGAGTTACCAGTTAGAACTATTACATTACAAGAAAATGAAAATGGAGTGTAACTCCTTTTGAAGTTTCTGTTGAAGTAACTTGATCTCTCCTCTTTATGATTGCTTAAAAAGGTTCGAACAAGGCACCTAAAGGGTTTTTGTAAATCCTAATTAAATACAAAATCCTAGATACATTCTAATTCAATACAAAATCCTAGATACATCAAGGTAAAAAAAAGCCATGCAATTCAATATTATTTCCCTAAAATATGAAATCCTAATTGTATCAAATTAAATTAGATATCTGAACATGATAATATTTTTCCTCTAAGAAGGTTTAGCATATAAAGGAAACATCCCTAAAAATAACGAATGGTTTCTTAAATAAGAGGAAATGTAAATTTTACTCCTTAAAAATGCTTCGTTCTGCAACAAAGAATCTACCAGTCCGACAAACCTAGTTGCTACAGGCTAAGATGGCCTGGCCTGGCTGTCTATAACATCCGAATCTGAGAGCAGTAATTTGATGGTGTCTGTTACGGGATCTGGGTCTAAAGGAATTGCTTCTGTTCCATTTTCTTTACAATTTATCTTCTGCTTGCTGAGCACTAGTGACTGAAAGACTTCAAAATCAAGATAGTGAAAGATATCTCTGTAATGCTGCTGGGAAAATCACGTGACATACTGTATTAAGGATTAAGTTTTTTTCACAATTTTCTTTTGAATCTCTTGCTGAAGCTTAGATTTTGAACAGATAGTGTTTTTTAGAGTATCTTTTCTTTTTAGTGTGGCTGTTTTTCTTATTTTCTTTGCGATGTCTTTCCATCCTATAAATTTTCACGATGATAAAAAATTTGAGAACATTACAAGATTTCTATGTTGATCCTTATGAAATTCATTTTCTCAGTCTTTCATTGTATAACACCTCCAATCTCCATGATCACACCAGTTTGAGAAAATAGTGGAATCCTAAACAAAATTCTTTTATTCATATTTTCTTATTTCATGAAGAGTTCTGGATTATGTGTGGAGCTACTACGCTTCGTTCTGTTCTTGATTAATTGTTTCATATTAATTTCCTGTATATGTGCATCATATTAAATGACCTTTCGAAGCACCCACAATTCTATTATTTTGTATAAAAACTATGCTTCCTCTAAAATTCTTCTGAACTATCTTTACAATTTTCAGATCCATCCAGGGGCCTTCAAGCAAGGAGGAATTCCCTTGGTGGCTTGTTGCATTTCTGCTGCAGAGCAAGCCAGTGTAAGTGGCATTATATTATTTGAATTTAATGGAGATCTACAGAGAACAAAAACGCAAAGTTATCTGTCGTTGTGGAAGCTTGGAATAAGATTTTGATAAGAAAGTTAAGCTCGGAAATGAAATAAACGAATTTTAATGTTGAAAATTTTAAAAATTGAATTTGTATAGTTAGTGACTTCGTGTTTGCTATGTTGAGGATGAATAAAAAGAAACCAGTATCAGTTAATAAAGTAACGAGGGTGTTGTTTTGGAGCAAACCTAGCTATTATCATTACATTTATTTCGTTAGGTAAAAGGAAAAGAGTCGTTTTTAAAGGATTTTCTTAGTATCCCCAAGAGTAGAATGTATTCACGCCTATCTATTTTGTTATTTTTTGAAGGTTTGAACAAGCACAACTTAAACATCTACCTGTGTCTAACTAAGTATCTGATAAAGTTACACACTCAACACGTGAGGGTGAGGAGAGCACAGAGACCTGTATTTGGGTTTAGTAACCAAGTAACCATTAGTTTGAGTGTCTTTAAATTTCACTGCTTATTCATGTTTATATATGACAGGTTCCCATTACTGTTCACTTTGATCATGGAACTTTAAAGCAGGATATTGTCGAAGCTCTTGACCTGGTAATTTGAATTTTTACTTGCATAACAATCATACTTACAGAACCATTTCAATCTAAAAGATGATCCAGCATCCATTTGTGGTTAGCTGTTTCTCTGATATCTCAACCACTATGTGAATGTAATGATTCCAGGGATTCAGTTCTATAATGGTTGATGGTTCACATCTTTCTTTCAATGAAAATGCTGCATACACAAAATTTATAACATTACTGGCGCACTCAAAAAATATGCTGGTTGAAGCTGAGCTAGGAAGATTGTCAGGGACAGAAGATGATTTGACTGTAGAAGAGTTTGAAGCCAGACTAACAGATGTGAATATGGTTGCTACCTCTCCTCTAGTCTACTCAAAATGTTCTTATGAGCTAGGCTTAATTCTTTGTCCTTGTTGCATTAATTTCAGGCATCAAAATTCGTAGATGAGACTGGAATAGATGCTTTGGCAGTGTGTATTGGTAATGTGCACGGAAAGTACCCTGCAAGTGGTCCAAATCTCAGACTTGACCTGCTTAAGGTGATAAATACATTTCTGTTTTGTTCTTTATACTTTTATTGGTAAATTCTTCCCCGAAAAGAGTTAAAGTGAAAAGTCCATACCATTGCTACCAGACTTCTAGCCTGATACTTCCAATTTTAAGAACAACTAGAAATGTTCGTAAGATTGGTGTAACCAACTTATGTAATATCTTTAGCATGTTTCTCACAACATGAATGTGTTACAAATAATTTTAAGCTACGTGAAGAGAGAGAGAAAAATGAGGAGAAAAGAAAATAGTGGAAGAAATATATAATAAATAGAGTGAAAAGAAATACTCCTCGGTTGAAAAGAAATTGATAAGTAAATACTGAAAATAGAGATTGCTTAGATAAATAAAATAAGAATAAAGATCGCTTAGACAAAAAAAATGAAATAAAGGTTGTTTGATTAAAAAGAATTAAAAGATAAATAAAATAAAATTTGTTTTTAAAAAATTTATTTCACTTTCGAAAAATATTATAATGTATTATTATTATTTTCTAATATTAATATTATTTTTGTTAAAATAATATTATTTTAACTATTTTGTATTTATCTATTGTTGTCATTAGCATTAAAAAATAAATATAAAAGAAGCAAAGAAGAAGCGCGCAAAAAAGAATAAAATAGGAACTACACAAAAACAACTAAAACTAACACATGAAGAAAATTTTGGAAGCACACTCAATTATACTTTCTAGCATAGTCGATTACTTGTAACTCAATTCCGCGCTTTTCTTCGCGCAACAGTGAGGAAAAAATTTTGTCTATCACCTCCCTAAAAGCAATCCCCATTTTTTTTTTTGTGAACTTTCTTCTCTCTTCTACGCCCTTTTCAACTCATTTCTCTTCTCTTCCATCTTCTCCCCTCCCTTTTTACAATACCAAGACACCGTTAAGGTTTGCTTTATGGCTCATGATCTAGACTGGGTGGCCTATAATTATTTTGAGAAAACTTTTTTTGCATGGTCTTTTCAATATTCTTCAACAGTAGTTTCCGTAGTTAAGATAAAATTTATAGATATTTGAGGACAACCTTGTGTGTTTCTACCTCTGAATTGGGTACTTTGGTTTGGGGTTGCCTCATGTTTCCCAATGGATAATAACTTAATTTAACCCACACTGAGGTTTGCTACTCAATTGTGTAATCTTGAGATTGTACCATTTTTAGGAGCTGCATGCTTTGAGCCTGAAGAAAGGAATTTATCTGGTGCTTCATGGTGCGTCTGGTTTGAGCAAAGAACTTATTAAGGTACAGTTACATAAACAACAGATTTTGGAAGTTGGATTTTAAGTGTTGGTCTGTCAAAGTAAAACTTACCTTTTATTAGCGTTGAGCTCACGGTACATTTGTAATATGCGTCTCAGATTTTCTAAGTTATTCTTTATGTATTCACTTTCTGGTCCTTCATTGAAGTCTAGTAGTTTTTGCACTTCATATTGCTAACGTTATAAGAGCTTCTTGATTTTTTGACAGGAGTGCATAAATCTTGGTGTTAGAAAGTTCAATGTCAACACCGAAGTAAGGAAAGCATACATGGACTCCCTCATTACCCCCAAGAATGATCTAGTTCATGTCATGGCTTCTGCAAAGGAAGCCATGAAAGCTGTGGTTGCAGAAAAGATGCATCTCTTTGGTTCCGCAGGAAAGGCATAATTTCTACAAATGTACTAGCTAGGACTATTGGTAACTGCCAACTTCATATTATTTTGCTATAATGTTTTTTGTCTTGTAGTAAGAAATATCACGGACTCATGAATTCGTTATATTATTTCCTTCAGTTCAATAGATGCTTTCTAATTTTCTTATCTACTTGACTTGTCCTTGACTGCTTAGGTTTATACTAATCACCAACACTGATTATTATTGTGTAGAGCTCCAAATCTCCAGTTACCTTTTTTGTTCCATTTTTTTTTTCAGAAATCCAAGGAGTTTCTTTACTTTTATGTTGAGTAAATTACAACGACATTTCTTATTATGTTCTCAAATTATATTTTTTACTTCTTTTTATTATTATGATAACTTTTTATGAGGGTGGTAATATAAGATTTATAAAATAAAAGAGAGATTTGTATAGACTTAAAAAAATGTATAAAGAAGGTAATGTAAGGTTTATATTATATTATGGAGATGTGTGGAGAGAAGAAACATAAACAGGGAAGTGTCATACCGGAATCTTGAGATATTTTTATAATCATAGTTTAAAATTAATTTTACAATAATTTTATAAGAAGTTAGAATAATCTGCCAAAAGCAAGCTACAACATTTGACCACGTGTAACGTATTGTACGTTATGTTCTTTAACCAAAAGTTAAAATTAGTGTCAGTTTGCATACATCACAATTTCATTGCAAAATTGAATTGCACAATATCTTGACTCTTGCCTTAATAAATTGGTAAATTAATTTTGTGAATGGCACAATTAAACGTTAGTAGCACTAAATTTAATGGTAAAAAGACTTGAATAATGGGTTCTAAT
Source organism: Lablab purpureus (assembly GCA_030347555.1). NCBI lineage: Eukaryota > Viridiplantae > Streptophyta > Magnoliopsida > Fabales > Fabaceae > Lablab > Lablab purpureus. The sequence goes on along the minus strand of CM059257.1, from coordinate 2,636,126 downwards.
AGAAGTCTTAAATATGTAGTGTTTTGGCAAAAAAATAAGGATATTTAAGTGATATTAGTTTTAAATCAATTGAAACAAATGCATTCTTTATCTATGAAATGTGTGAAAAAAAGTCGAGAAAAACAATAAAATCTATTATTATTGAAATATAAAAAAATTCATTTTTAACCGCTTTATCATATTAATAATGTGACATTTAATAATAATTTTAGTATGAGTTTATGTATCCAAAAAGATAAAAAAAATAAGACAATTATGAATATAGATATTTTATACGGAGTCATGTTATATAACATAATTTTATTTAAAAATAAAAATAATTTAAACTAAAATTCAACACGACTTTATTTAAAGATATTTTAAAAATTAAATAAAAATTGTGTCACATAATATGATTTTTTTATTTAAAGCTATGTTACATATTATTTAATGACACATATTTTTATTTAAAGTCGTTTGACGTATATACATATGTTAATCATATAAATAATTGAGAATTTTAAGTAAAACAATTAAAAATTACAAAAATTTAGTAAATTAATATATTAAAGTATCACACTTCAAATATTTTTAAACATATTTACATTTAAAAATTATCCATCATTTATCTTATATAATACCAATCTTTGTGAAAAAAAGTCAAAATCAAACTTAACAAAAGAAAGTGCTGATGCATAACTTTCTTTTTATTTTTCATGTCTTTTAATTTTCTGAAGATGGCTATGCATAAATTTTGTATCTTTTATTATTTTCATTAAATTTTTTGTAAAATTGAAGAATAATATCTTATTTAAATTTATGTAAAATTGTCCAATACGGTGATGTTTTCAATTAGATCATGATACAAATTTAACCAATTTATTTTCTGTATTTACATATTTAATTTAATTATTATATTATTAAAAAAATTAACTAAGTCTCCTAATTTTTAAATTGATTTCTTTTCTGAAATTGTCTGATGACGTGATGGTTTGTATCAGTTGACAAAGAAATCAAATTGATGTTAATTTAAAATATTATTAAATTAATTAGAACTTTTAATAATATAGAGTCAAAATCAATTAAACTATATAAATGTAGAACCAAACACAAAAGTTAACCATTTTTTAAAGTAAACATTAAGTGTCAATTATAAACTGCTATATCATGAATATTTTTTATGATAATTTTGTTACATATCATGCTACTATTGTGATTCCAAAATCTTTTGTACACCAAGTGTATGAAAAATTAACCCAACCGAATTTACACTCTTCTAAGAAGATTGTATTGAGATAAGATAAAAGATAAAGAAGATGAAAATATAACAGCTTGTGAAAAGTTGTTTGTTACAGTAACCTCGTATCATAGCAGTTAATGTTCACTTGGATCAGTTCTCTTATAAATGTTGTGTCATTCAATCTCATCACTTCGGTCACCTTCATACCCTCTCTCACTCTCTCTCTCTCTTCAATTCCAATGGCGGATCAGAGCCCCAAACCAGAGACCTTCGAGCTCAGCAATGGCAGCATGAAGGTTCTCCTCACCAATCTCGGATGTACCATCATCTCCTTATCTGTTCCCGGAAAAGATGGTTCTGTTCAGTTCCAATTTCCAATTTCAGCTTTTCGCTACCTTCAATCATGTTTTCGTTTTACTGATTCGTGACATGCTCTCTGTTTTGAAGGGGTGTTATCCGACGTCGTTCTTGGCCTCGACTCTGTTGAATCATATCAGGTCCCTTTTAATTTTGCGATCTCTTTTATTAAAATTCCGGCGTCAATCGTAATGTGTAGTTTCGTTTTGGCTTAGAGAAGCTTGCCTTGTTGATGGGTTCATGTCTCCCTTTTCAAAATTCTACCTTTCTGGTTTAAACAATAGAATAATCGGTGGCCTGTGAGAACCCATGGAAGTGATCTTTTGGTGACTCCAATGTGCCTATTGTCATTCTTATTTAATCAACTTTTATACATTTTTTGAATTTTTACTTAGCTTTGTTAAAAAAGAAGATTTTGCATAAAAGTTCTTTAAGAGGGACAATGTACATTGTCAAATTCTATGTACAAAAGAGTTTAGTTTAATTTCCATGAATTTTTCCACATTGACTAATGATATATAGCCAAAATAACAAATATGTAGGGGGCAATCTCTGTCTCATGAGCTGAGTCAGCTGATTTTTAGGATTGAAATAGATATAAGCTTAAATTCTAAGATGATATTAGAGTATTTGCTCACCAACTATCAAGGTTATTGGATCACTTGCAAATGTTTTAATCTTGTAAAATTAATGATATGAATGTTCGGTCCTTGGCACGAGGAAGTGTTAGAGATTCTCGTTGATTAAATTTTGGAGTTGGTTTAGGGCTTAACCCAAATACAAACTAAACCAACTCCAAATTTTAAGACACCTCATATATAAATATGACTATAAAGAGTATAATGCTTACAAAATTAACAAATTTACCATTTTTGGCAGTATGTGATGAGGGATGACAACATAAAAAACCTTTAACACAGTCAGTGTACTATCATCTAATTCAAGATTAGCTTCCCTTGCTTAGTGTATTATGTGTATAATCTTTAGTTTCCTTCTGATGATTGATTTACTTAATTATGTTACTTGCAAGCAGAAAGGTCTGGCTCCTTATTTTGGCTGCATTGTGGGTCGGGTTGCCAACAGAATCAAGGATGGCAAGTTTACACTTGACGGGGTTCAGTACTCTTTGCCTCTGAACAAACCCCCAAACAGTCTCCATGGTATCAATTCTGCGTTTTCATAGTCTTCATTTGTGCTTTTTTTTGTCCAGGAGGTTGAAATTTCCAGATGTGCATTGTGTAGTTAAACCAATCCTTTCAGATTTTTCTGTCCATTTATTATGATTAAAGTTAAAAAAGAAAGTTTTTTGCTATCTGAAGTACTCGATCATGAAATATTTGTATTGAAATATATGCATTTGATTAGGGTCTTATTGTAATGGTTATGAAAATATGAACTATTATTTTACCACATCTATCTGACTACTATTCTTCCATTCCATTGAAAACTGGCTTTGAAAATAAAGGCGAAGCACGTAGGGATTTTTCAAGCAAAACATTACCTGTTATTTTCAGTAATGATGAACGATCTAATCATGATGGATAGATGTTAATTTTGTTCTGTTTTCACTAATAATATGATTCTGAAATGGACTTTTATTTTGAAATAACATAAGTCCAAAGAGTTTTCTGAAGAAAGAAACTCTCACACTTACAATGATCTATTTATTTCGTTTGCTGTTTTCGTGATCCCTTATCCCCCTCTCCAAATTTCAGGTGGAAATGTTGGGTTTGATAAGAAGGTATGGGAGGTAGTTGAACATAAAATAGGCGAAACCCCCTCAATCACTTTTAAGTATCACAGTCACGATGGAGAGGAAGGTAGTGTCTGTTCTCTCTTTCTTCCTCACTTTTAACATCATTATGCTCTTCCTTTTTCTTTATTCAGCTTTTGTTTTCTGTTATACAAGGTTATCCTGGGGATATCACCATTACAGCCACTTACACGCTCACCTCAAGCACAACTCTAAGGCTTGACATGGAAGGAGTGCCAAAGGACAAGCCCACCATAGTTAATTTAGCTCAGCATACCTACTGGAACTTAGCTGGTCACAACTCAGGGAATATACTTGACCATTCAATTCAGATATGGGCTAATCATGTCATTCCTGTGGACGAGAATACAGTGCCAACTGGTGAAATCATGTCAGTGAAGGATACCCCTTTTGATTTTACATCTGAGAATAGAATAGGCAACAGTATTAGTCAGGTTGGATTGGGATATGACCACAATTATGTGCTTGATTGTGGGGAAGAAAAAGATGGTTTGAGGCATGCTGCAAAAGTGAGGGATCCATTAAGTTCAAGAGTACTTAACTTGTGGACAAATGCCCCTGGTGTGCAATTTTACACTGCAAACTATGTTAATGGTGTTCAAGGAAAAGGAGGTGCCATATATGGAAAGCATGCAGGGTTATGTCTGGAGACACAAGGATTCCCTAATGCCATAAACCAGCCAAATTTTCCATCTGTTGTTGTTCGTCCAGGTGAGAAGTATCAACACACCATGTTGTTTGAGTTTTCACTTGAGTGATGTTGGAGTGGCATAGCAATGAGGTAGACATCTTGTATTGCATATTATATTTAGAACCTGAACTTTGACTTCTAAAATTATCACTTGTTTGCACTCAAATAATCATCACTTGTCTCAAGTTTGAATTCTCCATTACCAACTGTGCTGTTTTATGGCTCTAAATGTAGACATTATATAGCAAAATGTTTGTAATTGGAAGTTGAAAATTTGTAAAAGCAGGCTGTGTATGTTGAACTTTTAATAAAAGTGAGACACGATAATAATTCATTCTTGAATGCAAAACTAATCCAAACAGATCACATGAATAAAATCAGGCTGTTTTAAACTTTAACGTAATCAATTTTGAATTATTCGGTGTAATGAAAATGTTTTAGCAGTTGTTATATTTAAGTTTTCACAACGATAATTATTAGCCAAGGTTGATTGTGCAAAATGGAATTTTTAAGCTATAAAATTTGTTATTAAACAATTGATAATAAATAATAAGTAACCTCTTATATACTATATTAAACTATCGATCTTACATAAGAAAAATAATTATCTTAGAATTATAAAAAGTTATCCTTAAAGATGAAAATCAGTAAGATATAAATGAGGATTAGTTTTCAATATAAAAACTAATAAGCACTATAAAAGATATTAAATTCAAAGACTCAGTTACATGGTATATTAAAAATTTATTGAGAGTACGGTTTCTCGCAATATGTTCTCCTTTTCAATGTATTTTCTACCCTTTTAAAATCTAGCTAATTTTGATGTGTACAGTTTCTGGTATCAAAACTTTTAATATATATATATATATAAATTCAAATTTTGATATATATATATATATATACCAAACTACCAGTTCTCCATGCACGGCATTAATTTTATTCAATTTAAATATATAATTAAAACATGTTCTTTGTTAATAATAATTTTCTATGATATTAAATAAAAAAAGAGATGTGATTTTAAAATTCAGGAAGAAAGCATTAAAATCAAGAATTGTCTTTATTAATATAATACATCAAAATTTAAACAAGAGCTGATGAAGATAACAATAATAAAACTTAGTTCATAATTAAAACAACAGATATCTTTAATTTAATATTCACTTTTAAATTTTAAAAAATTAGTAATAAAAACATTCGGTTCCTCCCTCACTAGTTTTCTAGATTCACCTATGATTTTTAAAATTACAGTCAATTTTTTATTAAAATGAATAGTTTAGTTCCGATCCAGAGATGAAGATTTATTTCAATGCAATGCTTCTGTGAAATGTTGCAAAACACATTGAAATGTTGCAAGCGTAAATTTTGAATCACATTACATCAAACTTGAAATAACCAAATATCTAAAATGCCATTTTCATAATAGAGTCATATTTTCCGAAACTATACAATAAAGTCTTCTTACTTTGCCCTAACCAACTCAAGTGGTAATGTTTCCATTGCCAGCTGAAAGTTCACAAAAACAAAATTGTTAGTCAGAAACATGTCTTTGCTAGCATAAAATAAAAATGATACTTCAAAGTGAAGATTGATAAATGATCACAAATCTAACAAAGGACCTGCACCTACCCAGAGTCTTGGAGTTTTGGGGTCAGATTTCTTATGCAATTTACTTAGCTCTGACTGAAACCTTATAACAATTGCAACTTTGAACTCAATTGAGAAGGGACTGCACCAAAGTGATAGCATTAACATCAAGCTCAATTGATTCGGTATGCCTTAAACATGAGCTTTTACAAGCACAAAGTAATTAATTCATGAGAACATATTTATGAAATGAAAAGTGCTCAACATGAAAAGGTTACAAGCACATAGAAGGACAATAATCATGTTGGTGAATGTTAGGATCCAATTGAAAGGTATGCGACGTGAGTTCCATTTTGAAAGTATGACATTCTAGAGTACGGTTCATAAGGCTACGGGCTCTCCACCCACAACAACAAGCTTTTATGGTGTCATTCTCTCAAATTTCTTATCAGTTGGTATTAGAGTCTTCCAACATGTCTCTCAACTGCAAATGAGCAACACAGGTTCTGTGTTCGCATCGCAGCGTTCGTGTAGGACTAGTCCAAGGGCTCATGCACAGTCGACCCATGCGGGAACTAAGACACTGGAAGTGTGGGGTTTATATAAGACTGGGCTCTCCAACTGTATCAACTAACTTTTTTAACACACGGTTTCTTAGCAAAGAATCATCACAAAGAATCATCATTTACAAATTACATGTGTGTGTATGTGTGCAGTTTTGGACTTAAGATAACTCTTGTGAAATAAATTGGAGAATCATGATGAAAAGGACACTATACCCAGCTAAGGTTGTTGGACAGGTCACAAGACGTGGTAGTATTACATAAATAGGCAGTGTCAAGTATCGGCACACATCTCCATCTGCTATCTGCTAAATAAAAATATAATTAACAGCTTATTTTGAAATGACATGCTCGAATACAATACAATACAAATTCAGCATCACTTGCCTGTGTTGTTTGAATCAGAGAGGTTTCAGTCACAATTTTCTCCCCAAGAAGAACGGATTCGACTCGAAACAACTGAATGTCAATTGCCTGAATTGGAACTGCAGATGCTTCTACAGTTAACTCACCACTAATAGGACCAGACAAAGAACACTGAGTTGAGATTTTTCCTGTCACCCGAAATCCACCTATTCAAGAATATCATTGTCGCTTGAGACACAACCTTTTCTTATTGATATTTATAACCTTTTCAAGTTAACTACTGATGTATTTTTTCCATGTAATCTTAATATGTAACACAACAAGGTTAATATAGCCATAGAACATGATAGTAAGTTACAACTTATCATGTGAGATATTAAGGCATAACAAATTGTGCTATTTTTCTTTTATTGGTCAACACGTGTACTCATTGAAGGTAAATCGACATACCAGATTTTATTTCAGGAAGTAGAGGATGCCTTTGAGTGTCTTGGGTGATGTAAAAGATTACCATCTCTGGAGAAACCGGTCTTTGTAGATCAGCTGAATTTTCCGAAAAAGAGAGACTAGTAGTTTAGTACTTTTATTCATTTACATGTAAAAATAAAGAATAAAGATTTGGATTGAACACAATCTGACCTTTATCACTTTGAATAATGAACTCCATTGTTGCTGATAATGATTTATGCAAGTATCCACGAGGTATATCTACAGTAACCAAATACTATAGAGGCTATCAAGCACCAACCTCATAAATTATGTTAAATAATAAAAAGGAATAGGAATGAAAAATGATGCAATTGTGATCCTTTGACAATGCAAAACTTCATACCACCAGTGAACTATAAGGTCTCACCAATCTTGTTACCAAAGTCATGTGGCCCTTTCATGTTCACTGACAGTGTAAGTGTATAATGAAAAAAAATTATACTGCCAGCAGATGAATTTAGAGTCTTGAGTAAATGTCAAGAAAAGAAATGAAAATATATATATATACATAATATATATATATATATATATTATGAATATAATAATAATAATAATAATAATAATAATAGTTTCATCGTAAGATCAGTTGCCCAACGAAGCACTTCCTAAGAAAATTTTACCTGGATGCTTATATTTGCACCATGGAACGTCTCATAAAATTTTTCTAAGTTTTCATCCCGCTGTCGTAGATTCAACGAGAATGGTATCTGCCATAAAGATTGCAAGAATTACAATGAGAATTAACACGAGAAAATAGGGCACATAAACCAAGTATTCAATTGAGAACTTGATCAATAGAGTATCCAAGCTTTGCACACATGAAGAGTACATTATTCAAATATTTCAGAAATTCTAATTAGTTTAGTGGCATGGTATCATATTTTTAGCAAAACTATGAAATCATATCCACAGTATTCCAGACTACTTAATAGCATATAAACACATATAAATGAGAACAGGGAGAAAATACGAAGAATGAACCAGGCAGATTCTAAAAATGAAACGTTTACAAAATTATTAAAACTGAATCACATTTTACATGCTATATTACATACTAATAACATTTTAATTCTTGTCTCCTTCAAATTTAAATTCCATTGCTTTAACCAATATGAATTTAGATGAGAAAAGACACATTTGATCGGTAAAATCATAAATGATATAACAGAAATATCTACCAAATATAATGTATGAAACAACTTTTAAAGCAGAAATTATGTATGATGTTGTAGGGAACTCAGATAATGATTTGAAGGGAAATTCGCTTTACATAAGCATAATCCTGTATGAGAATCACAAGCCAGCAATATTTGTTTGTAAGATTATTTTCTTATTTAAAAGCTTTAATGATATAAATTTAAAAGAAAAACACCAAAAACAAAAAAAAATAAAAGAAAAATCTAATTTGAGTAGCTCAATCTTTTTTTCCAGTAGACCACAGGGTAAAATTTATCTCAAGAAATGCAAGAAAAAAATTGTACTAAAGTAACTAAACAAGATAAAATTGCTTTGAATAGGCCCTTTCATTCATTTGCTATTGATACACTACCTCTGATGTACCCGAACCAATCTTTCCAGAAGATTTAACCTCAATGGTCCTGTTCCTGTTATAAGCCAATCACAAGAATCATGTTCACTTGTCCTAATGTGAGCAAAAGAATTTAGAAACACGTTCTCTAACACTAATAACGCCCTTATTATCTCAATTTAGCTATAGAGCATCCTAAATGAAAGTGATGGGTCAAAGGTATAATTACAAATTTTACCATGAAAAAAAAAATGATCCAGCATCAATTAATGAAGGTTTTTCCCACTGCAGATAGATTGACATGAACTATAGATGAATTATAGCTAGGGTAAGGAGAATAGATTAAATCCATTAAAAAATCAGATTGATCTTACAAAAATGCAGAGTTCTCCATAGAACATGTAGTTATAAGGATAACTATTATGGTTTACTTATCCAACGAGACCATATGTTAAGTAAATATGGTTGAAAAGAACTGTCAATCATTTAAGTACACCTCTAGGACTAATTTTGAAACAATGAACAGTGTTACACTAAATTAGATCTCCAGCATCACAACACTGCATTAATTAATTTTGGTCTTTTTGAGGCAACATTGCATACTAAAGATCAAAGATATATATATATACACACACATATAAGCTTTCTTGAAAGGCCAGAATTCTTCAAAAATGGAACACAAGATGTGATTCACACAGTCAAACACAAATTACATCTAACAGCATAACCTCCTGTTAGCAAGAGTCTTATATATGAAAAGAACTAAAACTACAAAAATCATAATTAGTAATTTCCTCATGAATGCACACCAATTATTTTGAAAACTTACACAATTGGGATAGGCTTAATAACGCCATAGAACGATTCAACAACCCCAGCTGATCCTCCACGAACCTTCAACATGGCATCACAAAATATTTCAAAATCAAAGCTACCCAATGAGAATAGCCCTTTGGCTTAGAACAAAGGAGTGATTTTGAGCATAAAGTTGACATATTTTGGCCATTTTCTGAACGATAAAAAAAGAGGCTACCTGCAAGTTGACGGATCCTTTGACAGTGAGGCGAATTCCATAGTGGGAAATTGAAGACTGAGTTTTAACAACGATTTTGCCTTCCAGAGCTTCCTGGAAAATTAAATCATAAACAAGGTTAAGAGAGAGAAAGAGAAAGAGAAAAGAGAGAGTCTGGCTTTACCGAAGGCTGATAGATACGATTGGAACGAGAGAGCTTGAGTTCAACGGACATGACTGCCAGCTCCCCTTCTCAGTCAGTGGGGTTTAACAGTTTTGTTTTTGTATTTTAGGTATTCCCATATTTACTTAAAAATTAATTTTTTTAGTTTCTATGTTCTCCAAAGGTTTAATAGCTGCATAGTAGATCTCTGAATCTTTTTTGAAAACTTTTTATAAGATTTGAAACTAAAAAAAAAACGTATTATTAGATTCTTTATTTTGTAAATTTGTTATAAGAGTAAGATATTTTTTCGTAGTTTTTACACTTAAAAAGTACATTAATTTTTATTATATTTAGTAGTTGTATTTTAAAAAAATTTGTTATTGTATATTATTTTTGTTAAGAATATTTGTTTAATACTTTTTTTATTTAAATTAAATTAAATATCTTCTCATGAAGATAAAAATATATATTTATTTATTATTTAGATTTAAATAGTTAAAATTAAAAATATTATTAATATTTAATATTTGTTACATTTTTATTTTATATATACATAAATAAAATAAATAATATCTCCTTCATATAATATATTTCATATATTTTCGTAATATATTTTCGTAATCCTAAAAGTCTTATCAATTTTTAATATCTTATATTTATACATGAATGGTTTGTAAATTTTGTAACGAGTAGAGCAATTGGTTTCTTCTGGGACCTCTCGGCCACTGATGTTTTCTTTTTTGCATATTGTACGTGTAGAGTTGATATTTTTTAATTTCTTCTCTGCATTTTGATTCTTATAGCACTTCTGTTTTCTCTGGAATTGAAATTGCATTTTTATTGTAGAATTTGTTTCAGTGATTAATGGAGGGATCGATGAAATCAATGATTGCATTTTCTGTCAAGACCAAAACTCTGATCTCATGTGTTAAATCCTGATGGTTTTTTATGGTCCTCATAGTCCATAGTTGATTTTTCTTTAGGGCGTTCAGTGTTGCACTTCAGGCAAGCCATATGTCTTGCATGATTGTAGAAATCACCTGAACTTTATTAATTAAATACAAATTTTACATATTTTTTATATTATTTGTTTAATATCTTTTTTATTTAAATTAATTTTTAAAAAAATTTCTAGATTTTATTTTAGAATATCTTTTCCATAAAGATAAAAAATATATTTATTTATTATTTAGATTTAAGTAGTTAAGATTCAGATATTGTTAATATTTAATATTTGTTACACTTTTATTCTATATATAATTCATATTCCTTTCTCTTCATTCCATCAGAAGAGAAATTCTAAAGGAAATCTAAGGTGTTCTACATTTGGAAGATCACATAATTATATTCATCATCTTCATTATTTTCAATGACAAATCCAGGTATGCTTCCGCATTTTATATTCATCATGAATTGAGATATGGGTTCATTAAGGATTAATTTGATTGTGTTCTATATGGATAGAAGTATGTTATTAAGCACAATTATTGATTATTATAAATTTCTATCAATTGGAATAAAATAGATGACATCTCCTCCATACAATATATCTCCTATATCTCTATAACATATTTTCAAAACCCTAAAAATTTCATCAATGGTATCAGAGCTGACTGAGACTCACTGCTTTCTTGCTTCCATCCAAACCCATGAACTTCTGTCCGTTTTGATCTGATTTCAAATAATCGAAGCTACCTCTCAGGAGTCCCCGTTTGAACCATGAATAAATTGAAGTCACGCAGATTTGGCAGAACACTCAAACATTTACTATCAACTTGCTGCATCAAACAGTTGGATTATAGATAGTGGTTGTACAAATCACATGACTCATGATCGAGAACTTTTCGAAGAGCTCAATAAATTTGATGTTTCTAATGAGTCATGTGATTTGTACAACCACAGGAAGTTGATAGTAAATGTTTGAGTGTTCTGCCAAATCCGCGTGACTTCAATTTATTCATGGTTCAAACGGGGACTCCTGAGACACAGCTTCGATTATTTGATGTTTCTAATGACTTCAATTTATATTGTATGAAAAATATATTTATTATTTAGATTTAGGCAGTTAAGATTCAGATATTGTTAATATTTGTTACACTTTTACTCTCTATATATATATAGTATGAATAAAATAAATGACATTTCCTCCATACAATATATCTCCTATATCTCCATAACATATTTTCAAAACCCTAAAAATTCCATCAGCAATATCAGATCTGACTGAGACTCACTGCTTTCTTGCTTCCATCCAAACCCATGAACTTCTGTCCATTTTGATCTGATATCAAATAATCGAAGCTGTCTTTCAGGAGTCCCCGTTTGAACCATGAATAAATTGAAGTCACGCAGATTTGGCAGAACACTCAAACATTTACTATCAACTTGCTGCATGAAGTCTTTTCTTCCTACATGTGCATCGTACCCCACAATTCTCTTGTCTTTGCCCACAGACAACACAAGTTCCCTCTGCTGCATACCAAATACTCCCATGACGGCTGAAGATACTATACTTTATACCGCTAAAGGAGTCAAGAACAACCAAAGGGACAAATACAACCAAAACAACAATACAAGAGTTTTTCCGCCTTATCCTTATTGCAAGAAAAATAACCACCAACAAAACAAGTGTTGGTGGAGACCAGATGCAAAATGCCACAAATGTGGTCAATTGGGACATGTTGAAAAGGTATGCAAATCTGATCATCTCCAGGAATCTGTCAAGGTTGTAGAGGATGAATCAGAAGATGAACTACTTCTTACAACATGTCTTACAATCAGCAAATCTGAAGAGGAGTTGGCTCCAAATGAAGAGATAAAAGAAACATCAACATCAAAAGAAGATGAAAATAGCTTGAAGAAGTCTGATATCCAAAAAGAGAAGATAGATGAAGAATCTATTTCTAACCTCCATCAAAAGTCCAATGTCACAACCATAAAATCCACAACAATCAAAGAAAATTTCATAATGATATGATCAAGAGAGAGAAAGATGAAAATTACAAACTATTAAGAAGTGGACTTTATGGGTGGTCCAATAACGGCCCGATAGCGGGTGACCCAACACCTTAGGATGGACTTAATCTGGCTCTGATACCATATTAAGAAGTGGACTTTAAGCCTAACTCAACCCCACAAAACCGGCTTGGTAAGGTGAGCTTTGCACCCACTTATATAGACTAGATTGACGATGTGGGATTTCCAACACAAACAAAGAAAGAGAAGAAAATCAAACTTCAAAAGAAGGAAAATCAAATCTGAGATTTCAAAATTCAAATAAACAGATATTAAAGCAAGGAGGAATGTTGGGAATATTTGTTTAATATCTTTTTTATTTAAATTAATTTCTAGAAAATCTTCTAGATTTTATTTTAGAATATCTTTTCGATAAAGATAAAAAATATATTTATTTATTATTTAGATTTAGACGATCAGATATTGTTAATATTTAATATTTGTTACACTTTTACTCTATACATATATAGAGTACATGAATAAAATAAATGACATCTCCATCATACAATATATTTCATATATTTCCTATATCTCCATAACATATTTTCAAAACCCTAAAACTCCCATCATAAATTTACCTGATGAGTTATATATGCCATGAGTTAATATTTTAGCCTGAACTTCTCAACGGATCCTACACTGTCACACCATCCTTCTTGTATATATGATTGTAAAAAGGTTGAGTTATTATCACTATTATTAAATTATTAGGTGCCTCAAACTATCAGAAAACTGCAACTAAATTAACATTGTATCATAACAAGCACTAGACTATGACATTTAAAAATACAGTTCTTTATGGGAATATAACCTTCGTGAGAACATTCTGAACACAAATGGAATTCATTGACAACTAAATCAAAATCAGATTGGTATTATCATAGAAATTTGTTTTGGATTGGTATGTGATAAGTTGATAACTTCTACCTCTTTTCTTCCTTACTTCCTACTTCTTTCCATTCTTGCTTTTCAATTTCTGAAAGATTTAGCTGATCTGCGGTGAAACTATAAACATCCCATGATAGGCTCTGGGACTTCGTGTGAAGTGTGACATTCTCTGTTATGTGACAAGATTCCATTAATTTGTAGTAATCAAATAATCTTTACACGTTATTTTTATGTCTCTACATAATCGTTTCTGTTTTATGAAACAGGAACTGCAGAGAGAGTTTTTTTTTCAAGTATGCAGAGAGTTTTTTACCAAGTATGGAGAGGCAAGTAGGTTTGACATCATAGAAGTGATTGGAAAAGGGAGTTACAGTGTTGGCTGTTCTGCTGTTGACCCTCATACCGGAAAAAAGTTTCAATGATAGTTTTCAGCATGTGTTGGATGCCACACAAGATCCTAAGATGAAATCAAACTCCTTCGTTTGCTTCGACATCCTGGTATAGTTGAAATTATTGACATTAAAAGAAAACATTTTTCTTAATTATTTATATTGATGTTTGTTTAACTGCATGAGTTTTAAATGGATACTATTATTTAGTTTGTTTGTTTTTTGCATCGATCACATTTATTTTTTATTGGAAACAATTTTGTTAGAGCATATTAGAATCATATAGACAGAAAAACTTCTCCCTGAAAGATGGAGTGTCATGTTGTTGATTACATTTTCCAGTAAGATAGTGAAATGCCTGTCACTTCAAGTGCTTCAGAAGCTAACCAAACTGGTTTATGTTTTTAATCTTGGCTTCAAAAGTAGAGAGATAGTTACAAGAACCAGGATATTGAAATATATTTGGGGCATGGAAACCTAATTAGTCATAAACATCACATTCAAATGGAAGAGGACTCAGAGAAGTTTGTTTATCTTGTGCTACAATGCACAAACATTTTTTTCTCAGAAGATACAAATAACAACAAAATAGTTATAGAAATTGTCATTTGGAAAACCGTTCATACTACTGAACTAAATATACAGGAATAATAAGAGATATGATGCGAACGAAGCCTCATTTTTTCTTGGCAATGAACAAGCCCCATATTTGTTCACCATCTGCACCCCTCATCTGCTTGGCCTTCCATCTTTCACTAATTTCATTGTAGTCTTCCTGAAACCAATGATTTCCACCAATGAATAAAAAATAAAACAAATAAAAGAAATGTCACCAATTTTGACATTCTCTTTTCAATAACATCTCTTCTATGGATTGAAATTTATGTGAATTTTACGGACTAGGACTCGCATTTAGTGGGACCAACATTTTGTATATAAGATTCTTGTGTGAAATTTATGTTTTTTTAGGATATTTTCTTGCGTTAGTTATTTTTTTAATTAATTATCTTTAATTATTTTACAACTTTTTAATCAGTATAAAATAAATGCTATAATTTCTCTAATGAAGATTTTAAAAAAGAGTAACACTCTTGCAAAATGAGGTGATAAATCTACTAGCTTTAAGGCTAATTTTAGAAATAAACTATATGTCAACAAAATTAATGGTATTGCCTAAATTAATCAATTTTCTTGATGAAAATGAATTAGTTAAAAAAGTTTTGCATATAAGAATGGGTCCTAAACAACTAACACAATGTTTAAAACATAAAAAAGAAAATCTCACCTCCGAGAAATCATCAATGAAATCATTCTTCTTGCTCTCAAGGGCATTTAACTCCTGTTGTAGTGTTTTCATGAACTGAAACACAAGTATTCAAGTAAACAATTTGCTAGTATTATCATAGTAAAATATACTAATTGCCAATGAAGCAAATCATTATCATTGCTTCTGACATACCAGATTAGATCGATCCTCGGCAATGACTTCATTAAATCCAGCATTTTCGAGCATCTGTGCATGATTTAGAATAGAAGAAGCATGTCATGTACAAGAAATATCAACATGAATACTAAATTATATGCAATTTCGTGGTGCTTTTTTTTTGTTATTCTCCCACTAGAATTGGAGTTTTATCTTGATAATTTGTATAATAGAAGTTTATATTCAAGTAAACATTTATGAAACCAGAACTAAATTTTGTCCCTAATTTCAGGTAGCCAGATGATGTTGTCATCATACCTGACAATATGTTTTCATGTCATGGATATAGTATCCTCCCTTCTGTATGTAGTTAGCATATCCTAGTGATAGACTTCCTACACTTTTGCAGTAATCAGTAATTAGAACTGTACCTCCAGGCTTCAACCATTTGTAAAATGATCTAAATAGTGATGGTTTATCCTATATAAATCGACACAAATTTGCAGAAAATATAAGTTAGAAATATGAAATGAACTGAAAACACAAATGGGTGTGGCCTTTACCAAAGAAAAATTAAAAAGCCAAAGATGGTTCCTTACTTTGATGTGTAGCAATGTGTCACGGGAATAGATTACATCAAATGTATTCTCAGAGTATGATTTTGTAGTACAATCGGCACATTCAAATTCTACTGAGCATTTGAGTCCAATTACACGTTCAATGGCAAGAGAAATCATGTTTATGGAGAGGTCAATGCCAACTACCTCAACGTCAAAATTTTCAGCCATGTAAATGTCCCCTCCCCCAGTACCACAACCAACATCCAGAACTCTTTGGCCTGGTTTTAGTCCCAACTTTGCCACAAATTCCTTTGTTGTTTCTGCAAAAGCAAAAAGCTCTTTCAATTCAGAAACATATTAGCTCTACTATGATTGATTCAATAACAAACAAATGGCACCTCAACTCTTTAATTGGCTCTCTAGACATTAGATTTTTCAGGAAAAAAAAAATCCCTCTAAGAATGAGATATAATCACAATGAGAACAATAGTACTTCAAAAAAACATATTCACAACAAAAGGCTGGAATATAGGATTTCTTATTTCTTTCTTTCAAATCTGTTTATTTCACATGAATCCAAAGCACCATGTTCCTGAAGGCAAAGCAAGTATAAGAAAACCTATCAAGGCGTTATTATTATTTGACTGCACTCAATCTTTACAATGGATTTGGTGTTACTTTTAGAAAGCATATATTTGATCCACTCCATGTCTCAGGTAAAATGATCAGAGGACATCATTGAGGAAGGTCATTTTTCTTTCTCAATTTAAATGAAAGGAAAAGTCTGTATTCCATAACAAAACATATGAAAGTGGCAAAGCATACCAAGTCCTCCTGTGCTCACAAAGCCTTGGCCAAAAACACTCTCATAGAGTAAAATATCCTTGTGATTATATTCAACACTATCTAAGAACCGCTGGAACCCCCTATCATCTTGTGATCTCACTTTTTGCCATATCCAGCAAATCTGCATCACAGGTTTGCTCTTTTAATCAGATATTTTCTACCAATTGAATAAGCTAAAATAAATATAATAACTAAAAGAAATGGAAACCTTGTTTTGTTACCTGGTTTTGATTCTTTTTGTTTCGCACATAAGCTCCAATGCATTTACAGCCAATAAGCGAAAGTTCAAAGGAATTTCCCCCATCATCACTCATATGGCACTCTTTAAATACCTACATCATAACAAGAAATGTAATAAAAACCAAACCCTTTTAGAAATTAGAATATGTTCAGACAATTTTTACCATAAATACTTCTAACAATTAAATTTAAAATAAAAAATAGTTTATACATAAATTCATTTATAGAAAATTTACCATATGATTTTTTTAATTTTTCTTTTCAACTTGTACATAAATTAATTTTGATGAAGAAAGTAATTTCGTTAATGTTTGTAGAAAAGTTTGTACAAAGTTATCCTTAGTTTAATAACAATGCACTGTCGGTTTAAGTATTTATATTATCAGTTAATGAAAATTATTTTTATAGTGATTTTTAAAGTGATTGTTATAAAAATTAATAAATTTACCATACATAACATATGATTGGATAATCATGTAAAAAATGTTATTTCATATATTATTTATAGTTTTTCTAACTGCTTCAGAAATGTATACATGAAACTTTTTTCATATCAGAATGAAAGAGTACACGAAAGCTCCTATCAGTAATAGGGACCATTCCTCTTACTGATCTGAATAAAGCAGATTTGCATAAGTTGACATGGGATTGTTTTCATTCTAACTGACCATGGACCAAGTTCACGCGGGCTAGTTTTTCTAACAATGTCAGACCTTAGTCACCAATTCACAATCATTTTTAGTTGAAAAAGTTCAACTACATGTCAAAGATTCTTGGTACAACCATTAACATTTTATCTCCATAAAATATAATTTAGAAACATTTCATATAAAACTGATGTCAACATCATTTTAATCAAGCATTGGTTTGAAATGGACAAAGAGGGATTAGTAATTACACCAAGAACAAACCTTAGTGTAAAATCTAGGTTCCCTGTAGTGAGTTGGGTTGTATTTTCTCTTGGAATCTCCAGATTGGTGGAAACATGATTCTCTGAAGAATACATATCCACCTACTTTTAACCATTTGATCATCCTTCCAGCTAAATTCTCGACCTGAAATGAACAAAGGGAAATGTAAAAGCCTTACTATAACGAGGGGAAAAAAAGAGGTAGTGACAAGGAAGCCCTGACACTATTTGTCTGTTTCTCACAGTGATGAGAAACCCTCTGGCAGGTAAAAATGAAAATAAAAATCACCATGGTTTTTTTTCTTTCCATGACTTTGGCATGAGAATCAACCACTTTCAAATTCACCAATAGAAGATAGCTAGAAACATCAATCCATCATTGTCATTGATTGCAAAAGCAAAAGGACAGAACCATAACCAAAGGACCAAAACAAGCCATAAACCACAAGGTAAAATTAAGGAACTCAATAAACTCCAAATTTAACATCAATCTGGTCATTTTCACATGGAACCAGAACCGATTATGTCACACGTCATGTTATCTTCAACATGGCTAAACTGAACACAAAGCCATGGAAATTCCTATCCTTTAATATTTTCCACGCAAAAGCTCACCTCTTTATCGGAAAGATACATGAGTAACCAATTTGAGAAAATTAGATCAACAGATTCTTCTGAAATGTGCAAGTTTGGAGATGTGACATCAGCACACATGAACTTGACATTCTTGTGGTGCCCATTAATTTTTTCATTCTGCAGAAAAATTATGTGAGATGAGAAATTAGGGTCATTAGTCATTAAATCATAACATGGGTAGGACAAAAAAAAATTTATGTTGACAAACATAACTGTTAATTAGTGTTCAAAGTGTGATTAGAAATTGCAAGTTATACCTTCTTTATAGCACTCTCAATGAAGTCCACAGCAAGTAATTGGCCAGCTTGCTTGGCCAATTCACCAGTGAATCTTCCAATTCCTGCTCCAAGTTCTAGAACAGATTTTCCTTCATATGCTGGTAGTAAGGACAAAACCTGTGACAAAATGTAAATGATGAGTCACAAAAGCATTCACTCTGAAAAGAAAAAAACAGAGGGGCATTGATAAAAGGTACAAGAAGAAATTTTTTAGCTTCTCATTGCTTCTTACATTAAAAAGGAAAATTGTCCTATAATTCAGTATTTCAAACTAACAACCATAAGAGAAAGTTAATTAAATCCTGCAAAATCCTTGAGAAAATATTACATTAAAATATAAACTAATTAAATAGTTTAAATCATTTCAAACATTAATGTTATATATTTAATTTTGAGTTTAATCTAATATACTGTCAACTTAATTAAATATTTATTTATCAAGTAATTAAAAGTCATTCTAAATATGATTCTTAGAATAATTGTCTCAAAAATTACCATGTTGTCGACTATTTGTACGTGAGATAAATATTTGTGATATTTAATTTTATGAATCTTAAAATATTCCACCCATTAGCTAAGGACATTAAAAAAGAATAATATATCATTCGTGGTATAAAAGCATCTTCGGTTATATCATGAACTACTTAAAATTGTTTAAAGCAACTTTTTAATTAGAATATTTTGACGTGAGATTTGAAGTTATTTAAAAATATGAAAAAAATGTTAATTTGAAGTTATTATCGTACATGCTCAAAATTATTAATTAGATACTTTTTAATTAAATTATCATTTTATGTTATTAATTCAATAATTAATTTTTTAAATATATATAATTGAAACAACGTTAAATGTATAAACAACTTTTGTAAAAACTCATTTATATATTTTTTTAATTGCTAAACTTGAAGAACCACGGTAAACAAATACATTGGAGTTAAGCTCATGAAAATATATAAAATGAATAATATCCAATAAAAAAATAGAGAAAAAAAAAGGTATACATATATAGTAAAGAGAAAGAATCCAACTTTTTAAAAACAAAATAGTGGTGAAAAAAATTAATAAATAAATTTTATTAGGACGTTAAGCAAAATTTATGTAAATTTGATTCAATAATAAAGAGTAGTAAAAAGAAAATTCTCTTATCTCGTACAATCTTTCAAACTATCATTTACGTTTACTTCTTAAAAAATTTAGACATTATCAGTTGGAACTACGCTTTCCAAAGGTAAGAAACAATAAAAACAATATTTTTATTAAATGGATGTATCAATTTAATAATGACACTCCGGGAACAGATATCCGGTGGAGATGAAGGGGTGGGACTTGTAGCTCAGAGGATTAGAGCACGTGGCTACGAACCACGGTGTCGGGGGATCGAATCCCTCCTCGCCCACAACCGACCAAAAAAGGGAAGGATTTTTTCTTCTGGAAGTAGGAAAATCATAGTCTTATCTATACTTTTAAATAACTCTGATAATGATTTTGTTGACAGCCACATAATTTATATATATATATATATATATATAATAAAATAAATTTATCTCAATTTTCATTTCAAATAATCATCAAGATTACATATATGGTAGGTGTAGGCGCACTTAATTTAGGATTCATTAATATTTCTTGTAAAGTGTGTTAACATTAATATTAATATTGTAATTTTCTGTCTTCTTTATTTTTAAGTATTTAATAATTATTTCAACATAAAAAAATATCATAAAAGTATAAGATCTCACACTCTAGAACAAATTATTTTCCGAAAAAAGAATTTTAAATATATATATTAAAAATATCTATTAGTTAAATATAGTTATATTATAACTATTTTAAAATTTAGTTATAATAATATTATAAGTAAATATATTTAAAAGTAATAATTGATATTATTGAAATAATTCAATATAAATATTTAATATAATGTTATGAATTTATAAATAGTTGTATAATAAATAATAAAATATAAAGTTATACAATTATATAACTAATTGATATTTTTAAAAAATTAATTAAAAAATTTATGGACTTTAATAATATTAATAAAATTCACAATACTTTTATTTTTTTGGGAATAATTATTAAATATATACTAGAAAGATGAGTGAGAAATTTTTAGTACTTTGTTAATAAATTCTATCAAACATATTAATGATTTTTAATAAAAAAAATAAGTACATATATTATCTCATTAATGTGAATGATTAATTTAAAAAAAATATAAATTGAGATTAGAAATAAGTTATTAATCTCTTCTCTATATATATATATATATTGCAAGATAAAGTTAGTACGTACATTTACTATTCTACAAATAGAAGAAATATATATATATAATTAAATATGTTTTTAGTTATTTATTATTGTAATAAATTTTGAATTTATTCTGTTTTTATATTTTATAAACTCGTGTAAATAATTTTGATAATGTTTCAGAATTATTTTTTTTTTCTTCGTAGATATTTACTTCATTATTATTCGTTTTTTAAGTATTTTTTACTTTTTTTTCTTCTATTTTCTTTTTTTTTCTCTTTAAATATGTTTTTATTTATCATCAATAATTATTTACATATATTTATATTAGTATAAGAACGAAATAAGTCAAAAATTTACCTTAAAAACAAAAGACAATTTTAACAAATAGTTTAAGAATATATAAGTATACGTATGAATGTATATAAGTACAGAGTGAAAAATCATTAGATTCAATGTTAATATTTTTTTTACCGGCATATTTAAGGAGGCCAAATTAAGACTGAATACCATTTTATTGTGTATACAATTTAATATTTAGAATAGTGATTGTTTGTGGGTTGATGAGTATGAAGAGATCGGATTAAGATGGAATAAAGTGTGTTATTTATTAAGTAACTTGTTTAAAATTTAAGTTGATTGTTTATAGTATAATATATGTATATTTAGAAACAAATAAACAGATTTGAAGAGAGTTTTTGAAAAATATTTTTTTATTGAATACTAGGTAGGGTTGAAGAAAAAATGGAAACAAAAATGGTTTTCTAAGTTTTTTAAGACCCTTCATTGGGATAATTTTTCCGGTATCCATAGATTTTTCTCCGAATTTTGATGAAAGATGTTTTTATACAACGATGAAACCTGTAATTTAAGAGACAAAAACTTAAATGTTTAAACATGGGAAGTAAACTAAAAAGAAACATATTTAACATATGAATAATGAAAAAATAGAATGAGGTGGAGAAAAGGGAGGGACGCACTTCGGGTCTGTCTTCCTTGTCGAGATGAGAGGCGTTGGAATCCAACATCATGGACTCTACCGACAACTCTGTGGTGTGTTCCATCCAATAGCTTCTCTGAACGCACCGTTCATCCACGCCGCCACCTGCACATTCATGTTCATGTTCATTCTACAATACTTCTAACTAACTAACTAACTACCACAATTCATCTTCATTATCATCATCACCTTGCACCATCGCCAACGAAGCCATCATTCACATAAACAACAAATACTCTGTTATCTGCCTCTCTTCTCTCCCTTCTCTCCCTTCTCCCTCCCTTATTTATACACCACATTCCTTCCTCGCCAACAAACATCCTTAACTTCATTTTCTCTTTTCTTCTTTTCTATTTTATTTTTAACCCATCATTCTGGGTCCCACTTTTTACCATGTAATCATACTCACCCACCTTCACATGTTTTTGCTCCTGTCCCTACTCTCTTCTCTCTTCTCTCTTCTCTCAATCATTTCATCGAACATCTTTCGTTCTTACTTCTTATTTCATCTAATCAATTCTAATTTTAACAAAATGAGTGTCTACTCCTAAGAGACTTGGACAGTAATGCATATTCTGTGGTAGTCTACATTCACATAAATTTTATTATAAAAAAAACCTTTTTAAGTATCCATTCACATAAATCATTTATAATTTAAAAGATTTTTAATTTTTAAAAATATTAGTTCGATGAAATTTCTCATATTATATTTTAAATAATTAAATTAAACTTATTATTGATAACCAATTAAAATAAAATTTTAAATTGAATGAAAAATTGCAGTACAATTTATATATGAACCACACATGTAAACAACAACTATGAATTATACGGAAATACCTCACACTAAAGGAAAATAATAGATAAGGTTTGTGCTCCCTGTAACCACATAAAATTCATCTGAAATCACGTGTCATGCTATGTGGTGTTAATTAATTCATGAGTTTGTTCTCGTGAATAAGTACATTCATCACCCAATAGCTAAAACAAACCCTCCAATCTCCTTTTTATAACGTGGTGTACTTGAACAATGTTATTATGGAAATCTTACTAACATATTTTCTAGCATGTTATTTTAAATAATGTGAAAAAGATATTATGTTGAATCAATTAATCAAATGCAACAATGCCATTGGAAGTGCTCCACTTCAAGTTGAAAAACTTTTAGTGTAGATGATTGATGATAGATATATGGACTTTTCCTTCTTAATTAATTTTGTTTGGTTGCAAATTTAACTTCCATATATTAACGTCAATTGATTCAAGTAATTAACTATTTAAAAAATAGTTGAATATGTTTTTAGTCCTTAAACTATTTGTTAAAGTTGTATTTTGTTCTGAGATAAATTTTAGACCTGTTTCATCTTTGTACCTTATAAACCGGTGTAAATTATCTTCAATAACAAATAAAAATATCTTTAAGAAGAAAAAAATGAGAGGAAATGAAAGGAAAAAGAGTGAAAGAAACATAAAATACAGATGATAGTGAACTAGGAACTATGAAGAATGAAAATAAAGAGATAAAAAGAAATTTTAACATATCATCAAGAATCATTTACACGAGTTTATAAAGCATAAAAACGAAATAAGTCCAAAGTTTCCCTCAAGGACAAAACACAATTTTGACAAATAATTCAAGAACTAAAAACATATTTCACCATTTAAAAAATTGAATATTCTACATATTTAGTTTTTTATTGGAGTATTTCACGAATTTTATATCTTTAAATCATTCCATTTAACTCATGGGATACAAGTAAATTTACAATATAAAATTCCATTACAAATTAAACATATGGGTATCAAGACTTTCAACTGTTTTTTTTTTTAAATAAATATATCAACATCACACCATGAGATGCCATATATATTACACATTTAAAAATAATTCCCATAAATAGTGTAACTTGTGATCACTAATATTTGTTGAGTGGGAAAGAGATGTGCACGAAAGACACAAAAACTAACGTCGAACATTGACCTTTATAAAAAACAATTAAGTAATTGAAAAGTATAAAATGGAATTTGACGAAAATCAAAGGCTTCGGGAAAATTGTCCATAAACTTAATATATGGTAGTTTTCATATTAAACTATATTAAGAATGAAGAAAGTGATGTATAATAACCTTTATTCATACTATAAAAGATTCCCCACAACAAAGACAAGAAAATGAATTATATGAGAATCCAAATTGGTATCTCAAGATTGTGGTTGTGATTTGAGAAAGATACTAAATAATTGAAAGCATTATACGTGTTTGACTCTTAAGTGAATGAAAAAAAAATGATAATAAGACTTTGTTCCTTTAAATGAGTCAACTTAATTTATTTAAGGTTTAATAGAAATTTTGATCTTAATATTTTATAAGAATTCGTAATTGAGTCTTAAATTTCTTTTTTTTTCAATTGGATTCCAAATTTTATTAAATCTATCAATATGATTCTTTTTATAAAAAATTCACACATTGTAGTGTTCATATTAATATTTATATTCGTAACTTGAATGTGTTATGTCTTATACGTTAACATTAATATAACAGAAGAGATCTTATTAAAGATTTTAATAAAATTTAGGACTTAATTAAAAAAAAATATAAGAAAACATTTTAAATTCTTAGAAAATATTGAAACAAAAATACATATTAAATATTTATTTAACTCATATTAATGAAGGTATCTAATATAAGGCCATAATAATATGAAGAGTTTTGGGAGGGGTAAGAAAAAATGAACCAACAATAATGGAATGTAGGGCACAAATAATTGAGAGGAAGCACTAAATAATGAATGCATGCTTGGAAAAAAAGAAAGGGACATGATGCAAGAAACAACAAATCACCAATTACAAGTCATTGTCTTTTGTCTTTTGGCATCATTTGTTGTATTTCAAGTACATTCATCCTTTTTACTCCATTCTCATAGTTAATCCAATTCAAAAAAAGAATCTAAGTTTCATTTTGTACCCAAATATGTTTTAACTATGTAACTCACTCTAATAATTCATTTACTAAAAAAGTATAAGATTGTCATTAATGTATCCAAAATTAAAACCTAAAAGATATACAATCATATAAATTTACTATTCATGATATTTACATAAATTTTTTAATATATTTATATATATTTAAAATGAAAAGAAAAGTTTCAAAACATAAATAAAAAGAAACAGTTTTGTAAAGGAATGGTTGAAAATAGCTTGGGGGTGATTGTCGGATAGTAAAAAGAGTTTCAATTTTCTTTAAACCATTGTAAGAGATCGACAATTAGGCAAGATAATAAAACACTTTAATTCTTTTATTAGTTTACTTTAACATTATGTCAAATTTTATTTCAAATGATTCTATTAATTAATAAATAATTACAATTATTTTAATGTTACTTTTAATTTACAATAAGTATACAAAATTATTTTTTTTATCTTAGACAAAGAGTATAAATATTATCTTTTACTTATAACTTTATTAAGTATTTCGTTATTTTTATATTAGATACTAAAAAAATTATTTATAAGATTACAAGAATAACTCTCTTATAAAAAAATATACAGTAACAATTTTTTACAAGAGAAATATTTTATAAAGTAAAAGCTTTACAAAGAAATAAGAGAATCTCCATTTCAATCAATGTTATACTTTTGAACATGTTTTTCTTATGCTAACAAGACTCTAGTGGTCCACATTAAAATTTTGATCAAATGATATATTCTTATAGGAATTTCATTTCTAATTTATTTTGGAAATATTAGTATAATTTAAAGACAAAATTAGTTATAATTGATGTTTATAAAGTTTAAAATCCTTTATTCTACTCAATCAATCTAACTGATCATATTATTTTGAAGAGAGATACATATTATTTTGTTTTGTGCAATGAATATATTTTATGACTAAGAACATAACTCTGACTCAACCTAAACTTTTTATAATTTCTTTTTCATCAACAATTTTTATATTGTATTATTGTTGTTTGTTATAAAAATTGTTTGAGTTTATCAATTTATTTTTAAGAATGTTCTCTAATTGATATTACATCATATTCTCTAAATTTAAAATAAATATATAAACAACTTATTTACATTTTTTTTATGTTCTTGATCTTTTAGCATCATTTATTCATTTCTCATGACACAATCTCAACATATCAAACAATAACAGATAAGAAAAGTTACTTGAAATCAATCACTTCTACAAACTAATTAATCATTCAATTAATTCAACTTATTAAACTCATTTCATCAATTCAAATCTAACAATTCAAATAATTAGTTTTCTACTTATACAATTACAATTCAAATCTACAAATTTCCTACCAAATAATATACTTTTCTTTCAGAAATCAAATACCAAAATAATAATTTTCAAACCAATATATCACAATAAATTTATATTTCATATCAGTCTTAGATACTTAACAATCACACTCTCAAAATACTTTCCTCCTTTTAAGGATTCTCAATTTTTTGTTTTTAATTCTAACAATAATATAAAACAATTACAATAAAAATAATAAACTATGAAAAATTCCTTATATGTATTTCCAGTTTCTGATCAACACGTTTTTTCTATATTTCCTTCCAAGTTTTTTTTCCATTTCTAGATTACTTTTGCTTATATTTGTCTTTATTATGTTAAGTTCTCTCATAATAAGAAAATTACAGTTTTATTGTCATTATTCATATTCACTGTCATTGATGAGTAATCATGTTAATTTACTTTTTTTTAATTTACATTAGTACTATAAAATGTCCATTTACCAAATTTATTCCTTCTATTAAAATATCTATATTTTCTTAAACATTAGAAAAATAAAAGTAATAAAACAAGACACTTACCTTCTCCTACATTTCTTTTTCTTTTATGCTTTTTCTCTCAAACCATTTCTTTTTCTCTTTGCTTTTATTAATAATAACTCTAAACTATTTCTGGACTCCACCAAAATAAAATACTTTTCAAATTCAGAAATCATTGCATAAATAGTTGCAGCATTAGAGAGTAAGACAATGTAAGTTACAAAAAACAAGTAATAGATTATTGGTTGAATTTGGAAAATGTTATCTTCTTCATTTTCAAAACTAAAAAAATGTTAAAACAAGTTTCTAAAAATCCACATCTACACTCATATTATATACATAAACTTGGTGGTATTATCTATTTAAAATTTCATAATTTTGTTACCCTTTTTGTTTTTAAAAGATAAAAAGAAATTATCTTAATTTTGATTCAATATGGAATTATTAAAAAATATGAAGATCTTGAAATCAATCATCATATTTAAAATATTATTTATTTTAAAATAATTTATTATTACTTTATTTATTAAAAAGTAGTATAACTTTTTAAGGATTAAAGTAAGTGTATATTTCTTTTTCAAACAACAGTAAAAATAGTAGAATGAGGTGAAGTTTTACCGTTAGTCCGTTAAAGGTGCTCCACTTTTGGAAATTGGATCAGTATGGTATGACTTTGTCTCCAATAATTTTCTACTTTATTAAATATAAATTTCTTCAAAATTAAAAGACAAAACCTTGTGGACCATTCTCATATATCATTGCAGGGTTGTTTTCTTCCAACACTAAAAGAAAGAAATTGAGTGAATGAAAAAAAATATAAAAAAATAAATGTTTAATTCAATATTTTTATATATTTTTATTAATAGAGTTTCAAATTTTTTTTAATTGAGTCTCAAATTTCATTTTTTTAATTGAGTTCCAAATTTTATTAAATTTGTCAATATGATCCTTTTTGTAAAAAGTTTACTGTAGTGTTTATATTCATATTTATATTCGTACCCTTTTGTCATTCACTACTACAGAATTAACAATTAATGTTGTTATTTTACGTCGGTTTAAATACAAACGACGTAGAACGTTTAAGTTGATCATTCTACGTCGGTTATATATGTCAACCGACGTAGAATCATTTAAATTCTACCTTCTACGTCGGTTAATTGAAGAACCGACGTAGAATGTCAAATCATCTTACGCGTATATCCTTTCTGTCATGTTTAAATAAAATCCCACATTGTTCAAGCATGCCACCAATCGCATCTACCTCCACATTTTCCTTCTTCTTCCTCTTCACCTTCCAATATGCCATCGTCGTGATTTCCGGACAAACAACCACCACCACCCACCACCACCCACCACCGTTTTAAAGAAGCTCCGAAATTCTACAACTCCCCCACATGCGAGACCCTCCAGCAGCACCCCAATCACACGTGCCCCGCAACGCAGATCCACGTGGCAATGACCCCGGACGCGGAGTACCGCGAGGCTCCATGGCGACCATCCTCTCCGTGCTTCAACACACCTCGTGCCTGGAACGTTCTGGGCCAATCCCTCTCTTTCGCTATCCTTCTCCAACTGGACGCGGCCCTGCTACTTCAACACCGGCGTGATGGTGATCGACCTATGGCGGTGGCGCGTCGGGGACTACACAACGACGATCGAGGAGTGGATGGAGCCGCAGAAGAGGATGCGGATCTACGAGCTCTGGTCGCTTCCACCGCTCTCGTTGGTTTTCGCCGGGAGGATTGCGGCGGTGGATCGGTGTGGGAGCGATCCTGGTCAGGGAAGGCTAAGATGGCGCCTCGCATATGGGTAGCAAGAGGGTGCTTATGCCCGACGGTGGGGCCTTATGGGAAGGGCCCGACCCAATAGGGACAAAGACACCCCCACTTCAAGCGCACCTCTAGTATCGACCGAATCACTCTAAGAGTCTAGTCGGTGGAACCGGTGAACCACGCGAGCTGGTTAGATGCGTGGGGCAGAGGGCTCGTAGTACCCCCTTTTATTGTATTGAACCAGCACGGGCTCGGTGGGGGATAACTTTCGTGGCCTTTGTCGGAGCTGCATCCTGGCCTGTGAGCCTGGTGCCTTGGCCTGCTCCACATACAACGTCGGTTATGTGTATAACCGACGTTGTATGCTATGTCATATTCAACGTCGGTTCAAAGTGAACCGACGTTGAAAATATTACTTTCAACGTCTCCTTATTCAACGTCGATTTTGGGGCTGTCGTGAAATTATCCCCAGAACCGATGTGGATTGTGGTTCCTGTAGCAGTGATTATTCACGTGTCACGATTTAACTTCAATGTTTTATATCTCATATAGTTAATGTTGTTAACATTAATCTAATAAAAAAGATCATATTAAAGATCTTAATCAAATTTATGACTTAATTGAAAAAAAAAATGTGAAAAAACATTGTAAAATCTTATAAAATATTGAGACCAAAATACCTATTAAACCAAAAATAAAATTAAAAATTAAACAAAATCAAGCGGAAAATAAAATTGTATTAGTTTTATAGTTTTAGAAATTATAAAATGAAACATTCTTTCTAATTTTTTTATTCCACAAGACAAAAAATTTAGTTAAATATAGTAATTAAAAAAAATTAAAAGATTAATTATTTATTTTTAATACAAGTAAATAAAGAAATATAATATGAAAAAAATATTAAAATAAAACATGCAATAAAATATATATTTATACTTATAAATATATAATACTAATAATGAAATAAATAATTATATTTAACACATAAATAATATTATACAATAAAAAAATTAATACGATAAACAAGTTCATATTTTAATTAAAAAAAATATAAATTATGCGAGATGGGTTTATATATATTCACAAATTCAAATATTTAATTTGTTCTATACTAAATGGTTAAAGAAGTCTTATTATTAATTAATGTTTGAAGTGGAAAAATAATTTAATTTAATTTAAATAAAAATAATAGTAATAGAAGATTAAGAATGTTTTAGTTTTTTTTAAATGTGGATATTTCATATATAATATTTGATTATTTTCAAAATAAACTTATATCACACGTAAATAATATAAATATGTTGGAATTTAGATTAAGTATAGTTTGTTAATTGCTTACGTTGTTGTGATGGAAACATATGGTGTTGATGTGTAGGAATCGCCGCGTCCCTTGGTGTTGTAAAAACAATGCACAAAATTAGCTTTTCGAATGAATGAAAGGTTATCTTTATTCAACATTTTATGCTCATTTTTTCTTTCGTAGTTATCAAAGTCACATTCCACCATCAATTTTTAACTTTACAATCTATTTTTCAATGTCTTCTTTAACTAAATAATACTCATTCCGTTTCAAATTATAAGGTGTACTTGAGAAAATCTCACATATCAATAAAAGTAATTAATTTGTTTAACTTTTTATAAATCTTTTATCTTCACCTTTATTAATTACTATTAAATAAATTAATTAAAATTTAACCAGAAGTATTTATAAATTAATTAATTTTTTAATAAAATTGTAAATTGATTGAGATTAGAATTTCAACAGTTTTAAAATCATTTAAGAATTATTTATAAATAATTTAAAATCAGAACTACTAATTATTTTAAATAAATATTTCAATCAAAATTTTTAATTCTTATCAAATTGCAAATTACTACATTCAAATTTTATTTTAAAATTTTAATTAAAATTTTTAATTCTCACTAAATTACAAATGATTATGCTTAAATTTTATTTTCAAAATTTCAATCAAAATTTTTCAATTCTCACCAAATTACAAATAGAAATACTTAATTAAAATTACTTACTACTGTAACTTTAACAAAAAAATAAAATTAATATTAGTAGATGATGGTAAAAGATGAAGAGTCAGACTAATAAAAGGGAATTAATTCTTAGGTCTTGATATTTAATTTCTCTTTCTACTATTTAATGTCAATACAAATAATAATGTCATTAATAAGGGTATATAAAGAAAAAAAAAAGGAATAAAGTTATTAAAATTCTAAAACACCTTATATCATGAAACAAGATTTCTTTTAAAAATACACCTTATAATTTGAAAGGGAAAGAGTATAAAGCTTTTTAGAATAACTATTCTAAAATTATATTAATCATAGTTTTTAACTCATTAATAATATATTTTTTATGTCTATTAAACTCGTTCTTTATAAATAAATAATTTATAATGAAGCTATGAAAGAATGAATGATGTCAGAGTCACAAAATAGAGAAATGGATTGGGCTCAGACAATGGGCTTTCCAAGCCCGTGCAGAAAATGGCTGTTCAAGTATTGGCCCAACTTTCTCTACCCTATTGGGCCATAACATAACCCTTGAGAATTACTTTTTATAATATTTTTTATTTCGAATTTATTTTTTGTCGGATTGTCTATAGTTTACTAAAACATGGCTTTTAAAATTTTATTTTAAAAGTGTGTTTAATACGTTTCAAGAAAAAAATTTAATTTTAAAGTTTATTTTAAAATTCTTCAAAAAAAAGTTTCGAAATGCATTAAATACTTTCGAAAACAATAAAAAAATTATTTATTTTTTCTTTTGTAATTAAAAAAATCTAAAAAATGTAATACATACATTCCCTAAGATATTCCCATAATTCATATCTTATCTAAATGCTACACAATTTCATGACCACATCTTTACGTTGATTCTTCACATTGGATTCACCATTTCACTCAAGTGGAGGATCCACACTTTGGCTTGTGTTGGTGAAGGGTTTACACAAAACCCTAAACCTAAAAAAGAAAAAAAAAATCATACTTAGTAAAATAGGCTCTTGATATGTTCCTTAAAATTATATAACTTCTCCCATTTTATATTAGTGGCTCTAACACCTTCAATGAAATTTACTTAAATTCGTATAATAATTTGTAAAAATGAATGTACTAAAAAGTTCTTTATTTATTAAATAATTTTCTTTAACCTTATTACTATCATTAAGATGAAAAAATGTTGTTAGAAAAAACAAGTGTTTTGGTACCTTGTTTCATGCTTGGGCTTTGAATTTTTAAAATTTTTATCATTGGTCCAAATTATAATGCTACTTGTTTTTTATTCATTAAGCCCAACAACTCAAGGCTTCGGCTCTGGTTCTTCTTTCTTCACGCACCCCTATAATATTAAAATCTATTAAAAATATCTTTATGTTTTAAGCATTTCTATAATATTAAAAACTTTTAAAAATAACTTTAAGCATTTCTATAATATTAAAAACTTTAGATTATACAATTTAGTAAAATTCTAGATTAAATAAGTGAGTGTCTAAAATTCTCAAAAAATATGGTCATTAAAAAACTCATTTACTTATACATTAGTCTTTCATAGATATTTAATATTTCGTACAGAAACACGTACTCTTTCTTTGCGTTTGATGAAAAATAATTTAAATGCATGCAAATAATTTTTTAAAAACCTATTTACATGAAATTTTTAACACACTTATTTTTTAGGACCAATTTAAACATTTACTCCTTTTTACTTATAA
The DNA here is from genome assembly GCA_030347555.1 of Lablab purpureus. NCBI lineage: Eukaryota > Viridiplantae > Streptophyta > Magnoliopsida > Fabales > Fabaceae > Lablab > Lablab purpureus. The sequence goes on along the minus strand of CM059257.1, from coordinate 2,603,652 downwards.
CAATATTATATTTTCGCAACGTTTATAGTAATGCCCAAAATAGTTAGAAAATATATATATGATTATATTATATGTGTTGTCCTTTTAATTAAATTAAAAATTATAGTTCTATTTCATATATATGGAACCATGTGACCTAACTCGACATCCACACTAATAATATTTTGAATTTTATTTTAAAAATTCAAAAAGAGATATTACTTTGGGAAGCAATTTTTAACAAAATAAATAAATTATTGTTCTTAAAAGTGTAAAATAGTTTTCAATTATAAGAAATCAAATAGCATTTTAGCTTTCATATTAAATATGATAAAATTTTACTTTTAGTTCATAAAGATAATGTGTGAAATACATATTAAAAAGATAAAATGACAATCTTAAAAATATATAACAAAGAGAATGAAAATAATCCTCACCAGGTTGCATAATATAATTTTAAATACATAATATGTGATTCAATTTCAATTAATATTATTTAAAAGTCATGAAGTTTTCCTTTTTTGTTTAAAGAGCTTTTCTAATTTAAAAATAAAAAAAAAGTCAGTGCTTAAAAGCACATAAACTAATAAAAGAAGATTGTGTCCCTACACACAAGTTGGTTTTAAAAGAGATTATCATCCAATAATCTTAAAAGTTATTGCTCTTTTTTTTAGTTTGGTATTATGTCAATTTTCATCTTTAATTGGTATCCTATCTTACAATTTTTCACATTAAAATATTTCTAACAAACTTTCCTAAGCTTTTCCTATATATAAAAACATTTTTAAAAAAAATAAGTAAAAAATTGTGCATAAAATAAGTTCAAGAGATTATACACATTTTGAAAATAAAAAAAATATAGCTGAATATTTTTTTATATGTTTATAATGAATAAATTAAATTAATTATGATACTTATTGATTATTTTCTTAAGAAAAAAATTTGAAATTCAACTCTTGAGATAGATATAAAAAGAGTTAGATTGAAAGATACATGCGATTATATATAAATGAAAATTTGAAAACAAGAAAGAAAAATGAAGTATGAGCATAAAGAATAAAGGAAATCATTTAAAAAAAATTTTTTAGTTTATTTATTAGTTTCAAATCAAATTAAAAAATGTATTTGAAAGAAAAAAAATATACTAAATAACTGTTTAGGATTAAGATGAAACATTGGTTTCAACATATTAGCCATTTTTTAAATATTTTATTATTCAAAAGTTACAACTTTCAGTCATGAAATACATCTCCAATAAGAATGAATTCAAGATTTATAAAATAGAAGCTAATTTAAAGTGGGAAAATGATTAGTGGGTTGATGCTCTTTTCAAAAAATTTTGTTTAAATAGAAATAATGAAATCACTTTATTATTCCTTTTTCTATGTATTTCTTGAATAATATTTTTTTATTTAAAAAATTTGAGAATGTTTTAGTTAGGTGTCAATTTTGAAATGAGAAAAGAAGAAGAAAAGCAAAGGGAAAGGTGATTGAATGATGAATGAAACTGATTTAGACATTATGTTAGGTTTTGAATATTTGCACTGAGTAGTGGTCATACAATTCAATATGAGTATTATTGAACTGGAATCAAGATTCCATTTTACTGCTCACCATAATGGATTCCCCAACAAAAAATTATTTTCTACACAAACATATAAATCATGTATCCAACTTCCATTTATTTTAAAACCTATAATGTTTCATAACAACAAAAGCAAAACAATTAAAAATGGAAATTAAGTAATCAAATACTAATTAATATGATATAAAATGCTACTAGTTTATTACACTCTTTGTTAGGGTTATTTCATTATATTCACTATAAAAAAAAATTTACTTTTTATTAATCATATTATTAATTTATAAATTTATAAAATTAGTTATTAATTAAATTAAAGATTAAATTAGAAAATATTTCTCCACAGTGGCCATGAACAGTTGTTCCAAGAGTCGACAAATAAGGATCAGCCGATTTTATTCCTATATAATCCATTTGAACAATTAGAATTTGACCCAATTTAAAGTATGGTGCATTTTTTGTTTGAACTATACATATATTTTTGTAAATAAATTGACTAAGACTGATTATTGGAAATGTTTTTTTTTCCACAAAAATTATGATAAAAAAATGCTAATTCAAATAGAATGGATTTAAAAAAGATGTTACTAGATAGATAAGGTTTATAAATTATCTCGTTGTCATCTAAGTAATTAAAACATTAGTTATTAATATTAAAAACTAATTTAATTTACTCACCATTATATATAAATCAATTTATAATTTTTTTAAGGTTAATAATTATAAAAAATATAATTTCTATTATAATAAAAAATATTTTAAATATCAATAATTTTAATTTATAAAATAATTACTAACTTAATCACTATAGTAAGTAGTTATTCTTTGTCATTAAATTTGTTTACATTTAATAAAATTCTTGTAATGTCTTTTGTAGTTTATTACATAAATTTAAAAATAAAAATTATAGTTTTTTTCTTTATTTATAAGAAAGAGTTATTAGGATTATGGTTGAGTATTATTTGTTTAAGAATAAATTATTAATATAGACGGATATGTTAATGAACAATATGATATATTTAATATATGTCATTGAGGGTATTAATTTTTATTTATACATACAATATCATGTTATTTATGTGTGATATTTGTTGGTGGAAAGTGAAAATATGTGAATTATAAGTATTAAATTTAAGGTAGACAGAGATTATACAAGTGAGTGACAATAAAACTTAACAAGAATAACAGTTTTTTTTGTGTAAGTATATAAAATTGTTTTATTGTTGCATAGATGAAGCAAGACTATTGATTTTAATTATTGGGTATGAAGAGATATAAAAAAGATAAATAAAAAAGGACAAAGGTGGTGAATTGAATGGGTAAGGTTGGTTAGATTATCCCAATACAAATGTTCCAAAGCATGCGAGGTGTTGAATAGTGTGCTACAACACATAGTCTCACGTTATTGCTAAGATTTGTGGTGGCCATGTTGCTTCCCACAAACTTGTCACCATGCTTGTTTGATTCCTTTCATCTTCACCTTGTTGTTTGTCTCTTGATAAAGGAGTTAACTAACGCATGCTTTGTTATGATAATAGGGTTAAAGAAAAGAAAAATGAGAAAGTTAAGCATGGCTTGTCCATAGCATTAGCCTCTTTAATTTGGTTATGATTGCACTTAAAAGAAAATAATGTTACTAACTTTGGTCATAATGGTGATTATTTGGTCTGTGGATATGGATGGTTTGGGTCACCAACTTCATTAATTGTCTCCCTCAAAGATTAGACACTTACTAGAATGTTTGGCAAATAATGAAGTTTCCAAGGAGATAAGAGTGTGCTTATTGGGTGAGCCTTTCAAATAGTGATGAATTTTCCTTTTAGCTCTTTCAAAATTCCAATGACCAAAATCCAAGAATGTGCCCTAATTATAGTAAGATCTTGTATTGAGGTTCTTGTCGTTGGTGCATGTTTTGGAACCCTAATTATCACGTAGATATGGCTGCCTTCTGCCTCTGTGACACCATGCCTTCACATCAATCCACTACTTTAGAATATTATAATTTCGATTCATCTACAAATTTAACATGCTTTTAGTTTTTGTATTGGTTAAAACTGATGTTTTGTATAGTTTTTCTCACTAAAACTAATATTTTGAAATATTTTTAGTTTTAAACCAGTATAAAATAATCAAATTATGAAAATACTTAAGATATCTCATCCTGTATACAATAATAAATATAAATGTTAAAAATTATTTTTTTACTACAACTCACACACTAGTATATAAATATCTAGTAAAAAGATGTATAATACAATTTGTTTAGACATTCAACTCCAAAAAACGTTCTATAAAAACCTTTTTTCATTACACAGAGGATGTTGCATACCAGTTTTGACTTTACAGTTTATTTTTAAAATATATAAATGATAAAGTTTCACCGATGAAATACGTCTAGATAGTGTTGTTATTGATAACCCTCGTGTCCTTCTTAGTCTACATTTTTTTCTCCATTTTTGCTTCCATCAACTTTAGTTCCTGCAAATTATTTGTGTGTGTGAGTTACTGTGATGATTATTATTGCTAAAAATAATATAGAATATGCAAATTTGTGCAGAAATGGTTTACATGGAGGTTGGGTTGGTGAGACAATGGCTACATCTCTTGGGCAATGGCATTCGTATAAGAAAAGTTGGAATAATTTTGCGCTTTTCGTTTCCCAAAAGTCACTTTGAATAACGTTTCTACGCATATTGTGTAAAAGTTGGTCATAACTTCTTTCAACATCATAACATAAACATACATTTCCTAGAACTAGGTCATAACTTCTTTCACCATCATAAACACATATTTTTATTTAGTAACGGGTATTCACCAATAATGTTAAAATATTAAAATAATACACTTAAAATTTATATATAACTATTATTACTAATAGAATAAAATTAACAACATAATTCAATATAATTATAACTATAAAAATTATATTTATTTTAAAAAAAATCATCTTTTTAAATTCTTAAATTCATCAATAAATAAGTTTAAACTAAAATTGTTAATTATTTCTTTAATATAAATAATCATATTATTAACAAGAAATTTATTTTATCTTTATTATAGAAAATAAATTTATTTTTTAATTTTCATTAATACACCTATTTAAATAAAATAAAAGTTAAAAACTAAAAAATAAATTATAAAATATAATTAAATAAAGAAATATTGAGAGATGTAAGTTATAAAAAGAGTTAATATTTATCATGTATCTAAATATTTTTCATACAAAAAATATTTTAAAATATAATAATACTTAAATTAATTAAATTGTATAAACTTGAAAAAAGCAACAAAAAATTTTAAACATTGGTGAAAAAAAAGTATTTTTTCTCATAAAAAATATTCAAAGCTTTTGTGTATGAGAAATTTCATACTATTATTTTTTTTTCACTAGGAGTAGTTTTTTATTCTTTTTATAATATAAGGAGGATTAATATTTGAGAAGATTTTCCCTCTTTTCTGTATAGTCTCAATTTAGAGTCATTTTTTAGAAATAAAATAAATTTAGCAATACTAACAAGCCACTCACATTGAAGATGCTCCAAGAATAATATTTTAACTTTGTTAGAATGAATAACAAATAATTAATAAAGGCTTAAAATGTTCAAATAACTCATGAATATAAACAAATTTGTGTAGAGAAAATGACTATTAAAAAGAAATAGGAATAGTGTTTATTAATATTAAATGAGATGAGTTATAAAAATATTGAAAATATGTCTTATTTATTTTTTTATTATGTATAGGCATTGAATTCTAAAAAAGGAGTCAAGCCCCATCGTACCCTTAAGAAATTTTATCAGTAATGATACTCACAAATTCAGTACTATTTAATCATGTAGAAAAAAAATTCAAGTGGTAAGAAGATGTGAAAGACTTACACCAAACTTTGGATGTAAGTAAACATTTTGTACTCTCGATAGCATATGTTTTGTGTCATCTATATTAGGAACCTCTAGAATGTGTTAGGCATTGGTCTTTAGTAAGACATGTTTATCATGATTAAAGATTTTGAAAAAATGTCTCTATATAAGTTTGTTGATATTGTTAATGCTTATATATATTTATATTATTGACGAATTTTGGCTAATAATTTTTTAGAAACCAAAATAATATATTCAAATTAAGGAGTTATTATCTAATCACTTTGAAGAAAGCAAAATAATAAATTCAAATTAAAATGTTGTTACTCTTAAAAAAAAAGGTATCAGAATTAGTGGATCTGGTCATAGAAGATTTGCCACAAATGTATTATGATAATATTTATGATTGATTATAATATGAATTACTATATTGTTTTCATTAAATCTCTTTTATTATTATTATTGCTGTGCTAATCTTAATGTTAAATTTATTATTGTACTTTATGAAAAAATTATATACACTACAACTAGAAACAAATATACTTCTATAAAAATTTAATAAAAACTTTATTTTAATATTTTTTATTTTGGAAACTAAACAATTTGAGATTAAATAATTTTAATAGTGTATGTACTTTTATATATATATATATATATATAAATTAGTATAAAATTCATAATTATATAATCTATGTGTTAAAATAAATTTTTAAAAAAATAATTTGATAAACAAATATTAGTGGAAGTGACACTGTCATCAGTTACTTAATGTATTAAGAAGTGTAAAATAAGAGTCCTAAATTACCATATCATTTTTAAGTAAACTCATTCTCAGTTTTATTTTAATGTATAAAATATTAGACAACTTTAAATAATTTATTATTTTTTATTTTTTATTTGTATTTATATAATAATATTTATTCAAATAAATAAATTAATTATAATTTAATAACTATTTCTTTCTTGAAAATTTTAATTATTTTTTTTGTGAAAATTAAATTAATTTTTTCGTACCAAAATAATTATTAGTTATAAACTAATTATTTTAATCAATAACACAAAATAATATTTATTATAAGAAAATTTGATTTCAACTAAAAGTAATAAAATTTTAAGTAAAAATAAAATAATATATTTTATTTAAACAACTGTTTCTTAATTAAATAACTCAAATTCTTTTTAAACATTTTTTAATATTATATTATTTTTTTCTAATAGAATAGTTGCTTGAAGCAACTCTAATCAACAAAATGAAAAAAAAAAGTAACTAGCATTAAAAATGTTCTTTTACCAAAAAATAATTATTTGATTAATCTTTTAACAAAATTTGATATAAATAATAATATTGATATAAAATTATAACTTTATATATATATATATATATATTTCACATTACACTTCTTTCTGTCTTTATATAATCAAGCATTACTATTATTTCTTAGTATAAAAAATTATATTATAAGACTATATATATATATATATATATAGAGTACTAATACATAAATTTATAAAGAATGATTTTATTATAAATTATATAAATAAATATCTGTAAAAGAACATAAAGTGAAATATTTAATGGAAAGTATAATAGAATAAGAATGATGAGTTAACAGGGAAAGAAAGAAAGGTGTATGGAGAGATGGGAGAGAAGAGGGTAACGCTAACGCAAACAAACGTGGAAATCCCACAAACCATTGTTCAGGTAATGGCCGACCAAACAGAACTTAGTGGCAGACAAGACAATCACAACGTTACCCACTTCTCTCTCTCTCTCACACAATCAATAACACTGTACCATCCCTTTCACTCACCCTCCACATTTAGTTTACCTCTGTCTTTGCATATATAAATACTAATACATTCTATCTGTATGCATTTTTTATATTTAAAAAAATAATCTCCAAAAAATTTCAATTATTTTAATTTACTAAAAGATTAAATTATTTAATAACAGTAACATAAAATTAGTTTTAAAAACTGTTTCTTTTTTTATAATAATATAATATAAGTACAGACATTCCTCAGTAAAAAAGTGTATTTAATTTAAGATATATCCTAATTTTAGTTTATATTTAATAAAAAACTTTACTACTCAACTATCAACCATCATGGTTTTTAATTTTATCATCCAAAATTTTGTCTTTGTAAAAAAATTAAAATAAATCCACATAATTTTTTTATAACATTTTACAAAAATCAGGTTATTTTTAGTTTTGTTTATAACATATGACATTAAATGTTTAATGTGCATGAAATTTGAGAAAGTATGACTGTAAAATATTAGAAAAATTGAAAGATAAATTTTTTAAAACAATTATAATTGAATACTAAAACTTAAAATTAAGTGTTTATTTTATTAAAATTTAAATATATTATATATAATCCTTACTTGTGCATTTTATATTCTTAGTAATATTATTTTGTATTGGGTACAAATTTCATCTATATATTAATATATTAATGATATCTTTTTTTTTTCTGTAATTTGAAATTGTCTTCCATCATAACTATAATTCATAAAGCTATTTTTAGCTTCTGATCTTACTTATATATGCTTATATTTATATTTTTTTTTCTTTTTAGTTTTAGTTTTCAGTATATACCCTAGTGATGGGTACTCAAAGTGTATACCCATAAGCCATTTTTTGTTATTCTTTTGTAACTTTATACTTTTATATATACACTTTTCTTTTTTATTGATTCAAACAAAAGTTCAGAAGAACTCATAGAACTTGGATATGGATTCTCTATATAATTGAAAAGCAAAAAAAAAAAAAAAAAGAAGAATAAATGAGTATGTTGTACTTTCTGAAAAAAGTGAGTTAAATGTTCTCTTTTTTTTTCTCTAATTGATCATCTTTCAGTTTTCATCCAAAGCTTTGAAAATTTTGTTCATGATGTTTACATATGAATGTGTTATGTTTGAATAATGTATTAGAGGCTACAAAAACTTTTTCCTTTTGAATTTTTTTTATTTATAAAAATTGAACATAAATTAGAAAGTTATAATAATTCACTTGATTTTCACCTTGAATATAAATCCTATACAAAAAATTCATATTTAATTAGGCTTTGAAAATTGATTTTTCTTCTCTCATCCTTACGAAGAAATTAATTTTAGTTTAAAATATAATTTAATAATTAAATACCGTCGAATGAAAATATTATAAACGAACAAAGTGTCAAATTTAAACTTTTCAAATGAGTTTTTAAATTTTCTAATATGATTCCTACCATTAAAGTATCTTCATAAGAGTTTTCGCAATATCAATAAGAGGTTAAATTAGAAGTTTAGAAATTATATTCATGTTTAAAAATGATTGTGAGAAAAAAAAATTCTACCATAAATTTTTCATGTCCTACAAAATTATGTTGTTAGACTCAATCTACAGTTAAAAACTATTATAACTGAGAGACTTAGTTACAAAATTTTAAAACAAAAAAAAAACTCTTTTGAATCTTTTATTGTATAAGAGTTTATTTATAAATAAATCTCTGAAAATAGTATAAAATATACAAATGCTTTTACTTTCTTCTAAATAAATTAAATTACATTGTGAGCTTTGAATAAAAAAATTAAAGCATTAGAAAAGCAAGAGTTATATACTATTTTTTAGCAAGTTATGGTAGTTAAACTATGTGATATGCGACCAAGTATAGTGCTTCAAAACAAATCATAACAATTTTATAATGACTAATAATTAAAATTGTGTGGGGTATATGATCTTAATGACATTCATAATGACGTGATTAAAGTTGTTTGTTAGTGGCCATTGAGAAAAACTTAAGCATTTTAAGTTGTTGTTTAAAAGTGATAGTAAGAGATTTGGATAATCAAGAATAACATATAAAGTGTGAGTCTTTCTATTTTCTTGATTAATTATTAACTTTAATATTATCACAAATAAATTCATATTAGAAAATTTAATACTATTTTTCATTCAAAATTTTAAAATAATAAATTTATAATTTTTTTATATATCACTTAAGGACTTATTATCACGTTTAAATTCTTAATAAAATCATATTTTAAAAGGTTAAATATTAATTATTTGTCAAAATTGTATTTAGTTTTTGGAGAAAATTTTAAACTTATTACATTTTTGTGTTTTATAAACTCATGTAAATGATTCTTAATGACGTGTCAAAATTTATTTTTGTCTCTTTATTTTTCTTCTTCATAGTTTTTTACTTCATTATTATCTGTCTCGTAAGTTTGTTTTACTTTTTTTTTTTAAAATATTTTTATTTATCATCAAAGATTGTTTACAAAGTTTATAAAGTATAAAGACGAAATAAGTCCAAAATTTGTCTTAAGAACAAAATACAATTTTGACAAATAATTTAAAAGATAAAAACATATTTAATCCTATTTTAAAAATGATAGCAAGAGATTTGGATAAAAAGGAACAATAAAATATAATCAAGGTTGGAAAATGTGAATAATCTGATTGGGAAGAAAATGAGGTTAACACGTATGAGTTATTGTTGTGCATGGGAAGATCACTACCTTAAAACCTTTGTCGTTTTCTCATGCAGGCATTATATATATATATATATTTGGTGACCATACATAGATGGTAGTGAAAAAGAAAAGTTATCTACCATTGTGGCTTTATATACACATTTTCTTTAGTTTTTGTCGTTGCTCACATCTCTTGCGTATAATTAATCCCTTTAATTTGTTTTAAGGTTTCTAATTATTAGTTGGTACTTGTTCAATAATGGAAACACATTTTTTAATTATTTATGGGACACAGATTTTGAGCTTATAGCAATATTAAACAAAATTGTGGCTAACCAAGGTAGGTAAGTTGGTTTAGTTTATATATAAGTGTTATCCATTATGCTACAATTTTTTATTCTTTTATTTGGTTATATAACACACAATATCTCTGTTTGAAGAGATATATAAAAATAATATGATGATACCAAAATAATTAAAGTTTCAATAAACTATAGAGTAAAAGCACTTTTATCATGGGAATCATTACATATTATTTATTCAGTTATATATTTAATATATTACATAATTTAAACATATACTCTGAAAACTTAATTTCTTTCTCTTAGCTTTCCTTCCTATAAAATAATTTGTTATTATATCAAAACATCATCATAAACACAAATAAATGAATTAACTATTTGATTTTTTTTTAAAAATAAACTATTTAATTAAATATATAAAAATCAACATCAATACACAATAATTATACATTAAACCTATTAAATATTACTCATTTTTTATCAATAAAGAATACATTATCATTCACTATTTCCGGAATGCCAGTATTAAATTCAAATTAAAAAATTAATATATTACTATATTTCATTTTTCTAAAAATTTACCATCTTTAGCATAGAGCTTAGCTACTACTAACCTCATGACAAAGTAATTTCGTACTTGTATCATATTTAGAATTATAATGTGAAAACACATTAATATATAAATTTAACAAAAAAATTATTTGAAAGTGATTAATAAATTAATTTTTTAATTATGAAAAAAGGTTAGAGCAATAATATGAACTTGTTATCTTTTAAATTATGACTATGTTTGACCTAGTTTTTTTAGTTTAAAAATTGCTTTAAAATTAGCTTAAAGTTTAACAAATAAAAGTTAATTAACCCGAAAGCTCTTTTTAAACTAAAAATTATATTTCATTGTCTCACATTGATTACATATAAGATAAGAGGAGTTATAGTTTAAGATATGAAGCTTTGTTGGTCTTTTTAAAGCTACTTTTCTACAACATTTTTCTCATAAAATTAAGCTCCTTAATATTTTAAAAACTCTTTTCAAGGGTATGTGGCCTAAAATCTTCTTTTAAAGAGAAAAAAAAACAAGTCAAACACTTCCTAAAGCAATAGTATCATAGAATTGAGCACATTGTTTACACTATTGAGATTTGGCATTAAAAAAATAAAACAATTAGTGTTTATATGATGCTTGGGGTCTTTAATAATTTGGTTAAGAGAAGCCTAAGATGATCCAAGTTGCTTGGAACCCTTTAGGACTTAAGGCAAATTCAAAGTGTAATACATTAATTTTCAAATCATGCACCACATTTTGTTTGCATGAAAGTAGGAAATTCTTATTATGTGCTCACTCACACCCTTTCTTTATGGCTTCTAAAATATTTGATTGTTAGGTTACTTTCTATAATTAAGACTACCAATGTGGATATACTAGAACAACAAGATTGTGACTAGCAATATATAATACTAAAAGGGTTATAAATAATGAATCCTATGTATAAATAAATTTTAATTATAAATATTTTTTCTAAAATTTGAGGAAAATGATAAAAATTTAATAAAATTTAATGATATTAGAATAGGTTTTTCATTTTTTTTTCAAAAATGATAAATTCTTAAATTAAATAATTCAACATATAGTTTTTTTTTTCTCTTTTTCTCATCTTTACGTACCGTTATAATGTTGCTCACATTCCTTTTCATCATGATTTGTCGCCGCATTACTTAAATTCTTTCATCATTCTCAAACATTTATTATAGCTTGTGCGTTTGTTTACATTATTCTCTAAATATTGTTTGAATTTTGTTTTCTCTATTGTTATTGTGTTCTCATTGTTATGGACATTGTGTTTGTTCTTTACATTTACATACCTTTGTCATACATTGGTATTTACTTATCATTGTTAATCATCGTGTTCACTTTATTTACATGTTATTGTGCTTATCCTTCACATAGTAATAAAAAGGTCATGGAACATAAATGACAAAAATAATGTCATAATCTTTACATATTTAAACTTTATGTGCTTATTTTCTGTCCATAGAACTCTTATAAAGACTGAAATGATATTAAAAATTGAATGTTTTTTTTTTATTTTGTTATATGATAAGTTATTCTTTCTCTCTTTTGTTTACTATATATTCTTCTAACTTTTGTCTGACTTAAGGATCTAGTTAGATGAAATTTTAATATTCAAATTAGTTGAATTTTAGATATAATAATAAATATATAATTAAACCCTAAATTCTAACTCCTGACTAAGATACAATGTATTATTTTATTTTTGAAATTTTACTAGACATTTACTTAGAATATCTCTATTGCAATAGTCATGGTAGGTCATAAATTTAATATATATGAGTTTTATAAAACTTTTATGATTTATGATCTTAAAATAAAATATTTTTTATTTTTATTAAATGTACTTATAATATGAAATAATTAGTAAATTGAAACTTAAATAATATATTATTAAATAAAATTTATAAAACTGTTAAATGAAAGAGGAGTGAACATAATTTTTTTTTAAATGGTATAATATAATATGATGCTATAAATCTTGTTAAGTTTTCAGATTATCCTAATACACTATTATTTGATAAGGATACATATATTATGGTCTTATATTTCTTTTGTTAGTTTACTTTGTATTGATGATTAAAATAAAATTTTGACCCTTATTTATATTTTAGATTCGATTTATATAAAATAAATTTTTTTATTAGTTAATTATAAAAAAGTTTTTGCATGATCATGCATAGTAATTTATTTGGTTGATTTTAGATTATATTTTACTTTGAAAGGCTATTTTTCTGATGAGGTTTAAGTCTTGTATATAAAATTTTAGGAAGTTGTTAAATAACTTTAGTTTTGAAAAAAAAATTACGTTTACTTTAATTAAAATTTTATTTCTTCAATATTATCTCTCTTATTTCATTTTATGCAATTTTTGTTAAAATAAATAAATTAAAAAGATAAAATTCTTGAAATTAAGAAAAAAGTATATGAAAAGAGTTTATTTAAATTAAAACACATCTCTCTATGTTTATCAACTTGATATAAGGTATTAGAAATGAAATTTAAATTACTCAAGATTGAATAAAAAATACATAGTTAATTCAATTCAATGGATTAATATTCAAAATTTAAAATTAGGATATTTAAGTAACAATGTCTGGGAGGATAAAAAGTAGAAGGAAAAAAGAATAAAATAGTTAACGAAGGAAAATCATATCTTAATATGGTAAAAAGTACAAGAAAAAAATAGCTTCTAGAAAAACACTTTCTTCAGTGAGTGTAAGATGAAGCTGTGGAGACAAGTTTACCAAATATTTTAATTTGAAGACAATTATCCAACATTCTTAATTTATTATTATTATTATTATTATTATTATTATAAATTCAATTGGTTATAAGAAATATATATATATATATATATATATATATATAAATTATTTTAGTCTTCATTCTGAATAATATAATGATTTTGGAAGAGTTATTATTATCAGTTCAATTGTAAAAACTAAAGATGAAAATAATTAATTTAATATTTTGTTTACATAGATTTTTTCTTATGTAATACGAGTTCATAAGAATATCGTCATTTTAAGACTTGTATTTAATGTTATAATTCTTATAATATTTTATATTGATTGATATATATATGATAATAAAAAATAAAATGATATAATAAAATTTTATTTGTTTATACTACATATAATTATGATAAGAAAAATTAATGAGTTAAAATATAAATAATATATCATTAAAAGAGATTTTATAAATTTTTAATAAAAAAATATAAGAATGTGACATAAAAGAATTATAAAAGATAAATTAAAACGAAATAAAAATGTCCTAACAATTACCATGCATATTTTGAAAAAGTAAATCATTTAAATTATTTATAAATTGTTCTCTCCAATAAAGTATAAATTCAAATAAAATTATACTTGAAAACAGCATGTTTATTCATAGAGACATTAAACTGAAAGTATATTTGTGTTATATCCATGACAGATTTGATCTGCATTAATTGTGCAGACAATGTTTTATTGTTCTTAGGTTTGATTGAGTGAAGGGAATGAGCAGAGCAATAAACACATAGAATGATGCATTATTAGAAGGAGTTGATGGATTTAGGGTTTGGATAATTTCTTTGAAATAATGATTAGTATCTACTATGTAGATTCTATAAACCTAATAAAAGGTTTGATGCATGTGGTTGTTATTTTCCATCCCGACATAACATTGTGTCACTATATATATACAGCAGACAAACGTGTATCCATTAGAAGCCTCCATTGCTTAATTTTCCATCTTAAAATTGATTCTGGTTTTGATTTCTCAACCATTTTTTCAAATTCCTTCAAAGGAATCATAACACTCTGCACTGCATGCTTTTACATGCCTCTCCAACTCACTGCATCTCTAGTCAACCTATGTCTCTTCTACTCATTTCATTCAACATTTTCAACATCAATTCATTTCTTTTTTATTTAAGAAATCAAATTTACCATCTTATAGCCGGTAAAAAATCAAACTCCTCTCTCTCTATTTATAGTACTTTATATGCTTCTAAATAAATGTCATTTTAGGAAAAAAAAAAATTGTTTCATATTATATGTCGTTTACAAATTTCAATGATGTATTAATTGTTTTTTACCAACTATACTCTTATTTTAAAAAATATAAAAATAATTAAATAATTTTTTATAAGATTTTAATAGACCAGCTGTTTGTATTAAGCAATTATTTTCTATCTTTTCATCTACTTTTTCGTCAATCAATAAATATAACTTATAGAAATTACTACTTTTATGGATCTGCGTGAAAAAACCTTAAACGACTCTTATTTAGAAGCAGAAGGAGTAATACTTTTGTAAGTAATTTTAATGGAAAGAAATTCACTGAAGATTTAGGTTATTAATTGAAAGTATGAGAGATATGAGAGGAGGTTTGACTTAATGGGATGGAATATATATTGAGGAGATATGGTTGGGAGAGTGAAGCAAGGGACAAAGACAATAATGGAGTGAAAAATGCAAAATGAAGGATGAAGAGGTGACATGGTTATGTTACTCTTTCCCTCAAACCCATGCTTTTGCCATCACACTCATCATAATTGGAAAATGGAGAGTATATTGACCATTATTCCATTCAAACATGTCATGCTAAGTAGTAAGTACTCCACTCCTCAAACATGCACCACCTTATAACACCCACCAAACCAACTCTTTTCATTTCTTTCATCAACACCATTCATCTCTCTATCACATTAACTTGGATATGACACCTATCAAACTTCTTCTGTTTGGCCATTTTCATGGTAAAAAGCTAGAATAAATGAATCATTATATTGTATTTTCTTTTTTGTTGCTTCTTGTATATATTCTTAAAATTTGGAGAAATTGTTTTTTAATATTTATTTCATTAAAAGAAATAATTTTACCAATCATATTATTAATTTATAAAATGATGAAATTAGTTATTAATTTAATTAAAAGACTAGTTTAGAATTTAATTTACTAAGAACGTTTTTAATGAAAATTACTTATCATAGCTGCTTAAATAAATAACTATAAAATAATTATAAATAACTTTCATAAAATTAATAACATCTTTTGTAAAATTTGTAAAAAAATACTTCAATGGTCATACAAATTTATAGACGAATTAGAACAACTAGACAGAAAAATTGAAGCAGAGAATTCTCAAATTTCATATCATTAAAATTTAATAATAAATTATTATAACTAACTATAAATAATTTCCATTAAAAATATTATAAGGATTTAAAATTTTGGTAATTAATATTAGAAACTAATTTAAATTTTGATTTAAAAATTAATTTAGTTACTATATATAAAAATTAATTTATAATTTTTTAAAATCAATATTCACAAAAAAATGTAGTTTTTATTTATTTTATTAATATTTAAAATTATTTTATATATCAATAGTTTTTCATTTAATTTATTATAATAAATAATAATTATTTTTTAAATTAGTTCATATGTAATAAATTTCTAACGGTAGTTATAGTTTGTTGTTTCTTTCACCAATATATTACTTTTGATTCTTATTTACTAAATTACTTTAATTAACATTCTTTTAAGTTTTTAAGACTTAAAATTTAAGTCATTTATTAAGATTTAAAATAAAATAGTTTTTTAAGTTCTTAATATTGAATATTGTAACTTAATTAAATTAAATATTTTTATTTTATTTTATTAATTATTTGATAAGTACTTTTGAATGTACCCCTTAGTAAGACGAATTAAAACTTCAAATATTGACAATTATATTAAAAGTAAGTGGGTATTTGCTGATGATAATTAACCAGAATTTAAACTTGTATTTTTAACATACAACCTTTATCAACAATAATATTAACATACTCTTTTATTAATTTTTAATCACAGTTTTTGTGTCATAATGAATGTTTTCATTAATGTTAACATATACTTTCTCTTTTTTAGATTTTCTATCACACTATTTATAATTACTATTAGAACTGTCACGCTTTTGTTCAATGATTAAAAAAATAGCTTTTACAAATAACATTCCTCCAAAAGATTATTAAACAATATATTATTAATGTCTCTCTTTACAATATCATTTAGATGAGTGGTGGTGATGTATTATTAAAAGAAAAAGGTAAACTTACTAAAGTAGTATCAAAGTAAAACTTTTTCATTGATTAGACAATATAATATGATATTTTGACAAATGTATAAAACTAAATCTTAAAATCAAGATTTGAAAAACATCATTAATTTAGTTAATTAGCAAACCGAGCTTTGCTCTCTATTGCTAAGAGTAGATGTTAATCTTTGAAATTAAGATAAATTTAAATTAGTATCTCAAAATTTGTCTTCTTTTTTTGCATTTTGGTACCTAAACATATGTTTTTATGGCTTGAGGCTTTTGTATGAGAATCAAAATAGAAAGAGTTAATTTTAAGAAGTTAAGTAAGAATGTTTGCTTTGAAATATGCTTTTTGCTACAAGTGTGCTATATACCAAGAAAACCCATGTGATTAAGAAATAAGAAGTCTTTGAAATTCCCATTTTAAAGGAAACTTGAGCCTATTGACACTTCCTTGTAGAAGTATAATAGCAACTAGAATTAGTAGAAAATGGTTGAAAAATAACAAGTGAATTATGGTGGGTAGGGTTTGCTAGGGAACACCCCCACCTAGGCTTCCATTCTAGTTCACAGGGTTCAAAAAGATGTCATGCAAAGGGATCAAACAGAAACGATCAGTGAAAAGGAAAGGGGTGACAAAAAGGCAATGTGTGTAGAGCTAAAAGAATATAGATGAAGAAAGGAGCAAGAAGAGAAGAAGAAGAGAGTGAGTGAGTGAGAGAGAAAAAAGGAAGAGGAACTTTGGATTGTGAATGTTGTCCCCCAATATTCCAAAGCTGTCCATATCACATCAAACCCCCTATCTTGTAACCATCTAGGGGTCCCTTCTTGCACTACATCAATGTTTATATATATATATATATATATATATATAACATTTAAGTTTCATCCTCATTGTGTTAATCACACACTTATTTAGAATCAATTTACTATTCAAAATAACCATTTTGTTACTTGAGCCTTCAAAATCATTTGTGAGGAAACTTTCTATTGAATTTCAAGAAAATTATTTGATCTAATTTGTTCTCTAGAGAAAGAAGTAAATGTGTTCCACTTTAGGATAAAAAAAGTTGATGACTTAAATTAATTTTCAAAAAGTAAAATATTCATGTGCATTTAAAATTTTCAAATTATACATAAAAGAACAATGCATCACTACAAGAAAAGAAGGATCATAGATCTATAAAATATATAATATAATAAAAATAAATAAATAATGGTGTGTATGTATATACATATATATTATTCTCTTTCCTGAAAATATCAAAATATCAAAAGGAATGAAAAGGTAAAATATCCCATATCTACAATGTTGTGAGATAATCTAATAATTATTTTTTTTTTCACAAATTGTTAAGTAGGTCTTGTTTGTTTTGGTTTAACTTTATTCTTTTCAAAGTGTTCTTTTCTTTCCCCTTTTTTTAATGAACAAAAGGCTTTTATTTCCACCGTAGTTTTGAAGTTAATTGGTGAATAGTGAAAGATAAAAGCAATAGGAAGTTTAATAATAGTATATTGGAAAAAATGATGATAACACTACCATTTTCATCAACCAAGTTTTGCCATGCTTGCTACTTTTTCTTCATTCGATGAGTGACATGGAATCCGAGGACATTATAATATAAAATTTAATTAACGAGACAATCATTTTGTAAATTAGCTACATCATGATTTTACATTAATTTTTCACTAAGGAAGGACAATTCATTCAAAAAGAAAACAAATACAAAATGAAGAAAGAAAGAAAGAGAAAAAAAAAAAAAAACTGATCCTGGGGTTCTTGCTATCCAATTCTCGTGATGCTTTTTTCTAATGCTTTTTGGTGACCCTTTTGTTTTCTGATGCTGAAGAGGCCTCAAGAAACCGATCTTGCATTGCATGGATGATGATGATGGCACACGTGAATCTTCTGTATCATCCATCATTTCTTTCATTTACAACCCCATCAAAATGTAGAACACTAGAGTTATGGGCAACGCAATCAACATCCCAAAAATAACACTGCATTGGGTTAAAGAAGGTGCATTGGTTAGGATTAAAAGAGAAAGAAATTGAATGGAGGAAAAAGAATGGTGGGGAGCGAAAGTTCTGATGAGATTTGAACACTCACGCTGTGCTGAGAATATCAGGATGTACATTATATTCCTTAGCAAAGACAAATGGGACAATTCCTTGGGGAAGAGCTGCCTATATTTTTTTTGACATTCAGATGCCAAGACAGGACAAGCAAACAAACATGTCAACTGCAGTTTCAAATCTTTATTGTACAATAACAAACATCATATGAATTCTCACCGTTAGTACTAAGATCTTCAGTTTTTATATTATTCTTGTCAAATATATAGGGCATATCAGTTTGTTTTTCACTTCTTTATTCCTTTCATTCATTTGGGGTTTGATCTTTAAGTCCTCCCACCCAATTGATGTTACATCTTATCACATTCTATTATAGAACATCATTTCTGTGGAACATTTTTCTTGTTGTACTAGTAAAATTAAACTCTACCACTTAGACTTTACTTAAGGACTTTAATTTCTATGCACTTTCTCACATTATCAAATCAGAAATATAAAGAGATTTTAAAAGTTAACCCTAAACAAATTTATGATACATGTGTGTATTAGTGTAAAGACTATTTACTCAATAACATATTTTATTTGGATAGCAATAAAATAGCATATCTTTGGGCCCTTGGCACAGGTGGATGTATAAAATGTTGTTAATTCAAAATAAAGTAAATTTTGGAGCTTATCAATGAATGTTGTGTTGTACTGGTTTAGTGAGAAGGGAGCAGAAGAGAGAGAGAAAGAGAGATACCTGAACAATGGCAACGTGTAGGAGAACACCTTTGAGTCCAACAGCAATGGAAGCAGCTGCCATGACAGCTGGACCTGTAAGGAATCTCACAGCCATGGCAAAAGCTGCTATGGAATTTCCACATGCTATGATCCTCGGTTGCAAAGCCATGAAGAGACCTGTCATTGATATCAAAAGCAAAGCATGCCCATCAGTATCACCACCACTATCACTCAGTCAATCAACCCTTTGTGATGAATGACCTTTCATCATCACCACCACCACCAACCCCACATCATCACAAACTTGGCAAAAAGTGATCTTAAAAGAGTGATAAAGGAGGCAACACATTATCATAACATTATACTGTTTGCTTTCTTTGCTTTTTCTCTAGTTATCACGCCTCCTTGCTTGCTTAATAATAATCATTAACATCAAAGTAAACAACAGCAACATGGAATCACAAAAGATTTTCTGCCTTTTCTTTTTCTTTTCTCTCTCTCTCTCTAGCAAAGATGATGTCAGAAGAAAGAACAAGTTAATTTCTGAGCTAAAATATATTTTGTAAGGTAACAGGGAGAGAATTGTCCTGACCAAGACTGAACATGGCCATGCCAAGCCCTGCATCTGACAATATGGAGATAGACTTTGCTATTATGGCAGGCATCTCAACATTCCACCTGCAAGGAACAACACCACACTCAACCACAATCAATCAAAATGGAAAAGGCGAAAAAGAAACAAGAATGAGTGGTACCAACAACAAAATATGAAATGTGCATAGTCATAGATATGGTGAAAGAGATTTTCCCTACCTGAACGAAACAAGAGACCAGGTGAGGCCAATTAAACTGGAGTAGGTGTTGGGGTTTCTGATGAGTTTTCTCCACACCATAATCAATATAAGTCTTGTCATCACACTTGCTGGAGGCATGGTTTTTGGCTTCCCATCCCCAACTTTCTCACCCTCATGCTGATTCATCTCCCTGTCCATTCCTCTATTCCCAAAGCTGAACTCATCTTTCTCTAGGTAGTCCTCCTGAGTGTCTCTATGATTCTCCACTGATTACAAAACATCAAAGGAAACTCCCGCATATGAAAAGGAACCAACCAACCGAACAAACAAACAAACAAATTAAAGACTAATATTGTGTTTGGTTCCGCATCCTAGAAATGGCTTTCCACATTTAATTAGAAGCTAGTAGTTATAACCTGCACATGCTAAACATAATTTCTTACTTTCAAACGAATTTCTAAACTTGTATAAGGTTAAGACTTATAAATCCAATTTGGAATGAAAAAAAGAAACCTTTTCCTGGAGAAACAGTCAATTTGACTTCTTTCTGATCATGACCGCCATACTCGTGGCCACCAAACACATCCGAAACTGGTGAAGCGCTTGAACTCCAAACAAACATATGAAGGTCCCTATTCCCGTCCTCAGGCTTCAGCTGAGCCTGCCCATTGGGCTTCTTGGCATTAGCATTAGCATTAGCATTAGCATTAGTAGCAGCAACACTTTTGGACCCATTAGAGGGAGAGAACATGCCAGGGTTTGGGGCAGGGTAGTGTCCAGTTCCACCAGCATGGTAATGAAACTTTGGCTTCCCACCATCTTCATCATAGTTGGAAGGCCTTGGAGTTGGCCCTCTTGAAGCTGAAAGTCCGTAAACATCAGAGGCTCCAAAGTTGGAGTTTCTGCCACCAGCAGCCATCATTGAGTAGAAGTCAGTATGGTTGAAGCTAGACCCTCTTGGTGTTGGGTTCCTAGAAGACTGCAAAGAGTATATCTCCGCATTTGTGAGGTTAGAAGGGCGTGGAGTGGTGGAAGAAAGACCCTGAGACCTTCTAGAGAAGATGTCTGATCTTGAGGCATTGGATTTCCTCACAGTGACATGTAGTTTCCCATCTTCTTTGATCTCGGCTTCAGTCTCAAGTGGTTGCCTTCCATCCAATGACATGACATCAGAGTCCACATGGATGGAGACAATGGAGCCAGCAGTGTCAGGGAACTGCTCAGAGATTAGCAATCTGGCACCCCTGAACTCAAACATGAATAGCATCAAGGTGTACCAAATGATGCACTGAAGAACCACAATTTGCACCATTAGACTCCCTGAGAACTCACCATACATCCCTTTGAGCAAAGGGATGCCCATGACCAAAGTGTTTGGGAGGGTGGAGAGGGAGAACAAGGTTATGGTCCACTCCAAGCAACCCCTTTTGGTGAAGTTGCTCCAGACCGCAAGAAGGACTAGTATTATGATCTTCTGAAGAGTGTCAGCAGCTAGGAACCTAAGGTTCATCTTGTAAGGGTTGTTGGATGCTATGAAGTGGAAGGAAAGAAGAGGCACAGCAAAGAGTGCCACAAAACGGTTGATGCCAGAACATTGGTCAGGGGAGAAAATCTTCCACCACTTAACTGAGCCATAGGCTAGTATCATAGCCACATAGAGTGGCACCATTGCAGTCATGACATGGTAGAAGTCTAGTAAGGTGATCATTTTTGTGGGTTGTGAAGGGTGAGAAAGGTAGCAGAAGTGAGGAAAGAGAGTGGAGGAATATATAAGAAAGTTGAGGTGGGAGGTTTGGGAGAGCTAGAGTTGGAGTTGGTGGTGATGATGATGATGAAAATTGAAAAGATATATAGGGATGTGGAAGAGCATGTGTTTTTGGGGCAGTGAGTGAGTGGGTGGTAATATGCAGCAGAATACAGCAAATATTTTTTCAGCTTTGAGAGCTGCAAGCAAGGTTGCACTTGCAGTCCCCAAAGCACAAGGCAGAGTGGGGGGGTATTGTTGCCTTTTTATTTCTTATTTTTTTTCCCTTTGCCACTTTGTTGTTTTGCTTTTTGTTTTGAAGTGTGTTTGGTTTGGTTTGGATTTGGTTTTGGAGAAGAGATGAGGGGTATTTGATGGCTTTGGAAACTTGTGTGGGGGTGTGCCTCTCCCTACCTTCTATTCTATGGGTCCTAAAATTGTCACTAAAAGCTTAGGAAAAGCATTTTGGGTTGAGGTGGGGATGTCTCCAAGTACTTGTTTTGAGGAGTGCTTTAAGCTTTGTAAAGGCACTCTTTCTCTCTGGATCCACCTTTCTTCTCCATGCCTCTCAAATAACTAAACAAAATACACAATACATTCAATTTCTCCTCTTTAATCATAATACTTCTTCTTCACCAAACCATTCTCACCACCATATCACTGTTCAATAATTATGTCTACCTCACTATTTGTGTCTCTTCAAACAACCAAATCTCCTCTTTATTTCTTTTTCTCTCTTTTTCTACTTCAAGCCCACAAAAACACTACTTAAACATCATTCTTTTCCTTCAAAAACACATATCATTACAAAATACATCAAAATTGAATTTCCTACAGAGTAGTGTAAACTTCTATGATGTATTATTATCATCATGAATAATGTTTAATTCAACTTTTCTAATGGGGGATTTGATTTGGGTCCAATTAAGTGCAATACTATTACAAAATTAAGAATGTTTATAAACCTTGTTTTGTTTTTTTTTTCTTACGATATTTAATGTTAAGTAATTCATAATTATAGTATTTTGCCATCAATGTTATCCTTGAACAAAAGAATGAAGATGGTGAAAGCAAAATTCTTGTCCCCCTCAAGGGCATGGTGAAAGATATGTACTCATTTTTATAGAATACGGAAATGAAATTAATGTATTTGCACTAAATAATCCTACAGATTGAACAAGATATACCCTAATTAACAAACTAGAAATACAATAATTACATTTGTTAAGTTTATTATTTATCATAATTAAGTTCAAATGATAATATTTTTTTCTTATATATTATTTATTTTGGTAATTAATAATGGTATTATTAAAATGAAAGGAGTGGTTAGAGAAGGAAATGGGAAAAAAGTGAGATGGGAAAGTGGGGGATGAAAGAAAGATAAGGGAAATGGTGAGTTGAGAAGAGAGAAGAGAGGACAAATAGAAGAGATGAAGAGAGTTTAAAGCATCACGTGGACACATCTTGTCCTTTTCTCAACTATATCTAATTAGGTTTCCATTTCCAAGAGCTTCGGGTTCATTTTGTTAGGTGCATAATATCAATAAACCACTCTCCAATTAAATCATATCCAATTTACTCATTTTATTCATTTTATTTTTTTTCTTCTCACTAAATATAACACAATATAATATATATAGGTTAATATTGAAGATTTCATATGTGAACTAAAAATAAAATCAATTTATTGTATATAAATAAATGTAAACCTCTTTTTATATGTTAGTTTTATAAAGTTAAATTAGATTAAAAATGATAGTGATACTTAAATTTATATATCTTCTATACTTTTGGAGAAACAAAGAAAGAATCTCTTTCAATATTATTATGGTATAAAATATAAACTATATGAACATTATAATATAATATAATATATATATATATATATATATATGTTCATTTTATATATACTTATTTTTTTATTTTTTTATTATATTATATATTTCATAAATTTATATATTTTTTTTCTCTTTTTTTAGATAAAAATGAAAATTTTGAGTGTATATTAATCATTTTTCTTTTTCTTAATTGGAAAAATGTAAATTTTCTAGAAAAAATTGCATTTTTAATTTTCAAAGTTTTAATAGATTTGATTATATTCTTAAACTAATATTTTTTTTAGAATGAAGAGATGTGACTCCAAAATTGATTGAGTGTACAAGATGAATGGAGTGTGTTATTTAGGAGCCACAAACTAGAGTTACATTGGTTAAAGGACAAATTTAAGGATCAAAGTTCATGCATTTAATTAAAAATCAAGAAATGATCATATTGATAAAATGTTGACATTCATAATTGAATCAGTTCCAATGATTTTTCATTTTGATGAAAATTCCAAAACTGTATGAACAACATTTTTTGTTGTAGTTATATTTCCGAATTGATAAAATGGTAATTACTTGAAAATTATTAATTACAAAAAAATCATAAACATGTATTTATTATAAATAATATATCTTAACTAATAATTTTTAAAATATAAATATGTTTAAATTAAGATGTTATTAAGAAAATAATTTTGAGTGTAAAAGTATTATTTTATGTATGAATTCTATTTATGTGACTGAATTAGAGCATGGGATATAAGAAGTTAGATGAATCTCTTGAGAATGAAGTGAATGATAAAAAAATGTATAAAAAAGGCACATGCAGCATTATTAAAAAAGTGAATGTGGTAAATATTAAAATTTAAAAAGGGTTGAAAGTTAAAGAAAAGGTAGAAAGTTGCAGTGAGAGTAGTTTACTTGAACCAATAAAGCTGTGAAGAGTTAACCGAATAGTAGTAATAATTTTATAAGAAAGGGTACAAAACATTTCTTGTAATGCATGCATTCGTGGCTTGTGTTTCTAATCAAATGCTAAAATATGAAGAATCTGCAAATTGCAGAACCTTGAAACCACAAAAAATAACTTGTTACTTCTGCTATCTCCTCTTAGATGCAGCAATACTTACCCCCATTTTATGCTTTGTTAACCCCCATTTCTTATATACATTGTTTACCCTACAGATACTTCCCATCAAAACCAAAAAACAACTATATATTCAAATCTTTATTCATAAAATTACAAAAATCAAATTAACATAATTTTATTTTTTTAAGATTTAATACACATTTTGTTAGAATTTTGAATGTTTTTTATTTTTATTTTTTTTAATTAAATATCAAATTTTATTAAAAATTATTAACGTGATCTCTTTTATTATATTAATGTTAACGACGTTAACTATACTATATGAGGTATCATGCATCTAAATTAACTCATGACATGTGAATAATGATAAAAGTGTATCAATACAAATATTAAAATCTAATGATAAAAGTGTATCAATACAAATATTAAAATCTGTGAATATTTGACAAAAGAATTAAGTTGATAGATTTTGATAATATTTAAGATTTAATTAATAAAAAAAATAAACGTAAAAAAATATTACAAATTCTTATAAAATATTGAATTAAAATATTTATTAAACATTTTTTTAAAAAATAAACTTACAAATTTTACAAAGATTATTCATATTAAAAAAATATTTTAAAAAAAATTCAACATTCACATTAAGAAAACATAAGATACATTATATTATTAAAGTTAAAGATCTCATGTCGACTAGAGATAAAATCAATTTATATATAACTCGATGTAAATCTTATTTTATAATTTTAAAGTTGTGGATTAGGAATGAAGTCAATTTATATATAACTTAATGTAAATTTTATTTTATAAGTTAGTTTTATAGAATTGAGTTAAACTTAAATTTCGGTTTTTAATATTAATTCAAAATTTTAAGCTTTAATGTTTATATAATTTGAAATTTTTGAAAAAATAAACTTACAAATTACACTAGAGGCACCCAATATTAATTTGAAGAAAGTGACAAAGGTTTTATTTTGGAAGACATGAAAGTAATGAAAGAAGTGAGGCATTTGTGAAATGATAATGTTTTTAAGTACGGAAAGTGTTTGGGAGAGAATATTGGTCTGAAGCAGCATTTGCAGAGTTAGCATCATTGTGTTTCATGGCCTTTCCCCAAACCATCATCACACTAAAATAAGCTAAAAATAACTTCAATTCATCACAATTCACCCCAATTTTACACAAAAATTCATCTATGAAAAAATCGAATTAAAGATTTTATCAAGTGTCTTCGGTTACACATGATGCTTCTTGTCAACGAAAAGTGGGATTTAATATGAAGCATATGATTAATAAATAGTCATGTAATCAATTTAAAAGTTTTAGATTGATGACACAAATGGAAAAGGTTTTTGATAGAATAATGGAAAGTGAATATTTTTTTTAAAATCATATAAAAAGATTGTGTTCATAATGCTACAACTTAGTATGCCACTCAATCATTTTTAGTGATGTGCTTTTCACCTTTCAAAACTTTTGTTTTTTTTTTAAAATCTTAATATATAATTGTGTAATTTTTTTAAATTATGTTTATTAGGAATGATAAATGGATTCAAAGTTGCAGGTTTTATTAAAATTTATTTCGATATTCAAACAGAGGATTTATATTAACTAATAAGGTAATTTCGAAATGAGATAAAGGTATAAATAATAATTTCATTTCATATAGTTGTAAATTACTAAATCCCTTTTAATTTTGTAAAATTGATTTATTATAATTTCTTCCTTTCTTGTTATTTTGTATGAAAAAAAATGCTTTGTTATATTAAATTGTTTATAATATTATATTTTTTTATTGTAACTATATTGTAAATATAATATTTAATAAATATTTTGACAAATATAGATGTGAGTACAAATATATTCATTATTCAATATTTAAAAGTATTTAAAATAAATATAATTAAAGTCACATTTACTGTGTTTCATTCCATTGTTATTTTTAATATTTACGAAGTTATTTAAGGTTTTTTGAAAGAAAACTATATACTTTAATTTTTTTCAAGTTATTTATAGTAGATTTTTTAATAGTGTTTCTAGTGAAATTTGCATTAGGAATAGTTTAAAATAGTATAAACATTTGTAAAACAATAAATAAGAAAATTTAGTCTAATTTAGTATGAATTAAATATCTCAAATCCATGTACAAAAGTTTTGAAATGGAAAAAGTGTTTTAAGCATTGAATTAGAAGTGTTACTATTTAGTAGTTTGAAATAAGAGGATTTTATTGCAAGAATTAACTCGGTTATAAATTTAATATTTAATTTTTATAAACCTTTATCATGAAAATAAAAATTAGAAGTCTTATATAAGGTATCATATTATAAAATAAAATATTATTATATATATTAAATATAATTATGATATAAAAAACAAGTAAATTATCTAAATAATATATTATTAAATAAAGTTTCATAATAAATATAAAGTTTTAAAAATTATGTAACATACATAAAAAAAATGTTTAATAAATTTTTTTAGTCTCAAATTTAGGTTAGTTTTTGTAATAACTTTTTACTATTTTTTTTATAGTTTTAATTTTGATTAAAATCAATTAATGTAATCATTTTATATTAAATCAGTGTGAATGATGTTAAAAGAATGATACACGTGTCAATAAGAAAGAGGAAAAAAAAATAATATTTTTGACACATTATCATGTCATTATTCTTGTAACATCGTTCACGTAAATTTAACGAAATAGATCAAATTAATTGATTTTAATTAAAATTAAAAATACATAAAAACAAATAATAATAAAAACATATTAAAAAAAATTCACAGAAAATAAAAATTTTGAAAGTCTATGAAAAAAAATTAAAGCACCACGTTATAACTCTCACAATGTAAAATATCCTAATAATTATTTAGGTCGATTTTATAGAGTAATAAGGGGTATAACTTCAAATTCTGGGAAAGCAAATTTAAAAGTGTGTGTTAGACCAAAAATGGCAATAAACGAGAATGGAAATTATCATAAATTCATACTAAAAAGCATAATTGGTTGTAAAAGGAAAATGTTGCCAAAAAAATCAGGTAAACGTTACTCTGTTATTCACAAGTGCTGAAACAAAATCAACTAGCATTGACTAAAAGAAACTAATTATATTAGTATTAAGAAATAATAATTAGCATTTATGATTCTCATTGGAATGGTGCATATTAGGGTCTAAGTTTCCTTAGACTTTTGACCCATTTATTATTCTGCTTAGCAATAATATTCTCCGTAGATTCTTGTTAATCTTATATTTAGATGGGAAAATTTGTTTAATTGAGAACAAAAACAAAAAATTATTTCAAAAACATTATTAATAACCTTAATGCCATTTAACAACAAAAAAGGAAGAGGGCCCAAAAACTGTGGAAAGACGCTCCTCTTCTCATTTTCTTCTATGGAAAATATAAAAATAAAAAGGTCACATTTTTTCAAATGAAAAAATACATTATAATTTTAACTTAATCAATTATATTATAAATATTTCATTATATATATATATATATATATATATATATATTTACCTTATATAATTGATTACATTGTAAATTAATATTTATATTTTTAATTATCATAATAATAAATCATTAGAAATGAATTAAAATATTAAATACAAATAAAATAAAATATCTATAATAATATTTAGTAAAATTCTTTTAGTTGGTATACATGAAATTTATTTATTTATTTTCAATAATATTTTTAAATAATAATACAAAATTCAATTTGAAATACACTAATGTAAAAAGAAAAATTAAAATATATTAAAGTATAAAAAGGGATGAGAGAGTATTTTACCTATAGCAAATAAAAGTAATTGCTCATATATTATTTACAACTATGTATTTAAAATGTGTGATTCTATTTAATCATATTTTCTTTATTACCATATAATTAACTTTAAATATAAAGTAAATCAGTAATTATAATTAAAAAATCATATAAAATAATATATATATATATATATATAAAAGACAGTGTAAAACAATTAGACACGCTCCCATGTTTTTGCTGGTTAATAATAAAAGATTTATTTTGATTTTTATTTTTTATTTTCACTTTTTTTTTACTTAATTCAAACAGTTTCATTTATTTTTTCAGTATAATATTTTAATTGAATCGAAAGATGAATTATTATTATTTATCATTTTTAAATATATTTTTTTTCACATCCATCAAAAGTATGTGGAAATGTCGTTAACCTAAACATGGTGTATTAGTCGATTAATTTATTTGAAATACTAATTTCATATAAAAAATTATGTTGCTGAACAAATATTTTATTTACTAATTACTGTGTATTTAATTATGAAGGTGTTAGGAACCAGAAAAGGGTGTTGCAGTGTTGTTTGTTTGTTTAGGGTTTTGGTTTGACTGAGTCACATGTCAATCAGTGTTTCTCTTTTCACTTTCATTCTCTGCTATTCTCTTCTTCTCCTCTTCTCAGTGCTCTTCATCATTCACTTCAACACATCATGTTCTTGTTATCATTTCTGCATCACATTTTTTTTCTCTCTTCTTTTTCTGCAAATTCAAATTCTCTTTCAACTCTCTCTCTGATAAACATCGACAAACATGAACATTATAGTATTTGTACAAGTTGTTACTCAAATCACATGGAATAAATAACATCTCACTTTGAATATGAACTAAATAATATTTATTTTATACACATTTAAGATATCACGATATTAGCTACTATTTTTAATCATCAATGATTTGTTTAAATATCATAAATGAAAAAGTTAAATAAAATGAAAATAAAAACATTCTATTTAAGAAAATATTAAAAGAATAAATGAACCAGTAAAAATATATACTAAATGAAATGTGATTTGCACAACTTTATAAATTTCTTTCTTCAATATTAATATTTTTCCCTTTCAACTCTATTTTTTCCTACAAATAGGGGAACCCAATACAGTAAATACTCATAAGATTTAAATTTGAGAAAAAAAATATGATTTTTTTGGCTAATACACATTTATTTTCACACGATTAATAAAATATGAAATTAATTCATTAATTATTCATAGAATTTTTATATTGGTTAGATATATTTAATTATAGCACACAAATTTCATTTTATAAACTAATTTTACGAAATTAAGTTAAATTTTTAAAAAACATTTTCTAAAATAAATATAAAATGATATTTTAACAAGGTTGGGTAAAATTAATAACATATAGTTAAGTGAATTGAAATGAAGGAAGAGACATGTGTTAGGGAAATTGGTGTGTAGATAAGGAAACAAAGTTTTTGGTAAAAGAAGCAAAGATAAAATAGAACACGTAAATGCTTCTTTCATATTACCAAAGTTTAATAAAAATCACATTGGTGTGTACATAGATATCATAAAGCATATCTTATGTGGATTCACAAAGGATTTTTCAAACACATTATTCAATGTTCATCAACTTTATATTTTCTAAACCACTTTTGGGAAAGTTCATTTTATTATCTAACATCAAAGAGGTATTTTATTTAATCTTTTACATGAACTTTTTTTTATGATATATGAAGAAATAAAAAAAATGCAGAAAATGAAAATAATATGTAAACAACAATTTATCATAAGAGTCTTTTGAAGGGCTCATTTAAAAAGGTAAAATATGAGAGCCCGAATATTAAAAGAAGTTTTTTTAAAGACCAAAAACTAATACAAAAAATATTTTAAAAATACTTGTTTTGAGAAAATAAAAAATAAATAAAAAGCAGTAAAAACTATGAAATTTTCAGAGAAGAGAAGATTTTATTAAGCCAATTTCATTAAAGGTGTCCTTAGCAAAAACAAACTGATTAAAAATATTAAATTTTTATTTAATATTTTTTCTTACATAAGAATTTGTAATATGACTTTTTAGTTTTGAAGTTAATTGAAATATGTTAAAAAAAATTCATCAAATTGTACTGGATTATTTATTAAAATATTTTTTATAAATTTTAAATGATTTTTTTATAAGCACAAAAGCTTACCTAAGTGATTTGCACAAACATAAGAAAAAACATGCAATAGAGAAAAGGAGATAAAGAGACATAAAAGATAAGAAAAAGACAAAAAAAAAGAAAATTTTAAATTACCTTCATATCTTGGGTTAATCCCAAACTTTTTCTTTCTCATCATAAGCATGATTACTTGATTTATTGCACTTTTACTTTTATTTTAACCCATATATTAAATATTTAAGTGTTGACCAAGAAAAATGTTGAACTTCATTTATATATCTTTTGTATCTTTTTCTTCACTTTGCACCACAAAATCTAAAAGAACATGAACATCTTTCTTGTAAGAGGCTTTCTATTATCTATCTATATTATTCATGAAAAGATCCTTCAATAGTCCCTTTTAAGGAATTATGTTATTTTATCTTAATTTTTATGATTTATTTTAAATAGTTTAAAATAAATCTTGTATTTCACTTCATATTTAAAAGCTTTTAATATTTTTTCTTCAGAAACATTAATTTCTCTCTCTCTCTCTTTATATTGATTCTGGATTTAGAAATACATATTTATTGTATAAAATTGTTTTAGCAAACTTGTTTGTATAAACAGCAGTGTAAATTATTCTACTTTCTTTAAGACTATCTACTAATCAGAAATTATTTAAATAGTTATTAAAAAATTTAAATTTATGAGTTTTTGGTTTTTTGGTTTTGGCTTTATCAATGGTTCTTTAATATAACTTCCTCTCTAAAACTCACTTTGTCATTATTTTATTAAAATATAAGAAACAAGAGTCTCTGCTATAATAAGGTTATCATGTCATATAAACCCTACCAAAAGCTTAAGTTAAACTTATAGATTGAGTCATTAGTACACATATTTAATGTTTGTTTTATGATTTCAAAATTTTAAAGATGGGTCCCAGAAAAATTTTAAAATTGTATCTTAACTTTTGATTCATAAATATTTACATTTTTTGCATTTAGTTTTGAAAAATTTACTTTTATCATTATGTAAACTCTTTTAATTGATTTCTAAAATATTTTTAGATTTCTCTCTTAATATTTGAATTTTTTTTATCACAATATGATCTATCATGTTAATGCAACAAAGACCAAATACAAAATAAAAAAAATTAAAAGCTAAAGTTAAAAAATTTGTTAGAAACTAAATATAAAATTTATAATTTTTTAAATAGTTAAACATATTTAAATCTTGACCATCTTATCAAATTAGATAACATGTACATGATGTCTAGAACTCATTAAAGTATAATTACTTATTTACTTCTAATATTCTCTCAATGCATGAAAAATTATTAAGAATATCCTGAAAAATACTTTAACGCATCATTAATTTT
Source organism: Lablab purpureus (assembly GCA_030347555.1). NCBI lineage: Eukaryota > Viridiplantae > Streptophyta > Magnoliopsida > Fabales > Fabaceae > Lablab > Lablab purpureus. The sequence continues at coordinate 2,571,262 of CM059257.1, read as the reverse complement.
GTAAAATAAAAACTAATTTATTTATTTATTCATTCTAAAATGTAGTACAAAATGAAACTAAGGATGGAGGGAGTACTGTTTTACCTTTACTATCTTTGTTCTAACACTGCATGCACACACACATATATATATATATATATATATATATATATATATATATATATATATATATATATATATATATGTATATGCATGTATGTATATGTATGTATACGTACGTATATTAAGCAGCTTCTGCTAACTGTTTCAGAGCTTCTTGGATGTCCTTGGAAAGGTTAAAGACATGGAAACAGAACACTTCTCGCATGGTTTCTTTGTCCCATAAATTCTTAGATAATAATTGAACCTCAACCTTTTTCTTTGAAGTAGCAGAGATTGCTTACACTTGTAAGAACCTCAAATTAGAAGATGAGTTTAATTTTTGTGCATTGTTTAGGTTAAAGATTTTACATGGCAAATAAATAAAAAATCATGACGAATATGACTTTTGAATAGTTATTTAAAATCCAAAAGAAAACTTACGATGTTATTTATAAATAAATAATAGAGTAAAAACTCATTGCACTATTTACTATTTTTACTCTGTAAAGATTTGTGGAAGGTAAGGTCCAACTACAGAGCAAGATAAAAGTTTCACTCATTGAAAATCATTTGTCTATTTGAATATAAATTTCCTTCTCATGATTGCTTTATCCAGTACACTATTTTTATCTTTCTTCCTATTTACAAATGAAATACAACATGAAATAAATAATTAAAACCTGCATCAAGATGCATACCACTGTTCTTCAAAATATTCATTAAGTACATCTAAAATTTCTATAATGGAGAATACTTCAAACCACTTAGAAACAGTTCCAAGTGAATAAATTTACACTACAATCACAAAGATTATGCAATTACTGTTTGATTCAGAGTTAAAGTGTGCAGACATTAATTTTGTTATCATCTTATGAATGCAGATTTCATATAGCGTATGGACCATATCAATGCTTCCAACACCTTCTTCCAAAATACACTAGAGGAGAAGATAATATATACACATGAAAAATAAAAAAAGTTAAAAACTGTACTAATGCATCAGAAACCGGATTATAAATACAAGTTCAGTTTGTTCCTCAATAAGTGTCTTAGATAAACCTGATCTCAAGTTAAGTAGTACAAGGAAAAAAGCCAGCGTATATGCATAATACAGACACCTCATAAGATCATATACCCTTAGAACCAGGAAGATCAATCCATTGCAATTGAATTTCCACTTCACCACATTCCACATTTTGCAATCTAAGAATCATATCTTGGACAACCTTGCCATTGATATAAGTGATGCAGCTCTCATCGGCAAGGAAGTTCTGGGCACTTGGTTGTATTCTTTTGATTACAGTACCATTTGGAAGGCCAGTTAAGTTGCTCTTCAAGGCTTCTATAAAGGGAAAGATGTCAAATTCTGCATCCCCCATTCTGTCATCTTTGCTAAAGGTGTCATGGTCATACACAGTCTGCAATCAGAAAGGATCATCAACTTTGAGTAGTCTAATTGATTTGTCAGACATTAGAACATCTCAGAAGAAAATTTCCCACAGGGTTAGAGAACATCACTATATATTTGAGAACAAATCACACATCTCAGTATTTATGGTATGGCTAACGAGATTTTAAGTGAAAAGTTTTTGTTTAGTTAGTTAAGGTAGAACTGATTTTGCTCCCAAAAGCATGTTTGACGATAAAACTATATAGCCTATGTTTGGTTTACCATTTGGACTCTTCCAACTTATGTCCATACGGTTTGGATGTGTTTGGTTTCCCTTAGAAGCCCGTTAGTACATACACTTACATTTGAACTGAACCTCCTTTGTAACTTCTAAGATGAATATACTTTTGGGGTGTCAGAATATTTCCAACAGGCTTACAAAATCAAATATTATTTTTTAAATTCTTTTACAAACTCAATTTACAAAATTATATTTATTGAAAGTTAATTTTGGAAACTTTAATCCAAACTTGCACTTCCCACTAAGTACATATTCGAATTAAAATTTGAAAACTCAAGTTAGAATGAACTTTATTTGCAAACTGAATTTACAAAACCCTTCCTTTACTTCCATTTCAAATTGAGTTTCAGGGCAAAACTCAAGTTTACAATAGAATTTAACTCAATACCAAACAAAAGTTTTTTTCAGTTTACTCTTAGACCATATCTGGAGGCCTCCCAACTGAAAACCAAACATAGCCTAAGTTTTAATACAAACTTGCTCTGAAATGAAAGTTCCAAACATCACTTCAAACACACTCTTAACCAAAACCTAAAATGAAGTTTGCAATTACCTTGAACAAAATTTCTTGGCACAGTAATTTCCGGTGGTTAACTTTTCAAGGCATGGCCATATAAAATGATAAAATCTAATACAGCAGAATAGAGAAATTCATGAAGTTGCATACACTATTATTCAATCACAGATTGTCTCGAATTGTTCAGGTTTGTTGTGTATATTGAGAACTCATTCTCACTTTTGTTCACATGAAAACAACTTGCTTTTCCCCAATGAAGAGGCAAGAAACACATGACTAACATCTAGTATTAACAACATATCCCATCAACCCAAGAAAAAGAAGAAAAATCTGCATCACCATCTTTCAACTGAACTGAATTTTACAAACTAGAAGAAAAAATAACAAATTCAGTCACTCACCAGATTAACTTGGTGATTCGGATCTATAATAGAAAGCGTAAGGTCTTCATTCCACTCAGGATTCACATCCTTTTTTATGAAACGAGTCTTTAGTTTCTGCAAACCAAAAAAAGATAAGGAGAAGGGTCAACAATGTCTTAAAATAAACAGGATCCACCAGAACACAAATACTGCAATTAAAATGCTTCAATTTCAAACACTAGCATTAAAAACTGATGCTGACAATGACAGATACACCCGCATGTTATGATCATCATGCAAGTCAAACATCAATCAAAACATGACACGAATTTAGAACCTCTAACCCATTTAAAACCTAGAAATAAAAACAAGATGTTAACAAAAAAACTAAGAAAAATCTCCAAAATTAACAACACAGGGCAGTATAAAGCTAAAAAGATTGAATTTTTATAATGAAAATTGAAAAACGAAGAGAATACCTGATTGAACATCTTGATGACAACATAAGGGTCGCTGCTTCGGACATCACGAACAGCAAGGTTGACACCACGCTTCACGCGAACCCTCAAAAGGCCAAGCAGGTTTTCCATAAGAGACTTTGGTGTGGAATCAATTTCCTCCATTTCTTTTATTTTATTTACAATTTATAATAATAACAAGGCAACAGTTTCTTCTGTAAAATTACAAACAAATCCAAATTGATGAATAAAGAAGTTGTTTATTGTGAAATTAACTAATGGGTTACTATGTTGTTAATTGAAAAAATGAAATGACAGAGGGAAGATGCAAGTGGGACCCACCAGAAATGGGATGTTGGTTGAGGGAGAAAGAGAAAGCTGAGAAACAGAGGAAGAAGGAGAAGGAGATGGTGTTCTTTGAATTGTCTTTGGTGTGTTTGTGTGTTTGTCTTTTTGTGTGGGAATGAGAGGTGACATGTGCTTTGCTTTGGTTTTTCTTTGACTTTTGAACAGTTGGATCGGATGGATATCACATCACTTCAACCAATGTATCTCTGTTGCATTCACTCGTTCACCATTTATTTTATTTTGTTAATTTCATTTCTTTATGTATGTGATTACGATGATTTATATAATAAAGGATTAAATATGTTTATGTAAATTTTCAAATATACTAATGTGTTTTCTCGAAAAAATTTCGTTTTATTTTGGCTTCTTTTAATATATTATTAGTAATGACAATAAATAACAAATTGATGTTTGTATAATATTTTTAATAAATAAAAATAATTTTGATTAAATATATAATTAACATAACAATATGTTAAAGGCTATAATTTATGCACATTTTTCGTTATCGTTATTATTAAAAATATATTTAAATTTTAGGAATCTCAAAAATTGTATCTAAATTTTAGAGGATGAAAATAATACAAAAAGTTATTTAAGAATGTATATAAGATTTTGCAATTTTGCAAAAAATGTAAAATATAGTTTACCCTATAATAATACATGTTTTGGAAAATCTACATAATGTGTTTCACATGTCCCAATTAAGAAAATATGTGCATGATTTGACTCATAGTTCGGAGTAAGACGATGTACAAACAAATTAAAGAAGATTTGTCTATTGTAAGGGTGACTAATTTTCAGATGAAGCAACTCTGAGACAGAACGATCAACATGGTTAAGGTGGTGTAGAATGATAAGATGGTAAATTCACTTAAGAACTAAATAACCAAATGAAATAATCATATCCATTTATGTCTGTTAGTAAGTCAATTTTTGTGGATAAAAAATTTTAATGGTAGAAAGATTGTAATAATCTAATATTTTAGATAATAAAGATATTAGATTATAAAGATATTTAGTTATAAAGATATTATATTATAAAGGTATTGGATTATAAAGATATTTTGTTATAAGAATATTATGTTATAAAGATATCATATTATAAAAATAATATAATATAAAAAAAAGCTAGTTGGATAGTTTATTTTCACATATATCTATTCTCTCTATCTCCATTATCTGTATTCTCTCTATTCTTCCTATCCTCTCTATTCTTTCTATTCTCTTTATTTCACATATATTTTTATATCTCATAATAAAATTTTATATTTATAAAAAAAAATTTATTAAATATAAATTATATATATAATATATGTTTAATTACAAATTAATACAAATTACATTTGTATACGTAACAAATATAATAATAATAACGATTTTTGGATAGTTACAATAATAATATCATAGCAGTTCATTTTTAGGATTAAAGAAATTAAAATAAAGGATGATTAGAGAATAATAAAAATGTGAGTATATCATTCTCCGTTCTCACTCTAAATACACTAGTATGAAAAATGAATTTGTGTCCCTAATATAATATTGATTTACGAGAAATCGATGTTAAAATACATGCAGTGAGAATTTTGTAAATATTAGGACCACTTTTTATATGAATCGTCTTTATGATGAATGTAGAATGTCTTATATTAGCACACAAACTCGTATCTTCCCCTCACTTCTTCCCTTCAACCCTACCTGCGCAATTTTTTCATTTCTTCCATCTCAACTTAAGTTTTCGATGAGGATGAGAACATGGATAATATGCATGGATTTGACACCTTCGAAGACCAAATTCTGCTATAAAAGAAGAATTAAGGTAATTGGCACCATCCCTACTTGCTGCAATAAACAAGTACTATATAATACATTGTGCTGCAATAATAAGTACTATTACACATCCTTGCAGTTGTAAAATAATGATAGTTAAATACAACAACAGAGTCCTAAGTTAGCTTCTACCCCGAAAAAATGTGAAGGGTTTCTATGCAACAATTCATTCTCTCTTTTGTGAAAGGAGCGTAGGAAAGTTAGATCAAATCATGAATCAAGTTTGAACTAGGCATGGAGGGAAGCAACCTTCTGTGTCAACTCATCCAGAGTCTCATCAGTGACCTCTGTAGGTGGTTCCTCCTATTGAAGAAATAGGGTCAACATAATTAAAGGAGAAATGTACTCAAAGAGTAAAACACTGAAAATCAACATTTTCAGTGTAAATTATAATCATAATACAATTATTGGCCATTTCTTTGGTACAACAAGAAATCATAATCAATTATTGGCCATGATGCACACATACAATACGTGGATCACATATAAATCATAGACATTATGAACTGTTTCCTATATAGTGTACAGTTAGGAGTAGTTAAGATCATTCTTAAAGAGAAAAATTTATATTTTTAATTCACTAAGGGCAATGCTTCTATGTTTCTATACCATACATTTTTTGTCTTATATATAGATGTATTGGATTTTGATAACTTTCTTTAAAGGATTTCATACTGCATAGATACATGTAAGGACAGCAATTGAAAGGAGAGTTAAGTACCTCTTGATCTTCTTTTTTTTGTTTGACATCTATACATTTTGAACCACTAATGCTGGCACTCTTCAACAGGCTACGTGCGCTGCAATTTGGCCTGGAGGGTCCGTTTTGTGCATCTGGATTTTCAGAATCTGTCACATCAACTGCTCCAGTTGGCTTTTCAACATCATCGTTTTGATTATTTTCATCCTTGGGAGCAGGAACTCGCTCTCTGGAAAAAGTAACTTGAAATAATCAATGCAAGACTCTTGAGTGATAGTATCAGAGACAAAGTTTTGCAGGCATAACTACCAGTCTCATCTATGAACATAGTAAAGATAAATACCACTCTATGATGGTAATAAAAAATATAGATAAAATAAATCTCCAGAAGAACAAGACTACAGGGCATGGTGCCTTGTATATTTGGATCTAGAAACTGTCCAGGAACCTTGGATGCTTATCCAAGACTTACCTAGGCAAGGAGGCATGGTGCCTCAGCAATGGAGTGCCTCGTTCACCTTTGCCAGAATGCTCCTCAAGATGTGCAAACTGTCGCTTGAATCGATCAACCCCACTGCAACAAGATAACACAAAATTACTGATTAAAATCCCAAGAAAGAGAGGATTTTAAGGATCCCACGTTGCACACAGTTCAGAGATGACATGCAGAAAAAAACAAGACAACCAACCATCAGTTGCTTCTCAAGAGTCATCAACAAAAACTAAACGTGCAAGTTAAATGTTTTGCTAGTGGAGGCTATAGCTCTTTATAAGAAATTGCGCAGAAAAAATCTAATAGAACTTTGGTGCAGTGCAGCAATAAATGTAAGGGATCGTAGCAATGGTCATAAAATCAGGTATCAAAAAAAGCATATCATAAAATTTGGCTCAATATCTTCTCTCATTTATCAAAGAACAAGCCTAGATGCAGGACAGACATGTCTACCGATCACATCTGCTTTCACATACACATGAAGCCATTACTTTCAAATGCGTAGACTGTTCAGACCATCAAGTACAATTCATAAAATGTGAAAACCAGACTAATAATCATTAAGGTAGAAGTTCTGCTAAGTATCAGTTTGGTTTAAAGTTGAGGAAAATTTATTTTGATAGAACTGAGGAGATGAAGCATGAGCATATTTTAAAGAAGGAAAAATCATTTCAATTACGAACAACATTAGAAAAGTTCCAAGTCAAGACAAGAACTACTCTATATTTAGGGGATAGTTTGTTCAAAAAATATCATATGATAGCACTATCAGAAATCTGAAAATCTGAAAACCAGTGAAGTTAGAGAGAGAGAGAGAGAGATAACATGAACTTCTCAATAGTCAGTATTACTGCCCTACCTTGGATACATGAAGCTTGTTTGTTCTCCACCGCGAAGATATTCTTGGAGCATCTGAGGATGATACTCTAAAATCTGTTCAGTACAAATGTAAAACTCATTATGTCCAAGACACAAAAGAGAAGACAATAAATTATTAAATGATTCAAGCCATTGAAATGTATGGCCATACCTCACGATAAATCAACTCTCTAACATCATCCTTGGTCAATTTTCTCCTCTCAAACTCAAACTCGAGCTTTGAAATGGGTTGAGTGGACGGTTCACGGTCCACATTTGACAAACCATGGAAATAAGGGTCACTTAGAGCCTGCAATCACAGGCATAACAAAGAAGTAAGGAACTTTGGAAATTATCTGCACAATTATCTTAAAGAGGTTCATTTGGTACATTAAACGAAATTTCCTCTTTGGTAACTATCTGGGTAACTGAAGATCAACCTCTTCAGCTGCTGGACGATCTTTAGGATCAAATGAAAGTAATCGTTCCAGCAAATGAAGACCCAATGGATCTGCATTTGGAAATTTTTTGGTGAATGGAATAGGTTGCTTTTTCCTCATGCTACCAAGGTACCTTCTAGCCTTCTCGTTTCGAATCTGTAAAGTTAAGATTAAAAATTACTAACATGAGGACAAGTGAAAGGAAATAAAGTAACCATTAGAACAAACATGGGTGTTTTAGAACAGGAAGAACAGAAGCTTAGGATTAATATCATTATCCATTCCAGCATGATACAAGTTTGCCTATTGATGTTAAAAATTGTAGAATAGATTTGGATAAATTGACCTTAGAAATGGTTTCAGCAGGAGGAGTACCAAGCAAGTCAGTTATGAGATCCAATTGGTGCACTACATTTTTCCCGGAAACAATGGCTTCCCACTGAGCATTTCTGCAAATATGCATCCAATGCTCCATATATCAATTGCAGGGGTATACTGCAAAAGGCAAGGATATTAAATTACACACACGTACATCAATACTTAAGTATTTTCATCTTCATATTTCGTACACAAATTCAAATCTTTGCAAAAATATAATGAAGAAGCAACTAAAACACAATGACTTGTATATATCATAAATATAATATTTGATGAATAAACAAATCAACTCTAACTTCAAGAAGTATTTTCATATGGGGTACTATATATGCATATCAAGCTAATTTTCAAAATTGAAAGGTATAACAAGAGAAGTGGACTATATCACATAATTAAGCACAACCAGATTTGGAGCCATACAGTTTAGATACATGTCACAAACTACGGGGATTCAAGGTAGGAATAATACAAGAATCTTACTTTTGAGAAAAAAGAACCACATAGTTCAGGTGCACGATACCACCGGGTTGCAACATAGTCCTTAATAAGAGTAGGTAAAATTAGTCAGCAAAATGTTTAGAAGAATGATTCTGGAACAGAAATAATTAATTTGATTGCGCTTTCCAGCTGAAAATCTTAGAAGGCAGAAGCAGAACAGAAATAATAAGTGCATCAATTTCCTAGAATACTTACTGTCCAGAATATAGCTGATGGAGCCTCATTAAATGAAACTCGAGCAAGTCCGAAATCACATATTTTTAGTTTGCAATCAGCATTAGCTAGAATATTTTTTGGCTTCAAATCACGATGAAACACATTTGCTGTAAGAAAAAAAAAATTGTTTTAGTTTAATATCACTATCTGAAAATGTCAAGGACATAATTACAAGTATACCTGTGTGTATAAATTTCAGGCCTCTAAGAAGTTGGTACAAGAAAAATTGATAGTGCTCAGGGCTAAGATCATCATTTGCCTTAATCACTTGATGAAGGTCAGACTCCATCAACTCAAACACAACATAGACATCCCTGAACTCTCGTCGTGAGGGAGGAAGCATTATATGCTTGATTTCAACTATATCAGGATGTCGAAGCAAACGAAGGAGTTTGACTTCTCTTAGGATGCGTGTGGCATCCGACACATGCTCAAAGACATCATTGATTTTCTTAATTGCAACTTTTTCCCCAGTATGAGCGTCAACAGCAGAACACACAACACCGTAACTCCCTTTTCCAATCACTTCTATGATGTCATACCTATTTGCCTCTCCATACTCGGTAAAAAACTCTACCTCCGTTGTTCCCTGTTTGATAAATCAGATACCAGTATTTAGAGACGGGCAAATAACATGAAAAGATTATTTGAGTACTACAAATTAATGTGATCTTGTCTTTCTACCTACTAAAAGCTCTATGGGTAAGAGATGTAAAACACGGATACGGGAAGCATAAAAGAACATAACTAGAATATATATGGCACAGTCAAATAGCAGACAAGGTGATAAATCAAAATCGTGCTCATTGTTAACTGTGTCTCTTCCTCTTCATTTCCCCTTGATAGTAAAACGTGGCAAGAAAAGGAAAGTTAACCATAATCGGGCTAACTTAATAATTGCCAAATGCTACCTCTTTAGTTTCTAACTGTTTGATTCATAGCCATAAAGAAGCACCAAATGAAATCAATTACAATCTATAAAATCAAACCTCTCTAGTACTCCTATCCTTTTGCATATTCTCAGACTAAACTTAAACCAGATTCAATGTGACACCAAACATAACTCTATGCCATGATTTATAAATGCAAATTGAAAAAATAAAAATAGACACACAAAAACAAGTCAAAACCAATACAGTGTAATACCGATACCCGACACATTAAATAAATGGCAAATAATAAAGCAAAGCAACGAACCAAACAGAAACAAGAATTGAAAAGACGGGTTGGAATAACATTGAAACTTGATCAACACCCATTACTCAATAAAGCTAAAGTACAAAAAAAAGGCACGATCTTACTGAACTCACAACAGAAAAAAGTAATTTTGTTTAAAAGGCACCTTTTTGGTACGATCCATGGAAGAAGATTTGAAATGGGAGCGTTTGGGGACTTTGAGAAGGTTGAAGGAAGAGGTTTGAACGTCGGCCAACTGGGCACGTAAATGTCTCTCACGAGAACAAGATTCTTAACGTTGTTGTTGGCATTTTTGTTGTTGTGATTGATGATGTTGTTGTGAAGGTGAATGTGAGAGTTAATAGAATTGCAACGATGGAAGAAACGAAGAATGCCATCCACGAAAGAGTGTTGCTCCTACACCACCCATATACACTCACTATTCCTCAATCTGCGCCTGCCCCATTTCTCTCTCTCTCCATTTTCTTTCCTCTCTTCTTTTCTAATTCTCTATTTTGGTTTTCTTTGTGTCATGTTTCTGCTGTTTTGGAATTTTCTGAGCCCCAAATCTGCGGAAAACATGGCAAGAAAATCTTGATGTGGTCTTTTCGACATTGACATCTAATTATTATTATTATTATTACTACTAGAGTAAACACACCGGTCGTGTGTCGCGTCCGCATTTTATTTTAATATATTAATTACTTTATATAAAAATATTTATAAATTAATATATAATTTAAAAATAAATATTAAAATAAAGATAATAATATTATAAATTAAGAAAATATACAAATATAATAATATAAAAATACTAAAAATTATAGAATTTATAAATTTAATATGTTACATGATATTTATATGTTATTTACATTATATTATATTGATGGTTTTAAATTATTTATATTTATATTTTATTATATTATTTATTAAAAAAAGAAAAAAATTATTTGGAAGATAAAGATGGGAGATAAATTGATTTTTTTTACCTGTTTTTGTGATTTTTTAATTAATTTAATTTTAAAAATAAAATATTTTTTTATTATATTTATGATTTTTAAATTTTAAAAAGAAGAAGAAGTTATTTAATTATTTTAAAATAAGAAAACCTAATTACTTACTTCTCTTATTCAATAAATAATTTTTATTTAAATTTATTATTTAAAAAATATAAAAAATTAAAATATATATACCAAAAATTAATTATAAAAACGGAAATCTCCTATATATATTATTATAGATTATTTAATAAAACTCAATTTCTTATAAAAAGAAACTAGGTTTTGGATTCTCTCATTTTTCAAGTCAATCTCAAATCTTAATCAGAAACAAAAATAATATACTTAAAATAATGTAGGATTTTGATAATAAAAATTTCCATTTAAGAAAATCAAAGTAAAAATATGATTTGAAACAATTCATTTTTCACAATATTATCACCTTTTACACTAAAAACCACTTCTACGAAAAAATAGACAATAATAAAAGAAAAAATTATACTCATTTTTTCTAAATTCACATGAACGAATTTTAAAATACACATGTTTTTAATAGAATCACTCTTATACTCTTTTTTTAAATAAATATTTTAGTTCTCTTATATTTTTAATAAATCACATTCAGTTTTCTTATGAATTTAATAAAATTATATATAAAAATAATAATAAACTTGATCCTATATTTATAATTATTTTTTTTAGTAAAACAACACTTTCTTAAAAGTATAAGTTTTTATACTTTCACAAACAATTTATAATTTAGTATTAATATCATTTTTGTGATATTTTTAATATGTAATAACTAAACCACTCAATTTTTTTATAAAAGTTCTTTAACTTTTATATTTGTTAGTATTTATTTAATATATATAAATACCTCAAAATATTAGTTATAATTACATGGCTATATCTATCCATCTTCTATTCTAACCACTCTAAGTAAAATATTTTTTCTTTATTAGATTAGATAGTACCAGAACTAAATTCAACTTCACTCAATATAATTTAAATAAGAGTTAAATATGTTTTTAGTTCCTAAACTATTTGTTAAAATTGAGTTTTGTTTATGAGATAAACTTTGGACCTATTTCGTCTTTATTCTTTATAAACAGTTGTACATGATTCTCTATGACAAATAAAAACATCTTTAAGAAAAAGAAAATAAGAAGAAATGAAAGGAAAAAAAGTGAAAGAAACTTAAGACACGGATGATAGAGAAGTAGAAAACTATGAAGAAAGAAGAAAATAAAGAGATAAAAAAGAATTCTGACGTATCATCAAGGATCATTTACATAAGTTTATAAAGCATAAGAACAAAATAAATCTAAAGTTTGTCTCAGAAACGAAATCCAATTTTGACAAATAATTCAATAACTGAAAATATATTTAATATTTTAATTAAATTTGATTAACTGATATAATTTAATTAAATTTGATTAACTATTATTTATAATTGAGTCAAACTCAATTTAATTCTATCTAACTCACTCTTATTGAATTGAAGATTTAGTATTAATGACCCTAAATTTATTTTTATATTTATTTTACCTTTAGTCATTCATAATTAACAGATGAAAAAAAATAAGGATGGTGAAATATTTTTCTCTCTAATATATATATATAAATATAATGAAATTATGAGAAAAATATCTCACAATGAGAATTTTACATTTTTTTTGTCTCTGTAAACAATTAATATATAACTCTTTAATAATCAATTAATGCATGTAATTTAAGAAAAAATACTCTTACACAAAATATTTCCTGTGTTTTACATGAAATAAATTAAGACAATAAATTAAAACTTTGTGCTTTATAAAATTAAATTATTTAAATTTAGAATACTAGACAATGTTTTTTTTTTATATATTATTTATAGTTAAATTATTTAACAAACTTTTTATTGATTAAATTTTTTAAGACAAATTATTTTATATTTTAATTTTAAAAAAATATTACATGCAAATTAAAATATTATAAAAATTTTGACACAAAAATATTTTTATGTAATAATTTTAGAGTATATATATATATTACTTATTATTTACCGAAAAATACTGTCTAGAAATCCGAATTTGCCTCTCTAAAAATCAAATTCTAACAGTAAATAGATTTATTCATGTAAATTTAAAATGGTTTATTTATATTACTTTTTAAAAATATTTATTTAAAAAACTATTTATAAATAATAGTTAGGATAATGATATACATACATCATCATTTAACATATACTTATTTATCACTTTTTTCTTTTTATTTCTCTTTTCTTATTTCATCATATACTTTATAGATTTATAATTTTTTTACATATGATCTGAGTATAAATTTAAATTTTAAATGGATATAAATAATTTTTCTAATATTTATGATAAAGTTTGCCATCATTATCTACACTTCTTATTAGTGCATTAAAAAAAGTTCTTTTAGTTTCTTATATTATAATTACTTTTGAAGTTTTGCTTTCTTGAATTTTTTAACCATTTTAATTTGTTATTATTTAATTGTTCAATCTTAATTTATCTCTAAGAAAATGTTAATGTGACTCTATTATAATGTTGCATCATTTTATTATTACTATTATGATAGTATTTTTATTAACTATAAATACCAACTTAAGACTTTAGACCAAAATTATACTGACAAAATTGTGAAAAGAATAACGCATCCTTTTCCTAGCCTTAACATATAATATGGGTCTTTGGATCATGTAAAGGTTAAATTACATAAAAAAAAATTAATCATATGTATAAAGAATCATTTTTATAATTAATCAAAATTAGTACTTCTAACTATTGATACTTATTACTTATAACTAAAAAATAATGACTAATGATGGGCTTTAATATATTTTATATTTGTCATAAATTTTGATACTTTTAATTTTGTCCCTTTAAAAAAAATTAACATTTTAAACTGTAAAAATACAAATGCGTCGTTAATCAATATCAGGAGCTTTAGATAAAAATTAAAATATTTAAATATTTACTGAAAAAAATTGATACAAACTCAATTGATAATATTGAAATTCAAGAGAGATTTTTTTAAAAAAAATTAATATTGAATGCACACAGAGTTAGTATTATTTTCTCAGCATAAGCTATTAATATATGCAGCAAACTAACTTTGAATGAGTTTGTTTGTGATTTTAAGATAATTAACTTAGTTGATGTGAAACTAAATTCAAGTATTTAGATATGTTGTGGAAGTAATTTCTGGTAGTAACTTTAATTGTGTTTGCTTTCTTCCTTTTCAGTGTATTTGTTTTGTTCCCTTCCAAATTCAACAGTTATAAATAATTGTTTTTCTGAAGTTGTCTCTGGTTTACAATTGTGCATCAGCTGTATGATAAAATGCTTGAAATAGATTATGACACTTTTGAATAATTATAGCCCTTCTATGGTTGTGAAAGGCCAATGCACATTGCAGAGGTTGACTGAAGGGATTGAATATAACATGAAAGTGTGTGATAAAAATATATTAAATATAGCTTATTCTCAACTAAAAACATCATCATCAAGAAGACTTTGTAATCTTTTACCTTCATAGTTCCTTGATTTTGTAGTTGTTCATTTTCTTTTCAACTCAGAATGATCTTTCTCTTTGTCTTTGCAAGAGAGGGATTTAAGATTTGAGCACCATGATTCTTCACATTTTGACAACTACTACTGTCATTGACCATTACTTTTAAAATTTTAGTGCTTAGAAAGAAATTGCAGTTTCATTAAATAATAAGAAAACCAAATATCACATTTCATAAATGATGATTTTACACTAATGAAAAAGACACAAATGAAGTTGTATTTATTTGTTTGGTGAGTGATATAAAAAACCACAATCATCATAATCAACTTCAAATTTTCTATCTCAAAAAAGATTAGTTAAACATCATTCTTGATCTATTCAAACACTAAAATAAAACATTGGATCTTGTTGTTGTCTATTCTGTAAGAGATTCACCAATGGTTGAGCATCATCACCTTCCATCAATAATAACTTTTCAGTTGGAAATAATTTTGCATATTTTTCACACACTCAAAACAACTTTCTCAAATCTACCAACTTCCTCTCACAGATAAATCCAAATCATTGTGACTTTTCTATCTGCACTCACCATGGAATTCTGTGACTCCCCCTTTAATAGTTGATACATTTTTCATAGAAAATATTAAATGTGTTTGCTCACCTGATACAAACTTATGATTGTGATGGAGCATCAGTTTTGCAATTTTTCAAATTTCGTCCTTACTCATGGAAACATATCATTGATTCACATAACCTGTTGAATCTTTCTCTTTCCCATGTCATTTCATCTTGATCTTCATTATTTTTAAATCTTTGTAAAAAGAATATTGAGTTAAATAGGATTTAGTGTACCAAAAGGGAAGAAACAAAGATTAAGATAATTTATTACAATAAAACAAAGTCATTAATATGTGGTGCCCCACCAACTAATAGTGAATAGATGGTTTTAATAAACTACAAACTTACTCACATGTCTATATTACTATGAAAATATTATTATTATTATTATTATTATTATTAAATTTGCTAAATAAGAGAAAAATATGTGTAGTTTTGATCACTACAAAAATTGAAATCAACCAAATTAGTCTATGAGAATGAAAATTACAGTTTTAACTTCTACAAAAAAAAAGTCCATTTAGTCTTTCATTAAATTTATCAACTTTTTTTCTTCTTTTATAAAAATGGTAGTTATCATTTTGTGGATATTAATATAACTTATTCCAATTTTTTTTAAAAAAGGCTATTCTAAATAAATTGTTTTTTATTATATAGTTTTCTTATTGGTGTATGTGTTTATATGGTAGTACAAGAAAGGAAGTAAGAGGTAAAGCATGGAAATTTATGAGTATGTTTCATTTATTTTAATGTAAAAAAGTTCATTAATTTAAAACTCAACAATTATTGTTATTATGAAAAAAAAAATGTATTCACAGTATTGTGTTAGAATGCACTAGCCTGTTATTTTTTTTTTTAATATGGAGAAAAATTACTTATATTTGCATGATAAATAGTAGAAGAAAAAGTAAATTCATTTAAACACTATCAAGTAATTTATAAAATAATGAATTATAAATACCTTAATTAATATAATGTGAATTAGCTAATTACCTTAAATTGTGGTTACTTTTCAATCTCAAGTACCTTCCAACTCAATTAGGAATCATGTCCTATAAAAAAATATATCTTCTCAACAGAAAATTGGAACAACAACTCAAACCATGTGAGCATTGCAAACTCAAGTAGAAACACAGTACCAAAAGGTTGAAGCTAATAATACCAAAAACCATTACAACTTTTTTTTTCATCTTTCTCCTAAGCCACCTTCTTAATTTTTCTTGGCCTTCCCCTTTCTCTTTTCTTTGCATGTTTGGATTCCCCTACCTTTTCCTCTGTTTTCTCTTCACTCTCTTGTCTCTTTCTCAAGATCACAACTTTTTCTTCCACCTCTTCAATTTTTCTGTTCTTTTTCCCTTGCAAGCAAGTTGTTTATGTGTCTCCACATCATCTCTCTCACTATAATAGTTAAAGATTGTCATTTGGGTCAGTCACATCTACACCAAGGCATGGATTTTCCAAAAGCAATTGTGGGGTTTTCATGTTTTTAGGAAATGAATAAGAACCATTAAAATTTGTCAGAATCTCTCCACTTCTCTCTAGTTTTTTCAAGATGGGTAGAGAGAATTTGTTCATGTACCCATGGCAGGTGTTCATAATGAGACACAATGTACCATGATATGGAGTCAACCCTAAAGCCTCATCCACCATCTTTATCCAATGTTTCCATGCCTCCATATACTTATCATCTAAAAGACAAAAACAATCATTAAATTGAACACTCTTTTGTGTACAAAATCCTCTCATCAGGTAACACTTTTTTTTCCTGAATGTACTTTTAGATGAAAAGAATGTCATACTAATTGTATTTCTAAAACTCCATATATTCATTCAAAATCATTTATTACATTATTGGTGTTCATTGAGTCTTAACCTAAAATGATCTTTTGACAGATAGAATAAATTAAGTACAATATGATTAAACATGATTGATGTTCAGAGTTTTATGATTAATGATTAATAGTTAATAATTAGAATAGTTAGAAAAAATAAAGTGCATGCATGTGAGGGCTTATATGTTTGTACCATAAGTGTTCCATTATCATTATATAATAATAATAATAATAATAATAATACATCAAACAAAAGGGTGTTGTAGGTAAGAAACCTCTGCATAATGGGTGATTTGGGATCTGAAAAGCATGTAAAAATTGAAGTACAAAAAGTTCAATCTGATTAATTTTCTCTGCTGAATTGCAAGGTCCATCATGGAGTTCCTAAGCTTTTCCATGAAACCATGTTGAAAATGGTTCTTAACCATAGCATAACAAGGTTCTACACCATTGTTGAAGTTGTAGCATCTCCACCATGTTGAATAAAAAGCCTTGTTCTGACCTTCCCTCCCATGCTGTCATTGTCTGAACTTTTTGTCTCATACCCTTAGCATTTGTTTTCTCTTACTTGTTCCTTCTGAGTTTTTCCAATCACAATGTTCATGTGTGTTGTGGTGGTGGTCCCTAGTGCAAGGACATGTTCATTTTACATGAATAAAACAATTTTTCTTTCTTTCTTTGGTTTGTTTATGTTCTATATAAATGTAAATAAAATAACATTATTTACTAGATAAGGAAAAAACATTTTCTATTGAATTTTGAGTGCAATTTCTTTGTGTTGTCTAGATCTCTTAGGATGTGTGAGGAGGAAAAAGATCCAAATTATATAAGTTTTCTATAATCACCAGAATGTAATCAAATTTTGTGGTGGTTCAAACTTAAAAAAAGTATATATAAATAGTTTTTAACTATCTTTCTATACATATTGTCACTTTATATGAATAGTTAAATAGTCAATTGATATATTGATTTTAATAATTAAATAATGAATAAATTCAACTTCTTTTACATATATAAAAATACTGCACCATCACTGCTACAGGAACCATATTCGACGTCGGTTCTGGGGATATTTTCACGACGGCCCCAAAATCGACGTTGAAGGAGACATCGTTAAAAGTAATATTTTCTACGTCGGTTCAAAGTACACCGACGTTGAATAGTGCATGACCAAACAACGTCGGTTACACAAATAACCGACGTTGTAAGATATATATACTTTTCTACGTCGGTTATATGTCTAACTGACGTAGAAAGTCTTTACTAATTCTGATATGCAGTTTCTATTTTCTCATTTTCCCTAAATTTTAGTACCTGCATATCAAACAAACCAGCAAACCAACAAACAATTTCATATATAACACATTTCAAATAGATAAATTTTAAAACATTTCAAATCAATTATATATATATATATATATATATATATATTCAATAGTTATTTAAATTTGATCTATTTACACATAATTACAATTGTAAAAATAAAATTACAATAAAATTACTATTGTTGTTGCCTATTTCTAATGTCTAAAAACTTTTGTGCCCATTTTTCTCTGACTTGGTCGATAGACTCTTTAGGCAAGGGCTGTGTATCATTGAATACCTGGAACAAAATGAAAGTATGTTAAGTATGACAAAGTAGGAAACTTTACCAATAGAGTTTTGGAGGAATAGGGTTTTGGAAGACTAACCTGTCTCCAAGTATCTCTATTATTCCCAAAAACTATAAGTCACATCCAATACATTACGTAGTAGCCACATTCTTAGCTATCTGTTTGTCTATTAACCTATAATCAATTAAACAAGTCATTAGTTGTGAAAAATACATATTCAATATTATAGTGATATTAGAGAATTAAAAGTAACCTTACGTGTAGGATTTCCCAATGTGGGTTAGTGGCTTTGCTGATGTGCATTCCATCAATGGTACTGCACACCTTAATAGCACTGTTGAGAAGTTATTAGTCAATATATGAACATTACTTATATTTGAAAACACAAACTTTAAAATACTTACCTATTCAAAATATTCTTCAAATCAGTATCTGGTTTTTTATTCATAGAACAAAACTAGTATATCGTCTTCTCTGGACGACTGATGAGGAAGAATTGCCAATGATGCCTAGAAAAATAAAATGTTTAGAATATAACTCAATCACAATAAAAACAATAATAAACTTATATTGACTTACTGGAATAAATAAGCTCCAAGATATATCTGCCTTTTAGATGCCTGGATCCAATTTTGGATATATCTTTGGACTTCTTCCCTTTATTTCCAGACTTGTTGGATTGACTGAGGCTTAAAAATCCATAAACATCCGAAGCTCCTCGCTCCTTAGCCAATTCATCTATCATCCTAAAAATGAAAAATAATAACATCTTATATATTAAATAATGAAATTGAAATTATAAAAATAATAATAAATATGTACTTACATTGTCCAAAGTTGTAAAATATAGATGTTGAGATCCCTATTACCCAATGTGACCTCAGAGATGTCAGCGTATGAAATGTAGAGAGGGAACCTTGCATTATCTATCCCAAATCTCCTAGCATCCCAGTGAATCTCAAAGGAGTTGCCATAATATTCTCGCAGAGGCATGGATCAACTCAACAATTGGATTTTTGGGAGAGTCGCTTCTTTCCTTTAGTATGCTCGAAGCAAGCAACACTTTTAGGCTTCTGAACATCCTACATGTTTAAAACAATACTGATTAGTACAAAAATAACATTTTGAGAAGTCATTAACATAAAAAATTACATACATACCTTTTCCGAAAGTTGTCGGACTAAATGTTTGGGCCAAGCAATGAATGTGTGAAGGGTCTGTCCCACTTTCTGTACCTCATCAGTAGGCATAGGGACTCGAGCATCAGCATCTCGAATCTCTTCTACCACCACTCTCAATAAATCAGGTGCCAAAGGCACACTGTGGATGGTAGAAGCCCCTTCCTGAACTGAACCAAGGGCCACGAATCTTGGTTCAAGCAACCCATCCTCCACCAATAAGGCACACTGTTTCTTCTCAAAAGATGGACCTGTGGATGCATGATATATTTCAATTTACATTTGTAATCAATACATATATGAAAAAGAAATAATGATTTTACCTATCGTGCAGAGTGCAAGTGCAAGCAGCAAGCAATGAGAGAAGCCGTAATAGGAGCAACATTAGTGGAAGTACTTCCCTTTGTGCCAACAGATGGAGGAGATGGCTGAACGTGTTGGTAGGAAGATGTCATCCTAACTGCCAAGTCTGGAAACATGCTAAGTAGTTGCTCCTGAACCTGTGCTGCGATGACCGGTGTCAGCTTCGCTGTGAGCTTCTTCTCCAACTCTTCTTCATTAATTGTTGAGCTCTGGGTATTCTTGACTGGTGTCCCAAAATATTTTCGAATACCCACACCGGTCCCCACACCCCGAACACGGCCGGGGTGTTCATCTTTACCAATAGCAGTGGTCAGTATATCCTGACGACCACATGGAACGAAAGTTCCCTGTGTACACTGCTCCTCCAAGGAATCCTACAATAAATTTAACACATTATATATATAAATATACAAGTCTAAGAAATTAATCATATTAGGGTTAAAAAGAATAGTAACTTACAATCCTATCAGCAATCTCTTTAGCCTCCTCAGATGTCATCTCATCGGAAGGCTTTTGACGAGCTCTCTTCCAAGTTTCATGACGTTTAGGAGAATATGGTGGGGGGAGATCATCTTGGCTTATACCAGAACTGGCTAGCTCTTTTTCTCTAAGTGCAGCCTTATCGTCCATCATTCTCTCAGCCAAGAGACCATACCCCCCACGAGACAGACGGTGGGGGGTCAAATTCTTCTTTTGAATCTTCTTGGCCTTTAATCTTTTCTCCTGCAAAATAATTGATATTAGAATATAATACAATAACTTAATAAATTTAAATTAATTCATATAAATTAATTCATACCTCCCACTCTGGGCCAGTCCTAATCTCTACAAATTTCTTCCAATCGTCCTCAGATATGCCATATTGTTGGCAAGGAGTAAGTCCCTTGCTAACGACATCCTCAACATAAACCCATCTCGTAGTTAATGTGGACTTGAACTGCCTCCACATTTTTGCAATGCTGGACATAATCTTCCTCCTAACTGCCTTTGAGTTTTCAATATCAAAATACTTCTGCAAAAATAAAACATAATTAGCATCAAAATTAAAAATCAATATTCAAGAAAAGACAATTGAATAGATTTAAACTTACCAGAATGTCCTGCCAAATCAGATTCTTCACGGTGTCCTCAACATTATCCCAGTCTAGATGCAAAATAGATACCTAAACATAATCATTAGTTAGATGAAAAGAAGAATTATATGTAAATATGTAAAAAAAGTTGAAATATAAACTTAGAATTACCTTCTCCCGTGCAACGGTACCCAAGTAGCTACTGAACTGGGTATGATGCGAACCAGACACCTTCCCAGTGCGTGGATCAACAGACACACTCATCTTCTCTCCTGCCATGTGTCTGGCTGTCAAGCTCACTAATCGTGTAGCTTGCCTGGTCCTCTTTGGTGGAGGAGATGCTGGGGGAGATGAGGGAGGTGAGGGAGAAGGTGGCTAGTTAAATGTTTTGCTAGTGGAGGCTAGTTAAGTGTTGGAATGTTGAAACTATGATGAGTGTCTTTTTTTTATCTTTTTTCAATTTTGATTCACTGAAACAAAGGACAGAAAATACAACCTTGTAATTTTGTTGAAAATAAATAGGTAGGTTTTTTTTTGTATACTAAAAGCATTCTCAGTCTAATTTTTGTAAAATAGTTAATTTAAAAGATATTTAACAGAAATTAGTAATAAATAACAAGTTTACAGAGAAAGGACTAAATTTAAAATAATTTATAGTAATTTATTAATTAAAAATATAAATTAAGAAATAAATATCATGTAACAAAATTAAGTTGTGCAATTTTTTAATTTAGTTAGTCAACTATATTCTATAAACAATATTAATTACAACAAACTGAACACCTTAGATAAACATATGGAGTAGGTGTGATTTATATTTAACTTTTTTAATGCTTAAATTGTTTATGATTGTTCCAGGAAACTATGGGTTTATGCTTTGCAAAGAAAAGACCAAGTGTTGGAGAAGTTCAAAGAATTTCATGCTTTGGTTGAGAGGCAATCAGGCAAGAAGTTAAAATGCATTCGTACTGATAATGGTGGTGAGTACCGTGGACCCTTTGATGTGTATTGCAAGCAGCAGGGTATTAGACATGAAAAGACTCCTCCTAAAACTCCTCAGTTGAATGGTCTAACAGAGAGGATGAATAGGACTTTGGTTGAAAGAGTTAGGTGTATGCTTTCTGAAGCAAAGTTGCCTAAGCATTTTTGGGGAGAGGCATTGCTTGCCGCCACACATGTTATTAATCTTAGTCCTGCAGTTGCATTGAATACTGAGGTGCCAGACAAAATTTGGTTTGGTAAGAATGTTAGCTATGACCATCTGCGTGTCTTCGGTTGCAGGGCATTTGTTTATGTTCCAAAGGATGAAAGATCCAAGTTAGATACGAAGACAAGACAATGTATCTTTATTGGTTATGGTCAGGATGAATTTGGCTACATGTTGTATGATCCTATTGAGAAAAGGCTTGTTAAGAGTCGTGATGTGCAGTGACCAGACCATTGAAGATATTAACAAGTTGGAGAAGACTACACCTGAGAAAGATAGTAATCTGACTGATGGTAATCCGATGCGGTTGCCTATTCACAATCTGGGTGATGTTGAGGCTGATGCTCAAAAATAATGAGCAACATCGTGGTGTTGATCAACAAGTTGGAGATGGTTTAGAGGTTCCAATTGATTATGCTCAAGAGGAACATGATATGAGACATGATGATGATCTTGATGATACACCTGAATTACCACAAGTTCCTCTCAGAAGGTCTAGTAGGCAAAGACAATCGTCTTCCAGGTACTCTTCTGATGAGTATGTGACCTTGACTAATGGTGGAGAACCTGAGTATTTTGAAGAGGCTTTGGAGAGTGAAGAAAAGCAATAGTGGTTGGATGAAATGCAAGATGAAATGAAATCTTTGCATGATAATCACACTTATGACTTAGTAAAGTTGCCTAAGGGCAAAAGAGCCTTAGAAAACAGGTGGATCTTCAGGGTGAAACAAGAAAGTAATTCTATATCTCTAAGGTATAAAGCCAGATTAGTGGTGAAAGGCTTCAGACAAAGAAATGTTGATTTCAATGAGATTTTCTCACCTGTAGTGAAAATGTCATCCATCAGAACTGTGTTAAGTTTAGCTGCTACTCTTGATTTGGAGGTTGAGCAGATGGATGTGAAAACAACTTTCTTTCATGGTAATTTGGAGGAAGAGATTTACATGAAGCAACCAGATGGTTTTCTTGTTGAAGGCAAGGAAGATTATGTTTGTAGACTGAGAAAAAGTCTATATGGTTTGAAGCAGGCTCCAAGGCAATGGTACAAGAAGTTTGAGTCATTTATGTGTGACCAAGGCTACAAAAAGACTACTTCTGACCATTGTGTCTTTGTTAAAAAGTTTCTTGATAATGACTTTATTATCCTATTGTTGTATGTTGATGACATGCTTATTGTTGGGAAGAATGTTTCCAGGATTGATAGGTTAAAGAAACAATTGGGCGAGTCATTTGCCATGAAAGACATGGGAGCTGCTAAAAAGATTCTCGGCATAAACATTATGCGTGATAGAAAAGAAAGGAAACTTTGGCTATCACAGGAGAACTACATTAAGAAGGTGTTGCAGAGATTCCAGATGGAAAATGCTAAAGCAGTGAACACTCCTCTTGCAACTCATTTCAAACTGAGTGTTAAACAGAGTCCTTCAAATGAAGCTGAAAAGGTATATATGAGTACAGTTCTTTATGCATCTGCGGTTGGCAGTTTGATGTATGCAATGGTATGTACAAGACCAGATATTGCACATGCTGTTGGTACAGTTGGTCAATTTTTGTCTAATCCAGGTAGAGAGCACTGGAATGCTGTGAAATGGATTTTGAGGTATCTTCATGGTACTAGTGATTTGAGGCTTTGTTTTGGAGGTGATAAGCCTATTTTGATGGGTTACTCAAACTCAGATATGGCTGGAGATATTGATTCCAGAAAGTCCACTTCGGGCTACTTGATTAAATTTGCAGGGGGAGCTGTGGCTTGGCAATCAAGGCTACAAAAGTGTGTAGCATTGTCTACTACTGAGGCTGAATTCATTGCCATTACTGAAGCATGCAAGAAGCTGTTATGGTTGAAGAAATTCTTGCAGGAGCTTGGTTTTGTGCAGGATAATTATACATTATTTGTGGACAATCAGAGTGCAATCCATCTTGGTAAGAATCCAACTTTCCATTCTAGATCCAAACATATTGATGTGAGGTATCATTGGATACGTGATGCTTTGGATGCTAAACTGTTGGAGTTGTATAAAGTTCATACTGATGAAAATGGTGCTGATATGATGACTAAAGCAGTAACAAGGTTGAAGCTTGTTGTGAGATCGCCGGATTGGTGATCACCTCCACATAGTTGTGATGAGGGAGATATGTTGGGTTGGGCTCCCAACTATGTGTTTAAAAGGCCCAAACTTGTGAAGCTCATTTTGTCTCACTTAAGACAAGTGGAGAGGAGTCAGCTAGGTAAAGAGAGTGTTACTTTTCCGCAGCCACTGGGAAGAGAAAGAAGAGAAAAAGAGTGCAGAAAAACTGGTTCGCATACACACAGACTGGTCCTCGTAAAATCACGATTATCGCTTCGTTCACCGTTGGATCGGGCTAGAAATTTTACAGCAGATCCGGTAACATGTAGTGTTATTCTCTGGTTGTCTTTAGACAACGGTCGTGGTTTTTCTTCGGTTTTGGAGTTTCCACGTTATATTCTTGTGTTGCTTATTTTTATTGCATTTATCTTATTTCTCTATTAGAAGGATTATTCTCTAGGGGGTAAAGATGCTATTGTTTTACCCAATAAGTGGTATCAGAGCCGATGGTTTGCCGGCTTAGACGAGTGGGTGAAGTGGTCCCTGTATCGAAAATCTTCCTGATCGAGGTTTTAGGCAAGCGTGTCCCGTTGGTGAACGACGGTACAAGTAAGGGTCACCTGTAAGATACTCGTAAGGGGGAGTGTACTAATGTGGATGGACTCACACTTGAGGGGGAGATTGTTAGGATACAAGTGTGATGTTGGAGTCCCACATTGGGTAGAAATGAGTAAGTTGAGCACCATATAAGTGAGAAGACCCATAAACCCATTGCCTTAAGGTTTTGGGTTAGAGGTGGTGTCTAGACACTTATGTGGTTGTGCTTGTAGCTCATTCTCCTCCCCAGAATCTCCCAACATAAATTGTGTTTAATAATTATACAATAACTACGTAAAATCATGGAAATTATAATTATTTAGTGTTAAGTGTTTTAAACTCGTTATCACAAGTTAATACTTTGGATGACTTTACATGTTTACAATTTTTTAAGTTTGTGCTACAAAATATTTCAACATTTTTCACACAAAGTCTTAATAAAAGTTTGAAACAAAGAACTTTGTTCTTTTTTTATGTAAGCTTTTTCTAACAAGCAATGTTTTTAATTAAGATAGTGTAATATAGAATAAAAAATTATAATATATTTTTATCATGTGATTAAATATTCAATATCTATGTTATTGTATGCATAAAATAATATCTATTGGAAAACAAAACCTCCTTAAATGAATATATGTATTTTGAAATATTAGTCCCTTATTCGGTTGAATGAAACTTTGAATCACAAAAAAAAGTTTTTATTTTTTATTCGAAATAAATAGATAGAAACTTTCACCACCTCGTTTAAAATACTTTTAATTAACACTTATATTTATAGATTTTTTTCCTATAATAAACCTATTCCAAAAAAAAATTCATAAATTATATCAACAACATTATTCACTAGAACAAATATGATTATTGTTTAACTTGAGAATTTAGTACTTAAAGAGTTAAATTTTCACATGAAATAGTGTTATTGATATCAGTCCAATTTTGATCTTTTAATAGTCAAATTTTGGCAAGGTTTTTCTCTCTAAATTTTAATTTTTTTTTATTTTTGAAAAAAAAATCTTATTAGAATTCAGCTTTTGTAAAATCAAATTTGATGAGAATTCGACAACTTAAAAAATAATTTTTTGGTATATGATAACATTATTCAATGTTAGTATTTAGTTAGAAATTTGGCACTCTATAAACTAAATTTTCAACATAAATGAATGAGTCTACTTAAATAAATATTATTAACACATTATTTTTTATAAATTTTTTTCAAAAAAGTTACATTTAAAAAATTGCATTTATAACTCTTAAGAAGATATTTACATGTATATTTTTTATTTTATTTAACAAGATGACACCTCATTTATAGTTGGTAGAGCTGGACATTTGGACAAAAGTTCGTGGACTACTCGTATTATCCGCAATTCGTGTGAGTTAAATGGTTTTTACCTGTTGTCTCTATGGACTACTGAGACTTGCAATACTAAGTCATATTCAACAAAAAAAATATAATACTCATTCTTTTTATACTTTATCACTAAGTTAAATTCAATCTAAAATCTAATATTTTTTGCTTATAATAGTTATCAGAAAGTTTAATTTAATCTAAAATTTATTTACTTTACTTTTTATTGGTTGTGCATTGATTAATTAATAGAGTAAATTATTGTTATACAAATAAATACTAAAAAATATTAATATATATATATATATATACAGTGGCGGATCTTGACTAAATTTATAGGGGGAGCCACTATATATTAAATAAATTTAATATTTTAATAATAATTAAATAATATAAAAAATTATAAATAAAATAATATAATATTTAAAAAAATTAACTTTATAAACAAAATTAACATTAAATATAATATTCAATTTACTTACAAACATCAATTCAATAACTTGTTCACAATATAGTCAAAATCGAGATTTTACTCGTAAAATCGTAAGATTATACGATTGTTATTTCAATTACATGTTAGAGTATACTTATAATCGTAATACAATGTAATCGGTGAAATCATAAAATAGAAAATTTTAACGTTTTAATAAATACAGACAGTGAATGAGTTTTAATTTTATTTTAATGGGTTTTAAATTCTTTTATTGGTTTTAATTTATTTAATATTGAGCATTGTTCTATGTTCCACTTATCTAGGATATTTTTTAACTCTTTCAATAATTTTGAATTGTTTAACATTGAGTATTGATCCCACTAATTTACAAGTTGAACATTTTTTAATTTTTTATAGGTTTTTAATATTTTTTAATGTTTAGTAATATTGTTCCTACTAATTTAAGAGTTGAACATTTTTTTAGAGGTTATTTTAAGATGTAAGTCTGAAGATTGTTTTTACCTTTTTAAACCTTAAACAATTTTTAAATTTTTTAAGCCTAATAAAAATAATTAAAAATTAAAATCTTTCCACTTCTGAAAATAAAAATTAAAACATTTTTTACTCAATGTAACTATTTGCTAAGTTGAAGAAATATCATTTTCATTTTTGTCAATAATCTTCCTCTTAAAAAAAGCATTAATTGTCTTGTTCTTAACCATGAGTATTGTACCTATTAAAAAATAATTATTTAATTTCAAGATATATAAAATTATAATAAATGATAATTTACAATCTAATCTACAGAGTAACAAACCTCCTAAAAATATAATATACAATCTAATGTAATCTACTTACAATAGTCACATAAAAGCATAGAAAATAAATGATATTAAATCAAAAAAGTTATAGTAGGTACCTAGAATGGAATGGAGAAGTTTTATAGAAGATAAGTGACGTAGAGGAGAATCATGAAAGAGAAAAGAACTCATTATATCTTTAACATAAAGAGAAGAAGAAGAATACTAAGAGTCTATATTTAAAGCAAAAAAATAAATGTAAATAGTTGTTATCTATGAATTTTTATGGAAACTGTAAAAAGTATACCTCTTAAAAGAATCTATTAACTGTAAAAAATTATTTTATTAAATTGTGTGAGCCCATATAATAAATTTATATGTATAATAAAAATATTTGGGGGGTCGTGGCCCCCACCGGCTCCTATTAAGCTCCGTCCCTGTATATATATATATATTTGTGGGTGCAAATTGTTTAACATGTGGGTTTTGTGTGACGAATGTGGTTTATAAAAATTAAAAATCATTAAAATACAGACTAAACAAATGAGTTTTTCATAATGTAGATTTATACAAGTACAACCTTAAATAGACAGACTCACCTGTATACCTAGACCCACTTGTATACTGAGCTCTAATAGTTGGTGAGTTTTTTTTTTTAAAAAGAGTGTAATTACTATTTAGAAAGTAACAACATAATTATCTTAAAATGTAACATAAAAAAATAGTATAACGGATTATTTGATTCATAATTTATATTTAAAAACTTTATAACTTTATATTTGAGTTTGTATATAAA
Source organism: Lablab purpureus (assembly GCA_030347555.1). Taxonomy (NCBI): domain Eukaryota; kingdom Viridiplantae; phylum Streptophyta; class Magnoliopsida; order Fabales; family Fabaceae; genus Lablab; species Lablab purpureus. The sequence goes on along the minus strand of CM059257.1, from coordinate 2,542,769 downwards.
TTTTGTATTGATGAGTGTTGAACAATATTAAAGATGAGAGTTTTGCAATAAATATTTTTAAAAAATAGTTAATATTGCATTTGTGTGGTCCATAGATGCGTATTGGAACAGTAATGACTAGAGACATCATTTAATAAAACTCCAAAGCAAGGAAGCTGCAACTTACATGAATGCATTCCCTCTTCTTTTTCAAAAGCGCGGGAAATTTTTCTTTTCTTTAAATTTTGAATCCTTTTTCATTTTTATAAACCAAAAGTTCGAATTTTCAATTAATGGATGGATATGGCGTGTTTGGTGTCTCACATTTCCTCATTAATTCTTTTCCACTAACTAATCACTTTTTTTCTCCATTCTCATCTTCAACCCACTCTCTCAATTTATACCTTGCAATATTCAAACATTTGAGGGATGGTTTTGCAAAAACTATAAATGTTTTGTTTCATGTTACCCTAATAGATTCTATCAATGATTTATTTTGTAGTATAATCTATATCACTCATAGTTAGATTTTTTTCCTTACCAATGCAAATTTTATAGTTGATATAGTTGCTCAATGGCTAAATTGGAATATTTGAGTATGTTAAATATTAGAATTTTGTTTGGTATGTTTAAAAGATTTGAAGAAATTTATTATATAGATTGTTAACTTTTTTTTCTCAATTTCAAAGAATTCTTAAATTCCATCTCTCATAAATGACAATGTTTTATCAAGAAAAGCCATTTTAAAAATATTTCTTGAAAAGGTTAACTAAATCTAAATGTTAAATTTGCTTGATATTCTATAATGTTTTTGTTATTTTTTTAATGCTAATAAAGCATAACTATTTTTTCTTATTCCTACACATTTTAATTATTTATTGTAGAATAAAATAATAAGATGAAGAGAACCAAAATAACATGCAAAGAAAGAAATATATTAAAAAACACATTTCTTAATTATTTATCAAAACAGACAAAATATGCATTTCTTAATTATTTTTTCAGATTCACACAGTTTTAATAATAAATTTTGTATTGAAAAAGGGTAAAATGAAAATAAAGAAAGGAAAAATATAAAAAGTGTGAGAATAAAAGGGTGAAAAATAAAAAAAATATTAATGACATTCCTTAAAAGAAAAAATGAAAGTAATAAAAGTTGAAGAAGAAAGAGGATTAAGATTAATGTTGAAGGATTTGGGGAAGAGTGGAGAATAGGGAAAAGTGAAGGGGCACAATGCAAACCCCAAACGGCAAAGAGAGGGGAGTGAGAAGAGAGTGGTAGAGTCCACGTAAGCAAAAGGAAAGTGGAGAAATGAAGGGCGTGGATGAATCCATGAAAACCCAATGGTTAAATAATGACCGTCATGATGAACTCATCACCATTGATTGTTCCAATTTCCACCACACAGAGAGCACATTTTACAAAACCACCTAACCCAGTTTCTCTCTCTAACTCAATTATATTAACACACTCTCTTTCTCTTCAGTGAAACCAATCCAATTCCCAATTTTCGAATCTACTCTTTCTCTCTCTCAACCATGGAGCCATCCTCGATCTCCCCACCGCCAGCTCCGCCCGCCACCGCCGTCCCCTTCCCCGCCGACCCCAACGACCACCTCCCGCCGCCCATTGCCGAACCGCCGTCAAATCACCCACCCTACGCCGAGGTAAGCAAAACGATTTTTTTTGTAGAAAACAAAGAATTCGTTTCTTTCAGCGTTTTGAAACCTAATTAAATTCTTGTGAAGATGATATACACGGCAATCGAGGCGCTGAAGGAGAAGGACGGTTCGAGCAAGAAGGCGATAGGGAAGTACATGGAGCAAGTCTACAAGGACCAGCTTCCTCCGAATCACTCCACCTTGTTGACTCAGCACTTGACTCGGATGAAGAGCAGTGGAATGCTCGTCATGGTGAAGAAGTCCTACGCGCTTCCTAGATCTGCTGCTGCTCTTGCCGAGGGCGCTGTGCCCGAGCCCTCTCCTTCAACCATTCCCAGGCCCAGAGGCCGCCCTCGCAAGGCTCAAACCCCTGTCCACAACCTGCCTCAGCCTCTGGCGCAGGCCCAGGACGCTCTAATCCCATCGGCTCAGCAGAATGCTGAGCCTGTCTGGGCTGCGCTTGGCCTTGCCGACGAGCCTCTGCAAGCTGAGAGCAGCAAGAAGCGTCCGGGTCGTCCGAAGAAATATGCCACCGGCACCCCTGGAACGGGCCGGAGAGGCCGTCCTGTTGGCTCTGGAAAAGGCCCGGGTCGTCCTCCTAAGCCCAAGCCCGTTGCTTCAGATACTTCTGCCTCTGTCGGGCCGAAGAGACGCCCGGGCCGCCCGCCTAAGAACCAGACTCAAGCAACTCAAATTCCTTTTGCTCCATCTACACCTACTGCTGCTGCTGCTGCTGTGCCGGACTCGGAGCCCTTGGCAGAACCGGTTCCTGCTGGTGATGGAATTATACTCGGGCCTAGAGTTCGGGGTCGACCGAAGAAGTTTGCTGACGAGATTATTCCCTCCGGCAGAGGCAGAGGAAGGGGTCGAGAATATGAGGTTTTTATGTTTAAACTGGGAGTTTTATTTATGGAACTATTTTGACTGGTGGAATTTATTACGAGTGAATTATGCAGTTTGTAATTTGGACTTTTGTTTGTAGTGATATTGCCTGCTGAATATGCGTGAGTTTCAGTGTAAATTGTGAGTTTGTTTAGAAGGACTTTTCTGATGTGCAGAATTTATCAAAATTGTCTGAGAAATTATATGGGTATGAAATTTATTAAAAGTAATATTTAAAGCTGTTTGTGATTTGAAATTCTTTTTTTTCTGAAGTATTTATGTGAATTGTTTTACTTGTTTGTAGGCTAAATGTCTGATTGATGAACTTGTTAAAAGTAAATTTTGTTTTTTTTTGTGTTGATTGTTGAAAATCTTTTGCGTCTGATACTTTGAAATCTGTACTAAATTGATATTGAAAATAGTATTTATTATGTTGTCCGCTTTGACTTTAATAAATGCTGCTTCCCCTCAATGTAGTTGAGGGGTATGTCTCTGGAATCAAAACTTGATTTTCAACATAGTCTAGTTTATAAAGTATGTAAAAATATATGGGGCCATGTAAATTGTAAATGTTTATTTTAGCTATTTTTTAAAATCTCTTATGGATCCTTTGTCTGTGTTAATATTGCTTAATGCATAACGGTGGACCATGTGTTATTAAAACATTATAGGATAACTCTGGCATGACTTGTGCCAGAGTTCTGTTTTGAAAGAGGTTTTATTTTAATTTTGAGGTATCTTTTGTGGTAATATCTGTTGAAATAAAGTGAGTTTTATTTTTAAACTGCAAGTTTAGGCTTGGAACTACTGACATGTGATGTGTGGTATTCAACACGAGTAAATTGTGCACTTTCATAATGGGAGTTTTTGTTGTCTTCTATACTGAAAACCTGAGTTTGTGTTTTACCTGCGAGTATACTTTGAAGGATAATTGTCATGCACATAATTTAACATGCGTGTCTGTCAATTTTTTTTATAGAGGATTATTTTTTTTATTCTGTTACAAGTTTTGTTTAATTAAATATATTTTAATGATTTTAAATTGTTTTTGCTCTTGTGAGACAATTTCTGTGCTGTTTTTCTTATTTGTAAACATAAGCATGATTTAAAATTTCTGTAGTAATATTTTTTTGGGTGGATACCTTAAAGTCTCTACTGGATTGATTAAGAAAATTGTATTTGTTAATAAATCATTTTTCTTTTCCATTTTATTTTGGACATCAGGAATTGAATTATAATGTTTGTAAAAGGGTATTGCTTTAGAAAAATTTGTAATAATATTTTAGGATATGAAAGCTACAACTATTTAATAACTTTTTTAAACCTGTTATTGGTGCTTCTTTGCCTGTTTTTATACTGCTTATTGCATTATCATGGACTATGTGCGGTTAAAAAAAGTAGATCTATGTGCTACTAGTATTTTTTATCAAAGAAAAAGCTTTTATTTTTTTTATATTTGATCTGATGTGATGATAAGTTAATGGCTGTTTTTGTTGTATTAATTTCTGTTGAAAATGTGTGAATTTCATGTTTAAGCTGCAAATTTAGTGTGTTTTTATTAAAAGACACGAGCTTCAAGTAATGTGCATTATGTACATTCACAATAAACTGCAATTTTAATATTTGTGAAAATATTGTGGCATGAGTGAATGGTTCACTTTGAAAATAAGATTTTTTTTAGTGATTACTACTCTTTTAGTTTGTGTTATAATAGTGAGTATACTTCGAAGGGCTATGGTGATATGCAGAATTTAATACAAGTGTCTGACCAAGAAATTTTATGGATCATATAAATTTTTATGATATCTACAAGTTTTACATCAAAATCTTTTTTTGATATAAAAATTTATGATTCAAATTATTTTTTGTTTCTCAAAGACATGATTTATGAGTTTTTTATTTTTTCTTTGTAAATCTGATTGGCAATGAAATTTTGCTGTTCTTTTCGTTTGAACTAGAATGACTGCACATCTTGTATTTATCCTGTAAGAGTATGTGTTTAATACGTATTTTCCTTTTTTTCTTTTATATTTCGGAGATTTTTACCTAGAATCCAGTCATATTGCTTTGTAAATATACTGGGTTTATAAAGTATTATAAATATTTGAGACTATTGCTAGCATTTTACATTCCTTTTTTAACTCTTTGGACTCTCTGTTGTAATATTGCTTACTGCATAGCCGTGGACCATATGTGATTGAAATATTGTGGCTTTATGTGTCTGTTTTTTCTCCAAAGAAAATGGTTTTATTTTATTTTTTGGTTGTATGTTTGGTTTGAGGAGTTGGTAAGTTAATAACTGAGTATTTTTTTAGTAATTCTGTTGGAAATGTGAGTTTTATCTTTAAACTGCAAGAGTTTAGTTTGTAGACCTATTTCTATACGTGGAATTTAATTGAGTGAATTACACTGCGGACATAGTAATATTTGTTGTAATGTCTGTTGGAAAGCAGAGGGATTATTTTTGAATGACGGGTAGATTATTATTAGATGTCATAATTTAGTGAGTATCTGAAAAAGGATATTTGTGAATTATATAAAATTCTATATACAAGTTCCATAACAATTTTCTTTTATTCTATGTAATAAATATTTTCAAGCAATCACATGATGTGTGTAGGGTTAATTTGACATTTAGAATTTATTGAGTGAATTATGCATTATAAAGTATAAAGTAAAAGAATTTTATGGGTTATAAAAAAACATCTAGAAATTTTATATCTGAATTATGGATATTTATGATTGTTTTTGTTCTCAACTCCATGTATACTTAATGCGCTTACCACTGTGTTTAGATTTTAAATGTTTGAATTACTTCATTATTTTTAGATGCGCTACCTTTTCTGTTTTTCTTCCTAGGTTTTATAGAAAAAGGAACTTCACTAATTATAGAAAAATATGTTGTTCTATGTCAATTTTGTTCAATTTATAGTTTTTTAGGTTCCCTATGTACGAATTATGTTACTCTTTTTTATTTCTTTAGTATTAATAGATTTCCTACTTTTTTTAACTTACATTTGTCTCCATTTCTTCTGAAGTGACACAATCATTTTAAATTCTGTCATGTACATAAAACTGTTGTGGATAAGAACCAAAGAGTATAATTTATCTTTTTTTTCTTCTAAATTTATTTACTCTGTTACGACTTTTTGGTGGGACAGGAGTCCACTTCTGCTGGAGCTCCACAAAATGCTGTCAATGAAGAGCTCAAGAGGAAGCTTGAACACTTTGTGAGTTGTGTAAAGAAAATAAGACTGAACAAATGTTTTATTTACTAATTACTGTGTATTTAATTATGAAGGTGTTAGGAAACAGAAAAGGGTGTTGCAGTGTTGTTTGTTTGTTTAGGGTTTTGGTTTAACTGAGTCACATGTCAATAGTGTTTCTCTTTTCACTTTCATTCTTTGCTATTCTCTTCTTCTCCTCTTCTCAGTGCTCTTCATCATTCACTTCAACACATCATGTTCTTGTTATCATTTCTGCATCACATTTTTTTTCTCTCTTCTTTTTCTGCAAATTCAAATTCTCTTTCTCTCTGATAAACATCGACAAACATGAACATTATAGTATTTGTACAAGTTATGGTAGCTTTTGTTACTCAAATCACGTGTAACATCTCACTTTGAATATGAACTAATTAATATTTATTTTATACACATTTAACATCACGATATTAGCTACTATTTTTAATTATCAATCATTTGTTTAAATATCATAAATGAAAAAGTTAAATAAAATGAAAATAAAAACATTCTATTTAAGAAAATATTAAAAGAATAAATGAACCAGTAAAAATATATACTAAATGAAATGTGATTTGCACAACTTTATAAATTTATTTCTTCAATATTAATATTTTTCCCTTTCAACTCTATTTTTTCTACAAATAGGGGAACCCAATACAGCAAATACTAATAAGATTTAAATTTGAGAAAAAGAAATGACTTTTTTTGCTAATACACATTTATTTTCACACGATTAATAAAATATGAAGTTAATTCATTAGTTATTCATAGAATTTTTATATTGGTTAGATATATATTTAATTATAGCACACAAATAAGTACAAATTTTATTTTATAAACTAGTTTTACGAAATTAAGATAATTTTTTAAAACACATTTTCTAAAATAAATATAAAATTATATTTTAACAAGGTTGGGTAAAATTAATAACATATAGTTAAATGAATTGAAATGAAGGAAGAGCATGTGTTAGGGAAATTGGTGTGTAGATAAGGAAACAAAGTTTTTGGTAAAAGAAGCAAAGATAAAATAGAACACGTAAATGCTTCTTTCATATTACCAAAGTTTGATAAAAATCACATTGGTGTGTACATAGATATCATAAAGCATATCTTTACAAATGAAATAAATAATTAAAACCTGCATCAAGATGCATACCACTGTTCTTCAAAATATTCATTAAGTACATCTAAAATTTCTATAATGGAGAATACTTCAAACCACTTAGAAACAGTTCCAAGTGAATAAATTTACACTACAATCACAAAGATTATGCAATTACTGTTTGATTCAGAGTTAAAGTGTGCAGACATTAATTTTGTTATCATCTTATGAATGCAGATTTCATATAGCGTATGGACCAAATCAATGCTTCCAACACCTTCTTCCAAAATACACTAGAGGAGAAGATAATATATAGGTTACACATGAAAAATAAAAAAAGTTAAAAACTGTACTAATGCATCAGAAACCGGATTATAAATACAAGTTCAGTTTGTTCCTCAATAAGTCTCTTAGATAAACCTGATCTCAAGTTAAGTAGAACAAGGAAAAAAGCCAGCTTATATGCATGAAGTTGTTAATACAGACACCTCATAAGATCATATACCCTTAGAACCAGGAAGATCAATCCACTGCAATTGAATTTCCACTTCACCACATTCCACATTTTGCAATCTAAGAATCATATCTTGGACAACCTTGCCATTGATATAAGTGATGCAGCTCTCATCGGCAAGGAAGTTCTGGGCACTTGGTTGTATTCTTTTGATTACAGTACCATTTGGAAGGCCAGTTAAGTTGCTCTTCAAGGCTTCTATAAAGGGAAAGATGTCAAATTCTGCATCTCCCATTCTGTCATCTTTGCTAAAGGTGTCATGGTCATGCACAGTCTGCAATCAGAAAGGATCATCAACTTTGAGTAGTCTAATTGATTTGTCAGACATTAGAACATCTCAGAAGAAAATTTCCCACAGGGTTAGAGAACATCACTATATATTTGAGAACAAATCACACATCTCAGTATTTATGGTATGGCTAACGAGATTTTAAGTGAAAATTTTTTGTTTAGTTAGTTAAGGTAGAACTGATTTTGCTCCCAAAAGCATGTTTGACGATAAAACTATATAGCCTATGTTTGGTTTACCATTTGGACTCTTCCAACTTATGTCCATACGGTTTGGATGTGTTTGGTTTCCCTTAGAAGCCCGTTAGTACATACACTTACATTTGAACTGAACCTCCTTTGTAACTTCTAAGATGAATATACTTTTAGGGTGTCAGAATATTTCCAACAGGCTTACAAAATCAAATATTATTTTTTAAATTCTTTTACAAACTCAATTTACAAAATTATATTTATTGAAAGTTAATTTTGGAAACTTTAATCCAAACTTGCACTTCCCACTAAGTACATATTCGAATTAAAATTTGAAAACTCAAGTTTGAATGAACTTTATTTGCAAACTGAATTTACAAAACCCTTCCTTTACTTCCATTTCAAATTGAGTTTCAGGGCAAAACTCAAGTTTACAATAGAATTTAACTCAATACCAAACAAAAGTTTTTTTCAGTTTACTCTTTGAACATATCTGGAGGCCTCCCAACTGAAAACCAAACATAGCCTAAGTTTTACTACAAACTTGCTCTGAAATGAAGTTCCAAACATCACTTCAAACACACTCTTAACCAAAACCTAAAATGAAGTTTGCAATTACCTTGAACAAAATTTCTTGGCACAGTAATTTCCGGTGGTTAACTTTTCAAGGCATGGCCATATAAAATGATAAAATCTAATACAGCAGAATAGAGAAATTCATGAAGTTGCATACACTATTATTCAATCACAGATTGTCTCGAATTGTTCAGGTTTGTTGTGTAGATTGAGAACACATTCTCACTTTTGTTCACATGAAAACAACTTGCTTTTCCCCAATGAAGAGGCAAGAAACACATGACTAACATCTAGTATTAACAACATATCCCATCAACCCAAGACAAAAGAAGAAAAATCTGCAACACCATCTTTCAACTGAACTGAATTTTACAAACTAGAAGAAAAAATAACAAATTCAGTCACTCACCAGATTAACTTGGTGATTCGGATCTATAATAGAAAGCGTAAGGTCTTCATTCCACTCAGGATTCACATCCTTTTTTATGAAACGAGTCTTTAGTTTCTGCAAACCAAAAAAAGATAAGGAGAAGGGTCAACAATGTCTTAAAATAAACAGGATCCACCAGAACACAAATACTGCAATTAAAATGCTTCAATTTCAAACACTAGCATTAAAAACTGATGCTGACAATGACAGATACACCCCCATGTTATGATCATCATGCAAGTCACACATCAATCAAAACATGACACGAATTTAGAACCTCTAACCCATTTAAACCCTAGAAATAAAAACAAGATGTTAACAAAAAACTAAGAAAAATCTCCAAAATTAACAACACAGGGCAGCGTATAAAGCTAAAAAGATTGAATTTTTATAATGAAAATAGAAAAACGAAGAGAAGACCTGATTGAACATCTTGATGACAACATAAGGGTCGCTGCTTCGGACATCACGAACAGCAAGGTTGACACCACGCTTCACGCGAACCCTCAAAAGGCCAAGCAGGTTTTCCATAAGAGACTTTGGTGTGGAATCAATTTCCTCCATTTCTTTTATTTTATTTACAATTTATAATAATAACAAGGCAACAGTTTCTTCTGTAAAATAACAAACAAATCCAAATTGATGAATAAAGAAGTTGTTTATTGTGAAATTAACTAATGGGTTACTATGTTGTTAATTGAAAAAATGAAATGACAGAGGGAAGATGCAAGTGGGACCCACCAGAAATGGGATGTTGGTTGAGGGAGAAAGAGAAAGCTGAGAAACAGAGGAAGAAGGAGAAGGAGATGGTGTTCTTTGAATTGTCTTTGGTGTGTTTGTGTGTTTGTCTTTTTGTGTGGGAATGAGAGGTGACATGTGCTTTGCTTTGGTTTTTCTTTGACTTTTGAACAGTTGGATCGGATGGATATCACATCACTTCAACCAATGTATCTCTGTTGCATTCACTCGTTCACCATTTATTTTATTTTGTTAATTTCATTTCTTTATGTATGTGATTATGATGATTTATATAATAAAGGATTAAATATGTTTATGTAAATTTTCAAATATACTTATGTGTTTTCTCGAAAAAATTTCGTTTTATTTTGGCTTCTTTTAATATATTATTAGTAATGACAATAAATAACAAATTGATGTTTGTATAATATTTTTAATAAATAAAAATAATTTTGATTAAATATATAATTAACATAACAATATGTTAAAGGCTATAATTTACACATTTTTCGTTTATCGTTATTATTAAAAATCTAAAAATATATTTAAATTTTAGGAATCTTAAAAATTGTATCTAAATTTTAAAGATGAAAATAATATGAAAAGTTATTTAGGAATGTATATAAGATTTTAAATTTTGCAAAAAAATATAAAATATAGTTTACTCTATAATAATACATGTTTTAAATATATAAATTAGATTATACTTAACATTCTTAATAAATAGATAGTTTTTGAGCTCGCAAATTATATTTGATCTATGAAAAGTAATTTACATTATGATATACTGTTACATTTTATCATCATAAATTCTTTTGAAATTCAGTAAAATTTAACTCCAGATAAATATGAGAATTGATAAACTGAAAGAGAAAAATAATTTTAAACAGTTATATCAATAAAAGAGAAATGAGAGGACTTTGAACAAGAAAATTGAGTTAATTGGTAAATAAAAAATTTGAAATATTTTAAAAAATATATACTCTATGTAAGATTAAGATGAAATATACCACTTGAAAACAAATTTCAAAATTGCTTTTTATGGACAACTCACATCGTGTATTAGATTGTTTAAATTAAAAGGTAAGGTATTTTAGGGAAGTAATTAAAATACTCACCACAAATTGTAAAATTCGTAAAATACTGAAATATTATATGAATTACTTCCTTTAAAATTAAAAAAATTGAAAATGTCACTTCTAAAAGTAAGAATTTTAAATCATGTCAACTCTCCTTTAAAAAAATCCAAACCATTTGAACAATCACCTTTATTTTCTAACAGAACTAAAAATTACAACATACTGTATATAAGCTAAAATATTGCAATCACGCTAAAAATACTGAGTGGCAGAGTTCAAGGAGTTGATGATTTCAATAATATTTTGGTCAAGGAAAGGCAAACTTTTAAAATGAACCTTCTCCAAAATCATCAATACTACATCTATTTAAAATATAGCCATGTATTTAGAGGACTCATCTTTAATTTGTAATAAAATCAAACTCCATATTCAACTCTATCAAATTAATCAAAAACCAACGTTTTAAATATCACAGGCATGGCAGAAGTTGCCTTATTCTTTCATACAGCTGAAAGATTTCTTTAATCTTTACAATAACAGCAGCTATAGCAGAAGAATAACTTTTCTAAAGAATCAATTGTTCAGCAAAACCTTGCCTATATATAACACTAATACCACATAGTAAGTAGTATTGTTCTAAAGAGCCAAATACGTTCTCTCCTAGAAACCCAAATGTTTTTCCCTTCCAACCAATGGAGGCAAAAGCCAAGAGCATAGATAGAAGACAGTCAAAAATGTCAACAAAAAAACTCAATTTAGGCTTTAATTTTAGAAGGTTCTCCAACAGCACTCTCCATTCTTGAAAACCACTCACCAATACGAGTGTGCTCCACCATATCCTTGCCAGACCTCAAATAGCGTATGGGTTTTAAAACCCCAAAGACCGCCAGGTCGGCTAAGTTAGGTTTAGACCCTCCTGAAAAGACAGAAAAAGCAATCATTGTATAGTCCAATGAATGGAATTCTAGCATTGATATTATAATCTCCTTAACACAATGGTGGAGTACATACCAAGGAATTCCCGCCCATTCAGAGCTTCTACCCATGTTTCTGCTGCCTCATAAAGAGCAGCACGTTCATCAGTTATGTTGTATTTCTTCTTCAGATTCTTGGACACAAAGTACATAGCTGCAGCTCCAGCAAACTTCACCGAAATTTTTTCTATATAGCTGAAATTGCCTAATATATACAAAACATCACAACACATTAATTTTCAGGTTTGACAGATCAGGGCTAAAAAAAGAACTTTAAATAAAATTCAAATAAAGTAAATTAAGGGATTTGTATTCACGAGCTGAAAGTAGATAAAGCATGGTATGCAAGGATAGTTTTGTAGAAAGATGAATTCCTTGTATGTGTTCTTTGTATTTACATTCGGGAAAAGAAAGTGATAAAAGAAAATCATCAAAGCATTTGTGACAAAGTAAACCTTGAAAGTTTACTTTGTATCCTTTACTATTAGCAAGAATGTGAAGCCCAGGTGATATCCTCTCAAGTATCTTCTATAACATCAAAAGATGGTGTCTCAAGTTCCTTTACTGTCATCTTGTGTTAAATATTTAGATTCCTCGTTTCTTTTTGTTTCCTGACGAGTCTACTTTACAAATAAACTTCCAGAATTTTTGGTTTTGTTCATGATCTTTCTCTAGGAAAGACAAGTTCATTGCTCGTGCAATCAAATGTATAACGTCCTTTTAGGGCAGATACAATTCTTACGATTGGTTATTTAATCAACAGTGTGTCATCCTCTGTTAAATATTTAGATTCCTCATCTCATTTTGTTTCATGACAAGTCTACTTTACACATAAAATTCCAGTTTTGGTTTTGTTAATAATCTTTCTCAAGGAAAGACAAACTCATTTTTTTTATCAGCAAATGTTAGCTGCTAATGTGTTAGTAATTTTGTTAGCAGGGGGATTCTAACCCACGACCTATCCCTCATTCCCTTCTTTAACCATCAAACCAACCTTATAACTCCTGGAAAGACAAGCTCTTTGTGACCCTCCTTTGTTAAATTGTCTCCTTATTTTTGTAGATCTTATCTTCATGCTTCAAGAAAACAGTGCTTGTCCTTCTCTTCCTCTACCAACCTCTGCTGTTGCTCTTCTTGGAAAACTTATAATTGTCGTCCATGTGAAGTTTCAGCATAGCAATCAGACCCCAAGACCAATGCTTCAGCACCTACTCCAGCTTCTTCACTGTACCAGCTTTCATCTCCAAACTTCCCCATTATAACTTGCAAAAGTATTCACTCCATACATAATCCTCATCTTATTTATAATTGTGTAAGTTATCATCACCTTTCTGCAGTTCAATATGTTTTCATCTCTTCCTTATCCCCTGTTTCTGTTCCTAAAATTGTCTAGGAAGCTCTTTCGCATTTAGGATATGTCCAGCAATGATTGAGGAATGTAAGCTGTGGAATTAAACTGTACTTAGGAGATGGCTCTTTATCTCTAGATAAAAATCCAGTGGGCTGCCATCCGGTCTTCACTATAAAAGTACGACCTAAAGGTATGGTATGGTGGATCCTCTTAAGGTTCATCTTTCTGATAAAGGTTTCACTCAAGCTTTTAGGCAAGATAGTGGTGATAGTATTTCTTTATTATCAAAAGCCTTCAGTATGAGTTTTCCTATCTGTGGTGTCTATGGAGAAGATGGTTGTGAGGACGAAAAATTAAAAGAAGGATTGTCACATTTTAATTTGGAAATGTCAGAAGGAGAGGAAGCTGAAGGATATGCTTCTTTGGATAATGAAGAGAATGATTATATTGGGTTAGAAGAGGGGGATGAGGACAATGATTAGTTTCGTAATGTGTCATGTCTCTTTTAGACCTTTATGTATGTGATGATAATCATTGTCTGCCATGGCTTCCGCTATATTTATATAACAGATTTTTGGCTCACCACCAAAAGCCTTTCTATGCTATTAATGACCTTGTAATATAGAATTGTTCAAGTGTCTTTACCTAATAGCTTAAGCTTAGTTGCTGCATCAATACAGATTTTGTTTAAAATCCATGCTTATACGAAAAGGGCAATCCATACAACAGGAAACTTAGTGGAAAGAAACACAAACCATAACACATGCTAAAATAAGTGTAAAAAGCAATAATAAAAGAAAAGTATGTTTATATCAAAGGTCAGTACCTACTTACCATTGCTAGTAATATACTCAAAGGATTCAAGTGCTTCAGATGTATTGCGATAAATGTTTGGTGACAGAACATGCACCAAATGGTTATCAACCCACCTATTTCATAAGAGAAAGTTAAATTAGCCTATTAGATATACATACTTGAGCTAAAATGGATTAAATTACTTCACTCAAATTTATTGTTCGACTTTTCTCAAACATGAAAATATACCGACAGCAACTCAAGCCGTCATATTGGATCTAGCCATCCAACCACACTGTCAAAATATTTGGGTGTACAAGAATGGATACCAAATTGAGCTTCTTACTGAAAATCAGTGCTCCCCAAACACAAGTTGGCTGGTACTGATATTCAGTGTACACCTACCTTTCTTACTCAAATGAATGGCATTGACTGAAATCAGGGGTGGAGCTAGAGTAAAAAGAATATGAGTGGCCAACAAAAAGTATTTATTGGAAAACTGTTATTTATATTGAAAAAATGAGGCAGAGAGGATGCTGCCAGATAACACCGTAGTAACACTTGTTGGAAATACTAAACCAATTATACAAATCAAGAGAATCAAAAGTAAAAAATTGAAAAATTAGACGGTTGACTAAAATCTGACCCCATAAAGATACATAAGATTCCTAACATAAATGTGTAATAAGAGATTACTGAAATCAAGTCACTACACATAAAGAAAGCCAAAAATTTAAATACATCACAAAGAGAGACATGACTTAATTTATACTGCATTTATATGTCGAATCTTCATCTAAAAGTAAAGATAAGTCGAATGTTTAAAAATCAACAGTAAATATATTTTCTTCAAACCTGAAGGTAAAGTAAAACAAAAGGCAGAGAAACTGAGGAAGAAAGAAAGGTTTCTCTTCCAGTCACACCACCAATCTCTCTTTTTTAATTGGTTCACAAATGAAAGAGTGAAACTGTAAATAGCTTCTTATAATTGGTAAAATGAAATCCAATCATATTATTAAAGAATTTTTTCTGCCACTTCACCCTCTTACATTTATTAGACATCTGCTAGATTAAAAAATAAAAGAAAGCCAATAGAAAGAAAACCCTACCGTCGCCATTTTGTCTCTTCATCCTCAGAAGTTGAATCTACAATTTTCTTCGACAGAATCTTAAGTCCCAGCTTATCAATTATAACTGCAAAACAAAACAAAAATTACAGTGGTTCAACAGGCACAAGTCCATGATAAAACTTCATAATCAAATTTCAAGAAAAAATGTAGAAACCTGATGAATCATTTAGCTGCTCGCCATCTACCACCAATATTGGGACTTTCTGATACTCAGACCATTTGATTTCTTTCTTGCTGAGAGGGTTGACTTCCACAACTTTGTAAGGTATATCATAGTAGTCAAGAAATGCTGGTAAAGCAATCATAAATGTCAGTAACAGAAACCAAGAAACTAAAACTGCCAAATCTCAATGGAAGCTACAGAAAATAAATAAAATTAAAATGTATAGCAAAATAACGAACAGCATCCTAGCCATGCACTCCACTATATGCGAGATAAATCAATAGGGTGAATACAGCCTCATTTATAAGTAACAACTGACAGTCAATGTGTCATTTTTTCATCCCCTTTCTATTTCTATGACTCCATGGTTATACTCAAAATTCTCACACAGCTCAAGAGGAATCTATTAACTCCGAGGAACAAGCTCCAACCACCCAACCCACATCCTTCCACCCGTATTTGTGATGTGATCGCTAAACTATTAACTTCTAAAATCACGTCTTGGACGCGAAAAACTACATCTGAAACATTTACACAAACAAGCTAGAAATAGCCTTTGCATTAGGAGGTGGAATTTAAGATAAACGCCCTATTAACCAATTCTCAAACTTACTCGTTACATTGAATTGGATCAATCCAACCATTAGATTGAGAAATTTCGTTAAGGTTATCAAATGTAAAAAATATAAAAAATCATACAATCTCAAAACTAGTTAATTCTTCCTCAATGAACTTCATCTCTCAACCTATACTATACTTACTAAAAATATAATCTCAGGTACAACATGACAAATCTATGAATATTGAATTTATCTAAAATTCTTACGCGTGATGATCAACCTAACATGACACGATTCAACGGTTAGATTTGTAGCGGTTAGGTTTAACCTTTGACTTTGTTGCAGAAAGGGCAAGCCTCGAACTGGTAAAGAACGACGTCGCGTGGAAGAGCCTCGGGCGGCGGAGGCTCCTTGGCGAGGACTTCCTGAGAGACGAGGGCGCCGGCGACTCCGAGAGACGCGGCGGCGAAGGGAGCAAGGAGGTAGGAGAAGCGGCGACGGTGGGAGTGGGAGGCGGCTGCGGCGGCGGCGCTGCCGTGGAGAAGGCGGTTGTGGACGACGTAGGAGGTGGCGCGTTGGGCGGCGAGCGTTCTGAACAGAATGGAGGGTACCCGTCTCATAGCGTCGCGTCGGAGATTTGATGGATTTCGCAACAGAAGCAAATCAGATCTCTGACTCTCACTGCGTCACGATGGCTTCGGTCGTTGAGCTTTGGAAGGGTTTATGTGGGTTCCGTGGATCCACGCACACAGGGTTTTAGCTTTCCCACTCTGTGCGATCCACGTGATCCAAAAGCTTAATTCACAATCTTTTTTAATTATCTAAATGTAAATTATATTTCAATATTGTATTTTAGTATTAATTTTTTCTTGTTATGAGTTTTTCCAAATTAATCTCGTTTACACTGTTATGATTATAGGATAAAATTTTATATAATGAAGATGAAATCAATGATATTAGTTCGAATACATACATTTTAATAACAAAATAATAATAATATTGAATGATTGAAAATCAATAGTAAAAAAATAATTTTCCACAACTTTAAAATAAATATCACAAAATTGCTCTTCATTTAAACGTATAGATAGAGCTAAATTAACATATATTTGTTTACCTAAACCATTATGTGTAGAAATAAAATTAACTTTATGTTTTATATTATAAATATTTATCAATTTAGTGTTTCTTGTACATTATGGTGTTAATATTCTCTAAAAGGTTAATCGATTTAATTGCTGAAAACATATTAAGTTAACAAATTTTGCTTTTTTATTTAACTATAAAAGTTTATTATCGTTTAATAAATAAAATATTTTCTATATATTTAAAACAAATAGTAGCTCCATATTAAAATATACACTTAAAGTAATTAAAATAAATTTCTATAACCATAGGATATACCATCTAAATTAGAGTAATAAGTTTTGAGTGAGAAAATATATATATATATATATATATATATATTTGTCTCTATAAATAATAATAATACGAATAATCTAAAAGAAACAAATACAAGTTAAATATAATGACTAAAGTCCGTATATCTAAGACAGAACTATAAAAAAATATGATTGTAAAAGGCAATAATATGGTTTTCTTGAAAAAGAAAATAGTTATAAGAAAGGCTATATATCAATGTAAAAAAATGAGATTTTTGCGATTAAGTTTTATTTTGTTTAGTATTAATTATAATAATAACATGGGCCATTATTTTCATGGTGGATTGCTTGAAATAAATTAAATATTTTGAATATATTCTATGAGTTTGATATGTTTACTTCCATGAATATTTATCATTTTCAAAATATAATTGATTAAGAAACAATATAATCTATTGAAATATTTAAAATTAAAAAATATATACAATAAAAAAAATGTATTGTTTAGAAGCTTTTCAAATATTAACTTGAAATAACCAATAATTTTGTAATTGATAATTATATAAATCCAATTAAAACAATATAAGACATTATCATAAATAATAAATATTTATTTTCTAGTGTTTTTGATAGGTTTATAAGAAATTTTACATTCTTAAATGTGTGATGCATATTTCTTATACTAGAATGAATATAGTTATATTATTTTTTAGAATATTGTAACAGTATATGAAATTAAAATTAATTTCCTATTTAAAGTCATTATATATATTTTCTAATGGTTTAAATCTAGTACAATATAAATTTTTTACTTACCCAATTATTTCTTTTTTTAGTTTAAAGATATAAAATAATCAAATAATTTAGTGAGGAGTTAAATAACATGACCAAATTATTATTTATTATCCCCTAGTTCAAAACCCTGCTACTGGTGTTCCTTCTCTTGGGATAAACCTTCCGTTTGATAGAACGGAAAAAGCTAAACAACAATGTCAGCTTCTAAGCTTGCACTGTACGGAATCGGAACGGCACTGTTCCGTACCCATCGAACCGTAACGGTTAATTCTTCCTTTCTCTTCTTCAAACCTATTACTCCCTTCACGCCACCACCGCAATTCCTGCGCCGAACCTCCTCCTCTTCCGCCGCCGTCGAAACCCTACCCTCCGTCGACCACCCCTGGCCGGAATGGGTCACCTTCGTGGACCGCTTGAACGCCAAAGGTTACCTCTCCAAGCCCTCCTCTTCCGACGACACCGTAAGCGTTTACACCAACATCAACTCTCTCAAAGACGCTTGTCTCAGCTTCGCGCGCGACCGTTACGACCTTTTCAAGTGCGTTCGTTTTCTCATCCCTTTTAAACACTTTGGGTATAATTCTCTTTAAACACTTTTACGATATGACAATGAGAAGGAAAAAAAATGAACTGTGTTGCTCCAGGAGCTAAACTTTGCTAGCTAGCATGTAACTTAATATGTAGAAACTTTTTATTCTCTTTACTTTTGTCTCCTAAAACTATTTTATGAAAACTTCAGTCCGAACAAGGCCTTAGTTTCATTACTTTGGTTTATTTGGTGATAAGATAAATGGGGGAAATAGAAAGCTGTTTTTATTTTTTGTGTTGGTTTTAGGGTCCCTATTTTCAGAGAAGAGAACTAAGAAGAAAAAAATGAAATGAGTTAAAATTAGTTTATGCATGATATAACTTCTCCAAAAAAAAAATTTAAGCTAATTTTAATCTAGGATTTCGTTTTTTCTTCTTATTTTTACTCTTCTGAAGGTTTTTATGGAGAAGTTTGCCCAAATATTCCCTTGTTCAAAATTGACTATGTAAGAGTTCATGACGAGAATGCTATATCTATATATGGGAATGATATGTGTATATATGATAATGGTTGATGTATATATATGAGGTTATTATATTGTAAGGAGTGCTAGGAACACAATCTCTTACCCATTCTCTCTTATTGATTAAACACATGGTTGTATTTGATTAACATTTATTGAAAACTTTGAAATCAGGATATTTTATTACATAAAGACATGGGATAACCAATTTTGTAATTTTCAATAAACTTCAAATAACGCTAAAAGGGTGTATAATGCGTTTTTAACATTTCTCTTGTTACTTGTTATGTTATGCAGGTTGCTGTCGATGAGCGATGTCCAAGCAGTTGTTGAGGGAGGGTGCCCGAATCTTCTCCGCAAAGCTGTTAATTCGGCTAAGAGGCTGAGAGCACAACTGCAATTAGATGAAGGGGACGTATGTGTGTTAGTGCATTTTCTTTAATTTTTCGTAAGAGAAGTATTTATGGTCCGAATTTACTTGTTGCACCTTTTGCAAGTAGTCTATAATTGTGTGAAAGAAAATCTTATGCTTCATAAATAGTAGTACGGAATTTTACTCAATAATGAAATGCGAGAGTTGGAGAATGTATTCTTACTATTTCTTCTAGTTAACACATCAATATGTTAAATGTTGTTATTTGTTAGTATTGGTCAGTGTATGAGATCAAATTTTATTTTTGTTCTACATGATTTTTTTCCGGGGGCGTTTTGATTCCCTATGGTCTGATAAGGTAAGTTTGCTTTCATCCAGGTTTGTGGTGCTTGCAACCTACGAAGCTCCTGTGATAGAGCTTATGTGATTTTAAAGAATTTTCAAAATGATGCTCGAACTGTGGATATAGTTCGAATACTTTTGTTCTATGCACTGGATCCACTTGTCCTTTCAGGAGGAGGAGACAAACAATCTGGCCGAGAAGTTATTGAATCATCTGTCAGAAAACTTCTGTGTCAGCTGATTGAGTTGAGTGAGTCCCCCACTCCCCCTCCTACGCATGCTTCGTCAAAGCCTACTACTGCACGGGATGCTGTGGGAGAAGGCCAATCTCTAAGTGTTTCAAGTAATCGGTCGTTTAAAGATGTTGAGATGAAGAAAGGTGACTGGACATGTCCAAAGTAAGTTATTTTAGATCATGGAATCGTATTCTTTGTGTGTGTAGTAACTTCTCACCTGAATCCTTGAACTTTCAATTTTTTGCGTTTTCACATAAAATTTTAAAGGAATTGCTAGCAGAAGTAAATTTCCTCCATCCGCTAGGCATTTTACTTAAGAAATCCAGCAAGTCATCTATCATCTATTATAACAACTAGATATTGTAGATATAAAGCTTTATCTTAAAACTTGCAGTGAAAATTCTACTTTGGTCTGGCATAATAAAATTTGTTGTGTTTGATTGTTTTAAATATTCTTGTAGAATCATTTTTGGCCATGATATGAGTGGATTTGTGTTATAATTATATCCTTTTTGTCTGTCATAGAAGTTTTTTTCCCCAGTGTGATAGCTTTTAGTGATTATACTTATTTAGAAAAATTGTTGACCTGTGGGAAGAGTGTATTTGTTTTATATCCGTTTTATGAACGATCCAAGTTTATTTTCTGAGTGATAGTTTTCAGTGATGGTAGTCAATCGGAAGTATTTTTGGCAGGTGGATGATTGGATTGATTTTATATCCCTTTTGTCATTAATGCACTTCTTCCTTATCATGAATATTGATGATTTAGCTTTCCACAGTTATCTCTTATAGTGGAGATGCTACTTGTTGTTTCAATCTTAAATTAGATCCCAGCTATTTGATAATTCACTATTAAGAGTTTTACCCAAAATTTCTTGCAGATGCAATTTTATGAACTTTGCAAGAAATATCCAGTGCCTGAATTGTAATGATGATAAGCCTAAGGATATTAACCCGCTCACTGCTCAAATGAAGCAAGGAGACTGGACCTGTCCCCAGTAAGTCCTCTAGTTGCTTGCTAGCTTCTCTCACAACAAGCAATAGTCAATTTCTGTGTGTTTATCAGCTTCCTTTTCAAAGAGAATGTGATAACATCAGTTAATTAAAAACAATCAAACTAAATGAAGGGCCTCTGAACCTATCCTATGAATTTTTTTCTTACAAGTTTTCTTTGTTGTTCTGTTCATATGCATTTATGCATGTCAAACTGTTCATATGTATTGTAACATTTCTTTTATTTTTCCTATGTTTTGTATTGATGCTGTCTTTTAAATACAAGTGTTAAATTACCCCTTATTTAGTATCTTCTGGTCTGCTGATGATTGCTCTTTGGTTTTGTTACAGATGCTATTTTTTAAATTTTGCCAGAAACACACGATGTCTAGAATGCAAAACAGAGGGGCCAACAAAGGAAGCCACTACCATTACTAATGAAGTTGAAATGAAAAAAGGAGATTGGACTTGCCCACAGTGAGTTCCCTGTTTCACTGACAAGGAAAACCCCATTGATCGTTTTTTTTTTATTTTCTGTTTGTTGTGATAGGAGATGAGTAAATTTCATGTCAATAATTCAAATTTTGATAACTGTGTAAATTTAAACAATGATAACTTTCACACATCAATATGATAATCATTTTACTAATATCTCTGTATTCTGTTACCATTCTTTTCTTTAATATCTTTCATTTTTCATTCTTCATTCTCAATAAATATTTAGTTTTGTAAAGATCCTTTTATTTGCTATGGGATCCTTTTGTTTAATTTGACTTTTATTAATTAATTCATATTTTTTTTACTTACAGATATCAGAGCATGTTTCTAACATTTGTTTAAAAATGCCATTTAATGTTAGGTCCCTCAATTTGCATTAATGATGAAATTCCTCAAAGCCTCAGTTTTAAAAGTTCTTTCCAGCAAACTCATCCGTATGATCGAATTGTGCAATCACTAGAATACCCAACCTCGTGATTTAATTATTGTAATATATTGTAGACTTGATTGTATGTTAAGCCCTATATATCTAATCTGTTGTTGCTGCAGTCTAATCTATTTTTATTCATTTTATTGCTATGTTATGGTGTACAGATGTAGAGATTAAGTTTTGGTCATTAGGAAATAGGGGTATTTTAGTGGCCACATATATATATGATTTGATTAAATCACATTCTTAAGAATTATCTTCTTTGCTTTATTTTTATCGTAATTTATGAACTTTAGTTACTTGTATGTTACTCCATATGTATTCTGTAATGGAAACACCTTACCGTAATGTTGTCGATAGTTTATTGGTTCTTTAAGACTCTTTTATCCATCTCAAGCTAAACTGTAAATCACAGTAAAGTTTCAGTAATAGTAGTTACAATTTCAACATGAGCAAGAGCACAATTTATATTACATTATGATTAGTGATATCCAAGTTCAGCAGTAGATGACTAGAATGAATGACTTTTTAACAGTTAATATACAGTGGCATGAATGTTTTTGTACATGCAGATGTGGGTTCATGAATTATGCTAGGAACACGAAATGTTTGCGTTGTCCCGAGACAAGGCCTAAGAAATATCGTGGGGATTGGAATTGTCCCAAGTAAGCTATCTTTCTCTTCCCCCGTCCTACTTTGTGTATATATGATCTCTTCCATTATGCAAGGAGTACATAATCAATATGTTGACATGTGATAAACAGTTTGTTCATTTCATGGATGTTCCTATGTATGTAGGTGTAAGTTCATGAATTTTGCTGATAAAATGAAGTGTTTGCATTGTCAAGAGCCAAACCCTAGTTCCAAGAAATATCATGGGGATTGGGGTTGTCCAAAGTAAGTCCGTTGTTTTACTTACTTCCCTCCTCATCTTATTTTGTTGCACATTTAAAGTTTGTCGTTTCTTGTATTACTGTGTGTATAGATGTAATTTCTACAATTATGCAAGAAATATGGCTTGCCTGAAGTGCAACACTGAACGCCCCAAAGAACAACGAACTATGGACTATCATGCAGATCATGAATGGAGACGATCAAACTGATAAGGAAAAAAAAAGTCATCAGGATTTTTCACATTGGGATGGGAGGTCACAGTTTTGGTTATATATGCACTCACTCTCTGCCCATTCTTTTTTCTCAATCTCCTAATTAATGTGATGCTAAGTGCTTCTTCACTTTTCAAAACGCCATAAACAACCATTACCATACTCTAATGTTATTTGGTTGAACATGAATGTTTTTACGTAATAATTTATAGATCTAAAAGCAAATTTACAGAGATTTGTATTGTAGCATTATTTTGTTTCAGATTGTATCTAACCCTATGGAATTCTCGTTGAGATAAATGTTTGCAAATACACATTTAGAACTAATTCGAATCAAAGATTATGAACAACATAATTTGAATAAACATGACGATGCATTTTACCCATTCCAATGTGTCATCAGAAGTTACAAACAGTAGCTTGGTATTTCTCTTAGTTGACGTGATCTTGTAATACATGTTATATACGAAGATTATAATTATGAAGGATAGATTTTAAGGCACACTTGACCTATGAAAATCACAATCAAGTTCTGTTTTGACAAGGCAATTGCAAGGGCTGATGCAATTTTTAAAGGTATTTAAGTTACTATTTGCTAAAATTCTTTTTGCATTCAATTTAAATTATTAAAAATTTCTTTGGTGTTTATATATTATCGTAATTTCTATTTATTGAGAATTTCTCCATTAACTCATTGATGGGATCAGCTTCAACAATGCTCATAGGTTCATGATTTTTTCAATTTTTTTTTGTTGACAACTGGTTAGTTATTTTTTGTTTCAAATGACATGTATCAAGGACTCAATTTTTTTATTATTAAGTAGATAATGTTCCTAATGAGTGAAACTTTTAGAACAAGAATGAATTAAAATGTTCCTAATTTAGATGTTTTTTATTATATAAGATTTGGCATTTTTTTTATAATTATAATAGAAATTTATAGAATAAATTCATGATTTTTTTATTTTTAATAAAATTTATGTTATTTGTTATTATTAATATTGTGTTAAAATTATGTCTAAACTCTATTAAAATTATGTTAAAAATGAAAAAAATTTATTAAAATTGAACTTTTCATTATACATATTGTATGAGTGTCATGTGGGTGTCGGGTATTGAACACACGGACACACACTTCATAGTATAATCATGAGCCTTATTTGCAAGTTGATCTTTGAAGATGGAGTGAAGAATTGTGTTGTACATTACCACGTTAGGCTTAGTTGATCCACCTTCAATTATTCTGATCAACTGGATGGCAGTTTTGGTTTCTTCTATTATGAAGAATCCATTGATCAAAGTCCCGTATGATGGTAGAAAAAATTGTTAGAGAAGATTCGGAGATCTAAACCTTGGGGTGGATATGATTCCTGATCACATTAGTTACAACTTACTCACAATGACACAAGTTTATGAAACAAAATGGTGAACAACAAATGATAGATCTTGAGTTAAAAGTTATTTTTTATCACCTTGGAATAGATTAGGTGAAGGAAATTCAGATTGGGAATGGATGGAGTGTTGAGGTTCAGAGATAGAATTTGCATTTCAATTGATCTGATATTAAAGAAGATGGTATTGGATGAGGGGCACAAGAATCATCTTAGTTTATATCCTGAGATGACTAAGATATACTAGGATCTAAAGAAGTCCTTCTACTAGTTGATCATGAAGAATGATGTTGCTCAATATGTTGTTGTTCATTTAACCTGTGAGAAGGTCAAGGTGAAACATTAGAAACTGTGTGGGATGTTATAACTAATGGAGATTCTTGAGTGAAAATGGGATAACACTGATATGGGTTTTGTTATCCATCTATCATGGACAATCATAGGGCACAACTTGATTTCGGTGATAGTAGATAGACTAATAAAGAGTGTTCACTTTTAATCAGTTAACTTAAGGATTTTCATGGCTATATTGGCCTAGTTGTACATTAAAGGGATAGTCTAATTGCATGGAGTGTTGTCTAGTATCGTTTCTGATAGAGACCCTAGGTTCATCGTTAGATTTTAGTAGACACTATAAAAGGTGCTAGGTACCAAGTTAAGATTGAGCTCAGCCTACCATCCTTAGATAGACGGACAATTCAAGAGGAAAATCTAGTCACTAGAAGAATTGTTGAGATCTTGCACAATAGATCATCTAGGGAGATGGAATGAAATCCTTCCTTTAGTGGAATTCACTTGTAACAATAGTTATCATGCCAAAACATTGGAATGGCACCACGTGAAACACTATATGGATAGAAATGCAGGACACCTCTATCTTGGTACCATGATGGTGAACAAGTGTTAGTAAAACTCGAGTTGTTACAACTGACTATAGAGAAAATTTAAGAGATTCAGGAGAAGATGATGACTGCTACAAGTAGGAAGAAATCATATACAAATCAAAGACGAATGTTTCTGGAGTTTAATATGGGAGAATATGTTTTCTTGAGAGTAAATTATACTATAGGAGTTGGTCGAACTATAAAATCTAGGAAATTGACTCTGAAATTCATTGGGCCATATCAAAGTCTCTGGAAGATTGGTACAGTGGCTTATGAGTTGGCTTTGCCCCCTCATTTGGAAAATCTACGTAATGTGTTTCACATGTCCCAATTAAGGAAATATGTGCATGATCCGACCCATAGTTTGGAGTAAGATGATGTACAAACAAATTAGAGAAGACCTGTCTATAGAAATCAAGTTGTAAGGGTGACTAATTTTCAGATGAAGTAACTCTGAGACAGAACGGTCAACATGATTAAGGTGGTGTAGAATGATAAGATAGGTAAATTCACTTAGGAACTGGAGAACCAAATGAGAGAATTATATCTATTTATGTTTGTTGGTAAGTCAATTTTTGTGGACAAAAAAGTTTTAATGATAGGAAGATTGTAACAATCTAATATTTTAGATTATAAAAATATTAGATTATAAAAATATTTGGTTATAAAAATATTAAAATATTATATTATAAAGGTATTGGATTATAAAGATATTTTGTTATAAAAATATTAGGTTATAAAGATATCATAATATAAAGATAATACAATATAAAAAAAGCTAGTTGGATAATTTGTTTTCACATATATTTATTCTCTCTACCTCCATTCTCTGTATCCTCTCTACTCTTTCTATTCTCCCTATCCTCTCTATTATCCTCCCTATCCTCTCTATTCTCCTTATCATCTCTATTCTCTCTATTCTCCTTATCCTCTCTATTTTCCCTATTCTTTCTATTCTCTCTATTTCACATATATTTTTATATCTCATAATAAAATATCATATTTGTAGAATTTTTTTTTATTAAATATAAATTATATATAATATATGTTTAATTACAAATTAATACAAATTACATTCACAAACTAAATATGATAATAATAACAGTTTTTGAATCGTTACAATAATAATATCATAACAGTTCTTTTTTAGGATTAAAGAAATTAGAATATATGAGAATAATAACAATTTTTAATCGTTACAATAATAATATCATAACAGTTCTTTTTTAGGATTAAAGAAATTAGAATAAAGGATGGTCAGATAATAATAAAAATGTGAGTATATCATTATCCACTCTCACTCTGAATATACTAATATAAAAAATGAATTTGTGGCACTAATATAATATTGATTTACGAGAAATCGATGTTAAAATACATGCAGTGAGAATTTTGTAAATATTAGGACCACTTTTTATATGAATCGTCTTTATGATGAATGTAGAATGTCTTATATTAGCACACAAACTCGTATCTTCCCCTCACTTCTTCCCTTCAACCCTACCTGCGCAATTTTTTCATTTCTTCCATCTCAACTTAAGTTTTCGATGAGGATGAGAACATGGATAATATGCATGGATTTGACACCTTCGAAGACCAAATTCTGCTATAAAAGAAGAATTAAGGTAATTGGCACCATCCCTACTTGCTGCAATAAACAAGTACTATATAATACATTGTGCTGCAATAATAAGTACTATTACACATCCTTGCAGTTGTAAAATAATGATAGTTAAATACAACAACAGAGTCCTAAGTTAGCTTCTACCCCGAAAAAATGTGAAGGGTTTCTATGCAACAATTCATTCTCTCTTTTGTGAAAGGAGCGTAGGAAAGTTAGATCAAATCATGAATCAAGTTTGAACTAGGCATGGAGGGAAGCAACCTTCTGTGTCAACTCATCCAGAGTCTCATCAGTGACCTCTGTAGGTGGTTCCTCCTATTGAAGAAATAGGGTCAACATAATTAAAGGAGAAATGTACTCAAAGAGTAAAACACTGAAAATCAACATTTTCAGTGTAAATTATAATCATAATACAATTATTGGCCATTTCTTTGGTACAACAAGAAATCATAATCAATTATTGGCCATGATGCACACATACAATACGTGGATCACATATAAATCATAGACATTATGAACTGTTTCCTATATAGTGTACAGTTAGGAGTAGTTAAGATCATTCTTAAAGAGAAAAATTTATATTTTTAATTCACTAAGGGCAATGCTTCTATGTTTCTATACCATATATCCATACTAAAGAGAAAAAAAAACATTTCTTCTTGATGAAATTCCAAAAATCCAATAGATACATGTAAGGACAGCAATTGAAAGGAGAGTTAAGTACCTCTTGATCTTCTTTTTTTTGTTTGACATCTATACATTTTGAACCACTAATGCTGGCACTCTTCAACAGGCTACGTGCGCTGCAATTTGGCCTGGAGGATCCGTTTTGTGCATCTGGATTTTCAGAATCTGTCACATCAACTGCTCCAGTTGGCTTTTCAACATCATCGTTTTGATTATTTTCATCCTTGGGAGCAGGAACTCGCTCTCTGGAAAAAGTAACTTGAAATAATCAATGCAAGACTCTTGAGTGATAGTATCAGAGACAAAGTTTTGCAGGCATAACTACCAGTCTCATCTATGAACATAGTAAAGATAAATACCACTCTATGATGGTAATAAAAAATATAGATAAAATAAATCTCCAGAAGAACAAGACTACAGGGCATGGTGCCTTGTATGTTTGGATCTAGA
This sequence comes from Lablab purpureus, assembly GCA_030347555.1. Classification (NCBI taxonomy): domain Eukaryota; kingdom Viridiplantae; phylum Streptophyta; class Magnoliopsida; order Fabales; family Fabaceae; genus Lablab; species Lablab purpureus. The sequence continues at coordinate 2,514,864 of CM059257.1, read as the reverse complement.
AACTGTCCAGGAACCTTGGATGCTTATCCAAGACTTACCTAGGCAAGGAGGCATGGTGCCTCAGCAATGGAGTGCCTCGTTCACCTTTGCCAGAATGCTCCTCAAGATGTGCAAACTGTCGCTTGAATCGATCAACCCCACTGCAACAAGATAACACAAAATTACTGATTAAAATCCCAAGAAAGAGAGGATTTTAAGGATCCCACGTTGCACACAGTTCAGAGATGACATGCAGAAAAAAAAACAAGACAACCAACCATCAGTTGCTTCTCAAGAGTCATCAACAAAAACTAAACGTGCAAGTTAAATGTTTTGCTAGTGGAGGCTATAGCTCTTTATAAGAAATTGCGCAGAAAAAATCTAATAGAACTTTGGTGCAGTGCAGCAATAAATGTAAGGGATCGTAGCAATGGTCATAAAATCAGGTATCAAAAAAAGCATATCATAAAATTTGGCTCAATATCTTCTCTCATTTATCAAAGAACAAGCCTAGATGCAGGACAGACATGTCTACCGATCACATCTGCTTTCACATACACATGAAGCCATTACTTTCAAATGCGTAGACTGTTCAGACCATCAAGTACAATTCATAAAATGTGAAAACCAGACTAATAATCATTAAGGTAGAAGTTCTGCTAAGTATCAGTTTGGTTTAAAGTTGAGGAAAATTTATTTTGATAGAACTGAGGAGATGAAGCATGAGCATATTTTAAAGAAGGAAAAATCATTTCAATTACGAACAACATTAGAAAAGTTCCAAGTCAAGACAAGAACTACTCTATATTTAGGGGATAGTTTGTTCAAAAAATATCATATGATAGCACTATCAGAAATCTGAAAATCTGAAAACCAGTGAAGTTAGAGAGAGAAAGAGATAACATGAACTTCTCAATAGTCAGTATTACTGCCCTACCTTGGATACATGAAGCTTGTTTGTTCTCCACCACGAAGATATTCTTGGAGCATCTGAGGATGATACTCTAAAATCTGTTCAGTACAAATGTAAAACTCATTATGTCCAAGACACAAAAGAGAAGACAATAAATTATTAAATGATTCAAGCCATTGAAATGTATGGCCATACCTCACGATAAATCAACTCTCTAACATCATCCTTGGTCAATTTTCTCCTCTCAAACTCAAACTCGAGCTTTGAAATGGGTTGAGTGGACGGTTCACGGTCCACATTTGACAAACCATGGAAATAAGGGTCACTTAGAGCCTGCAATCACAGGCATAACAAAGAAGTAAGGAACTTTGGAAATTATCTGCACAATTATCTTAAAGAGGTTCATTTGGTACATTAAACGAAATTTCCTCTTTGGTAACTATCTGGGTAACTGAAGATCAACCTCTTCAGCTGCTGGACGATCTTTAGGATCAAATGAAAGTAATCGTTCCAGCAAATGAAGACCCAATGGATCTGCATTTGGAAATTTTTTGGTGAATGGAATAGGTTGCTTTTTCCTCATGCTACCAAGGTACCTTCTAGCCTTCTCGTTTCGAATCTGTAAAGTTAAGATTAAAAATTACTAACATGAGGACAAGTGAAAGGAAATAAAGTAACCATTAGAACAAACATGGGTGTTTTAGAACAGGAAGAACAGAAGCTTAGGATTAATATCATTATCCATTCCAGCATGATACAAGTTTGCCTATTGATGTTAAAAATTGTAGAATAGATTTGGATAAATTGACCTTAGAAATGGTTTCAGCAGGAGGAGTACCAAGCAAGTCAGTTATGAGATCCAATTGGTGCACTACATTTTTTCCCGGAAACAATGGCTTCCCACTGAGCATTTCTGCAAATATGCATCCAATGCTCCATATATCAATTGCAGGGGTATACTGCAAAAGGCAAGGATATTAAATTACACACACGTACATCAATACTTAAGTATTTTCATCTTCATATTTCGTACACAAATTCAAATCTTTGCAAAAATATAATGAAGAAGCAACTAAAACACAATGACTTGTATATATCATAAATATAATATTTGATGAATAAACAAATCAACTCTAACTTCAAGAAGTATTTTCATATGGGGTACTATATATGCATATCAAGCTAATTTTCAAAATTGAAAGGTATAACAAGAGAAGTGGACTATATCACATAATGAAGCACAACCAGATTTGGAGCCATACAGTTTAGATACATGTCACAAACTACGGGGATTCAAGGTAGGAATAATACAAGAATCTTACTTTTGAGAAAAAAGAACCACATAGTTCAGGTGCACGATACCACCGGGTTGCAACATAGTCCTTAATAAGAATAGGTAAAATTAGTCAGCAAAATGTTTAGAAGAATGATTCTGGAACAGAAATAATTAATTTGATTGCGCTTTCCAGCTGAAAATCTTAGAAGGCAGAAGCAGAACAGAAATAATAAGTGCATCAATTTCCTAGAATACTTACTGTCCAGAATATAGCTGATGGAGCCTCATTAAATGAAACTCGAGCAAGTCCGAAATCACATATTTTTAGTTTGCAATCAGCATTAGCTAGAATATTTTTTGGCTTCAAATCACGATGAAACACATTTGCTGTAAGAAAAAAAAAATTGTTTTAGTTTAATATCACTATCTGAAAATGTCAAGGACATAATTACAAGTATACCTGTGTGTATAAATTTCAGGCCTCTAAGAAGTTGGTACAAGAAAAATTGATAGTGCTCAGGGCTAAGATCATCATTTGCCTTAATCACTTGATGAAGGTCAGACTCCATCAACTCAAACACAACATAGACATCCCTGAACTCTCGTCGTGAGGGAGGAAGCATTATATGCTTGATTTCAACTATATCAGGATGTCGAAGCAAACGAAGGAGTTTGACTTCTCTTAGGATGCGTGTGGCATCCGACACATGCTCAAAGACATCATTGATTTTCTTAATTGCAACTTTTTCCCCAGTATGAAGTTGTATTTATAATAAGAAATTGCAGGATACATATGATCCAAAGAAATTGCAGTTTCATTAAATAATAAGAAAACCAAATATCACATTTCATAAATGATGATTTTACACTAAAGAAAAAGACACAAATGAAGTTGTATTTATTTGTTTGGTGAGTGATATAAAAAACCACAATCATCACAATCAACTTCAAATTTTCTATCTCTAAAAAAGATTAGTTAAACATCATTCTTGATCTATTCAAACACTAAAATAAAACATTGGATCTTGTTGTTGTCTATTCTGTAAGAGATTCTCCAATGGTTGAGCATCATCACCTTCCATCAATAATAACTTTTCAGTTGGAAATAATTTTGCATATTTTTCACACACTCAAAACAACTTTTTCAAATCTACCAACTTCCTCTCACAGATAAATCCAAATCATTGTGACTTTTCTATCTGCACTCACCATGGAATTCTGTGACTCCCCCTTTAATAGTTGATACATTTTTCATAGAAAATATTAAATGTGTTTGCTCACCTGATACAAACTTATGATTGTGATGGAGCATCAGTTTTGCAATTTTTCAAATTTCTTCCTTACTCATGGAAACATATCATTGATTCACACAACCTGTTGAATCTTTCTCTTTCCCATGTCACTTCATCTTGATCTTCATTATTTTTAAATCCTTGTAAAAAGAATATTGAGTTAAATAGGATTTAGTGTAGCAAAAGGGAAGAAGGTGTATTGTGACAATGAAAGAAGTGAATATGCTAAAAGTAACTTTTCTTTTGACACATCAATTTTAGATGAATACCATTTATTAAGCTCCTTTAAGATTTAGGAAAAATGATACCAAAATGTTATTTAGAAAGAAAGATTGCATTAATAACAACAAACTAATTATTTTAAAAGGAAAAATTATAAAAAGATTAAACAATAAAAATATAGCATACTGAAAAAAGCAAAACAATCACAGAGAATCAAAGAAAATATAGGATTGTGAGATTTTTATGTTTGTAGAGGAAACAATGGTTTAGGCAAAATATTTCAAAGACATGTGGAGTAACATTCTTGAGAGACACCCTAAAAGGTGCTATGTTAACTATTTTTTATTAATATAATTAACAATTTCAAAATTTAATATTATTCTATTGTTTATTATTTCTTTATAAATAAGGTGTGGTTTTTTAAAATGAGAATCTCCGACACTTATTATTTAAGGTTATGTTATGTTATACATGTAGAAATCTCTTTGTCTTTTCAATGTCAAAGCATTCTTTTAGGTCTTTTCATGTCACTGGCCTTGATTTCACCCCACAGCTTTGATTAAAGCCTGTTGGATTAGGTTGAACAAATTTGAAATCCATAAAGTTCAACATTCCACTTGTTATAAAATGGTAGGGACTTTTTGCATGCAACTCTTTTTCCTCATCATTGAGGCCCCTTTAACAAACTTCAATTAAACAAAGATTAAGATAATTTATTACAACAAAACAAAGTCATTAAAAATATGTGGTGCCCCACCAACTAATAGTGAATAGATGGTCTTAATAAACTACAAACTTACTCACATGTGTATATATTATTATTATTATTAAATTTGCTAAATAAGAGAAAACTATCTGTAGTTTTGATCACTACAAAAATTGAAATCAACCAAATTAGTCTATGAGAATGAAAATTACAGTTTTAACTTCTACAAAGAAAAAAAAAGTCCATTCAGTCTTTCATTAAATTTATCAACTTTTTTTCTTCTTTTAAAAAAATGGTAGTTATCATTTTGTGGATATTAATATAACTTATTCCAATTTTTTTTAAAAAAAAGCTATTCTAAATAAATTGTTTTTTATTATATATTTTTCTTATTGGTGTATGAGTTTATATGGTAGTACAAGAAAGGAAGTAAGAGGTAAAGCATGGAAATGTGTGAGTATGTTTCATTCATTTTAATGTAAAACAAGTTCATTAATTTAAAACTCATGATTATTTTTTCAACAATTATTGTTATTATGAAAAAAATGCATTCACATGTGTTAAAATGCACTATCCTGTTATTTTTTTTAATATGAAGAAAAATTACTTATATTTGCATGATAAATACACTATAAAAAATAATATCTATAGCTACAGACACTTTTATTTACATACAATAATAGAATGTAGGTAAAATCAAAATTTTTCTTTACCCACATAAATTTAGTGTAACTAAAATTCAAAAATCTATACTTACATATATTTAATATTGGTAAAAACTAATAACACTAATAACTACATTTACTTAATATATATAAGATTTTAAAATAATATATTTAAATTATGTAAATTTAATAATATTATTAAATAATATAAATTTGTTAATAACTAATTTATTCGGTAAAAATTATATTTATTTTAAAAATTTATACAATTAACATTTATTATTATTAATATTTTTAATTTATATAAAATAAAGGATAAATATTCTAAGAGAAAATAAAAAAATAAGAATCAATTTTTTAAAAATATATGTTGTGTATAATTTTAAATATAAGAATTAATTTCTCTATGGTGTATTTTTCGATTGTTATGTCTTTGCATTTTTATACATTCTCTCGGTATAAAAATATCAGCAGGTTTGGGTTTTTATTTTATTTTTTGCTTAGTTTTATTTGGTTTTCGTAAACCCCATTTTCTCCCACGCCATTGAGTTAGGTCAACATCCAAGTCTGGTAACATCCTCCTCCGAATCAATCTGGTAACAGAAGATGAGGAAGGAATATTGAAAAAATTGAAGAGCAACAAGGTGTTTTGAGCAAGGAGAAGGCACAATCGTGCTGAGGAAGATTACGAGTAGCAAAGAGTAGGCTACGATCTTGCTCCGCCGCTGCTGTTGGGGTACGGTCTTGCTCCGCCGCTGCTGTTGGGATACGACGTGGTGGATGTCTTCATTTTATAGGTACTATTCAAAACCACTATAACTTTGGAGATGTAGATCTGTTAAGTTTTATGCAGGTATGTTTAATTGAGAGTGATGCTTAGAATGTATTTTGGAATTGGGATATTTACAGTGAATGAGAGCTAGATACAGAGGTAGAAATTGGGAAATTAGAGGTAGAAATTGAGAAATTAGAGGTAGAAATTGGGGAATTGGAGGTAGAAATTAGGGAATTGGAACTGAGTTTTTTATCCAACTGGTGGCGATTCCTCTCACGTTTTGATTTGTGCTTTCTGATCCAACTCAAACAATCTCCCGCGACGCAAATGTGTGTAGGGGGAGAGAACAGAAAGGGGGTACCATCGTAGCTACTAATTGCTAACCCCTGTCTCTCTCTCTCGCATGCACGCACACTTGCTCATGTAATGGGAAAACTAATACTAATAGTGAGTATTTGAATTTGAGCTGTTGATGGGTATTGATTGGCATTTGATGAAAATGAGAAATGGGCTCCATGTGCCCATAATCACAGTAGAGTTGAAGGCATGGCCCTGAGATGAGTTGGTGAAATTAAGGAGGAGTTGGTGTGTGACTCTTGGTCTATGGCCTATTCTAATCTTCATCCTACTAACTAACCCATTTTACACTCTAAATTTACCTACCTTTTTCATATCATTTCTACTACCCCTATTGTTGTCATGTATTTAATAATTCCCTCACCACTAATCATGGAATTGTGTCAAGATGATGTCATTCTCAAATTCTTGTTCTGCAAAAAAAATTATACAATCTTAGGTTGTTCCTTCTCAGTTTTTTTACTAATGAAGATTGAACTGGGTTTTTCTTTTAAATTGTTGTAAAATTTCAAATGAACAAGTCGTATTATATAGTAAGAATTAAAAAAAAGGACTATTTACGTAAAATTTAAATAAATATGACCAAATTCCGTAAAAAAAATTGTTCTTCTTCTTCTTCTGTGTGTTTAACAGCATTTTATAGGACTAGTTTAAACTGTGGGGATTGTCTGTATGGGTTCTTCTGCTACACTGATCATTGATTCAAAGTGTGCTTTTAATTTGGTTCAACATCAGTCGTTGATCGGGCTTTTGACTTTAAGGAGTAGGAACACCAAATTTAATAGCTAACTTAATAAAAATACAGAGAAATTATTTGAGCTCATAAAATTGCTTACATGTGTGACATGATTACAGAGTAGTAACAGAAGGAATGCACACTAGTTTAGCTTCCACATTAATCAACACACCAAACCAAACCTGTGAATGGATAATAAATAGCTACAATTGGGTTTGGATATTAACAACTGGTTGTTAGTGGTTAGCTTGGGAAATTCTTCTCCATAGATCAGTATAAAGACTATAACTTCTAGATTAAGTGTAATAATTTTAATAATATAATAGTACTTACAAGAGTTAATCAAGATGATTTCACAGGTTTATGTTTTTCTAACTCACTTTAGATCCTTTAATTAACCAACTTTTTTTATTCTATCATGTTTTTCTAACTCACTTTAGCAGACTAATTCTTCTTATAAATATCATTAATTTAATTGGACTTAATTAGTTTGAGGTAACTATTACTCTTTGTTTTACTAAACAATGTGGTCCGATTGATCTTTTTTTTTGTCCCCACCCTCCTAACAATTCATGTATCTGGTGTTCTGTCTATCATGGAAAGCAAGTGCATAATGATAGTAATAATTGTTGAAAGCATTAGGTGTCTATAGAGACACTTTCCAGTCTCAAAACAGTAACTCTTGGCTTCTCAGAAACTAAGAAAGTTTCAAGTTCACAAAAATAACATCCTGAACTGCCCCGTTGGTGGACTTCTTGCGTCCCCATGTACAACACAATCATAATTTCTTCCATATGAATGAAATTAACACATTTTAAGGAGTGTTGAATGAATGGATGAAATTCTGGTATTAGTGTTGTTACTCACATCATACATGCTACATCTGTTATATATGGATTCAGTGTATACATTCTTGCCACGTGTCCAACTAGGCATAATTTAAGACTTCCGTGGTTGACAGAACAGGAGTTATTTATAAAATGTTGTTGATTATTTGTGATTTGATGATGTTTTTTAAAGCTTGTTAATTGTGTTTTATACTGTGCTGAATGCGTGGTTAATGTTTGTTGAATGATTTAGAATTGTTTGAGATGTTAGATTACCTGTAGAAGATTAATCAATTGAATAATGATAAACTGTGTTTTTGTGTTTCATCAGTTAGTCTACTAATTGTACTTCTCTAGTCGACTATTTTCATTAAATGTACCAGGTATACAGGTTTAATGAAAATAACACACTGGTCTATGTCTTCAGTCGACTATTCTGTTCTTCGTACCTTCCTTATGCAGTATTACGTACAAAACGTGTTTTGACTCTTTCAAAAAGCCAAGACCCATTACATTTCGCTTTGCCTATAAATACAATCTTCGAAGACGCTCCAAGAGGCGAAAGAAAAGAAGAGAGAAGCTACAACTTTCACAAGCAAGAAGATCTGCATTGAGTTTTTTCGTTTTCACTGTTTTGTCAAGAACTTTCTTCTGTCATTGTAATTTTTGTATTCTTTGATCTCTGATTAGAGATTGTGAGTGGGTTTTAGAACCCTGCGACTGTGATTAGGGTGATCACAGAGACTCTGGTTGAGTCTGTGGGTATTAGTCTATTCTATAGTGTTTAGGATAGTCTCTTTTGATTTCTTGTAGTGTTCAAGAAAGGTTCTTTTTGTGTAAAGAATACAATCTTTTATAGTGATTAGGATCTGCGGGTTGCGGATCATAGACTGGACGTAGTTCTTTTACAAAGAACGAACCAATATAAATTTTGGTGTCATATTCTCTCTTCTCTCATCATCTTATATATTGTGCAGTAAGAACTAACCTACTATTTCAAGAATATCAGTCGGCTAATTTTCTGCAAATTGAACCAGTAGTTTTTTCTTTTACGAATAAGTTTCCATTAAAGTTGCATATCAATTCAACCCCCCCCCCTTCTTGATATTATTCCGCTGCTAACAATTGGTATCTAGAGCAGGTTCTTGTAAGGTACTCAAGTTCAAATCAAGAATGGGAGACAAGCTTCCCTTTGCGTAAGGTGCCTCTACCAACGGACCCCTCTTTTGTAGGTGCAAACTATTCGCTTCGGAAGGCCAAAATGAAGATCTTTTTCGAATCGGTTGACGAGGCGTGTGGGATGCTCGTGGTTAATGGTCCATATATCTCTACCATCAAAGGTGAAGATGGAAAGTCTGGTTGAAAAGTCATGGGAGCAGTGGTCTGAAACAGAGAACAAGAAGGCTCAATTCGACAGTAAGGCTAAGAATATATTAACCTCTGCTCTTAATCTTGATGAATTTTTCAGGGTTTCACAGTGCACCACAGCCAAAGAAATGTGGGACATCCTTCAAGTAACACACGAAGGCACAAATGAAGTGAAAAGGGCAAGAAAGCATACTCTCATACAAGAGTATGAGATGTTTCGAATGCAGTCTGGTGAAACCATCCAAGATGTGCAGAAACGATTCACGCACATAGTGAATCATTTGCTTGGATTAGGGAAGAAGTTTGATGATGAAGAGCTTAACATAAAGGTGCTAAAATGCTTGAGTAGAAGTTGGCGACCAAAGGTTACAGACCATTCGGAAACTAAAGATTTGACGAGTCATGAGCACCGCAACATTGTTTGGGAAACTCGAGAGAACATGAATTGGAATTGAGCGAAGTTGGATCAAATCGAAAATACTGAAAAACACAGACAAAAGCTTAGCACTAAAAGCCAAGGAGTCGATTAAGAGTGATGAAGAGAAAGATGATGACAAGATCTGAGTTTGCAATGTCTGGTCAAAAGTTTGGTAAATTCCTTAAAAGGAAAGACAGTTCAAAGGACGATTTCGGAGGAGGTATACCGAGAAAACCAGATTTTAATTCCTCTAACTTTTCATGTTTTAATTGTGGACAGCTAGGACATCTCAAGGCAGATTGTCCTCTGTTAAATCAAAGAAAAGAAAGAAGTCAAGAAAAGAATGAGAGAAAGGACAAACGAAGTCAGTACTACAAGAAAGGGAAGAAAGCTTATATGGCCTGGGATGATAGTGACTCCGAGAAATCTTCAAGTTCAGATTCGAATCCGCAAATCAAGCCAATCCGTGTCTTGTAGCCAATGAAGATACTCGCTAGTCAAGTAAGTTCATGTGATTCTGATATGAGTGAGAATTATGACACTCTGTTTAATGCTTTCATTGAATTTCATGATGAAGCAAAGAAGATGGAATATCAGTATAATCGGCTAAAAGGACTAAATAGTCGGCTAGAAAATAAAGTGCGAGAACTGGAAGATCAAAATAGCGGATCGAAGGATGAAAACAGATCAACTAAAAGATAATGTACTGCAACAAAAAGATTCTGAAAGATCCGTAACTGATAAAAATGAATCTGCGAATTGTGAAAATTGTGTTAACCTTCAAAATAAAGTTGGTTATTTGATCAAAACATTGGCAAAGTTTCAAATTGGTCATAATACCTTAAATCAACTTTTACATTCTCAAATTGCTTTTTCAAATGGAAATGGACTTGGTTATGGAAAACGTTATCATGCTGCAAAGAACAAATCTTATCCCAGGAACAGATTTAAAACATGTTCTTATTGTTTGAAACATGGTCATATATCTAAATTTTGCTATGTCAAGAATTTTGGGATTTCAAGAGGTGAATTTTATTGAAAACCTAAAACACATGTTGTTCCTAACTTGAAAGGACCCAAATGGCTTTGGGGGCCTAAATTTGTCAATTAAACCTTGTTTTTGCAGGTCTGTCATGGAGCAAAAAGAACCTTATGGTATCTGGACAGTGGATGCTCCAAACACATGACAGGAGATAAATCAAAATTGATGAATTACAAAGAATGTGAAGCTGGAACTGTGACTTTCGGTGATAACAGCAAAGGAAAAATTAAGGGATTTGGAGATATTGGCAATCTGTACTTCCTCACAAATTAAAAATGTACTTTATGTTGAAGGACTAAAACACAATCTCCTAAGCATAAGTCACTATGTGTGACAAAGGTATGAAAGTCATCTTTGATGCAAAATTCTGTGTCATTTTCAATTGTTTAACTGCAGATATAATGCACATTGGGAGAAGAGTAAACAATGTCTACATGTTGGACATCAACTCTTCAAATCACAAAGATATTTGTTTGCTAACTAAAGAAGATGATAGCTGGCTATGGCATAGAAGGTGTGGTCATGTCAACATGCGGTTGTTGAATAAAATCGATTGCAAGAGTCTTGTTAGAGGACTTCAGAATGTGAAGTTTGTGAAGGACAAAGTCCGTGAATATTGCCAAAAAGGAAAGCAGTCAAAAGCTCATTTGAATCAAAGAATTTCATATCAACAAGGAGACCTCTTGAATTGCTACATCTTGATCTGTTCGGCCCTTCAAGAACAGTAAGTTTAGGTAACAATTCTTATGTACTTGTGATAGTTGATGATTTCTCCAGGTATACATGGACACTTTTCCTTTCCTCAAAAGATGAAACTTTTCATGCTTTCAAAAGATTTGCTAAGATCACTTCAAATGAAAAAGATTTGAAAATTGTTTCCTTAAGAAGTGATCATGGGACTGAGTTTCAAAATTTACATTTTGAAAAGTTTTGTTCTAAATATGGCATTTCTCACAATTTCTCTGCACCTAGAACTCCACAGCAAAATGGAGTTGTTGAAAGGAAAAACAGGACTCTACAGGAATGTGCAAGGACAATGTTGAGTGAGTCAAAGCTACCAAAGTATTTCTGGGCAGATGATGTATCAACTGCTTGTTATGTACTCAATAGAGTGTTACTTAGACCTATACTAGATAAAACACCATATGAGCTTTCGAATGATAAAATACCTAGTATTGCATATTTTAAAGTCTTTGGATGCAGGTGCTTTATACTCAACAATGGAAAAGTATCATTAGGTAAATTTGATGAGAAAGATGATGATGGCATTTTTCTTGGTTATTCATTGACTAGCAAAGCATACCTGTTTTCAACAAGAAGAATTTAACTGTAGAAGAGTCTATCCATGTTGTGTTTGATGAGATTTTATGCCAAAAGAGAGAAAAGGTAACTCTCTTGCAGTGCTCGATGATGAGACGCTGAGGAATCCAAGAAGAATGAAGATGCTGCGAGAAAAACCGATGAAACTGTCGAGCAGGGATGAACAAGTCGACTATAATCCTGATTCGATCGACTACCTGCAGACACACGATACATTACCTAAATCCTGGAGAACACAAAAGGGCTATCTCCGGACAACATTATTGGGAATGTTGAGAAGGGAGTGACTACTCGTAACTCTTTGAATGAATTCTGCAATCATATGGCCTTTGTTTCTCAAATAGAACCAAAGAATATTAATGATGCATTGCTTGACCATAACTGGATAACTGCTATGAATGAATAACTGAATCAGTTTGTTAGGAATGATGTTTGGAAACTAGTTCCTAGGAATAATACAATGAATGTGATAGGAACTAAATGGGTTTTCAAAAAGAAGCTAGATGAAAATGGTATTATTACTAGAAACCAAGCTAGACTTGTAGCAAAAGGGTATAATCAGGAAGAGGGCATATACTATGATGAGACTTATGCACCTGTTTCTAGATTAGAAGCTATTAGGCTATTGCTTGCATACGCACGTCTTAATTGCTTTAAACTTTATCAAATGGATGTCAAAAGTGCTTTTCTTAATGGTTTCATAAATGAAGATGTATATGTTGAACAACCACCTGGTTTTATTGACTCTAAGCTTCCTAACCATGTCTTCAAACTCAAAAAGGCTTTGTATGGTCTTAAGCAGGCACCAAGACAGTGGTATGAGAGACTCACAACCTTTCTCATATCACAAGGCTTTAAAAGAGGAGCTGTGGATAAAACTCTCTTTATCAAGAAAGTTGTAAATGATCTTATGATTGTACAAATTTATGTTGATGACATAATCTTTGGTTCATCTAATCCCTCTTTGTGCCAAGAGTTTGCAAAATCTATGCAAGGCGAATTTGAAATGTCTATGATGGAAGAATTGAATTTCTTCCTAGGATTGCAGGTGAAACAAATGGAAAATGGAACCTTCATTAGTCAAGCCAAGTACTGCAATGAGTTGCTGAAAAAGTTTAATATGGAAAGCTGTAAAGAATCAAATACACCAATGTCATCAAACTGTTATCTTGATATTGATGAATCTGGGAAGGCTGTTGATGCAACTATGTACAGAGGGCTGATTGGATCCTTGCTTTACATCACAGCTAGCAGACCTGATATCATGTTTGCAGTTTGTCTTTGTGCAAGATTCCAAGCTAATCCCAAGGATTCACATTTCACAGCAGCTAAACGTATCTTAAAATACCTCAAAGGAACTGTGAATGTGGGACTATGGTACTCTACTGGTAATGAGCTAAATCTTGTTGGATATACTGATTCTGATTTTGCAGGTTGCAAATTAGACAGAAAAAGCACCAGTGGAACATGTCATTTGCTTGGAAATTGTTTAGTTTCGTGGACAAGCAAGAAACAGGCATGTGTTGCACTCTCAACAGCTGAAGTTGAGTACATTGCAGCTGGTAGTTGTACAGCACAGATTCTATGGTTGCAACAACAGCTAAGTGATTTCAATCTACATCTTTCTGATATACCAATCTTGTGTGATAATACCAATGCAATCAACTTAACTAAAAATCCTATACAGCATTCTAGAACCAAGCACATTGAAATAAGACACATTTTATAAGAGATCATATTGAAAAGAAGGATTATAGGATTGAATTCATTTCTACAAATGATCAGCTAGCTGATATATTCACTAAGCCACTTAGTCGTGAAAGATTTTTCAAACTAAGAAATGAATTGGGTATCCTGAATATCAATCATATCTCTTAAAAATTTTCTCTGCTGAGTTGATTAGTTTGTTAATTGTATGAAATAGTGTGCTTATTTCATTAAACTGACAATGTTATCTTACTGTTGCAGATTTCAGTGTGTTAATTTCATGAAACAGTCGATTTATTTCATTAAACTGACAGCAGTGTATTACTGTTTCGAAAATAATCTGCTTATTTTCAGGAAATAACAAACTTATCTCATTAATTGCACCTGATGTTGTTGAACAAACCCATTAATTGCTTTGACTAGCTGACTAATCCTTGTAATCACAATTAAATTCAATTGCAGTTCCAAGAAATCAGTGTTTAATCAAATCAATTCAGTCATTTCTGTAAAACGAATGGTTCAATGCATTTTAAATTCACAGCATGAACACTTTTAGCTACATGTGCACTTGCTTTATTGGGTTTCAGATGTGGTTTTCCATTTTTCAAAGTATTCTCTGCATTTCTCTGAAGTCTGAGCACCTGTGGTTGAGTCCAAATCTGCTCAAAATATTTTGACCATTAACTCACTGCTGAACATGCATTCGTATCCCCTGTTTGGTCTATATATGTTGAATTTCTCTTTAAGACTAACACTTGCATTCTCCATACTCTGTATCTCTGCATATTTTCTATCAGTTCATCCTTTTTCTCTCCAGTTTTGAAATGACGAACAGTGATGATTCAGACGCCCCTATTGGAAATTTGTTTCAAAGATTAAGAAGATCAATGAGGAACAAAAAATCCTCACGATCAACAGCTGCTTCATCAGGTAGAAGAACAAGGGTTCTACATCCGGGACACAAACAGATCCCATTGAGATTCCTGAGCAAGCTGCTGATCCTTCGAAAGGCGATTTCCAAAAGGTATAAATTGAGGGTGAGACTCCTCAGCAGGTGAATCCTCCACCACCTCCTTCTCCTCCTACTGAAGAAGCCAATGAGGAGACTGAGTCAGATGAAGCTGATGAAGATGAAAACACTGAAGTTGTTGTCTCTGTAGAACAAAGGATGATGATGAAACAGATTCTAACTCCAAAGATCTTGAAGTTTAGCTGGTTGGAGACGGAAAATCTGAATTTTGTGCGAAACTCTCTTCAAGCACAGAATCTTCGACAGTTCGTAGAGCTTGAAGGTAACTTTTATGTTGACCTTGTTAAGATTTTCTATACTAACTTGAAAGTCGAAAATGGTGTTCTTGTATCCAACGTAAAAGGCAGGGAGATTCGCATAGATAATACCATATGGAGGGGTATTCTTTGGGTGAGGAATAATGGATTAAAAATCGGTAAAGGCAACACAAGTTCATTGCCAAACTTCAACAAAGAAGCTGTTTATAAAGATTGCCTAAGGCATTGTGATGAGGCGATGATTATCAAGTACAATGTTGGTCGTATGAAGAGAGATATGATAGGCTGCGGCTTTCTTTCTCGCATGGCGGCTCATACCTAGGGGAGCAACCATGCACGACTTATGGAGGAGGACTTGGCTTTCTTTGCCTTGCTTAAAAATCGGATTATTGTGAAGCTGGGTCTATGTCATTAAAGACCACATGTTTAAAGCAAAAAGGTTGAATGAACACAAACTTCCCTATGCCATACTGATTTCCAGATTCCTAGATTACTTTGATGTTCCAACTGATGGAGAAACTACAAAAATTGTCAACCACAAGCATATGTTTGACAATTATTATCTGCGGAAGATGGGATTATCCAAAGTAAATGGAGATTGGACATATGAAGGCGGCACTTCTTACGGACAAGGAGGAACTTTTAATGCGGGAACCTCATCGGCACCAGAAGCAGTTACACGACATACCGGATGATTCCTTATTGTGCACCACCTTCATATCAGGGAGTCCCTATGTCTGAATTTGAAAGAATGCTTTTATCTCGTCTTAATGATCTAACCTCTATGCAGCATAATACACATGAAACCATGGTGGCCAGGTTCACCAATATAGATGAAGAAATAGAATTAATCCAACTTCAACTTGCAGAATTGCAAGTTACTGCTGAGAACTTTGCTGGTCCAAATGGACAAACCACTTCGGAAGCTATGGAAGTGGATGGTGATAATACTGAAGAAGAGGATGAGGACAATGAAGATGAAGAATGATCCTATCTGCTGTTATTTTATGTTTTCAGCATTTTTTTTCAGCTTTAAGAACAATCCTGGGTCTGTAATAACTTTCACACACTATTTTCTGCTTAATCTGCACTTTTGAACACTATAAAACTGTTATACCTGCTATTTGCTAATGTTAAAGGGGGAGATAATCTACCATCTCTTCTCTCTGTGTTTGTTTTGTTTTGCAGGTTGACATCATCAAATAGGGGGAGTTTGTTGATTATTTGTGATTTGATGATGTTTGTTAAAGCTTGTTAATTGTGTTTTATCTTGTCTTTGAATGCGTGGTTAATGTTTGTTGAATGATTTAGAATTGTTTGAGATGTTAGATTACCTGTAGAAGATTAATCAATTGAATAATGATAAACTGTGTTTTTGTGTTTCATCAGTTAGTCTACTAATTGTACTTCTCTAGTCGACTATTTTCATTAAATGTACCAGGTATACAGGTTTAATGAAAATAACACATTGGTCTATGTCTTCAGTCGACTATTCTGTTCTTCGTACCTTCCTTATGCAGTATTACGTACAGAACGTGTTTTGACTCTTTCAAAAAGCCAAGACCCATTACATTTCGCTTTGCCTATAAATACAATCTTCGAAGACGCTCCAAGAGGCGAAAGAAAAGAAGAGAGAAGCTACAACTTTCACAAGCAAGAAGATCTGCATTGAGTTTTTTCGTTTTCACTGTTTTGTCAAGAACTTTCTTCTGTCATTGTAATTTTTGTATTCTTTGATCTCTGGTTAGAGATTGTGAGTGGGTTTTAGAACCCTACGACTGTGATTAGGGTGATCACAGAGACTCTGGTTGAGTCTGTGGGTATTAGTCTATTCTATAGTGTTTAGGATAGTCTCTTTTGATTTCTTGTAGTGTTCAAGAAAGGTTCTTTTTGTGTAAAGAATACAATCTTTTATAGTGATTAGGATCTGCGGGTTGCGGATCATAGACTGGACGTAGTTCTTTTACAAAGAACGAACCAGTATAAATTTTGGTGTCATATTCTCTCTTCTCTCATCATCTGATATACTGTGCAGTAAGAACTAACCTACTATTTCAAGAATATCAGTCGGCTAATTTTCTGCAAATTGAACCAGTAGTTTTTTCTTTTACGAATAAGTTTCCATTAAAGTTGCATATCAATTCAACCCCCCCTTCTTGATATTATTCCGCTGCTAACAAATGCTCACCTTCTCCATGCATTTTCTAGCTCTCATGGGGACCATTATTTATCACCACTTCCTCAGCCGCCATTTTTGGACTAAATTATTTTTTTATCAGTAAAACATAAACACAAACACCCTGTATATGTATACGTATATAAGTACTCAAATAATTACTTTTTCCTGCAAAAATCAGTCCTCTGATAAAACTTTAAATTGGATACAAAATAAATATTAGATGTGACAAATTTTGACTTCACTTATAAAAAAAATTTAACATTAATATGATATTTATAAAGATGTATTATTTTATGTAGATGCCTAATGTTGGAAGTGATCAAAATGATTCTAATGGTAATGTTCAAACAACTACAAGTGAAAATAGTTAAGTGATATTAATTATGATTTGAAAATTAATTTGAAGTCATAATTATTTCCTTAGTTGTCTCTAAAATCAAAATTTTAATGTGATTGCAGATACACTATAAATGATGTGGATTATGTGGATTTTGCATGCTTATGGACATATGAGCATTATTGTTGGGAAACAACGTGTTTAATAGTGATAATAGTTAGACATTTACTTTTAGTATTTGTAACATACTGATAATGTTAATTTTTACCACTTCTTGTAGTCTTTTCACATTAACAAAATCAACTCTTTCTTAAGCTTTTAACTTACTTGGTTCTCTTTTTGATACTTTTTGTAAGTAATTTGCATTTGGTTAATCTTATCTAATTATACTACTAATCCCCATATTTTTTGTCTAATAGTGGTATAGGAAACATTTGAGGTTGAAAGAAGCAAGTTTGGAATCCTAGGGATGGAGAAGGAAGACCTTAAAGGAAAATTAAAGAGAGCTCCGACGCTGGGCGCCCCGAGCGAGGCCGGCGCTACATGGACGAGGACTGATCGAGTCACCTGGGGCGGGCGGCGATCACTGAGGCCGGGCGCCGGGCTCCAGAATTCACCTGGGGCCGGGCGCCAGTCACATGAGGCCGGGCGCCAGTTGGGCCGAGACCACTTCTGTGGTAGTACGCCGGGCGCGAAATGGAACCCGCCGGGCGCCAACTTGCTGACATGGCACCCTGATGCCTATTTATTCATACTCTTCGAGGGAAAAAGGATGTTTGGCAAGAGAACTCAAGTGGAACGCGACTTGGAGCTTCTAGGGCTTCCTTGGAGACCATCTTCTTCCTCTTGGGTTATCATTCTTCTTCTTCCATTACTCATCCTTTATTTTTTGTGCTCTTCATGACAATGAAGAGCTAAAACCCATTTTGTTGGGATTAGATTTCACCAAAACTCACTCTCATGCATATAATGACTCAACTTCTCTCCACTTTAATGTAAATGCCAACCCACTAGTTTACTCAACCCTAATCCCTTAGTGGAATGAGCCTAAGTTTTCCTATTATGAGTCAATTCCTTAATCCCTTAACAAGAAAACTTGCCATCACAACAAGGGTTTAAGACAACCAATGAATCAATATGCAATAAACGTGAATATCTCATATTAGATCATGTGATTAACATTTCTGAGTTAGTATGACTCTTTTGGTATATAAAATGATTTTTTTAGGATTTGTGTTTGATATATCACTATTTTTATAGATGTTTTTGTATTTGTTATTTATCAATTTGGTATTGATTTAAAGCTAAAATTGTTGTTCTTGATTGATTGGATCACCCATTTACAATATAATGACAAACCAACATTACATTGTTAGTTATGTTAGTATAGGTTCTAATGACATTATCTTAATAATATTAACACAATATAATTGTAAATATATGGTAACGAGTTTATTTCCATAATTAAAAAAAGTATAGGTATATATTGACAAATTTATTCTCACAATTGAGAAAAGTGTAGGTATATGTTAAGAAATTTATTCCTATAATTAAAAAAAGTGTAGGTATAAACTATAATGACACACCACATATGTTGTTAAATCTCATTCAAAATTTACATTAATATTGTATGTGGGTATATGTATAAAAATCATATACCCACATATATTATATTTATGGTGACATTTTTTATATGTCACTAAATGTTATATTTGTTGTAGTGATAGTATAAGAAAAAGTAAATTCATTTAAACACTATCAAGTAATTTATAAAATCATGAATTATAAATACATTAATTAATATAATGTGAATTAGCTAATTACCTTGAAGTGTGGTTACTCTTCAATATCAAGTACCTTCCACCTCAATTTGGAATCATATCCTATAAAAAAAAATATATCTTCTCAGTCAATTATTAAAATTTATAAGGACAAGACATAAAATTAAAACAAACAGAAAAATTGGAACAACAACTTAAACCATGTGAGCATTGCAAACTCAAGTAGAAACACAGTTCCAAAAGGTTGAAGCTAATAATACCAAAAACTATTACAACTTTTTTTTTTCATCTTTCTCCTAAGCCACCTTCTTAATTTTTCTTGGCCTTCCCCTTTCTCTTTTCTTCGCATGTTTGGATTCCCCTGCCTTTTCCTCTGTTTTCTCTTCACTCTCTTGGCTCTTTCTCAAGATCACAACTTTTTTTCCACCTTCAATTTTTTTGTTCTTTTTCCCTTGCAAGCAAGTTGTTTATGTGTCTCCACATCATCTCTCTCACTATAATAGTTAAAGAATTGTCATTTGGGTCAGTCACATCTACACCAAGGCATGGATTTTCCAAAAGCAATTGTGGGGTTTTCATGTTTTTAGGAAATGAATAAGAACCATTAAAATTTGTCAGAATCTCTCCACTTCTCACTAGTTTTTTCAAGATGGGTAGAGAGAATTTGTTCATGTGCCCATGGCAGGTGTTCATAATGAGACACAATGTACCATGATATGGAGTCAACCCTAGAGCCTCATCCACCATCTTTATCCAATGTTTCCATGCCTCCATATATCATCTAAAAGACAAAAACAATCATTAAATTGAACACTCTTTGGTGTACAAAATCCTCTCATCAGGTAACACTTTTTTTTCTTTCCAGAATGTACTTTTAGATGAAAAGAATGTCATACTAATTGTATTTCTAAAACTCCACATATTCATTCAAAATCATTTATTACATTATTGGTGTTCATTGAGTCTTAACCTAAAATGTTCTTTTGACAGATAGAATAAATTAAGTACAATCTGATTAAACATGATTGATGTTCAGAGTTTTATGATTAATGATTAATAGTTAATAATTAGAATAGTTAGAAAAAATCAAGTGCATGCATGTGAGGACTTATATGTTTGTGCCATAAGTGTTCCATTATCATTAAATAATAATAATAATGATACATCAAACAAAAGGGTGTTGTAGGTAAGAAACCTCTGCATAAGATGGGTGATTTGGGATCTGAAAAGCATGTAAAAATTGAAGTACAAAGCGTTCAATGTGATTAATTTTCTCTCTGAATTGCAAGGTCCATCATGGAGTTCCTAAGCTTTTCCATAAAACCATGTTGAAAATGGTTCTTAACCATAACATAACAAGGTTCTACACCATTGTTGAAGTTGCTAGCATCTCCACCATGTTGAATAAAAAGCCTTGTTCTGACCTTCCCTCCCATGCTGTCATTGTCTGAACTTTTTGTCTCATACCCTTAGCATTTGTTTTCTCTTACTTGTTCCTTCTGAGTTTTTCCAATCACAATGTTCATGTGTGTTGTGGTTGTCCCTAGTGCAAGAACATGTTCATTTTACACTAATAAAACAATTTTTCTTTCTTTCTTTGGTTTGTTTATGTTCTATATAAATGTAAATAAAATAACATTATTTACTAGATAAGGAAAAAACATTTTCTATTGAATTTTGAGTGCAATTTCTTTGTGTTGTCTAGATTTCTTAGGATGTGTGAGGAGGAAAAAGATCCAAATTATATAAGTTTTCTATAATCACCATAATGTAATCAAATTTTGTGGTGGTTCAAACTTAAAAAAAAATATCTATAAATAGTTTTTAACTATCTTTCTATACATATTGTCACTTGTATATAAATAGTTAAATAGCCAATTTATATATTGATTTTAATAATTAAATAATGAATAAATTCAACCTCTTTTACATATATAAAAATACTGCACCATATACAATTTAATCATATTAATTTAAATTTTTTATTTTAAAAATTGACGTACTGAAACCCGATATATACCTTCTTTTAACCACCCTAGTATTCTAATAACAATACACTAAAAAAAATAAACAATTGATATTTATAATAATATTATAAGAAAGTGCAGTACAATTATTCATATATGTAACTTACAAAACTTTAAAATTATTTATAAATTATCCAAAAATATGCGAAAGATTCCAAAATATAGTTAGGCAAAACTATCACCAAATAATATTATATCTACTGTACATTATCATTATCATATGTTATCTTGTTGAAACAAGATCATCAAATTTAGGTAATAATTATACTTAAACATGGTAAGATAATTTATCATTAAAGTAACTAATTTATTTTAAAATATAAGATGTAAAAAGTCACACATTTAAAGTGAATAATTTATCTTATATATAAACATTGCCTACAAAAGGTACTGAATAATTACAAGATCCTACTATTTAAAATATTGTATTGTATTGTATTCAAATATGTGAGATTAACACATAACATAATTTTTAATATTACATTTCCATTCATGTGTACTTTCGGCTAATTTTCTATACACTCATCTAATTTAATTGATTCATAATTCCATAAAACATATTTAGTGACTTACATCTAATTTAAGTTAAATAAAAATAATAAAGTTAATCACATTTAAATAAAATTAAAGAAATAAAATGTTAAGTAAAATAGGAAGTTTGGTGTAAATAATATTTATGTGTCTGAACAAAATTATTTATTTTCTTTTTGTGATCACCTCGCTCAAATAAAAACAATAACTGAATCAATGAGTGAGTCGCCAAAATCATATATTATGCCCATAAAAGATAATAGTACATTCAATATTATTATCTTTATGTCTCAAGATGATTGGATTCTTAATTCAGGAGCAATAGATCACATTAATCCATCCTTTGTGCTTTTCAATTTGTATGTAAAAATGATTAAAGAACAACTCATTAATTGTAAATGGTGATAATATACTCGTATGCAGACTCGGGAATATCATTTTTAGAATCATCTCGTTGAGACCTTGTTATTCCATTCTAAGGGATGGTGACATCTCATTTAGCTTCAATTTAAGTATATCTAAGTTGGCTTGTCCTTTTTCCAAATAAATTCTCTTTGTTATGTCTTTGATTTGTGTTTTATTTTCAATTTTGATATGAAAGCTTAGAAGGAGGAAATTGGTCGTTTGAAAACAATGATTAAATCAATGAGTAAGTCATCTAAATCATATATTATGTTCGAGAAAGATAATAGTACATTCAATATTATTATCTTTATGTCTTAAGATGGTTAGATTCTTAATTTAGGAGCAATTGATCACATTAATCCATCCTTCATGCTCTTCAATTTGTATGTCAAAATGACTAAAGAACAACTCGTTAATTGTAAATGGTGATAGTGCACTAGTATGCAGACTCAGGAATATAATTTTAGAATCATCTATTATATTAAAAGGTGTTTTATATGTTTCACCCTTGATCAATAATTTTATATCCATACAAAACTTATAAAAGATTTGAATTATTCGATAACTTTCATTCTTCTTATGTGTATTTGAGGACCTTGATATAAGAAAAATGATTTTGACTTTTAAAGAGTAGATTGAGTTGTATATGTTAGATTCCAAAGACCAAAACAAAACTAAGACCTAAAGTCAGTAAGCAACATTAGGAATATGGACAAGTTTCCAAATATGGCCTCAATATAGAAATTTGTGTTATCTATTTTTTTTACTAAAGAATTTATTGAGTCTTTGAAATATGGTATTTGTCAATTGTAAAAGCATAATTATGCATCTTATCCTATATGTGATAGAAAAAGTGATTTTCTATTTGACTTCATTCACATTGATATCTGGAGATCTATTTTAGAATATATTTCTAAAGTTAAATATTTTGTTATTTTTATTATTAATTGTACCTATGCCACATGAACGTACATTTAATCAAGTCTCAAATTACATAATTAAAAGTTGTAAACAATTATAATGAGAAAATAATAAAAGATTGTTATTAGTAAGTTGCAAGTCAACTCACTTCCAACTCGACTTGAATATGTTTAATCCATAGTTAAAGTGAGTTTGGTTCAATTTGGTCAACATTTAAAAAGCTATGATTTTTCAAATTTAATCTAGCTCAAATCCATGATGAGTCTTGACTCAGATATTTGAAGTGATTTTAACATCCTAGTTGTAACTACAAAACTTTTTCCAAGATTATCTATGAGTATGTTAATTTCAATATATTTGGTTTTATCATGATATACAAGATTATGTGCGATACTTATGATTGACTTGTTATCATAGTGTATTTGCATGATGTCAAGCTTTATTTTAAGGTCATCTTATATTATTTTCATCAAGAGTAGGGATGACAATGTAGGTTGGTAACTTGGGTTGACATTTTCAACTTGCTAGCTTGCTTTAGTCCAACTCGATTGGTAAAGTAGTTTTAACATCTTGATTATACTACTATAAATATGTCGGTAGAGCTAATGCATGTTGATTGGAGCGCAACAAGTATATAAAATAAGTTGGAAGATAAAAAACATGTCAACCTAACTAAGCTACTAAGTCAAGTCGAAGTAAACAAAATTTCTGATTCTCTAAAAAGAAAATCGAAATAAGTCTATTTGTTTTTAACTTAACCCATGATGAATCAGATTAACTTTTATTGACACTCGTAATTATTATTCATCTCCTTCATGTCTTCAAATACTATATATTTTCACTAAAAAACTTTATCAAAATATATTTTCAGATTTTAAGACAAGTTGAGAATGATTTACCTCAAAAAAATATTGTAATAATAGGTTGTTATAGAAAAATATCGTTAATATTTCTATAATAAGAAGGACAAAAATATCTTTAAAATCTTCTTATTAATTTTAATGTATTCTTATTTTTTTTATTTTAAAAAACTTGATTATTACAAATAAAAATAATAAAAATTAAGTTGCATGATTATTATTAACAAATTAATTATTTACTTTTTACATATTCTATTTATAAGTATTGTTTATTAGTGTCACTGTTCTCGATGCTTTTCTTCCTTAAACTAAGTTTTTATTTATATATTAATGTTAACATAATAGTCTACTCTTTTTTTCTTATAGCAAATTTAAAACAAAATCACAACTCTTGTATATTTTGTTCTATTGGTGTTGAGAAATACAACATTATCATATATGTAATAAAAATATCATGTCCATAAATTATGTTGTTGATTAAACCGTTATTATTAGAGTTAATAAATTATAGATTAGTCAACGTCAATTACGACACGAAAGAGTTGAAGTTGAGTAATTCTCTGTTAGAGGAAGTGTTAGAAGTTAAAGGACTAATTAATGGATCGATGAATGCATGAAAATTTAAAAAAATGGTGATTTGAAGAAGATAATTAAATTAGCAAAATCAATGTTGTGTCGAGATTAATAACGAAGACAAGTATGACATGTTCATAAGTGAATGTATCTTTCCAAATTTAGAGACATTGTTTTATTGGTCATAAAGAAAATCTTAATTGATTAAATTGTATTTCTAAATTCTTATTAATATTATTACATTTAACTTGTTATCACTCATTTTCTTAAAACATTTCAATCATATTTAATTAAATAGTTTTATTTATTATTTTTTAGTTTTTTCTTTTTTAATCACTTAAAAAAATTATATAATAGGAGTGTTGGAATGTTGAAACTGTGATGAGTGTCTTTTTTTTTTTTATCTTTTTTCAATTTTGATTCACTGAAACAAAGGACAGAAAATACAACCTTGTAATTTTGTTGAAAATAAATAGGTAGGTTTTTTTTTGTATACTAAAAGCATTCTCAGTCTAATTTTTGTAAAATAGTTAATTTAAAAGATATTTAACAGAAATTAGTAATAAATAACAAGTTTACAGAGAAACGACTAAATTTAAAATAATTTATAGTACTTTATTAATTAAAAATATAAATTAAGAAATAAATATCATGTAACAAATTAAGTTGTGCAATTTTTTAATTTAGTTAGTCAACTATATTCTATAAACAATATTAATTACAACATATTAGAGAAACATATGGAGCAGGTGCGATTTATATTTAACTTTTTTAATGCTTAAATTGTGTTTAATAATTATTTTTAATTAATAAATAAAATATTTCCAGAGGTTATTTTCTATAATTGTCGAGTTTTGTAAACTTTTGCTAAAATGAAATAATTTAAAGATATAAATAATAAGAACCAGTTAATCTTATCTTAATTCAAGTATACAAACTTAAACAAATAAGTTTTCTTTACTAACTCTAATGCTAAATCTACTAAATTTATACAATAACTACGTAAAATCATGGAAATTATAACTATTTAGTGTGAAGTGTTTTAATGCTAATTCTTTGTTTTTTGTATGTAAAATTTTTCTAACAAGCATATTTTTAATTAAGATAATGTAATGTAGAATAAAAAATTATAATGTATTTTTATCATGTGATTAAATATTCAATATCTATGTTATTGTATGCATAAAATAATATCTATTGAAAAACAAAACCTCCTTAAATGAATATATGTATTTTGAAATATTAGTCCCTTATTCGGTTGAATGAAACTTTGAATCACAAAAAAAAGTTTTTATTTTTTATTAGAAATAAATAGATAGAAACTTTCACCACCTCTTTTAAAATACTTCTAATTAACACTTATATTTATAGATTTTTTTCCTATAATAAACCTATTCCAAAAAAAAATTCATAAATCATATCAACAACATTATTCACCAGAACAAATATGATTATTGTTTAACTTGAAAATTTAGTACTTAAAGAGTTAATTTTTCACATGAAATAGTGTTATTGATATCAGTCCAATTTTGATCTTTTAATAGTTAAATTTTGGCAAGGTTTTTCTTTCTAAATTTTCATTTTTTTTTTATTTTTGAAAAAAAAATCTTACTAGAATTCAGCTTTTGTAAGATCAAATTTGATGAGAATTCGACAACTTAAAAAATAATTTTTTGTAATTTTTTGTTATATGATAACATTATTCAATATTAGTATTTAGTTAGAAATTTGGCACTCTATAAACTAAATTTTCAACACAATGAATGAGTCTACTTAAATAAATATTATTAACACATATTATTTTTTATAAATTTTTTAAAAAAAGTTATATTAAAAAAATTACATTTATAACTCTTAAAAAGATATTTACATGCATATTTTTTATTTTATTTAACAAGATGACACCTCATTTATAGTTGGTAGAGCTTGACATTTGGACAAAAGTTCGCGGACTACTTATTATCCGCAATTCGTGTGACTGCATATTAAATGATTTTTACCTGTCGTCTCTATGGATTACTGGGACCTGCAATACTAAGTCATATTCAACAAAAAAAATATAATACTCATTCTTTTTATACTTTATCACTAAGTTAAATTCAATCTAAAATCTAATATTTTTTGCTTATAATAGTTATCAGAAAGCTTAATTTAATTTAAAATTTATTTATTTTACTTTTTTATTGGTTGTGCATTGATTAATTAATAGAGTAAATTATTGTTATACAAATAAATACTAATATATATATATATTTGTGGGTGCGGACTTACTTGTTTAACCTGTGGGTTTTGCGTGACGAATGTGGTTTATAAAAATTAAAAATTATTTAAAATACAGACTAAACAAACGAGTTTTTCATAGTATAAATTTATACGAGTACAACCTTAAATAGTCCACCTGTATACCCAGACTCACCTGTATACCTCCTAAACTCACTTGTATACTCAGTTCTAATAGTTGGTGAGTTATTTTAAAAAAAAGAGTGTAATTACTATTTAGAAAGTAACAATATAATTATCTTAAAATGTAACATAAAAAAATAGTATAACGGATTATTTGATTCATAATTTATATTTAAAAACTTTATATTTAAAAACTTTATATTTGAGTTTGTATATAAATTTTGTATTGATGAGTGTTGAACAATATTAAAGATGAGAGTTTTGCAATAAATATTTTTAAAAAATAGTTAATATTGCATTTGTGTGGTCCATAGATGCGTATTGGAACAGTAATGACTAGAGACATCATTTAATAAAACTCCAAAGCAAGGAAGCTGCAACTTACATGAATGCATTCCCTCTTCTTTTTCAAAAGCGCGGGAAATTTTTCTTTTCTTTAAATTTTGAATCCTTTTTCATTTTTATAAACC
Source organism: Lablab purpureus (assembly GCA_030347555.1). Taxonomy (NCBI): domain Eukaryota; kingdom Viridiplantae; phylum Streptophyta; class Magnoliopsida; order Fabales; family Fabaceae; genus Lablab; species Lablab purpureus. Next base: position 2,487,487 of record CM059257.1, on the reverse strand, counting down.
AAAAGTTCGAATTTTCAATTAATGGATGGATATGGCGTGTTTGGTGTCTCACATTTCCTCATTAATTCTTTTCCACTAACTAATCACTTTTTCTCCATTCTCATCTTCAACCCACTCTCTCAATTTATACCTTGCAATATTCAAACATTTGAGGGATGGTTTTGCAAAAACTATAAATGTTTTGTTTCATGTTACCCTAATAGATTCTATCAATGATTTATTTTGTAGTATAATCTATATCACTCATAGTTAGATTTTTTTCCTTACCAATGCAAATTTTATAGTTGATATAGTTGCTCAATGGCTAAATTGGAATATTTGAGTATGTTAAATATTAGAATTTTGTTTGGTATGTTTAAAAGATTTGAAGAAATTTATTATATAGATTGTTAACTTTTTTTTCTCAATTTCAAAGAATTCTTAAATTCCATCTCTCATAAATGACAATGTTTTATCAAGAAAAGCCATTTTAAAAATATTTCTTGAAAAGGTTAACTAAATCTAAATGTTAAATTTGCTTGATATTCTATAATGTTTTTGTTATTTTTTTAATGCTAATAAAGCATAACTATTTTTTCTTATTCCTACACATTTTAATTATTTATTGTAGAATAAAATAATAAGATGAAGAGAACCAAAATAACATGCAAAGAAAGAAATATATTAAAAAACACATTTCTTAATTATTTATCAAAACAGACAAAATATGCATTTCTTAATTATTTTTTTCAGATTCACACAGTTTTAATAATAAATTTTGTATTGAAAAAGGGTAAAATGAAAATAAAGAAAGGAAAAATATAAAAAAGTGTGAGAATAAAAGGGTGAAAAATAAAAAAAATATTAATGACATTCCTTAAAAGAAAAAATGAAAGTAATAAAAGTTGAAGAAAAAAGAGGATTAAGATTAATGGTGAAGGATTTGGGGAAGAGTGGAGAATAGGGAAAAGTGAAGGGGCACAATGCAAACCCCAAACGGCAAAGAGAGGGGAGTGAGAAGAGAGTGGTAGAGTCCACGTAAGCAAAAGGAAAGTGGAGAAATGAAGGGCGTGGATGAATCCATGAAAACCCAATGGTTAAATAATGACCGTCATGATGAACTCATCACCATTGATTGTTCCAATTTCCACCACACAGAGAGCACATTTTACAAAACCACCTAACCCAGTTTCTCTCTCTAACTCAATTATATTAACACACTCTCTTTCTCTTCAGTGAAACCAATCCAATTCCCAATTTTCGAATCTACTCTTTCTCTCTCTCAACCATGGAGCCATCCTCGATCTCCCCACCGCCAGCTCCGCCCGCCACCGCCGTCCCCTTCCCCGCCGACCCCAACGACCACCTCCCGCCGCCCATTGCCGAACCGCCGTCAAATCACCCACCCTACGCCGAGGTAAGCAAAACGATTTTTTTGTAGAAAACAAAGAATTCGTTTCTTTCAGCGTTTTGAAACCTAATTAAATTCTTGTGAAGATGATATACACGGCAATCGAGGCGCTGAAGGAGAAGGACGGTTCGAGCAAGAAGGCGATAGGGAAGTACATGGAGCAAGTCTACAAGGACCAGCTTCCTCCGAATCACTCCACCTTGTTGACTCAGCACTTGACTCGGATGAAGAGCAGTGGAATGCTCGTCATGGTGAAGAAGTCCTACGCGCTTCCTAGATCTGCTGCTGCTCTTGCCGAGGGCGCTGTGCCCGAGCCCTCTCCTTCAACCATTCCCAGGCCCAGAGGCCGCCCTCGCAAGGCTCAAACCCCTGTCCACAACCTGCCTCAGCCTCTGGCGCAGGCCCAGGACGCTCTAATCCCATCGGCTCAGCAGAATGCTGAGCCTGTCTGAGCTGCGCTTGGCCTTGCCGACGAGCCTCTGCAAGCTGAGAGCAGCAAGAAGCGTCCGGGTCGTCCGAAGAAATATGCCACCGGCACCCCTGGAACGGGCCGGAGAGGCCGTCCTGTTGGCTCTGGAAAAGGCCCGGGTCGTCCTCCTAAGCCCAAGCCCGTTGCTTCAGATACTTCTGCCTCTGTCGGGCCGAAGAGACGCCCGGGCCGCCCGCCTAAGAACCAGACCCAAGCAACTCAAATTCCTTTTGCTCCATCTACACCTACTGCTGCTGCTGCTGCTGTGCCGGACTCGGAGCCCTTGGCAGAACCGGTTCCTGCTGGTGATGGAATTATACTCGGGCCTAGAGTTCGGGGTCGACCGAAGAAGTTTGCTGACGAGATTATTCCCTCCGGCAGAGGCAGAGGAAGGGGTCGCGGACGAGGACGTGGGCGTGGGCGTGGTGGTGGTTTGCAGCTCATAAAACTCGGAGCTAGGTCCGTGGGCCGCCCGAGGAAGGTGATACATTTTCTTACAATTTTGTTATAATTTTGTTAAGACATGGTTTGTGAAATGTTTAATGGTTATGTTTTGATGTGTGTATGTGGTTTCTTTTTTATTTATGCATGTGGAAACTTTAAAAATTAAAATGTGGATGCTTTATTAATTCTGTACTAGATTGATTGCGTAAATAGTCTTTATTACGTTTATTGATTATTATCCTCTGTGGCTTTATTATTTTGTTTGGGGTATATTACTTTGGAATTCAATTATGATGCTTTGCAAATGTGTTAAAAAATATATTGTGTTTTTGTAAATTATAATCTTCTTTTCTTTTAAATTATTATTTTTATCTTTTATTAGATCCTCTCTGTCTTTTGTTATATTGGTTTTTTGCATTACTGTAGAGCATGTGTTTAAAATGTCGTGGCTTTATTTGACAAGTTTTCCTCTAAAGAAAATGTTTTTATTTTTACTTTGGGGGTTCTCTTTTGTTTGAGGTGATGGTAATAGCTGAAAATATTTTCATGTGATTTCTGTCGAGAATATGAGGTTTTTATGTTTAAACTGCGAGTTTTATTTATGGAACTATTTTGACTGGTGGAATTTATTACGAGTGAATTATGCAGTTTGTAAATTGGACTTTTGTTTGTAGTGACATTGCCTGCTGAATATGCGTGAGTTTCAGTTTAAATTGTGAGTTTGTTTAGAAGGACTTTTCTGATGTGCAAAATTTATCAAAATTGTCTGAGAAATTATATGGGTATGAAATTTATTAAAAGTAATATTTAAAGCTGTTTGTGATTTGAAATTCTTTTTTTTCTTAAGTATTTATGTGAATTGTTTTACTTGTTTGTAGGCTAAATGTCTGATTGATGAACTTGTTAAAAGTAAATTTTTTTTTTTTTTTGTTGATTGTTGAAAATCTTTTGCGTCTGATACTTTGAAATCTATACTAAATTGATAGTGAAAATAGTATTTATTATGTTGTCCGCTTTGACTTTAATAAATACTGCTTCCCCTCAATGTAGTTGAGGGGTATGTCTCTGGAATCAAAACTTGATTTTCAACATAGTCTAGTTTATAAAGTATATGGGGCCATGTAAATTGCAAATGTTTATTTTAGCTATTTTTTAAAATCTCTTATGGATCCTTTGTCTGTGTTAATATTGCTTAATGCATAACGGTGGACCATGTGTTATTAAAACATTATAGGATAACTCTGGCATGACTTGTGCCAGAGTTTTGTTTTGAAAGAGGTTTTATTTTAATTTTGAGGTATCTTTTGTGGTAATATCTGTTGAAATAAAGTGAGTTTTATTTTTAAATTGAAAGTTTAGGCTTGGAACTACTGACATGTGATGTGTGGTATTCAACACGAGTAAATTGTGCACTTTCATAATGGGAGTTTTTGTTGTCTTCTATACTGAAAACCTGAGTTTGTGTTTTACCTGCGAGTATACTTTGAAGGATAATTGTCATACACATAATTTAACATGCGTGTCTGTCAATTTTTTTTATAGAGGATTTTTTTTATTCTGTTACAAGTTTTGTTTAATTAAATATATTTTAATGATTTTAAATTGTTTTTGCTCTTGTGAGACAATTTCGCTGCTGTTTTTCTTATTTGTAAACATAAGCATGATTTAAAATTTCTGTAGTAATATTTTTTTGGGTGGATACCTGAAAGTCTCTACTGGATTGATTAAGAAAATTGTATTTGTTAATAAATCATTTTTCTTTTCCATTTTATTTTGGACATCAGGAATTGAATTATAATGTTTGTAAAAAGGTATTGCTTTAGAAAAATTTGTAATAATATTTTAGGATATGAAAGCTACAACTTTTTAATAATTTTTTTAAACCTGTTATTGGTGCTTCTTTGCCTGTTTTTATACTGCTTATTGCATTATCATGGACTATGTGCGGTGAAAAAAAGTAGATCTATGTGCTACTAGTATTTTTTATCGAAGAAAAAGCTTTTATTTTTTTTATATTTGATCTGATGTGATGATAAGTTAATGGTTGTTTTTGTTGTATTAATTTCTGTTGAAAATGTGTGAATTTCATATTTAAGCTGCAAATTTAGTGTGTTTTTATTAAAAGACACTAGCTTCAAGTAATGCGCATTATGTACATTCACAATAAACTGCAATTTTAATATTTGTGAAAATATTGTGGCGTGAGTGAATGGTTCACTTTGAAAATAAGATTTTTTTTAGTGATTACTACTCTTTTAGTTTGTGCTAGAATAGTGAGTATACTTCGAAGGGCTATGGTGATATGCAGAATTTAATACAAGTGTCTGACCAAGAAATTTTATGGATCATATAAATTATGATATCTACAAGTTTTACATCAAAATCTTTTTTTGATATAAAAATTTATGATTCAAATTATTTTTTGTTTCTCAAAGACATGATTTATGAGTTTTTTATTTTTTCTTTGTATATCTGATTGGCAATGAAATTTTGGTGTTCTTTTCGTTTGAACTAGAATGATTACACATATTGTATTTATCCTGTAAGAGTATGTGTTTAATACGTATTTTCCTTTTTCCTTTTTCCTTTTATATTTCGGAGATTTCTACCTAGAATCCAGTCATATTGCTTTGTAAATATACTGGGTTTATAAAGTATTATAAATATTTGAGACTATTGCTAGCATTTTACTTTCCTTTTTTAACTCTTTGGACTCTCTGTTGTAATATTGCTTACTGCATAGCCGTGGACCATATGTGATTGAAATATTGTGGCTTTATGTGTCTGTTTTTTCTCCAAAGAAAATGGTTTTATTTTATTTTTTGGTTGTATGTTTGGTTTGAGGAGTTGGTATGTTAATAACTGAGTATTTTTTTTAGTAATTCTGTTGGAAATGTGAGTTTTATCTTTAAACTGCAAGAGTTTAGTTTGTAAACCTATTTCTATAAGTGGAATTTAACGTGAGTGAATTACACTGAGGACATAGTAATATTTGTTGTAATGTCTGTTGGAAAGCAGAGGGATTATTTTTGAATGACCGGTAGATTATTATTAGATGTCATAATTTAGATAGTATCTGAAAAAGGATATTTGTGAATTATATAAAATTCTATATACAAGTTCCATAACAATTTTCTTTTATTCTATGTAATAAATATTTTCAAGCAATCGCATCATGTGTAGGGTTAATTTGACATTTAGAATTTATTGAGTGAATTATGCATTATAAAGTATAAAGTAAAAGAATTTTATGGGTTATAAAAAAGCATCTAGAAATTTTATATCTGAATTATGGATATTTATGATTGTTTTTGTTCTCAACTCCATGTATACTTAATGCGCTTACCACTTCACTGTTTAGATTTTAAATGTTTGAATTACTTCATTATTTTTAGATGCGCTACCTTTTCTGTTTTTCTTCCTAGGTTTTATAGAAAAAGGAACTTCACTAATTATAGAAAAATATGTCAATTTTGTTCAATTTATAGTTTTTTAGGTTCCCTATGTACGAATTATGTTACTCTTTTGTATTTCTTTAGTATTAATAGATTTCCTACTTTTTTTAACTTACATTTGTCTCCATTTCTTCTGAAGTGACACAATCATTTTAAATTCTGTCATGTACATAAAACTGTTGTGGATAAGAACCAAAGAGTATAATTTATCCTTTTTTTCTTCCAAATTTATTTACTCTGTTACGACTTTTTGGTGGGACAGGAGTCAACTTCTGCTGGAGCTCCACAAAATGCTGTCAATGAAGAGCTCAAGAGGAAGCTTGAACACTTTGTGAGTTGTGTAAAGAAAATAAGACTTAAGTTAGAATAAATAGGGATAAATTGGTAAAATATTTTTTTTTTAAATCTTAAAAGCTTTGACAAAGAGGATAAATTTATAGAAATATTAAAGGTAACAGTAAATTATCATAAACTAAGATAATATAGACAAGATGAAAGGATAGAAAGATGCAGGAAGAAGATTTTTATACTCGTTCTATTCCACAAGAATTTACATACTTTAAGTAACCTTGGTTGGATTATAATGTTCATAAAAATAAAAAACCACTTTTCAATTCAAATTTGTTCAATATTGTTCTTATCAGAAAATGGGGGAACTACAAATATTATTTTGGAGATTGATTAGTATTTTACATCATTCTAAATGTATTGAAGGTGCACTGATCCTCATATCTTGTGTGCCAACAAGTTGATGTAGTCTTTGGTTTCCGTAGTCAACTATTCATTATATTTTTTGAATTTGTTATATTTGATCCTATATTCATTAATTTGCAGCAATTAAAAGTGAAGGAATCTCTGGCAGTGATTAAGCCTCATTTTAACCATCAAAGTCCAGTCACTGCAATTGCAGCTATTCAAGATTTGGAAGAGCTGGGAACTATGGACCTCAATGCACCACTAAGGGAGGAAACAATTTCACTGCAACAGGAGGTGCCACCCCCACAGGAACCAGTGCCGGCGCAGCCACTACAGCAACAACCTCCACCCCCACAGCAGCAGCCACCACAGCAACACCTGGCACCACCACCACTGCAACCTCAGCCGCAGCTATTTCAGCAACCATTTCCCTCATTTCAGCTGCAGCAGCCATTCCATCATCAGCAGCCACAGCTGCAGTTCCAGCAGCCACCACAGCAGCATCAGCTATTCCAGGCACCCCCCTCGCACCACCAACAGTTTCATCCTTAGGAGTCAGAATCAGGGGCCCATGTGGGTAACAATTTGATTATGAAACTAGGAAGTATATTTTATGGTCTTGAATTTGGTTATGAACAATCTGAACAAGTGTTTAACAAGGCACATGAGGGTAACAGATTTGTAAAGCGAGTAGGCAGTAGCAGAACTGAATTTTCTTGAGTGAATCGATTGGTCATTTAGTTTGTTGTTGTGCACTGGTCTAGATTGACCCCTGAAGTAATGTTTAGATTATTAGTGTACTCATGATTTTGTAATTCAAGTATTATTTGTTTGACTCATTCCATTTTTAACTAGTTCATTATCCTGTTTTCAAATTATTCATAATTTACAACTTTTCAAATTATTCATATACTTCTATTTGAGATATGAATATATTTTATTTTTAAAAGTAATTTAACTAATAAATAATATTTACATCTTAACTAAAAAATATCTCAGACTAATTATATTAATATTTTATATGTATTAAATGCTTTTTAATCCATGCATACAAATTTTAACCGACAGTGGTTTTATGTAATACATAGTGTAGTAAATTTTAATATTTTTATAATAATAGTTGTTATTACTTTTGATTGTTAAATGTTGATTTTACATTGAAATACTACTGTTTACTTTGAATGTTAGGTGACAAAGTGAAACTGAACTAGTACTGTGTACCTTCTTAGCGTTTTTTTTACATCTAACACATTAAATTCTTATGATATGATTAGTTTTATTTGTATAAAAAGTAAGATTTTTATTTTAGTTCAACACAAGTATTATTTGAACAGATTATATACATATTAAAGTACTTTCTTTTTACTGAAGGGCTCTGGTAAATGACTTATAAAGAGGTGTAAAATATATGGTATTGTAAATAAATTTAAATATCTGCAATATTTTTGTATGTTAAATACCGTATTTGATTCATAGTAGTATAGTATTGTTTGGAAAAAAACAGAGGATCCTGTAGAAAATGCTGTCACTGAAATTTATCACTCAAAATCCACAAAGATAAAACTAAAGATAGAATGCTAGTAACATAATTTTTTAACTATCATAATTGAAAATCAAATTTAACATTATGCCTATGTCATAAATAATATTCTTACAGGTATCATGATTCATTGTCAATGTTGAAGTAAAATATAGTGTCACGAATAATTAAAATAACCAAATTTAGTATAATTTTTAAACTAAACAATTTCTATATTAAGTTTTTTAAGTTTATCATAGTTAAATACAACTTGTCTTAATGATATATTATACATAAGCCATTATTGTAAATATAAATTCAATCTTGACCAATAATTAGATAAATGATTTTATTGTCAAAATATAAAAAAAAATGACATTGAACTATTTTTATTAATAATAATTATCTATTAATTGAGAAAAAAAATATTTGTACTTTAAATTCAATAGTTTATCTCACTTTTGTGTTTTTTTATTTATTTTTGTATTCACTGGAATACTTAATAAATAAATTATATAAATTTTTTGAAATAAAAGTATCAGTACGTAAATTTTTCTTTTTAATTTTATCATATTAATATTATTTCCTATTTATTTTTATTTTTAGTAAAAATGATGTTTATGTTTAAACTTTGAGTCATCAATTTAATAAGATATGAATAATATAACAACATAAGAAAAATTAAGAATAAAAATGAAAATAAAGAAAATAGAAAAATGGAGTAAAAAAGAAATGTAAGTTATTTGAATTTGAATTTGAATTCGACTCTATAAGAAAAAAATAATCATATATTAGGTCTTTTAAAAAAAAATTATCATAGACTCCAAAAATTTTCCACATGTTTTTCCGTCACTATTAAATCAATTTTTTTTTCCTTTTCACTCTTTCATTTTCCGACCATCTTCCTTCTATTTTCTCAATTCACCACAGAAAAATCTACAACTTGTAACAAATCAATTACAACTTAATCCAGAAATATTATCTTTCATTAAAGTGGACAAATCCAAAAACCTTCCAAAATCCGAAATCAAAACAAAAGAAAAAAATCTATGTGAACAGAAAAACTTGAATTAAGAACGTTTATTAACCAGTATTTCTTAAGAAAACAAATTCAAAATTCATTGTTGATAATTCTTCGTTGTGTAAGTAACAAACATAGATGAGGCTCGATCTCATATGTACAAATCTTACATATTAAGAAGAATTAATATGAAAATAATAATGTGCATAAGCAATGTACCTAATGTGTTGATGTTCCCATTTACAATATCACTTTGTTGAAAGTTTGATGAACAATTTTTTTATTATTAAAAAATTGATGTATAGAACATTTAGGTCTATTATCAATTTCTAAACTTTTTAATTTGTTGTTAAAATTGTAATGTACTAACTCTAAATTATAATCATATGATAAAGAGTATAAAAAAATTATCTACTACCATACTAGATTATGTTTTATTTTAATTGTTTTATAATTTTTTAATTTATTATCTAAATTCTATAATATATATATATATATATATATATATATATTGTATTTTGAACTATAAAAAAATATTCTAATACAGTATAGTTGTTTCTTATAATTATTTTATTTTTATGGTTGTTTTAACATACATGAAATATTTCTAGTACAAATTAAGAAAAAGCTATGTTATTTACTATATATTTATATTGCAGAGAATTTAAAATCATTATTTAAAAATAAAGACTATAATCAATTGTAGTAACACTTTTTTTTTCATAATAATAAAAATATTTTTTTCTTTTACTTTATTTAATAAAAAATATTTAAAATATAAAAAATTTAGTGAAAAAAATTAATAATTATTATGACTAAATTAAAAAACTACTTCATAAACTAAAAAGTATTCATATTTAAAATAATATTTATTATAATAAAAACTATAATTTTTTACTATTAATTTTAAAAAATTATAAATTGATTTTTTATATAATAATAATTAAATTAATTTTTAAATCAAAATTTAAACTAATTTTAACATAAAATTTCAAAATTTTAATCTAGATTAAATTCTAAATTAATTTATAATTAAATTAGTGATTAATTTTATTATTTTATATATAAAAAATATGATTGATAAAAACATTTTTTAGTATTTATTTACTTTTTCATTTGAAAAAATAGTATTTTCATTAATTTCTCTCTTTTTTTCTCTATCAAACAAAGGTTTACATTTTTTTGAACTTAAAATTCTCATAATTTCACATATTTCATTGGAATGAGGAATGGAGTGTGATGGAAAAGTAAAAGTGAATAAAAATATCAATACATAAGAAAAACCATATATTGATTAAAATATTGGATGATGAGTTGATCAATGTAACACCCATTCATTTGTGTATGTCTTCATGCAAAAATCCAAGTAGTATCATTCTTAACCTAGCAGAATATTCTAGATCCTCTTAGGTATCTACCTAGGTTTCCCACACTCTTGAAGGCAATGCATGCACGACACCTTTGAATTTGCCCTAGATTCTCAAACATAGTACTTTCATGTCAACCTTTCACCTTTTCCTCCCTCACACACAGTCCCATCATCATATTGGAATGTTCTTTTCTTCAATTTATTTATCATCTATTTTCTCTACTTTCTTATCTTTTCTTTCCATTCTTCTTCCATGGGACCAAACCAATCTTTATTACCACATAGGATCATTACAATTAACAAATGTTTTATTTTATTATTTTAAGAAACTGAATATTTTAAAACCAAATTTAATAACTACTCATTAAGAATAGCTCTTCAAACCAATTAATTTATGTCATGCTCACTAACAGAAAAAATAGACATTTTACAACAATTATTTAAATTAAAATTATATAATTTTTAGACTCAAGGTAACATAAAAAGAACTTTTTTATGTCAATTAATTATGTGAAAGATTTTTTCGTCCAATAAAAAATTAATATAATTTTTTTTCTTTTAACATTTAAACAGGATTTATACTTTGTTTAATAAAACTTATGACTTATTCTCAAATTTTGCAAATGAATTATAAAAATATTTTTTTTCACTTAAACTCTCATGTCTTTGTTTACTTTTTCTACATTTACATGATATCAAAATCCATTATCATATTCATAACTTTAAGTGTTTTCCGATTCACATTCATGTTATTTTTCTCCAACGTTTAATTGTTTTACAAAATTTATATAATACTTGTATGATCAGAAAAGGAAGTTTTTACTCTAGTTCAACACCACCACCAACAATCTTAACTCCCAAAATAAAAAAAATACAAAAATACTTGTGAACTAAACAACAAAAAATAACGTAAAAAAAATCCTAAATTCTAAAATTCTTTTACATATGTTCAAATATAAAAAATTACTTAAATCTCTCTATTTAATCTTTAGAAAGTGAAACCTAACAAATTCAATTTAATAGAAATTTATATTTTCTTGTTAAATCTCATATGCAAACTATAAGAAGAAAAAAAAAACTTATCTTCACTAAAAATCTCATCAATAAAAATATCATCGAAATATCTAAATTTGTTTTTTACGAAAAAAATAACTTAAACTTCTAGAAACTCTTTTGGAAAAATCACAAATAAAAAAAATGAAATTGTTATATTTAAAACTTTAAAAAATTAGAATAAAATATTAATTATTATTATTATTCATTTAATATTTTTATTAAAATTAATCATTAATAAAACTTATTTTATTTGTTTCTGAATAAATGTTATTTTAAAAAAAATTATTTTTTTATTTTTTATTTATAAAATTAATATTGTATTAATTATTTTTACAAATATAATAAATAATTAATTATTTTTTTAAGACTTTAAGTGACATGATATTTCTATCAATTAATAATTTTTTACCTTTTCATTTAAATTTTGATTAAAAAAATTATATTTAAATTTTTAAAAGTATTATTAAAAAAATTATTAATAAAAATTAATATTTTTATTAATTTATCTAACCAAATCTTAAACAACAGTTATTCATGTACAGTTGGAGTAACCATTTAGGAGAAATACTTAATTACAATCTATTTTATTACAGTATTGTGTTTTTTTTTTATCTAAATCACATATATTTGTTTTTAAGTTAATATTATTTAAGTTCAAACACGAAGTTCACTATGTTTAAATTTTTTTTTTATATAAAAGATGTTTAAATTAACACATAGTTGATTAGAAGTTACAAGTTACAAGACTATTATTAACATATAATTTTATATTTGAATATAATAAAATAAGAAATATTAGTGTGATAAAAAAGAGATAAATTTTTTCGATAACAGTGGTAGCAGTGAAGTGTAAAGCATAGCAATAGTGTATTGAAAATGAGGAAATTGGTTCAATTATTTATGATTGATTGGTTGGTTGATGCCCAGCCCAATCAATGTCTCTGCCGACAAAAAACAAAATTTATAGCTATCAATCACACCTTTTCTTTATTTTATTTTTGTGCTCATATCTCACTCTACCTTTTCTATGTGTTGACCTCAATTAGTAAAAAATGTTTTTTCAAGAAAAGTAATTTATCAACATTCAAATTTTTCATCTCCATTTAATACATATTTAGAAAGTAAAAAAAAATAAAAAATAAATGTTAAATATATATGTCAAGTAAACAATATGAATGCACACTAAAAGTCAACTATTAGGATAAAGATAATACTATTTAGAAATATTGTAAATTCTACAACATATAATTTTCAATTTGTAGAGTCAACCTCTTCAATTACTTTAGAATACAAATTTTAAGTTATTTTTGTGACTTGGTGCTTAAGATAAATAAGGGATACAACTTTCAATTAAATTATCTTAATCACTTTCTCAAAGTGTTTTTTTTACCCTGTAAGTAATTAAATTATCTTAAATATCTAAGTTTAATGTTTCACATAATAGGTTTTCACTGCAGATTTTGTAATCTTTCTTGATATCTTTTCAAGAAATTTGTTCATATAAGTGATAACAATTTCATTAAAATTGCAGTGATTGAAATTGAACGTTTTTTAATATATAAAAAATATATTGTGGAATAAAAATAGTTAACACTAAACTTATTTCATTAATATATATCTCAAAATATAAATTAAAATTTCATTATTTTTAAAAAAAATCTATAAAACTTATTCTAAAACCTGAAAATTTAAATGTATACTAATGTATGTTTAATAACATTTCTTTTAGTTTAATTATATGCTTAATTATTACTTTTATACAAATAACTTTTTTTATATAATAAATATACAAAGTTATATTTTTTATATGCAACATTAGTTAACTTTTATTTAGCATCATATATAATTAGAAATACTATCCCTTATTACATTTATAACTTTATATATTTTTCAAAAATATATATATTTATCTTTTTTAAAGCAAAAAAATATATTTATTAAACGTACATCTTTAATATAAATTTATATATGCATTAATAAATTGTTTAATAAATTAGTTAAACGATTTCCAACATTTGACATATTTTAATTTTTAATCTTGAACTCATTAAATAAATAATAACTATCCTTAATAAAAAAACACATATAATATCTCAGAAATTTCATTTAAAATAATAAATTTATAATAAACTGTAAATATATCTATTTCTAGCATTTTTCATTCAAATAAAAATAAATACGCGTATTTTATATATATATATATATATATATATATATGTTGGTATACACAAAAATAATTATACACATATATCCGACACTTTTTTTTTTATCATATTATATATCTTATAAAATTTCTTTCTTCTTTTATATATATTATATCAAATGTAAATAAATGTTTTAGATATTCATGAATATTTTTCTGTATATAAACAAATATAGAAAAACACATTAATATAACTGTATATTACATTAATTTTGAAGATAAATATGGCATGCAGATATGCATTGATACATAGTTGAATATTTCAAAATCAAAGACTTGTGATGTGAACCCAATTCCTATTTTCTTTTCATTATGCAATGTTTGGATGAATGGTCACGAAATGTCCATTGAAGGACAAAAAATCATCAAATTCGGCACATTATTTTGAATTGTTGATGAGAAGAATCTTTACTTAAAAAGAAAAATTCCTTCAACTTGTTCTTTCTGCTGAAATTGAAATGGAAAAAAGGGAAGGATTTAATTATTTGAACAATCAAATCCATGCCACAAAAAGCAACCTAAAATATGGGAGAATTTGTATATATTTCACATTGCTTCAAATAGGGAAAGAGTAGATGTTAGCATGTTGCAAGGTTTGACTTTGCAAATACACTAATAATATTGTTGATTGGATTCCAAGGATAAAAAAAAACACTTTCCTTAAATAAAAAAAAATCATTTTTATCATCTTTCCAACATGTCATCAACTTGTTCTTGATCTAGTGAATGAATTAGGTTACATTCAAACAAGTCTTGGACAAGTTTTCTTAATGTTTTTGTTTTATAAGGTCATTTTAGTTTAAGAGATGAGAGGCTCTCTAAAAAACCCTCTTAATTAGGGCACCCCAAAAGAAAGAAGACACAAACACATACACCTTTACATGTAATGGTGTTATCTTGATCAACCACTTTTCTCATCTCACTCTAAAAAGGGTGCATCATCAACCCAAACTAAATTAAGATTAAGTTGTGGTGAAGAGTGTGATAATTTCTAGTGATCCACAACAAATGAACCTTTGAAAAGGTGTGTGTGTTGGGTCACTATCATTTTTATACATAATCAAAGTATGGGGTAAGGATTAGAAGAAGTCATTTTCCTTTCATGAGTAAAGCCTTGTTAGATGAAGACATGCCATGCCATGGCCAATAGAACCATTGGTCAACATTAAAAAAAAATCAACACATCAACACATATTATTTAATATCAAAATAAAGAACTCACATCTACCCCATATGACTTTTTCTTTCAATCTCCTACACAAAATTTTTCTTTCTCTTTAACTTAATGCACTTTTCATTGCCCTTTGCTGCGGGTTCATCTTCTTCATTTTTTTCTTTGCTGCAAATTAATATTCTTAATTTAATATTACTTTATCCAATTCTTTGTATCTTTCTCCAATCATAAAAATACATTACTCAACTTTAGAGATTTATAAATCTGTTTGGTATAAAGAATGAAACCTTTATACTAATATATATATATATATAATTGAAACTTTATTCATCTTATTAAAAAAGGTGAAACTTTGTTATTAGAGTATAAATATGTAACTTAATCAGCATGAAAATTCTTCATTAATTCAAGTGCATGAAATACTTTAGTATTTGAATCTGATAATAAATAAAATTGAACTCAATGATTGAAAATTTTCTCAACAATGTACGAAATTCAAATTGTTTTTCAACAGTGTATGAATAATTTTTATGTTTTTCATTTTATGACCCTTTTATACCATAAAACAGCTAATATGGGATATTAAAATATACAAAAATTACTCATAGATAGACTAAAGCATAAATGTTTTAAGTATTAACACGTTAATGCATGTGCATGGTGAAATAATTAATTAAAAGCCTCCAACTAAATAAGAATAGTAAGCATATATTCGTGCTGTGTTGTTTACTTTTTCTACATGAAGAAAGTACATAAATAAACAAAATAAATATCGTAAAATTGGAAATTTGATGATGAATAGTTTGGTTAAATTTTCTACTAAACTATTAAATTTAAAATCCCTCAAAATAAAAATTGAAAAGGACCATGATGATTTCTTTTGTTAAAACCATCTTAATACGTTTTTTTAGCCTTAAGTATGTTTCAGGTTCCTACTAACTTTTGTTTTGAATCTCAATCAATTTTTCTTCAAATTGAATATTTAATAAATTATATTATTTTTCATTTCAAATTTCCTTTTGTTATCTCTATCAATTCTATTGCTGATGTATCTTTAAGTTGTCATTGTTGATAAATTATTTGTATTAAATATCTTTCGTTACTTATATTAACCTAATAAGTCACCATAGTATGATTAAAAAAACTGTAGAAGTATAGTTACAATAAACAAAATAGTGAAGAATTAAAAGAAAAAAAAATCTAAAATATTTTAAAAAATTAAACCAAAACAAATATAAACAAAATTTTGTATTCAGAAACTTAAACCAAAACTTTTAATTTATTATGGATTTAAATTTAAAAAATATTGAATATTAAAAACAAAAATAGGTAATAGGAGAGTTTAAACATATTTAAGTTTATTCTCATACAATCTTTTTTACTAAAAAGTAATTAGTAGTAAAAGACTCATTACTCTTTTTCTGACCAACACTAAAAATGGCAAATATAGAAAATAATTTACTTAGCCAAATGGAGTAGGGTTGAATTGAGTTATATGGTATATTACATGAAAGATGGGTAGTGAGTAACAAAGTGGGAATTATTATTATTATTATTATTATTATTATTATAATAATAATAATAATAATAATAATAATAATAATAATAATAATAATTGTGGAAGATGGTGAATGGTGAATATGGAAGCTTGAGCATGAAAGTGAGTTTTTGCCACTTCCACTTCAAAACAATTTTGTCCTCTTGTTGGAAAAAAGTGGCAAATATCAGCAAGGACAAAAGCTGGTTTTGCTTCAAATAACCAAAGGGGGTGCCACTCAAAAGGGGTTTTTGTTTTAATTAAAAATGTAACGTGTAGATGTTTTGTACATTCTCTTCATAATAATAAATTTATTGACTTTTTTTAACCACTTCCAACAAATATATTTGAGGTGCCTTTTGATTAATTTAGAATGTAAAAATGTTCCTACATGTGCCCAAATTAACTTTCTATTTTTCAGCTTAATTGTCATGTTTGGTGTCAATTTTATAGATTTAGTTATGCTCTTTTTCTTTAAAATTTGAGGGGAATTTAGTTTTGTTCTTCTTAATTTCTTAAAAAACATTTTTAGTTTTGTAAATTAAACTTTTTTAGTCCTAAATACTACATATGAGAATGAAATTAATTTTCAAAATATTTTCTAGTTCCTAAAAAGTATATTTAAAGGTCTAAAATCATATTTCTAAATTTGAAGCATTGGCATGCTTTTTTAAGTTTGAAGAATAAAATATGGATTCATCGCAATTAAAAATATAATTAAGTTTTTTATATTATTAATCAATTAAAAATAGCTTTAACCTAGTTAGTAAAAAAATTAATTTAATTATATAATAATACGTCCTTATATAATATTGTAAATTAGATTCATCGAATAAGAAACTTAGATCAAAACTTAATCCTTTTACAAATTGTCTAATAACAGGGTTCTTTTGTCAACAAACAGTTTTGAATTCACATTTTTCTAAGAAATGAACTCAAATCCATTACCAAGAGAATTTTTATTAACTTATTTAAGAGTTGTTTATTCCATCTGTGAAAAGTTTAACACAAACTAAAGTTATGATGAAACTCATGGCATGGCACCACCATTTTGATTTTGGAAACTAGAGGGTGAGAAGAAAGGAAGAAAGAAAGAACCAACAAGTGGTGTGTTTCATTGGTTGTTGTGTTTCCCACCAAGTTTACCTTTTTCTGGGTCCTTGAAATCCTTCTGCCCCTCTACTCAAGTGGGTCATCCTTTGTGGCCCCCTACTACTCCTTCCACTTGTTGTCTCTCTCTCCTCTCTCTCTCTCTCTACTCTACTCTATTTTGCAATTTACCCTTTTATGTTCTCTTCAACACTCACCCCGCTCCTTCTATTTTTGTGCTCCGCTTAGAAAGATCCATCTTTCTCAATCTGGGGTGCTCAGTGATTCTCGTTTTTTTCCTTCTTTCTGCTTCCTAAAGTTGATGAGATGATGATGATGTGTGGAGTGGTATAGTAGTATTACAGAACATCTGAAGTTGGTGTAGTTGAGGCTGCACATGTTTATTTCAGTTGGTGTATTTTCTGTGTTGTCTCTCAACAGTGTCTATCTGTTGTTATCTGGGGTAAAGGAATCTGCTCCATTTCAATTCAAGGCATCTGGATCGCCCTGATTGGGCAAGGGTTCAAAAAGGGTACTATTGTTTGATTGAAACTTGATTGATTTGGGTTTTAAGAGCCAACTAAAAAAGGAAGCTTTTTTCAATGGTTCTTCTTCTATGAGAAGGTGATTTGGATTTCATGCTTGGTCCAAGATCATTATGGAGGTGTTTCCACTTCTCTAGCATTCAGTGCTGTTGCTCAGTGGAAAGATATGAAGAACCTTCTTAAGAAGCTTCATATCATGTCTAACCGATCAGAGAATGAACAAGGGTCTTCTTCGTCCAAGGGCAGCAAGTCCAATCTAGGTTCATCTTCATCTTCCAAGAAGATTTTGCGCTCAAAGTCCACTCAAAGTTCTGAGCAAAAGCCCTTATCTGGGTTCTCCACTTGGTTGTCTTCAGTTGCTAATAGGCAGAGTCCTAGTCCTCCTCCATCTTTGACCCAGGCAAGGGGCGAGAGAATGGAGCTATCTGATGCAGTGAGCAGTGGTGGTTTGGATGTTGTGTCAGATTCAGCCAGGCTTGATTCAGGGTCTAGTGCTTCCAGGGATCCTGAAGTGGAGGAAGAGTATCAGATACAGCTGGCTTTAGAGCTGAGTGCAAAGGAGGACCCTGAGGCTGTGCAGATTGAAGCTGTTAAGCAGATCAGTTTGGGATCTTGTGACCCTGGTTATACACCAGCTGAACTTGTGGCCTACCGGTATTGGGTAAGTCACTTCATTCACATTCTTCTTGTTTTCAAGGTGCTGCTGGAAGAAAAGACATTGGAAGTCGTAAGTTTGATAATCGGGTCATTCTTAGCGGAATATGAGACTTCTAGAATTTTGTAGAGAATTTCAAATGTGTAGATTGGTACTTCATTCTTCATTGGCATTGTTTGGATTATGGAGTTTTAATTAGGGGTATAGATCTTAGCATGAAGATGAAGAGAAAAGAAAATAATAATGGAAGGAAGGATATGGGACTGTAGTTATATCACATGTGATTGCGCTTATTCATGTGGGGTTTTTCCTTTGACCTTTCTTACCCTTTTGGAATGACAGGGATAGCAACTCGTGATAGTTGGTAGAATTTGGGCATTTTTAAATATATTAGTAGCATTCTGAACTATGCTTTTGGGGTGGAAATTCCAACATCATTCGGCATCAGCTGTATTTCTTGAGAAGTGATGCATTGCATTTCAGTATGGAATAATCTGGCGTACAACCTGGATATTAATGATGCTTTAGAATATAACTAATTGATTGGCTTCTCGATACGAAGATAAGGGAAATTTTCATTTGGACTTTAGAGTTAAGGTTATGTTTAAATACTGAACAAAATATGGTTCTCTTTCAATGGAAGTTTAAGGTCTTTGGTCCTTGAATAAAGGAAAAACTTATTTCTCTTAAAAATTTGAAATCACTCTGATAAAATGATGTGACATAATGTTATAAATTCTATAAACCATTTACGAGTCTTCTTCACGTAGCAATTTAAGCTTTCGGGATATTTGGTTCATGACACGACAAACTTATAATGCCCAGAGTTTGATTTGCCGCCTCAATACGATGAATTTCAGCAAAAAGTTCATTATCAATGCATCAGGCTCAAAGGGTTTGGGCGAGGGGCTGCGGTAGATGTGCAAGAAACCATTTGTGTCTTCACCTAAGAACTTAAGCTTTTGGAATAATTGGTCCATGATACATTAATCAGAAAAATAATATTAATTCTTATTTACACAAGTTATATATAGGTCTTTTCTTGTTCAAATGCCTCTTAAATTGTTTAATGTCCAATCTTTAATCTTTTGGTCATACAAAATGTTAGTATAGAATGTTGCTAGCCTGGTATACTATGCTGGGCTGGTTTCCATAGAACATATGCATTTGGAATTATTATTGAAGTGTTATCGTAACCTTTTTATGAGATCTTTGGTTATAGGCTTGGAGTCACGGTTGTCCCTTTACAGGGATAATTGTAGATCTTTGGTTATTATTCAAATGCATTTTTTGGTTCTATGGTTTAGGATTTAGTATTTACATAGATTGCTATGCATTGTTTACATTGTTTGGATGATGCATGCATCAAACGGTTTTGTTATATAATGAACTTACTCCTATGTGTCATCTGGTTAGTTGACCCTATTTGTCCTACTTATATTCATTTCTAACTTATCTCATATCGTAGATTTATCCGTGCTTCACAGAATTACAATGCTCTTGGTTATGATGACAAGATCTTGGATGGTTTCTACGATCTTTATGGGAGCTTAACCGAGTCAAACCCTACAAGAATGCCTTCCCTTGTAGATTTGCAACTGCAAGGAACATCAATCTCAGGTGGTACGTGGGAAGCTGTCTTGGTCAATAGGGCTGCTGATTCGAATTTGTTGAAACTTGTGCAAAAGGCTCAGGAGTTGACTGGCAAATCAAGTTCTGATTTTGAAGTTGTAGATAGCAATTTGGTTCGCAAGCTTGCAATATTTGTGGCTGACTATATGGGTGGACAAGTTGGAGATCCTGAAAGTATGACAAGAGCATGGAGGAGTCTTAGTTATAGTCTCAAAGCAACCCTTGGTAGCATGTTTTTGCCACTTGGTTCTCTAACTATTGGATTGGCTCGGCATCGTGCATTGTTATTTAAGGTATTTATCCCACCAGTTTTTCTTTTGTGGTTTGAATTTCAATTAGGAATAATTCCACATATTAGTTGATAAAAGGCTCAAATGAAAAGTTGTTGTTAGGTTTACACCAAAAAAATTGTTAGAATATATCAAGATTCAAGAGAAAGATCAATTTCGGGTGAACTACACAAACTCTGATATTTTTATTGTATTTTCTTACATCTTAGTACTTCGAAACTTTACTATACATTTATGATATAGCAACAAAAGCTTTTTCCTGTTGGGTGGGGCTGTGTACATGGATCAAGCACATCATTATGAATATAGCAGAATTTTTATGTTTGTCAACTTTTTCTATTCTCTGATTTATTTTCCAACAAGTCCTGGTATGCATTAAAAATTGTTGATTTATAATCAATGTAGGTTCTAGCTGATAGTTTGGGCATCCCATGTCGGTTGGTGAAGGGGCTGCAATATACAAGTTCCGATTATGTGGCAATAAACTTTGTAAAGATTGATGATGGAAGGTAACTTGCATTAATTTTTATTATAATATTGGCAAGTAGGCAGAATTTCTTTGTTTATAGTTCTCTGTACATTGGCATTGAGATATTAATTGTATTACTTGTTTTCTGTCATCAATTTTCTATAGGGTAGAAAAGACACGAAATGGCGTTTCTCATTGTTTTGTGTCATATTGTCCTAGGATAGAAGCTGTATTTTAACATGAGCTTGATTTGAATTTCAGGGAGTACATTGTTGATCTAATGGCAGATCCTGGAACCCTTATTCCATCTGATGCAACTGGATCTCAGATAGAGTGCGATGAATCTTCGTATGTGGCCAGTCCTTCATCAAGAGACCTTGATTCCTCACATGTAGCATCATCCAGCAGTGGTGTTGGAAGTTCATATGAAGAAACTTTGGATTTGGGGATGTTGGACAAAGGAAACAGATCAAAACATTTTCCCCATACAGGTAAAGAATCTGATGTAAGCAAGCCCTCTATGGGAAAGGAAGAATCAATGAGACCCTTGAATGAATTTAAAAGCCCTCACAATGTTGAGAAGATCCCAGAGCAGGAAGCTCCTGGCAGACCTAATCATCCACATGTACATGCAAGATCTCCTTCTTGGACTGAAGGGATCAGTTCTCCTGCAGTACGTAGGATGAAAGTCAAAGATGTTTCTCTATACATGATTGATGCTGCGAAGGAGAACCCTCACTTAGCCCAGAGACTTCATGACGTTTTACTTGAAAGTGGTGTGGTTGCTCCTCCAAATCTATTTTCTGAAATTTACGATGATGACTCAGGTTCCTCAACTGAGGCCAACTTTCCAACAGAAGAAAAAGATGAAAATAAGCAGGGAAGTGGACAGAAAGAAGCTGAGCTTGATGGTAATCTTTGTCATGCTCGACTTTTGCCTCCTTTGGCTCACAGTAGAGTCCAGAACAGAGCAAGTTCTAGTGGTCAGGTGGAGCATTCTAAACCTGTAGAAGGTTTAGGAATCAACCTTCCTCTGTATACAAGGGAACCAGTTGTACAGCATATACCAACTCAGGTAAAATATGGACAAAATGTTCCAGTTGCCGCTGCTGCAGCTGCTGCTGCCGCCGTTGTTGCATCTTCTATGGTAGTTGCGGTGGCAAAATCTAACATTGACTCAAACATAGATCTTCCAGCAGCAGCTGCTGCTACTGCTACTGCTGCAGCTGTAGTAGCAACCACTGCTGCTGTCAGTAAACAGTATGAACAAGGCAGTCGAAGTGATGGAGATACAGACAGTGCTGGTTATGACCTGAAGGGTAGCGGTGATGGAGAACATATAGCTTTAGGAGCAAATTCAGAAGGTGAAAGAAGATCTGATAGATCAGTAGTAAGTAATGATAGCACAAAATCTGATTCTGCATTAGATGATCATGATGTTGCTGAGGTTGACATTCCATGGGAGGAAATCTCGGTCGGTGAGCGTATCGGACTTGGTATTAACTGTACTCTGTTATATAAGAATTGATTACATTCTTTTCTCAGATGGTAGGTACTATTTATCTGGTTTTGCGCGTTTGACATGCAGGATCATATGGGGAGGTGTATCGTGGTGAATGGCGTGGAACTGTGAGTCTCTTATATTTTTGAACTTGAATATATTGATAGTGTTATTTTCACTGAGGCATGAGTTATGCAACATTATTTTACTATTATCCTTTTTGTATCCTTTTTTCAAAATGAAATGAACAGTGTCAAGACTTATTACTGATGCACCTGCACCTGGGTATGTGCTACAAATTATAAAATGTATTTTTTTTTATTAATTGAACATGTGTGTGTGCCAATGCCAAGAATTCTTGGGCTTTAATTGCATTTCTGATCTGATCAAAATAATTTTGTTGCAATATTTATTGCTAGCTTACTTTCCATTTTATTATTGTTTGTATTGTTGGGATAATTTTCTGCTATATTGTAGATTATAGAATTCTTACACTTACAGTACATTTCTGCTCTTTGGTTTGTAGGAAGTTGCTGTAAAGAGGTTTCTAGACCAAGATATATCTGGTGAATCACTTGAAGAGTTCAAAACTGAAGTATGGCCATCTCTGCTTCCCCACTGTATTTCTTTTTAATTGTTTACTGGTGTGATCTAGTGGTTTATGTTTTCAGTTGCTTTCATTGATTTAATTTGTGTGCTTCAGCTTCTTAACCACATATAACAAGGCTGCAAATTTTTTTGTCAAGATTTCTAAACTATTAACTTTTCTATACTAATTTGAAAATCGTAGTATACTTTGAATAGTATGGATTTTAGCTTTTTCTTTAAAATATGAGTATTGGTTCAATTTAATTTCTGCTTTGTTTACAGATTTGCTAATTTTTATTCAAATCCTAATTGCTAAGGCAATTAAACATTTATCTAAAATAAATAACCCTAATTCCTTAGGTGAAATTTAAAAGTTTTCTGTGTAGAACTCCCTAAAGATATTGAGCTTCGATTATCTTAGCCTAAACCATTACAAGGTTTGTGTTTCAAAGCAAATTTCTATTTACCAAATAGATCAAACTTCATCCCAAGGTTGATAAAAGTCTTGAGAGCGTTAAGAATACGGGACATAAACACAAAAATAAAGAAATAAAATTTCAATAATAATCCAAATTAGAGATTTCATGAATTAGAATTATATTGAAATTGACCCAATCCTAACGAAAAGGGTAAAGCTAGACACAAAATAGAAGCAAAAATAAAGAGAAGGGATAACGAAAAAACTCTATAGACCCTTGAGTTTCCACCCTTTTTGTCCTTCTCATACCCTAGCTTCTGGAGAGACTATGAACGCTCTTAAAAGTGAGTGAAAAAGATCAAAATACCCCTAATTCTTTCTTTAATCCTATTTATGTATGGTCTAGATATTCAGGCTCAATGCTAGTAAATGCTTTAATCCTTTAAAACTCCAATTTCTCTTTGTTTCTTGACATAAAATATAAAGAAAAAATATAGAAAGTAAACAAAATTTCTAATTAAATTTTGAAGATGATCTCTTTCACTCTAGTTTTCTAAAATTTGTTTTGCTCAAAGCAAACTAATTTAAAATTCAACATTAGTGGCTTAAAATCCCCTTAAATATAAAAGGAAAAATTAGATAATCCAATCCAAGAGATTATCAATTTTCTAGTTTCCTACTCTACGGGAATACCTTATCCTCCTGCTCTGTTAAAAGTTATGTCTTTTCTCTAATGAAAATTTTTCTTTAGTAAGGATAAAACTTTATATGATACAGTTCTTGTTGATAAACTCATGTTATTTTTAACGACGAGTGTTAGAAATGAGCAGTACTTGTTCCTATTACTGATTTATTTTGTTAGGCTATTTATTCTAATGTATATTCAGATACTTCAAAATGTGTCAGATTAGAGCGACTTTCTGTGATTTTCACGAAGTTAATGCACATTTTTACTTTGAATGCCAACATCTATTGTTTAAATTAAATTCCAGAAAGCTTATGATATTAATTTCAATAGGTCAAAATAATGAAAAGATTGAGGCATCCAAATGTTGTTCTCTTCATGGGAGCAGTAACTCGACCTCCAAATCTTTCGATTGTTACTGAATTTCTTCCCAGGTACTTCAAATTCTTGATTTCCTCGTGATTTATTAGTTATATGGGATTGTTTATTCTGAAATTTTCCCAGAAATTGATATTTCCCACCTTTGACCTTGTAGTGTATGAAAAATTTTGTATTTCTCTGGGAGAATGTTTGGACAAACTTCTCCATAACATTTTTAGAAAATAGAAAAAAATAAATCGAGCTGAAAATTAGCATATACATAGGTTAAAAATGAGAATTTAGAGAAACTATACGAGAGAACTTCTACAGATTAGCTCATGGAGCATTTCACTTTTTCACATTCTTCTCTTCTGGGAGTATATATGGAGAAACATGTCCAAACATGTTCTAAATAATAATGCTACATCTACTAATTATTGTTTCCAAATTTTTTCACTGAATGATATGGGCAAGTGCCACATAGCCCTAATGCTAATTGGAAAGTAATAGCTAAATTTGCTGAGATTTAGTGACTTATTTAATTTTTAATAATCCCCTATTGCATATTCTAGTAGATGAATACTCTAGACATGCATTTTCAAACGCTTGGTATACAATTTTACATCTCATTTATTTCAACCTAACGTGTCTTCTGACACATGTATGATTAATGACATGATAATCAGATGAAGTAAGAATTTATAACTTGTTAATATATTTTGTGTTCAAATTTTATTAATTTGGATACAACTTCCTTTATGGTATTTATTTAATGTGATTAATTAATACTTTTGGAGGGCTTTTTGTTTTTTCTTTTTCATTCTTCAAATACTGAGATCTAGATTATCTTCTGCAGAGGAAGTTTGTATAGATTACTTCATAGACCAAACAGTCAATTAGATGAGAGAAGGCGTTTGAAGATGGCTATTGATGCTGTAAGATTTATTATCTTTTAATGATGCATCACTGATTCAGAAAGGAATTTCTAATTTGATATAACCAACCTGTGAAGCCCGTTTGATATAACTTGTTTCTTTTGAATCTCAGGCTCGAGGAATGAACTATTTGCACAACTGCACTCCAGTGATAGTGCATCGGGATTTGAAGTCCCCAAATCTTCTTGTTGACAAAAATTGGGTTGTGAAGGTGCAATCTATTTTCATGATAAAAAATTATAGGTAGCATGGAGGATGCTTTGTGTTGACTTTGATGATGTTTTTTCTTTTGTCTGTTGAATAGGTATGTGATTTTGGCTTATCACGGATGAAGCATAGCACATTCCTTTCTTCCAGATCAACTGCAGGAACAGTAAGCTATCTTAAAACTCCATCCATTTCAGCTTATTTATTCTTTTTCATCCTTTTGAAATTGAAGTCATGCCATATATGCACATGTGTACACATACAATGTAGATACTTACTATTTTATTAAAACAGTTTTGTATATGCTGGGTGTAGTATCGTGAGCCAATGTGGCTGATGTTACCTATCTTCCAGCTAACTGCAGCTAAATATATTAGTTAATCCATTTTTCATATCATGTTTCAGGCCGAGTGGATGGCTCCCGAGGTGTTGAGAAATGAACCTTCAAATGAGAAGTAATTTTTTTACTCTTGATTTTTTTTATTATTATCATTGTTGTTGTTATTTATATGTTACTATTATTTATGTTGTTGTTGTTATTTTTGTTATTATTGTTATTATGTTAGAGGGGTACAAGGTGTGATTAATCCTTTCTCTTCTTTCAACTCCTTTACTTAAAATTGCCGCAAAATGATATACTGCATATTTGTAAACCACATGTGAATATTTGTTCTGTTAAGTGTGGCATGTAGGGCCTGTTTGCAAACAAGTAACCACTTTTTTTGCATTGTTATATGAATAATCAGAAACAAGTAGTAACTATTAGTTTTTGCATTTTTATATGGACAATTTCTCATGAAGAAAGCTTGTTGTTGTCCTTGGTATTCTAGGTGTTACCATTTTTCATGATTTTATTTAATGGTTTCCTAAGGAAAAAAAGGCTAAATGTTGTGGTATTGTGCAGTGTCTATTGCGTACAGTTGAAGCAGAATGCCTGCACTTTCAAGGGTGTTGTGTCCTTTGATATGTTATGCAATTGGAGTTTATATACGTATTACTGTCATTTTCAAACTTGTTGGGCATAAAATTTTCTCTTAGCTTCCTTCCCCCTCTCCCCCCCCGGAAAGATTGTTGTAGTTACCTTTTCCCTCTATTGAATAAAGTACTTTCATCAACAAGAAAAATTTGAAGCTTGTTTAGTTGTTCACACTGGCTTTACCACTTTTTAAAAACCCTTCATGGTTTTATGATGCTAATACGGTGTGATCCAATATCTAGGTGTGATGTATATAGCTTTGGGGTCATATTATGGGAGCTCTCTACTTTGCAGCAACCCTGGGGTGGAATGAATCCAATGCAGGTTGTTGGTGCTGTGGGTTTCCAGCATCGCCGTCTTGACATTCCTGATGATGTGGACCCTACTATAGCAGATATTATCAGGAAATGCTGGCAAACGTGAGTAAACTTTTGGTGCATTTTTTTCTCATGACAGCATTGGTTACATATGTTGGATTGCCAATAGGTCTTTGTCTGAAATAAACTAATTTAGTCCCCCTAATTGGAAAATATGTTCTTGAATTATGAAATTGAACATGGTTTTTAAAAACTTTATGGACAAGTGACTGCAACCAGCTGGTGTGGGAATCGTTAAAGCTGGCTTTTTTGCATTGTCATGGTCCATCTGTCTTACACTGTAATCACAATTCCTTATTACTTTTACTTGATTTTAACAAAAAGACCTGTACTGAAAATGGGAAAAAAAGGACAAAAAGGAGCAGTATATCCTTGGTGAGCTAAAAATTAGGTGCAAATGTGGTAGGTCTGTGGAAGTCTAAACTATTAATCTGGCAAATCAATTGACATTAATTATTTTAAAACAGTTAGAGACTGAAGCAGCAATTTATGTCAGTTCCATAATCGTGTTCCTCCTTAAATGCGTTGTCATTACTCTTCTCAAATATTTACTAAAAACTGGCGCTTTCAATATGATAAGTCTATCAATTTCCCTTGTCCTATAGAACAATTGTGATTTGCTAAGGGACCAACTGATGCACTACTCAATGTTAGATTATGTAATCGAACCAACCAGATTGAATATGATGATCCCAAACAGACTGAGAAATTATTGTTCTCATCATACCTTTTTGGCCTTAGATGTACTATCAGTTGGAGGTGCAACACTGTATAAGGTTACAAGCTAAAACAGTAGTAGGAATGATATGATTCAAACGTTTCTGTACTAATTGTTTCAGAACACAACCAAATAAGTGATCTTACATAGGATGTGTGGAAAATTTTCTATTTTGCCTAATTGATTTTTTTTTTCTTTTTGTAATATAGAGATCCAAAGTTGAGACCTACATTTGTTGAAATATTGGCGGCTCTGAAGCCATTACAGAAGACAATGATTGGTTCTCAAGTACCTCGACCAAGTGCATCGGGGAAGCATGAGAAGGGTCAGTCATCGCGTGTTATAGAAGACCCAGCAAGATAGGAAACAATTATACAACTAACCAAATCTTTGTTCATTTTGCTGCTGAAAGGTGGAGAACAAGTTGTCAAGTTGTATAGAATTTTTGCAATGAAAAAAGTGAGTGGTTGAAGCCATCACCTTACTTACATTATTGTCCAAGTTGTGATTCTTTCCACTCTTGCTCCTTTCCTTTTACTTTCTCTCTGTTTCTCTTTTGTTTGGTTTTCTTTTTGCAATCTGTAAGTGCAGTCATTGTCAGGTTGTACCATTTGTTTGCACACAATTCTTTTGTAATTGTGGTAATATCAATTCTCAATTTTGATGTCCATAAATAGTTACGAAATTTTGAAGCTGTAACTTTTAATAGTTTAAGAAAGATGCACGAGTGAAAAATGTTTTTTTACTGTAAATGGTGCCTTAAATTTTGTGTGCCTAGTTTGATTGTGCCAAAAGTTTTCCCTCACACTGCATACCTGGTATGTCCAAGGACAAAAATAATACAAGGTGTTGATATTTAATATAATTTTGTGGTGTTTTTTAATACCAGAATTAAACTTTCACTTCCAGAACATGTTTATATTCAATACAATTTTTTATTACACAGATCACTAATATGAAACTAGGATTCTGACAAAAAAAACTATAAAAAAAGAATGTTGAAAGTTGTATCTAACTTTTTTCTTATGTGAAATCAGTGAGCCAACTCCTAAAATTTGTACAAATTTCCAAACATTTCAACATTTCTTGCCACTAGACACTTGTTTTAGAAGAGACATGTGGTTAAATGAGCGCACGCAACAAAGAAAATCATTTAACGAAGTTCTCTATTTTTTAATGTGATCTGACACAAAATGTGAAAACCTGGTATCTGTACATAAAACGTGACAGATGCTATAATCCATCACTTGTGAAAAAACTACCACCACCACAAGATCATACATATATCAAATAAGAACTAAATGGAAAGTGGGGAAATTAAATGGGAAGAATCAACAACTGAATGATCAAAGATACTTGTAAAATACCAAAAATTCATCATATAAGCTATAATCATGAACAACAATAATTAGGTTGTTTAGTAGCAGTGACTTCATCAGCTATATGGATTTCCTTCCCACTAGGAAGATTTAATGATGTGCCATTCATTTTGGTTTCCAAACTTTTGTGGCTTATGATGTCATGAATCTTGGTGATCATTTGTAAGAATGCTTCCTCAACATTCTGATTCTGCAGAGCAGAGGTTTCCATGAAACATAACCTTTCTGTTTCTGCATATCCTTTTCCTTCTTCTTTCTCAACTTCCCTTGATTGCCCTAAATCAGATTTGTTTCCCACCAAAACAACCACCATGTCTTCTCCTCCAAACTCTCTCAACTCATGTAGCCATTTTCTTACATTCACAAAAGTTGCTCGCTTGGTTATGTCATACACTAGCATTGCCCCCAAGGCTCCTCTGTAGTATGAGCTTGTGATAGCCCTAAATCTACCACATAATTGTTCACATATCTTGAGTACATTACTATGTAAATTCAATTACAAAAATCCAACAAAAATATTTAAAAACATATTACTCATATTTTCCGATCCAAATTAAGCAATGGCCACAGTTGAGAGATAACCAATATTATAAAATAAAACAATGAAATATAATACCATTTGGTGAGATTTAGATAGAACACTTCTTTTAAACTGTACTACTAAATCAATCTAACTCATTTTATAATTAATTAAAATTAATTATTGTAAAATCAAGAGAGAAAATCATTAAATAATAAGCAAGTCTCATAAAAACTTATGATTTTCCATGAGTTTGAACAAATAATAAACAATATCATTTTTTTGCATTTCTCTTCAAACTTTTGTCCCTTTTGGGAAAAAAGGAAAGAAAAAAAATGCATCCTCCTCTTGTCATCAAAATCAAACCTCTTTCTATTATTAGAAAGGAAAAGACTTATGGATTACAATTTAAATTTGGTTTAGTGTAACATCTTATACATTTTTAATATAAGGGTTCTATTTGATATAACTTCTCTTTTAAAACTTATAAAAGAAAAAAATGAGAATAAAATTTGATATTGATTTTTCCATATGATAAATAAATTAATTCGTAGAAATTTCTTAAATTTTATTTTTAACTTTTATATAAAATAACTTTAACTTACAAAAACAGGCCAATTTCCTTTTTTTTCTTAGTATTTTTTTTCTAGAAATTCTTATGGAAACTTGTTCAAATAAACTAAAAATGTATAAGTAAACTAGTTTACAAGAAAACATAAAGAAAAATATTTTGTTTTTAATAGAAACAAAATACAATATATCATTTGGTAGTCCTTCCTTAAGTTAAGCAAGAAAATGTGGTTGAATCATATTCTCAAGAATGCAAACTATTTACCATAAGAGTTTGCTCTATAGAAGATGAATTTGGGTGTAGGTGAGTGATTGTATGATGCATTAGGAGTTAGGCAATTAGAAACAAAATATTGATCATGGATTGGGGTTGGTCACCAAAACCTTCATCACCATTTCACATGCATTTGTTCAACCTATTCATCCCACTTGAATTTTGTTCTTACTCTCCATCATTTTCATCTGTGCTTACTAAGTTTATGCTCAAAGTGTTCTATCCTTTTCATGGACCAACCAAACCCAATAACCTTGCCCTATTTTAAAATTACATTGCATTACAAAAAGTTGATTTCTACTTTTTACTCTAGAGTTAGGGTACCCCACTTTTAAATCCACTTATTTGTAATTGGAAAATGATGTTAATACTTCTACACCTTGGAGATGGAAACAAAAATAGAGATAAATATCATAATTCTTTATTTTTTCAATCCCATCATTCAAATTTATCAATGAAGCATGGTGCATTGCATTGACAACTTTTCAATTTTGCTAGAGAGGAGAACATTTTTGGCTAATATATACTTAATTTTAAGTTCCTCAAGTAACTATAAAGTTTCATGAATTAGAAAGCAAGCTTCATGAAGTGATTTTTTTTTATACCTGTTTTTTTTTTCTAGTGATTTTTTTTACCATGTAGTTCTCCCTTTATGTTTTCTGATTTCAACTCTGTCCAAAATTTGACTTAAATGTCTTTTCAAGATCACATGGAGGTTTGGTAATAGTCAATTCAAATATTAATGTATTAGGTTATAATAAGTGAGCCGAAGAGCATCTCAACATATTCTAACACTTTTTTGTAGGACAGAAAATCAGGCAAGTTGGTAAGAATTATGTCAAAGAATTTTTGTGGAGTAATAATTATTGCTGTTTGCCATTTTAAATGTATTCATAACAATTATTGCCCAAGATTTTGTATAAAAAATGAGAATATTATTAAATGTTTTTATCTTTATAAAAATGAGATTTTATTTAAAATAGAGAAAATCAATTTATTGAAAAAAATTGAAATACAAAGTGCATCTACTTTTCTTTGACATTAATTCAAACATTAAATTTCTCTAAGCCTAATTATAATGTTTGTCTTAAAATTTGGGTGAGTTCACAAACCTAATGGGTCAACTTTTTTTTTTCTTTTTGTTGTCTTAAAAAAGTAGAGGCCAAAATTAATTTTTGAAGTGTTTGCTTTAGAAGAAAGCAACCAACTCTTCCACAACTCAATGATCTACAAGTGTTCATTTTATGGGCATGCATTTTTTTATAAACCCTAAAATATACATATAAATCCTATGTTGTGCTTTGAATTCAATGCATGATTATCTCAGTGTATCAAATGTGTTTAGGTCCCACATAAAAGGATTTCTAGATATGCTTCCACCCCCAAAACCTAATCTATATTCAATTAATCTACATGACTTAGTAACCAATAATTATGATATATTAAATTCAAACTTCATTATCATTATTAATAACAACAAAACTATACTCAATTGGCACCCATCTGAATTTTAAATTGCACTTTTAAAGTAATAAAATCCAAAACATAAATTCAAAAATATTTTTAAACTTCCTTTAGAAAAAATTGAAATAATCTTATCCCTAAAAATAAATATTTTTTTATTATTTCTCCGAGAGAATTTTTAGGAGTAAGTAATTATTTCCAATAAATAAGGAATATTTTGCCTACTTACACAAATATAATTGGGAAAAAATTGCTGTGAATATTTTTGTCTCTTTATATTTTTCTTTACCTACTTACACAAATATTTTGTCTCTTTTCATCACCAAACAAATGGCAAAGAAACATAGGAAACTAACAAAAATGCAGCCAAAAGAAAAGGTGGTGGGACATGATATTGTGGGAAAGTAGATAAGGCATGGAATTGAAAAGTTGTAAGAAATTGAAATTAATTAGTCTAATAATAATAAAGTCAAATTAATTTAATTCATTAAATTCTTCTAGACTAAGCAAACCCAAACCCAAAAGGCACCGACTTTGAATTTGAAAATGCCAGTTGGAAAACAAAAGAGTTTAACTTTTCATTGAAAAATAAAATAAAATAAATTGAAATGAAACCAAAACCAACAAGACAAAAATCCCAAAGTTCCATGCAACTGAGTTCTGCAACTTCTGCTCTGCACTCTGCAGCTTCAAAAGGGTTGTTTTCTTTTCATGTATTTCTTGATCAGCCCAAGAATTTGGTTAACCACCACAACAAAACTTTCATACAGTTTTTCAATCAAAATTAAAACTTTACTCAGATAATCTATAGAATAATAAAGACATGCATTAAAGATACATGGATTACATAAAAACTTCAACTCTTATTAAAAGAAACAGCACAGTATCTAAATAATTGTGTTCAAATTTTGTCCTAACCACTCAATTTGCCAAGATCATGAATACAAATTGAAAGAAAGGAACAAACAAAGTAGAGGAAAAGAAAACAAGACAAGAGATAAAATGATGATGATAACAAGCAATTAATTAAAGAGACATAAACAAAGTGATTGATTGGAAATAGTTGAAAAGAATTCAAAATTCATGAGTATGGTTACCTCTCTTGGCCGGCAGTGTCCCATATCTGTGCTTTGATGAGTTTGTCCATGACTCTGATGTTTCTGTATGCAAATTCAACACCTATGGTTGGCTTGGAATCCAACCTGAATTCATCTTTAGCAAACCTTGATATCAGATTTGTCTTCCCAACTCCTGAGTCACCAATCAGAACAGCCTTGAAAAGGTAATCACACTGCTCATCAAATGCATCATCTGCCACAGCCATGTTCACAATTTGTGTGAAAACTTTCAATGACCCTTTATTTGTCTCTCAACCCTTCTTCACAGGAGAGAGTCAAATCAGAAGAAACAAAGGTTTTGAGGATTGAAGGCAGTTATGAAGATTATATATATGGCACTGACAAGAGAGAAAGACTGTTAATAAAAGGAGTGCAGAGTCATGTCATGATCATATGGTTAGAAAGCAGAAGAGAACACTGTCCAATTATATGGTATCAATAACTTAACATGCATATACAGTAAACAGAATATTATAATACAGATTCTGATAATTAATAATTTATAAAGATGTGATATACATTGTACAGTAGTATCATCTTTGCATTTATTTATTTTTGTATTATTATGTTATGTTATAATAATGATAAAAAAGAGATAGATATATAAATATTGTTATAGAAAATGTTGTATGAATTATGGCATATCTAATATTTCTCCAATTGATTGATATGCTATGTTCTGCAAGCCATTGGAGTATTCAAATTTTATTTCTTTGTTATTTATATAAAAAAATATATGTTAATTACATATTCACATGTTATTAATATGAAATTAGGAATTTCAATTAAAATTTTGCTTTCTATGTGCTCTTTTTTACCTATAAAGGGGTATTCAAATTGCTTTAAGCTTTTGAAAATTGAGAGAAATTAAATTATTATTTTATAGGGAAATAAGTTATATTTTATCATTAAATGAAATATAAGCATTTATGGATCAAGTTTAAATTGAACTATTTCATCGGGAATAATTTGAAATTTTTAAAATGAAAACAGACAAAAATATAATTAATTAATAAAATTATGATAATTAGCTTTGATTACACTTAAATAATTTAGTGAAAAAAGACTATAAGAAATAAAAGTTCTATAATATAGACTTTTTTTTTATAGAAATAAAGTATGAATTAGTAAGTTCCCTTGAAGCTATTGATAACAATTTTAAGATATAAAGTATAAAATTAATTAAAAAATGATTTATTTTTTAGTAAGTATCATGTTACATTTTTATTATTATCATTTTTTGATTTTTCAACAAATATTTTTAAAATGCTCATTCGTCAAACCTTATCAAAATAAGGTATAGAGGTTGTTAATTAAGAAGGATGAAAATATCATTTATTTAATAATTTTTAAATTGCATTATTATATATCTTCAAAGGCATGGCCTTCACATAAAAACCTATCCCAACATTCTTTACATTTATTTAGTTTTAACCGATTTTAGAATTCACACCTAATAAGAGAAGTTAATCTTCTAATATAAAATTAGGTTAAGAGATAAGAATTCTTCTTAATAATATCTTTTATACATACAAAGTTTCAAATCTAACCAAAGATTAATACTTAAGGATCTCAAACTTCGCTAGTAATATATATTTCATTAATTTGAATGAAAAATAGTTTAATGTGTAATGATTTAGATAATTGAATTGATAATTAAACATCATCACCTACATGAAAAAACAATAAAAATATATAGGACCAACGTTTCATCCATGATTATAGATAGATAAATTAATGTTAATATATTATTAACATGTGACGTGCAATGAAAAGTAATCCATGTTATATTATGCATCTAATTATTCTTTTAAAGTTAAATTAATCATATAAAAGTATTATTATGAAAAGATATTAGATTAGTTATTTATTTGGTCAAGTTTAAAGAGTGTGAATGACGCAAATTGATAATGAAGTTCATAATATTGAGGATAAAGTTTTATTATAATAAGAAAAAAATGAAGGGAAACAAAATTAATGAAAGTTAAAAAAATAGAAAACAAAAAGGAAATATATTTTATATAGTATATTGTGTCTATAAATTGTTTTTGGAGTTACATGTGAAAGCATTGATAAAGACAAGATGAATGGTCCATAACATTTTATATCATCAAAGGTAATGAAAGAGCCAACCATGTGATTGTTCAAAGGTTCCATGCCATTATTAAACCAATTTGGAATGGGAGGATCCTGATTTTTTATTTTTTTCTGTTTCGTAACTCCACTAAAATATTTAATTATTTTACTTTTTTTTATGAGATGAAGAATTTATATTGAATAACAATATTATTTATTTAAAATATAAAGTTAAATATATTTTTAGTTTGTAAACTATTTGTTAAAATTATATTTTTATTTTTTTATAAATTTTTAATACATTTCATCTCTATATTTTATGAACTGATAAAAAAATATTCAACAACAAATAAAAATGTATTTATAGAAAAAAAAATTTAAAAAATAAATGATAGAATAAAAATTTATGAAAAAATAATTTTTTTTATTAATTTATAAAGAATCAAATAAATCTAAAATTTGTTTCATTTGACAAAAAATTTAAGAATTAAAAATATATTTAATTCTAATATATATATATAGTTAGTTGTATTAAATTAAATTAAGTTGAAATCTCAAATTCTAAGATAAAATTAAGTTATTTTAATTTTAATATTTTTTTTTTGGTCTATTATGTTTTCTTTTAGCACACTCTTATCAAATCATCCTCTATATCTAGTTTTGTAAATTTTATATTTGATTTTCTTATTTTATGTGTAGAAGGGTATATGTTGAAATAAAAAGTTATCAAATTAAAATATGTAATAAATAGTAGATAACTTTTACTTTAGAATTCTATTTTGTAAAATGGAATTGGACTCAAATTTCAAACTTCGAGAGAATAAATGCTTGATGTGATGTGTTGTGTTGTTGTTTTTTTATAACATTGATGCTTATTTATTGTGCATTGTTGTAAATGTTTAAAGCATTTTATGCTTTATAAGTGTGGTTAAACATTTTAGTGAATTTATTATCTTGTGAAAGGATAAAAAGTGAGAGTTCATTCATACTTTGTGTGGTCTTTCAACATTGGTTTGTGGTTTTTTCAGCCAACAAATTATTAGGTTAATTATATGATAGTAGAATGTAGAAGGGTGATGATTCCTAAAATTATTCACACTTTGAAAATTATAGTTACTATATATTTAATCATATCATATGTTAATGGCTATGACATCATAATGATCACATATATAATAGATAGTTATTGAAGATAACTTGGAACACTTTGGTTCTACCTGCTGCTTTGATCCTCAAAATCAGCATATAAACACAAACCTTTTGTTTTATTTGGGTGTTTTTATTTGTATTTTTATTATAACAATAAGAATTTAATTAATTTAAAATCTCGAAATTATCAATATATATATATATATATGTAATATTCTAAGAGGTAGAATTCCACCAAAAAATAATAATAGACAATAAACAAAATATTCAAAGCCTTTTTATCCTCAATCTATTATCCAATGGTAGTTTAACTAAAAAGAAAAAGATATGATAAAAATATGAAGAGTGTAGATGTAATTTGACAATTTATTTTTTGTTTTTTAATTATAAAATTGTTTTTATTTTTTGAAATTAATCCCGGAAATGGAGAAAAAAAGTTGTTTAGTTCCATTTACAAATATTGTAAATAAAAATAGATTGAAAACAAGGCACTGGTAACAAGTTTGTAATTAAAAGTGATAATAAAAATTTATATAAGAAAATATTTTCTCAAAGTAAACAGATATTAAATTTTTACTATTTATTTGAAAGAAAAATATAAAAGTGGAAGTTACTTTTGTAGGAAATAGAAATAGAAACAAAATATTGTAATTGGATAGGAATATGTAATTTTTAGCCATTAGTTATTAATTTAGAATGTGTTTTTGTTGAAAGTTAAGGACTAATTCATCGGAATATTGAGATTCATTTAAAATTTGTTTTTGTTACAAATTCTTAATCAACTTCAATCCAGTCAAATCCATGTTGCTTGTTTTACTTCTCAAGTTTTTCTTCTTCTTTTTGCCACATATGCATAGTGAGCTTTGGGCCAATCAAACCCATACTGTTGGGAAAATTTCTTTTTGCAACCATGCTTTTCTTATCCACTTCCATGAATATAAAATTTTTCACTTTACTCGTTTTTTAATTATACAATTTTTTTTTACTTCTAAATTATACTAGTCAAATTTAACTTTTAAATTAAATCAAAATTATATTTTGAATTACATTTTTTGAAAGTTTTTTTTAAAAAAATTACTTATGGATTGTTGCACAATCTAAATCCAAAAATAATTTCTAAATTATCATATAATTTAAAAGTCATTGTTTATATAAATTTTTTTTTAAAGTGTGTAACCTAATAAATATTTTTAAATTGTATAATTAAGATGGTACTTTTAAGTTACATAATCTAAATTTTTTTTACATAAAAAAAACTTTTAAATTATACAATTTAAAAAATATTTTTAAATTATAGAATCTAATTAATAAGCTTCCAAATTATGAAATCTATAAATATTCATAAATTCGAAAACCATTTTTTTCTTGTTTTTTAGGAGTTTCACAATTTTTTCCAACTAATAGCATTTCATTAAAATCATTTTACTTTGGATTCTATCATATTACATTATTTTAAAACATTTTTGCAAATTTGGTTCTATGGGTAAAATTTTATAAGAACCATATTTCTATAACTATTTTTTTTATTTTCATTGCAACTTTTTACTACTTAAAAGTTTTATATAATTAAATATTTTGTTATTCTTAAGATCCAAATCTTATTTCGAAATTATTATTATACTATATCAACATACTTTAATATTTTTTTCTTTTATAAAATATAAATCTTAACACATTAAGAAAGTCACTTACATTCAACTCTCTACAACTATTGTAAACCTATTGAGTATAATTATGATCTAATTTACAGCTTCTCAGGAAGTGGAAAATGATTTGAAATGATCATCACAGACCAAAAAAATATTACAGTGAATTTGATAATGATTGAGTGACTCTGAATCAAAGAATTCTGGATTACAACTATGATGGTATAAATTCTTTTTTAGATTATTTATACATAAACTATTTTATCTTCTTTTTTTGTCATACAGTGAATTTGATAATGTTGTGTTTGAATACCAATGCCTAGTTCAATGAGAACTGGTATTTGAATTAATCATTGATTCGGATGTAAAATAGTACTAATTATAAGAATGAAACTAGCCATGATGAAGGATTCCAGTGTTTATTTGAAAAAAAGATTAGAAGACCAGTTAGAAAAAAAAAATTAGTAGAAAAATGATCAAAATTAAGATGGATATTTCACATTGAAATAACCCTAATTCAATCAAATCCTCAAAAAGAAATGGTTGAAATTTTATTTTAACATTTGAAATTCAGTAACATGCCACTTGTTACTAGTATTTTTAATAGTAACTTTTATGTGTTGAAGAAATGGAGGGATGAGAGATAATTGAATTAAAGTTTTTTTAATAAATTTATTTGTAAACATGTTTAGGAAAAATAATTGGTTTTCTTATAAGTTAAATTAAGTTATACATAAGATAATCTTTAAGAATTATTTGTAATTAATATTTTAAAATTTAATTTTTAACTTATGTATAAGTTAGTTTTACTTTATGAAAAAAACGTACATTTTTTTCTTTTTTAAACTTTTCCTTCCAAATAAAAAATAAAATTGTTGAAATTTATGTATGAATTTTCAGCTAATTTCACTTACTCGCCATCTTTTCTTTATTTGTCTTTAATCATACATTTTAATTTTCGACTTTTCACCTATTTTCTCATTTCTTTTATTTTTATCCATTCATTACACCTTATTCAATTCCAACGAATTAGGGTGGAAGTGGAGAGAAAATGGAAAAAATAGTTAATTTTTCAAAGAAAAATATAAGTAAATCAATATTAAAATAAAAATACAAATAAAATTTTAATATCTCACCATCTTAACTACCAAAAACAATCACCAATAAAAAAATTAAAAGAATGAATTAATATTTAATAAGATAATGAAAAAAGAAAAAAAGAAAAGTGATTTTTATCTCCATTTTACCCTATCATAAACCTACTAAAATCTATATTAGATTGGTCATAATTATAATATCTTAACACATATTTTGTTGTACTTCATTTATTTTAATAAACTGCAGTAACCTATAGGAGTTAAGAGTGACACTACAATTTCGGCTATTTTTTTCCCATTAGGACCACCATCTAAAATTTGTATATAATCACTTAACAATTTAGTATATAATTTAATATAAAATATTATTATATTATTAAAATGGTTGTTAATTAGAAATAATTTATTTTATATAGGTGTCAAAATATATTTTTCTGATCAATTAGATATTTAAAATAATAATATTTGTCCCTTTTTTTTTATTTTCACCTTTCTACGTGTATCTCATCTTTGTACCTAGACTCACCCTAACTCGGTCAACGTTTTTCACGACATGTTGAAATCCAAGCCAAAAGTCTTCAACTAGTTTATTGAGCTTCTCTGGAGGATCTAAAATTAAGAATAAAAGTGTGAATAACACGAGCTTTTCACAAATGCACGACGTTATGAATCATACGAAAATCTTCTCCTATTTTCCATCAAGATTCGGATTCGATCTATGTCTAATGTTTCAGCAGAGCAATTCATCAGAACGATTAATTATACAAAGAGATAAAAAAAAGCAGAAGAGGAAAAGAAAAAGAGATCGTACTACCGAAGTAGCCACCGGAGACGCGTTGGAATTTCAATAGCGGCTAAGACTAATGGACGGAGCCATTCGTGGCGCCGCGGTTCTTGGAGGTCATCATCATCGTCTTGAACTCCTCGAAGTTGACGCATCCGTCACCGTCAGCGTCGACGGACTTGATCATGTCGCGGCATTCATCAACGGAGCACTTGAGGCCGAGGCGGTTGAGCGCGAGATGGAGCTCCTCAGCTGAGATGAGTCCGTTTTTGTCGCGGTCGTAGAGGTCGAAGGCGTCGCGGAACTCGCCGGCTCCGCCATCCGCGGCGTCGGAGCGGCAGAAGGCGGCGAACTCGGTGAGGCTGATGAAGCCGTCGCGATCAGTGTCGAGGTCGTCCATGACGCGACGGAGGTCTTCCGGCGAAACTCCGGATCCCAGCGTTCGGAGCACACTGTCGAGCTCGTCCGCGGAGATCTTGCCGTCGCCGTTGGCGTCGAAGCGGTTGAAGACTCTCTCCAGTTCCTTCATGTCTTCGAAGTAAGGAAATGAATCAGGATCCGATTTAGGTTTCGGGTCGGATTCTGAAGGCGTGGGCGGGTTCGTTGTTGTCATTGCTTCTTTCGTTCGGATTTGGCGTTTGGTTTGGATGAACGGTTGAGGGTGCTTTTGATTGTGGTTTGGATTGGGTTTTATAGTGGTTTGGGTTGTTGCATTAGTGTTAGCACGTTGTGGACTTGGGAAGGTCAATGTGCTTTAAACAAAATAACCAAAAAACCTAAACTGCACCTTTTTTAAAAAATATTAATACATTTTTTTAAAGAAAAAAACTACTTACCATACAATTTTTTTCACTCTCATTAAAATTCATCAAACAAAATAACATTTACAAAAATTATATTTTTAATAAACTAATAAAAATATACTAAAGAGTCCATTACAAACTTTTTTCTTTCATTTTTTACGGCACATAATCAACATGTAAATTAAAAATTTAATAAGATTTTTGTCTTAATTTTTTCATAAATTTTTTAATGTGTTTTATTATAACTTTTTAATATAGTTTTAATTTTAATTAAAACTAATTAATATAGTATATTTTGTTAAATTTAAACAAATGAAATTAAAAAGATAATAACATATTAACATAACATATATGTTACATATAAATATACTGTACATTTAATATTGTTATGTGAAATATCAGAATATCTACTTAAATATAAAATATTGTGCATCTAATATGAGTTATGTCATATATCACAGTATTTATAATAATTTAACTGAAGAAATCATTAATTGACTTTAATCAACACTAAAACCATATTGAAATAGAATAATAGTAAAAATATATTAAAAAAATTAAAACTAAATTAAAATAAACTTATTTATAAATTAATTTAACTTAAGTGAATTTTAAATTTTTTTTCATGGATTAAACTATTTGCTGATTGTTATAAAAAAAGCATTGATGCGTGAGATTGTTGTCTTGAGAGTGTTTGCAGGCTAAGGGGAAGATTGCCAAAAGAAGAAGAATGGCACATTCTGATGCCAAAAAAGTTAAATTGATTGCTTGAAGGGTGAAAATTGGAATTTAGTGTCCCCACTAAGTATTGAATGAATAGAGTGGACTTTATGGGATGGTGTCTGCTGTAAATATGCATCACTGCATGTGACTTCAACTGCCAACCCTTCAATGCTTGCCTTTCACATGTGGACACCACCTACCTACTGTTACAATATTTTTATAGTAACACCTTCTTTTTTTTACATTTTGTATTAGTTTTGTTTTTAGGGTAATCTGATACAATGCATTAAAAATCTTATTTAATTTTTTTCTAATCAAAATTCTTTAGAGGGTTTAATGCTTTAAACTACAACAATTATATATTTTCCAAAATGGTGATTCTAAATATCTGTTTATAAGTTCTAAAACAATTGTATCTCTTCTTTTATAGATAATGGATCTTATGGAACAAAATACTATATGATTATGGAGCTTAATTTTAAAGTTAGCATTTTTAGAATGTAATCTTATTAAAAATGATGCATTCTTCCTTCAATTATAGCTATTCTTAAATATCATACTTAAAGTGAGAATTAATTATTTTGTTTATGAGGGTCAAGATTTTCTCATGGGCTGTATAATTAATATCACAAAAAAATTAACAAAAATAGAAATGAATAAAAGATAATAAGAGAATGGTGACATAAGAGAAGAAGAATCAAATTTGGGTTCAATTTTTCCTTTTTAGTCTTTTTAGTTATTTTTTTCAAGATATCTTATAATTATTTCTTAGGATGTTAGAGTATAAAAACATATTTTTTCTAAAGCTCAACACATTTTCTATAAAAATTCATCCTCTTATAAATAATTAGTGTAACTTTATAATATAAAGTCCCAAGTAAAAATCTTACATTTAATATATTAAACAAAGATCTTACTTGTTATAGTATTAAAATATGAGATTGGAGAAATAATTGTATAATAAACCTATATTTACATAAATTGCCTCATAAAAATCAGTTCTCATAAAATAACATGGTTTATTTGTAGTATTTTGTTTGTCTTGGTTCCTTGTAATTGTTTCTTCTACTTTTTAGCTTTGCTTTTAGTGATAGAAAGCTGTGAAATGACTTGGTGGTTTTGACTGTGAGGTTTTATTTTGTTTGCTAGTTTCGATTATTATTGTACTTTACATTTGGAATGGGTCCCATTTGATTTTGGCTTGGTGGTGACTTAAGAAAAATCATTGATTAAACTAGTACCTAGATGATTTATTTCACCATTTAAAGTAGAAATACATTTTTATATTTATAACAATTTTTTTTAATAAAATAATGATAAACATATATTTTAATTTAATATACATCTATTTAATATTTTTTTTATCTTTCTCGTTTTTTTCTCATAAATTTAAACCTATAACTTTTTTTTTTCTTTTCAGATATAATTCAAATTTTAATGCAGCACTTTGAACCCATAAAGGAAGAGAAATAAATATTATAAGAACTCAATATCAAGCTTATTATTAAAACAGACCATAAAACATTACATAGGTAAAACCTATTGTTGAATTAATTAGGGCAGAAAGTGACCAAATAATTAGCATTGGAACAAGTGACAAGACTAGCAGGGTCATCAAAAGCATAGGAATAAGCATTTGGACAAACGTTCTTGAAGATTCTAGAATATGCAGTGGGCCCACAGGTCTGGGCATTTCCATAGGTGCCTGTGCAACAGTAGTTAGGCGAATGGAAGGCAATGCATGCACTCTTGCACGCCACCACACGCTTCTTGTCCTGTGACCGCACCTGCAGGTCCACAGGACACATCTTGTTGAGATCCCTCGCACAGCCCACAGATACACACTTTCCCGAACCTGTGATCGGGGTTATGGTGATGGGGAGGTTGTACCCGTCCACAAAGCTCACATCATAGAAATCTTGGTCAGCTTTCATGGTGAATTCCGCCAGGGAGGCCGGCGGGGTGCCACCAAGCCCGTTGCAGAAGAGGGTGCCGCCGCAGTCTCCGGTAGCACATTGGCCACGGCCCGCGGCATCAAAGGTGCAGCCTTGGCGTGCCCAAACGCGGCCTGCCCAGAGTGGGGGAAGTTGGAGGGTCTGGGCCTGGTGAGGAGGGAGGAAGAAGCCGCCGCGAGCCACATTGGGCTTTCCTTCGCCGGGCTGGATCCCGGGCCACACTGGGTAGGGACAGTTGTTGGAGATTGTTAGTGTGGTTGCTGAAGCCCAAGGC
This sequence comes from Lablab purpureus, assembly GCA_030347555.1. Taxonomy (NCBI): domain Eukaryota; kingdom Viridiplantae; phylum Streptophyta; class Magnoliopsida; order Fabales; family Fabaceae; genus Lablab; species Lablab purpureus. The sequence continues at coordinate 2,443,877 of CM059257.1, read as the reverse complement.
TTAGGCACTGTTGAAAACAAGTGACAATGTTAGTTGAAAAAACTATGTTATGTGGTTTCCATTGGGTGAGTGTGTGAGAAACAATGGTAGAAATAGTGAGATATTTTTGTGTGTGTTTGAAGCTGTAATGAAAAAATGTAGGAGAGAAAATACCTGAAATGGTGGTGAGGAGGAAGAGGGTGCAGAAGAGAGTGTGGATGGACCTCAGCATGATGCAGAAGAATGTGGTTGCTTTCTGTTTGCTAACCCTGTCTTTGGTGGAGAGTAAAATCTTGGCTTTGCATATATATAACAAAAATGACCACACTCTCCAAATAAAATAATAATTAATTTGATAACCTCTTTTAATAATATAATAGTATATATATTAATAATTTAAGTTAAAAAGCTTGGGGGTGACCACAATTTGAATTTAGAATAGCAATTTGATTGGATAAATCATCAATGGAAAAAGTTCATTGTTATTTAATGAGTATATTTTTTATTATATTGTTTTCTTTAGATTTAGCTAGACATTTAGATTCATAAATAAAGTATATGTTCTTTTTTCATAATTTATATCTATGTTATTTTTTTACATTAATACCATCATCTATATATTTAAATTTAATTAATAGTTTAGTTTTTATAGTTTAGACATTGTATTTTCTTTATTTTAAAATTATTTATTTTATTTTTTATATATAATATATTAATTTCTTTTAAATATTATACATATAATTGTTTATTCTTTTAATATATACACACACCAAAACTTGTACATAAATGCACAAAATATTAAAAATAAAATATATAAAAATTAAAATAATTCATTTTAAAGTACAAATCTAAAATCTAAAATTTATTAAATTATAGAAATTAAAATAGAAACCAAACGTTATATTTATTAAAAGTCAAATAAACATCTACATTTATTGCTATTTAATAGTTAAAGAAAGAGGAAAAATATGTAATCTTTCTCATTCCACAGTTAAAATTATTTTACAAATTTGTAATGTTTTTTTAAGTGTACTCTTTTTTTTGTATTTGCTAAAATATTAAATTTTACAAACTGTTACTGATAAATGATGAAATATGAATATTTTAATCTATATCTATATTTCTTTTAAATAAATGTATACTGAGTTTAAAATAATTATCTTTCTTTCTCACTCTCGTCCAACTTAAACTAGATGAATGCTTATTTATTGATATTTAATAGTTAGAGAAAAAAACATAAATACAAATATAATATATAAATCAAAACAGAAAAAAAAACAAAGAAAAATAACTAGAGTTAAAAAATGTTTGATATATAAAAATTTTGATTGAGAAATACTATGACTTTTTAAGAGTATTTCTATTATAAAAGTTATATATTTATTATAAAGTTAAAACTTTCATCTTCCAAGATTTTTTAATTGAAATATATTGATATATATAAAATTTAATATTTAAGATCTTGTTTAAAACCTATAAGTTATCAGAATAAAAAATATTTTTTATCTTTAAAATATATATATTTATTCTAATATTCAAATAAAAATATTAACTTAAATATAAGTTTCAAAGAATAGAGTAAAAATTACAAAAATAAAATTTAAAAATATGTGTTATAGTAAAACTCATAAATAGTAAAATAAGATTTCATATATCCTTATAATGAAGATGCCTTTAGTTAAAATTCATAATTACACTTGAATTATTTTTATTGTAAGATTACATATTACAAATATTATTATATGTATATTAAAAGTGTTTTTGGAATTTGTTATACTTAAACTCTTTTGTAATACTCATATTAAATTTGTCTTACATAAAAATAATTCACCAGTAAAAAGTATATTGTCTTTCTATTTCTTTCCACCTCATATGATACATATGATATAAACCATAAACGGAATTAGACTATCTTCTTTTTCTAATGAGTTTTATATTTAATATTATACTATTATCACAAGTATTCCTCACCATATATCCATAAAGGACTGTAATATCATTTTAGGTATCAAGATACATAGTATTAGACCAAAATACCATCCAAATATTCACACACAATATTATGCATGTCTAGATATATGTCATTAATATCACACACAAATATACAAATATAAATCACACATGTTTTTCATCAATTAATCACAATAGCGTCCTATGTACATTGCTCAAGGGAACTCTTATATTTTGAGTGATTTTACTTTTCAAAAAGAAGACTTCATCTCTTGAATAACCTCACACTAGTTGAGCAACATGAATTCGAGAAAAGATGAAATTGGTATAACCTCTCTCACTTGAGCTTTCAATCGTTGCCTAAGTAACAATCATTCTCTTTTGTCACATAAACACATGAGCAATGAGATTGTTATATAATCCAATAAGTTCCAAAAACAACAACAATATTTTAACACTTAAAAACAATTACATTAACACTTGAGCGAGTATAAACTTGTTTGCATAGGCCAACAAGTTCTAGAAATGTCATGCACCATTGTTACGCCTCAACTCTTAAGGGACCATTTGTTGTTAGAGCACTGAATGTCCTAGAAAAAATAAATTTGTCTTTGATATCTCTCTTGCACAAGTATGATCAAACTATAATTTGAATAATATGTTTATTACTTAAATAAGATTGAACAATATATAAAATCATTATTCACCTTTTCAACGACAACACCTAACATCAAAGTAACCTATGTCAAAGTAACCCACATAACATGTTTAAATTCTAAAAGTCTTTCTTGTAGTTATAAGTTGCTATCAAAATTTAACAAACATAATATTTTTTTTTGTTTAAAACATTAATTTTTGCTGTAGATGATTATTCTCCAACTTTAAATTCCATTTATCATAGATTAATTCAATAAATACCATTTCTTTTTCAAATATGCTCACATATATAATTAAATAGTAACACATTTAATTAAATATTAACTTATTAGATAAAACTTAATTAACTCTTCTTATTAGGATATATAATGTGTACCAATAAAATTGTTCTTGTATACCTCAAGAAGTCTAAAGTGTATAGTAGTATATCTCCTAAAACTTTAACACTAAGTCATCATTTCTTTTTAATAAAAAATTTAAGAAAATTCAATTACAAGAAATTCATTAAATAGAAATTAATTTAGAAATTAAAAATAATTAGTCCTTATATTAACTAAACTAAAATTATTTTATAAACTAAAAATTATTGGTATCTAATAATAATTTCTATTATTAATAAAATAGATAGAAACTATATATGTTTTTAATTATTGATCTTAAAAAAATATGAAATGGTTTCTATATAATAGTAATTAAATTAATTTTTAAATCAGAATCTAAATTAATTTTTAAATTAGTTACCAAGATTTTAGGTACATACTAAATTATTTATCATTTTAAAAATTAATAATATAATTTCTAAAAATAACTCCTTTTTAATGAATAAATAGTAAAAGACTGAATACTTATTCTAATGAAAAATTAATTTAAGTTATCTTATATAAATTACTATACTTTTAAGAATATAATATGTTTAAATAACAAATAACTTCAAAACTTGTAAACTTTTAAAAAGAGTTTGAAGAAAATAAGAATTTCAAAAAGGTAGAAATTCATATCAAATAAAAAAAATTAAATGATTATAACTTTTTTATTTTTTATCCATATATCTTTAAAAGTTTAAATCTCACAAAATTTGTCTATTCAATGATTTAATTGCCTCTATATTAATCCTAAAAGAATATATAAAATTTGCATTTGATGTAAGGAGAATGATTGGGGGTATGTAAAAGTAGAAATCAATTAACTTACATATTTACTAAAAAAATTTATATTTAATGAAAAATTTTCAACAAATTTATAAAAAAATAACAATTTTTTTTACAAAATTTTATAATGAAATTTTATGAAATATAATTTTTTAATAATAACTGTAGCAGTTACTTTTCAATTTTAAAAAAATAATACATCAATAAAAGTTAATTATACTGAAAAAACAAAATGTTTACATTCTTTAGAATGATATGTGTATCAGTGTATTTTATGCAGTAATGCTTAAACTACAGTGTTTCTAACAACTTCCAAACTTTATATTATGTTTGATGAGTACTTGTTAGAATTTGCTTTTAATTTCTCATAAATAAATTTAAAGTTGTAAAAGTATACATTTTTATGTTTGATGTTCATTTTAAAAAAGAACATTAACTGAAAATTATGTTAATTATTTTGCCAATTTTCTTACCAAAATAATCTTTGTGCAAATGTGAAGATACAATTTTTCAAATGAAAGTTTTAAATGATATTTACTCTTCTTAAATTATTTAATGTGCCAAAGAATTCACATAATGTTAAGTATATTTTCAATAATATTTTTATCAATCAAACAAAATTTAATATTCTTAGAAATTGTAATTTTCAGAATTCAGAAAATCATAATTCCCAGATATAAAAAAAATGTCTTTAATCTTGATCTATTAAAAGGAAAAACAGACAGAAACAATAATATTTGGATACTATTAAATTTACACACTTTTTTTTCTAATGTTAATCTCTCTATCATGCACAGTGGCATAGTTTTAGTTTGTCACTGAAAATGAGTTAGACATAATAATAGTTTCTTTTTTCTGCAAAAGGATACATGATTCAAGTTTCAAGTTGTATTCTTCTCTTGAGCCTTGGTAGCAAGTAAAAAAGTGAAAAACTTTTTGCCTTAAGTTTCCAAAAGCAGAACTTGATTCTCTTGCTGATTGTTTTGCTTTGTTCAGTTCAGTTACCTTTAAAAGGGATCAGTCCCTGCTACACTACACCGGGCAAACACCGGGCAAATATACATACACATATACATATATATATATATATATATATATATATATATATATATATATATATATATATATATATATATATATATATATATATATGTGGAATCAATTGATGCAGTGAGCAAGGACTAGGGACTGAACTTGTACGGTATAATAGTTAAGTGAGAAAGAGGAATCCATCAACATATGTGGTCAATCATTTTCACAAATCTTGAATTGCATGCCACTTATTCACGTCAAAACCACCGTGATCATGTTCTAAAGATACTTACTTCAATTAGATAACCAATATATATATATATATATATAATATACATTTTTTTTCATTCAATAAATGTAATATGATAAAATATATGCAGAAATGATACTTCTTTATTGTTTTACCATCATTGCTCTCCAACATTATCTTTGAGTTTGATTATCATGCATTTTATATCGTTATATGTAGTTGATGTGTTATAAATTGTACATTGACCAACATCATTTTACCACAATTCTACACACTTAATACCATCCACTTGTGACATGTAAATGCCAAGAATCACATGTTTTTTATACGTAACAATGAAGTTTATACTCCAAAAAGCGTCAAGTTTCTATAATAATATATTGTGGTCCCAAACATGATAATTTTCGTTCAGATTCTTTGTTAACATTTGATACAATTAGTTTTGCTTTAATGTCTTTCACGTTCACTAAATACACAAGAATCTAAAGACACGTTTAAAATGGTTTTTTCTGATCATACTTGTATATTTCCAGGTTTCTGAAAACTGCACTTGAAAAGTTTGCTCCCTCATATTCAAAAAATTAAAAATACTTAAAGATTAGAAAGATTTCTCTCATGAGAATAATATTAATTAACTTCAGTGATAGGTATATAGATAATATTTAAGCTTAAATTGAATAAACTAATCATGTGTAAGATTTTATAATAAAAATTGATTACTCTCACGATGATATGGGTTCTCTCACTTGATATTACATTTGAATATCCATTATCAAATACAAAACAATACTAGAATTTTACTTTAAATAAGCTTGCTTTGTTTTCCCTCTCTTACATTGATATGATTTCTTCATTCGTCCTAAAGTGTACTTGAAAGCTTGCTTACTCTACTAGAATTAAATTAATGCATGCATCAATGGAACAAAAATCATAATGGCTCCAACATGCAAGTCTGTCACATCGTATTCCCATTTTCTTGTCTTAAAATCAAATACTAAGATGAAATGTAAATAACAACTTTTGATTCAACCAACATAGTCCAAATGCAGTTTAAGGTAAAATACATTACCTTCATTCATAGTCCGTGTCATATTACAGCACCAATTCCTTGAAACATAACATCATCTAACAACTAACAATAAAAGCAGTGCCACTTTCCAACAAAACAACAACATCAAAACACATTCCCATCATTTTACAAACATAGCATGTGTTTCTGATATTACTCCTTCATAGGAAGGAACTCAAAAAACTGGCTTGGGGTCAAGTTATTGCAATTCATTGCTGAAGCTGATATCTCTGTCTCTTTATCCCTCATTTTGTCACTGCTAGCATCACCACTCCTTAATGGGAAAAATTGAAGGGTTTGAGACTCCACACAGTTATCATCTTCACTAGTACTACTACTACTGCTTAAGTAGATAACACTGTTTTCCCTCTGGGGTGAAATAAAAAAGCTGAGATCATGTGTCTTAATGAGGTTTGGGTCCATTTTTCTTGTTGTTACTGTGGTTGTTGTAGTGGCCATACTAATAGCTGAAGAGGCATTAGGAGGGCTGTTTATGAGGTGTGTGACAGGTGCAACAGGAGAAGGACAGGGTAACTGCATCACTTGCCACGTTGCATTCCTCTCCAAAAGGTTTCTTCTTTGTTGCAATTCCCCTTCATCGAATTGGAGCCATCCAACTGTTCTACTCTCTACAGCCACTGCTTTTGCAGTCCTCTGTGTTGAAACAGATTCCTGTGGATTTGAATTGCAGCCATGCAAACACATGAAATTGAAAACCACAAATATCTGTCTATCTATCCATATCTATCTATATATGTCAAAAATGAAAAACAGAAACAAAAGGAGAAAAAAGTATTGGGTAGCACATATTTCAATTGTGCACTCCAAGTTCCTAGAAAAATACTTGTATAGACACAATCTATATAATACACACAACCACTAAAAAATAATATATACTTGAGATAGTATTAAAGTGAATTTCGCACGGTTTTTTATATGAACTTTATTATAAAAAAATGTTATTGTAATTCAAATTTCAATTCATTCAATTAAAGGGTGCATGCATGGTCTAAAAGAGAAGTCAAATAAAAGTAGGGTTAAGGTTGTCTTTTCCATCTCAAAAGGTGCTCAGTTGGATAGAATATTATATCGGGATGCCCTTAAAACTACTGACCTAAATGACATGAATGAGCACAAGACCCAAAAGCAAAGCTAAGTTGCATAACAGCAGAGCCGACAGAAGGGAAGGAATTCAGCTTTTAGGCCCTTTTCATTTCCCAACAAACGAAGCTTTTGTTGGGTCCTTTCCCTATACCTAGTGCAGATCTTTCCACAATATACATGTTTCCAACATCAACTTGATCTCTAGTAATCATATGCTAATAATCACCACTTAATGGATATGCTTATGAACTTTTGACAAGCAAATCCCAAGTTAAAAAACAAACAAAGAAAAGGCTATATGGTAGATACTATAAATTAGTTCATGAACAAGACAAATGCATATGCAGAAGCAGGATATTAGGCATGGAATATTATTAGACCTCTGCAATAGTACTGCAGTTTGTTGAGGGTGTCCAATTCTTGGTCTGTTTAACTTCAAACACTGCCCTACTTGCAGCTGTCGACAAAGGGAAAAACAAAACAACACAACTTGCCATAAGCAACAATCAGAATAAGTAAAAAGAAAATATACACATATATAACTTATAATACAGATCTCTAACAAACAAAACTGCATAATTATGAATAAATGATTATGGATTAATTAAGAATGGCATGAGGGTGTCATGTCACCTGAATCTTTCTTCTCAGGAGTTTCAGCATCTGATTCCATTTGGCGGCGACGCTTTTGCCTTTCCCTGGCTTTGTGATTCTGAAACCAATAGAACACATTCTTCCCTTCAATGTTACCAAACCTTCTAAGTTGTGCAGTGATATGTTGGATTTGCTCAGCAGATGGTGTCCTTGTTCCTCTTCTATACAACTCTTCAAGGGCTCTTAGTTGCTCTCGGGTTGGATTCCACCTTGTGCTAACCACAACGGGTGCTGTACCATTGAACTGCTCTCTCTTGTTTTGTTCTGGCACTGAGGCTAATAAAAATAAGGCATTAGAAAAGGAAAAACAACAAAATGCATATAAACAACAACTAGGGAAAGAAAACGTTATATAAATACCAAGATGGTGATAATCATAGTGTGAAGGAAAATCATTGCCATGGGGGTGAGTTAAGCTAAGAGTGGTTGTTGGTGGTGCAGTGTCAGGAGAAGTCATTGGCCTTGGCATGAGAGGCCTGAGTTTCCTTCCACTCAAAGAATGATCAACCATATTGAACTCACCACCTTCATTGTAACCCACCATCCACATTTTGGTAGAGCCAATGAGAGGAAAAAGGCTAGGGTTTTTGGTCTCTCCCTTTTGTGTGGTCACAAGGGTGATGGTAGAAAAAGGTTATAAATAGCACAGAATGAAGCTACTAGGTACTATAGCTTTATCAGCTTATATACATATAAGATTAGAACTAATGAAAGAGAATATATGCTAAAACAATGAAAGGGGTGTGTTACATCTCTATAAAGTGGGAGTGCTTTAAATAGATTTATTTATCTGTCTCTATCAACCCTTGTCACTTGGCAATGGGAATTGAAATGATAGAGCATACTAGAATGGTGTTGAAGTTGAAAAAAGCAAAAACAAAGAAAATGAAGTAAGAGTGGGTAGTGTAAAGAGTAGAGGTAGCATGCAAGCAGGTTTGTGATGAAGAGAGGGTGGACCAGATGGGAAAATGGTAAGTCCTAGCTACTTCAAATGAAAAGTAGACAAAGTTCATATATATGGTATAGATGGATGGTAATAAAGCAGAAAACGTTGTTGTTGGAAAATGAGTTGGTTGATATAGAGAGAGTGGTATGGTGTTGGTGTAACATGGGACAAAAGTGAAGGTGTGCATAGAGAAAGAGAGAGAGGGAAATTGTGAAATGAAAAGAAAAGTAGAAAGATGGGGTGTGGAAGAAGAGAAGGAAACGTGGAATTCTGGTATATTTTGGGGAGTAGAGAATGAAAAACGACGTAACGATCATGAGGGTTATGATGAGGCTCATCACCCCTTGACCCTTTTTTTCTACTCTTCTCATTCATTTATTGGTCTCCTTATGTGTGGTGCCTTTCATACTAATTCTCAATCCAAACTGCCCCTCTCTCCCTCTCAGCTTATCCTTACCCTTTTCTCTGTCTATTATGCTGTCCAACCACACCTTCTCTCTCTCTCTGCTGCATATTCACTGTACGGATTTTTGTCTCTACTCACATTTTCACCTTCACGCTCACACATGCATATTCACCCTTTTAATTTATACATTATACCTGTGTGTTGTCCAGGGAATTTGTTAATGCAGACTAAAATATATATTTTTTATATATGACAGTTTAACCAAGTTGACTGCAAGAGACTAACTAGGTGCAAGATTTAGAAAACGATTATAGATAAACTTACAAATCATTGAATAACAATTTTTTATCACTGATAGCAAGATTTGAACTGACTCACTTGTAGTATGCGTGTGTGTATATAAGGTTAACTAAGTTAAGTACTAGATCAGGAGTAAATGAAATGGTTAAACATTGCGATGAGTTATGCAGAGTAATTTATGTTTGGTCGTCCAATCAGTCATAATTTCAATACAGCGACAAAATTAAAATATGTTCATTGAGTCAGGAAAAGCACAAGAAAATATAAAAGAAAATCAAATACCAGAGACTCATTATGCAGAAAAGATTAGAAAAGTATATAAAGAAACTTACAGATCATTAATTAACAGATTTTGTTGCATGGATAACAAAGTTCTCAACAAACATTAAGACATTATTCTATCTTTAAGAAATGAACTGAACTTTAACTACACATTACTGTGTATAACAGATAGTAATAATGCCTTAATTAAGTTTAAAGTTATTAATAAATTTAGGTATTTTTATTAAAAAAATTATTTTATTGAAGGTTTAAAATATTTAATTAAATTTTTATTAACAATTGCTTTGATACACTTTTAAAATAAGATATTTTAAAACATTTCTGATCTGCACCATTCATTTCTTGACAATTGAATAATTAATGATTGTTAGCTTGTCTTTATGACACTTTCAGTCCAACTATAAATGTTATTATTGAAAATTATAAAATTATAAATTAGATCAAATATATTTTTATTTCTTGAACTATCTGTCAAAATTGTGTTTTGTCCTTGAAATAAATTTAAAACTTATTTAGTCCTTATATTTTATGAACATAAGGAGAAACATATTTACTAAACTCTAAAATACTTAATTTTACAAGAAATAAGTCAAAATAATAAATGTGTCATGATGAGTCAACAAATTCTTTTAATTAAGAGTGTTCAAAATTAAACCGATTAAAAAATAAAAAATCAATCTAAATAACTTATAATTAAAGAAACCAAAGCTTTTGAATTGCTTTAAAAAAAATTTCTAAGAATGCACAGTTCAGTTTGTTTGTTTGCAGTTTAGATTTTTAAAATCAATCCAAATCAAACTGAACCGATCTATACCTACAAGTGTATAAGATGAAAATGTTAATTAATAATGTTTTTGGAAGTTAGGATATCAGTATTGTGTTGGTAATTGAAAGATTCAATAAACTCAAACATTTGTAAATTACAAAATATTATAAAACAAAAACTTGAATTTAATAGTGTAGAAAATATGAATCCAATATTTGTATAAAATATTATCATTTAACATTCCACCAAAAGAATCAAGAGGAACCAAAATGCTTAACACAATTAGAGTACCTATATGTGTAATATTATAAGCAACAATGTAGAGTAAGCCACATATTTTAATTATAGAATAAGAATTTCGGTAATTATTTAGTATGAATGAGAATACAAGTGATAGAATTTGATAAAATTGAGAAACGATCTTCATTTATGTTAAAATTCATAGTTTGTAAGGTTGAAGACAAATCGAGGTGGGTTTGATATCTATAGAAACACTTATACACCAGAATATGTATTACACATCATAATAAAAATAATATTAAGTTACATTTTAACCTAAATTTTCTTATAGAGTTTAAATGATAATGTTTTATCAATTAACAAGAGTGTCATAGTGTCAGGATTAAGGCAAGAGAAGAATATTTTGGTAGAGAATGAATTAGATAAGGGTTGATTGCAATAGGATGAGATACATAGAAAAATAAATTTACTAGTCAAAGTAAGAATAAAAGCTAGTTGTTAAGTGACAAAATTTTAATAAAAATTGATAATGATTAGACACTTAGCAATTAGAAATCCTAAGAAAAGTAAAGATAAAATCTCCTAATGGAGAAAATTTTGTATATATTTATATGTAGGAGTAGGTATAAAAAACAAAAGAAAAATTAATAAATCAAGGAAAGAAAGAATAGAAGTTGAAAGGAATGGAAAACACAAAAAGTCAAGGAGTAAAACTAGGTCAACATTTGGCTATTTTCACTTAAGTGTACTATTTTCACTCAAGTTAAAATTAATTTAATTTTTTTCTATATAAAAGACCCAAAAGCTCTTGTGTTGGTTTTCCATCTTTTTGAATATCAAGACTACTTTAGAAAAGAGTGAAAAGGAGAAGGAAGAGATCCTAGATCAACTTGAAAAGAAGATTCAAGATTAATTCCTCATGCGCACATTCATCTAGGCATAAAGCTGCTTATAATTGCGAGTGACTTCCTTTGTATTGTGATTGAATTGAATGTAATTTGTCAAACTCTTTTTTTTACTCTTCATTGATATATATGATGTATTTTATTTATTTTTAATGATTTAAGTTTGTTCTTAATGCGAAGGAGAATCGATCACTTATCTTTTAATCTATAATTTATGCTTATATTGGAAAATTGATCTTAAATCTAATTTGAATTAAATAATCTTATATGTTTGAATAATAGAAATAAATTTAATTATATATGTTAAATTGGTTTTGAACTTAAAACAATTATTTTGTTATGATAATTTGAGGAATCATTTGTTATAATCTAATTCTTAGAAATTTTAAATATGAAAGGATAGGTTTATAAAGAAATTTAGTAACTTTAATAACACTAAATAATTAATTACATATATTAATAATTAAAGGATTGTAAAAAGAGAAATAGATGAAATTTAATCTCAATACATTTTTATTATTTTCTTAATATTATTTTATTGTTATTTGCCTTTCAATTTAATTTTATTATCAAACTCTCTTATGAAAAAATATAAAAAAAAATTCTTTCAAATATTCAATTCAAGTTCAAAAAGAGATTATAATTCATATTGAATTTTACATAAGTTTGTTCTTGTAGACACAACACTCCTAAATGTTACAATTGATTCAATACACTTGCTGAAAATATATATTTAAGAAAATCACTTGATATCTTAATATTTAGACAAAATGAGAAAAGATCTAGATCTAGATGATTGTTGTATAGATCTATATTACTTACAAGTTTCATAATTTTTGATTGATTTTAAATCTAGATAACTGTTATATGAGTGAAATACTTAAAAAAAATCTATAATAAAATACATTTGTATATTTTTATTCTTTAATTATTAATAAATTTCTAATCATCTTAATAATTGTTGTATATTATTTAATATATTTATTAGATTTTAAGTAATATATTTTATATTATTATATTTTAATTTAAAAAAATAAAATATTTAATAATAAAAAATATAAATTAAAATATCATTGAGGAATCTGAATCCAAATCAAATCATATAAATTAGTTAGATTTGATTTCATTTAATTTTTTTTAAACTAAATGAAATTGCATATATTTTTTATATTTGATTTGAATATATTTTTTTTTGTAAAAAATTAAAACAAATCGCACATATCCCTACTCGTAACAAATTATGTAAAATAATGTACACATGAGAAGGAAATGAATTACATTTAGAAAATTATTTATCAGTTATAAGAAAAAGTTTGAAAATTCAAGTTAGTTCATCTGACATTTTCAAAACTGAATTACCAACTTCTAAAACTCATAACTCCTTCATTTTATTTTATTTTTGAGTATTTCAGAATCAAAAGTTGAGGATGTCCAAGTCCTCGTCCAACAAAACTGATTTCCTACCATAGAATGACTAAAACATGAAAAGAATTAGTAAGACGAAAGCTTTATCCATACTTTTTCATATTACAAACTCCAGAGAAAAATCACTGAGAATAGAAAGTGACAAAAAAAAATTATAAATTATATGACTAGAGAGTTTATTGAATGTAGTTTCTTAATATTTAATAATGTCTCTAATAAATAAGCTTCCTATGAAAAATTCCAAAACCAAGCTTACTTAATTGAATATTTCAATTTGAAAGCTCAATGGAATTTGTTTCTGCTAAAGGCATTTCTACTTATTTTTTTAATCTTATCATGCTATATCCTTAATACTTTAATATTTAATAGTGTCTTTTATCAAGTATGAGATTCATCTAAAGTGATTATAAACTATAAAAACTCACAAAAAAATTATTATTCCAAATTTTTTCAAAGTGGAGGAGAAGGGAAACACACTTAAAAAGAGGTAGAGAGGAGAAAAAAAATGAATGCTGCAAGTAAAAAAGGAAGACAAAAATGAAGAGACACTGTAATTACAGATGAAAAATACATATAAAGATTTATATATGAATATCAACAACAATTCTTAGTAATTACACATTTAAAAGCATGCAAATATCATTCAACAAAAATTATTTTTCTCATATATGTTATCCAAAGTTACTTCTACCTCTCTTCTATATAAAATCTATTTAATAAAATTATATTATGATCCAAAATTAATTTATCAAAACACCTCTAAACACTAAATTTTATTTTATAAAGTGAAATTTTAATATCAACTTTATAAATCTTTCTTCCTTTCACTTTCTAAGGTTTATGGTAGTGATGATATAAAGAATAAAAAACGAGAAAGAATGAGGAAAAGAAAGAAATTCAAAAAAATATGCACAGTTTGGATTGATAGAAATGCCTAAGCAAAGAAAAAAAAAAGAGTGAATCTCACATGTACTTTTATTTCATTGCATTACTGAGCATAAAGGAACAATAGTATAATGAATTTAGATTTTGATTATGTATTATTATATAATTGATTGCATTTAATATCAAAATTAATTGTTATAATAGGTCTAAAATTGATTATACATATAATATTGATTGAATATTTGTTATTTATAAACATTATTATCAATTTTTTTTCTATTTTTTATCCTCACACCATTTAATTTTTATTATTTTTTCTACTATATTTTATATATTTTTTCTTTATCTTCTCTTTATATTTCTTCTTCCTCTACCAAACAAAAGTGATAAGACAAAATTACAATTGTACCCAAGTGAAAATTTCACAACAGATTTGTTTCAATTTTACTTTTTAATAGATGTTGGGAGCTTCCTGAAAACCAGACATAACCTAATATAGTTAGATGTTTTTGGCTCTTTAGTTGTTTATGTAATCTTACTAAAATAAGAAACAAGAGATGTAACAGAGTAGTAAAATCATTTTGAAACTTTTAACAGAGATGTTATAGCTTGGTTTGCATATCCCTATTTCCCTGCCTCTGCTTCTGTCTCTCAACATGGCCTCTCAAACAATGGTCCTTTTGTCATTAAAGAATTTGTATTCAATTATTGATACAAACACTTTACACAGAGTTACACTACAAAAAGACAGAAAACAGAAGAAAGTTAATGACTCCTTTGTCATCAGAGACATTGTATTGATACAAAAAGTTATAAAAGAATGAGACATACAAGACAAACAACATAGTAAAAAATAATACTATGAGAAATATTGTATGAACTTATTATTATTATACGAATGAGTGACCTCTTGTCGTCATCATCACAATGAAAAGACTCGGTTTTCTTACCAAGTTGTTAAGGTGAAATTTGAAAAAAAAAAAAAAGAACTGTGTACTATAATTATTGATTAATTATTTGTAGCTTTTGTGATGTGTTGAGGGCCTACCATCCTGCAAAATTCTGAAGGTCCTGCTATTTGTGTGTTGTTGGAGTTGTGATGCAGAAATTTTGACGGGTTTTTCATGCAAAACAAAAAAAAAACAATGCCTCCACCAAGAATCTGCTATCTGTTACTGTGATCATTGATAAAGTGTAGTAGTAGTGTGAGATTTTCTTCCTTCTGCAGCTGCAGTGCCAATAAAAGCTCTAATAAGTTGTCTTTTCTGAATAGGAAAACAATAACTTGATGGTCGCTGCATGGAAGGGGGTTATTTTTCTTTAGCTACACAACTATATCAATTACTTTATGTTTGCTAGTGTTTATTTTAATTTAGCTTTCCGTTCATAAGTTAATAAAATGAGAAAACCAAATGAAAAAAATTTAATGACGAGAAAATATGACAATTATATCACTTTTTGTATTCTGTTGAGGCAAAAAGAGAAGAAAAAAAAAGTCTATAAAAACTTTCTTTCTTCTTGTGAAAATAAATAAATAATTTTAGAAGACTACAAATATCTTTAATCTAACTCTAGTTAGTATACTCTTCTATTTTTATCTGGACATTTATAACTGTAAATAGTCCTGTAATTTTAACATGAAAATTCATAGATTAAGGAAAATAAAAGTGAACATTTATGAATGAAAATAATATGATTTAAACACAAGTAAATATTAAGATATTTAAAACATTTTAATGATAAATTTGTTTATATATCATAAACTTTACTAAGCTACTTATTTAAAAAACTACTGTTAAAATAAAGTTTTTACTCTTCTCACTCTTTTAAGCATTCTTGATATTTTCTTTGTTTTGTTGTTTTTGTCATACACTTCATTACATATTATTTTATGACTAGTCAAAAAACTTCTCAATCATTTGACTTGATTTTCTTAACTTTCTATCCATTTTAAACTTCAACAGTTTGTAAAAATAATATTTCAATAATAAAAAAATAACTTTATATAATAGTCTAAAATATTCATTGTAAATTCAATATATCTTTAGTTATGAAAATTAAAATTATGATGAGTAGCGTTCATGCAGCAGCGAATTTATGGGAGAAAACTATATATACATTTCTGTGATTGTTGTTGTACTGTAGCATTATTTTGTTTGATTGAATCTAACCCAACCAAGGGAATTCCTATGCAAATAGATGTTTGCAAACACATTTAGAACACATTCAAAGCAAAAATTATGAACAACATATTTTATGCAGAACCAATAAAACAAGATTATAATTGTGAAGGATACATGTAAAGATCATGTTCTGTTTTGACAAGGCAATTGTATGGGCTGATGTAATTTTGAAGTTATTTAAATTACTACTTAATAAATTTCTCTTGCATTCAATTTAAAAAAGAAATTGTTTTGTGTTTATGTATGTATATATATAATTATATATATATATATATATATATAATTATATAGATAGATATATAGATATAGATAGATGTAGATAGATGTAGATATAATCTTGAAATAAGGAATTTAAATTCTATCTTTTCTTTGAGAATCAAGAAAGCAACAATCAGTTAAAAATCCTTCAGACAGACAAAGTTAATACAAACTTGACAGACAGTGAGATCATTGATTTCAACATTCTATCATTTAAACAAATTCTTACAATGAAAATTCAGTTTCAAAGGGAACAAAAAGTGCTATAACAATAGATGCATAACAGAAATTAAAAAGCCATCTTTCATGATTTCAGCAAGCCTCTACAGATCATTTCGCGAAGAAATGATTCTGCCTTATCAGTGTCATCCTTCTCAAAGAGAGCATAAATCATTATTTCAAAAGCATCAGACATAAAACCCTTTTCTTCCATTTTGGACCATAAGATCAATGCCTCGTCATGCAAACCCCCTTTACAAAGACCATTGATCATGGTATTATATGTGCATACCTATAATCGGTAGCCTTTAAACAAAAGATTTTAAAAAATCTTTTGTGCATTCTCAATTCTTTCCCCTTTACACATTTCATCAATAAGTATATTGTAAGTGCAAATGTTCGGCTGAATTCCTTTTTCTATAATTTTTTTGAATAATTCAATTGCCTTATCTAGATAATGATTATGAATAATCAATAGCTCAAAAATTAAAATAAGTACCCTTATAAAAAATTGAAATTATAATAGTCTTAAAACTAATTTTTTCACGCACAAACAAATTAGTTATATATATGGAAAGATTAAAATTATATATATATATATGAACAAAATATGATTATGAAAAATAAAACAAAACAGTTTTTGTAATGCTATCACCTTAACAAACTGACGAGGAAAAGAAAGTCATCAGGATTTTTCACATACAAACTTCCTAAAGGTTGTGAATCTCTCTTTGTCTAACTATCTACAATAGTATTGTACCTTAACATTACTTGGAAGAATGTAGCCCATTTTCCTTTCTCATAGGGAGGGAGGTCAAAGTTTTGGTCTTCACTAACAAGTATTTGATATAGATGCACTCACCCTCAGCCAATTTTCCTTTCTCAATCTCCTAATTAAGTAATCGTCCTATAACAAAAAGTGCTATCATTTAAACAAATTCTAGAATAAAGATACAGAGTTTCAAAGGGAACAAAAAGTGCTACAGCAATCAACATACAGATTACAAATTAAAAATGATTAATTTGGTGTCACCTTTCATCATTTCAACAAGCCTCTTTTCCGAAGAAATTCCTCTGCCAAAAACAGAGCACGAATCATTATTTCAAAAGTTATAGCATTAGGCATGTAACCATTGTCTTTCATTTTTGACCACAAGTTCAATGCCTCATCAAGCAAACCCCCTTTACAAAGACCACTGATCATGATAGTGTATGTGTGTACCTGTAATCGGTAATCTTTAAACAAAAGATTTTGAAAAATCTTTTGTGCATTCTCAAGTCTTCCCCCTTTACACATTCCATCAATAAGTATACTGTAAGTGCAAATATTCGACTGAATTCCTTCTTCTATCATTTTTCTGAATAATTCAATTGCCTTATCTAGATTATGTAAGAGATTACGTCTGTCAGACTTCTATCATGCATCTCATCAATAAGATTACAAACAAGAGATTTTTTCAGATTTACATAAACCATCAATAAGAGAATTGTAAGTCACTGTACAAGGAACCAGATTTCTCCAATGCCTTTCTTTTAAGAGATTGATAGCCTCATCCACCCTTCTACTCTTACATAATCCATTAATCATGATACTGTAGCTGTAGACATATGGACTTACTCCCATTTGGATCATAACATTGAATACATGTTTTACATTCTTCCCCTCATTAATTAAGCAATACCCATCCATAAAAGTATTACATGTAACAACATCAGGTTTCACACAAGTTTTCACCATAGCAGCTAACACATTCTTGCCTTCTTTCACTCGTCCTTTTTTACATAATGCATCAATTAATATGATATAGGCATAGACTTCTGGGGTGTGATGTTGTTTGATACCATTTCATTTAAGAAGCTCATACGCGTAACTTGTCCACAATGCTAAAGTCATAAACTAGAGTAATATATTAGGAGAAATTTCCTTGGCAACCATTTCAGAATACAGATCAAAAGCCTTATTTGCAAGTTGATCTTTGAATAGAAAGTGAATAATAGTGTTGTACATTACCACATCAGGCTTGGTTGATCCACCTTCAATTATTCTGAGCAACTTGATGGCAGCTTTGGTTTCTCCTATTTTGCACAACCCATTCATCAAAGTCCCGTATGTAACTTCATTGAGTCGAAATCCTCGTGCTACCACTTTGTCATGAAAGTTGAGTGTTTTCTTGACCTCACCCTTAAGACAGAGACCTCTGATGAGTGTAATGAAGGTTATGACATTTGGGTGATAACCCAGTTTGAGAATCTTGGCTAAAACAGAGAAAGCTAATGTCATTTGAGACAAGTGGCAGAAACAGTTGACGAGGATGCTGTGAGTAACAAAGTCAGGGTGAATTCCTTTGAGCTCCATTTGCTTGAAAAGGGAAATAGCAGTAGGGTAGTGCTTCATCTTTGTAAGGAATCCCAAAATCTTACCAAATTCGATGAGGGGAGGAAGAGGGCGCATATGAAGGAAGCGATTGAATTAGGAGACAGCGTGGAGAACAGAGTCATCGTCAAGCGAAAGCGTGTGAGAGTGAAAGGAAAAGAGGGAAGAAGGGTTTGGAAGAAAAGGAGGAAGCTTTGGGAATGGAAGAAGAAAGATAAAACCCTATCTTTCTTGACAACAGCATTTAAAAGTGAAGCAAAAAATTGAGCAACTAGAACCATATCCTTCTACTATATAATTAGATTAGATATCTTTGTATTATTTTATAATTCGAAAGTGAATTTTAATCAATATATAATATTTATATTTATCATTATATTTATTGAATCACATTATACTAGTTAATTTTTATATTTTATTTTCAAATTTAACAATTTGTTTTTGAGAGTCCAAGAGTCTATTTGTATCTACAGACAAAAATGCATAAATTTATTATTTACCAAGAAAACGTGAAAATCAAATAGAATAAACACAGAATTCAAGAAAAAAAACATTTTCAATATTCTCTTCAACCGTGTGAAAAAATAGGAAGAAAGTTATATTTGATAATAAAATTGATTATACATATTTTATATATTATGTAATATAATATATTCATTAATAATTATATTTTTAAAATAAATATCAAATAATAAATAAATAAAATTAATTAATATAAATCTTAATTTTTAATAATTCATTTTATTTTAATAAGCTCACTTCACACATTCACATGTTTAATGGTCTAAAACTGCATCTGAGAGTCACATCATGCACTGATTTTATTTTAGAACCTTAGTAGTATTGTTATTAGTAAATAAGTCAGCTAAAGTTAGATTTGACTCTTCTGATTAAGTCCATTAATTTAGTTTATTAACACGTTTTTTTAGAGATGTGAGATAAGCACAAGATATTAGTCTTTACATGAAATTTATAAGTTATATTTTTTCTCTCTTTTTTTTCTTTTTTTCATTTTTTTCTTTCTACAATTTTTTTTATTAAAACCTCTTGCTGAAGATGTCTGGCTAAATGAATTAATTCGAGATTCTAAGAACTACTGTAAAATTCGAGTTCCTAATTATTTTAATTGTACATATCCTTCATGTGTGTTTTTTTTTATTGTTTGGATTCGATTTATGTTTTTTTTATAATTAATAGGTGCATTTGTTTTTATATAAAATTTGAATTACGTTTTGATTTTTCAATATTTTTCACTCAAATGAGTCAAATCAAAACATCACAAAAAATTGGAAATTTCGATTATAATATTTATTTTTCCAAAATTCAATAAGATTAACCACGTTCTTGTTTATTTTAAGAAGACTGAATTTAGGAATATATATTTTTGAACCGTACAAATTTTTTATACACATTGGAATCTTGGATTGGTATATTTGGATCGAAATCTTATTTTGAATTTAATTATGCAATTTTTGTTGAATCTATTTCAATGTTATTTAAAATTTAATTCAGTAATTTTAATGGAATTTGTTTAAATTTTGTTTTGAAATTAATTCTGTAATTTTTTAAAATTGATTCTATTTTAATCTTATTTTGAATTTAATTACGCAATTTTTTGTTGAATCTATTTCAATTTTGTTTTAACTTAATTTTGAAATTTTGATGCTATCTGTTTCAATTTTATTTTGAATTTAATTTTGCAAATTTAATTGAATATGGTTCAATTTTATTTTGAATTTTATAATGTAATTTTAATTGATGTTATTTTAATTTTATTTTGTAAATTGAATATGTTTAAAAAATTGATTTTTTTTTCAAATTTCATTAAATTTGTTTCAATTTTATGTTGAATTTAATTTTGTAATTTTAATTGAGTACTTTTCAAAATCCCTTTATTAACACTTGTCATAATTTTGAATGCATTTGATTTGTATCTCCATAAATAAAGACATAGGTTATTTTTTATTCTGTAAATTTTAAGGGAACTAGAGAATTCTTGATAGTAATTTGATGATGTTATCACACTCCAATATACATTTATACCAACTCAAAACAACACTTAGTTTAACTTCATTCAATTTAATAATTCAATGTTTCAAATTAAATCCTAAACTCTTTGAATCTGAATTCTGTACATTTTATGAGGTTATGATAAACAATTTCAGAAATTTAGGGAGAAGATAGAGTAGGAAAAGGAAAAGTTGTAAAAAGAGAAAAACTATTAGAAGAAAAGAAATTACATGGGGCTTATAGTCTCTCTAACAACAAAAATTTGTGTCCTTGGCAATTCAATCACAATCTTTCATCTTTTCTTCTAATTCTGGAATGGAGTCTCTTGATATTACATCCCATATCACTTTACTAGTATAATGACTTTATTCCTTAATTGTTTTAGAGTGTTTTACATTGTTTTCAATTAGTAGAACAAATCATTAGAAATGTGTATATTTGGTTCTGTTCAGTTCTGCCATTTTCTGTTTTATGCAGATCATAATAAGTTTGCTCAACAGATTTATTATATGCTCAACGAAATTGGCTTATGATGGTGATTTGTTATTTTTGTTTCAACTGAAAAATCCGATCAGTGAATTTCGATCTTCTGAGTGAAAATATCCCCGTAATTTCTGTTTTCTATTTGCTGATAATTTTGGCTAATTCTTCCAGCAAAATTCAGTTGGCTAAATAGATTTTTCAGTACCCCTGATTATAGAGAGTAGAACTAGATTTAATTTTTGCTTTGCTGTATACTTCTGCCGGTCATTCTGCAGAAAGGGAAGAGTTATAAACACACACAAAATTGCATCATTTGAATAATCTTAGGTGTTAAAGTTGCTTATATTTTGTTGTGGTCGTTTCTGTAGAATGAATTGAGACTTTTTCTTTCATAGTTTGGGTTTGTTTTGGGTGATACTTCTTCTGGATTGTGATCCCTAATGATCATCTAAAACATGCCTTCATGGAAAACGAATAAGAGGAATATAAGTAATGGAGATTATTCAGAAGAAGGCTTGGGTTTTATTTTCTAGTTCAGTTATTTACGAACATTTATAAGTTTTTTTTGTCCATCAGAGTTAGACTATAAATATGATATGAAATCAACTTTTATGTTATCTGGGTAACTGTTCTAAATTTCAGTTATGTTTAACCATATACAACATTAAAAATATTTGAAAATTCTAATTCTAATAATTAAATATCACTATCTGGGCATTTAGCTTGATTAGTGAAATAAAATAATGAATCAAGTTTTTATTATTTACTTCGATGCATCTATTCTGGTCTGCACTTTTGTAAATTTGTGACTGCAATGTACACTTTCTTATTTTATAACCATTTTTAAAATTCCTTGTTTACATTTTATTTGCACCAAGGTTTTTCAGCAAATTTGATACTCCGTAAGCCAAATAGTATCAAGTATATTTATTTTGCAGTAGTATAGTTTCAAAAGTATGGCAGAATAAATATCCTTGTAATAATCAGTTTTTTTCGTTGATGAATCTTGTACAGAGCAAAGGTTTGACTCCAAAAACACCACTAATGTCAAAGTTCTTCATTTTGCATGTCATCTGAAGAACTGTGGAACATGGGTTCTAAAGAAGTGTTGCTTGCTTAAGATTTAGTCAAATCAGTAATTGTTATTGATCGAACAAGAAAAGTAGCAAGATGAGAAAAATGGAAATATAATATACAATACCGAAGGAAATTTTTCTGCCAACATGAACTGAATTTGATTAAATATTACTGCTAGTAGCTAATTAAAAGAAACAGAAACCTTATAAAGCCACAGCTAATTCTCTTGTTTCAGATTGAATCTAACAAAAGGGAAGTTCTATGGAAATAAATGTTTGCAAACACACATTTAGAACACATTTAAAGCAAAAATTATGAACAACATAATTTGAATACACATGATAATGCAATATGCTAATTCATGCAGAACGATATACGAAGATTATAATTATGAAGGATACATGTAAAGCCACACTTGATGTACGAAAATCACACTCATGTTCTGTTTTGACAAGGCAAATTCTATCTGCATTCAGTTTAAACATTATCTCTGCGAGAGTCGAGCAAGCAATGAATGTGTTTGGAAGATCTTAAGAGTTAATAAATCTATCAGAAAGGCAAAGTTAATATACACTTGACAGACATTGAGATAATTGATTTCAACCATTTTATCATTTAAACAAATTCTACAATAAAAGTACAGTTTCAAAGGGGAAAAAAGGTGTTATAGCAATAAAGATGCATAAAAGAAAATAAAAAGTCATCTTTCGTCATTTCAGCAAGTTTCTAGATATCATTTCCCAAAGAAATTTTTCTGCCTTATCAATCTCATTGTTTTCAAAGAGAGCACAAATCATTATCTCAAAAGTTATAGCATCAGGCATGAAACCGTTGTCTTCCATTTTGGACCACAAGATCAATGCCTCACTAAGCAAACCCCCTTTACAAAGACCATTGATAAAGGACCATTGATCATGATATTATACGTGCGTACCTTTAATAGGTAGCTTTAAACTTTGAAATAACTTCTGTGCACTCTCAAGTCTTCCCCCTTTACACATTCCATCAATAAGTATATTGTAAGTATAATTGCTCGGCTGAATTTTCTTCTCTGTCATTTTGCTGTACAGTTCAATTGCCTTGTCTATATGATGATTTTTGCATAAAAATGTAACAAGGAATTGTAAGTGATTACGTCAGCTTGTTGACTTCTATCATACATCTCATCAATGATATCCCAAACATAAGATATTTTGCCAGATTTGCATAAACCATCAATAAGAGAGTTGTAAGTCACTAAGTCTCTCTCAGACATTTCCCGTAAGAGATTCAAGGCCTCATTCATCCTTTTACTCTTACATAATCCATATTGTAGCTGTAACCATCAGGAGTTACTCCCATTTGGGTCATAACACTGAATACGTGTTTCACATTATTCACCCTCATTAATTGAGCAAGTCATGAAAGTAACTTGGTCGAGCCGAAATCCTTGTGCTACCACCTTGTCATGAAAGTTGAGTGCTTTCTTGACCTCACCCTTAAGACAGAGACCTCTGATGAGT
Source organism: Lablab purpureus (assembly GCA_030347555.1). Classification (NCBI taxonomy): domain Eukaryota; kingdom Viridiplantae; phylum Streptophyta; class Magnoliopsida; order Fabales; family Fabaceae; genus Lablab; species Lablab purpureus. The sequence goes on along the minus strand of CM059257.1, from coordinate 2,419,773 downwards.
GTAGTGAAGGTTATGGCATTTGGGTGATAACCCAGTTTGAGAATCTTGGCTAAAATAGAGAAAGCGAATTCCTTTGAGCTCCATTTGCTTGAAAAGGGAAATAGCAGTAGGATAGTGCTTCATTTTCACAAGGGATCCCAAAATCTTACTAAATTCGATGAGGGGAGGAAGAGGGAGCATATGAAGGAAGTGATTGAATTGGGAGCGTGAAGAACAGAGTCATCGTCAAGTGAAGGGGTCTGAGAGTGAGAGTGAGAGTGAGAGTGAAAGGAAGAAGGGTTTGGAAGAAACTTGGGAATGGAAGAAGAAAGACAAAACCTTGATCTTCTTGACAACCACATTGTTATGGTAACAATGAGTATCCCTGCAAGACTGAATGAATATATATTGTATTTTATTATTTAAATAAAATTCTAATCTTCAAATTTAAATCTAATAACAAATCATACTCCAAAAGTTTCCTATTTTATTAATAAACTAAAAATGAAGTTCTTGTGGATAATATTCTTTCTATTTTATTTTAATAAATAGACATCTTTATATTAATTTAACAAATAACAATAAATATAAACAATGTGCATTCATTATATATCTTTTATATTTTTTTTAGATTTATTTGATCTTTAATAGTGTCTTATATTGATAGGTTATTAATAATTTATTAGTGTGTTTGATTGGTCTTAATTATTAATACTAGTTAGTTTTCAAATTTCATTTCTAACTTTATCAATGTCTTAGAGCGGGTTTAGGCTCCCAAACTTGGTGTTCTTAAAATTTTAAGAGAGAGCTCTATCACTTTATTTTCAGAGTAAAACTCGGTTCTCACGTTTAAAGGCCTAAAATTGCGTTAAAAAGTCACATCTATGCATTCATTCTATTTTAGGAAATTATTAGTATTATTATTGGTGAATAAGTGACCTAGGGTTAGGTTTGACTATTCTGATCATCCCCGTTAATATAATTTTATTAATAGGATTTTTTTGACGTATGATATAATGCATCAATTTATCTAAGAATTATCGTATTAGTCTCCTTATTTATGTAATATTATTCTATATCAGCATATATGTACATGTATACTAAGTTAATAAGACCATAATTTTTCAAAATACATTAAAATAAAAATTTTAAAATTTATATATATATTTATGTAGAATTTCTTAATTATATTTTTTTTAATTTTGTTCACTTATAATCACACTTGTAGAAGAATTTGCAATAGTACAAATTAGGATTATAATATATAATATCACTCATACAAACAATAAACAATAAGGTGAACTAATAAAAACATATTAAAACAAATAAATTTATCATCTACATACATAAGTTATACATTAACACTAAATATACAATTATCTCAATAATAATATCACAAATCTTATATTTAATCATTTCAATAATAAATCATATTTCTAATAATTTGATTATAAAATTAATAAAAATATACAAAAATAAAACTCAAAAACTTACATTACTATATATACATATAAATTAAAATAATTTTATTAATAAATAAATTAAAATTAATCAATCTAAATAATTAAATATCAACATACTTTTTTAGTTAACATATCTAAATTGATTTCTATATAAATATAAATATAAATCCCAGTAAGTGACTCGCTATTTATTGGTATTATTGGTATTTAGTAAGGGTGAATGAAAAATTTTGGAGCAAAATGGTAGCCCAATACTTGTTAAATTGGACCAAAGTTTGAGGTGGTAAAAACCTTTTGAAAACAGTTATCTGAAACATGTTATGTCGTAAAAATCCTCAACTAACGTCAACCTTCAATCAGAAACAGTTTTTTATCCATGTTACAAGTAACATAGTTATCTTACCATTACAGTCTTTTAAAAGTCACTTTGGAGCAAGTTCATTTCTAAATATCACCATAAATTCACTATCTATGTATCTAAAATCCTACAAAATATAATTTTTTTTAATATATGTTAAGTAGAAAAAAATATAAATCAATCTGCCAAAAATATACAATGAGAAAAACTCATAGCATTTGAAAGAAAATTACTATGGTGTCTAGACTTAGGTAAAAAATTACAAACTTTTTCGCAAACAAAGTTTTTAAGTTTCTAATATATTTAAATTTTCACAAACAAAGTTTTGAACTTTGTAATGTATTTTAACGCAGACCATTAATTTCATTCAATAAAAATTGTAGTGCATTTTTTTTATAAAAAAGATTTAAAAGTATAGGTGAGAAAATTAACATAGAGGTATTGAAGAGTAAAACTGAAAAGGAAAAAAGTTCAGTAAAAAAGATTATCTAATTTTTAAAAATAATATATATAAAAAACATACCTTATTATTTTTTCATATTTAATTTTTTATTAGTATTAAATTATTATTATTATTATTATGTATTTTTAATTTTAATTTTAAAAATGTAAAAAAAAATTTTTTTGATGATATTCAATAATTGAATTAGTTTAAATAAAACAATTTATCTAGATAGACAAACATATACAACTTTTCGAAAGATAATGTAAATACTAAAACATTAATAAAAATTTAATTATTTTTTAAAAGTTTAGAATTATAATTATATGATATTTTTTAAATTACATAATGATAAAAGAAAATACAAATTTTACCAAACTAAAAATTTGGTAAACCTCAACATTTGAATTAATTTAAATAAATTAACTTATCAATTAAGAATTTAGAAGCTAAAAATTTATCAACTAATAACAAGTTTTCCAATTATAAATTAATTTATGAAGAAACAACCAACTTAAAGAAAATTTAAGCATTGTTTTTTTTTTTTTAAATAACAGTAAGTGGGAGACACTAACACAGACAAAAAGTCACGGCAAAGTACACAGATAGAGCACGCTCCAACGATTGAGGGTTGTGATATCGTCACCTGCGGGTATCGCCATCCATGCCTACTGCAATTCAAAATTAACTCACCATTCACACTCTGCCCCCAAGGTAATTCTATCACTCTCTCCCTGCTGTTTCAGATCTAGCGTTAGATTTGAGAGACACTGTTGTTATGACCAGCGAAAAGACGTAGTGATCCTTTTTTCAGATTTCTTATTTTTTATATTTTAAAAAATATTATTTACAAAAAAAAGTGTGAAAATTTAAATATAAACAAATAAATAAAAGTACAATGTGAAAGGATTATAATCAAAATAATTATTTTTTATCACTTATATATATATTATAATATATATATATATATAACTATGTTATTAATAAGGATTGGTATCACACTCATAAAAATTATAACATAGGTCTATTCCATTTCTGGTTAATTGAGATTAATAATGAAGGAAAATAATAAGAATATAAATTATATAAAAAAATTGAAATGAAATAAATAAAGGTGTGTTCATAATTTTTTAGTTAAATGAATAGTTCTGGTTTTAGTATATATAAAAAAAATTCTTTATTTTTAATCATTCTAAACTTAAAAACTATTACTAGATGATTAAGAATTTATTTCATATTCTAAAAGAAGTTATGCTCATTTTCAACCCATCCTTTATTATTAACTCTTTTCTTGAAGAAAAAATTTACACTATTTTCTTATAAGAAAAAATATATATATATATATATATATATATATATAATATTAATATAAACAAGTACCACCAATATTCAAATTAAAAACATATATTATACACAACTAATTAATCATATTTTATTATATGGACCTAACAAACTCTAAGAAGATATGATATAATAAATATCCATTTTGTTTCTATTCAACTTTCAGAGATTTCTTTCGAAGTTCAATTCATTATAAACTTTTTATTATTATTTCATATTTCTTCTTTTTCATGTAATATTGGATTATATTATATATACTGTGATATGAAAATAAAAAAATGTTAAGATAAAAAAGTTGCATTTTTTTATTTTTTCTAAAACAGCTTAAAAATAAACAAAGAGAATAAATCATATCATCTTAATATAACAAAAACTTAATTATAACAAATAATTAATTATAACAAAAATAATTATTTTATCTTACCTTAGTCACAAATACCAAAAAAAGAAAAACTCTGGAAGAAAGATAAAAAAAGGCACATCATTTTACAAAATTAATAATATAGTAAATTTTTTCTTGAATTGCTCTTTGTCAATATCCTTATACATTAAGAATAATTGAATAATGAGCTAAAATGTACATGAATAATTGATGTAAACAAACATTGATAATAAGTGAATAATTAATTAAAAGGAAAAGTCATACATTAAATTTGATGAAAGCATTAACACATTAATTATATACTTTAATATTTTATGAAAACATTTGAATTATATATGAGATGGAAGAAAGTAATGGTATTAGGTACTACAGTGGAAGAGGAAAACTAGGAACAGTGCAATGAGTGTAAGAGAAAAGAGAAAGAAAATGGGGTAGATATCGAGGAATTGGCAGAAGGGCACGTGATGAGTTTGCAGAGGGAATCTAACCAAGGTGGTTCCCGAGACATATGGCGATAAAGCATCCAACAAAAGCAAAAGAAAAAGAAAACAGCTAGCACCTCTGCACCTGGTCCACCACGTTACCATCATATCTTCATTTACCACATATTATTCTTATTATCATTGTTATATTTTTTATTATTTTTCTGCATCTCGAAGGGATAAAAAAGCTGAGGTGTGGTGGTGAAAATTGCATGCGCTCTCTTCCATCTGCCTTATTTATGGAAGTGGACGAGAGTAGCTTCCAATAGGATGAGTAGGTAGGGTTTTCATTGTGGTCAAGGGTTGTGGATGGACCCTTTACCCTTAACCTTTTGAATAGCGTTGGGGTTGTTGAGGGTAGATTTAACACTGCTTTTTCTATTTGGAGTAGCTCTCTCATGCCCTCTCACCTTATCTATATATATATATACATAGAGAGAGACCCTTTTGTCACCAATCTTGTGGAGGATCCTAGATCTCAGATCTAGGGTTTTTGTTTTGCTGTTCTTTCTGAGAAAACTGAGAAAAGTATTGGGCTGTGTTAGTTTGCGGCCTTGGAGTTCCGCGTCTTTATCCACCTAGTCTCAAACCAGGTTTCTACTTCCCTTTGGGGTTGTGGTTATGGTTTTGATCCTTTGTGCATGTTCTTGATCTTGGTTTTTGGTCAGGGTGATTCTAGAAGATGAAGTGCCTAGGGTTTTGGTTTTTTGTGTGAGTGGAATGAAGTTGGAAAGTTTTGGCTAGGGTTTGACTTTGTAGTTCAAAGAAGAACACGAAAGGGGTTATGGAGTGGAGCTCCTTGAAGTCCAATTGAGGATCTTACTGGGTGGATTGAGCTGCTTAGCTATGGATCCCACAGTTCTACCCATCAACTTGTTTTGTGGTAGTCTTGTGGCTTCCATATCTGGGGAGCTTCATCTGCCTGTATAGTATTATCCTTCTTTGGATTGAAGGGAGCTCTACACTTTTCTCTCCTTTTCTCATATAACCTAAGAAGATTAATCTTGTTACAAGTCACTTTAATCTTTTGAATGTTTCAGTTCTCCTTTTCCCTCCCTTGTCATGATGTGTACTAACCTTGCTCAAGGGATGTGCATGTTTAGATCCATACAAAGATTTTGTACAGCTTGGAGTAATCTTGTCCGAGGTATGTGGAGTAACCCTCTACGTTCCTACCCTTTTGGAGTATTTCTGTTTAACTGACAATCAATTGCTATATTGTTATAATCTACTAACTTTTTCTTAATGGTATTTTTGGATCTGGATTTGTCTATTTTGAAGAACATGGTTAAACTTTTGTAAGATTTTATTGTTAGACTGGGTGTACATGTCCTAGGGTTTTCTCTTCCCATCTATTTGCGCAGATCTGTGTTCCTGTGCTTCATTTAGCAGCGAAGAGTTGAGGAGTTGTGTGCATCATCTATGTCGACTGAAAGATCTTCATTTCATATGATTTGAACTTGGAAGACTGGAACGATCAAGGTGGTGAATTAGAGATCTGGTTTTTGTGTTGAAGGCAATAACAACCAGTTTGAAACACTAGTAGCTGTGTTAAAGGCAGTGTATCACTTCTCCAAATGATATTGTATCGAGATTGTATTTGGTGGATCTTCATGAATAAATCTTCATTTTGTTTAAAGTCACCTCAAATGTTTGTGTAGCTGGGAGATGTTGTTTTGGAATTGACTTCTGAATCTGGTGTTTTTTCTTCGTAATTAGGTTGTTATGCAAACCCTTTTCAGTTTGCAAATATTTAATATTTGATTTTGACTTAGAGATGGAATAGAAGACTGGTAAATTTGTTAAAGAAAGGTTTTTTTTATGGTTGAATAGATAATTTTTTAATAATTTTATCATGAATTTTTAGATGGGTAACTGGTGAATATCTTGATATTTTTTAAGTTTAAATTCGGAAAGTGCCTTTTTTGAAGCAATTGTTGATTGTTAACCGCAATTTTGTGGAAAATGTTTGTTGGAGTTCGTTATTTTTATATTAAGATATGATTATTTATCATTTATTCTAACAATTATTGACGAAAATTGTACCAATTTATGGCAAAATCTGTCTATTCTTTTCTTGTTCATGCAAATAACTAAACTTAAGCAAAATTTGTTAACTTAGAAATGTAGTTTTAGATATATGTTAGATTTTATACTAAAGATTGTATGGTAGATTTTATGCCGAAAAAGTTGATGCAGTGAAAGGAGTGGTTAAAGCTTTAAGGTGTGTATGGTTGTGTTCCAACTTTTCAATCTAACGTGCACGGAAGATATTATGATTTTTTGGTAGGTTAGGTTGAATTATGAATGAGAAGTACTTAATTACACATTTTCATATTATGTAGTAATATTGTGTAAGAAACTAATATAAATTACAATAATTAAGTAATTTTATAAATTAACGTTAAAGATTTTGTTATATTTTTTAAAAAAAACGAAAAAAAAGACCTATTTCTCTTTAGTTGTAATGTCCTAATTTTTTCTATTTTTCGTAAAACATTTATTTTTCTGAATTTTAAAATTATTCTTTGATATTTTAAAAAAATTCAATTAAATCTCAATTTTTGTTAGAATCAGTAATTATGATATCTTCCTTAAAAGTAATAACATAATACATGATACGTGATACATAAATAATGAAAGAGAGAATGAAAAAAAAAAAGTGTTTATCATTGCATATGTTGTCAATAACAATATATCTTGACTGTGTTTAACATAAATTAAGATTTTAAAAAAATAATTTAGAAAAATATTACAAAATGGTCTAAAAAATTAAAACATTTTATTTTTGTTCTCTTTCTTTCTAAATTCTCCTCTCTCGTATATAAGATTCTGACAGGTTTTTATTATTTTCAACATTTGATCATACCTGGACTAGCATGACAAACAAAAGTCATTTTTATCTGTGAAACGAAACTAGTTTTAATTTTAATTTATGAAAGAAATTATTTACTTTTTATTTTTTAATCCGGGAATGAAAAAATTTATTTAAAAATTCATATTATTTAACAAATTAATATAGAATTAGAAATAGGTTATTTAAATGAAATTATTTTAAAATATTTTATTAAAGTATGGTTATTTGTCACGATAGACTGAAAATGTTTAAGTTAAATGACTTTTTCCTTAAAATATTGGTGTATATATTATGAGTTGTAATATAAAGGTAATTATGAAAATATACTAAGCATGTTTGAGAGTCCCATGAATCTGTGATTTTCCACTTTTCAAAGCAGTGAGCAGGAGAGCATTACTTAATTCACGTTTTTCTTATTAAACTGTGGAATTTTATCACAAATTTATCTATTTAAGAAAATTTTTAAAATTTATAAACTTAGATAAGTTATTATTGGATTAAAAATGTGATTCTAAAAAGACCATTACTTAATTAATTACTTAACCTTTTTATTAAGTTGAAGTCGTCTCTTTAATGATGAGTCCATTTTTTTAACTATTTATATTTGTATAAAATAATATTTATAAATATATAAAATAGATGTATTTATGTTATTTATAAAATCAGTATTACAGATAAAATAGACATTTATGATAGTTTTAAGTTTCAGTTTTATTTTATTAATATATTTTAAAATAATTAATGTGGCATTCATAAATAGAAATTAGATTTATTTTATAATTTATTTTAAAATCTTTAGTTTAGAAAACTTTTTTTTATATTTTTTAGTTTAGTTAAATATTTTGACCTAGATTTGATATTTGCTTAGGTCCTTCTAAAGTTGGTGTATAATAAATGAATTTAGACCAACTAGAATTAATTTTGGTAAGTAGTTTTATTTTTTTTTTGATGTTTTAAGTTATTTTCTTCTTTTATGGAATGAATGGTTAAGAAGGGTGTTGTTGGTGTTTGAATGAGTTTTAAAAACTTATTAATTAAGATGGTTAGAAATAATTCTAGAGTTGTTGGATAAAATTTGCTTTAACTTTGGTAAGGATAACTAATAATATCTTTTTATAATAATGATAGTTGTCTTGTTGTATAAGATGTATGGAAAATATAAATATGTGATTTTCAAGAGTATGCTTGTTGGTTCTATTGTTATATGTGTTATTACAAGTATAACATTTACCTTGTGAATAAACTTAGGATGAGAGGGAACCATACCATTTAAAGTTAGATAAAAAATCAATGGAAATGTGTTTTACTAATTTGAATTGCTCTCAACTAGATCTAGATGGAGAGACATGTTGTCACTCAAGCGAGGCCAGCGGTGTGCAACCAATGCATTCACCATCTTAAGTCGCTTAAGAAATGTGTTAGTCAATGAAGTGACATTTTATATAGCTCAATTGATGACTTGTAGCTTAAACAAGAGAAATGTCAACATCACTCTCTCCTTGGGAAGAATATCATTTAAACGTTGTATTGAGTGTTCAAGTAATAAGTTTGGTCACTTAAGCATTGTATTGGACGCTTGAGCAAGGTTAAGACAATGTATATGTGCCCTAAACATATATTAGTGCATGACACATTGTTTTAGGTGCTTAAGCGGTAATGTTGCTGAAGTTGTGGATTGAGCATTCACGCCATGAATTGGACAATCAAGTTGTAAAAGGTGGTGGAAAAGTTTTTGGAAGCTTGTTGGATTTGTTTCTAACAAATGGTTTTCGCTCAAGCATTAGTTGTAACACTCAAGTGATCTAGGCTCAAGCAACGAGATAGTCTCTAAAGGGAGAGGAGAGACTTAGGAAGTTGTTGCTCTCAAGTTGCATTATGTGTGGTAGGTGTATCATTTAAGCGAAATAGATATTATCCATTATATGATGATGAAGTTACTCAAGCGAAATGAGCTTGTTCAAGTGGCGATATGGTGAGGTGGTGATGACGTGATGTTGCTTAATACGTTTATACATGTTATCTTGATTATATGGTGTGTAAAAGGTAAGATTGAATTATATATGATTTGGATAGATATATAATTGATGTTGAATGCATGCTTTGTATCTTTTATGGGTGGTAGATTCTAAATAGATTTACACACACACATGATTGTGGTCTATGTGTATATATGGTTTGGCCATAGATAGGGTGACCCTGAATGAGACATGTGTGACCCGTCATGGGTAGTAAGAAAAACTTAATAGTATCAAGTCTTAGGTGGCGGAGATAAGCATGATATTCACTTAATAAACATATCTTAACATTGTTGTTTTCTAGTAATATATAGACATAACTTATGGTAGTGAGAAGCTAAAAGAGACCTATATTAAGCTTGATAAGTAGATATCCTCAATACCATATAATTTATGAGTCACTCTAACAATGGAGAACCTTAGTCCAATTTTGGTGTATGTTATCCTTTAGTGAGACTTGTTTATTATGGGTAAATTCTTGTAAAAAAATGTCTCATATTTAGTCATGATATCTTGTATTAGCATTCATATGCATGATGAATAGATCATGATGTTGTTACATATGCATGGTAAATTGAACATGTTGATGTAAAATGATTTTATTATATACTATAATTATAATAAATGAATTAGGAGGATGTATAATATGAAATTTGTTGATATGTAATGTTCAAATGATATTAACCTTGTCTACATTAACTCACTCTTGCATATTAAATGTATATCATTATGATTATGATTATGAGTGTGATTGTGATGATTGTAATTGGTAGGACAAGATATAAGAGTGCAATTGAAAGTGATAATGAAGTGACTTTCAAATGATAAATGATATACTAAATTTTAATAGAAGTTTGGTTAATTTATGATAGTTTGAAAACTGAGAATCTTGTATAAAAATATGTGCTATGTATATTTAATAGAGAATAGTTGTAAGAATTATTTACCTTTTTGGTATGAGATATTTTATAATTATTATATTGTTAATTAAAAATTTACTATTCATATTTTTTATTATAATTGTGTTGCTTTTAAAAGTAATGTTTAAGTGTTCAATTTTACTTAAAATAATAAATTTTAAATAATTTTATCTATTTTAAACTTAAGTTAATTATATAATCGAACTAATTGTTAATACAGACAATAAAAAAAGTTTATCAAAATTTTAGATCTAATAATTTTAAATTTAATATTTAATCATAACATGTTATATTAACTTTTATATACATGAATGGATCATAATGTATGGTACATTCAACATGGTATGAGATTAACTCGTTCTTTTGAATTAATTATATAATAGAAATAATTATTTATATAGGCAATAAAAAAAATTGTCAAGATATAATAAATCCAATAATTAATTATTCTTCAATTTAATGAATTTGTGGGTGCAGATTGATTTAGTTTTTATACATATTAAATTAATTTAAACCGCACCATAATCTATTTTAGTTTTGTTTTCCATTTTTAATTTATATAACAAAACAACAAATATATACACGTCTAAAATCAATTTTAAATCAATAAGTGTTAATAAATTATTGACCTAAAATTTTAATTATTATTTTCAATTATAGTATGTTTTAAAATATAATTTACACTTTACTGCTATTTTAAAAACAAAAACATTATTTAAAATATTTATTACAATTTATTTCAATCTTAATTTTTTCTTTTAAATTACATAAACCAAAATTCACTATATCAAAATAATCAACTTAAGTCTAAATTTTTAAAAAATTATTCTAAATTTATCATTAAAAACCAACTGAATAAGCATTATTTTTTAAAATAATACTGATACAATCAAAAGATTTAAATTGAAAATTTAAATTAATTACATATTACAAAAGTAATTTTATACAAATATAAATAATAATAAAAATCTTCATGATGCTAAAAAATTATAATGTAGTTACGAAAGTTACGTTTACGAATCTTTATATTCTATAAAACTAAAAATGTTACCTAAAATATATGTGAAAAAAACTAAATCCAAATCAATCAATAATTTTTTTTTACAAAAAGTAAAAGAAAAACAAAAAAGATCACAGAAAAACAGACCCATTGAAATGAAAAGAAAAATAGTGTTACGATAAAGAAACCTAAATTTGTCGAGAAAAATCGAAATCGACGAGTTCCCAGACTCTGATTCCACCATCGGTGCAACCACAGAACAATGTTCTTCCATCTCCACTCCAATTCAAACTCGAGCAATAAGTCTTCTGCAGAACAAGTTCAAAGAAGAAAAATTCGAATCAAAACATCCAAAAGTTAACAACTCCAACTAGGAAATTCTCAGGTGGTGACCAGTGATTCATTGGTATAACAATGAATGGGAAGATGATGGAAAAATGAAGATACCTTGAAACTAAACTTTTCAAGAATCTTCTTGCTCTCCAAATCCCAAACAATCACACACTTTTCAGAGGCAATGCTCAACCAAAACTTGGTGGGACAAAAACTCAACCCATGAACAAACGAATCAACGTCAATCTCATGAAGCTTACCACCTCCTTCCATGTCCCAAATTTTCACCAACCCATCCGTTCCGCCACTCGCCATAACCGACCCGTCCGGCGGAAGCGCCACCGTGTTCACGCAAGCATCGTGTCCGGAGGTTGCAAAACTCTTCACCAGCGCGCCTCTATTACTCATGTCCACGTCCCAAACCTTAACGCTCCCGTCCCACGCAAACGTCACCAGCTTCGGCGACGTCGCAGGCGCCGCCGGGACGAACCGCACACACGTAACCCAATCGAAGTGGCCGTCTTTGCCGCCGCCCTCCAAAGTTGCCATACACTTGCCCAACGCGTTCCACACCTTCACGGTATTGTCACGGGCGCCGGACGCGATGACAGAGTCGTTGAAGAGCGTGACGGAGAGGGCGTGATTCGTGTGGCCGACGAAACGGTGCGTGTTGAGGCCGCTGGCGAGGTTCCAAAACCGGAGGTCGCCGTCCCATGCGGCGGAGATAGCGTGTTTGCTGTGGGAGGACAAAACGACGTCGCTGACGATTTGGGTGTGGCCGGTTAGCCTGCATTGCGGAACAGCGTAAGATTTAGAGTCGTTGGTTATGCGCCAGACGACGATGGATTTGTCGTGTGAGGAACTAAGCATGATGGTTGGATCACTGTTGGTGGTTATTGCGCTGATCCTGTGGCTGTGCTCACTTAGTCTTCCTCGGTACACAAAAACCTCTGCCTCTGCCATTTTACTTCTCTTTCTACCTTTGCTTTCTTTCTTCACTCTTTCTCAGTTTTTCCATAACATATCTATATATAGCCTCTGAGAGGGAAATTACAAAATTTAAATAACTTATCTATCTCATTATCTTTTCTACATTTATTTAAATTACATATCAGGTGATTATGATTAAATTTATATTACATATTTAGATTTTAAATTAATACTTATATATAATATGTTTCACTGAATATCTAAAAAACTCTAAACAAAATAAATCACATCCACATGTTTAAAGGTTTCAATTAATCATTGATTTGAATTTATCTTCCAAAAATATTTTATTAAAAACAAAAGAAATCAAATAATCAAAAGCTATTTAAAATATTTTAATTATGGTGTAATTATTTTTCAAATTTTTTGTTAACTTGTCGTAGTCTTTATCATTTTAATTATATATGTGTGTGTGGGTTTGACATATATGTATTAAATATCTTTTATTTTTTTAACTTAATATCACATAATATTTTTTACAAATATATTCATGAAATATTATCTTTTCATAATCATGATTATTATACAGATAATTGTTATCCCATTTACCGCTATTAGTATCATCATTGTTATCATTTTTATTATTATATCGTTTTTCTATAACCAATAGTAAATTATTGTTGTAATCACAACAGCTAAAATAATATATGAAATTTTATTTTAATACAAACAAAAGAAATAACCCATCTTAATAAGTTTAAGTTGGTCAGGTTTCATTGAAAGTTGGTTAAGACGTACTTAAATATAGACGTGAAAAATGTGTATAAGCAAGCTCATTGGTATGATAATAGTGTTATTGTAATGTGTAGAAAAGTTAAGTAAAATAAATATTATATCACATGATATATTTTCATAATTACATAATTTATAATATCTGTTTTACTATTTAAGAATTATAGTTCAATGCATTAATATTAATAGATTGTACATTTGTCTTTATTTTTATTATTTTTAGATATTTTTAACAGTGTGTATTTTAATTACATTTTTACTTTATTTTAAATATCTTATATGTCTACTTATGTGTCATTTTTAATTTATTTTAAACTTGAATGGAAATGTTGTAAGATTGATAATAAATACATAATATGAAAAAAAATGCGTCTTTGATCATGTCTATATTATAAATTTATCATTTTTTCCTAAATGTAGAAAAGTATTTTAGATACCGTAAATCATTTTTCGATAAAAAAAATAAGATTCATATATATGTGTGCTAAAATTTTTAGAATTTAAAGGTGAAGAGAGAATATATCCTTTTTGGAGACTTTGTTCCTAAAATATATAGACTCACTCTCTCGTACTATTATGAGTGCTTTTATGCCTTTGTCTCATTTTTATGATTTTTTTTTTGTATACAAGAGTTTGTATGAATAAAATTTTTCCATAATCAATTCTGGGAGAAAGATAAGAAGGACGAGTTAAACTAGTTTTTTTATTAATTAAAATTAGTTTATGAACAAATTAAAATTTTAGATAAATTATATGAACGAGTTTATACAACTATATATTATTTTAATCTTATAAATAAATAAATTATTTTTATTTTATAAAAGTGTCTATAAACATATAATAAGTTGTTAAGGAGCTCATAGATGATAAATCTAATACATTTAGTATAAGAAAAAAATTACATGAATATCTTGTTTACCTCCACTCAATATCTTACATTTATTTTTTATTTTTTTACTTGTTTAATTATCAATTTTAATATAAAATCTAAATGTGAGATGAGGTGTACACCATTCAGTGTACTTAGTATAAACCACAATAAACAGACCGAAAACTAGATATGCAAAATGATGACAATACAATGATATTATTAACGTTGTCTACATTTTGAGAAACATACGGTTAAATTCGTTTGAAGAGTCCGAATTCGATTTTTTGAAAAAACAACTTTTTATTAGATTTTATTACTTTCTCAACTAAACTAAATTAGTATGAAATGAAATCTCAAAAGAATAATAAACCAAGTCTATGGAACAAAATATCCAAGAAAGAGTGAAGGTTTACATTTAGAAGGATACCGTGGAAGCAACAATGGGCATTCAACGACAAACAAAATACACTGAAGAGGATGTGTTTTCTCATTCCTAATAATGAATAGATGATAATTGATTAAGAGCATGCGTAAAACTATGTACACGGTCAAAGGTCTTTCAAATAAGAAAGTTAGGTAAATAAATTTTAAAACTGGAAAAGTAAAAGTTCATAACCCACACAGCAAATCAATAATCTAATTCACTGGTTTTTTCATACTTTTGACTTTTACATGGGATCAAAATCAATCCAAAATCGGAGCATTTTACAGTTGATTCTAGAGAGAATAAGAAAAATGGAAAAAGACTCTGGCACTCGGACAATTTACAAAATATGCCAGGCCGAAAATCTGTATACAGGCTCAAATTAGTGATCATGAAAGTGGGCTTTCAATTAATCAAACTTTTCTAGATTAGTCACTACCTAATTTCATTTGCCACAACTTTTAGTCAAATGTCTTCTACTCATGTAGTGATGGGAAACAAAAAAGTTTACCGGCCTACAAAAATCTACTGGGACGTTTTCGCTCCCTCCTTGGCCTGTTTTGCACGCGGGAAGTAAAACGCTCATCATCCTCTTCTTCCACAATGATATTAATTGGTTTAGCAACACAACCATGTAAAACAGTCTCCATCTCTTTATTATGCTTTGACACTGATGGTTCACTGTCATCAGATATGAAGGTTGACTTGCTTGCACAATGTTCTTCATTTACTAATACAGATCCTGTTTTTAATTTGGATGAGCGTACGCCATGTCCTTTAATAGGTTGACCCTCTTTCTTTGGTTTGTTTTTCAGAAAGCATGCAAGGGTCATATGATCATCATTGTCATCGTCATCCTCTTGGTTTCTAACTCGTCTATCAGAAGCAACATTCAGCTGCACAAACAAATTTTTAGTTCCAACAGTCTCACATGAACGAGACAAGCCGCCTTGATCATCAGATGGGTTTTGACTTTCAACCTGCTCAGGAACATCAGTAATCCTAGAGGAGAAGGAAGTCTGACTCAAATTTTTGGTAAATCTAGATAATATCTCATTTGATTTGTTGCGTAAAAAACAGGCAAGGGTTATGCTGTCTGATTCTTGATTTTCAGAATTCGGAATACAGGTAGATTGGTTTTCTGAACCCTCAATGCAAGTGACTTTGTCACTACAAGAGATATCCACTAATTCCTGGGGAGAATTACTACTTTTTGTACGTCTTTTCAACCTAATCTTCTTCTTGGGAAGATTGCTGCATGCAGAGACTGGGTAGGACTCATCATCGTGATATAACTCTCTATCTCGTACTTCTTTGGTACGTTGAGTTCTTTTCGCACCTTTCTTAGAGCTTGCTTTCTTGGGAACATTGCTGCATGCAATGAACGAGAATCAGAGAATTAGGGTATACCCGAACTAATAATCAATTTCAAACATTATATGGCCAGCATATTATACTGAAACAATTATAGAAACTGGATCAGAAACATAAGAAAGATGACGTTTACAGATACAAGAAAGACGCACAAAGTATATTTCCTTACAGAAACAATAACTCTGGTTCTTCGAGAACCAGTATCCTCCCAACATATATTTTTTTACCTCCTTTTACATCAATTAACTTATTCCCATTTCCCTAATTTCTTCTCGGATAAACCTCTGTAATAGGGGCCGTATCCTATCAAACAATAATCCTAACAATGCTGGCATCACATGTGTAAGATGTTAAGAAACAAAGGGCAAAATGAAAGGGAGATTAAAGGGGACTACCTTGACTTCCGCTTCTTGCGGATGTTTGAAGCACCAAAATCAGATTTCGGAGCTAACGCAAGTAAAGGTAGAAAGTCATTAAGTGTAATGGTTGGGCGTTCAGATTCTCGGTCAACAAAGTTACTACCAATAATAGACCTTTGCTTCTTTCTTGCTTCTTGAAGCAAAGGAACTTGTTCCGGACATAACACCTTCCATCTCCTGTTCAATGAGAAGAATACATGTAAGATTATAGAAATTAAAAGATTTTTAGATTTTCATCATTGAAGTTATTATAAACTCATACTTTCGGCATTGAGAATCAGTACGGGGAGGCACTTCTTCAGCAATCTTAGACCAGCAATATCCATGCTTGGCAATTGCAGCTTCTAATCTTAAATCCTCTTCCTCAGTCCATCCACCCCATTTCAAAGAAGGATCCAGACTATTGAGGTATCTGTAATAAGAATGTTCAAGAACGTTAACAAAAACCTAAAAGATCATAAGGAAATTATGTCACAAAAAGTTTTAAACAATGCATTACCTGTCCCTACACTGAGATTGGATCCGGCCAGGAACATATTTAGCTATTTGATTCCATTTCCGCCCAAAAAGCATGACTGCTACTGTTAAGCGTATATCCTCCTCTCGTGTAAAGCTCCCTTTCTTCTCAGGACAAAGGGATTTTTTCCATCTGCATCAGCACACAAAATGCAGCATTGCAGCCACAAATAAACTTCTCCAGTTTTCCAATAAACTTAACTCTGTTAATTTATTGAACAGACATAATTGCAGATATTTAATCTTTCAATATCAGTGACTATATTTCCTAGTAATGGTGTCATTTCATTTTCTATAATATGTTTCTTTTTGTTTTTAACATAAAGCAGCCTCGTAAGAGAAACAAAGGAAATAAAGAAACAGAGTCTTGAACTATACTGAATGGATATATTCTTCTTTTCCGGTAATGAAGATATCAAAGCATCACTTTCCAAATTTGGACGGGCTTGTGATGCATTGTGAGAAACAAGGAATGGAAGTAAAGCATTTCTTTCAAAAGGTTAAATGTAGGAGGACAACATCATTTACATTTCTATATAATTCAACCTACAGAAATACATAAAATACCACCATCCTAAAGATGTAACCAGACATTCTCTCCCAGTTGAAACCGGGGTTGTAAACTACCAAGCACTGACTAAAACAACAGGGTAGAATATTTTTGTTGTCACTAAACAAATGGCCGATCTTTGTACCTCACCCTGTAGAAGAATAAATACTTCCTTCTCAACCTTTTCAACAATACTGTACAAACAAATAAGCAATAATGATTCAAACTATACTTAGCTGAAATCAAATTATTGAATTTGATATTAATCAGAAATCATCAAGACCACATAATAACAGCTTAAAAGAAGATGATTCCAAAGCATCAGTATCAGCAAACTGTGAACTACACATAAACTACCTTGTTATCATAAGTAGGGCAAAATTAAATTACAAATATAGAACAAATTTTAAATAGCTGACCAACCTATTTGAGCACTGGGTTCCTGTCCGCCGTTCTAAAACAGAAGCCACGTACTGCCAATTGCTATCACCAAAATATGTCACGGCAGAACATAGTTCAATATCTTCTTCCTCGGTCCATTCACTATTTAACATGGAAGGATTTAAGCTCCTTTGGAATCGTGATAAGCATTGAAATGGAGTCCTGCTTGTGCCCAATGCTGAAGCAATATTAAACCAGTTCCTGATGCCCGTACCTTGGACAATAAGTAAAAGGGACCTGTCCTCCTCCTTAGTCCATGCACCTTGGTTGATCAAAGGATCTTCATAATTCAACCACCTGTGGTTGCAAACCATTAAAATATAGTGAATCAAAGGTATGGAATCCAACCATTCATACATATAGACATTATTCTATAGTCTACATAACAGACATCTGTGATGATGACAACCACCACAGACATATTAAGCACCACTATGCTAAAAATCATGTCATGTACAACCCCACCTGCATGATGTGTTGATCTTGAACTCTTACTGAAATCCAAAAAATGGCAAACTGTCTGTGATGGTGATCGTCATAGATGTCTGCAATGTAGGGGGAAAATATTCTTCATAGAAAGGCAATAAACATGAAACAATAGTCAAAGAACTGTATGTACAAGACTAAGAATACAGCACAGGCTATAACGAAGCAGCTAAACAAATCTACCTTGCAATTCAGAGACAAGTTGATCTTCCCCTCAATGATAGATTGATAGAGCATTTTAATACCCAAACTGAAGAAACAAATTATGTATGGAAACTACATTATTTCATCATAAGCTGAACCTATTTAAAGAGATTGTGATTTGTCAATTTGAAACTCACGTGAAGTGAAGACCCCCCCCCCACTAAAACATGGCTCTGATAAAACCCAATCTATTCTTTCACCTACTTCATTCAAACTCAATGTTATCTATTCTTTCACCTACTTATTCAAGCTCAATGTTAGCACCTCTTATCAAATTACGTGTATTAAAATAATTTTAAAAAAGTTCAATACACAATGTATCAATAAAACAGTATCAACGTAGCTCTCCTAGAACAAATATGAAGCATGAGCATAGCATAATAAGAGCAACATAAAACATTTTATCATAACCAAGAACCATTTTTTTCAGGCATACAAACACACAAAAGAAAAATTCACCAATTGGTAAATATATACCTTGATTAAAATTCAGCACGAGTTCATCAATATCAGAAACATAAAATACTTTATCATAGCCCAAGATCATTTTTTTCATGCACAAACACAAGAAAAAAACATATACCTCGATTCACATTCAGCACCAGTATGGCCACCAACATACATAGAAGCTAGCAGATCCCAATTAACTTTAGGCAAAAAATTTCTAATCCTCTCTGGTGTGACTTCAAGATCTTTAACAGATGCAATTATATTATCCATGTCATCAGCATCTCCAAGCAAGCCCTCTGAACTGTAAAGCAGGTACATCAAAGGGAAAAATTCAAAAACACAACAGGGAAAGGGTCATATTGGTCAAGCAGCAGTTAGTAATTTAGGACAAAACAGAATTGATATTACCTTGTTCTATCAAGTGAAAGCGAAAGTTGAAGCACCATTTCTTGGAATTGTTGCTTAATTCCCTTAAAAAGATTTCCCCTGTCTACCTTAGACCACTTTTTCCGATCCAATGAAAGTGGAAATCTATCCAATACCATCCTATAGTTAGCGACACGAGAATTCTCTTCTGGGCCATAATAAATTGCAGGTACCCTCTTACGTTTCTGCCAAGAAAAGGTTAAATCAAGGGTTACCAATATAATCAGTGACAATTGACACTTCAACAATACTAAGAAGGTGACAAATGCTATCATATGTTACCAGCCACTAAATAGATAAAAACAAAATTACCTAAATATTTGCACTCAATTACAGTGCAAGACTGCTAAGCAATATATTCAAACCCCTTAATAATACCCCAAAATCAGGCATAATATTCAAATCAAATAACAAAGACTGTAAAGAGAGAAGCTACAAAACTCAAACAAAAAATGGTAAAGTATCAATGTCGTACCCATATCCTATACCAATGCACATGATACTCCAGTATATGTATATAAGGAGTATCCTTCAAATCTTTTATAATATTCAAAATTTAACGACCAACACATTTGAGATATGGCTCCAATAACTTGGAAAGTCACACATCATTTGCTGTGGATCAAGTGTCTTAGAAAGTGAATTTTAAATCTAACTTAATATCATAAAATTGGCTTGTAAAATGAGATTTTTACCCACTTATGTACTACACCAATTGATCATATTTCTAGTTGATGAAAAATCTCTAACACACCATTTCACACTGAAGATCAGTGTCATTGATATCGAACAATAGGAAAATATTGGAGACCCAAAAGTCCTTTATGAAAATGTATCAGAAGCCATAACAGGTTATGGCAAAAGTATAGTGGACAAAAGTAAAATAAAATATATACATATAGACAATATAAAAAATTACAATATATACATATAGATAATTTAAAAAAATCTAGAAATATAATTGTAATGCAAAAATAGTGAAAGAAATCAATAATTAATAATAATATCATGTCTAAATTCAAATAACAATAAAATCAAATTAAAACAATAAAAATTTCAAGTTCAAAACTTAAAATAACAACAAAACATAATGAAGGAGGCTGCTAGTTCATTGCCTCGAGTTGGGTCACCTAGACTCGAGGCTTCTTCTCCTTCATTTCACACAAGTGTTAGGTTGCCATTCCTACCTTTCGCATGGGTGCCGCTGCCACTCCGCAACTTCCACCACATCCATTGTGTGAAAAACACGCATTGCCACCATGTGGTGGCAAGCTACAGATCCACCATCGATTTCCGCCATGGCATTGCCATAGCAAATATTCAATAACACTGACGAGGACTAAACATCTCAAGCGTGGAAATAGATATTTATAGGTACTCCGTTAAGCTCAACAAACTTTACTAGAATAGACTCTAATACCATCTTAGAGAGTAGATTTTAACCCTAACTCAACTTCACAAAACCAACTTATAAAATGAGTTTTGCACCTACTTATATATTGTAATTTGGCCATACCTCTAGTTGATGTGAGATCTCTAACAACATGGTTCAACAAGCATTAGTGGAGATGCGTTGAAAAAGCTATGCAATGTGCCTATAATTACTAGGATGCGGTCCATATACTTGTGGGGAAACTTCACTTAATGCCCATTGGCATTAGCTTGAAGATCTATAGTACATAATAGGCACTTGTGTAGTCAAAATTACTTATGAGTAGGACCAATGATGCTTTTCATGACATTCTAACATGAGTAGGGGAAAATATGTAACTTTATAACATGTGTATGAGGATTGGTATATTTTTTATGTGACTAATGTATGTAGCTATGTTTTAGCTGTGATCACAAGTATTGTTCTTGTATATTGCAATCATCACCCACTGATTCAATCAAATAATAATGTTACTTTACAAACCGTATATTTATGAAAAGAATGGTAGACAATAGTGCACTACAAAAGCACTATAACATAGTAGTATGAAGTACAGACACTAACACTGATAGATAAGACACCAATATGGACACTACAACACTTATAATTTTCAACATGTAGGACATAGCAACACAAATATATATATATAGTGAATATGATTTTGAATTATTTAAATTAACAATCAAGATTTATATATTCAAAATCATTTGTGAAATAGTTAGTCAAATATAACAATATGCACTTATTGTATTTTTCCATCTGAAGTTCAAAAGGTGAAAAAAGGATCTAATTCATTTAGGACATTTCACCCCCTTCTTGATCATCAACATTGAAAAAGACACTTTTTTAATTCAAGGTTTATCTAAAGACAAAATTAACAACCTCTAAGAATTTCGTAATATATAAAAATATGATAAGAGAATCAATAAAAATGTCCTTAATAATACATATACAATTTAGATATTGTTGATTATATAGGATTTATTCATTTTGTCTATAATTATAATAGAAACTAGAGCTTCTAATTTCGAAGAAAATATTGTGTTTGCCCTAATTAATGTCGTGTCACAGTCGAGTCAAAGTGTGTTAAAGATAAAAAAAAGTTTCTTGAATTTGGACACTTTACTAATACCTATCTTACAGGTGTCAATATTCAATACGTGTCGGACACAAGAACACACCATTGAAGAGGCGTTTTTGAGCTTATAGAAATGAATAGCACTGAGCTACTATGGAATCAAGCAGTGGAGCAGTTGCCAATAGTAGCTTTTCATGAGCTATATCACTGCTACCATGATACATGCTTCAAAAAACCAAGTTCTACACGATGGGATTTTCTCCCTGATTGTGATTTCTCCATAATTTTCTAAAGCATTTTTCTTCAAAAACACGATAGGATTTTAAACCATTCATCTAAACCATTTCACAAAAAAACTACCTCTATTTATGTTCCTTCATATGTTATCAGACTATTTTTTTTTCCTGCACTCCATTCTTCTGTTGGACTTCCCAGTTCACATTCTGCTAATTTTTATCTAATTTTTAGTGTTCTTTATCTATAAATTTCACCACCACCTTCCATTTTTTGAAGGACCTTTCATTCCGTGTAATTTGGCTTATTACTTATCATGAATTTCTTTATTTTTTGTATTTTGTTTAGTCTTTATATGTGTACTATAAATTATTTGGTCTGTATTATAATATTTAAACTAGCAGTCACGCTGTTTCCCTCTGTAGCATCTTCAAAGATGACTAACACATGCCTCTATTTAAGATCGGTAACTAGATTGTAAAGTTTTTTTTTTTTAATTTATGCTAGCATTTATAGGCTGTATCATATCTCGAATTTTTAAGAACCTTTCCTCTCCATTCTAGTTTTATAGCATGTTTCAAGTATCCAGGCTTTCTAGGAGAGAACCCTTTCTCTCCATAACTATTTCATATTACAACTCAAACCCACTGAACTGTATGAAACAGATAACATCTATAGTTCTCGTAATTAAAAAATTAAGTTTCAAGGGAAAGAGAATCTTAAACAATATCCACTAATCTAACCAGGGATGTATATATATATATAAGACCAGTACCATCATTTCACAATGAAATAGTACAAAAAATAACTCAGATTTCAGCAAACTATAAAAGCATCTCACAACTAACCTTCTTTGGAGCAGAAGACCTTTTTGCAGATATTAATTGAACACGTGGATCCTTTTTCAGTGATAACACATTCCCTGTTCTTCTAGTGCATGAGGCCTGGAAGTCCTTAAGAATTTTAATTCTATTCCTTATCTTTTTGTTTTCCTCAATTTTAGCCTCGAGCTCAATCAACTTACCTCTAAGAAATCTCTGCAAATCTCTATTTTTCTTAATGGCATCAATAAAACACTGAACAACAGGAGGACAGCTCAATCTTTTCTGTGGTAATCTGGATGACTCCCAGGCATCAGGTTCAGAACTCTCAACAAAATCACTAAGCTGCATTTCAATGTTTTCAATCAACTCCTCTGTGGCAGCCTCATCAGGATCTTGAGAAAAAGGACACAATTCACCTCCATCTGATTCGTAATGGATTGAGCCATTAGCAATATCACCCTCACAGCCCAGGCTGGAGATCTGATCCTCTTCAATCAACATTCTCATTCCACCTTCATGCAAACCTGATATTGTCACCATGCCAAGTTTTTGATACAAAAAAATACAACAAAGGCCTAAAAGAGAACTGGCAACAAGACAACTTGGAGAATATATAAACATTATAAGGGAAATAGCATATCATTATTAGGGAAAACTGAGATCACGCATTGACTGGAAAATAGAAAGAGTGCCTGATAAGAGCTTATAAAGCTTAATGCAAGTGTTTTGTATAATGAGTTAAGTTAGGCCCATAATCTAAGAAACATAGTTCCAAATTCAGCTACACAAGAGACATCTAAATACAGTTCAGTTAAGACATGCATGTATACAATGTTTTTTTCGATACATGACTATGCAACACTTCCTTCTCTTATCAATTAAAGACAAGCCGATCGGTGTTTGAACATCAACAAGTTCAAAATATCTATATTTTATTCTCTACTTATAGCTCACCTTGCATTGTTATTTCCCTTAGATTCACATCTCAAATTCAAAATCTACAACCGAATTTCGAATCAAAATTCAACAAAGAGAAAGCACAGAGGAAACTCAAATACCTTCGTTGTAGTTGCCAAACCTTTTCATGATGGCGCGCACGGTCTCAAGATCATCCACGTCATCGCCGTCGTCAGACACGGCCTCCGCCGGCGCAAGCGGCGGAAGAACGGACAGAGGCTGGTAAAGACTCTGCACTCTCTTGAGACATTCGAGGTCGTCCTGGTCGTCAGAGTCCGTGTCGGTGGCGACGGGAACGATGGCAGTGCCGGCGTCAATGAGAGGGTCCACCGCCGACGGAACATCATCTTCAGCTGCTGAGTTATTATCGGCGCCAGGGACAACGATCATGCAGGCTCGGGAGAGCGCGGCCATATCCTCCTTGAAGCCGTCGTCATCATCATCGTCGGTGGAGGAGAGATTGTCGTTTTCGAAATCTTCAACGCGAGGAGTCATGGGATTGGGATTGTTAGGGTTTCTTCTGAATTTCAGGGAATAAGTGTGAAAAGAAACAGTGAAAGAGTGTGAGTTTAAATGTTTGGTGGCTTTAATTGGTTTAAGTTCTTGTTTGTTTGAACATGAATAATGGGAGACCTTCTTTCTGCTTTTCTTTCTTTTCCCTACACACCATCCTTCACTTTGGATAATTTATTGAAAAATTATAATATTATTTTATTTATATATCTAAAATTAAACTTAATTATTACTCAAAATTTGAAAACATATATTTTATTTTAATTTCTTAAATAAAATTAAAATAACATCTTGATATGGAAGCCTAAATAATATAATGTGTTCAGGCTAAGACAAATAAGTTAAAAAGGAAAAAAAAGTGTAGAAAGAAAAGAAGAGAAAAAATAGGTGAAAAATGAGTAGAAATAAATTGCTTAATTCAACAGAAATAAAATGAAAATAAATATTATTTGATCAAAGAAAAACAAAAGGATAGTTCTCCATGTTGTCATAACATAAAAGTTAAGAAAGAATAGTTATTCATTTCTATAAATTCTAATAAAGTTCAAGGGTGCTAAAAGTAGGATTTTTTTAATATATATATATAAATTCGTAAGATATATATAAAATATAAAGCTACGAATATAAAATATAGTTATAAAAAAAGTACAGTTACTAATCTTTATTAATATATTTTAATTTAAATTAGAATACATTTTGAATTAATTTTTCGAGTAGCAAAAAGGAAAAAGAGCGCGAAGCAAGTCTTAAACGATTCAAACTCTTTCGCGGTAAATATTTTAACTAAAATACCATAAAAACCCTCTCCCAACAGCTAATCAAAATCGAACACGTCTTCACCTTACTTGGTAAACATTTTTCATTGGACTGTACACAAACTTCTGTCACCGACATGTAACAATATCACAGTTTTTCTTGTCCCTCGTTTTTCTTTCAACACTTCGCGTTCTTCCCGCCGTTTTCTGTCTTCCTATTTATGTGCATAAAAATTAAAATTTCCGAACCAATAAGACGAAAAGCGAAGAAAATTCGAATAAACCCAAATCAAAACCCAGAAAGCAACAGAAGACCTAGAACATTGCAAATGGGCATCAAGGATCTTCTGAGGTTCATGAAACCTTACATCGAACCAGTCCACATCAAGAAGTACGCCGGAAAACGCGTAAGAATCGACCCCATTGTTCTAAGTTTCGGTTTTTCCGCATGATTTTATCTGGGGCGTGTACACGTTCACTCACTTTGCAAAATCCGCAGGTGGGTATTGATGCGTATTCGTGGCTTCACAAAGGGGGTGAGTGTTGAGTATTGAACTGTGAATGGTTTTCATATTTGGGGTAACCAATGGTGAGATGTTGAAGTTGGCATTTTGATTTTTCAGCTTATTCGTGTAGTATGGAGCTTTGTCTTGATTCTGATAGTATAAGGAAGTTGCGATACATTGAATACTTTATGCATAGAGTGAACTTGCTTCGCTTCTATAAAATAACTCCGGTTGTTGTATTTGATGGTGGCAATGTTCCTTGCAAGGCGGCAACTGAGGAAGAGAGGAACAGGCATGTTTTTTTTCCTTTTTTTCTAAAGTCTTAGGTTTTGGATGAACTTTTTACTCTTCTGGTTTTCTTTCTCTTATCATATTTATCCTTTCAATGAGGTCAATCTTGGTGTGTGATTTTATTATTGTAGAAAAAGAAGGGCAAATCGAGAATTGGCAATGGCAAAGCTCAAAGAAGGGAATGTTGGTGCAGCTTCAGAGCTCTTCCAGGTAGTAGAATTGATCGGATTTGAAAAATAAATAAACAACAATGGTCTTTTTGGAGGAAATTGCTGATTACTACATAGATTTGTCTTTAACATGTTATTGCATGCTGTCTTAATGATACGAATGTTGAGTTTTATTGTAGTCGTAGCTAGTTTAAACTGGAAAAAAGTGAAAAAGTTAAGCAATGTACAATGCTAGCTATTAATCTAAGGACAAAACTTAGTTGTAGTTCTCAAGTGTTTTTGGAGCTGTTATCTAATCAAAGTTAATGTTTTATCTCAGGATCATATACTGACCTTTATTGTAAACATTTATTATGCATATTGTTTAGGCAAAACTTTTATTTTAATTGGAGACAAAAACCCTTAAGGAACTGCATCTAAATTTTGTTCTGTATCTAATTGTTATCATCATGGTAATTAAAGATTTTGCGTTTCATTTTCCTATATGCTTCTGTTTATGCCAAAGAGGCAAAACAATTCAAGGATCTTTCTTTCTTTTTGCGTGCAGAGAGCAGTAAATATTACTCCGGTTATGGCACATAAGCTAATTCAGGTATGCTGTAAACATTTTCTGTTGTACAGACTTCTGACTGGTTCATCATTAATTAATCTACACTCTAGGGTAATTCCATCATATAATTACCCTGCAGACCCTGAAATCAGAGAAAATTGAGTTCGTTGTAGCTCCATATGAAGCAGATGCTCAGTTAGCGTACTTGTCTCACCTTGGAGTAGAAAATGGTGGGGTTGCAGCAGTGATCACAGAAGATAGTGATCTGATAGCATACGGCTGTCCAGATGTAAGAACTTCAATAATATGAAATTGTGCGTGGAGGTTTAACGTTTTTTATATCTTGATTTATTACTGGTTCTCTATCCAGTTTCATATAACTGTATTTTGGATTGTAATCCGGTGGTTTTGAACAGATTATTTTTAAGATGGACCGTCATGGGAATGGTGAAAGAATAGAGTTAGAGAAGGTATTTTCTGCTGCGTCTGGTAGACCTTCATTTCGAAGTTTCAACAAGGAACTTTTCACAGGTAAATTTTTGTTGTTTGTCGAATTCGATCGTATGTGCTCATATGCATGAAATGATCAAGGTCGCTCTGTAACCTATGATGAACATATGTAGATGTCTTCATATAACTGCTCTAGGGCTTGATGCATAAATGTCTTATCATCAACCAAGAAAGAGAAAATAAACTTGGAACAAGCCTAAAAAACCTTGTTCTGGATCTATGTGCTTTGAAATGTTGGATACATTAAATTGAGATGACTAGTAATTTAGGATTTTATCGAGAGATTCTAATAATTTCTGAAGAGTTCTTTGTTGTTTGGGTCATAGAAAAGAAGTCTCATGCTTTCAGGTTTATGACAGTCTATCAAGTGCTTTTTGTTTCCCCTCTCCAGGTATGTGTGTCTTAGCTGGCTGTGATTTTCTTCCATCTGTTCCTGGAATTGGTATTGCTCGAGCTCATGCTTTGGTTTCCAAGTATCGGAACCTAGATCGTGTAAGTGTGCTTCATCCTGCTAAAAAACATCAGGGTTGATTGCTAGTTGAAGGGAATTTGAACAGAAATCTAGAGAGAGAATTTTATAATTAAGAAGCTCTGGTGTCCACAATTATCAGTGGCATGATGTTATCATGAGGACTCTCAAATGGACTGCTCATATGAACTGTTGACATTATTCCTTTCATTTTTTTATGTTTCATAGAGGGATATATCCTTTCTCTTCATGCTAAGTAACCAACCCAATTTCACTTATCTATCATGAATTCATCATTAACCCAAAGAGATGATAGGACTGTAGAAAAAATATAATGCCTATTTCTACATAGGTTTTCAACCTAATTTACCGAGATTCAAGAGGGAAGTAGGCGACACTAGGTAAAAAGCTGCATTTTCAACCTACTTTTTCTAAACATTTAATTGGTTCTACTGTTTTATGCTTTGCTGCTGAATATAGTTTTTGGTGTGTGTATAACAAAGACACTAATACTGCTTGGTTATATGTGTGTATGTGTGTAACAAAGGTACAGTGAAGGGACCTGGTTTTACTAGAGAACTTTCACTTCTGCTGGATTTCTATTTTTATCAGTACTGAACAAAACTATATAAAGTTACATATTCCACCTGACTTATTTAATATGTTGTCAATATCATTTATATCAAGGTTATCAAATCAAGATTCCAGCCGTGAATTGTTGAGCTATTTTTGAATTGTGACTCGTAACGTGTATTGAACAATAAGAAAAAATTGAAATATATCATATAGATTATATATAGTATTCAATGTAAGCCATTTTTAAACTAGAAATAGATAAAAATAACTTAAGGAGAAGTCACACAAAACAAAACTATTAGTTATATTTGAGTTTGTGAGGTCTTTATTTTAGAAGATTGAATACAAAACAATTAAATAACTAAATATAATACATTTATCATTGAGTGAGTGACAAATAAAGGTGAAATAATTAAATAGGATAAGTTCACAAGTGTTCTTTCAAATTTCTTTTAATGAAACTTGGTGAAAAAGTGAAAACATATTAGTTGTGTGAATTGTATTGGTGATATGAAATTACATAGATTCATTCGTGTATTAATACTAAGTTATTTAAGATTGATCTTGTGATATGCGTTGGTAGACAACCAAAATGTATCCAATAGTAAGATTTAGATATTTTGTTTTGGTAAATGTAAACTAGACTATGTTATATAGCTGAAACCAATACATTTGTTTTTTTGCTTCTACTGTTGCAAGTATAGATAAAGCGGTAGCTGATACAGCCTCAGAGATATTAGAATTAAAGTTCATATCCAGTTTCGTAATGACTAATATATCAATTCTTTAACAGATATTGTCCGTTCTTAAGCTCGAGAAAGGCGACCAAATGCCGGAAGATTATGCCAAAACCTTTCAAGAGGCTGTTGCAGTTTTTCAGCATGCTCGAATGTACCACTGACTACTGAAACTGTTTCCTAATTTTAGAATGGTTATTTGTTAATTTTTATCAATGACTGTATTTGCTTCTGGATATCTATGTAGATATGATACCAATGCTAAAGAGCTGAAACACATGAAGCCTCTTCCACAAAATTTTCTTGAGTCACTTGATGGGAAACTCGATTTCTTGGGGCCGTATCCTTTATCGTGTCTTCTTTATCTGGATTGATACCATTATTTCAATATTGTCAACTTGTCCTCCCAGCATTTTTTTCTTGCCTGTTAATGATATTGCTGTCAGACACCATTTTGAAAGTTACTTGGATTTGTATACATATTTTGCTAGGAATTCAGAATGTATATCATGCTATTTCTATATAGTTTTTTTTATTATTTGAGCACTTCCAAGAGAAATATATGGTCAATTTTAACATTTATGCTTGTTCAACTTATATCATTGTTTCTTTGACATGCAATTAGAGAAATTGCCCCATCTGTCGTCAAAGCAATAGCAGAAGGAAACTTGAATCCATCAACCAAGAAAGCCTTTGATAAGTCTGAATGTTCTAGATTTCCTCTACACCCCTCTGATTTCCAAAGCTTTGATCAAGTCCAGAAAGCTGAAGTTCCTGCACCATCTAGACTAAAGAATAATTTTTCAATCATTGCCTCCCAATACACCAGAGAAAATAGTACAGGCAAGTGAAAAAATTGGAGATGTTCACAACTTCTATAAATACATTGCTAAGTTTATGCATCCTAGTATGGCGTATATATTTAACTATGGTATGTCATAACACTTTCTTTCTCTACAGTGACAAGGCTCTTAGATGAAGACAAGTATTCCAATGAAGCCTTGGCACTTGAGAAACTAATCATGCCATTGGGAACAATTGGAACAGAAGAAAAGACCATTATATCTGATAACACTCCTTTGAAGGTTCCTGATAACAATCCATTCCGGATAAGAACAAACGAGGAATATACTGACTTGTGCATCTCGGATAACCTTCAAGAAGAGGGGTCGGACGAGAATCTCTCAAGGAAAAGGAAATTTCAGAACATTTCGTCAGATAAAGTTGAAGTCACTGATGAACTGGTTTCAGTGGTGACTGAAGCAGAAAAATCTGATGTATGTTTGATAGTGGAATCCCCAGAAAGTGTAACTTCTGAGACTAAGATAATTGCTGATTTGAAAGGAAGGAGTGAAAGTAAAAAGAAATCCAATAGAAGAAGCAACAGCAAGAAAAAGGGGAGTAATAACAACAGAACACTTCTGAATTTCTTTTCTAGAGTGTAATCATTCTAATATGTACGTGCCCATATTTTTTGTTGCGGCAATTTTGACTTCATTTCGTCGAGTTTAATATTGACAGCTGTTAATTAATTATAACTTAATTTAGAAATTATTCTTAAATTAATTATTACAATCAGAAAACATTAAAACGGACGCTTGCATTGAGATTAATGACATTGAACTCGACTTATTCATTGGGGATTGTATTAAGTATGCTTTGGGAAGTTTTTTTATACAAATAGAATATTTCAGGTGAGATTAGTAAAATATTTAAAAGCACTTATAGTTATGCTTAAAAGTATTTTTACATATAAAAAGTAAGCACTTTATTCAGCTTTAACATATCATTTATATAACCTTGACCATAAGTTCTGAAATGAAATTGATCGCTCATCAATTGTGTCGGCCACCTAAGTGATGCAGTTTATCAGCTGAATACTGCCAAGTATGGAGGCAAAAAATAAAAGTCCACTGTTTTATCATATGTTATTTAAATTTTCTAATCGGCAAATGGAGGCAAATTTTAAAGAAAATAAATAAATAAGCAAAACATTGAACGATATGATGTTAAGAGAAAAGGCAAGTTATTGAGATAAAATATAATTTTATTCTAAGACTTGCATCAATCAAGTCACATGATTACAATTGCAAAAGCACTTTTAACTCAGCCAAAACCACTAAAACGTGATTTCTGAAACAACTAGAAGCTTAGAAAATAGATGTTGAGCTCAGCTATCAATGCTTCTTTCTGGCATTGAGCTGCTTGAACCAGTATGCTGACATCTTGGGGTATCTCTTGAGGGTTTTGAAATCAACATAGACAATGCCAAACCTTGATGTGTAACCCAATCTCCATTCAAAGTTATCTAGCAAGGACCATGCGAAGTAGCCAACCACATTTGCTCCGTCATCAACAGCCTTCTTTAGGTTAAGCAAATAGCCTTTGTAATAGTTTATTCTTGTGGTGTCATGCAAACCCTTGGGAAGAGTCAGATTACCCGGATCATCCATGCCTACATACATGACATGGAAAAAACAGAATACTAATGTCACATCAAGGCAAAAATAGAAAAAAAGACAAAGCAAGAGGTTAGAAGACCATTTACTTTGAGGAAACGATTTTTGTATTTAATCTAATTACAAAATTGTCATTTTATTTTCAATCTGTATCTTGTTTTCAAAGATCTGTACAATAATAGTTAAAACAAATTCATAACAAGAAGTCATTTTATAAATAAAAGTGAAAACAGAAATATTTTCTCATAATAAAAAGCCTTAATATATAACTTTACCATTTTCAGATAAGATCACTGTAGGGTTTCCATAACGTTCCTTTATGTACATCAATGATTTGTACATGCCCCATGGTACGTTGTAAAGCCAATAAGAATTAGCCTGTAAAAATTCAACTTATAAAAATCAGTCAATGCATGGTAGGGGCACTTGTATCTGTTTAACGTAATGAATATCATTCACTAAGTTCAAACTTACTCTTGGTCCAACTGGCACTCCGTTCTTTGCATCTTCAATGTTCAATAAAACAAAAATGCTAGTTATGAAAATGCACAGAAAGTACTTTAATATATTCAATGGCTAAAGGAAGCATTGACTTACAAGCAAACCCTGCATTCCAATCCATTTGATAGCCTGGGACTTTAGGTTTTGATTGATGAGGATCATACATATAGTAGGTAGTATATTGGTTGATTCCAACAAAATCAATCGAACCCTTCACGATTTTAACTTCTTCACTAGTGAATTTGGGGAGTCTTTCCCCAACAATTTCTTGAATTGTCCTTGGATACTCTCCATAAACAAGGGGGTGAATGAACCTGGTGAATTTAAGCACCATAATTGCCATCAAGTGTGTGAAAGTTTTCACAGGGGAGAGAGAGTTTGCATTCAAAAGTAAATACTTGAACAAGTAATGTAGGATCGACAATGAACAAATGCTAAAGGTTTTTACCATCCAACATGAAAGTCTCTGGCTCTTTGAGCAGCATAATTGTCGGCCTTTGATCTTGTAAGAGGCTCATACCAAACAAAATCCAAGAGAATTCCGATTCTTCCCTTTTGCTTTTCCTAAAACAAGCACATTCATCGTCACATAAGAACATTTTAACATCTTAATCCAGATTTTGTTAGGAAAAGCTTGTCTATAACCACAATAAGAAAAGAATGAATTAAATTTTCCCTTTTAAGTTAAAATCAAGTTATGCACTTCTGTTTAAGTGCATAAGTTGACTTTGATTCATGGAAGAAATTCAATTCATTTTAATTTTCTATTCTTTTTCTTTTATACATCCTTATGAAAAACTTTACTCAAATAAAAGGATTAGATATATTAAGATTACTTGAAACTTCTCTCGGTATCTTTGAACAGCAGCTGCATGTGACAATATCAAGTTGTGTGCAACAATATAAGGCTCAGTGCCTGAGTCACCAGCTGTGCAATTCCCATATTCTTTTGAGCACCTTCCAGGGGCAAAGAAACCATTATCATACCCAAGAGCAGCCACCACACGAGGTTCATTAAACGTCATCCAATTCTTAACTCTGTCTCCAAAAGTCTTGAAACAAAATTCTGCATAATCTGCAAAATCTTTCCTGTGCAATTTAAGCATTCTTGTTAGTTATACTTCATTGTATTTATTAGCATGTCAGCGTATACTTTTTAATCATACTTACTACAAGTATTAAGCTATTGAGAAATTTATTAAAACATGCATTTAAAAGAATAATAATTCACTTTATTCTTGTGTATATATATATATATATATATATTGGTACTTACACAACTTGGCGACTCAATAATCCGTTGTACCTCTCCTCAAGTGCCAAAGGAAGATCATAGTGATAGAGGTTTGCATATGGAGTAATACCTGAAATAGTTGCAGACAATCAATGAGGAGCAAATGAACAATAACAATAAGTTGAACACTACATTTCAAATATTAAGCATGCTATAAAAGTTACCTTTTTCAAGTAAGGAATCGATCAACCTATTGTAGTATGCCACACCTTTCCAATTTACATAGCCAGTTCCATCTGCAGTAGTGGTGTGAAATTGAAACTCGGTTATTAATAAAGGAGTTTAACAATTGAATTGCTAAGACCAAATAAGTGAAACAAATATTGCTAAATTACTTGGAAAAATTCTGGACCACGAAATTGAGAACCGATATGCATCAAAATTCAGTTTGGACATGAGATCTATATCTTCCTGTGAAATTAAACATACTTTAGCTCACATTGTTCCTTCTACCATAGAAGAACTAAAGGTATAAATCAATCACAATACATATAAGAAACAAGTAACAGTTGGAAGTCAAAAATGTTCAGAAAGGGCTTTGAACCTATAAACAGAGGGTCCCTTTGTTACAAAATTGAAAAAACGGGTAATTCAGATGTAAAATAATTCAATAATTTTATCTTACATATTTTAAAAAGGAAAAAAATAATTTATATTTTTTATAACCATAAAAAGAGTTTTTTTTTTTCTTTAAATGACTTTTATGAGAAATTACTTAAAATAAATTCTGGATTTTATTAGATTTTAGATTTTTTTAGTTTTTTATTATTTTAAAAAACTAAATAAACATATAAAAAGCTCTAAAAAGGGATTATTATTGTTTTAAAAATATGAAAAAAGTTGTGACAAGCATGTCTACATACAACCTTAACAATTTTGTTCCTCACAAGAAGACCCAGAATTTACCTAGCAAAACTGTATGAACATTTACAATATAACCAAATGCACCACTGACTTTAATTGGCACTCTTCAATCTTCATTTCTAGTCTAAAAAAACTTCAGAAAACATTTTTTGCGGAAAAAGAAAATAATAAACGAGACAAATAACAGAAAAAGAAAATTAGAAAATGTGTAAAGTTTTCAGCAAAATATGTGAAAAAATCTAAATGTAAATTTTTAAGGAAAACCCATATATATAGTTCTGATCTGAGAAATACGAGGCACTGATAAGAAGATATGTTAACTTGGGCTGACACTGTTTAAGGCTGTAAGATATATTTTCACAGATGAATCCAACTTAAAAACAAATATTTTTTTTTTGGAATATTGAAAAGGAAAGAAGGATAAATTAGTCACTTAGTTTATAAAAAGTCCTGATATTGAATTTTGTGGGATCATTTTATCATAAAACAGTAATTTTGAAGATCAATTCAATATTAAATTTATCAATAATTCATAATCAGAGTTTTCATTCTTTCAAATATTAAATTGAATCTATTTCACATATTTTACTGAATTATATACTAAGTTTTAATAGATACATTTTCCTAATTTTCAGTTTTAATATACTACTTAACTTCCAATTTCACCAAGAAATTGGAGTCAAATTTAATTTACTTTCCTACGGAATTTAATTTTATATCTCATTTTCTTTTCTAATATAAAAATTTTATAAAACTTTTTTTGATAACATGCTATTCAATCCTTCAACTTAAAAATTTTCTGAAAAACTATTTTTAATTTAAAAAACATTATTTTATTTATATGATTCAAGATCTTATTTAAAACTTTAATTTATTATCGAGAATATGGTCTTATATAAGAAATAAATCAACATCTTAAAAATCATCAAATAGCAAATATTAAAAAATTAAAATTCACTTACTTTGTAGCGATGGTACTGATCAACAGAAACTTCTCCTGTCCCATTATTTGCCACAATACCTGTTTTGTATTTAAACAAACAAAATTTCATGTCAAAAGATATTTCTTATTTTAAATTTGTTTATGAAGCTGTGTTGTCTATTTTTTTTTTATAAATTTGTGTTATTATCAGGAATTTTAGTTTTAATATTAATTATCATATTTCAATTTTTAACCTACCATGTCAACCAAATTAATTACCAAACCCATTTTCACAAGTTGTTCGTGACATTCGCATCTTGCTTCTCACCAGAAAAACACACCGTGATCGTGAAATTAACGTCTTTTTTTTTTTACAGCAAAACAACGTATTTTGTACTGTGTGTTGTTGTGTTGTTTAATAAATTATTAAAATCCGTAAAAATTGAAAAGTAAGTCAATAAAATATGTGAAGAAAATTGACGTAAAGATTTAGTGTATAATTGAGAGATAAAAATATATAATTAAATTAAAAATTAAAAAAAAAATAATTGAAATTGAGAATGTTGACGGACCGGGCTTTTGGATAAAAACGTCCCAAATGCTTGGGCCGCGACCGTCTTTGTGGGCCATGCCCTCCACTTGATACGCAGACGTCGCTGTTCCGAATATGAAGCCTTTGGGAAAAACTTCTCTGCTCAAACCCCCGGTGTCGAAGTGCACCGTTTCAGGTTCCAGGGTTGCATCTGCACCCGCGACGCACCGGATAACCGTTGCCGCAGCGATGAAGAAAGAAAAGAGGGAACACAAACGTTGAAATGGAGCGAGAGACAGCATATCGGAGCCCTCACAACACAACACAGAAGAAAAGAGAGTGAGTGAGTGTTTGAGTGAAAGAGATAATGGCATGTGATCCATTTATAGGCCACATTTTCGGAGAGTGGAAGCTTTTGTGACACAACACATGGAAAGGATAAATTTGGAAATTAATTGTTAATGTTTCTTTTGCAATGTGTCAAAATAAGAGTAGCTTGGGTGGGCCATGTGTGTTCCTTCTTACCATTTTCAACCATCACAAGAGTGAAGTTGTGAAATGAAAAAAAAAATGGGATTTATGTTTGTAAAAAGGAACATTGAATTGATTTTTAAGAGTGTGTACGAATTAAGGTTGAAAAAAAAAGAGTTCAAAATTGAAATTAACAATTTTCTATGTCTTTGATTTAGCTTATTGAAATTTGTTAAAAACTTTAAGATAAACCTTCTTTCTTACCATGAGCTTGTTTTGATGATATATCATAGGATAAGTATATCTGATTTTGATTTTATATATGAATAATGTTTTATTTTAAGTTTTTTATAGTCTATATATTAATTCTATTACCTTTGAGAAAAATTATTTATTTTAAAATTGATTTTAAAAGATTTTTAAGAACACTGTAATTTATTATATTTCATCGATCATATTGTGTTTATTGAAGTAAGATATTCATAAGTGATTAGTTGATATTACAGTGAATTGTCATAAATGAGATAATTAATTATCTTAATGAATAATTGATTATTTGAAGTTAAGTTCAAATAAAAAATCCTTTTAAGTTAAAATCAATCATTTAAAGAAATAATCAATTAAAATATTGTTATTACTAAGTTTTCACATTCAATCATAAACAACATAATTCATTATCTTGAAAAGTAATGAATTAGATTAATGCATAATTATTTTATGTAAATTTTTTTCTTAAAAATTTAGATCTCACAAGTTTTAATAATTTAGAATCCAAGTTCTTTGGTTGTCAAGAATATTTCAAGAAAGGTAAAAAAAAATCCTTTAAACATCATTTTAAGAAGTTTCAACTTGAAGATAAATTGTGAAATCATAGCATAATCTTTTGGTATTGTATTTTTTGAAATATTTATTAAGATTGTGATATCTTTCTATATCTCTTGTGATCTGAATTTTTTTTTTTTAATACATATAGGATTGGTGCTTTTAATGTAATTGATTTATGAATATTTTTGTGACATTTGATCTACATTTTTTATAATTTAATGTTTTAAAGTGTAGGTGGTTGTATCAATATTTAGTTTAACATTCGAATTAAGATTTGGTTTAATACTTGGTCCTTGAATGTTTTAATTACACTATTAACCTTTTTAATGCATATGTTAATTCATGATTTTTTCTCTAAAATGTTTATGAAAAAGTCATGCAAATAGTTAATATAAACCTACTATAATATATATAAAAGAAAGAAAATAAAATTAAAATATACAATAAAACAGGATAATAAGAAAAAAACCTAATATCACTGAAGACACAATGATGATAGATTGATACTTGAAAGCAACATGAAAGAATTTTAAGAATATCTTTTGTCCACCATTGCATCAAAAAACTAAAATTATTAATATTTATTTATCTAATCATAATATCACGTTACACAAACATCATCACTAAGTCAAAGATATTGTAACATTAATATATAATTATTTAAAGAGTAGTCTTTTAACGATTAATTAAGTTTTAAGTTTGTATAATTTTAGATATTTTTAATTAAAAATTTTATTAAATTTTTTGTATTTTGTTAAATGTTTATATTTTATAATTAATTTTGTCATTAACTAAAGTAATGTGATTGTTTGATTTTGTAATATTAAATACAAGAATTTAGATAATAATAATAATAATAAAAACAAAACTTTGAAATCTTAATTAATTTTATGAAAAACTATATTATTTCATTTTTAAAATTAAATATTAAAATAAAAATTAAATAAACTATTCTATTGATATACTGATAATGTAGTTTAATAAAAATAAAATAAAATAAAACTTTAGTTTATTCAAGTTCATGATATTATGTTTAAAATAGTAAAATCAAACGATTACTTTATCTTAATTAACAACAAAAAATTAATTAAAAATATAAAATATAAAATATTTAAATATTCAATAAAATAAAATTTATTATTAGAGACTAAAATTTCTTGAAACTTTTTTTTATATAATATTCTACCGGGTTAATTTTTTAAAATATAACCTAAATTCATAACCAAAACACAATAGATTAAATTTTTCTTAAATTTAATTTCGTTAAAAATTTAATATTGAGAAATCATAAATAAATATTGAAATGCATAAGAAAATTAAAATTGATTAAAAAATCATAAACAAACTGATATAAGGTTGGAATTAATTTACATGTATTTTTTTTATATTCGAATCACTGAAAATGATTTTACCATTATCACACAGACCTACCATTTTTACGTTATAAAATGCAGTATTCATTGACTTTTCTTGTAGTTTAAGGACTATATATTATCAGTATAAGATGTTTTATATTTTTATTTAATAAAAATGATTTTAGCATAATTTTAAGATAATAATTATAAAATTCATTAAACTTATCATATATTCTTTATTTATAACTCAAAAATAGTATAAAACTCCTTTCTATCTTTGTCAAATTTACTTTTTATGGTTCTATTAAATATTATTAATACAGAAGTCATAATCAGATCTTAAATTTAAAATGCAGATTTTATAAAAAAAATTATAATAATTGTAAAAAATAGAAACTTATGAAATAATTTTATTAAAGAAAAAAATTAAAGATTGAGAGACATTTTAGGAAGAAAATTTTAAGATAAAAAAATTTAATTATAAACTAATAAAAGAGAATTAAAATATATTATCGTTACAATTGATACAAGTGGAGGAGTGCATGGACCAGTTTTTGGGGACAAATAAACAGTAACGAGGTTTGTCATTTTGTAATAATTGAAGGGCAAATTCGTCATATAAACTATTATTATCGCCGTTGAATGTCGGTTAAGAACGGCGTCCTCCCCACTTGCTCCGTGCAAATACTTTTCGTACACTCTTATCATTTAAAAATTATTAAAAATAAGATTAAATATGTTTTTAATAAATACTAAGAACTATTTATTAAAATTGTATTTTTTTATAAACTTTTGAATCTATTTCGTTTTTATATTTATAAACGATGATCTTTGATGATAAATAAAAATATTTTAAAAAAAAAAATAAGAAAAAATAGAAGAAAAAAATGTAAAAGAAACATAAGAGACGAATAATAATAAAATAAAAAATTATGAAAAAGAAAAATAAAATAATAAAAAAAATTCTAACACATCATCAAAAATCATTTACACAAATTTTTAAAACATAGGACAAAATAAGTTCAAAATTTGTTTCAGAAACGAAACATAATTTTAACAAATAATTTAATAACTAAAAATACATTTAATATTAAAAATAAAAAAAATATAAGACTTACTTCTTATTTAATCATTTTAATTTTATAGTTTTAATAATTTCAACTGAAAAAAATGTTATAAAATATATTCCTATCCCTTGTAAAAGAAAAAAAGTTCATATAGAAGAAAAAGATTGGCCAAAAATAACTTTAGTATTAGTTTAATTCCTCTTTATTTTTAACCTTTAATAGAGTAAAATAATTTTTAAATATAGCGTTTCAGAATGTGTAAGGAAGAGAGGGCACCAATAAAAGTAAATGGAACCCACTTTTTTTATTGTTTGCCCTTTTTAAGGGAAAGAAAAGGAAAGTAGCTTTTTTGAAATTAAAATACCAAGTTATATTTTTATTTAAAAATTTTATTTTATATATACTTTTCTTTGTTTTTTTACACAATCAAATATCTTGAGTTAACATGTGCTCGTGGTTAGATGGAGTGTTTATCATTATATTAAAGTTATAGTAATTAATTAAAATGTAACTTTTATTTTAATTTTAATATCAATTATTAAATTGAGTATATATTTTTAAATTAAAAACTATAATAATTAATTAAAATGTAAGATTTTTTAGTTAAGAATGTAATTGTTGAAATACCACAATTTAATTATAACTTAATTGTTCACATAACTTCTAGTTTAACTTAACCATTAATGTCTCCACAATATTAATACATGCTTTTATCTTTTTCGTCATATAGTTGTAAATCATTTCACGAAGGAAATAAAAAATAAGAAAGGAATTAATATAATACATTTTACATATTTATTATTATATAGTTGTAAATAATTTCATGAAAGAAATAAAAAATAAGAAAGAAATTAATGTAAGACATTTTACACGTTTATTACATAAGGTAATGTGATGTTTTTCTTTCACTACTCAATTAAGAAAGAATTTGGTTTACTAATATAAAATAAAGGAAATGGAGAGTTTTTTATTATTATTATTTCACCCCTTAATGTTTATTATTTCAAAACATATTAATGAAAAAAATTTTGTGAATACTCACTTTTATGAGTACTAGATAAAATTGTTTGAAGTTAATGAAAAATGATAATTGTGTTTTAAAGAGGATAAATAGAAAATTAAGTATTTTTATTATTTATTTATTTAAAAGTTACAATATTTATAAAATATTAAACCATTTTACTTTCTTTTACATCTTCTCTTTATAAATTTTGTATGATTTTAATTTTTTTTCTGAAATCACAATATGGGACGTAAATGTCAGCATACCTACTAAAAAGTTTTGTGATAATGGTATGGTTTTTTTTTCTTTTTGGATTTTAAATTTTTCTTCTCTTTATTTGTTATGCATGTGACATTGAAGGTGAAATTAGTTAAGGAAAAAAAACAACGGTTTGAGTTTATGGTGATATATTTGTTGGTTAGATTTGACTTATAGATACCAATTTAGATTGTCTATAGTTATTTTTGGTTAATCTTTTTATTTTTAAAGTTAGCTACTTTAGAGAACATGTTGTTTTTAAAAAGGGAAGTTAACTTAGATTGGGAATTTGTTTAGACAATTGGGTTGGTTTTAAGGAAATTAAGTATATTTTAGAACTACATTTTTTATAGTTATTGTGTAAAATTGTTTGTGTTTTATAATTAAATGAGAATTTAGTTAAATTATTTTATTATTAGTAGATTATAAATATCCTCAGTTGATGAGACTACAATTCTATTTGTGATTTTGATTAAATGTTATGATGATGAATGTTTAGAAATTTGATTGTGAAAAGCTACGAGGAAGTGGATTTTAATGTTTGATATAAGTGTGAAAATTTGATATTATTTCATTAGTATAAGTAGGTACGTGAATGACTAGCTTTATTATTCTCTCTGTCATTTAATTATTTATGTTTAGGTCTTTAATTTCTGTCTGATATAGAAATTTAATTCATAAAAATTAGATTTTTTAGCTTTATTTATTTTATTTTTTAATATAATTAAAAAAATACTTTTAAAAAATATAAAATTAAAAAATATTTAAATAAATCTAGAAATTTAAGGTTATAATAAATATATAATGTTGTATATGTTATATAAATAAATTTATAAAAAGAAAATATTTTAATATTAAATATTTTTTTTATTCATTAATGTTTTGTTTATAGTAAGTAATAAATATGATTGATGGTTATTATCAATAAATATATGGGAAGTGTTTTAAGTTTATTTTATTTTATTATTATATTGTTTTAGCATATAGAAGGATTTTAAATGAGATTATATATAACTATTGATAGTATGTTGGATAACTGAAATAAATATTTTTTATATATATTTTGATGTATATAATTGTATTATATTTAAAGTTTGATGTTGTTTTGTAATCTTATGAATTAAACAAGTGAGAATGATTTTACCTTTTAATATATATATATATATATTATGTTTTATTTTATTGTTATAATTATATTAGCATAGTTACAAAATTTATATGATACGTTTTATTAAAGTAAAAAGCTAACAAAACCGGGTTGGTCTTTTATTTTGTATTTTTCATAAAAAATATTTAAATTGTAGATTATTTTCTTTAAAATATAAATTTTACTTTATATGTTTTTATCTAAGTTAAAATTGAGAATGTGTACAACAGGTAATCTATTTGAATAGAATCAAATTATGATCTCTTAAGTATTATTTTCAATTTTAACTTTGTGAAAAAGAGAGGTAGCTGGTCAAGTTTTTTTTAATAAATATTAATCAATCAGTAAATTTTGAAAATATTTCCCATTAATAATATAATTAAAAAAATAATAATGTCTCAAGAAAACTTAAATAAATTAACTTCACCATTTATCGGATACAAACCATTAAATAAATCCATAGCAATAATTTGATAAATAGTTTTATATTCTAGAAACTCCAAAAGGATAATTTTGAAAAACAAGTTATAATAAATTTAATACTTTTTTTTATGAAAAGTTTTATCTTGGAGTTTGCTTAACATGCACATTAATAAATGCCTGGGCCAATGTATCATGTAACTAGAGAGATGATATATATATGTGTGTGTTTTTCATAATTTGGGTTATAAAACAAAAAAAAATAAAAGTTAATAGACTATTTTTTCAGTTATTTTTTATTTTATTCTAAGCTATTAATTGAATAAATTACAACACCAACAATAATAACTAATTAATTCCCATTTTTTTTCAATTTTTTAAATATATATGAAAATTATTATTTTAAATAACTTTTCATACAATATATATCAAGAGTTTAATTTCTAAGCTATCAGATGAAAATATTTTTTATACTATCAACAAATTAAAACTTACTATGAAAATATAACTTTTAAGATAATTACTAATAAAAGTAAATAATTATAATATCCATGACAATATGATTAGTTTATTTTTTTTATATTGATAGTATATATACAATTTTTTCGTATATTAAAAAATAAACTTATTTTATATAATCAAATTATAATGACAATTACACTTATGATGATAATATTGAAATCACTTCCAAAAATAATAAAATTCATTCTATTTCCCACATATTTTTTAATCTATTTTCATCTCAAACTTGGCACTTGTTATGCAATGTGAAGATGTAACCCTAATTTGGTTGTTGTTGTTGCTACTCTCAAAAGCAGATGGTGACTGATAGAGCCCACATTCCCATAAGGTTCTGAAAATAGGGCAAAACAAAACCCTTTCTCAATGTCTCTTTGTGATTGAGTATGCACATCATTTTCAACACAACTTGCCAACTATGGTCAACAACTTCAATGAAATGAATTATTTCTTATCATCAAACCAAAATTTCTTCAACTTAGTAGATACTTCAAACCTTGTTGATAACCTCAATCATAGATTTTGGCCAATTATACATCCACACAATTTTATCCTTTCTTTGCACTATCATCATCCAACAAACCCCTCTAGCTAGTCCAACAATACAACCTAAACTAATGCCTTCATGTTTTTAAAAAAAATATATCAATCCAAATCACTATTTCATTACTATTTTATTGTTTAGAGATATGTATATAATTATTTTGACCTAAATTCTCTTTTCTCTCAATTTATTTATATGATCAAATCAAGATTTAGAATAAGTGGGATAAAATCAGGTTAATCTAATTTTTTCACCTTTTTTACTTGTTCACAATGTATTTAAAGTTTTATTGAGTTTATTGTTTTGCTGGACTTGAGCTAATTACACTTTATTTCTTTAATGATCCATTTATGTTAGAATTTACTTT
The DNA here is from genome assembly GCA_030347555.1 of Lablab purpureus. NCBI lineage: Eukaryota > Viridiplantae > Streptophyta > Magnoliopsida > Fabales > Fabaceae > Lablab > Lablab purpureus. The sequence goes on along the minus strand of CM059257.1, from coordinate 2,376,168 downwards.
ATTAGTAGTAATTTTTATTACTATTTTCATACACACAAATATTTTTTTATTTTTATTTTTTCGAGATGTCCTGTACATTAACATTTATTTGTTTTATGTTATATCACTTTTCTAACACTACTAACACAAATTTAATAAAAAATATTATAATAAATAATTAATTTTAACCAAAATTAATATTATATTAAAAATAATAATAATAAAAATATATTATAAAGTCTCATAAAAATTGAAAAAAATTTATTTTATCTATTTTTAATTATTAATTTTCTCTATCAATATTGATTGACATATTTATATCTTCTAATCAAATGATTTAAATGTTGAATCCTAATGATAATGCTACTTTATTTATGTATATTGAAACATAAATAAGATATAAATACGATGATTACAACAATTCATTGTGATCCCATTTGAAAATATTTAAGATTCACTAAAAGAGTATTAAATTCATAATTTTAAATATAAATATTAATAAATTAGTAAATTTGTTATGCATAATAATATTAATGAAATAATATATAAGATCTAATTGAATTCTGCATCGCAACATAATTCATTCCCTTTCGAAAAACCACGTATTGTTATTAAGTGTACTTTTACTACGGTCAATGGTAATGTGTTCAACGAGTCAATGATGGCTTTTAAAACAACATATAATTGTATTTTTAACTTCATTTTCTTCAGTCAATAGTTGGGTTATAATCAAAACAAATCATATACTTTAAATAATTTACTTTAAGGTATCATTTGGTAAAAAAAAAAGTTTCGTATGTATTCTAATGTAGGAAAAAATATTTTTTATATTTGATTTATCTTCTAAAAAATTAACATTCACAGGAAATTACGTTCATAAAAAATGGTTTTTAGTTGAAGTTTTTCTTAAAAAAATATTTTTATGAAAAAGTGAAAATAAGACTTTTTTGAGTTAAAAAATATTATTCTTATTAAATTCTTTAATATAAAAAATTAAAGAATTTAGTAAAATAAGATATTACTTTTTTTATTTAAAAACTTTTGTGTAAATATATACAACAATGTTTTCTACTAACTAAACCGATTTTAGTCATTCGTAAAAATTATAATTTATAAAATTAACAATTCTCCAAAATCATGATTATTCAATATGATTTTTTTTTCTTGCACTAAAAGCCCCTGACACTTTTAATTCAGTTTAAGAAATTATTTAGTTTAAAAACTAGTTTTAAATTTTATTCTTAGTCTTTAGTGTATCTATAAAGCAAAGTAAGATAAATATCAATAAAGTTTTTAATAAAAACTATAATACATTTTTTTAAAAGTTGATGTGCACCATAGTTTGCTTGAAGTAATTATTTGGTTGATTATCAATAGTTAATAGTTTCATTATTTGTTTAGTTTGATTAATTAAGTCATATATAATTTTAACTCAATTAGTCATCTCGATTTGAATGCAATTATATTAAATATTTGTAAAAGAGAATTATTATTTTTGTAATAATCTGAATAAAAAATCATCTATATACAAAACAAAAGTTCAGTAAAACTTAATCTTAAGTAAATTTTGAAGATGTAAAACAACAAATTATCCTTCTTTTTTAAAAAAATGAATAATTAGGTTAAATACATGCAAAAATATCCTTGTTATAAAGACTAAAAAATCTCCAACAACAATAAAATAAAATAAAATAAAATGAAATAAAATAAAATGAATGGCTTCAACTTCATTCTGCTTGGTTTGTAATAGTCAAAGACTTGAGTCAAAAGTGGCTGCCAAACTGATCCTTACAATTTTCTAATATGTCATTTTCCCAAAAAATAATATTCACATTGGTGCTTTTATTAGGGTCACCCTCAACTTCAAGGGTGAGGTCCCCAACTTGTAGGTAACGTTTGCAGTGCAAAAAAAGGTGAAAAATGAAAGAAAAAGAAAAAAATACATTTTTTTAAAAACAAATAGAATTAATTATGATTTTAATATTAACTTCTTTAAAACTTAATGTAAAGCCCGTCTAGCTCAGTTGGTAGAGCGTAAGGCTCTTAACCTTGTGGTCGTGGGTTCGAGCCCCACGGTGGGCGTTTTGTTGTTGCTGTTTTGTTCTTTTAATGTTGACGTTCGGCTCAATGGGCTGGTCTCATCCTAATGGCCCAAATACTCACTACGTACTAATTTAACCATATTACAATCCATGATAACGGCGGGCGTTTTGCTGCTGTTTGGTTTTTTAAATGTTGACGTTCGGCCCAATGGGCTGGTCTCATTCTAATGGCCCAAATACTCACTACGTACTAATTTAATCATATTACAATCCCATGATAACTGTGATTAATTTTACGTCATTTTTATTCTTCCTAATTGTCTTGCTTCCATGTTAGGAACATTATTCTTTTCACCTTTTATAGACGACAAGTATAAGCAAGTTGGTTTTAACTTCTTCTTTTTTATTTGTCTTCTTTATCACTATCAAAATTTTCTCTATTGGCTGAGTCATAATTTCTTCATGCTGAATTTGTGACAAGTAATTGTTTTTGGAATAATTGAGGTAGCAACAAACAACCTCACTCCATCAAGTGTAGACAACAGAAAACATCAGTGTTCTTGTGAGGAAGCTGAGTTTCCATAAACCATAAATTGCTCGTGAAGCATATAACTGTCTCATGAAAAATGCCACCCTAATAACTGGACACTACTTCAAAATTTTGTCCCTTGAAAACAATCTCACAAGTTCCTATTATGGTGCTACACCAAACCAAAACAAAACCGTGGCAAATATCAAACACCTCACCCCATTGCAACTAATGGATGCGTATCAAGTGAGAGGAGTGTTTGTTCGAAAGAGTAAAGGAAAGAAATCTAGATTATACAACCATAGATGGATGATTTATGATTATATGTTATGATCAATTAACAAAGTCACAGGACTTTGTGATTTTATCATCCATGAATGGTTGTATGGTTAAGTTAACTTCTCTTGTCCTCTCTTATAAACACTTATCTCACTTGATACACACCCTGCAGTCAATAACAGAGAAAAAACTACATTCCTAAGCAACAACATAAAGATCCAAATCTACAAAATGTCATGTTTGAGATCCTTTCTTTGGCTCATGCAAGAGCTATGAGGATAGCATGGTAAAATGCATAGGTAGTAATAGAAAACAAAGTAATAACAAAGAAAGAGAGATGAGTGGTTGGAGGTTGGTTGATGAAGAGTGATTAGAGATTTCAGATGAGTCCACAGCAAGAGGCATTCCATCACTGTTTAGAGAGCAGGATCGAGGGTAAGAGCCATCAGTGTTCAACATCAAAGCCCGGAGAACCCCTGAAACTGTGTGCATATAAGCTGTCCTATTTTTAGCCAGAAGCCATGTCAAGCCCATAAGTTCACAGTCTTTGTTGTGGATCTTGGTGGTCCTGTCTTCTGCTTTGCTTGAATTTGAAGACTTCTTGTTAAGCTGCGTAGAAGTAATACTTCAATGAGAATATCAAAAGAGGTTGCATATAATACTTACACAAAAGGGGTTTGGTGCATCAAAGCTTCTTAAATAGCATCTTGGTTGGTGTAACATCCACTCATAGCAAAAATGGTCTCAGATGCATATCAAGGCTAATACACTACCTAATGCAAGGTTTTGTTAGCAATGTGAAATTATTAATTTGTTAGCAACCCTGAAGAACATTTTTAAATGCAACAAAAAATGTGACACCTAGCATGAGACTTCATATGACAATTTAAGATTCTGAAACAATTGCAAGGATTTTAGCGACAAGGGGCAAGAAAATCAGAAACAAGAAGGACAAATCCAAACACAGCCACAAATGATGTTGTTATCTAATTCTCAAAACTGTATGATGCTAAGTTAAAAATGTGATCATGACAGACAATAGGATGAATGACCCAGAAGAATCAGAGAAGTAAAAAATCTATCGGTACATACGAGAGAAAGAAAAGAACAAAACTAAAATTCTATATTAAGAAACCATCATTTATGACCAGGGCAGGCTAATAATAAGAACAGTCAAATTGACAAATTGTATGGGGTCTCTAGCATTTAACAAATGACACTATCTGTCATAAATCATAATAAAAAGAAAGCTAGTTTCACATAAGACCATTGTATTTGAATCCTTTTCATACTTGATCCAAAGGAGAATTATCTAAAAGGACTGATGCTAGCTAAACTGTCCTCTTAATACCAATAATCCAAAACTACAACTTAATTTGAAGCACCAAGATAGTGACATTGCACTTAATTGCTTAATATTTCCCTGCTATATTAGTTTATTTAAGAACTTGATTTTTGAGACACAAGAGTTAATATTGGTTTTCTCTAAATTCTCATGTGACAAAAAAAATAGTTGAGTTACAAAGTGTACTACTAATCCACTATTGGTTCTGTCCATGTTTCGTGAACCACACAAACTCCAAAAGGCGCGTGAAGAACTGTGAAAAAGCTTAGAAAGCAACCAACACCACAAGTAAACAAAAGCATGACACAACTTTACTAAGTACCAGACATGAGTGAAGAAGATGAAAATGAAACCAAAACACCATCTTGATCTTCTTCAATTTTCAACAAGATCCATGCACTTCCAAGTCACAATGAACTAAACAAATGACACCAAAACATGAAAACGATACCCTAGAGATAAAGAGGAAGTTTTTTTTTATGCATATATAGGGAAAACTCACCAAATAGAGGGTATTTAAGCACTTAGAGCACCCTCCAAGACCTGGTAAACCATTGACATCGGCGCTACTACTCAAGCAATTCTTCTCCAACCTTCTCACACTTGCATCCCCCACAAGCTCCCCACTTTGGCTAACAGAAAATGCATCTGGGCATGTCAAGTGGTGCAGCCTAATGCCACAAAAGCAATACACCACATCACAAGTCTCATTAGGCTTGGTCAGCTCAATTCCCCTCACTTCCAAAGCCTTTCCTAGCTCATTCACACAGGTTTCTGAGTCATCTGGCAGCAAAGGCATCATGTCATATACTGATGTAGCGTGGCCATGAACATTGCTATGACTGTGGCCTACCATGCCTAGTGCAGTAGAAGAATATGCAGAATACAACCATGCTGCAAGTACTGGGCAGCACCTGCTGTGGTGGAGCTCCATGGAACCACCACTTTTGGCACCACCACATGCACTCTTGATCCCATCAAAGAGCTCATCTGAGAGGGTAAGAGGGCACCCTGCAACATCAGATTGTTCCGGGAATGCAGGGATTGTAGTTGAAGGCTTGGATGGGGTTAGCAAAATGGGCTTAAGGGTGGTTGTTGCTGCTGAGTCTGGATGGCACAGGTAGCAAGGGAAGAAAAGGATGCACAAGAGGAAAAGTGTCAATGACATGGTGTTAATTCGAGAGTAAGAAGTCTATTCCTAAGCTGAGGGGAATGGAATGGAAGAAAGTTGTCTTGTTTCTCTTACCAAAAAGAAGAAAATGTGATGTTAGTATAGGTTTTTATGGGGAGGAGGAACCAAAGGGAAAGGCAAAGAAAGATAAAGGGTAAAAGATGGTGGGGTTTTTATATAATATATAAAGATTAAAAAAAGGAAAAAGAAAGTGGTGAGGTTGTGGAAAGTTTGGCAGTATGCTACCTCGTTTAGATCTAAAGTACTCACCCTGAGTAAAGTTAAGAGAAGGGATTGGAATGCTGTATCACAACAAATCATACATGGAAGAAAGAACTACATTTGATTCAGGTTTTGGTTTTATGTGGTCTTATAGCAGACTTGGATTTGCCTTGTACGTGATTTAGAATCACTTCAAAATACTAGTTAACACAGTTTTAGGTAAATGTTCACATAACTATTTTTGTACTTCTTGGCTCAAAAACACAGATTAGTCTTGTTAAGTTTGGATTTTGTGATTTTTTTTCCCAAATGATTATTTTGTTTTGTTGTGTGATGTTTGTATTAGTGTGTGTGAAGATCAGTAGGTAAAATGTATTTAATTCATGGCATTGTGAGTGCAGAGGGATGGTTAGAATTTTCACATGATTTGAAGGTTCTTATTGAATGAGTAACTCAGAAGTTCTTAATGATTTCCACCAGCAGTTGTTGCAACCTTTATTCTTCCCTTACTTACTCCTCCCTCCTAAATCCTAATCATGCAAATCAATGAAGTGCTATTTACGAATTCAAGCCTTCTTAATAATATTTACGAATTCACTTGAACAATTCTACTCTGAGGATAAAGCTAAATATTATATAACTTCAACATGAACAAATTTTTCTTATGTATGTTAATGCAAAATTATTCTAACTTAATTCTTAGTTTCTTATTTGAGTTCTGATATAAAACTGTTAAAATTGTCACAAATTCATGTTATATTATAAAAAAAAAACTAAATGAAAATATACTAACTATGATAAGAAGAACATCATTTGAGTGTGAAAAATTATCTTCTCATATTAAATTTATATCTAAAGCAAAAATAACAAAATTTGAAGAAATGATTTCAAAATCTAACCTTACGAAAAATGATAGTTGTTAAAATTATATCAAGCCGGTCCTTCCATATAAAATCGATTATATACAATATCAATATCAAATCGATAAAAAAATCACAATTATAACTTTTGTACTTAACAAAATAAAAAATAGCTTAGTTTTCTTTTTTTTTTCTACATATAAATTTGTTTTTATTAATAAATATTTGATATATATATATATATGTATATATATTATTGAAATTTCAATTTAAATATAATAGACAAGTTTATTTAAATTTTTATATATTTTATTTTATTTTAAAATTATAATATTAAATTTATTTAATTATTAAAAACAATTTTATTAATATTGATTCGATCTTGTTCATTTTGTTTTAGCTGAACTACTAAACCTTGAACTCCTATTTTAACTATCGATTCAATTTTAAAAGTATTTCTAAAAACTCTTTATAATGTTAAAGGATGATCAATGAAATATTTTATTCAAAAACATTTCTATCTATAGTTCAATGTATTCCTGATTAGTTGATTGGATCAATGTTGAATTTGCTTAGTTGATAAATCTTTTTCAAAATTTATCAAGACTAAAACTAACAAAAAAATTTGAAAGACCATAAAAAAAATCTAGAATTATAAATCCATTTAATTGCTTTGTTTACTATGTAGATAAATTCAATTTTCCATTGATTCAAGGGGGTCCAATTCAATACAATATTCGACTTGCTGTTATATATTATGCTTGATGGACTTTTTTTTATGCAAAACTGTGTCTAGAGTCCTCACAAACTGTAAAATATGTATTCTCTGAAACTTTAATTGGAAACTGTTCTCACCCTTCTGCATCATTTTTCTACTTCTTCCAAATGATGAAAGATTGTAAGTTGCATTGATATTTAATAATAACTGAGTTGTAATGTAAAACCTCATACTCTATGGATCTCTATGCAATAGCTTAAATAACATTCGAAAGGATTTTACTGCAAATTTCACAACTGCTGTTTGTTTTATAGTTATTAATTAACATTTCTATATTTAATTTAGTGAACCAGTCACATTAGTCCTGTAAGAAAATATCAGTTAGTTTATGAAATGATAAATAATTTTCTAAATTTAACTATTTATGATTATTTTATTTATAAATAAAATGTATGCTTTTTTGGTTAAGCAGTATGCTCTACACTACAGTTGTCTTTCCTTTCTAATTCTATGAAAGATTGTGTTGCATCTCCACTGAGTTGGTAAGTAAGATTAATCTAAAGTTCTTTTTGCAATCTGATTCGTAACCAAAAAATAAATGAATGTTACTCAATGCTTGAAAACTAACATGACACTGAGAATTTTGGAGCTAAACTCAGAAATCACAACACTGAACACTGTACCTTTTATGCAAAAATCATATCTCAACATCTACCATTATCAAATTCTCAGTAAAAGCTTTTTTTTGACTAATTTTCCTCACAGTAAGGATGCCACAACCTGTAATTTAGAAGGGTAGATTTGATCTTTCTAATTATGTTAAACAATTTAGAAGGTCAATCTAGCACAAAAATAAGAAAGTTCCTCTGCTTCTATCCAAATGATGTAACACCAGCATGATTATACTAGCATATCTGTGACACCTGGTAAGCTAATTAGGAGCAAACACAAGCAGATTGTCTTTCTTTCTTTCTCTGTACTTTTTGATACACTAATAATAGACTTACTTGTGATCAACCACATTCACAAATAACACAAAATTATCCTAGTAAGGATGGAAGCTCATACTTTGCCAAATAGTCTATTAAAAAATTTACTAGACTTAGTTGTTCAAATTTTGGATTGAATCCAAAAAACTGTTATGACAATCAACGCCTGATCTCAGGGATTTTTTAACATCAAATCAGATTATGGAAGCAAAATACACTTTCATCATTGTTTTTTCCACTCAATTTTTGTCAAAGCCAATAAATTTGCAGTGGAGATAAAACAATTTTAAACTCATTAGTTATTACCTTAAGGAAAAAGAAATCAACAATACAACTTCAATAACCCCAAATAAATAGAAGTTTCGGCATGGCCTGTGATGGGAAACACAAACAATTAAAACTAACTAATATATAAATATTCACATAGTAGTGAGCCCATAACATAACTAAAAAGATAAGAAAACTATTCTTACAATAGGCCTCTAGTTATCATTTCTTGAATATGTTTAATAGCCTTATCATTCTCATCTCTTTCAAAGAGAGCACGGATAATTATTTCAAAAGTTACAGCATTTGGCATGTAGCCATTGTCTTCCATTTTTGAGAACAAGGCCAACGCTTCATCCAACAAGCCTCGTTACACAGGCCATTGATCATAACAGTGTATGCACAGACATTTAGATGATAGCCTTTGACTAAAAGATTTTGAAAAAAAATTTGTGCATCCTTAAATCTTCCACCTTTTCATAATCCATCCATAAGTGATGTGTATGTAATCACATCTTGTTGAAGTCCATGATCCTTTAATTTCTTGATTATCGCAATTGCCTTTTCAAATTGATAGTTTTTGCATAAACCATCAATCAGAGTATTGTAAGTCACTATATCTGGAACCACATTTCTCCCATGCATTTCTTTTAAGATACTCATGGCCTCATCCATTCTATTACTCTTGCATAATCCATTAATCATGATATTGTACCTATAAACATCAGGAGTTATTTCTATTTGGATCATAACATTGAATATATGTTTCACATTCTTCACCTCGTTAATTAAGCAATACCCATCCATCAAAGTATTATATGTAACAACATTAGGTTTCACAAAAGCTTTCACCATCGCAGCTAACACATTCTTCGCTACTTTCATTCTTCTTTCTTTACATAATGAATCAATGTAGTATATGTATAAACATTTGGCCTCATGTTATTTGATATCATTTATCTACAAAATCAATAGCTTCTTGTAACTGACCCACAATACAAGAGCCATGAACTAGGATAGTATAGGCTAACACATCAGGAGAAATTTCCTTGGCTACCATTTCAGAATACAAGGGTTTGGAAGCATTTTGATAAAAATCTTGTCAGGCTACCATTTCCTTGGTAAGCATTTTGGTACGAGGATTCGATGAGAGGGAAGAAGGGTTTGGAAGAAAAAGGAGGAAACTTGGGAATGAAAGCATTTTTGATAAAAATCTTGTCAGGTTAACTCATAATGTGTGGTGAAGCCTCATTGTCAGGGAAGAGGTGTTTTGAAGAAACGGAGGAAGCTTCGGAACTGAAGGAGAACCATACTGTAAAACCTTAACAGCGGCCACATTGTTCAGGTAAGAATGTTGGTGCGAGGATATCCACTTTAAGGTACTTTTTTAACAAATGTTTACTAGAAATATGAAAACAGAAATGTTATATTAATGTTAGCCTATTCATCTGCAAAAATTCTACTTCAAAGCAATAATTTGAAGTACAACTTTTGATGAGACTCGTTGGTTAATTAATGCACACATTAATATAACATTAAAAACATACCTGAATCCAAAATTGTTTTTTTTGTTAGCCTAAGTTCATTGAATGATTTTTTTAACTTGTATTCTAAATTTCTTATATGGATTAGTATTTTCCTTAGCCTTGAATTTATGAAATAAATAATATATATATATATATATTATAATATATATACATATTAAAATATCTATTTCTTTGTAAATAAACAATTTGATGTTGATGTTGACTTCGGCCCGATGGGCTCAAAAAAACTTTACAAAAGTATAATTCGAAATATATTAAAATTTTCCTGAATTGATTCGAAATGAGTTTTAGTTATTTTCGATTTCTCATTTTAGAAGATTTTATAATATTTTTTTATCACTACATAACGTTTTTGAATTAATTTAAAATATTTGTTTTGAAATATTTAAAATTTATGATTTTTATAATAAAAATGTTCAAAACCAAATCGATTTAAAAAAGTAAAAAAAATTATTAAAATTGAAATTTTTTAAATTAATTTAAATATTCTATTTCCACAATCAGATTATGAATTAAAATATCAAAATAGAACTAAATAAATTAATTATTTAAATATTATTATATTTATAATTATATAAGATATGAGATAAAAAAAATAACACATTATATTTAATATATAAATAAAGTGAAAGAAAAATTATTTTGATGATCTCAGTCTTTTACAAAATATTAAAATAAAATAAAATACAAAATAAATTTATATTTATTTTTTTATATTTAAATTAAATAAAACTAAATCACATATAATTTTTATATTTGATTTATATATATTTAAAATTTGAACTAAACTAAATTGTGAACATCCTATTTCTAAATGCTTTAACTTAAAAATTTTTGAAACATCCATTTTTTTCTAGAAAAACATGTTTTATCTTTTAATTTAAAATATTGGTTAAATAGTTTATTCTGTCGATATTATTATTATTTTTTTAAAATTTTATCTTTCTATTTTTATTCATCTTAATATAATTTAATTTTTTAACGAGTTGATATTTTTTTTATCAAATTTATAATAATGATAATAATGATACATAACATTCATTATTCATGTTATAGGTAGCTTCCTTTCATAAGTTAATCTTAACTATATTATTCTTTATTTATGTTACGTGTAATTAGCATTGATCACTTTATTATATAAAATAAATTTAAATAAAATATATATATATATTATCTTTATTTGTCATATTTACCTTACTAAAAGTAACCATTTATTTGTGATCTTTCACCAAAAAGTTTGAATAAAAAAAATAGTTTGAGTTATCATGTAATATAAAATTAACTTAAAAACATAACATAATTGTTTTTATCGGTGACTTGAATGATTAAAAATAACTCTTCCATTTTTAATCAAAATCAAAAGTATATTTAACAAATAATTTTAGAAGAAACACGTGTAAAACAATCTTTGAAAACTTCTAAATGTTCTTGATGTTTATAGTACAGATCCAATTTTAGTTATAGTAGATGCATCTATTATAGTTAAAATCTTTCCATTTACTATAAAAACTTAAGAAATCATTAAACTAATAAAAATTATAGATTAATATATTTTTAATTATTAAACTATTTGTTAAAATTTTTTTAATAAATATTTGATATATTTTAACTTTATATTTTATAAATTAATTTAAATAATTTTGACTATAAATAAAAATATTTTTAAAACAAAAGTAAAATAAATTTAAAAAACAAATCATAATGAAATAAAAAAATAAAAATTCAAACACCTTCTTAACAATAATTGTTTATACTAATTTAAAAAATATAAAAATGAAATAAATAAAAAATTTATCTTAAAAGTTAAACACAATTTTAATAAATAATTTAAATAATAAAATATATTTAATTCAAAATTTATTTAAAATAATCTTAGCATTTAACATGAAACCTTTAGTGGCACTGCTCATAATTCCTATTTCCTTCTTAAAAACAACCTTAGAATAAATTCATAAACATTATTTGTGAAGAGGAAGACAGAACACACCCAACTTTTGAGACACGAGAGAAACCATCAACAATTATCCCACAATGAAAAAAAGTGTTAATATCAAATTTTTTAACAAAAGAATTTCAAACAAACCATTAATATTTGAAAATCTCTAATATAGGCATGAGTCCTAACTAACGAAAAACACAAGTTAGATGTTAAACGAAAATTTATTCAAGAATAGGAATAAAAAAAAATAAAAAATTAGACTCCTATCCAAAAGGTATTTATTATGAGCAAGAATAAATAAATAAAACAAAAGAACTTGAAGTGCGTTTATTATATTGTTTTATTTTATTCAGTAAAATGGGTGTAGTAGTGTAGCCGTTGCACTTGTCTAACGCTCCCTCTCTCTTTTTTCTCTTTCTATCACAGTTCCTCACGATTTCTCTCTCTACCCTCACACACCACTGAGAAAAAACTATCCACACTCTTTAGTAGAGGCTTTTCCAGCGCCACCCATTTGTTTATTCTCAATTTTCAACTTGAATGTCAACTGCAATAGGTAGATTGCGATTCCCCCAACCAGAAACCCTAGCCATTTCTTGATGACCCACTTGTAAATTCGCAATTTTGTCACTCAATTTCAGCTGTGTTAAGATAGTTTCGTTGCATCTTTGCCACCAATTTTGGGGGGGAAATGTCAGAACTCGATTTCTCCAAGAAAGTAGCCGATAGGTATCTCAAGCGTGAGGTCCTCGGTGAAGGTACATACGGTGTCGTTTACAAAGCCATCGATACGCAGGTACTTTTTCTAATTTTTAACTTTGTTCTATTCGTTAAAGTAAAAGAGAAAAGTAAAAGAACCGTTTTGAACAAAATTACTGATATTTTTAGTGAAAGAAAAATATTTTTCTTATGGATTGTGAGAATTGGGTCTGTATAAAGTTTAAAACTTGGAAAAGAAGTTGAAATCTCTTATATTGAAGACTGGGTTAAGGAAATTTTTGAACAAGAGGAAAATAAGTCTTCTTGTAGAGCTTGCAGTAGTGTGGAAAGGGAATGTATGCATTTTAAAGTTGTTTAAAAATGGATTTGGTAAAACTATGCATTTTTGTGGTAACTTGCAATGGGGTATTCCAGTTTCCGTTTATTTTTTTTTGTTTTGTGTTGGTGGTGGCTACTATTGATTGTATTGTGGAATTATGGGTGCACAAGCCTTCATGAACTGGCCTTTTATTTAATAATGACGATGATACTACAATGGTACTGTTACTATTATTATCTTGTGGTCCTTATAATTATAAAGATGTATTCATTTCATGGTCAGACAGGGCAGACGGTTGCAATTAAGAAGATTCGGCTTGGCAAGCAGAAAGAAGGGGTCAATTTTACGGCTCTCAGAGAAATTAAACTGCTTAAGGAGCTGAAAGATCCAAACATTATTGAGTTGATTGATGCCTTTCCACATAAAGGGAATTTACATCTTGTGTTTGCCTTCATGGAGACGGACCTTGAAGCTGTTATACGGGACCGGAATATCGTTCTTTCACCTGGTGATATAAAATCTTACCTTCAGATGACACTTAAAGGCCTTGCTGTTTGCCACAAGAAATGGGTGTTACATAGGTAGATTATGTTGTTTATATGGTCATTCTAAGTCATCACTTGCTTTTAGTTCTGAGCTCGGAGGTTTTGTTATGGATTTTCAGGGATATGAAGCCAAATAACTTGTTGATAGGATCTAACGGACAGCTGAAACTTGCAGATTTTGGTTTAGCTCGGGTATTTGGAAGCCCAGATCGCAGGTTCACTCATCAGGTTTGCTTCTTTATGCATAATATCTTGTGAATCCTTGAAGTATGCAAGATTAATCCTTACAACTAGAGGAAGGACTTTGGAAACGAACTGGTTTCTTTTAATTAATATTAGCATTGTGAGTAAATTGTGAATTAAACTCAAATCATCTGATCATTATTCCACCTTCTTCAGATTCTTCTATAATAAAACTCGCAAACTTTCCTAAAGTTTGGATGGTTAGAATTTGCATGACTGGAAAAGAATATTCCCTGAATATTTTATAATCAGGTTTGGTGTTGTACGAATTTATATGAAAACACAGTGTAAGTCAGCTGTGTTTGCCTTGAAATCTCTATTATTACTTCCTGGCTTTATCCCAAAACTAAAAGAAAACAAGGGAAGGAAAAAAAAATACGGGTTAATAAAAAGTATGAAAATGTAATTAGAAGTAGAAGCATTCTAGATTTTTCGTGAATATGTTCTAGGATGGTGGTTCTTTTGGATAAACACGTATTTCATTTCCTGAAGAGTGGAGTTCTATTTGTTGAATCAGTAGCAGCTTACTTATCAGCCTCTTTGTAACAAAAATGTTTCTTTTGAATACATGTCTTCATTGCCTCCTCTAGATGTCAGCTCCGTTGAACTTAACATGTTTCATCCCTATGTTTGTATTTTGCACTTCTCTTAATTGATATGCACTTTTAACACTTAATACATGAATAGGTGTTTGCAAGGTGGTATAGAGCACCTGAACTATTATTTGGTACCAAGCAGTATGGTCCAGGGGTAGACGTTTGGGCTGCAGCCTGTATTTTTGCTGAACTTCTTCTTCGTCGACCCTTCCTGCAGGTAAACCAATATTGTCATGGTGATTATGTATGAACTAGTAGGCACAGGATAAATGTTCACTTTTTATAGGTTAAAAATTAATCACTAGATCCCTAAACTACATGGAAATTTTTAATATCTCTAAACTAAAAAGAAGATTTTGTGTCCTTGGAGTTGGTTTATGACGGCTTGAAATTGCTAGAAAATAACAATTTGTGGCGGGGTTATGCCCAAGAGACTCCATTACAAAAAATGAAATTACAAGATTAAAAACCCAATTACATATCTTTTTTAATTTTGAGACCTAATGAAAATTCGTAATAAATAAATAATTTTTAGTATGTTATATGATAATTAAAATTCATGATGTATAAATCTTTTTTAGTATATAAATTATATGATAATTAAAATTCATAAATATATATATAACAATTTTTTAGTACTTAAATTTTGTTATTAAATTTCATAATAAATATATTAAAGCATATAAATTATGCGATAATTAAAATTCATGATAAATGAATATTTTAATTATATAAATTATGTTTTTTGGATTTATAATAAAAAATTTAAATTGTGATATAAGTTTATTTTTAACTATAATTTTTTTTATAAAATACCAATGAAATTTAATTTAGAGATGGAAATAAAAGAGAGTTGATTGAAAGGATAATTGGTTTAAAAGATCAATTATACAGATAAAGATAAAAAGAGAGTAGTTTGAGAAGGTCAAGAGAGAAATTTTGGCTAATTGCAGAGGTCGTGTGTGAAATGCACATCCGGATGTCAGAAGAATATTAAGAATGTCTATTTGAGAGTGGGGAAAGTGAACCTCTCACTGTGTGTGCATATAAGAGTAGACTATTTTAAGGTAAATGATGAAAGGCTGATGTTCTGGAATAGATGGATTTTTTCTTAACTTTCTTTTTTTGCGTGAATGTGATTAACTATTCGACTTCATCTTTTAGTCCGAGTTGCACTCTGAATAAAAAACCTTCAGAAACTGTTTTACTGAACTAGGATATGGTGCTTATCTACATTATTAATATTGATCACTAGCTTTTGCTTCCATGTTATTCCTGTTCTGGTAATTTTATGTCACTGTTTTAATTTTTAATTTCAAAAGTGTGTATTGTTTTTGTATATTTAGGTATCCTCCTTCTGGTGATTTCATGAGTTTGTTTTTGTCATTTGGTAGGGTTCAAGTGATATTGATCAATTAGGAAAAATTTTCGCAGCATTTGGAACTCCATCTCCTTCTCAGTGGCCTGATATGATCTACCTACCTGATTATGTTGAATATCAACATGTTCCTTCTCCACCTTTGCGTTCTTTGTTTCCAATGGCAAGTGACGATGCTTTAGATTTGTTGTCAAAGATGTTTACTTATGATCCAAAAGCCAGAATTTCAGTGCAGCAGGCATTAGAGCACAGGTATGTACCATAACCATTCTCTTAAGAAAAATAGTTTCTTTCCTTTCTCTTTCCCTGATTTTTAATCTCTCCTCTTCCATTTTAGGTACTTCTCTTCTGCACCTCTGCCCACAGACCCTGTTAAACTTCCAAGACCTGCCCCTAAGAAGGAATCTAAGGTTTCCGATGTAATTTCAAACGAGGGTCCTACTGTCTTGTCACCTCCAAGAAAGTCTAGGAGAGTAATGCCAGGGCGTGATGGATCTGAAGGCAATTCTTTGCAAGGAGATAAGTTTGATGACAGTGTTAGTGTCAGACAGGCAGCTGGTGATAATACCGGCAAAAATGAGCCAGTTCCAATGTCACTAGATTTTTCTCTTTTTGGATTGAAATCTCCAAATAGACCTACAATTACCAGGTAAAACATGTTGATCCTCCTCTCATTTCAAAGTGGCCTAATAGTTTGTAATTTTGATTGTCAAACATAAAAAAGTAGACAGCGTTATGCTATTAACCTTTGAATAATGAGGTTTTAAGAGTATAATCAAGGCTCTATATATATACTGTCAAATATTGGGTATAAAATTGAATCTACTGGAAGAGTATAAATTTAAATGATAGAGCTGTTCGAAAGCAACAATACTATTAGTTGCCACAACTTATTTCTGTGCTAAACGGCTTATGTGGCAATTTACACCTAACTTTTGCAACCTTGTTAATTCTCAACCTTCAGCATGACTAGGATGTTGGAGACTCAAATTGCTATTAGTGTGAGGTGTTTAATATCTTTATATGTAATTATCAAGAGTCTCATGAGAAGCTTTACAGGGGAAGGGAAGTGTAGAACACAATTTCATTTTCTTCTATCAGAGTTGAATAATGAAAGTGTGTGCCAAATTTTGTCTTTCAATTTGTACCTGTAAGTGTTATTTAATTAATTAATTTTTTCTGTTTGTTCTGCAGTGCTGACAGATCACATTTAAAAAGAAAGTTAGATCTAGAATTTTAGCAACCAGGATGAAATATTCTATGATGGTTGCATCAGTGCACGAGGGGTCTGATACATTTGAGAAAAAACACTGCGAATCAGCTTCGCTTGTATGTCTTTCCTTCCTTGTCTCTCTCTCTCTGCATGAAGCTACTATGATTATGTTGATTTTAAAGGAAGAATAGCAGTGACAGCGGATTAGCATCTCACTTATATAGTATAGTTCAGAGAGCTGAAAGTAACTATCATAGATTAAAAAAATAAGTAACCGTACTCTTTGGATCCCTTTGCTCTGAATTTTTGTTCTCCACATTCAACTGAACTTGTATCTCTCCATGGAAGGCCTTGGTTGAGGGCTTTTTCTTGAGCCCTTGTCTGACACTTGAAAAAGTAATGGTGGGGAAAACTGGATTTTAACATTGATTTGTTATTCAACATAAAGAGAAATTATTGTTTACACTTGAAGTGTATAATATGTATTTTCTTGGGGGCTTTTCAAATAGGTTTTGCACTGAGCAAATTTATTTTTGTAGACATTGTTGTTGATTTTGGCTGGTGCACGCGATTCTGGCGTGCAGAGTTTGTTCCGTTTTGGTTTCTTATGTGCAGAACCTTGGTTTAATTTTTGTTTAACAAGCTAATGATTTTGACATTCAATTCAGTGTATGCTAATTTACTGTCTTATAGCTGCTTACACTGAGTGACTCATTTGATCCTAAAGTTAACCTTTATAATTCCTCATTCTTAAATCATTGCTAATGTTTCTTATAGTAGTTTTTGATGGAGATGTTGTCATGCATGTTTGTGTGCAAATTAATTTTGAAAAAAAATATATTGTTATTCAAAATTTGTTTCAGAAAGTAAGGAAAGAACAACAATTGTTTCCTTAAACGCAGCCTTGGAAACTGAGACAATATATTTTGCATTGACATTTTCATACGAAAAGAAATCAATAAACCATTAATTTCATCACTGAAGTGATTACTCTTTCTCTTAAATCGTCTCTAAATTAATGTTATTGTATAGCCACTTAAATGTAGAAGATTTTGAGGACTTAATCATAAGGTTTCGAGTCTCAAAATTTAAGAACTATATCAAGTAATTTATTCTATTCAATGGAAGAAATTTAATAAATTTATATAGATAATCACGACCAGCAGAAGCAGCAAATGTTTTTTTACCAAAAAATGGTTTATAGTATTTTTATAAAGAAAAAAACTATAAGCTTTACAAAATGACATAACATTATAACAACAAATTAAAACACCTAAATTTCTACAAATTATATTTGCACTCGATATATTTTTATTCTTTTTTTTGTGGAAATATTATACACTTTTTCATTGTCAGTACTGTAAAAAAATATTCCTCATTTATTTCATATTGCAGATTCCACTTTTCACAAAATTCATTGCAGAGAAACTTCTTTTAACAATTGCAGTCCTTGGTATTACAGATAAAATAAAATAAAAAGTAACTTCAGAAAAAATCGTTGAATACGTTTGTAGTTTTCACTAACATTTTATGAAGATTAGTAATTCAATTTAATTTTAAATTTCAAGTTTTAAATTTACTACTCTTTATATGGTGTTCTTAAACTACCTAATAATTTTATGTGTGAAGACATCTTTTATGTTTGTGGGATTTATTTATTATTATAAATTTTTCATCATTAAAGATGTAGTCAAATCATAATATAATATAGAATATATGTAAATTTTATTTTACAAATTAATTTTATAAAATTAAGTCAATAAACTCACTTACTAACCTTCTCTGCTACTGGAAAAATGAAAAAAAAAAGTGAAAGAAGAAAAAGTATTTTGGTTTGAGGCATACATTCAGTTAATAGTTTGATCCTAAAATATATTGAACTGGTTAAACACTCATGTGAATTTTCTTTTCTTCAATAGTAATGAAATTTGCACTTTTCAAAAAGCAATACTGTAGTTTTATATTCTTCATGTTAGAGGAAAAAACAAATGCTGTTTATGAATGATACAAGATTTTTAGAGTACTTTGTACAGATATCAGTTCTGTAATCCACAGTTTGAGAATGCAATGGTATAAATTAAATGATGGCTCCATATATATATATATATATGTATGTATGATCTCAGACATTGTGATGAATATAACCTAAAAGAGAACAGTGTGAACATACAATGACATCGAAACCAGTAACATTGATAAAGAAGCAGCAGCCAGAAACCACTCATCTAATGGCTTACAAATATGAGAGATATCATTTGTAAACTGTACTGACACAGCTTGTCATAATCTATGAATTTTTCATATTAAGAGATTTCTTCATGCTGAAGAATAAATTAGTGAATAATTTCAAAGAATCAATGAATAATTATTTTGATTAAGTTAATAGATTAAAGATCAATAAATAAATTTAACTGAGTTTTTTTATTATTATAGTATATGTTTATAAGTTTTCTTTTTAAAAGATAACTAATTACATGTATCTGCCCTATGATAAAGGCTTTTAACTCTGTCATCTACTTAAAATAAGTTATAAGCTTTGATAATGTCTATCTTACACGTTAGAACAAAAGTAATACTAAAACTTGAAAATTTAATAAACATTTACATATTGACCATGTTAAATAGTTTATATGATAAATTATTGCTAGTATGATTTTTAAGATCACTATTACAGAAATAAAAATTTGTATTTGGGATGTGAGTAAATAACTTTTTAAAAATCTTTTAGGTTCTTTAGCAATATAATGTAAAAGACTGATTGGAAAATAAAATTTTAATTTTTTTATTGAATAGAACAACAAAATCACGTATATAACTCTTTTCCTAAAATATTTCTGTATATGTGAAGACATTAATTGAATAAATGTGCTTACATTGAATTGGTTTAGTACTTTTTTACTCTTAACACTTTACATTATTCTTTGCTACCAAGTGTGAGTATTATGTTTAATTAAATATTTTCAATTTTATTTAAAACAACAAGGATTATAAAAGTTAAATTATAATATAATATATTTTTATAAGTGTCTACTACTAATTCGAGTTTAATAAGTAGAAATTATTACTGTAAATTTTTTATATCATTATAAAAATTATAAAAATTTATTATTTTTTATAATGTGAAAAACTTTACATTGTCAGCGTGTGTCTATATATACAGATTCTAAAAGAATGAGTATTATTTTAATAATCATTTAAAAATATTAAATGTAAATAGTTGGTATAATTATAATTATTTGATAACTTCCCTTCTAAATAAAAAAGTTGTGTTATAAGTTATAATGGATTATCACTGATGAATACATGATAAACGTTTAATTTAATAATTAATATTAGATTAGAAGTTACAAAATTAATTTCTTAAAATGAGTGTGCGTTAATATATAACATGGGTTTGTCATATTCAAGTTATCTAATATTTAAATATTTATTTCATATTTTTAATATTTTTAATAAACAATAAATATATTTTATTATTATTGGCAGGTAATTAATATTATTTATATGAATTATTTTATTATTGTTTCTATTTTTATATTTTTTTCCTTTTATTTTAAAGTAAGGATAGTAGGATGCTTACATTACTTACTATATCTTAAAAAAAACATTCGTTTCTAGAAATTTAATTTAAGTTAAATTTTCCAATTTTAATATTATAAAATTCTATCTAGGCCAATTAAATTTATTAGTTTTCTTTGTATAACTTATTTTTTTATCATTTTAAGTTCTTAATTATTCGTTCACCTTCAAGATACTTATCCAAAATGATAAATTTGTGACCACGTTTTTTTTATACTGACTGCATATTTAATATTTAATAGATAAATTAAAAAGAAAGTATATCGACATATGCATAAAAGCAATATTTTTTTTACTTTTTATACTTAGTTATTAATTTATAAATATAATGGATTATTTTCAATTTAATTATATTTATAAAATTATTAATTATAATTATTTTTATCCGAGAAATAAAAAGTAATGTAAACTAATTTACAAAAGATTATATTACATTTATTCAAATTAATATTATTTAATTATGAAATTTATATAATAAATAAATTTAATATAATTTTTTTATTAAATTATTAATTTCATTAACTTTTACTACATCTATTCAATAACTATTATTAAATTTAAGATGATTAATTTTCTTTTTAAATCCTCTTTATGTAACACTGTGTTTGGATGTCCTATCCATGAATATTTGCAGGCGGAGATAGAAAAGTTACTATTTTCGTTTGGTTGATTAATTTGAGTGAAAATTGTTAAAAAAAAAATGGAGAGAGACTGAAAGGGTGCTTCCTAAGTGAAGAAAATAGAAAAAAGATAGTAATCAAAATCGATTATATCATAATACATAATCGATTATGGATAAACACGTATAATTAATTATTCATCTTTTATTATATTATTTATTATTTAATATTATTAAATTTTAATTATAACAATTTAAATATTTTAAAATTAAAATGAAAAAATTAAACTTTATTTAAATATTACAAGATAATTTTTATTATTAATTTTTTATTATATTCTATAGCTAAGAATAAATGGTATAATAAATGTATTCTATTTCATTGATTTAGATTGATATTAATTTTTTTTAATTACTCTATTTAATTTGATATTAATTATTTTTATTTTTTCTTTTAAAATTAATATAAAAAAATAAATTAAATTGTATAATTATATACATATTATATGTTATTATAAATATAATATTAACTTATTTTGTCAAAAAATATATCTATAATTAAATTTAGAAAAAACCAAAATAAAATAATAATTAAAAAAAAGGTTTAAGACAATAAAAATTACTTAAGTTATATTTTATTATAATTTTTACAATTATACATTGTTAAAGGAGAGGTGTATTCAATTTTGTTTTCCTTTCTTTATAACATCTTTATTTTTTAATAATTTTAAAACAACTTACTCTCTCATATTAACTATTAAAGTTATAAAAGATAATTAGTAACATAAAATTAAAGTTATTTTTTAAAATTATCTATTAAATTTTGTAAAATATTTTTATATAATTTTTAATTAATTATTTAAATATATTAAATTTAAAATATTTTTAATATAATTTGAAATTCTATAAAATAAAGCTTCATAATTATTTTTTTAATTCATCTTTATCTTTAATTTTTATATGACAAAAAATTTAAATTTTTTTAATTTATTATTTATATATTTATATACTTATATATGTGTATTTAAATAAAGTATTACAATCAATAATATATAAATAATTTATTATAGAATACAATTATTTATTATTTTTTTCAGTCACATTAATCATGTATACTAATTTACTCAAACTTATAATTTTTTTTACCATCGTTACAATACATTCTAAAATCTAAGTTTAAAAAAGTATATGAATATATATTTTCTTTTTCATTAAATATAAAAAGAAAAAAGTAGAAAAAAAAGAAAGGAAACTGATATTTTAAAAAACTATTTCTTTTTCATTTATCTCTATAATAAATAAACATACGAATTATATTATTATTTAATTTTAATTTATTTATTTATTATTTTTTAAAATAACAAATTTCTTTTATTTTGAGGTGACTATGCTTGAATTGGTGTGAGACCTCAAAGAACTTTCAGTAGGTATAGGTATAGTAACTTGCGTCATTATGATTGACTATTTTTATTTTTTTTCTCGTTACATTGAATAAGTTTTTACTCTAACCTACTTTTTATCTGAAATGTTACTTTTATGTTAACCTGAAAAAGTTTTTATCTTTATTAAGTTAAAATTATTAATTTTAATAACTACTTCTTGAACTATCCTTCTACCTATCAATATTAAATATTCATAAATTTGAATATATAAATAATTCCAAAATTTAAGATTTATGATAGGAATAATTCATATCAAAAGAAAATAATCTTTATATTTTTTTTAAGTATTGAAATTTTTAAAATATTTTCTATTAATCTATAATTTCTTTTTAACAAATTTTTATATAAATTTTAAAGTTTAAATAATATCAATGTTTCTTTATTAATTACATTCTTACTATTTTTATCTAATTTTAACTAGTTTATATATATATATATATATATATATATATATATATATAACATAAAGTAAAATTAAAATATTTTCTAATCAAGAAATTGTTATATATTTTAAGTTTTATACAAATTTTAAAAGCACAAAAATAATAAAAAACAATTATTTAAAAGTAGATTTTTTTATATTTTTTCTTACAATTTAGAAAATATATAATTAATTATTTTTTTATCTATTAATCAATATTATTATCAAAATATTTCAATATTATTATAATTTAATTTATAATATTATAATATTTTTTATTAATAATAATATATTATCATTTCAAATATATTTTAAGAATAAGAAAATAAATAACATTCATATCATATTATAAAATTCATATCCAATTTAGTAATAATACATTTAAAAGTATTTTTAATTATTATCATTTAAATAAATTTTTTTAATTAAAATAAAAATATTCAAATATGAATTAAGTTTAAAAAGTTAAATTCAACATAATTTTAACTTTTTTTTAACTATAATCCAATTAACACTTTTTTTTAAACAAATAAACATATTATATTTCACTTTTTTTTCACACATGTTTTTGCATTTTTTCTTTTCATGCAACCTAACATGGGCTAAAAGAGACATGAATCATACTTTATCAGAAAATTAATGCTGCTTAAAGGTAACTGACCCAAGTTCTACAACTAAAACTAGAACAAGGATTGCTGAACTATGAAGCAGTGTGAACATTTTGCTCACTCTGAAGCAGTGTGAACATTTTGCTCACTCTGATGCTCCTCAACTTGGATTCCACTGCCTCCTACTCTTGCTGCTTCCTCAACTTGGACTCCACTGCCTCCTCCTACTCTTGCTGCTGCCCTTTTTGCCTGGACAACCACCAAACAATCAAATTTAAAAGATAATACTAACTGACCAATTCATTAAGATTAAGAAAATTAATTAGTTCATTAATAACATTAAATTTATCTTAAATTATTTCTTTGTATGGCAAATAATCTCAGGTTACTTAGAATTTGAAAAAAAAAACAGTTAATATACATTTTCCTTTCTTAATTTTTTGAAGTATGATATAGGTCTATTTTTAACTGATTTGAAGTTGGAACATATGTGTGTGACATCACAACAACTTTAGGAAGAGGCTAAAAACTAAGTTGGAGCACATTCGAAAGAGATCTAGGATCACATTTCCCAAAACAGAGTTCCACAAGAATGTCCAAATCAAGCACAAAATCTGAATATCATGAGCTTCATGGTCTTATAATAGAGGTAGCTTGGATCATATCTTGATGAAGGAAATCAAAATTTCTACACAAAGAACACAATTTATGATGTGACAACCTCATTGCAAAGGCCTTAGCCTCCAATCTAGTGTTTTATTCAATATCTAAACACATAGAAGTGGATGTACACCATATCACAGATCAAGTGCTGAATAATCATGCAACAGTTGCTCACGTTTCTACATATTAGACCAAAATGCAGATTGTCTTACTAAAACACTGATCTACTCATGATTCAACCGGCTACAAGAGAAGCTAGCAGTGGAAGCTTGAGGGGGAAAGTTCAGGAATAAATAACAGATGATAAGATTTAAGAGGTAGTCATATCTATCTAAAGCTGTTGCAAACTTTCATCTTTTAGGTGTATGTTTCAGATTGTTCTCCTTTATCTTGTCTCATTCCTTAACTCTATCTTTTCTAACCGTAAGATGTTACCAATGAGAATGCATCCAATATTTTTCTCTATCATATTTCTATCTCTGATAGTACCCAGAACTGATAACAAAACTGAGTTGAAGATAGAACAACTTACTTCTTTCTCCCAATTGGCGCGCAAGGTGACCAGAAGAAAACACACCACTTGCACAATAAGAGCTAATACGATCCCCAAAAATAGCCCCTGTACTCATGAAGAATCGACATATTGATATTTACTAGTTTGAGTTTTTAATAAATTACACAATGCTATTAGTTTCAGCTGCAAACCAGATTCTGAAGGATGTTAATATTTACTAAAAGAACTTTTCTCAAAAGTTAAATGGTTAATTTTACCTGTCCTTTCATGTGTAATACAAAAGCTGTGACAACGGAAAAAGGAACGCCCAGAAAATAATAAGATCCTAGATTGATAATTGCACCAAGTTTCTGCCAACCACATCCTCTGGCAACACCTGTTCACAATCAAGGAATTAGAAAAGTTCACATTCTATAATTTGTTTCAATTCAATGTAAACTGTAAAAGTCTAGATCGCTTTACATGAGATTGAGTTAGTAATATGATAGTAAAAGAAGAGAAATGATGGAATTGGATGACTTACTTTGTTTTCTTGAAATCAATTTAATCAATTCCTAAATATTCAATCAACTGGGAAAGGGAAAAATGGAATTTTTGAACCTCATCATTGAATGAATTTATTCAATAATACCTTGAAATGCTGTTTGAATTGAATCTATGAAGGCAGAACTTGCAACAATTGGCATCATGGAAGCGACATATGTGAGCACTTCATGCACATTGGTAAAAGCACGTCCCCAAACTTTCCATAAAGACATGAGGAGAGAAAACTCTATAATCCCCACCAAAAAGGCCAGGAACATGGTGACTTTAACAGCTAAATATGCAGCTTTTGGACTACCAGCCCCTAATTCATTTGAGATCCTTGTACTGTTTAAGAGGAAACATGTAATTGGACTAGTTATGGTCAATAATAAGCAAAATGTGATAGCATCATTACATAAGGTAATAGCATATACACATTTTTTAACATGTTTTCAAAACTAATGAATAGGATGTAAACATTGCAGTTATGCAAGAGAGACTAACCTTCCAGCAGCACTAAGTCCAAATGGTACCATCCAAAATATACCAGATGTATTAAGACTGGAATGAAAAAAGAAGTAAAGTTGGTCATTAAGAAGGGAAGAAAGTGGGGTTTCAATTGAGAAAGATAAAATATAATTGCACATTCTATTCAGTATCTGGCACAGACAGTAGCTTAGCTCCTAAGATATCAACAGAAAAACTGACCATATAGAAAGAACTGAAGTTTGCAATTTCGCATTAGCAAGAGCACCGGACAAGATCACAATTATTTCAAACGTCCATGATTCTAAGCTGCAACATAATGAAACAATAGAAGCAGCAATTAGAATATCTCAGCATTAGTCATTCACATTACGAGTCACAAGGAAAAAGAAACAAGTTCTTACAAGTAAGATTAAAATAACTGTACATTTTAATCCTCCAAAAATATATATTTCTCAGTCACATAACTTGATACTCAGATGACTGAAGATATTGATTTTGTGCTTCAAGAACCAAATTGATGACAAAATCTTGACATATGTGGACTAATTTGTGTGCATCTTTAAAATAACTCGTGTATCTTTAAAATAGACAGATGAAAATTTACTCATTAACTATGTTGGTAGCAATGCAAGTTGTTATATTCCATGGAAGAAAGTTATGGTTCAGAAAACAATATCATACCACACCATGAGTGCTGAAGGAAAAGCAAGTCTGAGAAAATTTGGGATGTTATGCAGTGATTCCTTAGAGAAACCAGTCCAAGTTGCTTTGCATGAAGGGGAGAATCGTATGTAAAGTGCAAGGATTATGGTATTAAACCAATTTGAAATGCAAATTGCAATGGCAGATCCTTTGATGCCAAGCTCGAATTTTAGGATAAAAGCCCAACAGAGAAGCAAGTGCAGCAAGCTAGTAAGGCCAGTGGCTATCACCATAGGAAAGACTATGTTTTGGGTTTGTAGGAACTTAGTAATGCACCGAAGAAGACCATTGGCTGAAAGACTTGGGATCAAATATCTGGCATATAGTTGAGCTTGTGCTGCAACTTCTTTGTTCTGACGAAGAAGAACTAGAATAGGCCCTAAGTATACCCAGACAATGCACACAGGTATACTAACAATGATGAGAACCAACATGGCTCCTTGAGTGTGCACACCAAGCATGTGGTACTGCTTTGCTCCAAATGATTGACCACAAAATGTGTCCAGTGCACTTGACATGCCCATCTAAATAAAGTGAACCATCAACCTTAGTCAAAAAGATTAACAAATATATATGAGAAGCAAAAAAGTCCATAATAATGATAATAGACTATATAAAACATGTGATTATTTGAACTTATACATTTATATTGTGTTTTATTTTTAATATAATGAAATTAAAATATTATATTTTTTACAAGATTAAATTGGACTTTAATTTGATCTTGTTGAAATATTAAATCCTAAATCAACTCAATGCATGCACATCAACCAAATTTATTATTCTTCTTTTTGAAGAAAAGAAATCAACCAGAGAGACAACCTTAATAATTGTGCACAACAAAATACCAATGAGATGTTTGAGTTGTCAACCATACCAACCTAGAAATCAGACATTCTTATCACCATTCAAGAAGGCATTAATTACATAGCAGTGATGTTTTCACAAACCATTTTGAAAATGCAATCAATTAATAATTCTATTTTATTCATTCTTTTATCTTTCTTCTTATATTATTTTCAAAATAATTCTTTCACAACAATCTATATAATCAGTTCATAGTTGTAATAAATAATATATCTTATTATATTATTTATTATTGTGATACTCTCATCTTTATTTTATATTAGTTTATTATAATTCTCAACTGGTTATATCAATGGTTAAAAAATCATTTTAAAAATAATATAATAATAAAGATAAAAAAATGATGAATAAAATAAAATTGTTAATTGATTATATTTTAAAAATAGATTGTCAAAACATATTTTTTTATTGAGTTCATACCTACCTAAAATTTACTGTAGAGGATTGAATAATAATGTTTTACTAGATTTTTTCCTCTTTATTTTTGTAGCGGAGATTTTTTTTTAAATTTAAAACAAGTTGAAATAAAAAAATGACAAGAATTTGTTAAAATTAAAAAAAAAATATATCTTCTATTTACCTAAAAAGTTCTTAAACAACATTTAAAAGAATCCGAGAGAAATATGAAAAGTAACCTCAAATAAATTCAAACTCACATTCATGAAGTGCAAGGAAGTTCATACCAGATTCTAAGCAACTTGTAAATCCACATTTGCAGAAAGAACTTGTGATGGTTTTCATCAACTTGTTGTTAACACATG
Source organism: Lablab purpureus (assembly GCA_030347555.1). NCBI lineage: Eukaryota > Viridiplantae > Streptophyta > Magnoliopsida > Fabales > Fabaceae > Lablab > Lablab purpureus. The sequence continues at coordinate 2,348,077 of CM059257.1, read as the reverse complement.
TATATTAAGATGATAATCTGATATGTCAAATGATATTCAACATATGACACCTCAAGCAAAAAGAACTAGAGGGTCTGTCATAAACTTCGTGCATTAATACTTTTCCTCTTATCTAACAATGAAATCTGTAACCTAGTTTTAAATTTTTCTTGTTTGAGAAAGACAGGTCTTTGAGGAGTTATAAATTAAAGATGGTGGCTGAGAAAGACTTCCATATATGATATATATGCAGAGTAATTAACATGCAATTGTAGATCTCATCTCACACATTCTGTAACAAGTTGGTGATTATAAAACAGAGAAAATGGTGTGAACTTACCATGACATTGAAACCAGTAGCATTGACAATGGAAGTAGACAGAGATACAGCAGCCAGAAGCAACTCACTCAAATGGCCTACAAACATGAGAGATATCAGCTGCAAACTGTACTGAAACACACACACAAATACCATAGGCCCTGCCAGCCATAGTTGTTTCTTTGCTTCTTCTGTTGTCTCCTTTCTCCATAATCCCATTTTCTCTTCCTCAACTCTCTCACACAACAACAATAAGACAACCTTCGCCAAACAAGATTATATAGAGAATCCTCTTATGCTCAGAAATTAATAAATATTTCATTTTATTAAATTCTGATATAAATACATTAATAGCATATTATGTATTTTTAGAACTCTGTACAACTTTAATGATTAAAAATAATAAATAAATCCCAACATGTGTTGATTCTCTAAGGTAGATTGCAGATTTTACTATAAAGTTTTGTTGAGATAGTGATAGCCTTTTGTTCTTAAAGGTCTTAAAGTCATTTAAATCTAAACTTCTGTAAAAGATAAAAAGAAGCAATAAATGTTTTCTTGACTAAATTTATTAGAAGAAAACGTCATACATTAAATGCTATACGTTTTCTATTTGAAAGCTTTAAATTTAGCAAGGTATCTTCAGAAACTTTTTGAAAATAAATAAAAAATAAGGTTATTTGCATGGAAACGTGGCTTTATAACTCTGATATATGTGTAAACGCGGCGTTGACCTAGTTGAGTTCTAATATGAATAAATTTAATATAATTTCTTATAATTTTCATAATCAACATAATGTTCTACCAAAAATATATATATATATATATATATATATATATCATATCACAAATATTTTTTTAATTCAATATATTAGAGACTCCCACTCACAATATTGTGACAATAATTTTAATTTAATAAATTTTGAACAATTATGAATTAGTACCCCACAATTATTAGTGTATAATATAATAATTACTACATTATTCCATCAAATGATTGATTTACTTTGAAAATTTTATTTATAAGTTTGTTTAAAGAATATTTATATTTTTTTCCCCTTTTGATTCAATGTTGTAAACTACTTTTAACAAGTTATCTTACATGATAAAGTAATTATTAAATGTTTTAAGAAAATTCAACAAGTTGTATTACAAGTTATGATGTTATTATTAAATTTTTTAAACTTTTTTCAACAAAATATAATGTTATTATTAAATGTTTTAAACTATTTTAATCAATTTATACTATTTATAATGTTATTATTATAAATGTTTAAAAGTATTTTAAACAAGGTAAGTTATAATGATATTATTAAATGTTTTGAAGTATTTTAAACAAGTTATAATGTTATTATTATATCACAAGCTATATTACAAGTTATAAGCTATTATTTAACATTTTTAACTATTTTAAATGGAAAAAGTAAAATTTACTCTAAATATTTGCTTTACTATTATTTCATTATAGGTTTTCATATAATAAGATAAATAATTTTTTAAATTGTTAATTTATAGGCTATATTGTATTAATTAGACTTTATTAATAAATAATGTATTATATGGTAGATCATATTTAGAAAATCTTATATTTCATTTAATACTTATGATGAAGTGAAATGAACATTTTAGAATCATTTATGTAAATAAAAAAAATTGAAAAAGAAAACTTATCATGAAAGCATATATATGAAATAGAAATACTAAATGACAAAAAACAATTATAAAATCAAGGTTGTCCTTAAATATTGGAAATATAATCGAATTTTTATTGGACTTCGATGGGACCAAATTTGTGGGACAGAGAGATTTATATGATTGGATATGGTGACCTAGAGAAGGGCAAAAAATGAGACATTGAATATCATGCAAGTCAAGATAAGAAAATTGAAAAAACAACCATTCACTAAATATTAGATTTCATATAATTGGCTTAAGCTTGGTCCTTTAGCTTGTCAGGACCTATATGAATGTGACCATATATATGTCTATATGAATTGGGACACAAATATATAAATAACTTTGTTACTTTATTTACAATATAATTTTAATAAATTTACAAAAATTCCAAATTAATCAACAAACTTATATTATATTAATGAGAATGAATCATTTCGTGTCTTTAAATTTATTTTAAAAAAATTGAATGATAATTATATAAAAAATAAATATTTTATTTTATTTTTATTTTAAAATACAACTACAATAAGAATATAAAATATGAATATAAAAAATAAAATTCTCATTATATATTGTTATAAATTTATATTATTTAAATTTTTCTTTTAAAATATATTAAAATATGAAAATATAAAAAGTAAATAAAATAATTCCTTTATATAATTATATATATCTAAATATAAGATATTAAAGTATATTATATTATGTTGTTTATTTTTATCTTTAATTAATATAAATGAAAATGAGTTGAAAATTATTTACATATGTATCTTCTTTACCATCCTTAATTTTCAGGTTGTTTATTAAAAAAAAATTATATAGTAAACTCTTAACAAAGCATATCTTAAAATTGGAGTTAAAGAGAAAATTAAAGTTGAAATGCGTTTAAGGATAAATAAAGATATTAGTGTGCAGAGGATTTTAATCTATGATTTGTCACAAAAATTAACAAACAAATACAAAAATTAATTTCTCCCTACATCTCTCACGTTTTCACATTTTTTTTATCTTTTAACTAACATTATAAAATACACTTTCATTTAATCTCTAGTGTCTCTTATATATTTTTATTATAAAAAAATATTAAAAAATGTCTCATTTTACCTAATATACATAATATTAAAAGAGAAAAACCAAAATTTTTAAGTGAAATGAAAACTATGTGTTATGCTCAAGCACCAATAGGGTCCTTCAAGGGAAGGTGTAACGACCCAATAAATCGCTACTTTTATTATACTTAGTATGCAAATGTAACTTGTATTAACTTTGTATTTGTATTCAATACAAAAGGGAATCTCTACTAGTACAAAATTATATTATAAGAAATAAAAACATATATAAATATATGCATATAACTATTACTTCATCTTCTAATATAATCTTGGGACTCCGAAGCATCCCGCTCACCTATTAAGATATCTGCTCCCGTGTAGCAAAACACGATCATCGCAGGCTAAACAATCGGCAATTGTAGGGTAAGCTAATCATTCAAAAATATAACAACTAAGAATAATAACACCATGTAGTATTCATCATCATATCATTTTCATGCACATTCATCATAGAACATACTTAAATGCTTTGAAATTTAATGCATCTTTAATAATTGAAAAGTAACAACACAAATTATATTATCATGTAATACACATACTCACAACATTCTCATGCACATTCAACATGTCCTAAAAGAAACACGGCTACTATGCCCGAACTCAGAGACTAACACCTGTGGGTCACATTGTGTTCGGCTACTGTACCGACACAATAACACTCTGACCACCCTACCCACAGGGTAGAACTACTGTCAACCCTACTCTGGCCCTGACCTACCTCAATGTAGCCTCAGAGCAGGTCTTCAGCATCCCCCCATCGGCTCCTCACCACCTGACATCTTAGTCTACGTGACTGGGACTACCAGTGGAACCTGGGATCTCATTGAATCCGCTCTAGCATAGCTCACCACCTAAAATGCAAGTTGTACCTATGCCCGAACTCAGAGATTAACACCTGTGGGTCACATTGTGATCGGCTACTGTACCGGCACAATAACACTCTGACCACCCTACCCACAAGGTAGGACTACTGTCAACCCTACTCTGGCACTGACCTACCTCAATGTAGCCTCAGAGCAAGTCTTTAGCATCCCCCCATCGGCTCCTCACCACCTGGCATCTTAGTCTACGTGACTGGGACTACCAGTGGAACCTGGGATCTCATTGAATCCGCTCTAGCCTCACCACCTAAAATGCAAGTTGTACCTATGCCCAAACTCAGAGACTAACACCTATGGGTCACATTGTGATCGGCTATTGTACCGGCACAATAACACTCTGACCACCCTACCCACAAGGTAGGACTACTGTCAACCCTACTCTGGCACTGGCCTACCTCAATGTAGCCTCAGAGCAAGTCTTTAGCATCCCCCCATCGGCTCCTCACCACCTGACATCTTAGTCTACGTGACTGGGACTACCAGTGGAACCTGGGATCTCATTGAATCCGCTCTAGCATAGCTCACCACCTAAAATGCAAGTTGTACCTATGCCCGAACTCAGAGACTAACACATGTGGGTCACATTGTGATCGGCTACTGTACCGGCACAATAACACTCTGACCACCCTACCCACAAGGTAGGACTACTGTCAACCCTACTCTGGCACTGGCCTACCTCAATGTAGCCTCAGAGCAAGTCTTTAGCATCCCCCCATCGGCTCCTCACCACCTGACATCTTAGTCTACGTGACTGGGACTACCAAGTGGAACCTGGGATCTCATTGAATCCGCTCTAGCATAGCTCACCACCTAAAATGCAAGTTGTACCTCCCCGGGTATCAACACATATCAGTAGATTATGGGCACCAACCCCAAGCTCTACTCGGCCTCACACAAACATACCGGTAGATTATGGGTACCAACCCCAGGCTCTACTCGGCCTCGCACAACATATCGGTAGATTATGGGCACCAACCTCAGGCTCTACTCGGCCCCACACAAACATATCGGTAGATTATGGGCACCAACCCCAGGCTCTACTCGGCCCCACACAAACATATCGGTAGATTATGGGCACCAACCCCAGGCTCTACTCGGCCCCACACACAAACATATCGGTAGATTATGGACACCAACCCCAGGCTCTACTCGGCCCCACACACAAACATATCGGTAGATTATGGGCACCAACCCCAGGCTCTACTCGGCCTCACACAAACATATCGGTAGATTATGGGCACCAACCCCAGGCTCTACTCGACCCCACACACAAACATATCGGTAGATTATGGGCACCAACCCCAGGCTTTACTCGGTCCCACACAAACATATCGGTAGATTATGAGCACCAACCCCAGGCTCTACTCGGCCCCACACACAAACATATCGGTAGATTATGGGCACCAACCCCAGGCTCTACTCTGCCCCACACACAAACATATCGGTAGATTATGGGCACCAACCCCAGGCTCTACTCTACTCCACACAAAACATCATAGGTCATACATAACCAATCAATTTTTCTCAATTTTATTTAGAGATAATAATCTAAATTTATAAACAATAATAGGATCGAGACCAAAACCCTCCATGGAAAGAAACTTTCGTTTTCTACCCCTCAAACAAATTTTCCATTTTACTGATTGTCAACAAACATCCAAATATCAACTTAAACATCATAAACAATACAAAAACAAGGTTTTTCACACATTACACTCAATACAACAATAATATACAAAACATACTAATTATATATATATATATATAACATTAATTTTCTTAATATCAATTTATATATTCTTGAACATTAACTTCCCTAACCTAGATTTTTGTTTATTCCTTGCTCGGATGGAAAATTGCAATTCTAATCCTTAGCTCATCTTTTATCTCAAAATCCTGGATAACATCTCCCCAAAAAGAGAATTGATTGAGAAAAATCTTCAAAAACTATAAACTTTCCAAAAGAAAATTCTCAAGAATAAACAGACTTAGACTTACCCGTTCACAGAACTAATCGGGTAGAACTCTTTCTTACATTGTTAGCCTCCTATTGCTTCTTCTGGATCTAGAAACCATTAGGATTTCGAGTATCTAAACCTTAGGGAGAGTGTAGAGAGGGAATAGAGAGAATAGAAAGAATAGAGGTAGAGAGAATAGAAAGAATAGAGGTAAAGAGAATAGAAAGAATAGAGGTAGAGAGAATAGAGGTATGTGAAAACAAACTACCCAACTAGCCCCTTTTTATTTTATATTGTATTATCTTTATAATCTGACATCTTTATAATATATAATATATAAAATCTTTATAATCTCATATCTGTATAATCAAATATCTTTATAACTGAATATTTTTATAACTAAATATCTTTATAATCTAATATTTTTATAACTCGAACATCTTTATAATATAATATCTTTATGATATAATATTTTTATCACATAATATCTTTATAATATAATATTTTTATAACATAATATCTTTATAATATAATATTTTTATAACTAAAATATCTTTATTACTAAATATCTTTATAATATAATATGTTTATATTCTAATATCTTTATAATTTAAAATATTGGATGTTACAGAAAGACTATTATCAAATATTAAATTCATTTTTTTGAATATATATTAATTAATTTATTTTTGTTTTTAAAGAGTGAGATATAGTAAAAATAATAATTGAAGAGTAAATATATATTTAAAATTTAATTAATTAATTAATTAATTAAAATAAGATATGGATAAGGACAATTGACAAATAGCCAGTTTAATTATACTAATGTCAATTATTTTTTTTAAAATAATATAATTGTTCATTACTGACAATAAAGAAAAATAATAACAACACTTTCCTTTTGTTGTGAGACTATGAATCTATAGGTACTTTCCTTTTACGTACTAAATAAGTAAAAAAAATTACACTAAAAATTGTTTTTATAAATAATTAGCATCATTAAATATAATTAATGTTTAACCATTTCATTTTGGTCACTTTGGCATCTCAAAATATCTTACATTAGTGACATTATGATCCAAAGTTGAAATATGAAAAAAAATTAAACAACTTAACAACATATTTAATAAAAATGTTTGACACAGTTGTTAAAAATTGTTAAAGAATTAATTAAAATAAAATAATATGGTACAAAAATTGTTTAATTATATAACTTCTTAAATTAATAAACAATTTTCACATTAGGGATACCTTAAAAGAAAGCCATGAAAACAACAACTCCAATTAAAAATATTTACCATAATAATTTAAGAAAAATTAGAAAAACATTGCATAAGAAGTAATTTACTTTACTTTGTATATGACTTTTAAGTCTATCATTATATCTTATTTAGAAATTAGTGATCAAATATGATCTTAAATTAATATTTTTTCTCATTGGTAAAAATTATCATGTATATCAAAGTGCAACAATTTTTAATGTATATGTTTAGTAAAATATTTCTTTATATATACATGCTAATGCTGTAGTGCCTTTATGAAGTGGAATCCATTAAATCTTTTAAAAAATTATTTTAAAATTTAGATTTTTAACAATATTATAGACTTCTCCTTTTTTAGCTAACTAACTATCAATATCATGAATCTTCTTTTTTATATATTATATTATTTTTAGCTAATATAAAACTTAAATTTATACTTAGTAAGATTCTTAAAAATTATGACAAAAAAGTATTTTTAGTATAAATTTTAAGGATTATAAACAAAACTTTATAACAAAGTTCAGTATTATACCAGATTTTATAACTACATTGTTAAATTGTTATAATTTAATTAATTACTAAATTTACTAGGAGAAAACTAAGGACACTAGTATAAGTTTGCAATTCATTGGAAATAAAAGATAATTTTAAAAATATGTTTATAAAATATTTATCAATATAGATTCAAACATAGTTTTGGAGATTATTAATTTCTCATTTAAAAATAAAATTGTGATATAGAGAAATATATCATAATTTAGAATTAAGGTAGAAAAATCTAAAATTAACTCTAAATCAAGTCATCTAAAAAAAAGTAGAAAAAATTATTTACTAAATTATCTGTCAGACCATTTAGTTGTATTATACCTAAATAATAGATAGTATGAAATTTTTTCTATTAGAATGTATGTAGAATATTTAATATTATATATATATTATACGTAATTTTAGTATATATGATTTAATATTATTATTTAATATAATATATTTTCTTTCTATTCTTGTTATTCTCTTACTTATATTATTATTAGTTGAAATATATCAAGATTTACTAACAAAGTAGTTTTATAATTTCAAATTAACATTCTGCTTGAAGTTCAAATTAACCAGCGATGTATAAACTGTTAATATTTTTCTGAGCTGATAAGACTCATATTATGACATTAAATAATTTATATAGTAAATTTTTTATTTATTATAACATTTAATTATATAAAAAGTATGTGACAATTTACATGTAGCCACCTAACAAAGTGTTTGTTTTTTCTTACTGTTAAATTTACTATAATTTCTTTCAGTGATACAGAATTACTAAATAGCAATAACAATGTAAAACTACCAAAAGTGTCATTGTTTAAAATATTATCAATTAACTATTATTATGTCATCTTTTCGTTGAGATACAAATATTTATTCGTTTTATGTCATAAAAATTATTCATTTTTTTTAAATCAAACATCAAACATTTTCTCCAAGGGAAAAATTTTATATGTAGAAAACCTAAAAAAAAATCGTTCTTATTTTCAAATGGAAAAAGTGCTCATACTTCAGTTTTGAATGTGAAAGAATAATTGAAAACTAGTGCATGAAGTTCAAGAAAAAAATAAAATTTGAATTAAATTATGAAAAATGGGAGTAGAGAAAAACAATAAATAAGAAAAGATATGAAAAGTAAGTTAATTCAAGTTTTGATATTAAAAAACTATTATTTTTATTATTATATTAGTAATGTATAAAATATAAAATTGATTACTAATTAAATTATAAATTTTATTTAAGAAGTAATCAAAACTTTATTAGTCAATGTTAAAAATAAATATAAATTTTAATTTACAAACTAATTTAATCATTATTGTATAAAAATTAATTTTTTAAAATAATAATCACACAAATATATAATTTATATTATAATAAAAATTATTTTAAATGCTAATAATTTTTAATTTATAAAATAATTTTTAAATTTAATTATTACAATGATTAATTATTTTTATTTTTAAATTAATTTATATTTAATGAATATTTTTATGGTAAAAAAATATAAAAATAGAAAATAAATAATTATTAATAATTTATTTATTATTTTTAATATTATTATTTGTAATTATTTATTATTATTATTATTATTATAAGATAGGAAAAAAAAATAATATCTATAATCAATGAGTAACTCATATATGACTTACCTATAAATGCATATAATATTTTAATCAATGAGTAACTCATAAATAACTTGATTTTTGTTTATTTTGATATTGATTCTTCACTTTAAGACTTTTAAAGAAATTATTATCATCCACAGAAACATTCCTTTTTGTGGAAGAGAAAACTGGAACCAACAGAACCAAAAGGAAAAAGAAAGAGTAGCAGAAGAGAAAAGAAATATTGGAATGCGCATAAACTTTTTAATCAAATCGATGTTATTCTGTCTTGTGGGTGACTGACTGACGTTACATGTGGCACCATGAACATCGTCACTTCTGAGAAACAGGTTTCAACTGGTAGAAAGAGAGAAAATGGAAGACAATAAAATGAATGAAAAAAGTTATTCAATAATAGTATACGATATTAATTTATCTTTTTTTTTTCACTTTTATATTTTTATTTTATTTTTAATATATTTCAATTTATAGTATATATAAAAAATAGACCATTGTATTTTTTTGTACTTTGCTTTTTATGATAATAATAATGATAATAACTAGATTTAATATTAATAGATGAGTATATGTCATAAAATGAAGATTTATTAAGAAATAGGTGAATGTGCAATAAGTTATCCCACTATATGTAAGTAGTAAGTTTGGGATAAGATTGAGAAAAAAATTAGATGATAGGATATATTTTTGATATATAATATATGTTTGTATCTGATTTATATTTTGATATTTTAATATTTTGATATTTATATATAATATATATATATATTGATATTTTAGTATATGCATATAATATATGGTTGGAATAAATAACACTTTTTTTTATCATGATTACATTACTCTTCATGAATCATAAACATAAGTAGAACTAGATAACACTTGGAACTAACCTTGCTGGGTATCATCCAAAATAGACCAGTTGTATTAAAGCTGGGGGTGAGAGAAGTGCAGTTGGTGACTTATAATAATGCAGAAAAATGGTGCATCCAAAAGTGAAAGATCTATGTAATGGCATGTTATATAAGAAATTGAGGGATGTTGCGCAAGGATTCCCTTGAGAAACCAGTCCAAGTACTTTTGCAGGTTGAGGAGAAGTGGATGTTCTTCTTCTTTGGTGACTTGTGCTTCTCTGTTATAGGCTTCACTGATGCACAAAAGATTTTTGAAATCCTTTTGTTTAAAGGCTATCATCTAAATGTCTGTACATACACTGTTATGATCAATGGCCTTTGTAATGAGGGCTTGGATGAAGCATTGACCTTGTTCTCACTAATGGAAGACAATGGTTCCATGCCAGATGCTGTAACATGAAAACAGTAACATCTATATTAGTGGTGTTCATTGTCAGAACACCAATAATGTAAAATTACGACATCTTCGGAATCAACAAACTATTGATACCATATTAGATTTAGAATATTGTGTGTGATGCAAAATCTTAAACACACTGTTGTTTTATACATACATGGGTAGATTAGTTTGATAAATGTGAATCAAACTAAGAGTTATATGTTGTATACGTTACATGTGCTGAATGTTAATTTAATTAGTGAGAACCTTGTTGATCATCATTCCGATAATGTAAGGTGAAATCATCATAAAAATTTATCCTTCTTAATCACAGGTTGTGGCATGCTTACTATTGTGAGGAAAATTAGTCAAAAAAAGTTTTTACGGAAAAAAATCAATTTTTTTAATACAAATTTACTCAAGAATTTCTTAGAGATTGATTAATGTTTTATATTTAATAAATGGAAGGTGCAATCATCATAAAAAAAATGTAATCATAATTCTATTAACATTATGTTTGCCAACAAGTATTTTATCTCATTAAACTTATATTTTTTTTATTGTGACCCCTGAACTTATATTTTATTATAATCATATATTTTTTATCCTACCATAACATATACTATCAGTACATATAATGATTTTTTTAAATAAATCTTTTCATAAATTTAATTCCTTTGATGAACATATCTTATCTTTATTTATCCAACTAGACATATTTACTATATCATTATCAAAATTCAATTTTCAATAATTTTATAAGTTAATGATAGATTTCCATATGAAAAAACAAAGTTAACAAACATTAGTCATTCATTGATTTCTATTTAGACTTTTAAATATATTAAAACATTTAATTAATTAATTTTATAACATAATAAAATTAAAATATTATTATATAATTAATAATAATAATAATAATAATTTAAAAATATTTAAGATTATTTAATAAAAAATTAAAAACACTAAAATTTTCTTAAATAGACTTAAAATAATTTTATTATTTTTATACAATAAAATAAAATCATAACCATACAAATTTATTTAAGTAGTAAATACATAACTTCATAATAAAACTTAATTACCTGTGACAGAGGAAAAAAAATATCCTTAGGCCTCTTATCCTCTTATAAGTAAATATTAAAAGAAGAGGATTAAGACTTAAACTTTTAAATAGGACTGAATTGATTTAGGAGTTATTAATTATTTTAGCAGTTATTAGGTAATTGGGGGCAGCATAACTGCCTATTAGCAGTTAGTGGTAGAACAAAAATAGGAGAAAAAAGAGGAGGTGGGGTGATTTTTTATGTAAATGGGGTTTTCGGGGAAGGGAGAGACCAAACTCTCAAACATCTTTGGTGAAAACTTTGTACTCAAGTTCCACTGTAATTTTCAATTCCATATCAGTTCACTTCAATAATATTCTGTACCTATTCTTATATTCGTGGTGTCTATCATATTTCTTGAATTTAGAGTTGATTTGTATCATTTTATTTTAGTTCCTTCTTCATTTTTCTTTTGCAAAAAATTTGAATTTGTGTATGACATGAAGTTGAAAATACTGAAGTATTGATGTAAGTGTGTAATTTCAAATCCTTGTCGTCTTTTTGCAGTATACCCCGCAATTGATATTTGGAGCATTGTATGCATATTTGCAGAAATGTTCAGTAGGAAGCCCTTGTTTCTGAAAAATAATTGGATCTCTTAACTGATACTTCTGCTGAAACCATTTCACTAGACATAATAATCATTAATATTGAAAAATAATTATTTTTTATGGAATGTTGAAAAATAATAAAGAAAAACTACAAGGGAGTAAATAAAAATCATAAAAAATTGTTTTTTTTAATTAACATCAAAACATCCTTAATAGCAAGACATAGAAAAACAAAATTAAAATCACATATATCATTTACTTTCAATAGCCAATTGCATCATCTATTATCTTCCAACCACATAAAAATTGTATTGCTTTAATTTCACTCAAATAGAATTTACTCAGAATGTGCAACTGCAAAGATATTGCTCCTTCATGAGATTAAGTTTTCTGGTGTTACTGAATTAAAGACTCTATCTGTGGCTTTCCTTGCCTGGATGAGTTAAAAATAGAGGCATGTCAGTCTAGAAAGGACCAAAGCAAATGAGAAATAAATGATGCAAAGTTTTACCTGTTGCTCCCAATCAGTTCGAATAATAATGATCATTAAAGAACAGACTTGAACAATTAGTGCACATATGATCCCCAACCAGAGTCCCTACATGAAGCAATTACATTGTGAAACAAAATCAGATAGTTGCAATGTAAAATTGAACATCACACATCAATGTCAAGGTTATGATACAAAAGGATGAACTTTTTTTCACCTTCCCACCAACATGCAATACAAAAGCCAACACAATCGCTGATGGAATTCCAACTAAATAGTATGATCCCAGATTGACAAATGCACCAATTTTCTGCCACCCACATCCTCTAGCAGTGCCTGAATTATTGTTCACAAAGTGAAGAAAGATTGGCCACAAAATGTGATGTGCAATAAGTAAAATGTTGGTTCTAAAGAAAACTGGCCGCAAAATGAACTAATCCTGTTTAAGTCTCAACTGAAAGTATGTCTCACAAATTTAAGCAATATGCATTAAAAAATTTTAAAACTAAAGAAAATCAAATCTTATAATTGCTTGACTGAAAGCTCTAAATTAATATACTTATTTGTACTTTGTAGTCTGAATTCCTTTCCCATAGTAACCAGATGTCAATTGAGTGTTAGCTAACATTTAGGTGCAACATTATATTTTTTTTATCATTTTTTTTGTATTGGAAGTTTTCATATGCCTCTCAGTCTATAGCAGTGCTTCTGAGTCATAGTTCTGGTTCAGACAAGTAAGAGTAACGGAGAAGAAAAACCTGAAAGAACACATTGGAGTCCATCCAGAAAGTTAGATGCTGCCAGAATTGGAAACATAATTGCTACATATTTGACCACCTCTACTTCATTGCTATATGCATAGCCCCAGATGTTGCGTACAAGTATCATCACTGTTCCCATTAAGATGCCCTCAATAATGGCTATTACTAAGACAACACGTACTGCTAAACTTGCAATCCATGGACGACCAGCTCCAAGTTCATTTGAGACACGAATGCTGCAAGAATAATGCAAGAATTGATACGTAAAGGAAAATTTTTTAAGAAGCAAATTGAAAAGTGAACAAAATGTCTGACAGATGCATGTTTGAGTGAATTTCATAAGAAGTACCAACCTTACTGCTCCACTGAGTCCAAAAGAAATCATCCAAACAGCTGCAGCAGTGTTCAAGCTAGAAAAACAAAATCCAAGTGTGTGCAATAATGTCAAGTGTGTAATACTCACGGAAATAATCAAACATGTCTAGCAAATGCGAAAAACATCTCAAATATGAAACCAACCAGATGGAAAGAACTGATGTTTCCAACTTTGGATTTGGAAGAAGACCAGAAAGGAGAACCATCAATTCAAATGACCACATTTCCAAGCTGCCCACCATAATAATGGTTAAATTTTTTGGAAACGGAGTAGGATCTCAAAAAGAATTGAAAGTGTAAACTAAAGTAACAAAACTATAAATATTGGTGTATTGTAAGAGGTGCTGTTATAGTATTAAGACAATGCAATTACCAAACCATTACAGCTGAAGGAATGGCAAGCCTAAAAAATGTGAGAATGTTATGCAATGCCTCTTTGGAAAAGCCTGTCCAAGTTTTTGCACACGAAGGAGAAAACTTGATATAGAGCGAGAGTATAGTAACATTCAACCAATAAGATATGGCATTTGCTACAGCAGCTCCTTTGCTTCCTAGTCCTGATTTGAACACCAGAATCCAACATATTAATACATGTAGTAATGTTGTAATTCCGGAGCTGCACATCATTGGAAATACTATATTTTGTGTTTGCAAGAATCTGTTGAGGCATTGCAGAAGGCCATAGGCAAAAAGGCTTGGAAGCATAAACTTAGCATATCTCCCAGCTTCTGCAGCTATTTCAGGATCCTGGCCAAAGAAAATCAGAATTGACCTTGTGTTTGCCCAAATAACTGCAAGTGGAATGCTGACAATCATGAGAATGAACATGGCTCTCTGCATGTGTATGCCTAACATGTGGTACTGCTTTGCTCCATATGACTGGCCACAAAAGGTGTCCAAGGCACTCGCCATTCCTACCTATTTCCACCAAAAACCAAACAAAGGAAAGAAAAGACTGTTTATAATGCAAACCATGATCTGTTATCCTGGACAAGATATGTTTGCAATCTAAACCATAGACCAATCACTATATATTTTTTTTTCCGCTAAGATGATCAGCTCAATTGTTTGCGACCAACAATAATGACTTTTTCAGCCATATATCTAATCCTAATTTCAAGCCATAGAATACAATATACAAAACCATGGAAGGAAACTTTTGTCTTCCCCTAACAGCTTAAACTCCTGGAAATGTTAATTCATGGCAGAGTATCAAAGCCTCTCAGATCAAGTGGTCTAATTTGATCCTTGTATGATTCTTGGAATGAAACGTCATCAGTAAGATTTTTTTTGGATAAATTTCTCATAAACATGGAAAAGTAAAGAAGTTCATAGTTATGAAAACTGGAAAAATAAAAAATGTGTTTTCAGCTTATATACTCCTAGACAGCTAGTTGAGTTGTTGACACCAACTTGCAACTCTTAATTATCAACATTCACTCTGCTTCCCAGAAGTCAACAGGTAATGAATAATGACCAATTATTTAGAACTAATAAGGTTGACTTTCCCTGCCATTTCCAATCCAACCCCAGGAAAATTTCCCAAGTTCTAGAGATGTACCATAAAACCATTTAAATTTGTTTTGATCCATCAGTTTAAACTTGTGTGGAATCATTGACACGTGACATAGTATGAAGGAAAGCACAGAAGTAACATACCAACAAACTGAAACCTGTGACAGAGGCAAAAGAAGTGGCCATGGAAGCACCAGAGAGAGCCAACTCACCAAGATGCCCCACAAACATAACAGATATAACACTGAGGCAAAAATTCAGAAGGGTCACTGTTATCAAAGGCCCTGCTAGCCATAACTGCCTTTTCACTTCTTCAACTACATCACTTCTTACAATTCTCCTCCAACTACTTTGCTTTTCGTTTGCTACCACTCCATCATCCTGTCCTGATGAATTTGAGTGCTGAATCAATGGAGACTCAAGATTTGCACTTTGGTTTTGGTCTTCTCTCTCCATTTCTCTTCTTTGTTGCTACTCAACACATAGAAGGCAGAGACAAAAATGTTGGATATTGCATATTGCATGGTGTAAATAGATTTTAAAGGCGGCACTGCTGGACCCGTGCAGAGTTTTTCTTTCCCCATTTCACATTACAAAACTTCACTATTTTTAAGATAATTTAAATTTACGATGTATTAGTTAAAGATTTGATTATATAAATTTAAATTTAATATTCTCATTTTGTTAACTTTTATAATCTAAGATTTTTATATCACACATTTTATTGTCTTGCAGGAATTATTGAGTGATACGATAGGATGTATAAAAATTGAAAATTTAGTAATAAAATCACAAAATAAATAATAACCGGTAAAATTCGATGAATAATGATAAAAAAGTGATAAAATATAATCAAATCTTATTATATTAATTAATTTCCTAAATATTAACTTAATTAAACTATTTTCATTAATTTTAATAAATTATTTTATTTATTTCTTATAATATAAAACATCAGATTTAATGCATTCATTTAGGACTTATTATAATTATAGCTTCAGTGGCGTTGATTTGTTAATATTGGTAATGAATGAGGTTCTGGACTTTTAAAACACGAAATTTTACAGCTATTATTTTTTAATATTATAGTTAATTATTTTTATTTTAATTTAAAATGTTAAAATATTAATATAAGTGTAATATCAACTTTAAGTAGTATTTTTTTTCTTTTTCTTTAAAAGGTAACTTTCAACATTGGCTCGAATGAGAGTATCTTTCTGTAGTATTAATAAATTGTAGTATTAATAATAAATTATAAGATGAAAGAAGTAAATTTGTATAAGACCTTTCTGTTAAAGTATATAAAAATGAAATAAAATTTAAGTAAAGAATTTTTCTAAAAGTAAAAATTATTTTTTATTTTGAAAATGTATATTTTATCAAGAATTAAATAAAAAAATTAATTAAAATATAGGAAAACCCTTCATAAACATCGCAAAAGAATATGAGTGATGATTATGATTTATGAAGGTAGTTGTACCATGAGATTGTTTGGTTTGAATTTTGGAATGAGATGAGAAGAAGAGAATTGGAGCACGTTTATGACAACCATGTGATTTGTTGCTAAGTTACTATAAAGAAAGATAATATTATTTTAAAAACTACTATTTCATTTATCTTTCATAAGAATAAAAATTACTTCTTTTTATTTAAATTTTTATTTGCAATGGAAACCTTTTAATTAATTTTTACTTGTTCTTCTATTTTTCTAATGAGAAAAAACATTACATGTTTACTTTAATATCGTAATTGATAAATCTCCCATGAGAGATTGTTTCTTATTTTAGAATATGTGTAATATCATATAATTCTCAAACAATTCACATTTAATTTTTCTTTAATAATTTTCTTAAATAACTCTTAATTAATATATTTTGTTAAAATTTTAATTAATTTTTAATGAAAATTTAATTAATATTTTATGTATTAATTAATTATTTTTAAAAAAATAATTACTTAAATTAATAATACAAAATAATAATTTAATTTAAAAAATATCAAATTAACAATTTTAAACAATATATGTACAATAATAAAAATTAAACGACATTAAAAAATACAATATATTATATAAAATTAAATTTTATTATTTTTTCCACCAAATTTAAACAGTAACAAAATTTAATTATTTAATATTTTTTTGAGAAATTTAATTAGTTTTTTTAATAAAATTTAATTATTTTTTCTGTATTAATTAATTATCATTTGAAAATTAATCACTCAAATTAGAAATACAAAATAATAATTTAATTTAAAAATATGAAATTAAGAATTTTAAACAAACAATAATAAAAAATATAATAAACTACATAAAATTAAACAAAACTAAATTTTATTATTAAGCCTCCAATAACAATTGCTTCATCCAAGAATTTTAAACTATTTTAAAAAAAATTGAAATATTAGGTGAGAATGCACCCATTAGAAAAAGTTGCTCCATAGAATTTTAAACCATCTATAAAGCATCTCCAATCCAATAAGTTTTAAAAAAAATTCAATAAGCTTTACACTGTGAAACACATATACTCTTCTTTAATTGTTAAATTAAATTATTGTTTATTGTAATTTTTATAAATACAAATAACACAAATAAAATACAGAGGTGTGATAGTGTGTTAATTTGTATAAATTAATTGAAGAAAATGTGTATAAAATATTTAAGGATGTAAAAAATAATTTTGTTGCAGATTAGACATTTTATCATTTGTTAATTAATCTCTCTATAAATTAATGTTACCTAATTTAAGCTCTGATTTAAAACATGATTGTTTTATTAAAAAAAATAAGAAGTTATTAAAATAGAAAGTCATGAGTCTGTTAAATTAGGCTAAAAACACAGTGACTCATCCAATGAGTTTGACACTTGGGCCACCTCATTTGAATTGATAGCTACTTCTTATTTGAGTCAAAATAAAAATAGATTATTTAGTTTAATGTACAATTAACCTCTACAATAGAAAATATAAAATTTAAATTAAATTATACTTTGTAAATAATTGTTTTAAAGTTAAAAAAATTGATATAAATATAATTTTATGTTACACAGAATATTTTGTATTATTATTATTATTAATATAAAATAGTTTAAATAAAATCTAAGTTGAGACTACTGGAAACAGAATCAGATTTAATTTTAAATTTAATTCTGATTAAAATAATGAGAAGTTGGATTACATCATGTTGATAGTGTTTATAGCCATAACTGGACCACAAGTGTTGCTATTTCCTTCTGACAACTACTTGTTTCTGGTTTTTTTTTTTTTTTATATTTATGTAATGTTTTGGATCTTGTGAAATTTTGCATTCAGTGGTGATGCAAAATCAATGTAAAGAATCATTTTTTCTATTTCTTGGCATTTCATTAATCAAGATTAAGCAGAGTTACTCAATGCAGGATTCATTATTTTATTTCCTGCATTTCAGTTAGATAAATGTGTCTTCAACTTAAGTGTCCCACATCGACCTGTCAAAACAAATGTTGAGCAATTAGTATAATAAAACTCACTGCAATCTCTAGTGTTGACTTTTCCTTTCTTGAACTTTTTACTAAAATTGGTGGAGTATCTATATTTGCTGCTTCAATATCCATGCATTAATATACTATATTGTAATTAATTGAAGAATTATTTGAGGTATAATGTGTTTCATTATTGTATTATTAGTAGAAAGACTTTAAATTTTAATTATGATTGTGTTAAAGATTATAATTAAATAATGTAGAAAATCATATTTAAATTTCAGTTATTGTCCAAGACCATGTTGTGTAACTAAAGAAATACAAATATTGATGATTCAAACTTTGAATTTGGAAAAAAAATATATCAGAGAATAAGATTGGAGAGAATGAAAAAACTAAAACAGAAAGTGAGATATCGTTATAGTTTAATAGAAAGAATTATGAAAATATTATTTAAAAAATAAAATAAATTTTTAAATTAGATTTCAGTTTGATTATTTATAAAATAAGATATTAATACTATTATGTTTATCCTACTATATTAACTTTAATTAAGTTACAAAATTAATATAACTTTAAAATAATTATTCTATCTTTTAAATTAAATAAGGCTATATAAAATAGTAAACTAAATTATTAATTAATTTTTAAAAAGTAATGAAAATATTAATTCAAACTGGCAATGTATTAATCTTACTACTATCCATTTTCATTAAAATTAGAATGGTTTAAGTAAAAAAAAACATTTCTTAATATTTTTTAATTAAAGCTTTATGTAAATTGTTATTTTGCTAACCAAAGTATAAAATTATTTTAATGAATATAAATAATTTTGAGAAACATTATAAGGGCCAAATGTTGATATCAAGACATTAACTATCCTCAGAATGCACCCATTAGGTGATATAAATGTATTTTTATATTATTATTTCAACAATTATTCATAATTGTAATTTGTAATCACATTATTTTTACTGATATTTGTCATTCTAATAATTTCTAACCCTAGTTTAATTTAAGGTAAAGATTAATATGATGTAAAAAAAATAAAAACAACATTTATTAAAAAAAAGTCATCAATATATTGTATGGATAGAATTGTAAGATATATAATTTTAAAAGTAAAAGTTATTTAATTACTTTCAAACAGAAAGAAGTTGTTTATTTATTTATCTTATTAATAAAATAGATTATTATTTTCATTTATTAAAGAATAAACATTACCATTTTATGAAAAATATAAAATTGTCAAAATAAAGTTGAAATTATAATAAATAATTGTGCAGAAACAGTTAAAATTGTTTAAAGGGTTTACAGGGTATTAAGGTCAATTACTGGAAAGAATTTCAAATAAAATTATTTACATTCATTACTATTTCAATTTTGATGGTGATTTTTTATTTTATTTTATACAGTTGAAATAATAAAATATATAACATAAAATTAATTAACATAATAGTGTTGTAATTTTAAAACATGATTAATACTTTATATACTTAAATATAGAAATTCTCATTGTTTATTTTTATAGAATTATAAATGATTAAATATGATTTGTTCAATGACAACATAAAAATATCCTAAATTGCAGATTTGGTTGAAAGGGTGAGGCTAGACCAAACATTAACCTAACAATGTGGTTGTCTAGAAGGTCAAGGTTTTGGCTTTCTTCTTCCATTCCCAAGTTTCTTCCAAACCCTTCTTCCTTTCACTCTCACTCTCAGACCCCTTCACTTGACGATGACTCTGTTCTCCACGCTGTCTCCCAATTCAATCGCTTCCTTCATATGCTCCCTGTTCCTCCCCTCATCGAATTTGGTAAGATTTTGGGATCCCTTGTGAAAATGAAGCACTATCCTACTGCTATTTCACTTTTCAAGCAAATGGAGCTCAAAGGAATTCACCCTAACTTTGTTATTCACAGCATCCTCATTAATTGTTTCTGCCACTTGTCTCAAATGACATTGGCTTTCTCTGTTTTCGCCAAGATTCTCAAACTTGGTTATCGCCCAGATGTCATAACCTTCAATACACTCATCAGAGGTCTCTGTCTTAAGGGTGAGGTCAAGAAAGCACTCAACTTTCATGACAAGGTGGTAGCACAAGGATTTCGGCTCGACCAAGTTACTTACGGGACCTTGATCAATGGGTTGTGCAAAATAGGAGAAACCAAAGCTGCCATCCAGTTGCTCAGAATAATTGAAGGCCGAACAACCAAGCTGGATGTGGTAATGTACAGCACAATTATTCACTTTCTATTCAAAGATGAATTTGCAAATGAAGCTTATGAGTTGTATTCCGAAATGGTTGCCAAGGGAATTTCTCCTGATCTTTTTACTTATAATACTCTAGTGTATGGCTTTTGCATTGTGGATCAGTTAAAAAGAGCTGTTGGTTTTGTAAATGAAATGGTATCGAATGACATCTGGCCAGATGCTTATACTTATAATATACTGATTGATGTCTTATGTAAAGAAGGAAGGATGAAAGATGTCAAGACTGTGTTAAATGTGATGATGAAAACTTGTGTGAAACCTGATGTTGTTACATATAGTACTTTAATGGATGGGTATTGCTTAATTAATGAGGTGAATAATGTGAAACACGTATTCAGTGTTATGACCCAAATGGGAATAACTCCTGATGGTTACAGCTACAATATCATGATTAATGGATTATGTAAGAGTAAAAGGATGGATGAGGCCTTGAATCTCTTTCGGGAAATGCCTGAGAGAGACTTAGTGACTTACAATTCTCTTATTGATGGTTTATGCAAATCTGGAAAAATATCTTATGTTTGGGATCTCATTGATGAGATGTATGATAGAAGTCAACAAGCTGACGAAATCACTTACAATTCCTTGTTACATGCTTTATGCAAAAATCATCATCTAGATAAGGCAGTTGAATTATTTAAGAAAATGATAGAGAAGGGAATTCACCCTAACAGGTACACTTACAATATACTTATTGATGGAATGTGTAAAGGGGGAAGACTGAAGAATGCACAAAAGATTTTTCAAAATCTTTTAATTAAAGGTTACCGAGTCAAGGTAGACACATATAACATCATGATCAATGGTCTTTGTAAAGAGGGTTGGCTTGATGAAGCATTGACCTTGTGGTTGGAAATGGAAGACAATGGTTGCATGCCTAATTTCATAACTTTCGACATAGTCATTCGTAGTCTCTTTGACAATGATGAGCCAGAAAAGGCAGAGACATTTCTACGAGAAATGATCACTAGAGGCTTGTTGAAATGATAAAAGGTGACACCTCATTTTCATACTTGTTAATATTTTTGGTTTGATAAGAGGAGTTGGGTTTGCAGTGACCCTCTGCAACTTGTCTCTTCTGTGTCTGATGTGAAGAGTTGATCTTTTCTTTAATTTCTTCTCTGCATTTTGATTGGTATAACACTTTTGTGTTCTTTGGAATTGCTTTTTTATTGTAAAACTTGTTTAAAATGATTAGTAGAAGGATTGATATCTATGATTCAATTGTCTGTCAAGACCAAAACTACGCCCTCCCTTGCTATGAAAAATGCTGATGACTTTTTTTTTTGTTTTTTATCAGTTTGATGGTCTCCAATCTATGTATATTTTATAGAAGAGTTTTATGCTATCAGAAAAATTCATTTGGGATTGGTGCAACCCTTCAACAGCATATACATTTTAGACAAGAGTGTTATGCTATCAGAAAAATTCATTTGGGATTGGTGCAACCCTTCAAGAGCATCATCTCATATGCTAAGCATTACAAAATTCAGTTTAGTTTCCAAAAGGAAAACACTTTAAGCATATGCTAGCATTGAAACTTGTAATAGGAGTACCAAACAATGTCTCCATCGGTTTTAGCGGAGTTTTTTTGGTTCCATTGTGATTCTCTTTTTACAATACTAATGAAACATTGAATATTTGGTTCCTTTACTATCTATAACTATTTATGAAATTTAAAATATTAATCACACTCCTTAATTCTTGTACCAAACTTTAAACATCAAATAAAATGAGACAAAGTGAGTACTTAGAGAGGGGAAAATATAAAATCACATTACCAATCCTTCTCTAATGTCTGTCTTTTCTTTGTTTTTTTCAACCCATCAATGCCTTAATTCATTTTCCCAAAACACTTTAATGTACTTTGATCATCAATTCATCATACACAAACACACATTTAACTATCCAATTTACCAACCACCTATGAGCTATGAAAATGAAATTGTTCAAGTTAGAGCAAAGTCTCTATATGTTTTGCATGCAAAATATCAAATATATTAAATATGTTTCCTAAAATTTTTTTGTAGTACTTTTGTCTTCTAAAATATAAACATATTTCTTGGCTGGTGTTACTACATATTAAAAATAATGCGAATAATCATTTTAACATGCAAATTTTATAATTAATTTTTCTTGTTAGATGTATAATTAAAATTGGGATAAAAATGTTTTTCATCTATCCTTATAATTAACAAATACATGAAAAAGTGTTTAATTTTTAGAGACGTAAAAAAGATGTTTAAATTTTAGAGACACCTAAAAAATATGTTTAAATTTTAGGAAACAAACCATATTTTACCCAGTTTTTAAAAATATGTTAAAAATTCATCTTAAAATAAAATTTACCATTCAAGGAAGGAATGTGGTGTTTCACAATTTCAATTTATAAAATAAAAACCATTTTCTAGTATATATAACCTAAGAAGTCCAAATTGTGAAAAAAAAAGTTAATATTTACTATGCAAATTGTACTGAAACATGATTATTTATATACAATTATAAATATATGTATAGTAAATAAATATTCTAAATATAAGTTATACTATAATTAAAATTTGGAGTGAATAAAAATGTTTTTATATTCAAATTTAAGGACAATAATAATTTTACATCGGGTTTAATAATTTTTAGTTAGATGCCTGTGATTGTCGTAAGTAACATTAATTATATCTTTTAAGATTTTGAAATTGTCATTTAATATTTAAAAATAAATAAATATAAATATAAAAAAGTAATTAAAAATTAATAGTGAGAATGCACATTCATATCTAGAACTATTAGGAATAATATCTTATACTCCTACTTTTTATCTTTGCATTAATGTTTTATTAAAAAGTCAATCACAATTAATGAATGACATATGTTTATAATTGATTGCTACATGCATTCAAATTTATTAATTAGATTGTGTTTTATATAAATATGTAAAATAACTTATTTCTATGGCTTTGAAACATAAAAAAAAAAATCATCCTATTGATAGATGGATGGATGTCTAGCTTAATTGTTTTATTTTCTTTGTGTTTGATAGCATATAAAGCAGAACATCGAACGAAACTTTCATTTATTCGTCAGAAGAGTTTGCATACCTTTTCAAATGATTATAGATTTAATTATTTTCAAGTTTTCTGATGTTTATGTATATTTTAACCTTAAAATAGCTTTCCATTCTTTTCCATAAGTGATTTTATTGTATACATTTTGACCATAATTTTGTACAAGTAACTATTTATTTTATTAATAATTTTTTTTTCTTAAACAAGATGAAAACTTTTTTTTATTTTTGTTTTGGTCATGTAACCTATAGTACAAGTAACATATAGTACTCTAGTCTATAGCTTTTACATTATGGATTCGTTAGAAGAATCTATTGGTTTTGTAAATAAAATGGTATCATACCAAATGATGTTTATACCAGTACCATATATATATATAGATTCATTGTGTAAACAATTGTATATGCTCTCTTTGAAATTCTAGGTTAGTCCAAACTCCTTAATTAGTCTTACGATCGTCCTACACTCATTGCTCGCTGTTCATGAATATAATGTATTAATAATAGAAAAATTGAGTTCTTGATTTATATTTGTTGAGAAGTTATATTAACAAGATAAATATTGCAGATCAAAAACATGAATCCACTGAGTCCAAAAGGAATCATTCAAACAGCTGCTGTAGTATTCAAGCTAGAAAAACAAATCCAAGTGTGTGCAAAAATGTCAAGTGTGTATACTTATGGAAATAATCAAGCATGTCTAACAAATGCCATAAACATCTCAAATATGAACCTACCAAATGGAAAGAACTGATATTTCCAACTTTGGATTTGGAAGAAGACCAGAAAAGAGAACCATCAATTCAAATGACCAGATTTCCAAGCTGCCCACCATAATAATGGTTAAAATTTTTGGAAACAGCATTAGGATCTCAAAAAAACTTGAAAGTGTAAACTAAAGTAACAAAACTATAAATGGTGTATTGTAATAGGTACTGTTAAAGTATTAAGACAATGCAATCACCAAATCATAACAGCTGAAGGAATGACAAGTCTAAAAAATGTGAGAATGTTATGCAATGCATCCTTAGAAAATCCTGTCCAAGTTTTTGCACACGAAGGAGAAAACTTGATATAGAGTGAGAGTATAGTAACATTCAACCAATTAAGATATGACATTTGCTACAGCAGCTCCTTTGCTTCCTAGTCCTGATTTGAACACCGGAATCCAACATATAAGTACATGTAGTAATGTGGTAATTCCGGAGCTGCACATCATTGGAAATACAATATTTTGTGTTTGCAAGAATCTGTTGAGGCATTGTAGAAGGCCATAGGCAAAAAGGCTTGGAAGCACAGCTCCCAGCTTCTGCAGCTATTTCAGGAACCTGGCCAAAGAAAATCAGAATGGACCTTGTGTTTCCCAAATAACTGCAAGTGGAATGCTGACAGTCATGAGAATGGACATGGCTCTCATGTGGAACTGCTTTGCTCCATATGACTGGCCACAAAAGGTGTCCAAGGCACTCGCCATTCCTACCTATTTCCACCAAAAATCAAACAAAGGAAAGAAAAACACTGATATATTTGTTATGCAAACCATCTTATCATAAGTTATCCTGGACAAGATATGTTTGCAGTGTAAGCCATAAGCCAAGTACTAAAATTTTTTTCCGCTTACATGATCAGCTCAATTGTTTTGGACCAACTATAATGTTGATTTTCTCAGTCACATATCTAATCCTATCTTCAAGCAATAGAATACAATATATAAAACCCTGGAATGAAACCTTTTTCTTCTCCTAACAGCTTAAACTCCTGGACTAGTTAACTCATGGCAGAGTATGAAAGCTTCTCAGATCAAGTGATCTAATTTTGGTCTTCTCTCTCCGTTCCTCTTCTTTGTTACTCCTTAGCTTGGAACATTTGGAGAGAGAAATGTTGAATATTGCAGGGAGCTAAAAGATAGAAGGACCACCCTTAAAAGTGGTCCACAGTGCCCCTTGATTTATTTTCATTGAATTAACATAGGGTGTATCGTTTTTGGTTAAGGTCTTCCACACTTGATTATCTATAAAATTTGTTGGCAATCCACTTTACAGAACATATCTTTTTCTCAACACTTTGTCTTAAGAGTAAGTGTATTACCTGTCTTATCTGCATGGATTTATATTTTTATTTACTCGTGCTATTTTTTTTTATATTTGAAAGAATATTACACATAATTATCATTTCAAATTCTCACACTTATTAGCTGTAATAAAATATCTTTACTGATATTTGAATTTTGTATATTCAAGAATACTGCACTTAAGAACTACAATTTCAGTTCTTTAGTGAGTAAATTCCTCCACATCGTGTTATCTTGAAGTAGTTGTGATTTAATATGGAGAACCTGATTTTTAATAGCTAAGTAAGAAAAATGGACTCAGTTTCTCATGGTTCTTTTTAATATCTAAAGACTGGAAAGTGAAAGCTTGTCAATATCCATAGTATTCATGTATAGTCAGTGTACATACAGCTCTAAGAGTCTTGCTTGTATCATTGACATGACGCTTATGATCAGATAACTATATTTGACCTTGTAATCAAATGTCAACGAATTAACTTCTCAGATAAAAAAAAATGCACCAGCGGGATTATTCCTTAACCAAACTTAGCCTTGAGCACCATAACTCTAATAACTATATCCAAACTTGCACAACTTGAAATGCTACTAACTAGGACCATATATCAGTGGTTATTCAAATACTTAAAACCAGGACTAGACAGTATTTTTTGTGAAGAGATGGACATGTCATGGTATGTCTTTGGGAGCTGCATCAATATCTTTATTCTCTTCCTCTGCCTTAATAAGCAAACGGTTTGTTAGTGATGATGACTCGATCACTTTTCTTTCATTGTTTTTGCCCCATAGGACTAAGTATAGACCAAGCACAATGAGAATTGCACCAATAAGCCTGCAATAAAAATAGAATAACTCATTTAGGCAAAGGGAAATATTCCATTAATGATCAACAAATTTAGCACGTACCCTCCAGAGTATAACTGATCACCAAGAATTAAGGCTGCCATGAAAGCAACCAGAATAGTTTGCACAGGCTGGAAGACAGCAACAAACACAGGACCACCCTTTTGAATACACCATGTTTGGAGAGATATGACAACACCAGATGCTATAATTCCCTGCAATTACCATCATGTAGTAGTGAATTGAATTAACTTCAAAATTTTCCGCACTCGGGATTATATTTTCATGTAAACCATATTTAACGATATTTGAGAACTGAAGTGATGAATATTACAGCATATAGGATAATAAAAAGCTCCTCTACTGACTGTATCTTCCAATTTTCCAAGTCATCTTCTGCAAAGGCTGCTATGATCAAGAATTGGATCAATCCAAAGAAGCATGTAAACGAAGTGAGGGTTAGTTTTGCTGGATACTTCTTCACCACAGGAGCCTGCACCAAGGTTTTTGCTTTTACCATTCAGGTCATAAAATTGGTGATACTGAGGAAATAAAATAAATTTCATGAACATATGTCTGGTCACAAACCCTGCCCATTAAACTACAATATATTTGTATGGATACGTTTATCTTAAGTACGAATCAACATAATGGTTATCTGAATTCTGAAAATTCAGTTTATATATTCTGCTTATGCCATGAGTATTGACAAGACCTGAAAAACTATCCAGCCAGCCCATGACAGACAATGTCCAAGCAAGTATATGCAACCCCAAGTCCAATTTTGCGCTTTCGCTGACTGATCTACTTTTAAAGTGTCTCCTTGTGTTCGGTCCATCTGCAGGTGAAGAAGAGGAGGACCTTTGTAAAGAGTAATTACTGTGGCACCCCCCACACTGGCAATGGTTCCAAGAACTTTTGCCAATCCATCTTTCCTTGTGATGTTGGCTTCCTCAAGCCTGGTACAAATCAAATGAAATGATCAAGTTACGGCAAGATTACAACATAAAATAATAAAGAATGTTAAAGAAGATGTGATTACCTTAAAGCCAAGGCCAAGACAAAAGTGATCGCGGGAACTGAGTTTTGCAATGCAGAAGCAAAGGTTGGAGAAGCATAGTATAATCCCAACAAGTAAAACCCCTGGTTTGCAGTGATCCTTCATTGTCAATGTGTATGGAAAGAAGAAAAAGTTATAACTCATAGGAAGGAAATATGAGTATGGAAATCTGCAACTTGGATTCTTACCCCAGTAATGCAAGTAGGAAGAACTGAACCAGTAAAGATAAAGTGAGGGGTGGTCTTTGATTCCTGATTATAAAAATATTGACATTGCTCCATGTTAAAATTGAGTAAATAGTATATGCGATGACAGTGTAAAAGGTTTTTATATGTCAATTAATTAGAATAAGTTTATTAACTTTTACAATAACTATCTTGAAAATCATATGTAACATGATTTCTAATTGTTGACGATATAAAAGTTTTTACAATGATACTGCATAGAAATTAAACTCTAAAATGCATATAGCTCTAAGGAAAATGAAGTAAATAACAAAAAGATTTTGATAGGAAAGGTGAATTCTGGAAACTCACTTCTCTAACACATAAGCAAATGGGCTTAACAAAAGCAAAGCAATCAAATTTCGATAAACGGGGTAAACAACTTGGCTGACACCAATATTTAGTGCAAGTCTAGACACAATGTGATATCCTGCAAAGCAGAGCTGCAGGGTAAGTAATGCCACAAGAAGCTTCACTTTCTCTGTCACAAGAGTAGCCATTGTTGTTTATGATAGGCTGTAAGAGTGAAGGGTGCTTATATAGAGGGAAAAAGTTATTAGGAAAATTATACAGCTTGCTATTGTTAATATGAGTAGTTATTTATGGTGTTTGATGTATCGAATAGCAACTACTATGATATGTAAACGTTTAACATATACTCTAAGTTATTCATGCACTACAAAATCTTGGATATAATACTATATGTTTTTGCTCGTTGACTTTGAATTAAATAATTAAGGGAGACAGAGTCAAGGTGCATCACGTTACTTGGGTAGCTTGAGACTAACCAACCTCTATCATTTGTCCCAACTCTATCTTTGGAGAGATTAATAATTGCATATCTTTTTAGTTTAAACTATTCCTTTGGTTCCTTTAGTTATTCTCATTTTAAGTTTTAGTTCCTTTACAAGAAAACTGTACAATGTAATCACTACACAATTTTTTGTAACCATTTATTACCGTAAAAAAGTTTTTGAAGCAGTTTTATACTATTAGAAATTGTTGGATGTTTCTAGTCTCAGTGACTAAAACTTAATTATATATGTGTAGGAACTAAAACTTACAATTTGTTTAATATAACTATAAGACCAAATGAATAGTATAACCTTTCTTTTACTATTTGCTATAAATCTAATCCAACGGCGGTTTGATTATTTTTTATATATAAAATCCAGATATCAGTCATAATAATGATGATGATTGGCTGCTCCTGACTCAATGATTCTTTTGAATGCATTAAAATGAGGGGGATAATGAGAATATGAATCCATGATGCATGTGCTACTGTTTATAACCAGCCATATTTTATGATTAAACTTTCTATATTGCCCGAAAATTGGCATAAATTGCAAATGAAGGTTTCTCTTCTGGTCTTCTTCATTGCGGAGTCAATTTTGTTCTATGAATTGATATATTCATTAAGTCGTTAAATGAAACATGGTTCTCTAAAGAATGAAACTACGTATTATGTTCATTCTAAGATGAATATCATACCTAACCTTAAGATAATTCAGTGAGGTGAAACATGATAGAAAATGTGTGGGTTCAATCCTTACGAGGCACTCCACCGTTTCTTTTTCTTTATGAGAACTTTCAGTGAGCTTTAACAGAGTTCTTCAGTGGTAGGTACTCCGTAGAATAAAAAATAATATCTTAATCATTGCAGCAACTAGATCATAGGAGGACATTATTGACTGCATGTACTTATTCATGAACCTATGGTAGACTGGTTCATACAAGTGTCAAGCAAAAAGGAAAAAAAAAATACAAGAAACATGTAATTGAAGAAATGTGAGAATATTCGAGATTGAGAGGCTACTTGTGGATGATACATCATGTATTTGCCAAGCCGTATAGGAGAGGCAACAGGATTTGTTCACTAAAATTATATAATCACTAATTAATATGTTGTTCGTTGGTAGCATTTGTTGTGATTGCATACTTTAATATATTATTGCATTATGTCTCTGCCAAATGCCAAATTGTCAATCCTTCAAAACCAATACACCTTCCATGAGTCTTGTCCTATTCAAATGTAGCCCCGTTGTTTTTCATTCTGTTGCATTAATCAACTCCTTCGTAGAAAGCAACACCATCTTTTCAACATTCAATTCTATTGTTCTTTTGCACAAATAGTGGTTATAAGGATTGGTAGAGTCCAGCATAAAGTTTTATTTTCAAATTGGAAACTGCGCAGCAATTACTCGTATGTTAACGAACTTGTCGTTTTAATTAGACAGTGTAACTAACTCCAACAAAAAACTAAGTGACTGACAACTTCTTATCTGTATCAAATTTCAATTAGCAAAAGCATATGGCACATGTTATGTCCAAAACACAACTTATTCGATTTGTGATCAAATTAATGTTTATGTCCTACTCATTTTAAAAATAAACAATAATTTCAAGGGGGATTGGGATGCATTACTTTTCTGTCTCTATCACGAAAAGATGACATTGAGTTCTTAACTAGTATCACTCATTATTCAAATAAGAATTTGTATCTAAGGACTTTGTTTGCCTGTATCACCCCACACTATAAAGGTCGAATGAACACGAGAGGGGTAGCAGAGCTGTAGAAGTAATGGACTGAAATCAAAGATGCTTTTGCAGCAAATTGACCTTCACTACACTTCAAGATGTATTACAATAAAAGAGTGATAAACTAGTTGGTATGCATTTAGTGCCACCATTTGTTTGCAGTGGGAAGTAATTCACATATTTTACATTGCTTTGGAAGCAGCATCTGAAAACAAAATCCATCTCTATTGATATCCCAGCAGCTGGTACTACACATGGAGATGGTGCCACGGACTATTTGTGCTTAAATACAATAATAATGGCAGTGCAGTTATCTTTACAGCGACGCTCACGGACAGCCTCCCTTACAAGACGACGGCACACAGTGGCAACAGGTAGTCCCTCCTATAAAAATTCAATTCAACTTTTTCTCATGTAAGAAGAGCATCCTCAGTAAATGAAAGAACGTTAGAAAAACAAGAAAAGAAAATTCAGTGAGCCTATTTGCGATTTATGCAGGTAGCTTGATTGTAAAACTAAAAAGGGCTTGCACTTAGTAAAAGAGTAGAGGCCCTTGAATGGAGATTTTTCTCCTTTTCTGTTCAGATTTCACTTAGCAATAATGGATTCATTCTTTTCCTTTCTACCTCTCATTGGTGTCGTAACAATTGTACACCTCTTTTCAAGTTGCAAGATAGGAAACGATATTATAACAAAATGCCTGATACATTAAGATATTATAACAAAACACCTCTTCACAACTTACATTCAACAACTTCTGAACAAAATCAACAGCATCACTGGGACCAAACACCTGATACATAAACAAAATTACATATTCATCTCAGAACGGCAAATTCAAACCAGAAAAATGAGTAAAGGAAGAACTATGGGAAACAAATAGACATACCCCCCACAAGCCATCACACCCAAGAATGATGAAATGCTCTGTATTGGTAACTTCAAAAGTATAGACATCCGGGCTTGCAACAAGACCTACCTGCAAACAGAATCTTCCTCAAGTTTACAAACATTTTTAGGCTAATAAATACACTTTTTTCTGGTTTAGTTGATGCTTATTAAGAAGTGGACTTTAAGCCTAACTCAACCCCACAAAACCGATTTGTAAGGTGAGGTTTGCACCCACTTATATAGACTAGATTGACTTTATCTCTAGTCGATGTGGGATTTCCAACACACCCCCTCACGCCGAGGACTGGACATCTCAAGCGTGGGACTATAGATTTATGGGTGGTCCAATAACGGTCCGATAGTGGGTCGCCCAACACCTTAGAATGGACTTAATCTGGCTCTGATACCATATTAAGAAGTGGACTTTAAGCCTAACTCAACCCCACAAAATCGGCTTGTAAGATGAGGTTTGCACCAACTCATATAGACTAGATTGACTTTATCTCTAGTCGATGTGAGATTTCCAACAATGCTATAAAGAAGTTATCTTTAGATAACTAACAAAAAACAACTAACTTTGAATATTAAGCAAACCTTTTTAAACTGGCGATCTCCAAAAGCTCTAGAAACTTCTAGACGCCCTAATAATCGTCCATCTGGACTCACAAAACCCCCTGACTGTAATTAGAAAATATCATTAGAAAATGAATCAAATATCTGTCAAGACAAGTTCACATTCCACTCACCGATTCTAAACTAAAAAGAAACACAAAGATAGAATGCTTCAATCACTTCAGATATTTCAAAGAACAATTCCAAAGGGGCACCATACTTAGTTAGAACTAGTCCTTCTATATCCTGAGTAATTTAAGTCGTGTATGTATTAGAGAATTAAATGCACCTTCTAGTCCACCTTGATAGAGTTTTAGGGAAAAGAGAAAAAAAACAAGATTGTGTTCCCATACATAAATAATCCCATCCCAACATGCACTCAAATTGTTGCGGAAAAGATTGCCCACACAACTAATCATAATACAAGTGCTTTTAACTTAATCTCAAGATGTTCCACTTTTGCTTAATAGTGAGTGAAAAAGTATCTTAGGAAGAGTACAGTTGAAAGCTCCATAAAAAGAAG
Source organism: Lablab purpureus (assembly GCA_030347555.1). Classification (NCBI taxonomy): domain Eukaryota; kingdom Viridiplantae; phylum Streptophyta; class Magnoliopsida; order Fabales; family Fabaceae; genus Lablab; species Lablab purpureus. Next base: position 2,315,089 of record CM059257.1, on the reverse strand, counting down.
TGGTAATGAGGGGAACTTCGATGTATGACAGGAGTCAGGGTCTTATTTGCTAACTTCGTGCTATGAATCAAATAACTCTGATGATATATAATCAATCGTCATTGAGAAATTTCATGCCTTCTGAATGCGTGTACGCTCCAGAGGGAAAATAGGCTTGTGTTCTCTAGTCAAAACAATGGCCTTCAGGGCCTGGACACCATCAGGATTTTGAGATCCATTAATTGACCGAGCTAATACTGCCTTGGCATCTCCTATATGAGCAACAGCAACCTAACAAATATCAAAAGTGAAAAACATATTAACTTTCACAATTTTGTTGCAAGATTGCTCAAAAAAATACCCATAACTATACTACCTATGATGTCTATCTACAGTATAAATAACTAGTATGGTAAATGGAAAATAAATAACAGGAAACTTACTCTTTGTTCCAATACCCAAACACATACGGCTGTAGCCCCATCTTGCCATCCCCCTGGAAACAGTGACTAAGCATTAGCAAGACATGAATCACATCAAAATATCTCATCATTATTAGTACAGGAATTCATAACATCAATGCAAAAATAAGAATAAAGAGTGCAAACGAACTTGCATCATGGTACATTGTTGCCAAAGCACAAAAAGGGAAATTAGATGAACTTTTGAAACCAGTAAACTTCGAAATTGAAATAAAAACAAGATTAATCCACTTATATAAACTGAGCATACACTAGATTTAGCATTTGTATAACAGAATGTCAACAAAAATTTAAGGAATTGGATCAGAAACTTAACCTTCAGCACTTTCTTGAAGAAGAGACTCGTCGGTTTTAAGGAAACCTAAATCAGAATAAAAATACAAAATGACAACTTATTATGGCAAATAAACTAGAATAGAAAATTTCCATGAAGATTTCACAAGGCAACTTACAAAAGGAGGGAAGCAATAGAGACATCGTAAACCAGAAAGCTTACCATTCAGAATTGATCGTTTAGTTGCCTTTGCATCATACTGAAATATACACAGAAAGGAAAGAAAACAAGGAAAATACTTAAAATAATGAGAAAGATAAAAGTAGATAAAAAAGAAAATTGTTTACATCTTTACATAAATATCTCTAGAGGACACAAGAATTCTTTTCAAAAGACCAGGTCATCATCTGCTTCTCATCTGTAAATCAGGCTAATTATTCCTTATTAGTTTAATTGAGACTCGTTGCATCAATTCAACTGAGGGAACTTTAGACTATTTTCCAAACAGAAGAGATTCAAGACTTACAATATCCTACTGACCCTTTTTTCAAAGGAAAAGATTAATTCTCAATCAAAGTTATCAATAGTAAACTATAGTGGTGTGGTAGCGAGGAGCAGCCATGGGCAACCTCAGTTTTCAAATGTGGAGCATTTTTTAGATGCAGCTGCAATCGAGGCCCAGCCACTTGAATGAGGCTCTTTCTGAAAACCCATTTTGCCCTCAAAACAGTGTCATTAGGAGGGCAAATATGAGATTTCTCCCTTTTTTGTAATTTCAAAAATCCCTAATCGGAAGTTTTCCAACCTTTGATATACAGTAACACCCCCACCCACTGTTCGACTAACACCCACTCACCTCTGCCATTATTTGTGGAAATACTCACATTCCATTATTTTCTCTACTTTGAACACGTTCTAAACTCCAAATCATCAGCCTCCTCTGTTCTTTTCCCTGTGCAACGTCAACCCCTGCTTTTCATTGAATATTAAAGATGTCTTGTATTTCAAATTGAAATCAGAATATGCCTTTGAATTTAGTTTGTTCCCTTGACTTTTATTATTTACTGGTATGTTTTTCATCCTGAAACCTGTGAACTTTTTAGCATTAATTAAGAATATAGGAATGTTGAGTATTTTTTTAGTATTTATACATGTATGGTATAAATTGTTTAATCTATATGTAAAAATTAAAAAATAACAGTCATCACTCTACATCTTATATCATTATAGCGTTTTTAGGGTCAGCCACCTCACACCGTTACCTGAAATTCATAACATGTTCGAAATCATTAACACTAGTGTCTTATTTCTTGGTACCTCAACCGACCAAGACATAAGCATCTATGTTCCAAACAATACAACTCTGTTAGAATGGCTGCACTGATAACAACCAAAACCAAGCAATAAATTTCAATAGATTTTTCAGTTTGCCACGGCCTTAAGAGCCTAATTGATAAAGAATACACAAAATTAGACCAAGTAAACACACCAACTCACGTGGTAATCCTGCAGAAAGAACATTCCTATGCAAATGCTTTTGAGCATATTCTGCAGCTAACCGCCCTCCATGTCCATCATAAATTGCAAAATGTGCACATCTGAGATCCAAACAGCAAGAGTTACCAAGAAATCTACATGACAAGTTCACAAGCACACACAAGTGCTACATGAATAGCAATTCTTCCATGAGCACAGTCCCAACCGATGAGCACAACCAATGAAAAACTCATACAATGCTAAAGATAACTTCAACAAGGGCTTGGTTGTCCTCAACTATAATTTTAATGTATCTAGAGTCTTTGGTTGATTGCTCCGTCATGCGTCATTCTCATTCACATAATCTTTCACTCAAACTACCCAAGAAAGAACCAACATTAACAACAACAAAGTAAAACAAGTATTTGATATAACTGACGACGGAAAAGTGCAGTGACCATGCACTGTTCAGAGTGTAGTGAAAATATATGACCGTGTGTTGCATATCCTCACATTGTTAAAAAAATTTCAATCTATAAGAAATCCCTAACTTCAGAAGAATCAAAACATCACACCTTTTTTTCTCAAAAAGCAAGAAACTTTAGCCATAATAATAATAACAATAAATCAGTTTAAACAAAAGAAAAAAGAACCTCAATTTTCCAGGATAATCTAAACTTGCATCGAGAAGCACGACCCACGCATCTTCCATCGTGAGCCTCGAGCCCTTGTCTTCGGCGGCATCTGCTTCAATAAGGAAAGATGGCTCCTTTACGCCATTATCATCGGAACCCTTTGCACATGACTCGATCTTTGGCTTCTTGGATGCAACACCATCCTTCTTGCCCTCTGAATCGGCAGATTCACGCTTCTGGGTCTCTGTGTTTTCGCTCATTTTCTTCTTCCCTTGTTTTGCAACAAGGAGTGGGGAAGGGCTTCAAACCCTAGAAATCAAGTACTCCCATTTCTATTTGCCACTAATGCTGTTAATCAATAACTACTCTTTACAATAAAACGAGTCTATTGAATTTTTTTAAAATAGATAATACAAATAATTTGTATATCAACCCATATCTTAATTTTAATTTTAAGTAAACTTTTTTTACTTTAAATATTTTTAAGAATATATCAAAACTATATGAATTATATACTATTATATATATATTATATTAAAGTAAAAATAAAAATAAAAATAAAAATAAACATAAAAATAAAAATAATAATAATAAAACAATGATAATAATAATAATGACAATAATAAAAATAATTGTATAAAAGTAATAATAACAATATCAATAATAATAATAATATATATACAAAATAAAAAATCATAATTAAATTATAAAAATTAATTTAAAAAAATAATAATAAAGAAATAATTATTATTTTGTGTAGATATTATAATTTTAATTATAAAATAGAAGATAAAAAAATAAAAGAAGATAATGATCTTTTAAAGTAAAAAAAAATTAAAAATGTAAAATGTGAAAAGTTAATAAAAAATTAAAAAAATATGAAAGTAGAAAAATTAAACTTTTTATTCATTTAAATTTATTATTTAAAAATAACTTTTAGAAAGATAGAATAAAAATATTGAAATTTATACATTAAAAAAGAAAACCCCTTTATATTAAGTTACAGAGTTAATTATTCATCTTAATCATAAAAAAGTTGGAAACAGTATTAATCATACCATTACTCTTTTTAAGTTTCTATGTAACTTTTAGGTGGTTCCATAATAAGAAACTTATACTTTTCTAAATAACATTATAAACATGGCATCATTTTATGATAATTATTATTACTTTTCAAAATGTTTTCACTAATCTACCTTTTTAGTTTGACTTTATTATCTTGAATATATTTAACTCAATATCATGTTCATAATAATTACGATGACTATGTGATTTTGTGTTGGAATCACTTCTCTCTTGAATTTGGAAATAACAAATTTGCATTTTTTTCTTGGAAATTTTATCGGTAAAATCATCATTTTAATTGACTGATTTAATTAAAAATATATATTCCTGATATCAACACAATCTTAATAGTTTTGATTGTTGTTTGACTTCAACTAGTTTATTTATAAGCATTCATGGAAGTGAAAAATGAAGTAAAAAACTAAAATTAACTTTTCTGCAAACTAAGTTTATACATTAATTAATCTGTAAAAATTATTTTAACTTGTGTATAAACCACCATTAATTAATCTGTAAATACTTATGATTATGATGAAGTCCACTTAAATAATTTTACAAAAACATATTACAACTAATCACATGTGTCAAAACTTAGAAAACTAAAATAAATTTAAAGTTAAAAAAAACGTATGGTAACCGTTTTCTGAGATATTATTTAATGAAAAAATTAATTATATTATCCATAAATTAAAAATGAATAAATGATCTTTTTCAGTTATTGAAAGCATATATTTTTTTAAGTTAGTTCATAAAAGTTAATAAATAAAAAGTTTTTGAAATTAACTTTTCGTTTTTTTTCAATACATGCATGAATTAAATTATATTTTAAGTAAAGAAAACACAAGTGATTTCGGGCATTGGAAATTTAATTAAATTATATTTCAACTAACAAAACATATATACTTTTTGCGTATATGCATTTATATTTTATTATATTAAAATAATATAATTTTATAAATATATATAATTTTGTAAAAATAATCTTTAAAAATGATGTGTTCTTAATTTATTTTAAAAATTTATTTAATTATTTTAAAATAAAAAAGAATTGTTCAATTATTTATTTTATTAAATAAATAAATACATTATTTTTTATTTATTAAAAGGTAAAATTGTTCAATTAAAAATGATTAAATAGGTATCTTTATATAATAATAATAATATAAAAGAATATAGATGACCACATATATGAATTAAATTATATTTTAATCATAATAACTTGTAACCATGTACCTAAAATAGAAAATAAATATAAGAAATGAAATTACTCATAAAAATTTAAATTCTAAAACCAAATTGAAACTGTTATATATTTTCAAGAGCTAAATTTACCCTTCTAGCGTAAAGTGTGTAGTTATAATTTTTGAAACATTTATTATTATTATTATTATAAAAATAAAAAATTATATAGAATTAACTAAGTAATAAATAATGATAATGCATTTATTTTCACTATTTTAACATCCTTGTTGTGTTTATTCGGACAGCAAAGCATTGGCCTCAAGACAAAAAAATCATAAAATAATTTATGTTTTCACATTCATTCATTAATTAATTCATTTATAAAACTCAATCACTTCTCTTAACTCTCACCTTCTTCCCCCAACACAACACAGCACAACTCAACAAAACCCTAATCTGTAACTCCGATTTCGCTTCTTCACCGACAAAACCCTAATTTCCCTCCGCTATTCCGCATGACCACAGCGTAGCTCACTTATCCCGCTCCCAGAATGTCGCTCCACGGCAGCGACCGCCGTGATACGTCCAGCGCCGGCGGAAACGGCACCGTGGCGGCGGCGAGCCTGAGGCTTCGGCTGAACCCTAACAAGGAGCACAAGCCTGACGGCTACGAGGACCTGCAGTTGGATTTCAGCCCTAACATCTTCAGCTCCTTGGAGAGGTACCTCCCTCCGAGCATGCTCAACGTGCCTCGAGACGATAAGGCCAAGTTCATGCGCGAGATTCTGCTCAAGTATCTACCCCTTGGGGAACGCAGCAGAGTGTGTTTCTGATTTTGGCTCTGATATGTTTTTTCACTGCTAATAGTTGTGTATTTAAAAGTTGTTTTTGGTTTTTAAATGTTTGTTTATTTGTTTGGAAAATAGAAGAAAATTTAGTTAAATGAGGTGATGGATTGGGAATTTTAGTTTAGTTGGGGGAATTATGTTACTTGTGTGTCAAGTTAGGGTAGTTGCATGAATGAGGAGAATGCTGTTAGTTTATACATAACCTGGTGAGTCTAGATGAAGAGACTAGTTACTCAGAAAGTAACTTATCAAAGTGTTAATCTTTTGAGGGAGGATATAATATGGAAAGCCAAAATAAGTATAATTAGATCAGTGATTCAATTTGTGTCTAAAATGACACATTTGCCCCTGTTACAAGTAAGTTGTGTTTGTTGGTGGAAGTGTTATCCGGGTTGGACCAGTTGAAAACCAGACATATCGCCGGTTGGATTAGCTAGTTAGATTTGGGCCGTAATGGCCTGGTAGAAGTCGGTTTGACTCAGCTGGCTCTAGAGGAGATTTGGGCCGTAATGGCCTGGTAGAAGTCGGTTTGACTCAGCTGGCTCTAGAGGAAATTGGTAAGGTAACCTGCCGGTTCACAATAAACTGGGTGGTCGTTCATGTAAATTTTTTAAAAAAGTTCTTGCTGCAACAGTGTGTGCCTCCTTGCGAGAAGTTCGCTGCCCTATGCAGGGATAAAACAGAGAATTGGGGCTGGATGCTCTTTCTTTTCATAAGTAACCGTGTGCATTAGTCGTTTAAGGTGGTTTCACAAGTAGCCCAGCCCACAACAACCAATTCGCTCCATTTATTTGGGCTCCCCTATTGGACTTCTTATTTAATTATTTATAAATCCCCCTAATCAGGTGATATATTTTACTTTAATTGCATAACTATAAAAATTCTCTATATGCTTAGGTCAAAATTTCTCCATTATTATACTATTGATTATATAGAAAGTTTTATCTTTTAGTAGTGGACTTAAAATAAATATTTTATTAATTTCTTATTCAACCATTATTCTAAAGTAAAATCTTCTAAACCTACGTATGTTATTGCATACATATATATGTGCGTATGGAGATTTTTAAAGTATTGGTATTTTTCAATGTATGTTTATTATAAAAGTTATAGGTTATAAAATTTTAATTCTTTTAATATATACCAATTCACGCTATTTAACTACTGAGTCACTTGTTTAACCATTTGCTGAATGCCTTGACCGAAGTGAGTGATCACTGGTCTTAATCTGGTAACATTGGTTAGAAATCTGATTCAAATACTTCAAAATAGTAGCCATGCTTGTGTTTTGCATACTCATTTGGAAACTTAAAAGTGCTTGTAGCCGTCTTTTATGATTAACTTTATAATTTTTTTATACAATACCTGTCGGAATGTTATAATTCGTAGATAAATTGTGGCTATTTCTTATTTAAACTACAACTTATGAATTATGATCAGTACGTAAACTTTGATTCCCACTTTTGATTCAGGATTTGCATGTTACGTTAATTCTATATTTTGTATTATGGCAAGTCTTGTTTTGCTATCCTGCTGTCCACATTGTATTATATGTGTCATTTGTGATTTCTTGTTAAATTCTGAAAATTGAGGTTAGGATGATGGGGAGGAAGAACAACTCATGATGGGAATTAAAAGTTTTGATAACATTTCATGATATGCTGTTATGGTTTTAGTTTAGTAACTTTGCTGTTGTTATATTTGCGGAAAGGATGTTGAAGTGCCTCTGAAAGTTTTTCCGTTTATATTAATTAGTGTAATTTTTTTTATCAAAAGTAGAGTATGTAAAAGCATCACTATATAACATATGATCCCAATTAGGTTGGTACCTGTGATATGTCAGTCATTTGCAGCATATCCAAATAACATATAAGTAATCAAAAGAAATACAAGAGAGTAGAGGGACTATACCAAAACCTACTCAAGAAACAAACTGGAATGTCATCCCACCACTTATTACATCTTTCTTTTACACCAAAGCATGCAAGCTTATAAACAGAATGATTCCATCCCTATAAATATGAGAAACATAAATCTCATATTTTACATTTAAGCTTCATATTATGCCATCTAGATTGAAGATACCAAGGGACAATATGATCATTCTGAAAAGGCTGTGCAACCAGCATCGAGTCACTCTCTAACCACAAGCTATGTCAATCTTTATCACTGGTATCAACTGCATGAATAGCTCCCATGATTTCTGCATGATTAGAAGAACTCCAAGAAAAATAGAAAAGCAAATAAGTGTAAATTTGTTTCACCTTATTTTGAAAAAATAATTGCATATTTTTGCATGCTGTCTAAGAGAACTTTTGAAAAATAATTGATCATTTCTGAAAATATAATCTCTGTCTTCATCATTATTACCATGCCATTGTGTCTTTTTGTTATTTTACTTCGTATTTATTTATATGCTAGTTTCTATGTTACTTTGGCAGTCTCAAAAGCATAGAGAATACAGACAGAAGATAATAGAAAATTATCAGGTATGTAATAACCAAATATTAATTTGTTTGACTGTTCACCTGGCTGTTTTTTTGGTATGAAATTGATGTTGAATGTAAATGAGTAATTTCGGAAGGACTTGGAGGGGAAGAGAGCGAGTTTCTCACAAAGTAAATTCTTAAGTAAAAAAGTGTATATAGTAAACCATAATGGCTAAATCTAGCTATAAATCGTACTTCTTGATTTAGACTACTTTTATTGTGAGCAGACCTTGAATACACAAAATATAGAACCCTGAACCATAGTTATAAATCATGTTCAGGAGTCTTGGCTAGAAGCTGCTATAGATCTCAGTTCACAGAATGTTGTTGTCATGCCCATTGGTCTGTAATTTTCAGCTAGAATTGTCTCATGTAGGGTAAAGCCCCATTTTACCCCTATTTTTTTACCTAATCCAACCCTAATTATATAATGGTTTTGTCATTTACATCAGAAAATTGTAAATTCACGTTTATTTCCAATCATCATCCATTTTTTAAGCACGCCTCTGTTTGCCTTGTACCCACGAGCTTGCTTTCATTGATCACCACTGAATATTTCCAGCCATTTTTGGCGTTTTCGGTCACCCACTTTTTGACATTTATCCCCTGCTACCCAGCCTCTACCATGCACTCGCCATCCTTTCTGCCTACCTCTGTTGTAGCTTGCAATTCTTTTTCACTTGTTTTACACACTTTTGTTTTTTATTTTTATTATCATGGGAATGTGTGTTTTGATATTTTTATTTATACGTGTATAGTATAAATTCTGTATATTGAATTTCTACACCTTGGAATGGCAGCCTTCCTGTTACCCATTGTGATGGGGCCAGCCGCTTCATGCTGCAATTTGAAATTTGATAACATGGCCCTGAGCCAAATTAAGAATTTCAATCCTCTATAAGCTACTTTTTTTTCCTACTCATAATGAGTTTAATATTTCTCTTTCTTGCTGTATATAATTTCCATTGATATAATATATATTATCTCCAACTTATCACTTTCAATGGGTTAAGAGTGCCCCTTGGCCCTTCCCCCCGCCCTCCCTTTGGTGTCATGCCACTCCTTTAGTGGAACAAAGGTGGGAGCCTGCAGTTTAATGAATTTCTAGTTATAAGTTGATTAGAACATTTTGAGATTCATCCAAATTTGTGCTAAAAGAAATATAATAGTAATCAATCTCTCCTCCACTTGCGATGCTGCCGTTGAAAAGGTTCTTAACATCCATGAAAAGGAAATAAGGAATAATAATATTTAAAGTCTGTGTTATATTTGTTATGTGAAGAATGATAATTCATAACAGTCTTTCCCTTGTTTCGTGTACCTCCTCCTTTCCCATATTTTTTAGCGAATCTTACAGTTTCTTGAACACAATATGTGAAGTATGATAATTCATAAGAATCTTTCCCTTGTTCCTTCTACCTCCTCCTTTCTCATATTTCTTAGCAAATCTTACAGTTTCTTAAACACAATTTGCAGCCTCTACATCGGGAGTTGTACTCTGTGAATCCTGCTACATTCTTTGTCCCCTCATTTCTGAGAGCAATTAATGATAATTCTGAGCAAAGCTTTAGAAGTATAATGTCTGAGCCCTCTCCAGGCATTTTTATATTTGACATATTTCAGACCGACTTTTGTGAGTTATTGCTATCTGAGGTATCTAATCATTTTAACTGTCATTACCTATGATATAAACAGTGTCCTATCTTTTAAATTGGAAGATGTAAAAAGATGCCTGTATGTATACTTATGTTTTGTATATGTTAAAATTTATTTGTGGTCTCCCTAGATTGAAAATTTTGAGAAGTGGGTGACTGAAACAAAGTTTCGGATCATGCGTCCCAATACAATGAATAAATATGGTGCTGTACTTGATGATTTTGGACTTGAAACAATGCTTGACAAGCTTATGGAAGGTTTTATTCGTCCTTTATCCAGAGGTGAAGACTGCATTATAATCTCATGGTGGTTTGACATTCTTTTCATTCGCATAAGACATCTTCAGTCACTTAATTATTTGTTATACAGTCTTATTTGCGGAAGTTGGTGGGGCTACCCTGGATTCTCATCATGGTTTTGTTGTAGAATATGGTAAAGATAGAGATGTTGACTTGGGTAAGATTTCTGATTGATGTGTTTGTTTTATCATTCCATTGGTCATGTGCATAATGTATGATAAGTGAACCTTCATTATGGTATTATTATACTGTGGGGTTTTGTGGTTAATAAATAAATTAGACAATTTAATACTTCTTTTGAAGGTTCAATTCAAATTCAAACTGAGCTTGGATAGAGACCATAAATGCTTTATTATGGTAACATATGTTAATTTGTCTCATGTATTTTACAATTAAGAGTCTCATGCATCTGTAGGTTTCCATGTGGATGACTCAGAAGTAACCTTAAATGTTTGCTTGGGTAAGCAATTTTCTGGAGGGGAATTGTTTTTTCGGGGCATACGATGTGAGAAGCATGTAAATACTGGAACTCATTCAGAGGTAAGTCACTGTGATTGAATAACGTAAAATTATATTGTTGTTAAGAAGATTTCATGCCTGATATTTCTTTTGTGACTGTAAGTTTATGCTGCACTACTATACTAGTTATATTTCTATTCTCAAATATGTATGCGAAATACCAATATGTTTGTTGGCCTAGATACAGTCATGTGCATGACAATAATAATCTCATTTAAAATTTTTGGAAGATTGTATATTGATCTTCATGAAGTGTGGGCTTGGTTTATTATCAACGTCAGCCCTTACAGCAGTAACTTGTGAATTAAAAATAATGCTCTTCGTGTATATCATACAAGCATGGGACTGAGATTTGGTGTATCTATCTGTATGTATTTATGTTTTTCAGTTTAGTTTTAGCAGTATATGTAGTGAAATATGTCTATTCTCACAAATGAATGTTAAATTCCAATATGTTTATTGGCTTAGATACAGTCATGTGCATGACAATAATAATCTCATTTAAAATTGTTGGGAGATTGTATATTGATCTTCATGAAGTGTGGGCTTGGTTTATTAACAACGTGAGCCCTTACAGCAGTAATTTGTGAATTAAAAATAATGCTCTTCATGTATGTCATACAAGCGTGGGACTGAAATTTGGGGTATCTATCTGCATTTATTTCTGTTTTTCAGTTTAGTTTTAGCTGTATATGTAGTGAAAGAAAATCCAAATATTCTGGGTTAATATTCTGAGCCAATGAAGTTAGTTAATGTTGTCTGTTTACTATTGTAAGAAGATTTATGGACCATTGCTTCTTGCTACTTCATACTGTTGGTTGTACATTTCTCTTATGGAGTCCATTATTTGAAAGTAGGAAATCTTTGATTATTCTCATGTTCCTGGACGAGCTGTACTTCATCGTGGTCGTCATCGCCATGGTGCAAGAGCTACAACGTCCGGTAATCGGGTCAACCTACTTCTGTGGTGCAGAAGGTGATTTCACTTTCTGCTTTAGTTTGTCTAATGATTTTGAGTTGTGTGCTTTATATTAAATTCTGGTCTACGCTCTTGTTTCAGAACTCACACATTGTCTGATTTATGTTCATTTTTTCCCTCCGTAAATTATGTATGAATTTTGTATGTTGTTTTGCAGTTCTGTCTTTAGGGAGATGAAACGGTATCAAAAGGATTTCTCTAGCTGGTGTGGCGAGTGCAGTCGTGAGAAAAAGGAAAGGCAACGCTCAACAATTGCTGCTACCAAATTGGTAAGTCTTTATTTAATCTGAATGTTTCATGCATGTACATTACATTCTGGTAAGTCTTTTTTCCCTTCTACCCATCTCTTTCCCCATTTTCTTTGTAACCCATTTCAATCTCATTGTTTATGGTGGCCACTTCTTCCTCAGCATCAATGACAGATGCTTCTCCTTGCTGCTGTGCCTGAAAGCTTCATTGTTGTACCTTATTTCCTTCTTGCCCGTTCTCTCTCTCATGTAGAGAACACGAATGAACACAGATCTGTTCCAACAGAGCAAATAATTCTATATCACCCCCCTCCTACAAAATAAATTACAATATGTGTTGTTTGGTTTCCTTGTAACTAAGATTTTTAGGGATTTCAACTTGGACAAAAGCCCATTGATCATCCCTCATTGTTTTTATTCAGGAAGTGAAAATCTTTTTTAGCCACCGCAACTTGTGTTTGGTTGTTCCTGGATATCTTTGATGTTCCTGCTTTTCTTGTCAACGTTATTACATGTTTTTCTTTTGTGTAGAGGAGTTGTGTGCATGCTTAGAAAAAAGGGGAACAAAGTAAAGGAAGGAGAGGGAAGGGGAAGTGCTGTAACCTGTGGCTGCTGTGACAGTGAGGTGAAAGAAGAAAGGAGAAACGATTTGGAAAGGGAGTGGTAGAAAGGGAGAAGGATAACTAAATAAGTAATTTATATTTGTAAGGGTGTAAATTTAGTCTCTCTCAATGGGAGACATGATTGGCTCTCCTACTGTTGCCACTGTCACAACAAGCACATGCCAATTCACTTGACTTACAATCTTGTATTGTTGGCAAATTGCTCCTAACCTGCTAGCTGCTACCGTAGGAATAATACTTTCGGCTTACTTGAAATACAGAGGAACTGTCAATGTGGAAAACTTTTTGAAATATAAGATTGTAAAAGAAAAATTGAATTAGAATTCATATTCTCAAAGTAAAAATCTTAATTTTTTTTTCATCACGGACTTTGGTCAAATATTAAAGTTTAAGGATTAAAGCAAATTGGACTTTGCAAGTTGTCATGGTTAGACTGAGAGGTTTTCCTGACGTAAGTTTGTTCTTGTTCAGTATACTTAAAAATACATCGCTGAGGTTGGGGAATATAACTTTGATCTGATGTTATTACAGGAGTTGTTCAGGAGGGAAGGTGAATCCACTGCATAATCTGTTTTACTCGGTGGATCATTGTAAAAATGATGTACCTGCAATCATTTGTTAATACTAGTAAGCTATGATTCCTGATCCAGGTGTCTGTACAAGATAGCTGCTGTATTTAGATAGTTTTCTGAGTAACCATGGAGTTTTCCTTAAAAATCACGCGGTTTATCGGATGCCTATTTATTGTCTTCGAAGAAAGGAGGAAGTGGTTGTTATGTAGGCTGGTGTAATTCTCATAGGCCATTCTTTAAAATGCGTAAAACCGCAGAATGATGTCCAGAAATGTAGATGTCGACTGTAATTAGTGTATACTGAAATCTTTCCGAGCTTTATTGGCTACTGTAACAACAACTGCATTTCTGTTCTTTTATTCATTTATTTATTTATTTTTATTTATTTATTTATTTATTTATTAATTTTTGGTTGAGTTGAAGGTGAGCCATGGATGAATGGTAAGGTTGTTCTTATCATTTTACCTATTTAAACCTGTTTGTTTTAGCTTTAAAAAAAGGTGATTTATTTTGAAGAGAATTTTTTGGTTTAGTTTTGAAATTATGAAATGACTCATTTTACTTTAAAATATAATTACATTGTATTTTATGTAACCATATGCTTTTTTCTTCAGAATGATTATACTTTTCTTTTGCTCTAAATATTTGTTTTTTTAAGTGTAAATAAATAAATAAATTTTTCGAAAGGAGCTTTTTCATGTATAGAAGGATGAAGCAGTGGGGTTCTCAATGAGGATTATATGTATGGTGAAGAACATGTGCAGAGTACTTTTTATCATTCAGAAAATATGTACAAAGTATGCTTTATATTTCCCACGCACCTTTGGGTATAAATGAAAGGGAAGGAAACAAGCAAAATAAAATCAAGATTAAAAGGTTGAAGTTTTATTGTCTGTTTGAGAAGAAAATATGACGTTTGATGATTTTTTTTTCAATTTTCAATTTCATGGTATAAATAAATTTTAAAAAGAATAATTTTTTATTTTAAAAATAATAAATTAAGGATTTTATTTTTAGTATGCTCATTTTCTTATCATTTATATTTTTTACTTTATTTTTCATGAAATCAAACAAAGTCTTGGGACTGGTCTTTCAACCTTTCTTTTCTTAAGAAACACTTGCAGAATGGTATAAAGTTGCAAGAGATCATTGATAATCATAGATGAAGACTTAAGAAAGAAAGATTTGTTGTTGCCTTTATATTCTTAAAAAAAAGAAGTAATAAAATAACGGCACTGAGATTATTAGGAAAAAACATTGTGAAAATTTAAGATTATTTGGAATTGTGAAAAACATTGAGATTATTAGTTTAATTTCTCATCTTCAACAATTTACGTATGTGAAATCTTCATCCTTCAATATTATTTGGAATTGTGAAAAAACTGTTTTTAAACCTTTTCTCCATATCTTTTTTTTTATGCATGGAGAACAGTGTGTAAAACATGTTCTACTACGCATCAACCTTGCTAGAGATATTCGTGTTGAGAAGTAAACTTTGGAGATAACCTTAAAACATGCTCCTGGAGAGACCAAGTATGTCACTCACTTAGCTAAAAAAGAGTTGGCCAATTCCAATAAATTATTAGCCGGTAGTGGTAGCGGTAATTTCAAATTATTTCAAATAAAATTATAAAAATTAAATTAAAAGTAATAATATTAGAAAAATAATTATTTAAAAAATAAGAAATAATCATATGAAAGAAGATGAAGATGAAATGTTTTTGAGATGAAAAAGTTTTTTTTTAAAAAAAATATAAGAAATTAAAAATAATTGTATTAGAAAAGTAATTATCCTTTAAAGAATAAGAGATAATTCTAAAGTAAGAAAATCTAAAAGAAAGCATTATACTTTACTATTTAATCTAGTTCTGACTTTCTATTTGAATTTTTTTTTCATAATATTATTTATATTGTTTTTGTATGAGAAAAGAGAAGAGGATGTTTTGAAATGAGAAAATTTTTCTTAAAAAAAAATGTAAGAAGTTAAAAATATAATAAAATAATTATCATATAAAGAATAAGAAATAATCTTATAATGAGAAATATAGGTAATAACATTACATTTTACCCTCCATCATTTGATATCGTACTCTTTTTCTATAATACCATCTATGCATCTTTTGTATATGTACCATAATTTTCAGTATTATAGAGTAGAGATGAAAAAAAAGAGAATGATAGTTGTCTTGAAATGAGAATGTTTTTAAAAAATGTAAAATGTGAAAAGTTAAAAAAGAAAAAAAGAAAGTTAAAAAAATATAAAGATGGAGAAGTTAAATTTTTATCAAATTAAATTTACTATTTATTATTATTTAAAAAAATTTAAAAGAATAAAATAAAAATATTTAAATATATACACACAAAAAAAAATCATTTTTATTCATTCTGGATTTACAATTTTTAAATAACACCCTTTTTAAATAAGAGAGAGAAAATCTCCTTAAAATGGATAAGATATCATTCTAGATTTCAAAATGGATAATGATATATATATTTAATACTTATTTATTTTTTATCTTTTTTTTCTATCACATTTTATATCTTATAAATCTATCGATTCTTTTATTGTGACAAGTAAATAAAAGTGTAGATGGATAATTTTGATTTACATAGATTATTTTTCATAAAATAATAACACATGTTTAAGGATTTCTTTAAAACAAATTTAAATTTTCTATACTATCTTATCTCCTTCCCCAACTTTTACTATTTAAAAATAAATTTTCAAAACATGATCATATATCAATTATCAAATGATAGTATCTTATTTCCTTTCACTATCTAAACTCAAATTCAACTATTTTCATCTTATATCAATTATGTATCAATATTGACTATAATAAATTTACAAATAATATATATCGGAATTGTAAAAAATTTCAAACCCAGTTAAAAAAATAATTTAAACTTCAAAACTGTAATCAGAAGATTTAAAAGTTGGTTAGCAAACAAATTTAATTTCGTAATAAGAAAATCTTATCTCAATTTGAAAATCATAATAAGAAAATTTAATAAAAGCATGGCGAACTAGGTTTCCCAGTGATGAAGTAACTAACTCTATTTGACAACAGTCAAACCTATGATAACCTTAATGATCTTGGCACACATTTTATGAACTGCTGCGCAGAGCCAAATATGGTGTTTTCCTGTCTCAAGAACTCATCATTGGGAGATGCAGATTACAATTTCGGAGAATCATTTGAATGGTTTCAACAAATTTATGATCTTCTGTGGTTTAACAATCTCTTCTGCCACAAGGTCATTCCATTCTCTCAAGAACTTCATGTCATCAAGTTCAATGAATCTCAACACACATTTGCTAAGAATTCTTTAGAGCCTTTGCCTTTAGTTAGCCACAAATTAAGCAAAAAGAATGTAACCCTTGTTCTTGATTTGGATGGTAACTTTCCTTTATCTTTTCTAAACTTGTATGTTTTCTCATCTATTACAGTTTTGTTTTTTATACACTATCTATTGTGGAGTATTCATCAGTTTTTGCTTAATCTGGCTTTATGGAATCTCTTCATTACTTAAGGAGATCAAATATAATATCAGTTAGGTCAACAACGCATTAGTTCTCACCTGATATCACTGATATATAATTACAAAATGTACTGATAAAATCAAAAGCAATGTATTTTCAAATTTTAAGGATGAAAATAGAGCAATTTTGTTGAAGAACCCTAAAATTTTATACAATTTTATGATATGTGATTTGTTTGATTATGAATATATAGTTCTTAAAATTTATACTGCTCTACACAGAAACGTTGGTTCATTCTTGTTCTTGTTCGGTGCCATTGGACGATGCTGACTTCACAGTTAAAGTGGTGACGGATAGAGAGACCACTGTGTATGTTAAAAAGAGACCTTTTCTTCAAGAGTTTTTGGAAAAAGTATCAGACATGTTTGAAGTCATAATTTTCACAGCTAGTAGAAGCAGATATGCTTCAAAATTGCTTGATGTTCTTGATCCTCATGATAAGGTTTTTTCGCAAAGAATATACAGAGAATCATGCAAATGGCAAGATGGTCGCTGCATCAAGGATCTGACAGTTCTTGGAATTGACCTGGCCAAAGTGTTCATAATTGACAACTCTCCACATGTAGTTCTTTCTTCCTTTTGTGTTCTATTCCACCTTTTATATATGTGAATCTAAAAATAAGATTGAATCCAACACCATGAAACTATATTTGTGAGTTAGCAACATTCTTTTTAATATATCTAGCATGCAATCTTATACTAAATACAATATTTGAACGAGTGTCAAAATATGTGTTGCTGGCAAATTTTCTTTACAGAAAGTGTTTTCTTTTTTACTTATTATTTGGTTTGTTTGTTTTCAATGGCTTATGATACTGAAACCTTGAAACCTGTTTTGATGACAGGTTTTTAGACTTCATGTTAACAATGGAATTCCTATCAAAAGTTGGTACTGTGATCCCACAGACCGTGCTCTGATCGATTTGCTCCCATTTCTGGAGAAACTGGTTGATGTGGATGATGTTAGGCCAATTATTGCAGAGCAATTTGGGGGCAAAAAGGATTAAGTTTGCATTTTCTTCTCTTGCCCCTCTTCAAAGTAGATAGCTCTAAGAATATAGATCCTTTTGAATAATGGAACCTTATTTTCATATATGGAATTATAATAGTTAGGGTTTTTGGTTATTTAGATGCAGTTATTTCTAAGCAATTTATTTGAATTTTGATGAATTTTTATATAAATGATTATATGTATGATTCCATTATAATCAAATAGCGTAATTAGGGAGGTTCAAAAACTCAAAAAAAAAAAAAAAAAACTGCAAATTGAATCAAATTACTAAATGGAATTGCAAGAAATTAATTTGGATTTTTTTTTTCTAAAAATCGCATGGTTTGATTTCGTTCGATTAGGTTTACAATTTAAATATTTTAAATTGATTCCAACCAGATCATAATACCTATTCAACGTATATTATTTTATTATTAATATAACAATAATAATAATATCAATAATAGTAAATTGTTGTTAAAAATATTTATTTAATATCTTTGTATTTAAATTAATTTTTTAGAAATCTTTTAATTATTATTTTAAAATATTTTTTATAAAAAATGATAATATATTTAATTATTATTTAAACTTTGAAAGTTAAAATTAAAATAATATTTAATATTTTATTACATTTTTGTCTTATATATAAAATATAAAAATAAATTAAAATATATTTCATTATATCTTTTTATATATATATTTAAAATATATTTTCAAAAATCTTAAAATATTATGTATTTTAAATAATTTTTTTTATAAAATTAATTAGTTTCCTTCACAAATTTATTTAATAAATTTGTTAATTTTTTTCACCCTAATGAACGTTGTCAAACATTTTTTGAATTATCTCATCAACTCTATGATCTCGTTTCACTGAAATAATTTATTAGACTTTTATTTTATATATTGAGAGAAGTGTATAAGGCATGTGATTTTTTTAAATGCCTTATATTTTTTTTACCTATGATTTTAAATTTAGCTACGAAACATATTGCAATTTTAAAATTATAATTACAAATTTTATAGTTGCTATAATAGTTGAAATTAATTTCTAAGACCAATTAAATTACTTTAAATTCAGTTACGAATTTCAACATTCAAAAATCATTAAAAATTAAATTCAATTACGGATTACATATATCAATCTGATAATAAGAAAATTTTAAATTCAATTACGAACACGTTTCAATCTCCAAATTATAACTATCTATATCTCTTAAACAACACGTTTTCATATAAAATTCAGGTTTAACAGTGATTTTTTTCCTGTTTTTATCATTTTTTTATTTTACACAACATATAAAACATGACAACATAATAAATTTTACCACAATTAATGAGCACTGACGTTGTCAAATTATTATGTTATACGATTACTCTCTCAACTCTAACACTAATTTAAAGAAATCTTTCCAAATAGTATGAATAAATTATAAACCTAAAACATAATATTGATCTTTGATGACACATATTTCCCATTTCTTTTAATTAATTAATGTTCTTCAAATTTTCTGCAGAACTTTTAGTTGTTTTTTGACATCTGTAATGTCAGTGTCGGTTCATTACTTGCTGTCTTCTTCTTCTTCTTCACTTCTAAACTATTTCCATTCTATTTTTTCTTCTTTCCATGTGCTCTGTCCCTTTATTTAATTTATTATTATCTTTAATTTATTTTTCTTTCTCATTTAATAAAGTATAAATGTTCTTTAACACCAACATTCACCCTGCAATCTTTTAATAATAATTCTTCCACATTTTTTTTATTACTATCACGTGGGTGTAGAGTAGTAGGAATATTATACTTGAAAAAACAAAAACAAAAACAAAAACAAAAACTTAATAGACCATCATTGTTCTTTAATCTCAAAACTGAAAACTAATGTTGGGTTGCAAGTTTAGTTGACTTTTATTATTATTCTTCATGGTAAAATATTTGCTTTTAATGCATTATTATTATGACATTGACTGAAATATTTAACTTTTTTAAATTTGAATTTCATTAAACCTACCCATTTACTTCTCCACAATTTTCTCAAGTCAACTATTCTTCACTTCTTAAACAAGTGACTAAAATTTATATGAAGTGTATCTTCTATTGATAATTTTAATTTTGTAGTCATCTTTTTCAGAAAATATAAGAGAATATGATGATATAACTCTAAAACATACAAAAATATAAACAAATAAAGATGAAATGAATAATAAAACTTAAAAAAAGTGAGTTGGTGATGAGAGAAAAAAGAGTGGTCGGGTGCTTGCTTCTATACTTTAGAATTATGCAAAATGTGTCACACTCAACACCTTCAAATCTCCAGTTGTTAAGATTCTTCCATCCACTGTCCATATCATTATTTTTTTAAAATGGAAAATACTAGATTGTCTCTAAAATTAGGTTAAAAAATAAAAAAGATTTTTTTAAACTCAAATAGGTCAAAAAATATTATGATAGTTATATTTAATTTTTATAAATATTAAAAAAATCTTGACCTAAGATACCTATTAAAGAATTGAAAAGAACTTGTTTTTATTAAAAATCATACATAACTGTATTAAGAAAGTTATACTTATGCACCTTGGTTTTTTATATTCTTTAATTGGTATCTCAAAATATTACACCATGGTGTTCCAAAATAGTAAAATTTTAATGTTTGATACTGATTAGGAAATATTTAATTAATACAAATTAAACAAAAATGCTGTTTTAAATTATTGGTCTTTTTTTAGTTGTTATAAACTAATTATTCTTAGTTATATATAGAAATATCATAAAAAACAGCTCTAGAAAAAGTTAAAAGGCTGTTGTTTTAAATTGAATATTTAGTACTCTATAAAAAAAGTTGGAGAAAATGCTAGCACACTAATTAAGAAAGTTTTTTAATTAGAATGCTGAAAATTTTATTATCTTCTAATTTTTTTAATATACTCACATAACTTTGAAAAAAAATTAATTCATTAATCAGGGTATTTAGTATTAGCAAAAAAAATAAAATAAAAAAGACCTTCCAACAAGAAGATCTTCAAAATCATCTCAGTTCATTCACACATGTGCAGTGGTCAATAACCAAACACAGAGAGCCATAATTCCATTTTCTCATTCTCTAAACAGATTGTGACAAACAACAACATAGACAACACAAAACACAGAGAAAGAAGATGCATGCGAAAACAGACTCCGAGGTAACAAGCCTAGCCGCCTCATCCCCCACGCGCTCCCCTCCTCGCCGCCCTCTCTACTACGTCCAGAGTCCCTCCAGGGACTCTCACGACGGCGAGAAGACCAACACTACGTCGTTTCACTCTACCCCCGTACTAAGCCCCGTTGCCTCCCCTCCCCACTCGCGTCACTCCTCCTCCACGCGCTTCTCCAAGAAGGACCACAGCCACAGTCTCAAGCCTTGGAAGCAAATCGATGTCATTGAAGAGGAAGGTCTTCTCCAGGGTGATGATCGCCGCAATGGGCTTCCTCGTCGCTGCTACTTTCTTGCCTTTGTTGTTGGGTTCCTGCTTCTCTTCTCCCTCTTCTCGCTCATCCTCTGGGGGGCTAGTAGACCCATGAAGCCCAAGATCTTCATCAAGGTCTTTTCCGTTTTGTATTTGCTTCTCCGTTTTTGGTTTTGATCCTTGGTTTGAGCTTTTCAGGGTGGATGGCGAGGTGGGGCTTGATCCAGTTTGAGTTTTCAGGATGGAGTCCGAGATGGGTCGCGGTCAAGTTTTCATTTTTAGAGTGGAATATGAACTGGGGCTTAATTGGTTTTTCCATTTCAATATGAAATATGAAGCGGGTCCTGGTCAATTTCACGTTTTTAAGATGAAATCTGAACTGGGTCTTCCTAGTTTTTGAATTTTAGGATGAAATCTTAACTGGGTCTGGATAGTTTTTAAATTTTAGAATGAAACATGAAGTGGGTCTTGATCGATTTCGTGTGTTTAGAATGAAATCTGGAGCGGGTCAATCTTTTAATTTTTCAGTGAAACGTGAACTGGATCCTGGTAGTAAGTTTTCTTTTTTCAGTATGGTTTATGGTCACGATCAATTTTGAAGTTTTAGGACGAAATATGAAGTGGGCATTTCTCGATTGAAACATGAACTCTGTTGATCAATCTCGCGTGTCTAAAAAACCAAATCGGAAGTGGGCCTAGTTATAGTTCGATGTGTCATTTTAGGAGTGAAAAGTGAAGTAGTTGTTGATTAATTGGATGTTTATTAGGATGAAATCTGAAGTGGGTCTACTCAGATGATGATTTGGATTTTGCAGAGCATAAAGTTCGATCATGTTAGGATACAAGCTGGTTCAGATGCAACTGGTGTGGCCACCGACATGATCACAATGAATTCCACTTTGAAATTCACATACCGCAACACCGGCACGTTTTTCGGGGTCCATGTCACAGCCACACCCGTGGAACTCTCCTATTCAGACATCGTAATTGCTTCAGGAGCTGTAAGATTCATGAAAACCAAACAACACAACACATCCTAGTGTAGTAATAGTAGTCCAAGACTTGTATATACACACACACATGTTTGATGTTTCACTTTTCCTAACGTTGGATTTGGTTGTTGTTGTTGTTGTAGATGAAGAAGTTTTATCAATCTAGGAGGAGCCAGAGGTTGGTGAGTGTAGCAGTGATGGGTAACAAGATCCCTCTGTATGGAAGTGGTGCTAGCCTAAGTAGCACAACGGGTGTGCCAACAGTGCCTGTGCCATTGACCCTAAACTTTGTGCTACGATCTAGGGCTTATGTGCTTGGGAAATTGGTGAAGCCTAAGTACTACAAAACCATTCAATGTTCCATCACTTTGGATCCCAAGAAGCTCACTTCTTCTGTTTCTCTCAAAAGATCTTGCACATATGATTGATACATACATGTGATAGAGATTATGTGGAATGCACATGCAAAAAATTATTTGAAAACAAAAAAAAAATAGAAATAAGAACATTGTTCTATGATTAATAGATTCTTTTGATGTTTGGGAAGAAATAGGGGTATACAGCTCAGATAAAGACGCGTTGTTGGGAGTATTTGGCTGCTCAAAATGCCTCAAATTGCGGAAAGACAAAGACATGATGTTGGGTTGGGAAGAGAAATGTAACATTGTGGATTTGTGATTGGTCATTTCATGAAGACTTCTTTTTTGTGTTGATTATTATTTGTCTGATTTTGATTTATTAATTGCAAAAGTGACAGGTAATTTAAATTCATTCAATCTCATTGTTGTAATTGCATCTTTGTCCTTGTAATTATGGTGTAATTATAGCCATATAAATTTGGATTTTTTATTGAGTTGTTTGTGTTAGGTAGTAAGTTTTATGCTGGTGGAGTCACCACCATGGAAGAGTGCATCATTAGGATCAATTCAAAGGGTCTTGGATCTTTCAATTCATCATTAAAAAAAACTTTTCATTTTTACATTTTATTTTTCTTCTATAGCTTTTCTATTTCTATGTATAGACTCATTCAAAGATGTATTTAATTGGTAATTACGAGCTTTCTTTATTTTAAAAAATTCTAAGGAATAAAGTGGCAACACCACATGCGTCACGCTGTAATTTTACTTTTTAACGAAAAATATTAATTCTAAGCTTTTTTTTCAGACAACATGTATATGCTAATAAATTTATTAAAGTTTTAAGTAATTTTTTATTCTGTATATTTAACACAATTACATGTTAAAAAATAAAAGTTGAATTTATAGAAAAAAATTGTCTCAAGTTCATTCACACATTGATTTCTGTACTGTTAGGAAGATAGCAACACATTCGCTGAGCATAAATTTATTGGATCGCCACAATGCATGGATGCCACTCCTCAATTAGTGGATAACATTATTTATTTTATTATTTAAAAAATTATAATAAAAAACTTTGTAGTGTTAATATTCTCTAAACATTAGTTAAGGAATAATGTATGATAATTTTATTAACTTTTGTGATAATTATTTTAAAACTTACATCAAAAAACATTTTTTATCGATTCACAATATAAAATATATGATTATGAAACACTCAACTAATATATATATATACTCTTATTATTGAAAAGAGGAAATAGATCTTTTGAGTAGATCCCGACAAGATGAAAAAAAATCTTCAATTTTGTTTAATTTCTGGACACCAAATTGTGATTGAACCATAACAATTTGAATTTTTAGAAGAATTCATAACAAACTCGTTTTAATATATATATATATATTAAAACTCTAATAAATAAAAAAATCCATCGAATTCAAATTTAAATTAATTTTTATAATTAATTAAATTGAGTTATTACAAGAAATTTATTAAATATAAACTAATTTAAAAAAGAAAATTTAGTTATTATAATAACTAAATTAGAACTATTTTATAAACTAAAAATTATTAGTATTTAAAATTATTTTATTATAATAAAAAATATATTTTTAGTAACTATTAATCTTAAAAAATTATAAAATTTGTTTTTAAATAAAAATTATTAATATTTTAGTCATTTATTAAATTTGATTCTAAATTAGTTTTTTATGTGATTAGTAACCAATTTTATATTTTATAGGTTAATTGGTAAAATAATTTGTTTTATAATGAATTGAATTATATTCATGTATGCTCTAAACACAATTCTCTTTACACATTACTAATTTTTTATGTTTGTTTTATTTTAATTTTTATACATTAAAAAATATAAGGAATTTAAAAGGGACAAAATGCTAATGGGGATTAATTGTTGTTGTTTTGATAAAGCAATTTGTTAATGGGTAATTACTATAGATTAAAGTTAGAGATATTCTGAATACTCATTTCATAGTTTATAGTGTTAAGAAGAAAGACAAAAAATGTAAGTGGGTGGAAGAATCATTGATTGTTGTGAAAGTGAAAGATGGTTGGTCCATGGATGTGTCTTCTTCAACACAAAGAGAGAGAGAGATTGTGTTTGTTCCCCATTCCATGAAATATCAATCTCTTTGAACCATCGAATCATTGCTTTTCCTTATCAATTTTGCCTATTCTATTTTACTCCTACAAGCACATAGATTGATTTTTTTGCTATGGATCTTGCTTATTTCATCACTCTAATGTGTTAATTATTATAATAGAAAAAAATATTTTATATTTTTCTTAAGGTAATTCATTTCATGTTATTATTCGGTAGTATTTAGACTTCTAGAACAGCTTTTACATTATTTTTTTAAAACCTTGTCCTTCACTAGTTTTTTTCCTTGTCTATTTCAAATTTCATAACTCAATAACACAAAAAAATACATATAATTATAGTTGATTTATAAGTTAGTTGGTGGGACTAGCTCGATTTAATAAAAAACAAAAATTACATAAATAATAAATTAAAAAATAAGCTTAATTTAATTCAATAGAAATTAGTATGACTTGCTTATGGTTTTAGATATCAAAACTTTGTACATCCCATCTCAACTATGCTAGTCTCGAAGCTTTAAATAAAATATAGTCAATAATATCTTTTTTAAAGCAAAAATAGTATGTAAAATATGTGATATTAATAGAATTATTAATATTGGTTATATATATATAAGAGGTATGTTTAGTTGTGTAAATATTTTTAAAATTTTAATTTTGGATGAATTGAGAGGATGATAAGTATTTATGTTTTAGATTACATTTCCATTGCATGTTTATGTTTGTATTAAGAAAAATATAATTATCGAAAACATAGTTTGAATAGAAAGAATAAAACATTTTGGATAACTCTTTTATAAGAGTATATTAGACCATATAGTGATAAGAGCAAATAATTCTATTGATAAGAAAATAATGAACATTTTATATTAATTAATTTTTACTACATTTAATTCTTCTTTATTAATTAACACAGTTTTTCTAATTAAAATTTGATTACAATTTTTCTTATTGACACTCATGACTTACAAGTTATAAATAATACAAAATGTCCTTTATTAACTAAAACGGTTTTTCTAATTAAAATTTTGTTATAATTTTTTTATTAATACTTATGACTTATAACTAATACAGAATATTATTATTATTCATCATTTGTTAATTTTTCTTTGATATTAAACACGATTACACAAACATATCACTATTTTCTAATACATTTATGATAGTACAACATTTTTTTTTGAAAAAAATATAAGAAAAACTCTCGAAGGATGTAGAAGATTTACACATAAAACACACTATTAGTAATTTAGTAGACAATTTACTTCTAGAAGCTCAAACTTAGGGTTGATTTCTAATCAACTTTAACATTTACATATATAATATATATTTTTTTAAAAAGTCACCTCACTTATGGTTTGTTAGGTTAGTGAGCTAGACAAAACAAATTGATTTGATGAAAATATCATTTTATTCTATTAAATTAATAGTAAATTGGTTATTCTGGTCGACTCTTATGTCTAATTAATTTTATTATTTTTAGATTGAGATTTAAGAAGATAAAGATAAAAGATAATAAGATAAAAAGTTAAACTTTTAATTTAATCCTTCAAATTATATCTATTTATCGGTTATTCTGGTATATCCATATGTCTAATTAATTTTATTATCTTTAGATTGAGATTTAAGAAAATAAAGATAAAAGATAAAAATCTTTAATTTAATCCTTCAAATTATGTCAATTTATCAAATTAGCCATTAAAATTAATAATATAGTTAAATATTCTTAAAATTATAATGAATATTTAGATTATGGATTGGTATTTTAAATTATAAACTATTAATTAAATTAGTAATTAAAATTACCATAATAACACAAATTTTAGACTTACTTATAAAGGTAAAAGTTTTGGCTAATGAATAAGACAGAATTCAACCTTTAAAATAAGAGACACTTTTTATTTATTATTATAAATTTAAGGATTAAATTTATTTATAAATTTTATTTTTAAGAAATATTTTATCATTTTATTTATTCTAAGCATGAATTCGATTATATATTAGAATTTTAAAGACTAAATTGATCAATAATATATAATTCTTTTGAATTTTTTTACTATTTTTTAATTTTTAAGGACCAATTTATTTTATTTTTAAAAATTTAAGCACTATATAAAAAAAGGATAAAAAGAAAAACAAATATGTGATAGATTTGATACGTACAATAGAACGAACCTTATATCCTACATTTAGCTAGAAGGGAGATGGATGGTAAATGAAGGTGAATGTAAAAAAAGGAATAAATATCAATATTTATTAAATTTATTCATTTTAACCATTAGACAAATTAATATATTTTCTAACTCTCTACGAATATAGATTTTGTTTCTGTTTGCATCAATTTAGATTAAATATAAATAAATACAAATCTTGAAACTCAATTGATACTTCCAATTATTTTTATTTTCCATTTTCTCTAACTTATTGAAAATGAAGAAAAATTATTATACAAGTAATAGAACAATTTAATTTTGTCCGTTTTTGTTTTTTTCTTTAAGTTTTGAAATGTATATTTTTGGTTTTATAAACGGTTTAGATAAAATTTTATAAAAATAAAAATTGATTTAATTGATGTTTGAAAAATTAAAAACAGACTATTTCTAAATTAGAAAACGAATTTGTCCAAAAATAAATTAGAGAAATAGAAAAAAATAAACTTTTTAAATATTTTTAGGGAAAAAAATTATTTTAGAGGGAAGATATTTATTTTAGAGGGAAAATATTTTACCCCATGATATTATTAAACTAAGACACGCGTTAGCAAAATTGGTTTATTTTTCTCTGTACCTTCGTCATTGTCCGAAGTGTTTCATCAACACCAAGCTGTTACCGAAACCACATCCACGCTTTCCCTTTCTCTCCGTAAGCAGTCTTCGCTCTCTCTCTCTCTCTCTCTCTCTCTCTCTATATCTATATATATATATATATATATATATATATATATATATATATATATATATATATATATATATATATATATATACACACACACATACATGCAATTTTTATCTTTCTGAAATGGTTTTTTTAATTTATACGATTAAATTTGTAGTAATTGAATATATTTTCTGCAATTGAAGCTTTTGAGGATCAATTCGACTATGGTGGAAGTGGTGGACCCTCAAGAATTCATCAAGTTGAAGCCTTTTCAGTTCTGATTCATCTGGGTCTCGTGATTGCTTGGTTCTTATTCAGTACTTTAGGGTTTCAAAATTTGAAGTCCCATAGAAGCTTTGTACTCTGTCTAGGTTCTCGTTTGAAATGAAATGCTTCTGGGTGGCTTTGTAATTTCTTACCCTTCTATTGTTTAGTCTTTTTGTGGTCGAAGTTCATGGCTTTGAACGTTTCCCCCATATAGTGTACAATCAACAATTATCACAGCGTTGCTATAGTTTTTTTTTTTCTTTTAAGTTTTTCCTCTTCTAGTTCTATCATCTTGTTTTTATTTGATTTTGTTGGGAAAAAATTGAAAAATATCATCAATAACTGATAACTCTCACAGCTGCTATCCCTACGTTGAAAAAAAAAAGATATTATTATACAATAAAAAAAAGGGGAAAAAATTGTTCACTGTTTGTTCATGGGGATACCTGGATTGAGCAATCAGAATAATGGGCAGCAAAGATTAGGCATAACTGAGCCTATTTCATTGGCTGGACCAACTGAGGATGATGTGATCAAGACGCGTGAACTTGAGAAGGTTCTGTTTGCGCTTATTTTGAATTCATATATGTATGCTTTAGAGCTTTTCGAGTGTTACTTTATGCTAAATATGGATTCTGGGTGTTCAGTACTTGCAAGGTGTTGGACTGTACGAGAGTCAGGAGGAGGCTGTGGGTAGGGAGGAAGTTCTTGGCAGGCTGGACCAGGTTGAATTTGTTTGTGTTTGATGCAATTTTATTTCATAAGCTTTTGTCCACCCAAAAAGAAGTACTTGAAAATGTAGTGGACATCCTTATGAGTATTTTTGTTTTGATTGTGCTGTTGTGACATAAATTAGATTGTGAAGATTTGGGTTAAGAACATCAGCCGAGGAAAGGGGTTCAACGAACAACTGGTGCAAGAAGCAAATGCCAAGATTTTTACCTTTGGCTCTTATCGGTTAGGGGTATGGAGCTATTCTTATCGGTTATGGTTAGGTGTATACTCAATTTAATTTTTTTTTGCGTTGCATTTTTATTGTATCCAACATATAGCGCCTGCTGGGTAAAGCTTGCATAGAAAAATTATCTGGACTGTGAATTGTACAAACATGATATACTCATTAACCCTTTATATATATTTCACAATCAGTATTTTATATGTTGCCTAGAAACTTTTGAGAGAAACCACTAGCTTTGACCTACAGTGATGTGAAAACAAGATTCTGTTGCACACGAGATATAATTGTTTAAATTTTGTTCTAAGTTTCTAGCATTATGTGCCTGCCAAAGATGCCCACACCAGCAAGCAAACACTTCATCACAGTTTCATTGAGTTTTTTCATCTGTTTCCTCAACCTTGATTATGGGTACTGGGTTGTAAAGAGAAGATTTTCAGAGGTTGTGGGGGCAAATATAATCCATCCCTGACGCAGAGTGAAAGGCAGACAAACAACGAAAAATATGAAATTAGGACTAAAAATGATATAAAAGGCTATGCAATCCAATATGTTGCAACATTTTTTGTTTGTGTTTGTTGTTTTACTGAATTTCCCCCTTCAAATTTTGTAGGTGCATGGCCCTGGAGCTGATATAGATACTCTTTGTGTGGGACCTAGACATGCAACCAGAGATGTATGATGATTCTTGCCATTTTATTGTGTATATGCAGTTTTTTCTAGGTCATATCTTGTATCCGCTAAAGTTAGTTATTAAATTGGCCTCAGGAAGATTTCTTTGGTGAGCTGTGGAAGATGCTATCTGAGATGCAAGAAGTAACAGAATTGCACCCTGTGCCTGATGCTCACGTCCCTGTGATGAAATTCAAGTTTAATGGAATTTCTGTTGATCTCCTGTATGCAAGATTAGCTTTGTGGGTTATTCCTGAAGTAAGTGATTTATATTTTATGCAAAAACAGATAACATTGTTTTAGGTACAATTGTGGTTCCTGTCTATGATTTCTCCCATATCTCCTTCCCAGAATTTTAGACAATTTGAAAGCATTCTGTATTAAAGAAGATTACAAAATATGAGAGATGCTCGGTGTTTTAAATGACATTTGATAGTATCCTCTTTTTCTTCCTGTACCGTTACTGGATTATAGTACACTTTTCACCAGTGCTTGCTGTAAGAGAAGCAACTATTATTTTTTGGCTCAATAGTTGAACATTTAGGTGTATCTGGATTGTGTTTATGTTTTTTATTTTTTAAATTCTATTTTATGAAACAACAAACTACTCTTATAGTTGTTTATTGTTTGCTTTTGTTTTTGAAAATAAAACAGATTTCAAAATCAGGAAACAGATAGACCCTTAGGGCTGTTTACTTTCAGAAAACATTTCCTGTTTACACTTTCTACTTTTAATTACAGAAATGTTACCCTGTTTTCACTTTGTTTCCTGTTTCAAAAAGTTTGAGGAATCAGTGAAAACAAGTTTTTATTGTTTTCAGTTTTCACAATTTCCTAAGCACACTTTTAGAAACAGGAAATAGAAAATGATTTTTTTTTCCAAAACAAAGTGCCCCTTAGTTCCTTTCAAAATTAAACTTCTACAGATGTGCATACATCTCTCATTTCCCCCACATGCGTTTCGTTCAGGATTTATGAATCTTAAAGTGTAAATTGTATCTTACCTTTAGTTTTCCATTTAGTGATAATGGATTTTTGTGCAGGACTTAGATATATCACAGGAATCAATATTACAAAATGTTGATGAACAAACTGTTCTTAGTCTTAATGGTTGTAGAGTAACTGATCAGGTCCTGCGATTGGTTCCAAATATTCAGGTAGTGGACATGAAGTTTATGCTTCCATATATTTTTGCGTTCAGATTTTCTATGGCATTACCATCATATTGATTGTATTCTTTTTCTGAAATTCAGACCTTTCGTACAACTTTGAGATGCATGAGGTTTTGGGCAAAGCGTCGGGGTGTTTATTCAAATGTATGACATTATTGCTCTGGATGGCTTGTTTGTTGTTCTAAATTTGTTCACATTTTTTAACACACTCTTCTGATTTTCGTATTTCATCCTCGTGCTATTTCTTGGGCAGGTTGCTGGTTTTCTTGGTGGTATAAATCTGGCATTGCTTGTTGCTCGAATATGCCAGTTATATCCTAATGCACTACCTAATATGTTAGTGTCTCGATTCTTTAGGGTATATACTCAATGGCGATGGCCGAATCCAGTCATGCTTTGTGCTATTGAAGAAGGATCTCTTGGACTACCAGTTTGGGATCCTAGAAGAAATCCCAAGGATAGATATCATCTAATGCCTATAATTACTCCTGCTTATCCTTGCATGAATTCTACTTACAATGTGACATCAAGTACATTACGTGTTATGTCAGATGAGTTTCGGAGGGGAAGTGAAATATGTGAGGTATGGTTTCATGATTTTAAGAATGTTTTCTCTGAAAATTCTGGAAAAATCTCAATCAAGCAGTCTAGTTTAGTTTATACAAACATGAAGTCTGGAAATCGAAATAATGTGTTCAATTTTCTCGTTTCATCCCATTAACTCTATGGGGGACTTCGCCATTTGCCCAAGATGGTTTGACTTATGGGGTCTTCGTGTTAGATTTCCCATGATCAGATGATTTGGCAGTGGGACAGTTATATTGAAGTTATGCTAGATATCTAAGGTTAAACTAACTTGTTTAGTGATTTTTCCTATACTTTTGAGTTATAGGTAATAGATGGGTTTGTTTATGTTTATTTTATCAGTATTCAAGTTTTAACAAAAGGAGTGGTTATTGATCCATGTTAGATGGGATAAGACTTGGAAGTTGGTTGGTTTGTTGAAGCTTTCTTAAATGGAACGAATGTCTATAGTGGGAAAGCAACAATATCTTGTGGGAATCGATATGTTTGGGCTTTGATTTTTGTTAAATATAAATATTTGATATGTTGTGTTTTTGTTTTTTATGATGGTATTTGGATCGCAAAAGTTTCATGTTTCTGGTCATTGTAGGCTATGGAGGCTAGCAAGGCTGATTGGGATACTCTTTTTGAGCCTTATCCCTTTTTTGATTCTTACAAGAATTATCTACAGATAGACATAACAGCAGAGAATGCAGATGACCTTAGACAATGGAAAGGCTGGGTTGAGTCTCGTCTCCGCCAATTAACGTTGAAGGTATGCCACTGTATAATTTATCTATTTTTTGTTTGTTAAGTAATATTGTCTGTTTCCAATTCATATATAACTAATTTGGTTGTTGCTTAAACTTCTAGATTGAGAGGCACACTTATGGTATGCTTCAATGTCATCCACATCCTGGTGAATTCTCAGACAAGTCTAGACCTTTTCATTACTGTTACTTCATGGGTCTGCAGCGTAAGCAAGGAGTTCCAGTGAATGAAGGTGAACAGTTTGATATAAGGCTGACTGTTGAAGAATTCAAGCATTCTGTCAATGCTTACACACTATGGAAACCTGGAATGGATATCCATGTGTCCCATGTGAAACGCCGTAACATACCGACCTACATATTCCCTGGTGGTGTCCGACCTTCCTTCCCGTCAAAAATAACTGCTGAGAATAAACAAAGTTCTAAACTAAGGGCTTCTGTCCATGGTCAAGCCGAAAAGCCTCATGGAGGTAAAGGAGTTGCAGTTGGAGCAGATGATGTGAAAAAGAGAAGGAGATCAGAGGACGACATGGACAATAATTCAAAGAATTCCAAGTCACCTGTATCTTTACCTCCTCCCAGTGGGGAAGTTAATGAAGACATAACTCCTATTAAATTGGATGAATCAGAAGTCAATAGTATTGATGAACAAAAGAACAAGAAACTTTGTCTGAGATCTCCAGGGGAGATTCCTTCCGGGGATAGTGGGACCAATGGATTTGTGACGAGCAACCAACTAGTGAACCCCATACTTGCTGCTACTGATATATCTAGTTCTAAAGAAGAAGAAAAACTAGCCATTGAAAAGATTATGTCCGGGCCATATGATGCACATCAAGCCTTTCCAAAAGAACCTGAAGAGCTTGAAGATGATACTCAGTATAGAAATCAAGTCAAAGATACTGATGGGAACATGAAAAACATTACTGAATCTTTAGTCTTAAAGCCGGCAGTGGCAGATGAGCCAGTTGTTTATATGGAAACTACTTGTTCAACTAGTTTATGCTCCAATGAGGGCTTGGAGGAGCTTGAGGTTGGCCTCTTTTTATACCTTAAATTAGGAAAAGGATTGTTCGATTCTTCAATAAAATATGCAGCATTTGTAAATCGTAGATGTCAGATTTCCCTAACTTGCTTGCTATTTCCTGTACTGAAGTTGCTCAAAACCAAGTCCAACCTGCATGGGAACTGCAATTTGTTGGACTTGTTTTCATATTCCGCCTTCTGTAGTACAGCTGCATGCACAATGTCTGGTTCCTGCTGTTGGTTTTTGTACTTTTATATGACTATATTGTAGAGAGAATTTGCTTGCAATTTCCTTAATGTTATGTAGTACGAGTATCAGCATGGCATATGTTAGTATACGAATGTTTGATGAGGTTATCTGGAGTCTATATATTATATGATATATATCACACGAATCTGACAGATTCTTTTATGAATTTAGATGAGTGTCAAATTGTCATTTTGTTCCACACATCCCAAAATATGCATTTGATACATATTTTATTTCTTGACGAATCCTACATAGCATGTTTATGAAAATATCAAAGTTATTTTACAATGCTGTAGCATGTATTCTGACTATTCTGTTTCTTCGTTTTGGCAAAAGTCTGCTGAGCTAACCGCACCACTGTTAACTGTGCCTCCTGCACCTGCACCGCTGAAGAAGCCTCTTATCAGGTATATTCCACTATTAATGTTGTACTTGTCATGGTTTTCATATTCCTACTTTTTAGACTTGTTTTGGTTAAGTGTTTAATTGTGTTTGTTCATGTTGACTGATTATTTTCAGGTTGAACTTTACCTCCCTAGTAAAAGCTGCTGACAAGAGTTCTTAGACACTTCAAAACTTAATCTGCAGCTATCTGATTTATGTAAAATTGTCATTTCTAGTTCCTCGTTTATTTATGTAATAATTATGATGCAATAAATAAACCTGAGCTAGAAAAACCATCAATTTTCATTAATATGTACATGAGAGTATGTTGCACCGGCAAAATAAAAAAAAAGATTTTGATGAGTTATGTATAGTCTATATTATCAGCATAATTGTTTCTTGTATTGGAAGAAAATCCAACTCACATGTTGATTACAGATAGTGTTAAAATGCGATATATATTAAATATATGAATTTTTTTGTTGAGTTGAGTTTGATTTAATCCTGTCTATATTAAATATATGAAAACGAGTAAGTACTTAACCTTCCTAGATTTTATCGATTTTTGAGAAAAAAATTATGAACACTTTAAACTTTAATTTTGTCCTAATGGATCTTCAAACTTCACCTTATTTATAAATTAGTATTTTAAACTTTAATTTTATTTTGAATGAATATGATATTTATTGATTTTGTAAATAGAAGGCTAATATTTTAAATTTATCAAATTTAATTCTTGGAACTTATCAATCTTTTATGAATATTTTTTCTAAGAGGTATGAGTTAAATCAATTACATTACATGTTAGCAAATCCTTAATTTCTTCTTCCTTTCTTTACCATTCAATTTTTATAAATTAAATTAAGAATTTAGAAATAAAGAAGAATAATAAAAGACAATTAAAATGGTGTATTTGAATTTAACAGTTTTTAGTTGTTTACGTTAAAAAATGAAGTTTTGTAAAAGTCTAGTACCTTGATTTGATTTCTCGATGGTATCTGATAATTTTATCTATTAAGTACTGATTTAAAAACGTTTTAAGAGTGAAGTTTATAATTTGTATATCCTGAATTATAGAAGTATCAATAGTATTTGATTCGAAATTTCACTTGAAACGTCAAATTTTTTAAAATAAATTTATTAACGAAACAGCTTTAATATTTTGTGATTCACTTTAAATACACACACATTAATTGATAATTTTTAATTAATTGATAATGTGAATTTATTTTATATTACAAATAGTGTATGACAATTAAAATCTTTAATTATATTTTTATAAATAAACTTAGGATGAATAAAATTGTATTTTAAGCTGTGTAATAATTTATAAATGAGATAAAGTTTGACAATAAGTTAAAATTCATTTTTGAATTTTTTTTCCATCTTCTTTTCAGCAGTAGGCTTGATTTTGGTTATTGTAGCTTTTACAAGTTTAGGTTTTGATCTTTATATTAGTTGTTTCTGGTTTTTTTTAACTTTATTACATTAGGTTTCAGTCTTAAACTAACCAAATATTATTCCAAAAATGATTATATCTTACAATAAAAAGTGCCAAGACACATTACCGAAAATAGGGGCTAAAAGATTTTTTCATAATATTGGATAAAAAGTAAACCTTTAAAGTATAGACCCACATGTTAATTTTATATTTATTTTAAAAGTTCTATAAAAAGATTATGTCTTTCCTCAATTCCACAAATGCATGAAAGAAATTTGTATTAAGTTTTGGCCAAGTATTTTTATATCTTTAAAAAGAAACCTTTTTTCATTTAAATGAAAAATAAACCTGTCTTTAAAGCATTTTAAATCGAAAGATTCTTCCACTATTCTCTTTTCCATGCTATGGTTTATCCCTTTCAACCAATAATTCCAAATTCTCCTACTAACCCTCCACCCTTAATCCTATATATTCTTTGTATATAATATATATTAAACACATTCTATGTGTGTTTTAAGATATATATTCTTTTTAATTGAATATCTTTTTTTATATAGTTGGAAGATTTATAAAAGAATTAAAACAAAGATATAACATGAATTAGCAGAGATAGATGCAGTGCACAGTGTTTATATTTATGTGATTTTGTTGGACTTAAAAGAATATTGTATAGTATTGAAGGAGTCCCTGTGTACGTGGAAGATATAAAGAATAAGAGATGTGTGCAGGTCAACGATTGAAGGAGGTAATAATTTGATTGGAGAATGGGGAAAACCCTTTTTGTGCAGTGCAATGCAGATGTTAAACCAGTAGAATCCTGTACCATTGCCAATTTCCATGGCTGTTAGTGATATATGCCAATTGTATATTCCAAATATTAGATACCCTTCTTCTTCTTCTTATTATCATCATCATCATCATCATCATCTTCCTTCCAAGCTTTTTCTTGCCCTACAATATGCCTATTCATAATGCTCTATCATGTTCATATATATGATTCAAATCTTTCAAACCAGAAAATTCCACCCATTTTTCAAACCTTCTTTTGCGGCTAATTAATTCCTGCTACAACCATAGCATCTTTTTGTCACTGTTCCAATTCATATCCATTCATTCATTTATATATATATATATATATATTATTCTCAGAGTCTCTTACTATTTCATTTTTATGTGTTAATTGCAGAAAAATTAACTTATATATATTTTATTTACTTTTGGTATAAATTATTATTATTATTATTATTATATTATATATAATTTGGTAATTAATATTGTTTATACTTAGGAGTACGTGAAGATTCCACCATTGGTGATCTTAATTTCTTAATTTTAAGATGAGGTTAATTCTCATCCCTTAATATTTTTCACACAAAATTCCTTGTCTGTTCTTTTGTTACAATTGGTGTATTCTTCCATCTATGTTTAATAAAAAGATTTATATGATATATATATATATATATATTAATAATACATTCTTTACAATTATAGTTTTTCCTTTAAATATTAAAAGATTGAGTCTTACTTCTTAACCAATAGAAAATTGTGTATTGAAAATATATATTAAAGAATACGTCAACATTATTAAAGATCATTATTTTTATATGAATTATTTTGAATTTTTAACATTGTTTATCGTAAAATGTCAATTTTAAAATAGATAATTTATATATATATATAATTTTATTTCATTTTTTATTAAAAGAAACTAATTTCGAATTAAACTTTACAAAATATTGTTTTAGAAGAATATTAACACATGTCCAATAAAAAAAATTAATACAAAAATTAACTTAACTATATATATGACTTTTATCTAATTATAATATAATTGTATAATCACTTAATTTATCATATTATATTTCGTAACTGTATGAATACGAAGAGCGTAACTAATTATTTTTAAATAACGTTGTAATTATTTTCTACTATTTTGTAAGATTTATGTAGAAATAAAAATATACCCCATTCAAAATTGTTATTCACAATATAGAGAAGATGAAATTCTATCACATTAAAAAAATATACTTTAACAAAATAATTACTTCACAACTATATTATAATAATACAATAATAAAAATAAATGATTAATATATTAAATAAAATTACTATGTGAGTGTATTAAAAATAAAATTGTTGATATATTATTGTTCATAATTTTGAATTACAACGAAAAAGAGAAGAAACACCAATAATATTTTAGAAATAAAAAAAACAACAATCATGATTTGGAGTGTGATTGAATATATATATATATATATATATATATATATATATATATATATATATATAAAAGATGAAGCACAAAAGTGTAATTAAAATACTACAAATATTTTGTAACTAAAATATAGAATATTATTACATGCTACATTATTACTTAATAATCAATATAACATGCATATTCTATGTTAATTATAAAATTAACTTGAAATTGAACAATAAGTAGAAGTACAGACAAATAAGATTATAATTTTTGTGGAATAAAAAAAAGTAGTAGCTAGTTAGGAGGTACACGGCCATGAAGTGAAGGTGAGGAGTGGTAAAAAAACTTTTAAAAGAAAACAATTTTTCCTTCAAGTAAATTTTCTTAAATCATTTAAAAAACAAAATATTTAAAAAGAACTTTTAGAAAATATCAAGAAATGTAATGAACAATATGAGAGTTAAAGGACGGAGATAAGAAATATTAAAAAAAAATTATACTGATTTAATTATTCATCCAATTACATTCAATTTCAATATAATCACCTTATAGTAATAAATAAGGCTC
Source organism: Lablab purpureus (assembly GCA_030347555.1). Taxonomy (NCBI): domain Eukaryota; kingdom Viridiplantae; phylum Streptophyta; class Magnoliopsida; order Fabales; family Fabaceae; genus Lablab; species Lablab purpureus. The sequence continues at coordinate 2,277,166 of CM059257.1, read as the reverse complement.
ATATATTATTTAAGAAACACCAATCTACTACATTTACACATCAAACCTAAAAGTAGAATTCGATCATCAAATAAAAAAATAAATAAAAAGATATCATCTAAATTGTAACACAAAGATAAAAAACAAAACAAAAAATCTTAAAAGTTTTTCAAAGTATCTTTGATAAAAACTCTTTCAAAATGTTGTTCAAAAAGTTTCTCTAAAGAATTTTGGAGTATTCTTATTTTTTTTTTCTTTGCAAAGTAAAGGAAGTAAAAATCAATCAATTCTCTATTATTTTAAAATTATAAAAAAAGACCCACTTATATTTTTGAAAATATAATTAATTAATACAAGTGATAATAATAATTTTTTGAGAATGATAAAAAAGAAATTAATTAATTATGTCGATTACACGTTCAAACAACATTCCAAATACATATAAAATAATTAATGATAATAATCTATTATTTGAAAGTTCAACTCATTTATGAAAATTAAACATATTAAAATAACTAATTATATTTTAATATAATCAATATTATACATTTTTTTCTATTTTAAATAAAATTTATGAATTTTTAAAACAAACTTAGGTAAATAACAAAGAATATATAAAATAATGTATGAATCACAAATAATTATATATTAAAATAACATAAAATACATAAATTAATGTATGAATCACAAATAATTACATATTAAAACAACAACACTCATGAAAATATGATTGAAGATCATTAAAACAATTTTATCGTAAGTCTTTACCATTAATCATTGAAAAGAATTATTTTTAGAAATTATGTTATTAATCTCTAAAATAATAAATTTAATTATTAATTTAATTAAAAATTAATTTAAAATTTAAACTAATATTAAAAATTAATTTAAATTTTGATTCAAAATTAATTTAGTTATTATTATATAAAAATTAATTTATATTTTAAAATTAATAATTATAGAAAATAATTCTTATTTATTTTATTAATAACAAAAGTTATTTTAAATATTAATAATGTTTAGTTTATAAAATAATTTTTAATTCAGTTAATATAATACTTATTTATTTTTAATTTTTGAATTAATTTGTGTTTAGTAAATTTTTTAATGAGATGGTGTGATAAAAAGAAAAGAGATGGTGAAAGAAATGGTAAGGAGTTGTGAAGAGAGTGTGTACTTTATGGATGAAGATGAAGTTGGCCATGCTATGCTATGCTATGCACAGCACAACACACTACACAAATACAGACACCTGCACATGATAATGGGCCACCTCCAGCCACTCCATTTCCCAGCCCAAAGGTACAAATTCTTTCAAATCTCATCTATTTTCTACTCATCTTTTGCCACATAATAAAGACAACAACCTTATAATTGCTACACATCTTCATTCAACACCACTAGATATGGATATACGGTCCACCGGTTTAAGTACTACTCACATAGACTTGTTCTAGTTGGTTTATTTTACATTTTAAATAACTTTTAATTTTTTATAAAACTTACTTGTTCTGTAAAATTTAATTTAATTTATGGGTTATATAAAGATATATTGATATTTGTTAGTATTTATTTGTGAAATAATAATTTATTTAATCAATTAAACAATGTACAATAAATAAAAATAAAATATATAAAATTTGAATAGATTTGGATTCAATGATAATTATTAGAAACAAAAAATATTATATTTTAGATTGAATTAAACTTAGTGATAACTTATAAAAGCAATCGATATTAGATTTTTTTGTTAAATATAACTTAGTATTGCGGGTTGCAGGTAATCTGCAAAAATCGCAGGTAAAAATCGCTTAACTCGTGAATTGTGTAATACAAGTATAAAAAATTCCACACTAAAAATATTGTCAAAAAAATACATACTTGTAGAGTTGCGAGTAGTCCGCGAATTTTTACCGAAATGTCTACTCTAATCACTACCAATAATCATCAAATTAAAAAAATACAATATAGTTATCAAATATCTTACCTGAATTATATCAATCATTCTTATTTTTTAATTGTTTAAGAATATTATATGAATACTCTTTCACATTATATTAACATTCTTTAAAAACATGACCATATGTATTCCTAAAATAGAAATAAAGTTAATACAAATTACTCTTATTAAAAATATATAAAAGATGTCAATATGAATGTTAACAAGAAAAAGTGACTATGCATAATTATTTATTAAGAAATATTCACGTATGTATAAATGAAATATATATATATATATATATATATATATATATATATATATATATATATCATAGCTTAGTTAAATATTTTTATAGGTGATTATTTATTTATTTTTAACTAATTTATTTATAAAGTGAAATTTTCTAAGACAAACCACATGGTACTTCCCAATAATTACAATGTAATTAAATGTGTCTTAATTCATGCTAAACTTATATAAAACATGAAATAACTAATAATAGTTTCCATTATCAGCGACACAACATGAAAAGCAATATTTAAAAAAAATATCCAAATAAAATATACAAAACAAAACTATAGCAAATATTTAGTATTTATATGTATTAGTATATAATTTTCTTCGTGTTTGATATTAACAGTTGTAATTCTAACACCTGCTTTATTCTTTTTATTGAGTAAATTATTTGGCATTAATTACATGTGATCTTAGAATAAAATGATTGAGACATGATGTACTCCTTGGCGAATTTATTTGACTACTAAAAAACTAATTTGCTTCAACCATTTGATCGAATATGCACCAAGTAATAGTGTTTATTGTACGTATTTTGTTGATTACTCATCTAAGTTCCATCCAAACATTTATTTAATCTGGAAAAAAATATATCTCTCTTAATATTTTGTATGGTCACCACATATTAGACAAAGATTCGATCTTCATCAAAATGTTCATTTTGCTTCAAACATAGTTCCACTGAAATTAATTTTCTGGAATATTGATATCAATATTGTTTAAGTTCATTTTTCATCTCCTCTCATACTCTGTTTATACTTTGTTAAACATTAGTATCATTATCTTAGAAGTTAATGATATAACTTATTATTATTATTATAATTCAAATACAAAATATGCAAAGATAGCATGAGAACATGAAACAATAATTTGGGAATGAAATATGAGTTGGAGGTGAGATTGGTTCGTTTGGGAACAACAAAAGGTTGCTAACTTTTATTTCTAACTTTCAAACATCTTATATTCTAAACTTGCTGAAGGTTGCTTATATAATCTTATCAATCAACTCCAACACATAAGTGAGTGATTTTCTGAGCTCTATCTGGAAAATAAAAGTCACGTATAATGTTAATAACTTTTTCTGGAAAGTGGGTTTGAATAAAATAGCCACTATAGATAATCTGTGTTGTGTATGTGGAACAAAGGAAGAAACAGTCTCAGACCTTCTTTTTGAATGCATGGTATCTATTTTAGCTTAGAAACTGTGTAATAGATGGATAGGAATCTTAAACATGATGCATAATCAAACCAAGTAACATTTAAATAACAGTGAAAATCAAATATGGAAGGTTATGTGGATCACTCTAATAAAAGATATATGAGAACAGAGAAATAATATTCTGTTTAAGAACAAATTAGGGGATGGAAAGGAAATTTTTGGAAATGCACAGGTTAAAGCATGAGTTTGGATTAGATACAAATTCCCCCTAAGAATTGTTTTACGTATTGTGATTGGTGTTTATCTCTTCATGCATGTATAAAAGCTATCAAAACAAAATATTAATGCATGAATGTTTTGAGTTATGATACTGAACTAAATCAATGAGAAAGAACTTACAAATATATTTTGTATGAAAATTCTTTGTTATGATTTTTGTTGTTCAGTATATTATGCAGATATCGTTATATATTTTTGGGAGTTCAATGCAACAACCATTGAAACTCGATGTTAGTTCTTCCCTGCTCGTCTAGAAGTGGAAGTCAAGCTCATACAAGAGACTAATTTTTATTGGTAGAATAGGAATTCATATATATATAAGTTATGTCTCAATGTATTTTCTACAAATATTATTCTCTTTACAGTTTGTTTAGAAAGTGAACCTTTTCTTTGGAATTTGTAGGTATTGATAAGACATTTATATATTTTTTATTTTTTTGGATAACATTTATATATAGGTTGAAGTATCTCTAAATTTTTTATTTATATATTCTTTTTCTTATAAAAATGTTATTATTATTATTATGGATTTATGAAGACAATAATAAAACAACATATCAAAACTTAATGGACTAATTTGGATTAGATGTTTTTGTCATGGATTGAAATTAAAAAGAGAACATGTTGAATATTTTTTTTATTAATAATTCTAATTAAATGGAAACACAAAAGCGAAAACCTTGAAAATAATGAAAAGATAAATCGTTTGTCCATAAATGATTTATAAAATAAGTTTTTTTTTGTAAATTTTATAATGGATTTCCATTTTTTAATATAATCTTAATTTAATTAAAATTAATTAATTTGATTTTTTGTTAAATTAATATAAATAAGATTAAAAGGATGATAATATAATATATAAAAAATAATACCTGTTATATATACATAACACATGTTAAAAAAATATATTAAAAAAATAGAAAAATATTTTAATTTATATATATTTAACACTTGTCATATTATATAATCACTTTTTTAATATTATTTATATAAATTTTAAAAAAATTTATATTAATTAATTTTTATAAACTTAAGATTATATTGAAAATAAATAATAGTACGCTAAAACCTAAAAACAAGTGGGAAAAAACATATTTTACCTGAATTTTTTCTTTATGTATCAATCGATGTGAATATTAACTATTTTGAATTAAACTGTTATAGGATGTACGTTGGGCATATACCCATAGCATGTGGTTAGGGTTTTATTTTCATACCTGCATTGCACGTAAGTATGACAGATTTACTTGTTAAAAGCAAATAATTTCTTAAATGATAATATATTGATAAATTAACATATAATTCTTAGTTACGAAATATTCCAATAAATAAAGTTTATTTCTAGATAAAACAGAATATATTCATGAAAAAAGGTGTTCCTCAACCCTTGTACCTTTTTGCATAAAATATTTTTTTGGGTACCACGAAAATAGTTTAAAATTGCATCTTATCCAAAATATCACTATAGATATCACTTTCAAGATATGTTAAATCACATTCACTCAAAAATATATTTTTAGGATTTTTTTTATAGGTATAATCTTTTAAAGACAATCCTATTCAAGATATCATCATTCCTAAATTTGTAAAACTATCCTAAGAGTGATTTGAATACTTGGCGTTGACTATTTTTAATTAAATTTTATTAATTAGTTAAAGATATTTTAGAAAATAAAATGAATGCAACAAACAATTAGAACATATTTTTATAGAAAAAAATAACTATTCTTAGATTGTAAATAGGAGTGTGAAGAGAACAACCAACAATGCACCATTTTACATACGTTTTATTATTGATAAATTTTTCGTTAAAATCATAAAATTGTGAAATAACCCTTGCTTAAGGTTTCGTATTTTAAAATAAATTTTAACTAATAAAAAATATTTGAGAAAATATTGTCATTATTCTTACATAAAAATACTTTAACACATGTGAAGGTTAGGTATAATCAAAAGAGCTAATTTCTCACAGCATAGTGACCATAGTTTAAATTAAAACTATGAAATGGATATTAACTTACCAATTAAACAGACCAAAAGTGAAAAGTGAGTTAGTAGTGTAAACCTAAATCTCATACCAACTATGATCTGACTTCACTTTCTTTTTTTAAAAAAGTTATGCAAATTTTAATATTTTTAGTAATATATATTTACACATGAATCCAAGTAATAATTGATGTTCTCACTCTCTCTTACAAGTTGATAGTGATGGGATGAAAACCAGCAACAGTACTGATATTATTGCACTTCAAGTACACTTCGTACTTCAAGTAATAATATTTTTCTTGGCATATCCCAAAAAATAAGAAAAACAAAATAATAATAACAAAAAAGAAAATAGTATATATTTTCTAAAATTACTTTTTCATATTTGTTTAAGATAGGATCAGATGACATTCATTTCAAAATAGTAATAACTCAAATATGTTTAGAAAATAAATATAAGTTCATAATAAAATATATTGTATAATTATGCATATATAGAACTTAATATCTCAAGCTTCATCACGCACTCTTGCGTCTAGAACTGGATTCATTTCAAATGTGAAACTATACATTTATAAATGGTCTCATAACCATTTAATAACGAATAATTTAACAATTTTATTAAAATAAATTTATATAAATATAAGATAAATTTTTTAATATATTTTTTATATATGATTGTATGTTTATCTATAAAAAAAATAAAATTTATATAATTATAATATCATATAAAAAATTAGATATAAAATACATTTTTCAATATATCTTTTATATATGTTTATTTATAAAAAAAATATAAAAGATGTATAACATTCCATTAGAATAATCAGATATTCTAACATCATCAAATTATAAATATATTAGACAAAAATTAAATCTTCAAAATCACAACAGTTGGCTTTATTCAAATTTCATCTCTCTCCCCTCGTGCTTTCTTGATTTTGTTTGTGCAGTTGGCTTCTCTTTCTCTCGTATTTGTTTCTTCTCTGGAGCTGTACCTTCGCTGCATGCCACCGCACCAGTGCGCCCGCCACCATTGGAAGTGAACCTCCATGGCGCCCCACCGCTATTCATTGTGGGAATTTTGTTTGGGTCTCGTGACACTATCGCATTGCGTTTCCTAGTGTTGTTTCCGCTGGTGCCACTGGTGCCACCGTTGCTCTCGTGCCCACTACTGCAACTGCCGTCACTCACACTCCTATTTATTGTTGCCGCCATTCACGGTTTTCCACCAGTGTAAATTATATTATATTTATATTTATTTTTATACTACACAATATTTGATATTTAAGTTAATATGTCTATATATATTTGTTAGACATTGGTTTTAATAGAATTTAGAATAAATGATTAGAAACTATATTTATTAATTTGTGATAGATTTTGAAATTTTGATTTGAAATTATTATTATTATTATGTTAGATTGAACGGGAAATTATTAATTTAATTAAGATAGATTTTTTAATTTATTTATTTAGCTATGTTGACAAATTATACAAACAAATATCACAAGATACAATTCACCTAAAATATTTTATACACTCAAACTTTAACTGTTGATGGTAAGGTATACATCTGATTTCTTGTGCATTAATAAAGGTTCAAAGGTTCATCTATTAAAAATGTAACAAAAAGTGTCCTGTTATAATATTCTCTAACCTACCGTTCTATTTTACTTTCTAAGAATGAGATGCAAGAGAACATAACGTGGTTAGCTTGTTTTTTCTTCCAGTGTGAAAACTGAAAGAAAAATTATAGTTTAAATTCATGACATTTCTATCTTTCACCCCATCTTTGTTTAAATTTTGCCAAAACTTTCATACAAATATTAACACATGACGTGCCAAAACGCCCCATAAATACTGGAAGAAAGAGTAGAATGTTGATGATCTGTGTACCATGTGATTTTTTCACCGTAATGATATTTTCTATCGATATCATAAATGATTTGTGTAGAGATAGCATAGTACAAAACATAATCAATTTTCACCTCTCAGTCTCTTATCTTTCCGTACATTGCTTCCATGTTACTAGTATTAACAACATCCTGAATATGAAAGGCGATGACACGAGTCTTTCTTGCAAAGGGTCTTTTTCATTTACAGATATGCTGTGATCTTGAAGCCAATACAGACAAATAAAAATTTAGTAGCTGAGCCATGGCTTAAGACAGCTTTATAAATGATGTCTCAACTTACGATCTCCTAAGGGTTCATCTCGCTACAGTACATGAATATAGCTACAGAGCTAGGAGCTAGGATTGATCAAACACTGTTATTCTTTTTATTAATTTTTCTTCTTTTTGGCAATGCATATATGTCAAATTGACAAAGCCTACAATTTCCCAAGATGTGGTTTCTATATATGAGACTGCTGTAAACAGAGAATGAAATGCTCACACAATGAATGGAATATATTAATTACCCTAGCACAGTTGCAGTAGGTCACATAATTTTAGCTTGTTTACAGAAGAAAATAAAATCATCTATATAGGAACTTTAATCTTGATATTTTTGGGGGTGTATGGATAGTATGAAGAGAGAGAAAGAGAAAAGAATAAGATAGAGAAACCGATAAATCTGATCAATAGTGTAATGTTAAATAAAGAGAAGAACAAAAAAAGATGAGATGAAAGTATGATGAAAGAAAAACTAGGTATATATGACAGTACTATAAATCGATATATATAATTGTTAAGAATAGCTTGTTTTGTTTTGTTCGTGAATAGTAAGCACTGTTTATAACCAATGGGGCTTCAAATTATGAGTATATATATATTCACATGAAATCGCCAATGTGAAGCTTGATCCCATTGTAAACCGTACGTCCATTGACTGATACAGAGGCCACCTTAGCGAATCAGTGAACAATTAAATGTGGGGTACTGACTTAGAAAATTCTGCAAAGTATATGCCCTACAATATGTCATGGCCATTTTGGCTCCGTACATTATAGTTGCTTTCTTTAACTGGCTTCCCTTGCTTCCATAGTCTTCCAATGCAGAAAATTCCCATTTTTTCTTGCTCCTTCCACAAAGCAAGTGGTAGTAGTTAGTCCTTCCTAGAGAATCATCTTGTGTCGACAATGATTTTTTTCATGAAAGGAGAAAAATAAACGACAATATATTACTAGATTAAGGTCTAACAAGCATTCCACCTCTAAAAAATGTTTAATGCTTTAGATGGGGAAAAATGGGGGATATCAAATGCTATTTAACATAGAGACCTAGGCGAAAAGAACAAAAAAACAGACAAATTTAAGTATACTAGATGATGTACATGATGAAAAGATTAGTAAGTATATCTAAGCTTGAATTGGAGACATTATGTTATGCTTAATTATGAATTCAAAAGAAGAGGTATTTGGAAGGGAATTACTGTACTTGCTCAAGCTAACATCTTCAGCCTGTCACTCTATCAACAGACAGATTTATGATCTGCAAGCCAAACTGGTGCGCGTCTAGCTGCAAAAATGCAAGAGTACATGACCATTAAATGGCTTATTTATCAGAAAAACACTGATGGTTATGAATAATAGCTGAAATTTTGAGATGTAATGAACAAGAAGGTTAATTAGCTCATACTGAAAAACGAGAGAAGTTTCCCAAACAATTTCTATGTTGTGTAAACATTCTTATGATGATCATCATCATATACAAATTATGATTTTAACTTGAAGATTATCATTGCTTACACAGTTGTAGTGATGGAAGAGTGTTGAGAAATGGAGGGTAGTGAAGGTGGATGACAGAAGCCTAGAGAGCACAAAGGAGTGAGGCGCAATTTCCTTCCTGTTCCATATGTTTGTGCGTATCATCATCTGTGCTCTCTATCTTCTGTCAACAACCTTACCAACTAGTGCCTCTCTCCTCTTTTCCCAATCTTCACATAAGTACTGTTCATAAAAAAGAAAAAGAAAATCACATAAAAAGAAGAAGAAGAAAGTGAAATAATCACATATATGTATAGAGAAGAAGAGAGAGAGAGAGAGGAGAGGAGATAAGAAGTAAAATATATATAGAGAGTTGGGTTGGAACTTGGGAGAGTTGGGCTTCTCACTGGCCAATAACACCTATTTATAGGAAAAATGAAAAAAAGAGAAAGGTTTCAACTCACTTGAGAGAATGGGTGAAAGAGGCATCAAATATTCCACTAGCTATAGTACCAATGACCCTTTTCCTTGTACTCTCAATTTTGTAACCGGCTTTTCATTAAAAAAATATCCTCAATAGAGGACACCCTAGGTAACATAACATCCCAATCTATCCATTCACGTACTCATGTAAAACCATGCATGAGAATTGGCTTGTGAAAGATTTTAATCTCTCCACCACAACCTAGATAGGTGGCTAATTCTTACATGGTTGTGGAATGGTTTTTGTGGCACAACAATGGTGTGACCTATTCAAAACGTTTATACATATATATATTGAGTGCAGTACTATGTGGTGTACCACAGGGTCCATTCTTCACTCCATTTTGGACAGTTACTGATATGATATGCACCCATGTGCAATGGGATTTCTGTAAATCTTGTGAGATCATCATTATGCATTTTGGTAGTGCTACTATAACAGCAATCCAAATTCTATACAGAGTTCTTGTGATTTCTGTCTATCTCCTTCACTTACTATCAGTGGCCTGTGGGGCCCACAATTCAAATAGTGTTCGTAGGGACCTTGCCAGGTGAAACTGTCTAGTCTTTCAGAAAATTGTTCAATAGGTAAGTTCATGGAAAATGTTTTATTCACACCCTAAATGCTAATCTGTTTAGAGAGAGAAAATAAAAAAAATTATAAATCTATAGGAGATATGTCAGGATAAGATGAGAGAAATAGAAAAAAGGGGTGTTTATAACTTGATTTTCTGAAGCATGATAAAAACTACCCATTAAGCATAATTTAAAGAGAGAAATATTGCATTGGATCCTTTAAAATTGAAATGTTTTTTCTACTCAGTGTCAGAAAACAACTCATTATCTCATGTTCTCGTGAATTTTTAGATACTATTTAAAAACTGATTTACTATTAATTGGGTATAGAGGGATTAATAATACAGAACATCAACAGCAAATTGCATTTGTTATAAAATGTTAATGTTTGACTTAGTAATAAGGAGAGGAAAACATGGTGGTTTGATTCCTTTGCAACTATTTAACCAACATAAAGACACAAAATTATGTTATTTTAAATTGTGTAAATAAGCTGAGGTACCTGTATTAATTTTATTTTTTTCTCTTTGTTCGACAAAAAAACTACTAACAGACACTTAATCATTAATTAGCATATCTTTTTATTAGTTAAAATTAAAAATTATAAAATTTTGTGAAACTTAATTTTTTATTTAATGAGTTTGAATCATGAGGTGTAACAGTTAATAAATTTAAAATAACAACATTTAAAAGTATATTTTTTGTACTTTTTGTATGTTTATGTGTAGAATATTATGTATTTTCTAGAGTTGGAAGCTGAGAATTGCTTTGGCTTGTGTGAATTGATTTACCCTATTGGGATCTACATATGACTCTTATAAGAAAGCTAACCACACAATGGTGGAAGTGGTGGATGATGCTTGTATAGGCATGGTTGGGAAGTCACCATCAACAAGCACTCATGCAGGGCAAGCAGATTAATAAATTCAGAGTGTTTCACTCACTACTCCTCCTGTTTCTTGTAATATTATGTCTCGTACCAATAATTTTTAACATTGAATTCATTAGCAAAAATTGTCATTTTCCAACGGACAAAAGTGTTAGGATTACTTTCAAAATATATAGTCTTTTATACGAATGATATCATACACTATAGCAATATTTAATATATTAATAGTACATATTGCTTTTTTATACGAGACATTTTTTATAATATTTATTATGAATGATTTAATTTTCCTTAGATAAATTTATACTAATAGAGGTTAATTAATAAAATATGAAATAGTCAAATGTGTTTTAGGTCAACTTTAATGGATTGATGGATAAAATATTTTATATATATTTACACGTTATGTGAAGAATTTATTTTGTGAAAAATTTTTGTTCTGAAAATATTTTATACTAACTACAGTAACAATAACAGAAGGAAAACTAGTTAATGTTCTGTGGATTGAGAGGTACCTGAAGCATGCCAAAATGAAAAAAAAAAGGTGTACTTATGTTTGAATATAACTAAATTGTACTTTATGATTGAAGATAAATTTTATTATGTCATATATTATATATGATATATATATATATATCATATATATATATATATATATATAAATTATAAGTCTTTATTTTTTCAGAATTTCATCTTTAAGGGAAAGAAGGCCCGTTGAAGAGAGCATCCAAACATCCTGGTCCTTCATTGATGGACATGAAGGTGTGGTAAATTTTCAAGAAACATGGGAAGCTTCTGCATGATAGAATTGGGACCATGCAACTTGTTCGAGTGTATGAAATGGTGCATTTTCGGACAAAGCTTCGGAATAAACCTATAGACACATCAAAACCAGAATTAATAAGAGAGACAGACCCTTCACTAACATTGAGGCTGAGGATAACATCTTACCTTTCCAAGAGGATTGCTTTGTTCTGATTTTGTTCCTATTATATCTGAAGTGTTGTCTTCCACGAATATCCTTATAAAAGAGAGGAACTTCAAAATGTTCGAAATTTAAGTATGAAATTAAGTCCTATAGTGAGTAGAATAAGGAAGATAACCGACTATGCCACCGCTAATGCAGAAGGAGAGAGGAAAAAATTGAAGGATGAGACGAATCCATTAAGAACTGACTAATTTCCAAAACCAAAAGCTTTGAGAACAGATGTCGAGAGAAGTTTCATTTGAAGGTATCAAAGGCTTTTCTGATATCAACCTTAATAGCAAGGTTACCCCTTGATCAAGCAGATTTATGAATTCACAAGCAACACATACGTAAAACTGCGACCTTTAAGAAACCCATGCTTCTGGGGAGAGATTATATATCCATGGTGCAATAAGATTTAACCTGGCAACAAGAACTTTAGCAATAGTTTTAAAACTAAAGCTAGCAAATGTCTATAGGGTCTTTAACTTGATCAACACCCTGAAACTTGAGGATAAGAGAAGCAATTTGTGTAAAAAACTGCATCTTAACTTGCTAAACGTCTTGACCAATGATATCCCAAAAGGATTATAAGAGGTGGAAATACAATTTTCTGAAGCATAGAGGTTAGACAAATATTCCAAAACATGACTTTCAATATCACGTTCATTACGAAGAACCCTATCTTGTGTAAATTTTTTGTATGTTTATATTAAGTCGTGCTATGAAATAACTTGGTATTTTTGTCAAACCATTGCCGCCTAAACTTTTCTCTCTAGAACGACTTCATGGATGACCACAAGAGGAAGAAGCAAGCTGGGCTTGAATATCTTCAAGATTCTTCTTGTTTTAGCAAAATATTCGCATGAACATTACCAGAATAATTAATATATAAAACGATTGTCAAAATATTAAAATAAAATGTTAGTAGGTACGAAAGTGGAAGGAATTAACTGGAGATTACATTTTAGTGAAATGTAGTACAGGTAATATATCTTTCTCATAATTTTGAACACACTTTTCTCGTCAAATGATCTCTTTGTTGGTCTCTCTTAGTAAGATATATGTATGGTATGTGAGTCATGGTTATTACATAATTTTCTAATATATTAAAATTGTAAAAATATTATTAATAATCCTTTCAAAACAATAATAATATTATTAAATGATACGAGGTTTTTTAAATTTAATGAAAACTGTCATTTAAACATTTATGTTTCTTTTTAACATGTTTAAAAGTACTTTTTTGCTCTAATTTGCTTGATTTTTTTATTTATTCTTTTCAATTCCATAAATAAGTATAAAAATGTAATTTTTTCCAGTTTCTTTTATATAATATATATATATATATAAAAGATATCAAATTATACTAGTATAATTTTTATATATTCTTTAATATTATATTTGAAAAATATTATGTTAATATAAAATTGTTTAATATTTCATTTATATAATATAATATATTTAAATAAGAATCACTCTATCATATTATTGTTAAATTTTAATAAAATTTAACATGAATAATAATTTATATATAACATGAAATTTTAATTAAAGGGTTATCAACGAAATAAAAATTTGTTAATATGATTGTATTTATAATATGGGTTCTAAAATTTTTGTTGGGATTCTCTTTCTACTCCTAGCAATATTTACTCAAGTCATTATTTTAATTGAAATGGGTGGCTTATGCTTATATTGCAATTGACCTTACTTTATTGATTTCAATTGCCTGACGAGTTTTCAACTTCATGGGTCATTTTCTTACCATGCAAGCCAATTATTCCAATTTGTTGTCACTCTACCAAACTTATGATCATATCTTTTTGATGTGTTCACCAGTGATCTTCTGAGTAATCATACTATTAATGGGTAGAGTCTACAACTGCCATGGTACAAGTGAAAAAAGAGTTTGGATAAAAGGCATTAACTATTAACATCCATCATCCTTATTATTATTATTACTATTATTATAAAGATTAGGACATGAATTGGAAAAGAGTGCAACATTTATCAATCATATGCATGACAGATAAGAGGGGTGTTTGGCAATTGGAGAAGGATATTCTCACAAGATGCAACATGTCAGGAAGCATGGAGAAGAAGAGGAAAATCAAGAGCATCCCTCAACACACATTTCTTATCTTTTCTGGTGCACACTTGCATTAGCAAATGGAAAACTTTCAGAGCTGCTAGATCTGAAAAATAAAAGTGAGGATTGCATTAATTAAAGTAAGATAGAAAGTCATTTATGTTGAACACCTGTCAGCACCCCATACCTTCTTTCCTCATTATGTCTCACTTGGCCCCCCTCAGTGGCTGGGAATCAGAGACTATATAAGCTGCCACAGAATGTGGACACTGCTGGTCTGCCATTGGAGAAGACTTATATCTCTTTGGAACCTTTTGGACTTTCCCTTTTTGGGTTTCGGACGATTCTTCACGTGTGGTCATTTCTTAGGGTTTTGTTGGATTTTTTTTTTTCTTTCATTTGGGTGCCATATGACCACCTTGATTGGCCAATAAAAGGTTCTCTCTGGGAAAAAGTTGAGGTGAGTCAGAAACTAATCAAATTTAACCAAACAGCATCACATTATTGTTGCAAATATCTCGGTGGAATTATGGTTGGTATCTTTGAAAACTACTAATCATACATAGCGTTTAGACCACGAATTGGGATTTGCATGAATTCTAAAGCCCAAAGGGCATTCAGAATATAAAAAGTACTTTTCAGTAATGGCTAACTAGCTAGCATATGACAGAACATTTGCATGTGCAATTGTAGTGAAGGACAGGGAATGAGAATGACGGAAAGAGAAGTGATCATGATGATTAATTATGGGATGAAACCATAGGGTTTAATTAAGCCAGCCACTTTGCAAGTTTTAGATAAGTGTTCAAACTAAATAAAAACTGAAAATGAAAATGATGGCACAGATCAAGTGGGTCACCCCACTATCTAAATTCCATCACATATATGGTGGTGGCTATGCACTGCAATAATCGACAAAACTTACGGAAAAAACCCAATATATACTTCTTTTAACTATTTTTCACACAGATAATAGTTTATTTTGATAGTATTATATGTAATGAAGAATAACATAAATGATCAAAATAAAACTCTAGTTCTGATTATAGGAATATAAACACTTATGAATTATGAGATTATATTCAAGTTTTGTCTTATATTATTCTATTATTATTGAATATCATCAGAAAACTTAGCTGCAGAACTCGACTTCTGATCTATTCTCATTCAAGCAACACTGTGACTCTAGAGAATAAGGTTCTATTTTTCAAAACGAAATGCAATGAATCCAGCTCTTGTAAGTAACATCGATTTGATACTTTGGTCGCTTAATTGTGTTATTTTTTTTGAGAAGTGTAGCAAATTATACAAGTAATAAAATAAAAAATTTAAGTATGTTTTTTTAAAAGATTAGCAGTTACTACTTTATATTAAATCATAAAATATTTAAATTTGTTAAAAATTTAAATAAAGTTTCAATTTGAAAATTTATAAATAATTAGAAATAAAATTGATTAATCAATAACAGTTATATAACTTTGCTAAAGATTTTATGAAATAATTTCTTTATAAATTTTTTCACAAATACATTTTAAACAAGATTCTGCATTCACAAAAAAAAATATTTATCCTAATTTCCTAGTAACAAATTCTAAACTTTAATACACAAATAACTAATTCCTTAATTTTCTCTGTACAGCTAGCATGAAGAACATGTATATAGAATAATCAAGTGTTATAATATTATGTCTAATATTATAACATAAGGTTGTTCCTTCTTGAGTTTTAAGTTTCAACAACATAAAACATAGATAATCAAGTCATGTAGGTGAAGTAAAAAAGAAAGAACATAAAAATATGAAAAAAAAAATTTATATATATATATAGTAATGAGAAATTACACAAAGTTTCAGTTCCTTACATCTAACTCTAATGAAACGAGGAGTTAGTTACTCCTAAACATTTGGAATACAAAAAATTGACAAGAAATAGATTATCTTGAAGATGGAAGTCTCTCTCAAGTCCTTCAAGGTGCCTCTTTGTGTTCTGCTATCTGATTCATGCAAAAATTCACTCAATGAATCCAAAAAATCATTTTTTAAAAAGTGATCTAAAAAGCGACGTATCACTGGACAAATAATTTTTTTTATTGGGTGAAAGTCCATGTATAAACCAATATTTTAAACCTTGTTTCCAACGAGAGTAGTAGTAATCCAGTGACCAGATGATCTCCTTGTCAGATAAGACATTTGTGTTATTGGACAAGAAGTTTTAGGTTTCCAAACTCTTATTTCAAACTTTCATTTTCCTATAAAAAATTAAAGAAGTGAATAGTAACTACTTTCTATTAAAAAAAATATCTTAAACCTTTAAAATAAAAAGTAAAGAGGTCATAATAAAAATACAAATAAAGAATACTAAATTGTATAATCAATTAAATTTAAATAACATTTATCCAATTATTACGTTGAAAGGACAGTAGTAAGAAAGTGCAATATTAGAAAACAATAAAAATGTGATATGAATTTGTTTCAATTAAGAGATTCTTGATTTTAAAGTAAGAGAAAACTGTTACTTGGCATGTTCTTAAAGAAAGCATGTATAAGATTAGGTAGCTGGAATTAAAACAGTACATGCAGTGCCCACAAAATCATGACTGAAAGATTAATAAAGAAAGCTACTATTGGAGTTGTCATGTTCATTTAAAACCTATAAAAAACAGTTCCATTTTCGTTATGTGTCAATCCAAGTGAAGGGAATTCAGATTCCATGACTATATATTCTATGAGATATTTGCTCCTCACCTAGTGGATGAGTGAGAATATTAATTCTTACAAGCACAAAAAGTCTATAAAACTAATGATATATATAGTTCACATAAAAAAAATAGCAAAAAATTGACCAAGTTCTAGTCCCTCAAATATGTACAATTTTGGTAAAAAATATATAATATTGATCAAAATGTGTACATATTGCAAGGGATATTAAAAAATTTGTAAATTGTATAAAAAATAGACTTCAATAAAAATGGTGAAGGCAATTTTGAGGTAGCACAAGATCTTCTGATTTAAAATATTTCATCATTTTTATTGTCATTGGTTGAATTTGTTTATCTAAAATTGATGCATATTATGATATTTTTTGGATTTTTTTTTATGATGGAGCAATACTTTGTCCCACCACTTAATGTGTGGAAGAAGTAAATGATTTCATTATCTCTAAAATACTTGGTGAAGAAATAATTTATTTAAGTTCAGACACATCTTACAAATCTGACAAAGATCAAGAAACTTATAGTGAGTGGTTACATCTAAATTCTTAAATAACATAAAATGTTTAGGTATTCTCAATCATATACTTAAATTGAAAGTTGATGTACCTCCTTTTAAGATATCTTTATCAAGAAAACAATCTTTATAATCGAACAAGATTGCAAGTTAACACTCTACAGAATAATGATATTTCTGCAACAGTTATTACAAGAAAGAATGTTGGTGATCAAATTTTTATAACAAGAATGGATCTCATGCTTTTTGACCCGGGACTTCCTTTCAAATTCTAAAGGAAACAATTTCTCATCTCTTTGTGCTTTGTAATGATAATCAATAAGACCGAGGACAATCATTTTCTAGAGTCAGACTTTATCAATCGCGTCCAATATTCACACGTGGACAATTATATGGCTATTTCTAGAGTGAAATCAAATAAAAGATTGAAAATCTTCATTCTAGATGAAGATGGAGATTTAACCAGGATGACTAAAAAATGAAACAGTTACAACAGTACATCACAATTGTCAGATATAAAACATATTTCATATATATTACATTTAACTATAATTTTTTAGTTATAACAATTAACTTCATCATTTCTTATTTAATCAAATGCATGTAGATAAAATTCATGTTAATTTAAAATTCTTGCTGCAAAACGTTATTTCATTCTTGTCAAATATATGCTTTTGCTGGTGATAATTTAAACTTCTCACTTAATATATATTTTTTAATATAAAATCATGCATTTGTTTGTTTTTCATTTTCTTTTTTGATACTCTAAACAGGTTAATAAGTGTTTATTTTTCATATATCCAATGAGATAGTTGTAAGAAGATATTACCTGAGATTATTAATAGAATGAATTGTAAGGTTTTTTTTATATATAGACTACATTTTACTATCTTCCATATTATTACAAAACATATACATATTTATATTAATTTTTCTAAAAATACAAATACATATTTATATTAATTTTTCTAAAAATACATATACATTATCGTAAACAATGTTTGCATGATAACAACACTAGTTTTTCTGTAAAAGCTATAACATTGTGCAATTAATTAGGAGAGGGATGGTAGTTGCAAATGATTAGATTAGAAGTGTAGTATTAAGTTTGGGTAATCTCTTCATTTATAATAACACTGTAATCCAATATCAATTTGCACAACACACCTCACATATTATACCCCTGAATTTGGTGCTGTTAAAATTTTGGTAACGTTTTCAATGTCAAGTGACCCTCTTTTTACCAAAATGATTCGTTTCAATTACTTAAATATATGCTTCCCACCCTTTATAAATTGCTCATCTCTAAACTTCTCAAAAATATATTACATACTCCCATTAATGTTTTTTCATATCTTTTGACGTTATATATGCTAAAAAAAAGTAATATTAAGATGCTTTTATCTTAATTTTTCAGATAACACACAATAATACAAAGTAATTAGTTAATTTGCTAAAATTGCAAGTATTTTGAAACAATAATTTCTGCATCGTAGTGTGATAAAAAATGGAAAGGAAGAAAGAATTAAAGTGCAATATTAACATCCTATTTTATGGTGGGTTTGTGGTCCAGACATGCATCATTACATTTTTGGTAATATATTTGTTTTCCACATTATAAACAAAACAAGAGTTAGAAAAGTTGTATCATGTAAAATGGATAATTATAATATAAATTTATTTTTTAATCTACACTATTTAAAAGTGAATTAATTATTTATATTGATTATCCTCATCTCTCAAAGCATATTATTTGTTATTCTCACCTCTCATAAGGGTCCATTTGTTGAATTAATTATTTAAGCCCTTTCAAACTAGTGTTTTATTGTTCAGCCCAATGTCTTCGTATATGTTTCCTTACTAGTTCCTAATGAGTAAATTGCTATTGGAACCCACCAAATTGTTATAAAATCCTTTTTTTCAAGAGATAATTATTAATATAATGTCAAATTTGTTGTGCATCTAAGATTTTTTGTTAATTGTATATGTGAACAAATCTTGATCAAATACACAACGAAAACATGGTCTCACTAAATACTTTTTCATGACTTTCTCGAGATAAATACTTGAAATGTTTCGATGAACATCTTAAGAAAGTCTTGTTTAAATATGTATTCTGAAAACTTGGAGGGTTTCAATAGTAGTTTTGCTGGTGCCAATAGCAATGCTCTATTTTAACCTACTTTGAAGGTTGGGCAATTCTTCCTGCACTCCCAGCTTTTCTTCCTGCACCCCTAAAAATATTAAAATTCCAAAATTGTCCTTATTTTTGACTTCCGGTTTGTAGAATCCGGAAGTCACTTTTTGGCTTCCGGTTTGTAGAATCTGGAAGTCACTTTTTGACTTCCGGTTTCTACGACCCGGAAGTCATTTTTTGACTTCCAGTTTCTACAATCCGAAAGTCAATTAATTTTTTGGCTTCCGGTCTGTACAAGCCAGAAGCCAAAAAAAATTGCTTCCGGCTTGTACAAACCGGAAGCCAATTTCTACTCCGCATCCGGAAATGACTTCCGGTCTGTACAAGCCGGAAGTCATTCTCTAAAACTGAAAAAATGTGAAAACCACGAAATGAACCAACTCACCTGTGCCGGCGCCGGTGTGCACTCCAAAAGACTTGTTTCTCACCACCAAATACAACAACAAGACTAACGAGAGAGACTCAATGCAAGAAGAAGGAGATGGAGAGGGAGCACCGAAAGAGAATGTAGTGCTGGAAGACAATGTGGTGCCGGAAAGAAGAATGAAAGCAGAAGAAAAAAGAGAAGGAAGAGAGGTGTATATGATTTAGGGTTGGAGGGTATTTTCGTTATTCCACTGTGTGCTTAGAGGTGCAGGAAAAAATATATGGAGGTGCAGGAAGAAACAGTCTTAAAGGTTAGGACCCGATAATGCTGACAAAAACAAAAGCCTGATATAAACATCTTGACCCAAAAACACCAAAAAATAAAACTGACAATGACAGAAAATTTGTAAGTTGCAAATTATCACTTTTTCATTCCTTTATTATTAGTTATTTTAGGTTTATTTTAAACACACTGAAGGAAATTAATAGTAAATGGATGAAAAGGAAAAATTTATCTTATCTTCATTAATTTATTTTTAATTTTTTATGTTTACCATTAATATTATTTGGGATAGAAAAAAATAACAATATCATATTAAAAATATTAAAATGAAACTTATCTCGATATTTATTTGTTTCTTGTTAAACCACAATTATTATGAACAGAAAGAAGTATTTTTTACTCATAAATACATGTTTGGAATCAAATGAGCTGCACTTTTGGTCCCAAACATAACTCAAACTCCAAAATATTCATATATACATACATATATATATATATATACCTTCCAATTATATCTGAAACAGTGTGGGTGAATATATTATTTATTTTTATCACAGAACATAATTTAAAATGATGTGGTGTGGTTTAGTCCATGGATGAAGAATAAGATGAAATTTTGTAGTTCATGGTTGCCCTATTTTTCCAGGCATGGGTGCTGGATTTGGATATGGTGAACGAGGTTGCGGTGGCATTTCACCCAGTTTCCTCATATTCAGATCTGCAAATTAAAACAACAAGATGATGTCAACAGTTCAAAATGTTTTTCCAGAATCAACAAAAACTCTACGGTTTTGGTGATACACTAATTTGTCTGAAAAAATGAACATGCATGCATGACACATACGTGGAAGTGATTGTGAATCTATTCTTCTATGCGTTTCATGATTCATTACGAACACTAACCTGAACCAACACTCAGCTCCAGAAGCAAAACAAAGGCTATCATTAACAGAAGAAAACGTGGAGAGATTGATGAGAGAGTGAAGATGTTAGCCATCATCTCACAATGGTGAAACTTGATCCTATGCCAGTCTTGCTTCAGAATGAGAAATCGAGGAAAATTTATAATGACGTGAGAAGGAAACCCTAATTCTGTTTTCTTCCATTTTCGTATTAACGACGAGGATTGATCAAGAAAAATGAAAATGACTGCTATTAGTATTAGTTTGATCAGTCAATAATCAAATGAGAAAAATTGCGTAGTCGTAACGTTTAATTATATGAATAAGTAATAGAAAAATTGTCATTGTTTTTCAAAAGGACACCAATCCTCTTTGACAATGGTACATTGAATTCAACTTTTTATAGTCGTAATTGATTATGTATACCACATTGAAGGAGTCTTTTCGAGTTTAATTCAATTTTAAAAATCAAAATATACTTTGACACAAAATACTTATTTAACAATCCATTTTAATGAAACTCGCAATAGGATAATGGAAGACTTGACTTTTTGAGATGCTCTTTACGTATATGACTTTCATTAATCTTGATTCTGTTTTCAAAATGTAATTATTAATATTGTAATTCATATAAATTATTTTGTTTTTTATATCTTATTTATTTTAATCTTACAAACTTAAATTTTAAGGTTTTATTTAAGTTATATTCTAACTTCAAGTTCGATAAATAATATTGTTTATGATTAATTATTTCATTTAAAATTCTGTTCATTTTAGAATTCTGTATTCTTTTGTAAATTTATAATTAAAAGACATTTCAGAAATAATTAAGAGAAAAATGAGTATACAAAATTGTCTTTTAGCATATATTTTTAAATGGTGTTAAACTATTAAGTGTAAGAATACTTAATTCATTTTTTTATTTATTTTTATTTTGGCCCATAAGTATATGTAATTATTATTATTATTACTAAGAGACTAAAATTAAAAAAATAATGTAATAGATTTAAATTTAAATAATTTTATGATTATCGATTAATTTTTTAAACCAATTCGTCCTTTTTTGAATATGTTGTTAACCATTCTTTATTTTACAATTTATTTAATGATTTCATTTAAAATACTTGTAAAATGATTTAAGAATACTCCATTTTCTAATTACTACCTTTTATTCTTGACATTAAATTTTCACTAAAGATATTTTACAAAAATAATAAATCTTATAATAAAATTAGTAATATAAATTATTTTCAAATTATTAATTATAGTTTTACTAGAATGAAGATGAAGTGCAAAAGTGCAACAGCTCATTGTATATAATAAGTAGTTGCTTTTCTCCTTTCACTATATTTGCATAAGTATGTTTGAATGAAATTTTGACATAATATTAATGCTATTCATATTATACATATAACAATAGCATGTTGGAGAGATTTAACTCCAATAAACAATGAACAAAAACAATAGTTGTGTAAATCTTCTTTTTTATATATTAATAATCGTTAATATATTTAATAATTCAAAATGTTATGACATGAAAATTGGAGGCGGTGGTGAAAGAAGAATAGGTTTAACATTTATTGGAGGACGTCGAAGGGGTGCAGGAGGTGGGCTTCGATGGACACCCAAATTTCTCATCTTCAAATCTGCAAATTAAAACAACTTCTCATCTCAACATACACATGTTTCACCCAAATTTAAGTATTTTATTCTTAAAATTTAGGAAGAAAAAATAATTTCTTAGTTCAAGTTAGAGAATGCTTTCAAACACCCACTTAAAATAAGTTACACAATCTTAATTGAATTATTTTTAAAAATTTGTACTCAATTATTATATGAACTAAATTATGCTATAATTTATGAAAATGCAAGTAGAGTTCAAAATAAATCTATATGAATAAAAATGATAATAATAATTCTTCTAGTAAATTATTTTGATAGCTTAATTTAATTTAGTTCATTTGAATTATATTAAATTGCAATTCAATTTAAATTATTATATGGTTCCGTTAAATTAGATTGATTTCACTGTTTTCGTTATTTTAGAATAAATATTTGAAAAGTATTTTCTAAAACTATTTTAGAAAATATTTGTTTGGGATGTACAAAAAAAATATTTTATTTTATTTTATTTTTCTGTCTTCTTCATTTTTAATTTGTTGTTAAGCATGGAATACCCTCTTAGCAAGATGTATGAAATGATAAATAAATATTCCAAATAGAAGAATCTAAATAAAATTGTTGCATTAACATTACAGAAATAAATAACTTGTAAATTTTGTTAAGTTACAAATTTAATTTAATGAAACGTGGTAAAATTAAAAATTTAATTTACGTAGATCTTATTTCTTATTTGATAACTTTATATCCTAATTTTCTACTTTTTAAATAATTTTTAATCAATAATAACATACATATTAAGAAAAATACGTTTTCTGCTAACACTTTTCAAACTTGAGGGACGAGATGCGCTCCAGTCAGTAGTAATGAACAAAATATCAATTTCCCTTTCATCCTCGCAATGCTGGCCGGCCCATTACCAAAACCACATACAGAAGCCCATTTTGGAGTCCAATTAGGCATTACACCTCACACAAATATAGCATTTAGATATAATCCCTCAACCAGTATAATCACTTATTTTTTCATGTAATTATTACTGTTAAATTATTTAAAATAAAAAATTATTTAAATCTTAAAAATAGTGATATACACTTAAAAATAGAATTACTAATATAACCATTTATTTTTTCATATTTAAAATAAAAAAATTATTTAAATCTTAAAAATAACAATGAGCACTTAAAAAAATATAACCGCCTATTTCTCTTAATCATTATTATTAAATTTTTTATTAAAATATATAAAGTCGAAGTGCTTTTTCTTCATTAATCATAATGTGAACTTTTCTTTATGAAATTTCATATAAAATTGAGTTGAAGGAATACACTCTAACCTCCAGTTTTGATACTGTATACATTTGTAAATAGGTTAGAAGATTCCATTTGTGCTATGTTATTATATATTTTAATTCTTTGATGATAGAAAAAGAAAAAACTCTAACCTATGAGACCAAAGAACTACAAATATCAATTTTTTTTTTCTGATAACGTTAGAATATTACTTAATTATAATTTCTTTTAATGATGCAAAGTGACTTAACCCCAAGAACAACACAAGAAGAGAAAAAAGAAAACTGACAAGTTGCTGTATAAATTATTGTAATAACTTATTTATTATATAAAAAATGACTTCTATTTAGATTAGAGTTTTATAAAAAAAATGATTTCATATTATATTTTTATAGATATTTGTAGGGCAATTACCCCAGTAAATATGTTATTATAACAAAACATTTCTTCTTCTTTTTCTAACAAAGAAGATAATAAGTATATATTAAAGGGGGCAGAAACCCATCAATAAAAAACTATGACAACATCGTACATTAACCACAAACGAATCCAAGACAATCAAAAGGTGCCTGAAACCTGGCATTACAAAACACAGATAATCCCAACAGACCAAACACCAGAAGAAGAAGAAGAAGAGTGTCAGAACCCTAAAAGTGAGTTGGTTTAACAAGATATAAAAATAATCCAAACCTCTATTGATTATACTCCTAATTAACTCCACATACTGAACCAACCAACCCATTAAACACTTTAACACGTTTTGCATTCATTATGCAAACTCCAAAACCTAATTAATACTGTAAAACTATATATAAACATAATGAGAACCAAAAAAGCTAGCTTGATTCCACATGTTTTCTTGTGATGCATGATGAAATAGAATCAAAATTTAAATGGCTGGAGGAGGAGGATGATGATGATGATGATGATGATGATGATGAGGAGGAGGAGGAGGAGGGTGATGCCGAGGAGGACGAGTATGCCGAGGTGGATTACGCACAGGTGAAGGAGGTGGACTTGGCATGACACCCAATTTTCTGATTTTCAGATCTGCAAATTAAGATCACAGCATGTTATATATATATATATGCTTCTAAATTGAAGAAAATGTACTTCTACTTTACGTGGTAAACAGTTACATGGACTAATTAATTGATCTACCAAACGTTAATGACAGTGATGATGATCTTACAGTTTTAAACACATTCTATTTATACATGTTTGCATTTTTGAATGTGGTAGACAAACCTGCACTAAGTGGAGTAAACTGTGCAGAGAAAGAGAAGGCTATTGCTAGCAGAAGAAGGAAAGATAGCAATGTAGAAGAAACTCTTATCCCAGCCATATATTCCACTCTATTTTCAAGGCTCAAACCAAATTCGTATACCTTCCCTCTTTGTAATCACCAAACTTATAAATCATCTTGTTGGAGATTCACATCTTCTAGAACTCATAGATCACACCATAAACCGCACTTACTAAATTAATTTTACAAGGTTGAATTAAATTTAGATTATACCTTTTTAAAATCGATATCAAAAACTTATTTAGACCTAGCCCCTTATTATCTAATTTTTTTTATTTTTTATATCTACCATTATCCATGTAAAGGAATATATTGGAAATTTTACATTAGATTATAATATATAAATAAATATAAATCTTATCTTATGTTTTGATTGCTTCAAAAGATGTACGCATATGGATTTCCAAAGATGACACTTGTTTTCAGCGATTTGCAAATATTTATGTAGAAGGAAAATTGAGTATGGTTCTACATTTTTTTAACTTTGAACATAAAACTTTTTCCTACTTTTCTATAGTGTTGTCGAAAGATTATAATTCGCGATCGATAAGATCGTATAAATACATAAATGATGTAATATAATAGATTATATTTTGTCCTAATCGATTATTTATGAAGTGAGACTAGATTTTTAAGCTAAAAACTAATATTTTAAAATAAAAATAACAACTAAAACTCGATATAATGACTTATTATGTTATATAACATAATAAATTATATTATGTATTTTATTAATATAATCGATATATATATATATATAACATAATTATTATGACAATATAATATAATAAAATATCAATAAAATAAGGAATAATAATAAATAATTAATAATTTAAAATAATTAATAATTAATAATAAATAGTAATAGTAATAATAATACATAAAAAATTAATAAAAGTGATATTAGTAAAAATAATAACAATAATAATAATAATTAAATTTATAAATAATAATGATAAAATTGTAAAATAAAATAATTCTATATAATATTAATGATAAATAATAATTATTAAAATAGAAAATATTTTTATCCTAAAATTTCAAAATATTAATGAAATTTTTAATTTTTTTATTTAAATTTTTTATCTTTTACAATTATTACATGTATTAATATTTAATTTTAATTCATCATTATTTTATATATTGATAGTCAGATTATTACTTAATTAAATATGTAATAATATATATAAAAAATTAAAAATTAAAAATTAAATCTAAATTTATATTTATATTTTAAACAAAAATAATTCGATTATTTTACAAATTTAACAATTAAAAAAATAAAACCTGAGTATCATATCATACAAATATTTTCTTTTTCTTTTTCATTAATATAATAATCATACTTTTAACTCACTTTATCACTTACAAAAATATTTTTCTTTTATTTTTTTTATTTTTCATTCTATTTCGTTAATTCAAAGAATCATACTTTTAATTCATTTTTCTTTTATTTTTTCTATCCTCTGTAAGATTTAGTAAAATAAGTGACGTGATATAGTCGAAATTCTATATAGTATGATGTCACATTATTTTTTATGCATTGATTTTATTTTTATTATTATTGGAATGAACAAAATAAATTTTAAAAAAAGTGAGTGAGGTTATATTAGTAATAAGTAAATTCTTTATATATAAAACAAGATTTTTTTTAACAATGGCAAAGTTTGAAATCACTCATCCAAATCAAGTAAATATTATAAAATTAAATTAAACTTAAAGTTGAGTATCTAAATCCTTCTTAATTATATTTATTCACTTTCAGTTACATTTCCAATAGATGATGAGAACAGATAGTAATGATGAAGAGGTAGGTATTGTTTTGTAGATTAGGCAACCAAATATTATTATAGTAATCAAAATGGAAGAGGTTCCACTAGTTGTTTTAATGATTAAGCACTCACAAAAGATAAGTGGAAAAAAATACTTCTAGCCACCCCCTATATATTAAAAAAACCAAATCAAATGCTATTTGAACCAATAATTTGTTAGTCTTTCACACCCTCATATAAAAACAAACATGACAAGTCATAAATCCACTAATTCTTTACCCTCATCCTCCTCCAAACTTCATGTCTTATGCAATTTTTTATGTATTTTTTACCAAAATATTTAAACCCTAAATCATTCAAACTACACCTCTACTATATTAATATATTTTTAGATTTAAAAAAAATACATGACAATTATACTAAAAAAATACTAATGGATTTTGGGGCTTAATCTCATGGGTCTGGATAAAAAAAGGCAACAAAGATAAAAATATAAAAAAAACTCAAAAAACTAAAAGGTTCATAAGAATATTGTTGAGTCCAAATTAATTCATAGAGTGATCTATTTTTAAAAATGAATTTTTCAAAAAACTTTTACTTAAAAAAAGTATATACACAAAAAGTTATGAAACAAAACTTATATTTTCTACAAGGAATAAAAGAATTATAAACCAAATATTAATACTATTTGGACATGATTAAAATAATAAAAAATAGAATTAAATAAAATTATGGTATTAAGTTCATATCACCATGAAGAATTATAATTGACAAAAATTAAAATGTACATTGTAACACCCTAAATTATTCCAATTTTTATAATAAAATTTAAATTAATTAAATTGACAATACTTTTAAAATTATTTAGTTATACTGTAAAACAAATTAATTTTTTTTGTTTAACTAAAAGAGAGCATTTAATAGATAAAAAATGTAGCTTTATTTATATAAAATTTTAAATATTAAATGGTTATTGTTTTTCTGAAAGACCTAGATGAAGTTCAAAACTAAAAAGTAAATAATATTATTCAATCTGTAAATAATAATGAGATTTAATTGACCAAGGATCTATTGTGAATATTAAGAATTTAGTTAGAAACTAAACCATTATTAAAAGTTTTATGAACTAAGTTGTAAATAATAAAAGTTAGTTAAGAATTAATTGTAATTAATGTAAAATATTTAAAAATCAATTTTAATTTAGAAAATTTTAAAGACTCATACCATTATAAAAATTATAAAAAGTATTTGTAGATCGAATTCACTTTAATATTGATCTAAATTTCCTTTATGTGGAAACTTTAGAGATTGAGATTTTTTTCAATCACTCACATCATCTAATGGCAAGGGAAAACAAATACAATCGATCACTTGCAAATAGAAATGTTCCAATGTGATGGATTAACCATGCTAATAGTGTAAAATAAAGGTAAAGAAAAAGTCATAAATTATAGATTAAAAACAAGAATAAAAGAAAATAGACTAGCTACAGTAATAAGAGATATAAATTATAAAATAATAAGTTATAAATTAGAAAAGTTATTTAAGAAATTTGTAAATTATAAATTATAAATTGTAAATTTATAAAATAAATTATTTTAATGTACATTTCTAAATAATTAGGTTGATTAAACTAGAATATGAGGTAATCAAATAAAGTAATACTCAACTTATTAATCTTATTAAATATATTTGTACTGATAGAAAAATATTTCAAACGACCTTAGAAAAATAATCAAAACATTTTTCTGATTTAAGTAAATAAAAATAAGTAAATAAAAATATAAAGTACATACAATAAATAATAATAAATAAATAAATAAATAAAAATATAAAATTATTAAATCTCGTTATAAAAAAAATCAGAATATAATTATAAAAATATTCAATAATTGATAAATATTATAAAAACCAAAAGTATGAATTAAATAATTAATTCTAAAAACTCACAAATTTTGTTAAACTAGATTAAAGAAAATAAATAATATAATAAAAATAAAAATAATTAAATCAAGAAACACAAAATAAAAATAAAAATAAAATCACAATTAAAGAGTTTCTAATACTCTAGAAATCATCCTAGAACAATATTCATAATAATTATCACTATTTATTTTATTTTCTTTTGGAGTTGCCATTCATCATGACAACTTTTTTTTCGACCTAGCTAACATTAGATTTTTAATACATACATATTTATAGGAAAATTAACATCTTAAATACGAAACTTGAAACACTCAACATATTCAAATAATTTAATAATTATATGATAACAAATAATTTAATAGGTCTAATATATTCTGATTCAAGATTTCTTCAATATCTAATTCACAAAATACCTTACTTTTTTTTTTAACTTTAGTAAGATAATAATGTTTTTACATAAATTACTTTTATTTTATTTACTTGTGTTATGAATACATTAAATCTTCATCCTAGTGTTTTCAAAAGAAGATATTATGACATGTAAAGTCTTCAAAAACATTAATATCCTTAATATATATCAAAGATATAATAAACATAAACATGCATGCAAATATATATATATATATATCCTATAATACTTCATTTTCTAAGTCAAATGTATATTTAAAGGTTCATAATTTAATATTTCTTATCAAGAACCAAAACTCATTTTGCAGGCAACTTGAGGTTTTTGTTTTCTGTCTTTGGTTTTTTGCTAGAAAGTACCTATCACTTCTTTATTAATAATTTTAGTAATTTTCTGGTAGAAATTTCATTGAAAGCTCAAATACAAGTAACAATGACTTCATTCCTCTGGTGACATTTATAAATTTTTTATACCATTATTCTGCTATGAAGCATTTTCAGCTTGAACATTAATTCGGTTTCAGCTTTCAGCTTTCAGCTTTCAACATACACTGGGAAATGGCTGGGACCAGTCTTTGTTCAAGATCTTTACCTTTTCTTATTCTGCTAATACTTTTTCTTTCTTTCTCTGCACAGCTTGCTCCAGTAATTAGTGCAGGTATGTCTATCTCATTGAAACACACACACACACACACATATATATATATATATATACAAATATATGAATGTGTGTAGAAGTTTTATAATCACAATCATTATTCTAGGTTTCACCAGCTTATACTTCTTGTATGTAGGTTTTTAATCTGTAAAAGTAAGCTTTGGTGAATCTAGAAACATAAAAAAACTTGAAGATTGTGATGATATTAATTTGCAGATCTGAAAATGAGAAAATTAGGTACCACGCCAAGTCCACCTCCTTCACCAAAGCCTGGCAAGCCACCAATTCCTGGTGGCCAACCTTCTACTCCTCCGTCCTTTGGTAAATAGCTTTTCATGCTGCTTAATTAATTCCAGAAATATTACAATAAATCGTATCAACTTTAAGCTTTCTTTGATTCGCATTTTGTTTATAAATATTTATTGTATTAGGTTTTATGTTATACATGGAACTGTGTGACCAAGACAAGATTTACAGTAGATGTTATTAAACATGTATGTATAATTATAGATTATAAAAAAATTAAAAAACTTTTTATGGGTTATTTTATTTTTACTGGGAGTTTAGCAATCGTTTACCATAAGTATAGTTAACAATTTAGATATTTACCCATAAATTTCATCAAATATGTAGAATATGTATTTACTTTTTCTATGATAATAAAAATTAAAAATATATTATAAGATTAGATATTATAATAATTATTGAAATAAAAAATTATTGTTGAAAATAATTATAAAATAAATATTTTATATTAGCTTTCATTATATTAAAATTACAAATTAATTGATTATAATTATTATTTATTATAGTTATATTTTTTTATAAATAATGAAATTAATATAAAGGATTATATTAATAAGGTTAAAATCAATAATAAAATGAGTATATACTAAATAACCTGTTAAAAAACAGTTAGAAAGAGAATTTTTTTTATCTAATAGTTATAAATAAATTATTTTTATATAATAAAATAATTTATTAAAGAAGAACTGATAAGTTAAGTAATTAATTTTTACCTTTTTCTGAACCCTAAATACAACCAACATAAAGTTTTTGTTTTAATATAACCATGGTAACTTGTCACTTTTCTATCTTTTCAAATTAAAATATATAAAGGTTATTTTAAATTTATAAAAGTAATTATTTTATTTTATTTTATTTTGAAAATTTTAAATTGATCATCCCAAATATAGGAGACCATTTAGCAGTCCTGCTAATTTAATAACAGAAATAAAAGAATATAGAGATGTATTATTTTAGTCTAATGAATTATTTTGTTATTTAAATTTAAACACTTTTTGATCGTCAATTTGGTGGTAAAATTTTGAAATAACTAGCGACAGATTTTTTTTAAGTACTTTCTATTTTAGTTGAAATATTAGATTGTCGCGAATACTTTAACTATAGGAAATTAATTACTAATTTTCAGAAAACAATAAAACTAATTTTATTTATTGTATTTTTAATATTTTTGTCCTGTCTATACATAATATTTAAATTTATTTATAAATTCTAAAAATTTAATCATGTTAAATAATAGTAAACTTTAATTAATAATACGTAGATAGTAATAATATAAATATTAAAAGTATAAGATATTATACTATCCAACAACATAACATTAGAATAAAAATAGTTTTAAAAGAATATTTTATAATAATTAATTATAATAATATTTTAATAAAAAAGAATGAGATAATCAATTTTTAAAATAATATTTTATTTTAAAATTAATTAATAAGATTATGAAATTAATATTTTATTTAATTTAGTAATATTTTAGTAAAAAAGAGAAACCTATTAACTATTAAAATAATATTTTACTTTAAGAAATTAATCTGATTACGAAATTAATATTTTATTTTGGTAAGATTTATTCCTTAGTTTATTAATAAATATAATTTTTCTAATTTTGTAGTAATATTTCTCATTATGTTTTTTAAGAATTCAAATTAAATCATTTTCATCAAATATCGTTAATTCATTATATATTATTATTATTATTATTATTATTAATTTATATAATTTCATTATGATTAGAAGAATTTTAAGTTTAGTTAACGTATAGAAACATATTTATAGTAATAAATAAAACTAACAGATTATAATTACATTTTATATTATTTATTTAATAATTCTTGTTAAATTTTTGTGAAGAAATATAAAATTAGATATTAAAAATATTTATAATTAATTATATGTTTTTAGTGGCAGAAAATATTTTATTGTAATTTTAATTATATTTAACCACTGAACCTTTATATGTCGCGCTGTTTTAAATTAAAAAATACTATTTAGCAATCGAAATAATTTCTGTTACTATTTTATAATATTAAGTCGTAATTTTGGTCACGAAAATAATATTTTTATTTTAATTTGATCTAGTCACTAATTTGGGATCAAAGTTGTATCGGTTTTAATTGTTAAATACAATAATATGACCAAAATGTATATTTTATTATTATTTCAATTGCTAATAACGATTGAAATATTTCAGTCACGACTTCGATTGTTAATTACGTTTGAATTATTTTAATTACTTCCTATTTTTTGTAGTGTTAATAGTTATAGATAAGTTATTTTAAAAAAATATTAAAAAAGAACAAGGTCCGATCCATTAAGTAATTATTTTTTTATATTTTTTCTGAGGAGCAAATACAACCAACAGAAAGTTTTTGTTTTAATATAACCATGGTAATAAAACTAATCACTTTTCCATCTATTCAAATTTAAATCAGTATACAAAGGTTATCCTATATTTTTAAAAGTAACAATAATTTCTTTTATTTTGTTTAAAAATGTCAAATTGATTAAAATTTATGTTTTGAAATATAAATTGAATTCTCTTATAAAAAAGTTATTTGTTTTTTTAATAAAATAATAGAGGCGGTGTTATATTATTAAATATGTAAAAAGATGAGTGTTATTAATTTATAACTATAACTGAGATAAGAGTTTATGCTAAAAGTATAGAGATATGATATTTAGTATTTTAAGAGATGTAAGTATTATTTTTCCAAAAATTGGGAGATAAAAACAAAAAAAATCAAAATCAAAATATATCTGTTTTAAAAAAGTGTTAATTAAGATTTACATTTTTTGTAATTTTGTTTGCCGTCAGATTGTGTTAAAGCAATGCTAATAATCTTTGTTGATCCCTCAAAGACGTACAACTAAGGACGTTCTAAACACCAAAATGATAAAAGACTAATTGAAAATTGATAAAAGAAATTGAAAACTGATCAAAATTATATTTTAAATTTTTTAATCTATTTTTTTTATCATTAGCATAATTTAGTTGAGAATTTTAATTGAAAATCAAGTATAAAATTGAACCGCTTATTATATTGGAATATAATATTATACATTTAGTATTAATTATTATCTAATAATAAATATACCACATTATATGTTTTTTAAGGTTTATATAACTTAATTATATATTATTCTTACAATATATTTATATTTATCTGAACATAATAACAATTTTGTATTATAATTTTTAAAAGTAAAATTATGTAATTTATCTTTTAATTTAAGAAAGTTGAAATTATCAATATAACCATAATCAAATAAAAAATTACCATATATCTTTTTATTTAACAATTTTTATTATAAAATACTTTAACAGTTTTGCAGAAAAAATGTTTAACAAAACTCTAGAGTAACGAAAATTCTAAAAATTAATAAAATTTTGATAAAATAATAATTTGATTTAATTCATATTTTTTATTAATTTAAAATTGAACCAAAGAAAACAATTTATTGTATGATCTAGGTAACTATTTAATAAAAGAAAAACTAAATTGCTAGACTGAGTCATGAAGACCTTGTAATCCCGATAGGATTAGGAATTCATATTTATGACTTGACCTCAAATAAGTCATATATTTAATATTTAATCTTGAAATTATCATTAAACAAACTACTTTGACGTTAATTAGTATTATGTATGCATCTCTTTATGCTTAAAATTCTATTCTGTCACAATCGAATCCATTTAGTGTTCATTCAATTATAACAACAAAATGGATTTAGTTGAATTAGTCTAAAAGCTGGTAAATTGGTAAAAAATTGGAAATTTTGATAAAAAATAGATTGAAAATCCGTTCATAACCAATAAGCAAATTGTTTTAAAATATTATTTTGATTGTTTTCCTAAAAAAAATATAAAATATTTATCATTTTCTTTCTAAAAAACCTTGATACCATTAAAGAATATTAACTATTGTGATATATTTGATTTTTACATGTATTTGAATGTTGAAAACTTGTAAAATATAGTACTATTAATTTTTAGTATTCTTAAACTATGATATTATATTTTTCTAACATTACTAACTTATGCATACATTAATTTATAAAAAAAATATTATATATATATATATTTTAATTTGTGAACAATTTAATTTTAATTTTAATTTATAAATTAAATTTTAGAAAACTTCAATCACAAAACTAATCTAATTAAGGATGTTTAACTAAGAATCTGTTATGACAGGTTACTGAAAAGTAAATGGATGATTATTATAATCTTATTATTTCGAAAACTAGCCTAAATTAAGGATGTTTAACTATGAATCTTCTGTGACAGGTTACTGAAAAGTAAATGGATGATTCATACAGATAATCCTTATTATTTTCCTTCAAGCTATTGTGAAGTATATAGCTTCATACTTGCAAAACCTCATTTATATCTCTTCTCCACTGATATATTGCAACTTGCGAAGATCAAATGAGATGAACAGTTAGGGCATGGATGGAGGATGACGAGGTTGATTAGAAGGAGGTTGCTGACCAGGTTTCCATGGCTTGCCAATAATGGGTGGAGGAGGTGGACTTGTCATGGGACCCAATTTTCTCATTATCTGATCTGCAAAATTAAGCAAGATCACGGGAATGTTGCTAAACTGTTACAGAATTTATATATTTTGTGTGTGGAAAACATAGATGCAGTAATCAAATCATCTACCAACCTGCACTAACTGGAGTGATCTGTGCAATGAAAATAAAGCTGATTATTAGCAGAATAAGAAAGGGCACTGATACTGAACAAATACTGCTTAATCGAGACATTTCTCAGTGTATGTTGATCAAGCTAAAACCAAATTCATACACCAGCCCTGCTCATAGTCACCCAAATTTATAAACGCCATGCAAGCAAAGTCAGTGTTTCTTTATTTCTGGAAGAGAATGAGTCATATATTTGACTTTCAATGATATATTCACACAAAATAACCCAAATTTCTAATTAATTATTATGAAGTGATAGATAAAGAAACTTTTGTTATTTGACTTTTGGTGCTTGATGGAAGAAATGGAAACGGTCAGTGGCAGTGGCCGAGGCTTTCTGGGGTGTCAGGAAGTTTCTCTCCTTAAATTTTTAAAATTGTGTACATATAATAAAGTTAAATTAAAATAATTTTCAAATATTTTATAAGAAGCGTCTTCTAATTTTAATAAATATTAAAATGTAAAAATTGATAAAATATTTAAAATAAGTAAAATTAAATAAATTTAATGTTCTTTTTCTTCACTTATTTTTTTCAGTTCATTTTTTCTTCATTACACTGAAACACAAATTATATTTCTATTCATCCTTTATTTTCTTACGAATTAAAATTTTGTGGAAAAAAATCTAAGAACGAAAGTAACACGTAACTAAAAATTAAGAGATTGAAATTTAAAAAAAAAAATAGAGACCAAAGTATCTTTTAAAATATGAAGACAAAAATAACAATTACTCTTTTTTTTTGAAAAAAAAACACTGCTAGCATCTAATTATTATCAGTTAAAAAGTACAATCTTTGTAAAAAAAAAAAGAAGCGTTGTTCGTGGCTGGATCCATTCAATTTAGGGAGACCTGGCCCAGTACTAGTGGTACCAAATATTTTGGACCTTTTTATAGGGCCCATACTGGGTAAACGTTGGTTATTAATTTGTTGAAGTTCTTTTTGGGCTTTTTTTTCTTCATGCACTTCCATCTTCTTGTATTTAGATGAAGTGTGAAAAATGTCAAAAATATTCTTTTATGCGATTTTGTGAGATGGATTTTGGATCGAGTGATGTAAATATTTTTGAATTATACAATTTATAAGTTAAAAATTTAAGCATTGTATTCCAAATTTAATTTCTTTTCAGAAGTATTTAATATTTTTTATTACAAATCGGAAAGTGAAAAAAAAATTAATTATAGATTATTTAATCCAAAGGTGAAAAAATTACTTCCACCAACCAGACCAAACTAGCGTAGGTTGCTTTCATGGAGAGGATAGAAGTTATTGATAAAATCAAACATGGAGTACATATAGATTGCACAAAAATTCTGAATTACATAAAGCTTTTGCACTAACAACAATATGAAGTTTAGATAAAAAAAATTATTTTAATTTAAAATATTGAACACTATTAAAAAAGTAATAATTTTAAATTATGTAATTCAGAACATTATACCTAATTTTTTATTTTGGGATTATGAAATTTGAAGCCTTTATTGTTAATACTGTTTCTATTTAATAAACCAATATTTTAGTTACATTAATCCTTTTCTAAACATGAATATAGACCCAAGTGACAAGATGAAGTTCATGAAGAATTTGAAGTTATCAATTTTGACTATTATGAAAGTCTATATACACCCATCAAACAAGTTGTTAATTGGATTCTCTGTGTGAAATCTCAGTATTATTTCTGAATAAAAAAAGACTGAATAGAAAAAATATTCATATGTATTCCAGGCTTGACTTTTTCTCCTAATAAGGGACAAAAGGTGATAACATAGAATAATGTGTGACAATTTCTCCTAATAATAATGCATGATTGAATATGATTCCAATGCTTCAAATAACACTATTTGACAGTTGAAATAATTAGTAAAAATAATATGTTATGTGGAGAGGTTCCCTAAGTCTTTGCTCCCTCTTCAGAGGGTATACCCACCAACTGCTAAAGCCAAAAATATAATACAAAAATCACTTCCTTTTCAACTAACTTGAGTCTGTAATTTTATTTCTTCATATTCTATATATTATAAAAAAATATTACATAGTACAACATGTTGAATTATTTTTGTTAATTTGCACCAGCAATACTTCTTGTTATTTTTTTTAAGAAAATCTTATTTAGTTTTCAGCTTTATTTACTTTCTTTTAATTCCTTCATGGCTTTTCTTTTGTACAAAAGATTTCATGCTAATGATGGTGAGAATTTAAGTAAGTTACATATGACATCATGGATTCAAATTCTATCTTCACTGTTATACATTAAAAAAATTGCTTAAATATCTTAATTAAGGATATATAGTAGAATTATTTTTAAAATTTTTCATATAATTTCTTGTGGGTATATGAGAAGGTATATATATTCATATATTCTTTCAGGTCATGTTTCTATTTTCCCTTTCTAATAATGCCCAATTGTTTTCTTACAAGTCCACATCATCCGTACACACACACATATATATATATATATATATATATATATATATATATATATATTTATTTATTGACCTTATATATTAGAGATGAAGACAGAACTAATGTAATAATTTAACTTATTCAAAATAATAAAAGTAATGTAATGAGCAGTGAGAAGCAAAAGATATATAGTGTGTAAGGTCCAATATCTCTCTCTTTTGAAGTGGTCTAAAAATCAGAATATTTTGTAATTAGTTTTTATAAGTGTTGTTTAGATTTAATTTAGTTTTTATCACATTGTTAGAATTATGTATGGTTTTAGTTTTTAATAGTCTTTTATTCTAGTTTAGTTTTTAAAAAATTTAATAATTATAACTAAGTCTTTATCACTTTATGTTTGAAAAAAAATTCCCACAAATAAATTTAAAATATTATGGGGATAAAAATTCTTAAAAAAGACTAAAATTTGACAGTGTGGTGTACTGTTAAAATTTAAAATATAAAAAAATTAGAAAATTTTAATTTCAAAATAAATATGATATTTTGATTAAAGTTTATATAAAATATTTAATAAGTTCACTTCGAGATTTTAAAAAAGATCAACTCAGTTAATTAAAGTTAATTATCAGAATACTATTTTTCATGTGATTTTCTTTTCTCTTCTTCTTTTCAAGCACAAAAAAAAACATATAATCGACACTTTCATTAGTATTATTTCACGTGTTTTTTTTCCTTGAACATGTTTAAACCATCTTAATTGATTTTTTGACAACACTTTCTCATAACATTTTTAGCATGTCTACACGTCCATCTGATTATTCTCATGTGTTTTATTGTCTTCTTTCTTTGAGGTTTTTCCTTTAAAGATCTATATTTTCAAGCATATATATATATATATATATATATATATATATATATATAAAACATGGTTTGGCAAGTAATAGTGCAATAAATTATGCTTGAGTTTGGTATAGCTACTTTACATTCACAAGTCATCTTAATATATATAAGTCATCCTTAATATAGTTAGACAATTATAGTACAATAAATTATGCATGAGTTTGGTAGCTATTTTATAATCATAAGTCATATGGACACTATTTTTGTCATTTTACGTGTAATTAGTGTGACATCTTTATTAATTTTTCTATCGTTTTATATCATTGATTTCAAATATTTAAACGTAGAAACTTGTAACATGATATATTTTTTTGTCTTCTTACTTTCAAATTACATTTTTATTCTTAAAATTTAATTTAATGCATATACACATCTTAAATGAGATACTATCTCTAACTCCTTATCAAACTTTTAAATTTACAAGTCTATCACTTATAAACAAAAAATTATCAGAGTTTCAATATAGAAAAATTATGCATGTAGCTTTAACCAATACCTATATATAAATTTTGATTTTTTTTTAAAAATTATGTTTCTTTCTCCACAAATATAACAAGGTGTTAAATGGAAGATTGAATGAAAGTAGATACATAAGAGTGGTTAAATTAACATTCTTCTTTAATATAATATATCTTATTGCACCTTGATCGACAGACCATTACTACATACTCTGCCACTGTTTCATGTACTTAATACTTTAAGTGTCAAACAAAATTTATCTGATTAAATTAAATTATTAACAATATGAAATAAAATTACAAGTCTGAAAAGATGTAAAACGATTGATCCACAACGAGAATTTATTTAACAAAGTTCAAATTTTTTATACACGATTGTTGGAATGGTCTTATAATCTTATAGCATGTTGCAACAATACTCCAAGTAGTCTTACTTATGGTGCCCTGTCCAAAAGACAAAAATAAAATTAAAATACAACAAAAGCCAAAACAGGTGAGGAAATTAATTAACTTGGGGTTATTGAAAGAAATTTAATTTAATTTCTTTATTAATAACATATATCAGAGAGCAGATGAAAGATATACAAAGTGAGATCTCGTTCAACAAGAAATCCACTTCGAAATTTTACACGAATCCAAAACAAACATGAACCAAACAAATACAAATGTCGTGCACATGTATAACGAGAGGACATCAGAAACCTCTTATTGAACCATGTGGTTGCATAATGGTAATTTTTGGTAGCATCAACATCAGTTTTGTAGTTTTGTGCAGTACGATGATTATGTTTTGTGGTGGATCACATGATTGAGCAAGGATAATCAGGGCAAGAATCATAATATACTACTTGGGGAGGACAAGGGGGGTAGTAAGAAGGTTGATAGGGCACATAGCATTTGTGACAGGTGCACCATTTAGGGCATGGTGAAGGAGTCTTATTAGAACAACAACCTTTGCACTTTGAGCTGTTGCAGTTGGAGCATGATGACTCACATGATGTACAGTTCCCCTCGCACTTAGGGTTCTCACAGTTAACACAAATGACGAAACACTCGCCATTGCAGTTGGAGCTTTTGCACTTAAAGCAGAACATGGTAATGTCACACTTACCATGGCAACTTGAACTGTGGCACTTTTTGCACAGAGCCGCATGCAACATCTTCTTCAGCTTCTCTTCCTTTGCCTTCCTCTTCTCCTCCTCCGCCTCCTCTATCTTCTTCTTCTCGTCGTCCTTCTTTTTCTTCTCTTCCGCCGCCTTTTTCAGATCCTCCACCGTCAGAATCACCACCGAGGAGAACTTCTTCTTCAGCTGGTTCGCTAAGCAAACCATGTCCACGTTTTCGCCGCTCGCCGCCACGCGGTCGTTGTCGTCGCCTTCCAGGGCCACCGAAGTCACACCTGATACGTGAAGATGCTTATTGAATTTGAATCCAGATTTTGGGACAATCACATGCCCTAAGATGATCGTGTGTCTATGGTTTCTACCATGTAATA
Source organism: Lablab purpureus (assembly GCA_030347555.1). Classification (NCBI taxonomy): domain Eukaryota; kingdom Viridiplantae; phylum Streptophyta; class Magnoliopsida; order Fabales; family Fabaceae; genus Lablab; species Lablab purpureus. The sequence continues at coordinate 2,236,643 of CM059257.1, read as the reverse complement.
TAAAATAATTTAATATTTAATTACATGATATATGTAAAGATGGATAAATATCATGGTAATTTTAAACCATATATTATTTTAAAAATAACCATTTTTCTAAAACTCTCATTAAAATAAAATTTGTAAAAATATCTTCAAAATGATATTATATGATGAGACAAAAAAATGAAGACAAAACATCATTTTTATGTCAGAGATGAATTTAATACTTAACTTGTATTTCCCGTTTTTTTTACTCTTTTTTTTTCATACCACTGGTACTCATTTTATAATTCATATATACATGGACAAAGCTTAGTTTGTAGTCGTCTAGGTGTTGTTCATTTTAATAAAGTTTTAATTTTCAGTGGCAAACAATACTAAAATTACCTAACAAACAATTTGCTTTCTGTAACAAAACCGAACTCTAAGAACTTGCAGTTTATTCTCAGATTATAGAATTGTAAGTTTCCACATATATGTAGTTTGCATAAACATATTAAAAGTTATCAAAATAAAACTCTAATTGTAATTAGACAGCATGGTTTCATATGGATAATGAGTATTTTGTGACTCATTCTCTGGAAGAATCATCTTTTGCAAATGAAGCGTAACAGGGATTGGCATGCGATGTTCACCTGGAACCTCTGCTGCAATTTTCAGGGCTTTGTTTCTGCATTTGTCACAGTCCATTTGCAGCTTGATAACTATCTTTTGCTGTACTTATTACACGTGTTATTTTGTATAAGTTGTTTAGAAATTATCAAAGAAAAGAAAAAGAAAGGGAAAGCAAAACTAAAGCCATTGGTTCATACCTTCATTTTTGCTTAATTGAATCAAAGGCAACTTCTTGCTCTTGAAGTCAGAAACAAAATCAAGGGTGTCTTGGTGTTTGTCTTGTGCTTTGGAACTGAGCTAGTACAAGATTGTTTATATAATAATGAGATTATAAAATAATTCTAAAGTAGGTCTTCATTGACTTGAATGAGGTGGCTGGCTGGCTGAGAATGACATGTTAGCTACTGGGTTAGGCTTGGAATTGGTCCACCAAAAGTCACAATCCTCAACATGATTTTTTTTATGTCTAATAATCAAGTTGCTTTCTTCAATTAATGTCTTAATTCCATGGTCAAGTTTCATTTACGTATGACCTTAATTGCTTTTATATCGTTGAAATTATTTATACATATTTAATTTTAACACTATCTTTCTTTACACGTTAAAGTTTAGACATCAGGAGTCTGGTTCACAGTTTACTTTTTAGTTCAGAGTTTGGCTTTGTGGTCAAACCAACGATGTGCTTGATAAATTCACTAGTTGATATTTTATATTTACCATAGCAATACCCTGCAATTCCTCTTGTATTCTTGTTCCACAATTTATTTTATTTTCAGAGAAATCTTAAGAAAGAACAATTTTGGTACAGAAGATATGATAGGTATTAAGTATTAAATCGGTATCAACAAGTCGTAACTTTTAATTACATATTAATTCCTCTCAACATATGGCCAATCATGGTAGTACTTTATATGATAATTTTATAATAATATGTGAATTCAAGTAAAAATTATAATTCTTATGAATTATGGACTATATTTCTTTTAATAAATATTTTTTCTTTTAAATTATAAATATTCTTAAAATTCACATTACAAGAAGATCGATTAGCTATAATAAAATAACATTCACTAAAAGAAAAACATTGTTAAAATAGGTCCTGTTGACTCTAGTATTACACTAAAATAAATAAGTAGCTTAGAGTTAGTTAAACCTATTCTAACTACAATATTATAAGAAACATTACTACAGGAACCAATTTCCACGTCGGTTCTGGAGATCATTTAACGACGGCTTCAAAATCAACGTTGAAAAAGACGACGTTAAAAGTAATATTTTCAACGTCGGTTCAATTTGAACCGACGTTGAAAATCACAAGACTTACAACGTCGGTTAGGGCTAGAACCAACGTTGTAAGTGTCACCCAAACTTACAACGTCGGTTCTAGCCCTAACCGATGTTGTAAGTCGCTTTTACAACTGCAATGCAGTTTCTAATTTTCTCATTTTCCCTAAATTTTAGTACCTGCATATCAAATAAACCAGCAAACCAGCCACAATTTCATATATAATACATTTCAAATAACTAAATTTCAAAGATAGACTCTGTAGGCAAAGGTTTGGTGAAGATATAAGCTAATTGATGTTTTGTATCTATGTATTCTATAATGCAATCCTTAGCTATATGATCTCTAATGAAATGATGTGTTATGTTCTATATGCTTTGTCTTGGAAGAACAATTTAAAAAAAGAAATATTGATGTAAAAACAACATTATTGGATGGATCTAATCGATCTTGAAAAAATCATAAAAAATAGTTAGACATTGAATTTTCCGCTAATTTTTGTTGTGTTATGTTCTTTTGATGTGTACTTGAATAAAGAGGCCTCACATCCCCCAAAATAATCATAGTTTTAAAAATACAAAATTTAGGTATAGAAAAACTTCAAACGATCATAACTTTTGCTACGGATCTCGGATGGAGATGCGTAAAAAATGAAAGTTTTTGAAAATGACCCAACGAACCTGCTGGCAAATGCCTGAAGGGGATTTGGGCAAACAAATTTTCAAAAATCCTCCATTTACTATAACTTTTTTATTATTTTACTATTTTTTACCTATTTTCCTAAATTTTGGCCATTTATGTGACTAACTTGCACTTGTCAGAAAATTTTGAAAAAATTTGTGGAGTTGTGTCGTACCAAACAGAGAATTATCATGCCATTACATCTTAGAAATTTCATACTTGTAGCTTCTTTTGTCCTAATTGCATCATTTTGCATACAACATACAACATATATAGTTTTTTTTATTATATGTATGACTAAATACCATCAGAACAATCATCTACAGGCATTTCAATAACCTAATCATACAAACACTAAAAACAAAAAACAATAAAAAACAGACTAACCTAGCAGCGAAGGGCTGAGGGAAGGCAACCTTAACAGCAAGGACCACCGTTCACAAGCGGCGGCGGCGGCAGTAGGGAGAGAGCGGCGACAATGACCTTCGCGGAGGAAGGGAGCTTCTCTCTCGCGAGCTTCTCTCGCGGCGGCAGGGAGAGGACGCAGCGGTGCGGCGACGACGGCGGCAGGGAGAGGGCGCAACGGTGAGGCGATGACGGCGACAGGCAGAGAATGAACATCCCAATCGCAGAGCTCGAGGTCGAACGAAGACAGTACGAAAAGTGAGGAAGGAAAATGAGAAATAGGTTTAATAGGTTTGAAAGGGTTTCTACGTCGGTTGTAATCCATAACCGACGTAGAATGTTTTGAATTTTACATTCTACGTCGGTTAGACAACAACCGACGTAGTACTTTTGACATTCTACATCGGTTAGTTGCAGAACCGACGTTGAATGTAGAATTCAAAACATTCTACGTCGGTTTACATATATAACCGACATAGAATAGTCAAATCAAATGTTTTACGTCGGTTGTATTTAAACCGACGTATAATGGCGACGTTAAATGCTAATTCTGTAGTAGTGAAATTTGGTCATAAACTACCAAATAGCGTCAGTTTAAAAAAGACATATTAGACCCAAACCAACTATAATGCAAAACTAACATAATATTATAATTTAGAGTTGGTTATGTCTTCTTTCACTATGAAAACATTGTGAATTAACTACTATAAATAAAATCGATCAAGCTGACTCTAAGTTGAAACTAGAATAGAAAATTTTGATAAAATTAAATATGTTGAAGTTAGTCTCGACCTAGTCAAATTTAATCTTGTTTAATTTTAATATTTATAACTTAGTCAACATTAATCTTATTTATTTTTAATATTTATTTAAATTAGTGTCGATCTAACCGACACCATTATATCTTTTAATGTTTATTTAAGTTTGTTATTTGCTAAACTGACACTAATCTTACAATTTGTGTCTCTGCCACTTAAAATGTGATCTATAACCTTTTAATCTATGGTAGAAAAATATCAATTTTGGCTTTAGATATTAACGAATTCGGGCATATGAATCAATGGAGAAGAAAGAGAGTGGTAAAAATTCTTAATTCAAAGGGTGTCAGATAGTTATGAGTTTGTAAGAGTGTTGGTGGAGTCAGCGTCTAATACATAAATAAGTTGTGTTATGAACTCAGGATGCACTTATCACATGTGTGAAGTGAAGAAGTTCTTTGAGACCTTAGATATGAAAGAAGGAGGTGTAGTTCTTTTGGGGAACAATAAAATCTATAAGTTGCAAGGCATGATATCAATAAGATTGAATATGTTTGACAACCGAGGAGATGATCTTGTAAGATGTGAGGTATGTTCCAAAATTCAAGAGGAATCTTTTGTCAATCAGTATGTTAGATCTCATGGGTTTGACAACCAAAATTGAACAAAGTATGATAAAGATTTAGAATAGAGCATTTATAGTTGCAAGGGGGTGAAAAAGAATAGACTTTACATACTAGATGGTTCAACATCAATCATGCATGTGTTTGTGACTAGTCAGACAATGCAAGATAAGATAAGGTTGTCGCATTTGAGGTTGGGGCACATCAGTGAAAAAGGTTTGGTGGAATTGGGTAAGTAGAAGCTATTAGGAGATGATAGGATGAAGGAGTTGAAGTTTTGTGATCACTATGTACTGGAAAGTCTCATAGGTTGAACTTTGAAATTGGTAAGCATGTGTTCAATAAACTGTTTGAGTATGATCATGTAGACTTATGGGATCCAATATAAACAAAGATTCATGGTGGAATACCTTATTTTCTTTTTATCATAGATGATTAATTATAGAGGACGTGAATTTATATATTGAAAAGTAAGAATAAAAATTTTCATGGATGTTATGAGTGCACATAATGGTAGATAATCAGCAGAGAACCAAACTAAAAGTGTTCATGAATGGGAGTTTTTTTAAGAACAGTTTAATAAGTTTTACAAAACATAAGATATAAAAAGACATAAGATAACAGAGATAGTTACATCACAACAAAATAGTCTTGTTAAGAAGATGAATAAAACCATTTTGAAGAGAGTGATATGTATGGTGCTAGAATTAGGTTGCCAAAATCCTTCTAGAAAATGAAAATGATGACAAGAAAGTTAGATATTATGCAAGATTATATAACTCTTAAATCATCACGTTTGGTGAAGAGTTAAAAAATTATGTTTGATTAGTAATATTTAATGTGTAGACATAAATATATAGTATAATATTAGTTTTAAACTTTGTCAAACTTAGAAAAGTGCAATTATAGATTAAAATTTATTAAATTTAATTATATATTAATTTTGTTTAATTGTATATTAGTGGAAAGTTAAATTTAAGATATATGCTTCTAAAATAAGTTGAGAAAACACTTTTCATATCCGTTGTGGAAAAGAATCGAAGTAGAAAATGTTTTATATTATGTAACTTTTGTAAGGAAATTATACATTAATTGATTATAGATCCAATCAGTATTATATATAATACTTTTCATGTGGACTAACAATGGATTTGAAAAGTAAAACACTTTCTATATATGTAAGGAAGGAAACGAGTGTGGATGCGTAATATACGGTGTAGTTTGCATTGTTTTGAATGGCATGTTAGCCAGTGGGTTAGGCTTGGAATTTGTCACCAAAAACAGACATTTAAAACCTAAGCCTCAACATGATTTTGTTTTTACATCTAACAATCAAGTGGTTTTCTCCAATGTCCCCTCAAATCCTAAACACGATGATTCCTTGTTTTATATAGTTACTCTGCTACATTTTGACCTAATATATAAAACTCTCCATTCACACTTCAATTCTAATATAACATTTCAATTCTAATTGAGGAATGAAGTAATAATTTGTTGAAAAAATGTTTTGTTCACTAATTAATTTGTTATTATGTTTGAAAGAGATGGGTTGTGATTGATTTTGACACTGCACATGTATTTGTCGTTGTGAGAAAGCATGTGTTATCATTGTTAGTGATTTTATAAACCAGCAGCGACCCTGGAATAGTGGTTTCATGAATCATCCTACTCTTCTTGATTGACAGCAAATTATTAATTTTCAGCACATTGACTTTGGTGGTAGTTGTCATTAATAAATTCATTTTAGAATGCTAATTGTCCTTATTTTAATATTAGTTTCTAATTTTTTTTCATTAATGTAAGTAGAGGTGGAACTAGATTAATAATACTAAAATAATTAAAATAATATTATTAAATTAAGCTGCTATTGTTCAATAATTTTAGAAAAAATAAAAAATACTTAAATTTAAGTCACTGTTCTTGAAAAAATATATTAAAAATTAGTAAATTCAACTGTGAATTGGAGAAGTAATACTATTCCACCTAAAAGAGTTGCCACTAAATATAAGAATAAATTCATTTTAGATTGCCAATTTTCTATATTTTAATATTAGTTTGTAATATTTTTATTAAAGTTGTAACTTTTTAACTATGACTATGAAAAATTTATTAAATATAAATTAATTTAAAAACAGAAAATAATTAATCATTATATTAATTAATTTAAAAATTGTTTTATAAACTAAAAATTATTAATATTACTAATAAAATAAATAGAAATTATATACTTTGATGGTTAATGATATTAAAAAATAAAAATTAATTTTTATATAACAATAACTAAATTAGTTTTAAATCAAAATCAAAATCAATTTCTAATATTAACTACCAAACTTTTAGCTAATTTTTAAATTAATTTTTAATTAAGTTAGTGACTAATTTGATTATTTTAAAGATTACTAATATAACTTTGAAAAGAATTTTGTGTGTGCATGATAAATCCAAAATTTGGCTGAGGAGTGACAGAAAGCTTAGACATGGGCAGAATATTGAAGAAGTTTATGAAAAAATTGGTACTTTGAAGTACTTCACTCTCCTGATTTTGTTTGCATTAAAGGGATATATGTGGACACTGTGTGAGAACTATTCCCAGAGAAAGTTCCTATTTAGTAAGACTTCCAACAATGCTATTCTGCTTCTGGTTTCTGTCAAAACTTACATGCAATACCAAATCTTATTAATTCATGCTACTTTTATATCTTATAACATCAAATAATATACAATTTTAAAAAAAAATAAAAATATTACTTCCCTTAATATGAAAGTAAACTAAAATATGAAAGAAGCTATTTTTTAGAATATTAAGGTTTTATCATATATTATGCACTTGGCATGAAGAGTAGTGTTGAGAATATCACATGATAGAATCAATCTATATCATACAAAAGTTTAGGTAAAAAGTACTTTTTTACTTTGTTGATGTATGCCTTTAAACTAAAAAAACTATTGAAAATTTTGAAGGAAAGAAAGTACATGGACTAATCAGTAAATGAATTTCTTGACCAAATTTTAATAAATAAACTTTTAGATCAAATTTCAATCTCTAATTAAATAAGAGCTCCAATAGAGAAATGTAACAGTTTCCTGCGAAACTGGATAAGATATCTAAAAGGGTCAGAGGTGAGGGAGAAATAGTAATTCAAAATTTTTAAAATGGTGGATGGTGAACTTAGATAAGAGAACCCAAAAGAAAGCATATTCAACCCAAAATTTAGGCCCAAGATTCAGCGGCCCAAGATTCAGCGGCCCAAGTCTACTAAACATTAAAGATAAAAAAAGTCAGAATTATAATTTTACTAAAAAAATAAATAAAAATAAAACACATTTCGAATGTCAGATTTATGTGATGGATTGTTTTCTATGATTTAATGTTCTTCAAACAAACAAAAAATGCTATGATTCAATTTAGGTTTTAAAAATCACTAAACAGTCCTTTAAAATTATAATATGTATCGAGTCCTGAAATTGTTAGTGATTTGTCTTTAAACTCATCCCCAAAATTTTGTAACTATAATAAATAAAAATAATGCATACTTTTTTTTTTATTTTGATAAAATTTCAATCACTTGTTAAAAATCGAACTAAGGTAAATATATTTTAATTATTAAAATACAATATTATTGAAATAAATGTGTCTCAATCTATCATCTTATAAAATTAATTAATTAATTAATTAATTATATGTTGAGATAAGTAGTACTAGTGGTTTATATATTTAATTAAGTGGTTTAGAATAATAACGATATGACTTTAGATACTAAATATATTCTTTTTAGTTATTTATGTCTCGAAACTTATTAAATTAATACACATACCATTTCCCTTCTTTCAAGTTTTAGACAGCACACACAATTTAACTATGGAACACACTCATAAATGTCCAACATCATTCCTTCTCTTCAAGCTTGATCTACCACCAACCAAGAACAGATGACCTTTTTTTCCCATGATAATTGATTATATTAACCATGTAATAATACATTTTGTTTTGAACTAAGAATATATTTTCTGACTGAAACCCAAAAATTTTGAGAGGCTGAAATTTATTTGAAAAACTTACTTGATGTTCTTTTGGATACACATTCAACTCCAAGAAGGAAAGAAAAAAACTCATAATTTGCATAACATTTTTACACCAGTGCTTCCTTATAACTCATTGCATGAGTGCTTCAAAAGCTCAAGTTTGATGGAGCTAGCAAGAGCTGAACATCATCGTCATGGATCTTCTTGAGGAAGCAAATTTCTCCATTGTTCAAGTGCGCAACATGTTCAGCCAAACTAAGCATACGCTTCACGTAAGCATTTCTCAACCTTTTCCAGATGTTTATGGATAACCTACTAATCTTTGGTTGATGAACTTTAGGTATGACTTCAACCATTTTCACCTTTGGCCATAACATACCAACATTCTGAACACTATCACTTACCTCTGTGCTGCTATTAAGCTTATAGTATGCTCCTTTTCTTCTGTGCTTCTTCATCCTTCCACACACAGGAACAAAATCAACCATCGCCATGTTGTACAACTTGTGTGGTGCGTGCAAAAGAAAGAGAGAGAGAGAGAGAACGACCAAGAGCCTAGTAGAAACAAAAGGTGGTTGATGCAAAATGTGCATGACAATATATTACATAAACCAAAGGTGAAGGTAGAAGATTTCAAGAAATATTATTTCAATGAATATTATTTCTTACAAAAAGAGTTACTATTTTTCAATTGTTGGAAAAGATGATTAGTGAAGAGGTGAAGTTACTGATAGGTGTGTGGTGAAAGCGATGGAGACATGGGAAAGTGAGAAGAGATGGACCACAGCAGTGATGTGTGGTGAAGTGCAGAGATAGATACAGCAGTGATGTGTAAGAACCTTCTGTCAAAGCAAAAACAGATGATTCGCTTTAAATTAATGTCCATGCACTGCATTGCACCCTCTGCCAAAGGACTCTCTCTGCATAATTCAATTCAAATTTAAAGCCAACTAACATGAGGAGGTGGTGGTTGGCTTCCCTTCACTAAACAATAATTACTACTACTTTTATATTACTCTGCAATTTTCATCATTTTATTATGCATGCTTAATGTTTCATTTTACTAGTAGGTTTGAACATACTTTCACCACATGTTTAGCCTTATTTCAGTTTTTATATTGCTCTTCTATTTATGTACCTCAAAATCTCTTCTTTTTTTCAGGAATATTTGGAGAGTTTACTATTTTCTGTACGAAATTAATGGAAAGATTTAAGCATAAAAACTTAAAGAGAATTTTATGGAAATGAAGCAATGGTTTTCAAAAGGAAAAAGTTAAGAAGTGTAAGTGGTTTTTTATGTTTAGTTAATGAATTTGAGTGAAAAAGAGTATCTAATAGTTTAATGTAGCTTGAGTTAAAAATAATTATGTGAGAATAGAAATATCTGTATATTGAATAAAAATTTGTTTAAGGATTATTATATTTTCATTCTATTATAATTTCAACAGAACCAAATTTTAGTGTTGCTTAAATGCACTTTTAGTCTATGTAATTTTAGTTTTATGAAAATATAATTACACATTTAGTTTTTTTAGATAAAATTACATAAGTATAACTGTCAATACATCTTTTAATTTTTCAAGAAAAACATTGATTTATTCGAAATTGATTATAATATTATTAGAAATTTATAAGAATAAAAAAATAGACATTGACAAGACCATGGAGGTTAAAAGTGGGTTTGAACCTTTATGCTTTTTTTTTTCTTATTATTTTTTTAGATGTTGGTATATATCTTTAAGGATCCATATAGTTACATTTAGAACTATATTTGTATAAATCTACACTATATAACTTTTCAACCATAAATATATAAAGTTGTTTGTACTAATAAAGAGAAAAAAAATATATAATTTTTTTTAATAGATTAGAGCTAAGACATAAAGAATAATGTTAATTTCATTTAAAATTTCATGAAAATAAGTATGTAAGTCTAAGTTTACAATAAGATTTTAACACATTCTATAGGGAAAAAAATTTATAAAAATTCATTGAATGTTTATCTGATTATACTTATAATAGGAGCTTATCAAATTAAGAACTATGTGATGGTGGTTGACAGTAATATTATTATTTATTGTCTATATTAATGGATTTTGCTTTCCAGGTGCATTAATTTAAAAATTACAATGGTATAATATAATCCTTCATTTTGGTAAAAATAGTCATTAGATTTTTTTAATAAATGCTTTTAAATTTAAAATTTTATATAAAGCATCTAAATGGTTTGACTTCATAAATTGGTCGTTGAACCAATTTTTTTTTTCAATTTTAAAAATAATATGAATAGGTTATATGGGATTTACTTGTCTCCTTTACTGGTCCAGAAAATCCTCTCTTTCACCCTAAAACAGAGTGATTGAATTATAAATACAAAAAAAAAAAGAAAAAATAAAAAATTGAGAGCATGAAATGTAATGAAAATTATATATCATAGTAAAGACCTTTTTGTTGTCCCTTTTGAAGAAACATAAATGTTCATAACTTTCTGAAATTAAAGCGTGTCAGCTAACTAGTTGACTCAGATTATCGTATGCATGTGAACCTTACCAAATTAACAATCAATTTATCAATTATTGCTTTTTTACTATTCCCTTCAAACTATTAATTCATTCCATCAAGTTTTCATCAACCACATTCATAGAAAAAAAAAACTTTCTCGTTAAAATTATTATTATAAAAAATAATTTTTACCAATCTTATTATTAATCTATAAAATAATAAAATTAATTATTAAAAATTATTTTTAAAATAATTTAATAAGTAATTAAAATTTTAATAATTAATATTATAAACTAATTTAAATTTTAATTTAAAAATCAATTTAGTCATAATTTTATAATTTTTTAAATTAACACCTAAAAAATATATCATTTTTATTATAATAAAAAGTAATTTACATATCAATAATATTTAAATTTAAAAAATAGTTTTTAATTTAATAGTAACTAATTATTTTTTTCTTTAAATTAGTTTATATTTAATAAGTTTTTTAGTGTATTTAATATTTTATAACATTTTCTTTCAAATATTTTTTCAAATTTTCAAAATTTACATGGAATTTATTTTTATATAAAAATTTAAAAAATACCCTGAAAAATTTTAGTTATAAAGTGTTTGAAATAAGAGATTTTTATTTAGAATTATCTTTTGTGATCTTAGAGTATTTTTTTTGTGTAGTCTCTATAGTGTAATATCAATTTTAAACATAACATATTTGTTTCAACGATAAATAATTTTAAAAAATCTCAACAAACTTATATTTTTGAATTCTTTAATTTTATTTAATTGTATTTTAAATAAATTTTATTTAGAATTTTCTTTAATTTGTACTTAGGAATTTATGTTTTAGTCTAACAAAATCGTTTCTTAAGCTAAAAAAATTAAATATCTCATATATGATCTTTCAAAAATGATAAACTTTTTCAATATTTTTTTTTTAAAAACTAAAGAACTCATTAACAAACTAACACGGAAAATATGTGCATTCTAACTTAACTAGGTTAATTTTTTTTCATGACTTTTCTTTCATTGATGCAATAATGTCATCAAAACATACATGAGTAACATCAAATTAATCTTAACTATAGAACTCCCTTATAACAATTTCCTCCATTTGAGTGTGTGAATTTGATGTCAACTTTGTGATTTTAGTTAAAGATTCTTGTGTGTTATTATTAATTAAACTTTATTGTTCTTTACCTATTTTGAGGTAACACTTTTCTTCAACAAAATGAACATTGGTTGGGCAATGTGGTTGTCCAACTTTGTCAAAATTCACACTCTTCAATTAAGTTCTTGTCCAACTTCTTATCTACAAGTAGTTAGTTGTTTTTTTCTTTAACTTTTAAAAAATTGAAAAAACACTATTAGCTTCAAGAAAAAAAAAAAGTAGTTAGCAAACATGTTCTTTCTTTAGCTACTTCCAACATTCCTCTTATATTAATTGGTGCCACATATAATTTAATAAGTAATTTTTAATTTTCAATGGGTTCTATATAATGTATTATATTTATCTTTTATTTGTTTTCTCCCTCTTTTATCTGTTGTTCTTTTTATAAAAATAAGTTCTTTAGATATTTTTTTGAACAAAAACTGGTTCTACAAATGACTGTCAACACATTTCTCTTCAATGCAAAAATTAAAGAAAAATGATTTTTTTATTATAAGAACTTTGTTAAGAACTAACATTGAAGATGTCCATATTCACAATTAAATTAATCACCATCACATTTTGCTTTTATTGTACTAGTTTGATGTTTTTGACTCAGCCTCTTATTAAAATATGAAAAATTAGCACAAAATAAATAAATAAATAATTTTTGGGTGTAATTAAGGAATATTTTAAAAATTATTGATTATATAATTAACGTTAATTTTTAAAAAATTATGGTAAAATATATTAATAACATTATATGTTATACTTTTATGTTAAAAAAATTCAATTTTTATTAAGCTACAACAGCCATTTTCAATAAAACTATTGTCGGAAGGGTTCATAGGTCCAAAATAATTGGGCTCATTTTAGTTATTAAACAAAGAGATCCAATTGGTCAAGTAGGTAAAAAAGTCATTGTTATTTATATTATCTTTTTTAAACTATATTTTTCATTTATATTTTGTAAAAAAATATGGAAGAAATTTTTGGAAAACATTAAAATTTAAATATATTTTGAAAGAATTAAAGTTTTAAAACTTTTGAGAACTTTATTTTTAAAACAATATTCTAAAAAATACTAATAAAAAAATATGTAAATAACAATAATTTTTTGGACCAAATAAGCCCACTTTATAAGGGGCTAGCCCATTGAAGCATTTAGAGAAAGTATGCATGTATGGATAAACGTTTTCACAACACTTTTAGGAAAGAAATATAAAAAGAAAAAATTAAATAATTTTTTGAGTTAAAATTAATTTATGCATAAATTAATCTGTAAAATTTTTATATTAATTTTCTAAAAAATTACTTTTAACTCATACATAAAACTATACAGAATAGAAGCCACATCTGTAATATCAATGTTGAATTAGCATATACTACATAGTGTTTTGGGTCCTTTCAACATGAAATTTTACCTCCTTAGATTCTCAGTTCTCTTAAAATATTCATAATCTAAAACAAATTCCAAGCAGTAATTCCTATGGAAAACTGGTCAAAGCTTGCAGATGGATGGAACAGAGTGCAAATCTTGGCTCGTTGCATGTTTAAATAAACATTTTATTCTTGTTTGGAAAAGTAGAAATATGGTTATACATGTCAAATGGATTTGTATCAAATCAGATCAGATATAATATTATGCTATAGCAGGTTCTGATTTGAAGATTCACAAACAAACTTGCAAGTTCCTAATCATAGGACTCCACATAGCATCATATCAGCCACCAAAGTGTGGGGAATGATTTTCCTCTCAGCTTATCCATTCAAATATTCTCTCAAGTCACAAAACTTTTGACCATTGAGGGTGTGCTGTGAATGAACTGATGTAGAATTTTTTAAACAGATTAAAATTTGGATATATGAGTGTGTTAATGTTAATAGGAAGATTTTGAAGATTGAACAAGAGGAGAAAAAGTTATCTCCAAAATCAAGCACTCCAACCAATGAATGTGTTGTGAGAACCAATGAATGAATGTGACTTGTAACCCCACACAATAAGAGAACAATCTCTAATAATGTAACACATTTCAATGAATAAAAAATTGAGGCACCAAAGCAATCAAGTAGCCTAGTTTTGTGTTGACCATGTTACTCTCTCCTATAGTTGCTCCCTTGGGTTGTGTTCTTCTCAAGCAGCCCCCTCGTGCGTGAGGGGAAGCCAACTTAAAAGGACAACAAGTCAAGAAAATGAATTAGCTTTGCAGGTTGCGTTTATGACCAGCCAATTCAAGCTGTAAATATGCAGAGTGTGCACAAGTTCCAATTCATCATCACCATGTGCATGTGCTGCTTCAATTCCCTTGCAACCAAGGGAATATACAGAAAAGCAATGTAAAGGGTATATGCAGACAAATCTTATACCCTTTAAGGTGGTTTTGGTACATCTTGAGTTAAGGTTTTTCTTTTTTTTTACATATTAAGGTTTTGTTTGATTATAAGATTTGCCACAGAAGGAAAAGAAATGTTCTAAATTTTAGCAGATTGTGACAAAAAATAAGGAGTAAACTTGTTTATTAAATATTAATAGAAGACTTGTACTAAAGCCATGAATCCAAAATGCAATTGGATAACCACAAAACGCCTAATCAACTAGTAATCAAGTCTTTGGAAATGCAATTCCACTAAAATTTGTTTGTTAGAAAACTTTGTTATCTTTAGTGGGTTTATTTTTATGAGCTCAAATAGTCAAACAAAAACAAATGCAATTAGATAAACTTCACACAATTTGGTCTCAATCACACTCACATACCATTATTGCAAGAAATATTAAACAAGCGAATACTTCACTTTGGAAAATTGTATTAAAGTTGACTTTAGATTTATATTATAGATGGTCTAACAAGAAAGGCTATTGCAAAATAAGAGTCGAAACAGAAGTGTTCTTTTTCTTGAATCCTCCTTGTAGGAGATGATATGTTTGGACAAATATTGTATGAATTACTCATTACATCAACCGAGTCTCTTTCTAACGTGAAGAATTAGTGTAGTTATTAAGCATTTTGCATTTACAATTACATGTTTAATCATAATATTGAAAAAAATTGTTTCTTATTTAAGAGTTAGAAATATTTGTGACAGAAAAAAAAACAATGCTGGCTCTAATGAAATAAAATAATGATGCAAAAGGAATACCATGGCAAACTGGAATTTCAGATTTGAAAATGAAATGAAGCACCACACACACCCCAGAATGTGAGCCAAAAGTTGAATTGAAGTGATCCCATGTCACTTTAGTTCTTTGAATCTTTGGCTGATTTTTATTTTTATTTTTTTCTTCCTTTTGATCTTTGAATTTTCCAATGGAATGAATACATTGGCAAAAGCTGGAAGGTACAAAATTACAGCTCCAAACAAGTTGTAACAGACAAGGCTTCTATTTGCCAATGAGGTATCCTATATGGATTGCTTTTCACTCATAAAGTTACATTCCAGAGAAAAAGAAGGAACAAGTCCCACTTGCACCAACCTATAAGAATATCACCCCCACCAACTCTGTTTCTCCTCTGTTACCACTCCGCCCCAAAACAGAGCAGAACAGAGGATCCACTCCATTACTTCTAATGGATCCTCCACCACTTTCTGCCGCAACTATCATCAGTACCACCACTCATAAACATCACCCTGATTCTGTAGAGTCTTCATCTCCATGTTCCCGCAATGCAGAAACATGGAATGATGAGACTTTACCGGTGGTTCCCGGTGCCAAGCTGCGTCTCATGTGCAGCTATGGTGGCCACATCATGCCTCGCCCTCATGACAAGACTCTTTGCTATGTCGGCGGTGACACAAGGATTGTGGTGGTGGACCGCCACTCTTCGTTGAAAGACCTGTGTGCACGGCTTTCCCGAACCATTCTCCATGGAAGACCCTTCACACTCAAGTACCAGCTTCCCAGTGAAGACCTTGATAGCCTCATCACTGTGACCACTGATGAAGATCTTGACAACATGGTGGAAGAGTATGATAGAATTATGGCGAAAGGTACGGCTTCTTCACGGCTCAGGGTGTTCCTGTTCTTCACCAAACCTGAAGCCACAGTTTCAATGGGGTCACTACTTGATGATGTGAAGTCAGAGACATGGTTTGTTGATGCACTCAACCACTCTGGAATGTTAAACAGGGTAGTTTCTGATACCGCTGCAGGGGATTCTTTTGTGAACCTTGATGGTGTTGGTGGTGGTGTAAGTGCTAGTGGTTCAAACAACAACTTAGAGGCTTTGCCAGATACTAACAATAACAAGGCTAAGAACTTGCCTGATGTGGTGCAATCAAGTCCTGGTTCACCTATGATGGAGAACAGCTCTTCTTCTTCTCCTTCTTTCTCTCCTTCTCTGGCAAATCTGCCTCCCATTCGGGTACGTGTTGATGACAATAATAGTAGGCTTCAACAAGAGAACAAGGTCGGGGGGCTGGTGGAGGAGCAGTTCGCTCAGATGACAGTTGCAAGTGGGGTGAAGCCAGATGATGGGTTGGTGAGTGTGGCTTCTTCTGCAGTGGCTATGCCTGTAATTCCCACAGCTGTGACTATGCCATCTGTTGGGGTGGTTACTACTAGTGACAATGTGATGAATAGAGTTGTTTCTGAGGATGAGAGATCAGATCCTGGGTTTCGGAAGCCCCCTTTACCACTGCAGCTTGTGCAGCCAAGGACTACTGGTGGTGTGGGTTTGCCTTCTCCTGATTCAGTTGCAAGGTGTGTGATTTGTGTCATATTAGCATATTACCCTTCTTTTGTTTTTTTCTGTCTTCTTTTGCTTTTGTTATTGTCAATATAGTGGGTTTTAAGGAAGAATCACACACTTAAAACTTTTAATTTTGGTGATGATAATGTGTTCTGAAAGTGTTCTTTTTGGTTAACATTTTCAGTGATAGTAGTATTGCATCTGCAAATTCTTTCTCCAAGACTGTGTACTATCAAGATCAAGTCCAAGCTGCACTACTAGACAACAAAGTAGTTGCTTTCCCAAATGCCAAGAGTGAAATATCTGATCAGGTGATTCAGGTCCATGGACAAGTACAGGATTCTGGCTATACATTAACCCCACATTTGGATCAAAATAGGCAACTCCAGCAGCAAAAGCCCTTGGTTCATGCCAGCTCTCACTACATCCACCACCCTGCAGCAACAGGTCCAATACCAGTGTCATCATATTACCCAGTTTATGCCCCACCACCACAACAACAACAACTTCACCCTCCAATTGGTCAGCAACAGTACCCTTTTTATGTGATGCCTGTTGGACCCACACAAGTAACACAACCATACAACATGCCCTTGCAGCCCAACATGGCTGACCCAAATGTATTAGCCTCAGGCAGGACCTTAATACCACAAAGTGCTGTTACCTCAGCAGCATACAAGGATGGTACTCCACCTATCTACCCCACCAAGTCAGTTAGCCCTACTATACCTGAGGTGACTTCAAGTGTTTACAAGCCTCCTCCTGTGGCCTCAAATCCTGCATATGCTCCAATACCTCCAAACCAATTTCAGCCACAGTATGTGGGTTTGCCTCAGTTCCATCATCCACTACCACAGTCCATTGCTGTGGCTCCCTCTAGTACTACTACTAATTATGGTTATGAATATGGTGGCCATGTGCAAGACCAAGCATATTACACCCAACAACAAACCACTACTGCTTCATTGCTTCCTCAGTACCAATCCATGACTCCAGCTGCAGCTGCTGCAGCACTTTCAGATGCTTCAAAACAGTTTCCTGCAGAAAACATTCAGCAGCAAAACAGAGCATCACAGCCAGTATGAATCAGAAGTGGATTAATATGAATGAGTTGGGTGGAGGCATATTGGGGACGGGTGGGGTGAGGGGTAATTGGACTTTACTTTCATTTTTTAACAGTGAACATATGGACCCTACTTTCTACAGAAAAATAAGGACTAAATCATAGGTTATTTCTTTTTATCTGTATGGAAATGAATGACATGTAAGACCATATTTTGCAAATCTAGCTTTTCTGATCATCACAGTTACTCAGTTGAATAAAGCAAGTTGCTGCCATTAGCTATGCTGAGGGACTTTTTTTTATTGCTTTTCTATCCAAATGTTATTATATTGCTTTAGACTTGGAGTCACTTGGCAGTCACGTTTATTTTGTTTTCTTCTGATTAACAAAACCAACATCAGATTTCATGAAGTATTCATCGATTTGACATGCTCAAATCAAATAGTACGTGAAAGTGGTTCGAGTAATTTGATAAAAAGAGGTCTATAAATTGATTTTGACTTAGCCAAAATGAAAATGACTCAGTGGAATTGTGCATATCCTAACATGAAATCATTGGAATGACTTCCACAACTCTTGGAAACTCATTGAAGTAAGAAACCATGTTTAAAACTTGAAAGTTATAACTATTAAAGTTTTTGTAATAGTGAAAAACTATAACACGGTCTTTGTCTTCTACACAGGAAAATTTCCACAGAACAGACATGATGCAAGTATCACTCTTTTAATAGGCATATAAATACAAACGAGAATCTATGAACATGCATGCAACGTGCCCAAGATCTAAAGACCACAACTTGCAGTTTTCACTGACACCTTTGAAGCTTGATTTTAGCATGTTGATTGCTATGCTTGTGACTTATGGCATGTCAAAAGAAGTAATTTATTTACCAGTTAACCCAAACACTGCAATCTGCATGATGTGAGAGGGGTTGGTTAAATTATTGTCACTATTTAGCATGGTTTAAAAGAGTGATCAAATTAATTTAAGACCAATTTAAAAGAGTAACTCTTTTTCTTACTCTCATAAAATAAACTATTTTCTTACTATTTATTTTCTTCTCACTCAATAGTTCTATAAAGTAATTCTAATTCATCTGTAATCATTAAATTAGAAAAGAAAAACAAAGAATAGGGATGTAGAATAATTCTTTAGAGTTATTATTGGAATAACTTGATCTCTCTTTTTTCTATTTATATATACTTATATATAATATTTATTATTTATGAAGTGTAAATAACTAAATTAATTATTTTCATAATTAATAATTACCATAATTCTATAATAATTGATTAAACTAATACATAAAATTTAACTATCTGATCCCACATTTTTTCTTACTTGAGTTAATAACTTTTCTTTACATTAATTATGTTGTTCTTCTTTACACAAAGTCTTAAAAAAATAATGTGTTATTTTCTTTTAATATAAGTTGTTGATTCACTCCATCACTTCAAATCCAAATAACTCCTAGTGGTTTAAATTGGAATTGCACATGTAAAATTAAAAATTGACCTTTGGTCCCTAAGAATCATACTTAATCTTTTATCATTTCAAAATTATTAATGTCATGGTTGAAATATACTTGCTAATATCCTATCACTATGACAATGTGGTAACATTGACAATTGAGAATAACAATAAGTTGAGGTATTGATAATGGTGATATTAAAAATGTTAACACCAATGGTTGCGTCAACTCTAGTAGTCATATATTAATATAACATTGGCAATGATTGATCTTTAACATTTTATAGATCTAAGGTGAAATGATAAATAAGATCTTTTTATATACAAATATATATATTTTAAAATGTAAACATATATTACATAAAAAAATAAACACAAAATTTATTAAAAATGGTTTATTACATTATATAAATAATATAATTTTAACATTTTTTTGTTATCATTTTTAACAAAATGTCATAGAGTTTCTTACATGATTTTTTTTCTTTATTAATAGACTAAATTTCAGGTATAACAAGTATTTTGGTCTTACATTTTACAAAAAATGATTTTTAATATAATTATAACTTATAAAGAATTAATATTTTTCAAATTTTAAATTATGTTAATGGTTAATTTTCACAACTTTTTTAAGTATATAAATAATAGTTTAGATTTGTGAAATTATTTAAATTATGGTACAGGTCTAGTTTAAAATTATTTGAGTGGGGGTATGTTCTTTTAAAATTTGAGCTTATGTATCTTATCTTGTTGAAAACTAAAAAAGCTTTAAGTTTACACATTAGTTTGTGTCAAAATTAACAAGAAATTCATGTCTAATTTCTGAGTGATTTCACTTTATTTAAGAAAAGGAATAACATAAAATAATAAATATTTGTGATTTTATTATACAATTATATTTTTTTATAATGCCACTGACTAATGTCCCTTTAAACTGGTTCAAGAATAATCCTCTAACTATGACAACAAGAGAAGAAGAAAAGGATTACAAGACTTAAACAACACCATGTTTGGAGTTAAGAATTATAATTTAGAGAATAAAAATTTTAATTTGAACAATGTTAATCAATTATTGTGATTATTATAGAAAATTTGGGTTTGGATTTATAGTATAACTCTGGAAGTATTATTTTTGTTTGGAATTGGGATCAAACTTCCAATTTATAGTATAACTATAGTTATGATTAAATAATGATATAATAAGTATATATAAATATGATATTTCTGTAAATTTACTATTTATAATGATTTAATATGCTTACCAAAAGGTGTTAAGTTAATAAGATCATATCCAAAATAGTAAATTCAAAACTTAGAATCTTGTAATTAACTTCTTCTATTAAAGTATATTTAAATTTACATAAAATTTAAGATCTTAAATTTTAAATAAAATCTAAATTATAAGAATTAAAAATGACTTTTTATAGTATAAATAGAAAATTATTAAAATGTAAAAAAAGTAAATTAATAGCTTATGTTATAATAATTTCATTAAAAGTTTCCTAATATACTGAATAATGTCATCACCATTCCATACATTATTAAAAGTTTTTTTTTTAATTTACTTAATAATAATTTTACTTTTCTGTAAGTGAAAAACATAAAATCTATAGTTTCAATTCAACTTCAATTTGTATGATTAAATTAAACGTGGAATTACATTGGTAAACTACAATTCGGATGGTGAAATGAACCCTAAAATTATAATTATTAAAATTGTACAAATTAGATATTAGATTATTAATTGAGGTTCAATTTCATGTTTAACACTTGAACAGGTTTCTTTTCTTTGCGTACAAGAATTCAAACTGGATTCACATATCTTACACGACTAAACAAGCTTTCACAGCCCATAATAGAAAATGGTTACTCTTCCTTCTTCTTATCTTCGTGCAGTTAGTTCCGTTTACCCAAAGAAACTACAAACGAAAAACAAAATTTTCAAGAGAAACCAACCATAAATCCACCTGGGATAAGAAAAACAAAACGTAAACACAAATAACAGATAAACTAAAAAAACTCTTTTCTGCTCACAACATTAAAACTGAAAATGATTCTTAACCACGCTGGCGCCGGATTCTGTTGGGTCGACCCGCCACAACTCGACCGGAACAATAAAACCCGACTCGCTTTCTTGCGTTTTCATCGCCGGCGGGTGACGCCGCAGAGTGTGGCGTTCCACGGCGTGCGAATGGAGAAGAAAGACCACAAACGGCGATCAATATGCACCGCCGACGAGCTTCACCGCGTCGAGGTTTCGAACTCCGATTGGAAGCTCGCTCTATGGCGCTACCTTCCTTCTCCCGAGGTTCCCCTTTTCTCAAGTTCTCAACTTTTGCTCTCTGTGAATACCATCTTGGCAATGCAATGATATATAGCTTCTGGGTATTGAATTCCCTCGTTTTTATGGAAAAACGAAGGAATGCTACACATTTTGGCATATTTTACGGTAGTTTCTCAAGATTCAAAGGTGGTCTTGTTAAAAGATATGAGCTTTTGCATGTATTTTGCAGGCACCGTTGAGGAATCACCCGCTTTTGTTGTTGTCAGGGGTTGCTACCAATGCAATTGGCTATGATCTCTCTCCTGAGGTGACCTTGTTTCCATTGAAAAATTATAGAACTATGTTTTGGGAATGGGAGAGGTTTTAAAGAATGGTTCGTCTCGACTCAGTCTTATCACAACCTCAATTGGGGCCATATTTGTCCTATATTTCTCACAATGCGAGCAACCCTGACCGGGAATTTAAAACCTTGAAAATGATCGAGGCAGATTCTGCATCTATTAAACATTACTTTCATAGTTTCATGCTTTCATCTTGTTAAGATTCTTTTAGAAGCTTATCTTGTTGGTTTTTTAAGTAAAGTATTGTGTGTGCCCTTAAATTTAAACCTGATGTTTGATTATCTGTGACAATAATCCCTGAAATTTTGGTTTTTAACTTTCTAAGGATAGAGTCATGTAACTGACCTTTGAGAATAAGACTTCGTTATCGAGGCTGGTGGTTATTTTTGTGACAATATTTTGTTCTAATCCTGGATAGTGTTAAAGGATGTGTGATGAGTATATGTTGTTTGTGTTCAGTCTTCATTTGCTCGGTACATGTCGGCACAAGGTTTTGATACGTGGATTCTTGAGGTTCGTGGTGTTGGGTTGAGCACCATTGTAGACAGCTTGGAGGAAGACGGGGAATGTCTAAAGAATTTATCAGAGATTGATTCTGCTATTAGTGATGGAATTGGTAAAAGCAGTGCTTCTCCAGCAAGAGTAATGGGATCCAAGAACCTTGGCTCTCCAGAGGTTATAACTAAATTTGAGGAAATGAGGCTAACAAGGAGGTTCATGGACATTTTTACTAGGATATCTGAAAAGCTTGCAGGCTTTCTCAATCCGGGTTAGTGAAGAGATCATATTCATAGGAACTTGTCATTTTTAACATTGTATGATTATATCAAGGGCTAATATGAAAATTAATATTTTTCAGATTTGTTGGAGGGAGGAAAGAACTCTGGAATTGTTAGTCAAATTAAGGATTTCAATAGAAGAGTTCGAGCTATTATTGAAGGTCAACAGTTGTTCCCAGAACAGATTTTAGAATTGCAAGACCGTTTTTCTGCCACTCTAGAAGACTTTCAAAAACAGCTTCAGTTGATTGTTAAGTATGATTGGGACTTTGACCATTATCTGGAAGAGGATGTACCTGCTGCGGTGAGGTGACATTCCTTTGTGATGTTTTACTTTTAATTTGCAAGAGTTGTACTTTTATCTCTTTCTTTACTTCTTTGGTGTGCTTTTATTTGTTTGTTCCACACTAAATTTTGGCATAAAATATTTGGATGATCTCAATAACTTTGTTTTCTTAATTGTTGGTTTTATACATTCAACCGTTAGATGGAGTACATAAGAGCTCAATGCCAGCCAAGGGATGGAAAATTGCTGGCAATTGGTCACTCAATGGGGGGTATCTTGTTGTATGCAAATCTTTCACGTTGTTGTAAGTCCCATGGATCTGCTGCTGTTTTATTTCTTCTGCAACTAATGGAATTATGGGGCTTAGTTACTTTTCATTCACGATTTATTTGACAGATATATGGAAGTCCATATTTGCTTGTTTTTTGGTGCAAGTTTGTTCACACAAAATTTATCATGGTTGCTTTGTGTATTTCACTTTCTATTTTAATTTGATATTATATCAAACCTTTATCAATAAAAGCATGCAAAAAGGAAGCAACAACAGCAATTTTACTTTGACTTCACTGCAAGAAATAATACAAGATTCTAGATCTATTACTTTGCTCATTCCTTTTTTATTGAGTGTGGCATATTTGTAACTTAATTATTGTATACATCACAATTTGTTAACAAACAAAAAATAGATTTCAGTTGTTTTACCACAACCAATGTGAAAGTTATTTAAAATATAAATATCTATTGCTAAACACATGATATTTCCTCTTTTATCTTGTGATAAGTTTTATGAACAGATTTGTGGACTATAAACAACATTGTTGTGAATTGTGATTTGTGAAGGAACCTATTTGGAAATTATTTTTTGGAATCAATGTGCTGATCAATATTTCTTCTTTTTTTTACCACGTAAATTATGTTAGGTTTTGATGGAAAGGATTCTGGATTGGCATCTGTTGTTACTTTAGCATCATCACTTGACTATTCCTCTTCAAGATCATCTCTCAAGTTGCTTTTACCCCTGGCAAGTGTTCAAGAAAACTGATTGTGTGATGACAAATTTTATTTGTTTTGTTTCGAACCAGTAATATGGCTGTAAGCTAAAGGTAAAGAAAAACTAAGAAGACCATGTCTTCTTTTTGCAGGCAGAACCTGCTCAGGCTTTGAACATTCCAGCTATTCCAGTTGGGCCATTGATGGCCACTGTTTATCCCCTTGCAAGCTACCCTCCATATGTTTTATCTGGGTTGAATTCTCAGATTTCAGCTCAAGATATGATGGATCAAAAGCTATTTGAGAAGCTTGTTTTGAACAACTTCTGTAAGTTCCTATTTATTTTTCAACAGGCACTGTTTCTCAACTTTTTCTACAGAATTCCCCATGAAACTGTATACACTAGGGCATCAAAGACTTGGATGAGAAGTACTTTGTTACATGTCTCATCAAAATTAAATTAGAAGTGATCTATCCCCCGCAGCTCATTGCAAAACTTAGATGTTTGAGTTCCTATTCTTTAATTTGCACTACCAATCTGTGCAACAGTCATCTCTATAATTTTGTGGATGCTGCAGTTAATTGATTAGTGAAGCTACAGCCCTATCTGGATCTTCTATTTACCTAGTTTCAACTCTATCAAGCTAATGCTAGTATCAAAATTGATTTGTGTTATAATGTCTTGTTAGCTAGGAATATGACTAAAATACTCCGTATAAAATGACTTGGACAATCCTCCTCCTTAGATCTATCATTTAGGAGTGAGTTAGGCCTGGTCCATTTCTTATAGCTAGGATGCTACATTACTAGTTGATTTGGTCTTCGTAGTCAATCTTAACTTGTCTGATCTATACAAGTCTTATATAAATGCCAGTCTTTTCACCAAATCCATTAGTTTATGTTCTAGTTTGCTGTCATAGATAGATGTTAGATCTTTTAGTCTTTAATTTGGGTTTTCTGTAACTTCTTAAATAGTGAGATCTATGTATGCTGTACCAAATTTTTTCTCTTGCAAACTTTGTATTGTTCTCCTATTGACAACCAGACCATAATTGACAGGTACCATACCTGCCAAGATTCTCTTGCAGTTATCATCAGTTTTCCAAGAAGGTGGTTTACGTGACAGGAGTGGAACATTCTTCTATAAGGACCATCTCTGCAAAATTAATGTTCCTGTCTTAGCAATAGCTGGTGACCAAGACTTGATCTGCCCTCCTGAAGCTGTATATGGTATTAAAACTAAAGCATTGAATCCTTGGAAAAAAAACTCTATCAGCATACTCTTTAACACACTTTTTGAAACATTCTCTTATTAGTTGAAGTTCATCTTAGTCTCACTCAATGTTTGGGTCACATTTCTCAATTGATAGGTTTCATTCCCAAACTAGTGAGACCCACATGAATTCAACCAGTAAGAGTGAGTTAGAAAAAAGATTGTTAGAAAGTGTGTCGTTAGTACTTACTCATAATCATCTTTTAAATACTTAGCTTTCTCTATGCAAAGCAAACTAATTTAGCTTTTATGATGATGAGTATAAATTATAATGATGAATGTGAATTAGAAACGGTGAAACTTATTCCTGAAGAATTGGTTACATACAAAGTGTTTGGGGAGCTTGGTGGTCCACACTATGCCCACTATGACTTAGTGGGTGGTCGTCTGGTATGATTATTCCTATGATTATTTTATTGAAAAGGAGTTAAAAGCATACATAATTAAACCAACTGAGATTTTTCAATATATGGATTTTCTTAACTGTCACTTTACACTCCATGCTGCAGGCTGCAGATGAACTGTATCCGTGTATAACTGAATTTCTCACTCACCATGACATGGTCTAGACCATTGGCTTTTTTTACAATGCTCATTCTTTTGTACATGATGAACACTAGATGGAAATCCTCATAGAAAGGACACCCCTACACCCCACCAGATCCTGACATGTATATATATACATATAGGACCTGTGGTAATATATAACTTACTGTATATAGTAAAAAACAATGTACATGTAGTTTTAAATAAAGCACATAATGTGAAGATACAGATTTGAAATCATAGTGTTAAGAAAGTTGGTAATAGGAATCAAGTGGTAATTTTAATCAAATTACAAGAATTTACAGGTGATTATTTTTTAAAGTTTGTAATAAAAAAGTGATTTTTATATTAAAATAATCTAGGGATTACTTTCAGAGATTTGTTTCAAAGTTAACATAAATCTTTGTTTGTTTACAACAAAATGACAAATATTTTCTTAGGAAAGAAGTTAATCTTATTCAAGACTACTCGAATTAGTTTCTGATTTTAATCAGGTTATAAGCTGAAACAAACACATGAAAAACTAAAAAAAAAAGTGATTAATTTTTTTTTGGGAAAGTGATTCCTTACTTAAAACCTTTAACAAGCACATCTTTAATTAGTTACTATTAACAATTTTGACGTACCGATTTTTTCACTTCTTTTGATAATTTTAAGATCCATCAAATTTACATAGAGAAAGAAGAAAAAAGTAATTTTTATTTGCAATACCAATCATTTTTAGTAACATATTTTAGTCCAAATAATATAAATGAATTGGCATCTTTCACAGTGGAGACCAGCAGAAAAAAGGATTAGTTATATTTTTTAGTCCAAATAATATCAATGAATTGGCATCTTTCACAGTGGAGACCAGCAGAAAAAAGGATTGCGGCTTCAACAGTGCATGACACTTCCTGCTAAAGTACATGTGAAACTCTATCCTACAAACAAAATAAAATCAATCATAACAGTAAAAGACACCAAAAAAAGAAAAATCCAAAACAAACTTGAGAAGAATGTATGAATAACACATACAAAAGATATGTCGGTAAGAGAAATCATATTTAAAAGAACAAATCAAGATTTGGCAGATCTGAGTTGTTCGAAAAAAGACATCATAAAATTGTTTCAACTTTGTGTCTCAGTCATCCATATTTGGCAATAGCCTTTTTTCTTTGTTATAAAATAATTATTTCTAAAAAATAAGCTAAAAGATATAAATTGTCAATAGATTAATAAAAAAATTACTATTAACAGAGAACTACAGAACAGAGTCCAAAAAATGTTAAAAACTCAACCATTATTGTCAGCTAACTGTAATAAAGACTATAAACAAGTGTAATCCATATTTTCTACATTTATATTAAACAAATTAATATTTAATATATTTTTGATCTACTTTCATTGTGATTTTCAAATAACACATGTGATTTTCAAATAACACATGCATAACTACACATAACACATGCATAATAAATTTAATCTACTTTCATTGTGATTTTCAAATAATTTTCATGTGATTTTTCATTAAAGCCTTTTATTATTGGTTTATCCACAAGATTAATTTTTTCTTATATTTTTCAATTTAAACCAAAGTGCCAAAGAAACTCACGAATTAGGAATCGTAACTAGGTCGTAATAATAAGAGCATGTAAAATTGCTATGAAATTTTATATTTTGTTTTTGAGAAAAAAGTATTTCTATTTCTTATACTTCCAATTTTAAAAATACCTGACAATTTGTTATTCTGAATTCATTAACCTGAAAGGTGTGGTTGTCTAACTGATTTGAGAAGAGTATTTATTATATGCAATACAATACAATGGTTTGATGAAGATTCTACATCCTGCTGTTGATTTTGAATTTCAAATAAAAACATTTTTTCAAACACTTGCTGTGCAAGCTTAACAGAATAACATCTCAAACTCCACAGTCAAACAATTCTTTATAAACAAATTAGATGCAAAACTCGTTTTGCACAACCACAAATGAACTTGCATTCACCTCTCAGCAAACCTACATCTGTGCAAGTCTTCAAAACTAGAAAATATGAGTACTTATCCAAACACACCCCATTTTTAAAAAATAAAGCAGAACAATCCATTTGTCAATAATAAGGGATAGAAATCACATATTATCAATTCGAAAAATACGAAATTCTTTTGAAAGTATACCTATACTTCTCTTCAATCAAATTCTTAACAAAATAGTTTTATACTTATTCCGATGTAAGCACCCTACTTAATTTCAAGAGACCATTGTTTTGGTTTCATGTGGGTTTCTCAATGAAAGTTAGAACCAGATAGCATGGAATTGCACAGTACAAGAAGGAAGAGTAAATGCATATTTATGAACTTCTTGTTTACCTGACACCATTCAAATTTCAAAACCTTGTGAATAATAAGCAAAAACATTGTCCAATCATGAGACCAAGAATAACATTATGGACTCCTCACTATGGAAACCAGAAGTTTCAAAATATATGAAGATTGGTTATACTGCATATAAAAAACTATACATCAATTTAAGAGTAAAAAACACTAGGACAATGCTACTCAGGGCCGAACCACAACTTCTTGCTTACAAACTGGACAGAAGTTTTTATGCACAAGCCACTGTTTTATACACTGAAAATGATAGCTGTGGTCACACTTCAATCTCCCCAATTCATCATTTGGTTCATACTCCTCCTGATCACACAAGCAAAACACACATTAACACAATGTTCAATTATTTAAATATTTTGTGTTCCTAAAAATATCAGTTCTTTTATACAAAATGCATACTTTTATCAAAATTTCACATATAAAGTAAAACACCAATTCTAATTAGAAAACAACAAAAGAACACATTATATATTTAAGCTTGGTCCATTTATATTTTAGTCACTTTACAAATTTTATTCATTTTTAATCCTTTACATTTAAGAAAATTATACAGTTTTTATCTTATTACAAGAATAAAACCATATTTTACTAAATATCAAAGCTAAAAATAAAATTTTCATATGATCTAAAACAAAACTCAAGATATCTTTAAGAATAAGATATTTAACTCGACTTCCTGCAATGCATATAAAGCAATTGATAGTAATGTAATTTTACAAACTCACTTGACAAACACTGCACTTTTTGTCTTCTTGATGCTTTGATACATCATTTAAACTTGAAAGTTTAACTTTCCTTATGTTGTGTCCCATCTCATCTTCTTTGAGTCCAGTGCTGACATGACCCATTCTCTCACCCAGCTCAAGCAATTGCTGTTACACAAGCAGAAAATTATGATGATGAACAATGAAGATGCATGTACACAGAAACAAAAATGAAAATAATAGAAACTTTAGTAATTAAAGAAAAAAACTCTGACCTCGTATGACATGTTATCAACATCAAGTCTCCAATCTCTAAATTGGTCGTGTGAGTTTAATCGACCCCCCATTACTATTCTTCTTCCTCCAATTATCATTATCTTCAGAGTTCCAATAACAATCAGGATTTACAATATATCACTTCTTAAGTACAACAATAACTAAGTCAAAGATTCATATATCATATTTGTTACATTGATGGTTTTCTACACAAGTTTGTTCTTGTTAATAAACCAAAATCTTCACTAACAAGTCTTAGTTATTTGGTTACAGATATAACTCAAACAGAAAAAAAAATATCAAAATTGTGAGAAAATAAGTAATACTGAAATTAAAATAACATAATTTAAAATTTAAACATGAAGAAAATGCTGTTTGTAATTTCATTCAAACTTTAAAGAACCAAGAATATCCCATTTTATACCCTTCTTGTTAGAAGTAGAATTTTGTTTCAATTTCAGTAGAAATTCAACAAATTATAAGTGTCACCACAAGGATGAAAACTAATGTAATAAAACCTAATCATAGGTACCTAGCAGAGACCACACAGAAAAGGTCAAATCTTCAATAGAGGCATATCAAAACAGGAAATTTCATCCCAGAGGAAGTTCATTTACCCTTGGTAAGTTGTCTATGAAGAACCCTTTTTACTCAATTGCGGCATCAAACCCTTTTTTCTGTTTAGTGCCTTTTCACTGCACCCACATTTTTGTTTTTCAATTATAATGCTTTTGTTACATCCTAAAGAACGGGCTTGGGCCCTTTTTTTTTTCTTTTAGGGTTGTGTTTTGTAGTTTCTTTTATTTTAGTTTAAATTTTATATAAAAATAACATTTTTTATTGTTTAAAAAATGTATATATTGTTAAAAATAAAGAAACGTGAGCACAAAATGTATCAAAGTCTCAAAAAATATATATAATATAGTCTATGTGCCAAGTTCTCAAAATACAATATTTTCTTCTAACTATACAAACATCATATTCTATGCACAAGTTTAAATCTTTATATAATGGTGTCATATGTTTTTTTTAAGCATAATGTTGTCATATGTGGTTAAATATTTGTCTTATTTAACCTAAATAACTGGGATACACACATTAACCCAGGTTATAATGTTTTTTCATCATTGATTACTTTTAATATTACTTTTATTTTATCTTTATATTTAGTTTGGTACCTCCACTCTCCACTATTCAGTCATTATTTTTAATGTCTAAGATAATATTAATTAACATACATGTATTCATTTATTGTAATATAAAAAATTAGAAGAGATAAGCTAAAATAAATTAATAATTATTTTATTTTTGATGATTTTTTTATCAAAGAACTTTAAACCACAGATAAATAATAATAAGAATAGAGTAACTGAACTACATTTTGTTTGTGTTGTAAGACTTGACCAACTCTACACTCTGCTTTTATCATATTACTTGTGCTATCTAAGACTTATGATTTTTTTCTTCAAATTTAAAATAATGGAATATTATCAATTTTTAGTTTTGAATATTCCACTTCAATTAGATATAAAGTTAAATGTATGTATACAAGTACATACAAATTTTATCTTATAAATTAAGTTTTTTGGAGTTAAACTAGACTTAAAACTCAACTTATGATATCACAATTTATTTAAACAAGATTGATGATATATTAAACTACTATTATAAGAAATTTATTAAATATAAAAAATAATCAGTTAGTATAATGATTAATTCAAAAACTATTTTATAAACTAAAAATTATTGATATTTAAAATAGTTTTTAATATAATAGAATAATTTTTTGGTAGCTATTAATCTAAATATTATAAAATTAGTTTTTAAATCAAAATCTAAATTAATTTTTAATATTAATTATCAAAATTTTAATGTATTAGATTAGTATCTAATTTAATTATTGACTAATTTTGATTATTGAATAATATGATTGATAAAAATAAATTTTTTTAATGCACCCGTTATATAAATGTTATTAAACCATTTATTAATATCTAGTCTCTCTCCAAAATTTATGCAGAGTCTAAGACAGGTAGAAAGTTATAACAACTGGTCCATAAACCGTTGCACCTCAGTCAGAGTATGTTTTGTACGATTTGCCCAAGAACATGGATATCACATTTATCACACAGTCCTACAGTTGAAACAAAAATGTTGCAATACCACAACACATGCAAGATTCAAAAGTTAGGTTTACAAATGATCATCAAATTTCAGAATAAATCATAATTTTCAGTCAAATCAAATTCGATGACAGATCATATACCAATTAAGCAATAGTTCTTATAAGAAAAATCCAATATTTGTTCTAAGTGTCTGTGTATAAAACATGCTCTGTAATGTATTGATAGTATAAAGAATTTTTACATTATCATGCTGTACAAAATTTTCATCTGTAATAAGTTTATGGTTTTGCATAAGCAAATACCATATCTGAGAGATTGACAAAGCGAAAACATTTACACTTTCCATACAAATATATTAAACATTTAAACTCACAATGAAAGGTTATATAGGAGTAAAGACCAACCTCAGCAAGACCATCAGGAGAAGGATGTGGAACACGGGTATAGAATCTAGCAGTTCCAAAAGTGTCTAACCCAGAGCTTGCTGTGAAGACATCAGATTCATCATCCAGAAAAGAGAAGCTTTCTGGCTTTACCGTGCGCCTTCCAAAGTAAGATGAAGACTGTCATGATATTTATGAGTTAGACCATGTCAGAGCAAGTAGAGACCAAAACAATGACGAAACTTAACTAACACAAATGGATAAAAAATCTCAACTAATCATTCACTTGATTGTGTGTTTTGTACAATACAATAAAACAAACAACTTAGTGATGATAATGAGTCTTCTCTTTCACTTTATGTCTTCAATCACTGGACTCCCTTTCCTCTAGGGGTCCACAAGAAACCAATCAAGAACTCCACCATGTGTTTGTGACTTGACTAGAAAATGGAATGCGTACACGCATTGAAGATGGTGGCAGCTATTTATACATAATTCTGCATCTCATAAACCATCTTTTTAATATTTGTCCTAATTACTAAGTTAGAGAGTACTTTGATCTGTTATTTGTGTTTTCCTTTTATGCTTCAAGATGATTAAGATCAAATGGGAAAGTGTGATGTCATTGTAAGAATTTGTGTGCATACTTCTAATTCATACCTACCTATCTATGCAAGGACAAACTACTATGCTACATTTATTAATCAATTTTAAATGAACAAATAATTATTTTAATGTATTGAATATGTAAAATATAATAACCCTGCATGTCCTCTATACTAAAATTAATGTCTCCAAAAGTATTTATTCAAACTAAAAAAAACTTAATACATTTTTTTACTTTTTTTAAAAGTATGTTTAATAAAATATATAAAATAGTTAATTATTATTTTCTAACATACTCATATAAAAACAATTTTGGATTTTTTTACAGTTAATTTAATAATTGATGTTGTATTTCATAACTGATATAGTATCTTTATTTTTCAATAGACAGTTTTCCTGAACATTGCATAATAGATCAATCAACAACAAGGCAAACCAAAATGATGATGATCTTAGCAGGTCCTAAGGATCAATTTTCGAAACTTAGTAACATGACAAACACATCCAACCACAAAATGTAAACACCACACTAGTGCATCACCAATCTGAATAAAATTTTCCAACTCTACAAAACCAGACATAAGAGAACATTGATAAATGAAAATCAAGAGAGTTAAATTAGCATGTTCAGAATTTTTTACATCTAGAATAAATTCCAAATCATTGATAACAAACAAATTAAAGTCAGAACATAGACAAAAACAATTCACAAGAAATTCAAGGTCTAAATTGTTGAAGAGGAAAGATCATTGTGGAAAATTGAGAATATTATATTACCTGCCTCTCCACCACATCAAGTTTTCCTCTTCCAGACACATTCTTCCTGGCCACAACACGGTCCACAGATGCAGCAGCAGCATTAGTTGAGAACCCAATTCCAGGACCACACCAAACATCCTGAAAATCCACACATGTTCCACCAGAAACATCATCAATAACCCCATCACATGTATTGCTACTGTTACTGTTTCTCCTGTACTTCTTCTTCCTGTTCCTTTTCCCTTCCCAATCAGCCGAGGACCGAATCACTGTGGGCACCGAAACCTTCTGTGATGCTCTGACAGTGCAACCGAGTCCTCTGAAGGAAGCTGTAGAGAATTTTCTGTTGTTTTTGCTGTTTTTTTGGTCTCTGACATGTGTGGTTTCATTAGAGATGGAGAATGAAGATAAGAGAGCCGAGATAGTGGATTTGGTGTTAGAGGATTGGATTGTAGAAGGGATTTGAGGATTTGAATCAGCTTCTGAAATGGGGCATCTGAATTGGTTTCTTGGTCTTCTCCACTTCATGTGTTCTGTCACAACAGGCATGGTTTAGAGAGAAAGAGAAAGAAAGGGTGTGATGAGAATTTGAAAAAATAATAGAAATGACTGAAACATAATCTGAAACTGGTCTTGGAAGCAAAAGGTACTGTTTAGTTATGTGGAATGCAGAGAATGTGGATTTACTTTTCCCAGTTGAGAGGACATTTAATAATAGAAGAATTGTAAAAATTTTTTCTTCTAACAGAAATACTTGATAGGACACTTAAACTACAAATTGACAATGTAAACCTTCAATTTCATAAGTATTATTCTCTTCTACATAGTCCTTAAAATAAACAAAAACTGCATCAATAAACTCTTCAGCATTAAAAACCATGTTAAGTAGCTCTTGAATTGTCTGAGAAACTCTTTAAATTGGTTATAGATGTTAATACAATTAACTAATATTCAATCTTTGGAGGATTATTTAGTGATTTTCAATTTAAAGCTTACTTCAAAGAGGTAGAAAATACTTAGAAGCTGAGATTTCCAATTAATTCATGCATTTTATTAATATAAAACCAGCTTAACAGAGGGATAGGATGTGGATTGATTAGTTATGAGATAATGTTTTCTTTCTATGTATATAATAATTGTGGGAGTTACTTTCCTTGTGTTGTTGTTTGTTAAGTGGGGTCAGGTTTGTCTTCTTGTTGGAATTGTGGGCATATGCTATTACTCAATGGGTGTGTCTGAGGCCATGGGAATCTGACTACTTTTGCTTCTTTTTGTGCATTTTAAGCCAAACTGATGTTACATATCAGAGCAAAAGTTGGAAACCCCTTCCTCTCTCATTGTTCTTGGAGTGTAGTGTTTTGGCTTGTGGCTTCAATTAGAATGAAAAAGATGTACAAGGGCATTAGAGACCAATAGATCATATCTTATGCCATAAAAAAATTGAATAACTAAAGAACACTGCAGAAAGTTAGATTTCAGAGGAAGGGGTCCCAGTCTGAAATCACTAGGTTAAAATCATGAATGTTTTTGGGATTTAGTGTGTCACACCCCATCATTTCCTTGCACAAAATCAGAAATGGTTTGTTATCATGTGTTGTGGGGTGACTTAGATTTTGACCCAAGAAAAAATGTCTTGTCTTTCATGTAAAGCAACCTTGCTAGCTGTAACTTCCATGCATTCATTTGGGGAAATTATTTCTGCACAGACTTACCTAATTGCATATATTCCACCAAAAGTGATCTGTGGATGGTGGAGAACAAAAGGGCAACAAAGAAAAAGAGAATAAGCAAAGGCATTGAACAATAAGTGAAACTACTTGCAAAAATATTCTCCCTAACTACTACTACTATAAAATATCAGAAAAATTAATTGAGTTTTATTTTTAACACTACATTTACTTCTCTTCATAGAAGAAGAGTGGTGTATTCTATTTTATTTTAATGTAAGCAAAGCTTTTAGCCATTTTAAGAAAATATGTGATTTTCTGATGTTTTTCCTAAATTTTTTATATCATCAGCATTGAATTTGATATTTTATACCAATAAATTGTTGGCTTAAGAGATAGTGAAAAAAAATTAACCTTATAAATGAAACATATATCTGTGTTTTATTAAAGTAGAAAATTAACAACTAAAAACTAAGCATATATTATAATTTAAGTATTAGAATTGTTGCTGTCTAGAATCTTTTTCAAGATTTTAAAAATGGAGAAGGACACAAATCCATTATTCTAGGTATGCATGACCTCTGAGGTTACATATGATTTTAACAGTGATAGGTATGAATATCATATGAAACTCTTATTCTTGGAAAATGACCCTTGACCCATATGAAAGGTGTGTGCTAGTTCTCTAAACATGAGGTTATTAGCAATACCAAATGTAAGTCTATGTATCCTTTCAAA
Organism: Lablab purpureus; assembly: GCA_030347555.1. Taxonomy (NCBI): domain Eukaryota; kingdom Viridiplantae; phylum Streptophyta; class Magnoliopsida; order Fabales; family Fabaceae; genus Lablab; species Lablab purpureus. The sequence continues at coordinate 2,201,270 of CM059257.1, read as the reverse complement.
TGATGTGAAGGGTATGGAATGTAGTGTGACTATAAAGAACCTTCAAATGAGCAAAACATATATAATAATGAAACTGCCAAGAAATAAAGAACAAGGCAAAAAAGAGCAAACATAATAATGCTCCTGTATACTGTTTTTTACTGCTGTAGACATGGATTGATTGGAAGCCATATACAGAGAGAGAAAGAAAAAGGAAAAAGTAGAGAGAATATCAATTTTGACATAGATATAGGGCCATAGTAGAATATGAAACACACTATCCTTGATTAGCATTTAATTGTCAAATGATTTTTCAAGGTATAATGCATGTCTTTTAGAAAAATATTAATTATAAACATTGTAGTAAAAGAATGTCATTGTTTTGATATTTTTTATTAGAAAAGAAATATACAATGTATTAAATCATTTAAGTATTTGATTAAGATACAATAAGCAAGATTATTGATAGAAATATATTTTATTAGTTTGATAAGATGACAGTAAGTGACACAGGCTTAATATTCAATTAGATAATCAATTTATCTTGTAAAACCAACTATTAACATTTGTCCGAAATTTGAAATTTAGTATTATATTTTAATAAAACGATTTAAAATGAATTTCTCTTAGGTAATTTCGTATAAATTTTATTAATATATATTAAATAAATCATATATACATTTATTGTGAAATTTATAAAGATTTCATTATACATTATACCAATAAATAAGTGACGAAATTCACAATTTATTAGATCTATACATATTTATTACTTTTTCTATTTTTAAACAATAGTAGTTTAAAGTTTTGTTACACAAATTAATAAAAAAAGTAACTTTTGGTATTTACAATAAATTTTTAACTTGTTTTTCAATAATACCCTTATCATTTATGCTCTCTTTCTCTTTATAATAAAGAGTATTCAATATATTCTCTCTCCATTTAAAAAAATAATTTTTTAATTCTTAATAATACATTTGTACCTGAAAGTTTTCCTCTATAACTTTTAATCTTAAAATTTTCACTACTACGAATTTTAATTTAAAAAATTTGAAGAATATTTTTATTCTTACCAAAAATTTTATATCACTCTTAGTTTCACTTTATATATTGAATCATTCTTCAACTTCAATAGAATCTTCAATTATTTTGTTAATATCATTTTTTGTGTTATCAAATAAGTCTTTAACTCTTTTTATAATATAATTATTAACTCTTGTCTTCATTTTTCTATTTAAGTATCAATTTTTCTTTTTATTTTCTTTATAATTTCACTCTAACGTCTTCTTTATTTAAAAATTAAATACATTTTATTGATTAAGAAGAAGGTAGATAAAAAGGTGAAAACAATAAATTATTTATTAAGTAATTAGTTGATATAAGCAGTAGGTCACTTAAAGTCTTATAAAATGAATAATTTAATTGCTATTGATATTTTCAAAAGTAAGGACATAATTGGTAAAAAATAATTAATGCAACCTTAAACTCTACTAACGACAGATAAAAAAGAAACAAAATCAATTTTCTAAAACGACTCTTATTTAAAAACAAAGGGAGTATATATATGATTTAAAATGAATATTTTTTTATTAAATTGAGTTAAATTTTTTAAGAAATATTATTTTTTGGTTAGTTTCAAAATTTTCACTTATTATTTTTTATTTTATTTAAATTGTACATATCTAATCTAAAAGTTTCTTATTTTCGCCAATAGATATTAAATCAATAAATAATTGAAATTTTATTATTTAATAAATTTATGAAGATTTTATCATTATCTAATAAATTAAAATCTAGTCAAATCTAATTAAATTAAAATGGTGTGAGTGACCGACCCATATAACAATATTTGACGTGAGAATAACCCAAACAATCAAAACAAAAATTCTTCTATACATTCTCCACACCTATATGCAGTTCTAAACTAACATAGCAATTTATACATCCAAAATCACAATGATACCCAAAATCTTTGCATGATATGAATCTTACAGAATGATCTTGAAGATAACTGATATGAATCAGACTATAAGTGATCATTCATTTCATCTAAACAACATACAGACAAATTAGGTTTTATAAATACAATACAACGTTATATACAACGTTATATTCAACGTTTTTTGCCATTTAAAAAGATTCAGAAAAATTTATTATATACACAATATCAATAGTTGTTTGTTAATAACTTCATAAGTTTCAATAGCAAACCAACACTGATATATATTTTTTCAGTTGACCAAAGTATAAAGTGTGATATAATATAACAGTGTCCAAATTCATTCTTTTTAGTCCAAATTCATTTTGGTTTATTTATGTGTAAACTTTTACAAATCCATTTCGTGATCACTTGACTTGGTATAAGTAGGTGGTTAAAGCTGAATTTAACTCTCATTTCATTTGGGTTATAATCTAGTAAAATATTCAAACATTCACATGAATTACTTACCTTTTCATATATATATATATATGTGTTCCAAACACACATTCTTATTTTTATAGCCAAATATTCAAGAGGTGATATAGTAAAAAAAATCACCAGAATTATCACAGAAAAAACGAGAATTTAGGATGGGAAAAAACAGAAAAAACATACTATATATTAAAAAATTCAAATCATTAAATGAAAAACACAAAAACAACGGAATGACAAGTATTGATACTTTTTAGGCAAAGACAAGTGTTCTGTAAAGAAAGCTGGGGAAGCAAGAAAATAAGAAGATTTTTGCATGTAAATATATTTGAAGAAGAAAATAAGATGATACTCTCTATTTTGCTACTCTCAAACATCATAAAATTTTGCACTCTTCCTTTTATTTTTACCATATAAAATAATTAAATGTGGAATATTCAAGATAGATTAGAATTAGATTTGAGTCATAAAAATATATAAAACATTATTTTGAAAAAAGTATTTTATTAAAAAAGTCGAGCATAATATTAATATTGTCACTAAAATGAGTAGATAACATAGTTCTTAATTAACTTACATAAACCAAACAATAACAAAGATTACAAAATAAATTCATAATTGTATTACAAAACTTTGTACATGGATCTAGCAAAATTAAAATTTTTAATTTAAATAAATTTAATCAACATAGTTCGGATTCATAGATCGATAATACGAATCTAAACCATAAGTATAGTTAGTTCATCGTAAATAAAAAAAAATTGAGAAATAAAATAAAAATAAAACTGAAAATTATAGAGGAAAAAAAGTGTAGTGGTAACCAAATCCAGTGAATCTCTGATAAAAAAAATTGAAAAATTATGGATTACCTTCACCTGTTATGTAAAACCTTTTATCTGAATGAACTCTTTGAATGCTTTCTATTCACTCATGAAATATCAAATCTCAATCAAATCAAGGAAGTACCAAATAATTTTAGAAAAATGTTTTCTGCCATGATTATTTGATACTCCATTGACTGGTGAAGATAGATCTTCAGACAGAATCAAGAATTTTTTTTTGCTAAACCTAACAGACAAATCTATGAAAGAGACCACAATTTGAGTGGCTTATTGTGTTTTGTTGAAGTATGAAGAAGAAGTATATATAGGGATTCGATCTAGTCAAGGTGGTAACGCAGATGGAGTCATAGAGTTGGTCCATCAGTTTGCAAAACAAAGTTTAGGGTAAACCTGTTCCAAATAGACCTGTTCAGATAAACCTATTTCACATAATTTTGCATAGGTCAAAGAATAGCTCTATCTGTTCTGTCATAGGATTAAATCTTTTATTAAAGCTTTTATTGTGAGATACAAATAATAAATATAATTTATTATTGATCAATTTATATTAATATGTGTCATCAGTTAAAAATTATTTATATTTGTTATTTATTGGTCTACTTTAAATTTTTTTCTTTAATTGTTTAACATTCTTTCACTTGTATGAATGAATTCTTTTTTTAGTGAGATTCAGAATTCGGACGAAAAATCAAAATAATATTTTTGAAATATTTTTTCCAACTTTATTTTCCCATGTGTAGGTTGATATAGAGTTATGTGGGCAAGTAAATAAGGAAAAATATCGTGCAAATTTTATGCATTATAGCTAACACCAACTTAGCATTATAAACTTTGTATAATGATAAAATTTAAATCACATTAAAAATATAATAAGTTATATAAAATTAAATTTTATTATTAAACATCTCAATACCAGTTCCTATATCATGTTAGAATATTCCAATAAAAAATTATTTCAATTAATTCATGAAACATGAAATATTCTTTAAGTTTAAGAGGTAACTTTATAAATTTTTTACTAAAATATATTGATATAAAAATAAATTTAAGACTTATAACTTTGTTTAAAACCTTAAATCATAAAAAAAAGTATTTTTCTTTTTTCAAAATATATATTTTTTTACCAACAATTAAATATACAAACTGGAGGTTATAAAACATCACCTTAATAAATATAAAAAATGATATTATTTAACGTTTATACAAACAAATACATTCCTTAAATATTTATATTTGATATTTATTTATGATAAGAAAGTATTTAATTATGTATTTATATTTTTTACAGATTAACGTATGCGTTTATTAAAAGTATGAAAATATTTAATGAATATATTTATTAAAAGGATGTATTTATCCGGTTTTCAAGAATGATAAATTTAAGTTAAAGAGGAAAATATTTATGTATTTATTTAATGTTATATAAATATCAAATGCTTGATTGATCTTTGCTGCAGGGAAGAGCTCTATATAAGAAGTGCAAAGCTCATCAACAAAATGTAATAAGGCACTGAAAGTGAGTGATAGGAATTGGGATTCTCCTCTTTCTGCTAGGTTTAGCTATTTGATATTCTTTCTTGATTATGTGTGAAGATCTATCTTAATCAGTCAGTGAAGTATCAAATAATTTTACCATACAATTCATGTTTTCTAAAATTATTTGTTACTTCCTTGATTTGATTGAGATTTGATATTTCAGTGTTCAAAGTGTTCATTGAGAAGATTGAGCAGAATTTTAATCTGATGGTCATCTCTAATCCTCCATTTTTGTGTTCTTCTTATCATTCAGGATTTTTTCAGTTTTATACTAGTGATGTTCATATGTTTACATCAATCCAATCAATTAAAAATATTCAATAGAACCGATTAAGTTAGTTTCAATTTTTAATTTAATCAGTTAAATCAATCAAATCGATTTTAAGTGATTTGGGTATTAAATTTTCGATTGGTAAAACCATGAAGTCGAATCAAGTTAACTAATAATGTGAATTTTTTATTATCAATTATCATCTTCTTTACACACAACTTCACTTGCTTCCAGCAGACAACACTCATGTTTGCCGACATAAAGCAACATTTCATCAAATTTCATATGTAGTTAGTGATCATCATGCATAATAAGCAAAATGCATCTAAACTTTGCCTTACATTAAGATATTGTCCACTTCATTCATATACAGTGTGAGACTAAAGTTGTCTACAAATTTGATCACGAAAGTATTAGCAAACATTATTGTTTACTAACTACAATAAACCTATTAACATTCATTGTTATTACCATGACCTAAATTTTTCCAATTTAAAAATTTATTCATATAATATGTAATTTAAATTTCCTTCAATTTTTATAAATCATAAATGTCTCACAAAACTTAGAGGTTAAAATATCTTAATTCAAATCTATAAATATATGAAAAATAATAAACTTATCAAATTAAGTGACATATAGTATTTTTAAACTTAGTTAATATCTAATAAATTTATGTTATCTCATCAAATGAATAATAAAATAATTATAAAATATTAATTAAATAATATTAAATTAGTGTATAAATATTTTAGTAGTAGTAGTAGTGTATGTTTATTTTTACTTATTAATGTTGAAATTTTTTAGTCAATTTATTAAATAATAATGAAAGATATTGAATTTTTGTTCACTTCGCAAGTAGTTCTGCAAGATTCCTAAATACATAAGTTTACCTACCCATAAACTTTTGTTCAAAATCAGGAATGTAATCATAAATATACTGTGTAGTTAACATTTGTAAAAGGCCTATTCAAATCAAAAGTTTTTAGTTATCTAAAAAACTACTCAAATTTTGACTGCTTGAACATGTGTTGTTAATAAAATGAAGAGTGGCGAACAAAAATTCGTCTAAAAATGCTATAAAGTAAACACAAGAAGATTGGTTTAATGAAGAGATAATAAATTCTCCATCATTTACTTGCATTCAAAGGACATATGAATATCATGATTAACGGCTCGCACATATGGAAGACCAGCAATCAATCAGTGAACAATATGTCACTTGCTGTGTGTTGTAAATCATCTTAATCAATTCCACTGCATAACTCAGTGCCTCCTCTGCATAAGAAAGGGGTCATCCTCCACATCATATCTGCATAACTTTTAAATATGGCTGCTTCACTGTCATACCTGCATATTCTCTAAGATTGGCCACGTAAATGTATTGCTAGTAGAGCCTTGACTGCATCACTGCAGACCTACCCAAAACACTCATATTCACTGCCTATCACACAGTCCTATTGTGACTTCTGCAGTTAATTCTTGACCCCCACAGACCTTTTACATGCTTCGTTCAAATACCTATATATTCTCAAAGGTTGACGAAACACGTGCATGTACTTCTTACACACTTACATTTTTTTTGGAATAGCATAAATCTCGCATTTACCTTTTTCGACGACCCTTTCCTATGTCAGTAACCTCTTCCATATTACAACTCCTTTCTGAACAAAGAAGGTAACTCGAATGAATCAAGTATAAGCACTGCATAATCCAAAGTATAAACATAATATAAAGGTTTGACAAAAATATTTAACAAACAGAAATAAAATATAGTAAAATCATTTTCAAGTTCCTTCTCGTTAATCATCAGTTGACATTACAAAGTTTCAGTATTTTTATTCAGCTCAATGGCAACTAAAGGATATGAGATAAGGTCCCATCAAGAGAAATTGGCAAAACATAGGGGCAAGAGAGCCAAAGTGTGTCAAAAGTTACATTCTCTACGAATATGACCTATTACAAAATCATTTTCTCTATACAGTTTAACCATCATCTATTTCTAAGGGATCAAGGAACAAAGAATGATTGTGGAAGGCTTGAACTACCAGAATACAGTCACACTCAAGCCATCATAAGTTTTCCCATCCCTTCTTGTACGCTAACTCAATTCAAGCTTAGAAGTAACCCTAAATAGAGGACATGTGTGGTTCAGATCACTACAGCCGGCCAGGGCAGCTTCTTGCTGACACAACAGTGTTGCACTTAAACCCTACCAAATTATCTCTTTTATGTTGGCTCTTTTAGGATGACCATTGATTCTTAGACTCTTCATAAAGAAAAATTCAGAGATAGAGAAATTCATCATTAAATTATTGATTATAATCTTACTCACAATTATAGAATTATTAATTGCATGCGTAGAGAGCCTTTTGTTGCAAAACCCAATTGATTTCTGCAATAAAAGTGATCATCAGTGTAGATGTCTTTAAGCTGGGGGGACTCAGGGGACTCAAAAGGACCAAGAAGAAGATAGGATGGTTTGTATGGAGATGGTGTCAATTTGGCAACTCATGAGAGAGCTAAACAAGTTAAAAGCAATTCAAAACAAAGTTCTTGTGAAACATATATCTATATTTTAGTTTTGCATTTTGATCTGAATGTCAATTGATATTCAAATTAATTCAATAAAAAATCCATCAGATGAACTTACAATTTTTTTATCAAAACATAGTAAAAAAAGGTGAAAAATCTACAACTTACTAAATTTATAAATATTATCACGATGAATATATATGATTTATTTTTTAGTTATTTTTATTAGATTGTATATATATTTTTATCTAACTAAAAGTTAATTCATATATATTATGCCAATACTTATTATGCTAATAAAGATTTTTTATTTTAGAAAAATTTAAAATAACTATAAAAAGAACATGTGTTGACTATTAAAAAGAGTTAGAATTATAATTTTGCTAGTCTAAATATTTATATATAGTACATATTTTCTTAAAATTGGAAAAAGTTATTTATAAAAACAATTATTTTTATAAGTTGGTTAACATTTATATATTAGATATAAGTGAGAAGAAATAATGTTGAAAAAAGAGACATATATTTGTGTGTTAAACAACTTGTTTATCTTACATCGGAGTAAAAATTAATTGTATTAGTTAAAATTTGACATACATAGACCTACTTAAAAAGATAAAATAGGCTACTTAAGAACAATGAATATGCTATAATTTATCTACTTGACCATGTAAATTTATAATATGGTTTAAATTTAAACTATATGGGCATAATCTAATATAAAGATATTATATATAAAGTAATAGTATTAATGTAAGATTATGAGGGGTGTGGAAATGGAAAGTTTAGTCTGCATGATGGCTAGCGGGAGAACTCTTTGCTTGATGAATCTTGCATGTTACATGAGAGTCTCAGACAAAATATACACACAAATTCATTGATTTTGAAACACACTGTTAAATCTGCATATAGATTTTCTGCATGAAAAAGAGTGTTATCCACCTTAAAATTCCTTCTTCTGCTTTTTTTTTGCAACATATACCATCTTCATTTACATATGGAACATTTTCTACAACAATTGTGGGATGTATGAAAAGAAAAAATTGAGAAATTTAATTAGCTTATGTTATTTTTTGGATGTGGTGAATGATTTTTCCTTCATAGCATATATTGAAACAGATATAGGGATAACCTTGTCTACTATTGGAGCTTTCTTTATAATCAATTGGACTAGTATACAAGGAGTTCATGATCTATATATATAACTCTTTCTTTTATTACCAATATAAACTTTCAATTTTTGTTATGAATGATCTTGAAGACAACGGATTTGAATCAGAGTATAAGTGGTCATTTGATCTAAAAGAACATACAGACAAACATTAAGTTTTATAAATACAATTGAAAGTTATATTGAACATTTTTCGTCAGTAGAAAAGAATCAGAAAATTTTATCATATACAGAATATCAATAGTTGTTAATAATTTTATAAGCTTTGATAACAAACCAACACTGATATATATATATATATATATATATATATATATATATATAATTTTTTTTTTCGATGCCCTATAAGAGTGTGATAGAACAGTGTCCAAATTCACTTTGGTTTATTTATGTTAAACTTTTACAAATCTATTCTCCTCACTTGACTTTGTATAAGTAAGTGGTTAAAGGTGAATTTAACTCTCATTCATATTATAATCTAGTAAAATATTCTTACATTCACATGAATTGCTTCCATATATGTTCCAAATACACATGCTTATTTTTATGGCCAAATTCAACAGGTGATTTTTTTTTCAGCAAAAAAGAATAAGAATATATTAATAGAAAGCATAAAAGGAGTATTTGAGAAAAAATATCACAGAAAAAATATCACCACAATTATCACAGAGAAATCGATACATTAGGATGAGAAAAAACAGAAAAAAAAACATAGAATATTCGAAAATTCAATTAAATAAATGTGAAACGCAAAAACAATGGAATGGCAATATTGGTACTTTTTAGACAAAGACAAGTGTTCTGTAGAGAAAGCTGGGGAAGCAAGCAAATAAGAAGAATTTTGATTGTAAAAATATATTTGAAGAACAAAAATAAGATGATACCTTCCTCCCAACATAATTCCACCTAATTACTCTCTATTTTCCTACTCTCAATCATCATAAAATTTGGCGTTGTTTTTTAGTTTATTTCTACCATATAAAATAATTAAATGTGAAATATTCAGGATCGATTAGAATCAGATTTGAGTTAAAACATATATAAAATTTTATTTGAAAAAAAAATCAAAAAGTCGAGCATAATATTAATCACTAAAATGAGTAGATAACATAGTTCTTAATTAACTTACATAAACCAAATAATAACAAAGATTACAAAAATAAATTCATATAAAACTTTGTACATAACATGGATCTAGTAAAATTAAAAATTTAAATTTAAATAAATATAATCAACCTAGTTCGGATTCGTATAGATTGATAATACGAATCTAAATAATAGTTAGTTCATCGTAAATAATTGAGAAATAAAATAAAAATAAAACTGAAAATTATAGAGAAAAAAACAAAATGTTAGACGTACCCTATGTTTACCACAAGTTGACACTTATATTTTTTTTTCAATTTTTGTTTGTTTGTTGTAACTAAATCCAGTGAATTTCTGATAAAAAAAAACGCAAAAATGGAGGATTACGTTCACATGTTATATTAAAATTTAGGACAGTGATAGAAAGATACCCTATCTCCTCTACCGTTTTCAAACATCATCTTCATAACTTTAATTTTTTGTTTCTAATATTAAAAAAAATCAAAAGTATGGAAAGAGTGTAGTTTGGAGGTAGAGGTCTGTGAAACATTTTCCTAAAATTTATCTGGATGAACTCTTTGAATGCTTTCTGTTCACTCGTGAAATATCAAATCTCAATCAAATCAAGGAAGTACCAAATAATTTTAGAAAAATTGTTTCTATTTTAATTATTTGATACTCCATTGACTGGTTAAGATAGATCTTCAGACAGAATCAAGAAATTGTTTTTGCTAAACCTAACAGACAAATCTATGAAAGAGACCACAATTTGAGTGGCTTATTGTGTTTTGTTGAAGTATGAAGAAGTATATATAGGGATTCGATCTAGTCAAGGTGGTAACGCAGATGGAGTCATAGAGTTGGTCCATCAGTTTGCAAAACAATGTTTAGGTTAAACCTGTTCCAAATAGACCTGTTCAGATAAACCTATTTCACATAATTTTGCTCAGGTCAAAGAATAGCTCTATCTGTTCTGTCATAGGATTAAATCTTTTATTAAAGTTTTTATTGTGAGATACAAATAATAAATATAATTTATTATTGATCAATTTATATTAATATGTGTCATCAGTTAAAAATTATTTATATTTGTTATTTATTGGTCTACTTTAAATTTTTTTCTTTAATTGTTTAACATTCTTTCACTTGTATGAATGAATTCTTTTTTTTTTTAGTGAGATTCAGAATTCGGATGAAAAATCAAAATAATATTTTTGAAATATTTTTTCCAACTTTATTTTCCCATGTGTAGGTTGATATAGAGTTATGTAGGCAAGTAAATAAGGAAAAATATCGTGCAAATTTTATGCATTATAGCTAACACCAACTTAGCATTATAAACTTTGTATAATGATAAAATTTAAATGACATTAAAAATATAATAAATTATATAAAATTAAATTTTATTATTAAACATCTCAATACCAGTTCCTATATCATGTTAGAATATTCCAATAAAAAATTATTTCAATTAATTCATGAAACATGAAATATTCTTTAAGTTTAAGAGGTAACTTTATAAATTTTTTACTAAAATATATTGATATAAAAATAAATTTAAGACTTATAACTTTGTTTAAAACCTTAAATCATAAAAAAAAGTATTTTTCTTTTTTCAAAATATATATTTTTTACCAACAATTAAAATGTAGGTTTGATGTATAAAACATTTGCATGAAAAAAGATATATATATATATATATATATATATATATATAAGTCTTAAAAAATAAAATATCGTAATAAAATATTTAAAAAATAAATTAAAACTGGAGGTTATAAAACATCACCTTAATAAATATAAAAAATGATATTATTTAACGTTTATACAAACAAATACATTCCTTAAATATTTATATTTGATATTTATTTATGATAAGAAAGTATATTTAATTATGTATTTATATTTTTTACAGATTAACGTATGCGTTTATTAAAAGTATGAAAATATTTAATGAATATATTTATTAAAAGGATGTATTTATCCGGTTTTCAAGAATGATAAATTTAATTTAAAGAGGAAAATATTTATGTATTTATTTAATGTTATATAAATATCAAATGCTTGATTGATCTTTGCTGCAGGGAAGAGCTCTATATAAGAAGTGCAAAGCTCATCAACAAAATGTAATAAGTCACTGAAAGTGAGTGATATAGGAATTGGGATTCTCCTCTTTCTGCTAGGTTTAGCTATTTGATATTGTTTCTTGATTATGTGTGAAGATCTATCTTAATCAGTCAGTGAAGTATCAAATAATTTTACCATACATTTCATGTTTTCTAAAATTATTTGTTACTTCCTTGATTTGATTGAGATTTGATATTTCAGTGTGTTCAAAGTGTTCATTGAGAAGATTCAGGAGAATTTTAATATGATGGTCATCTCTAATCCTCCATTTTTGTGTTCTTCTTATCATTCAGGATTTTTTCAGTTTTATACTAGTGATGTTCATATGTTTACACCAATCCAATCAATTAAAAATATTCAATAGAACCGATTAAGTTAGTTTCAATTTTTAATTTGACCAGTTAAATCAATCAAATCGATATTATGATATATTTGGGTATTAGATTTTCGATTGGTAAAACCATGAATTCCAATCAAGTTAACTAATGATGTGAATTTTTTATCATCTTCTCTACACACAACTTCACTTGCTTCCTGTAGACAACACTCGTTACCAACCATTGTTTATGTAATAAACTTTTCAGATTCTTCAAAAAACGATGACAAGCGTTCAGTAAATATGTATTAAATTTAGAAAAAAAAAATCTACTGTGTATGTTAACATTTCTAATACGCCTATTCATATCAGTAGTTTTTAATTATCTAAAAAAAACTAATCAAATTTGAAGTACTGGTGCTGGTAATCAAAGAATGTGGGGGAAAAATTGGTTCAAAAATGCTATAAAGTAAACACAAGAAGGTTGGTTTAATGAAGAGATAATAAATTTCAATTATAACGTAAGAAAAGTGAAGAATTAAAGCATGATAGGAAGAAATGGCCATATGTTAGAAGCAGTATTCTAAATCAACCGAGCAAAGCAAGTGTTAACATGTTTGAGATACATTTGTTTGAATCGTACTAAGTTGTTGTTATGCACAATTAATTATAAATAAGAACCATTCTATAATTTTTCTTTTTATTTTTCAACGCTTCCAAAATCTTGTACATCAACACCCAGCACATATGATAGTATCACTGGATGTATGTTTAGCAGTAATAAAAAAATTATACTATAAGAGACACTAGTACAAAATCCAAATATAAAAAAAGCATAATTATTTTTTATAATTTTTATTGAATCTTTAAAATAAAAAAATTGGATAAAACGGTAACAATAAATCATAAATTCATTTATATAAAAAAAATAGATATCATTTTTAATCCAAATCTTTAAAACAATACATTCATAATTTAAACTCCTTTCTTTTTAAAATTAAGTTAAATTCTCACTTACATTTTCAACCATTTATAATCATACACTTGATTTTAAAGGATATATATCCATCATACACTTGACTTTGAAGGATATATAAATCTCATGATTAATAGCTGGTACACATATGGAAGTCTAGCAATCATGAACAACATGGTGTGTGTTGTAAATCATCTTAACTAATTCCACTGCATAACTTAGTGCATAAGAAAGGGGTCACCCTCCACATCATACCTGCATAACTTTTAAATATGGCCGCTTCACTGTCTTACCTGCATATTCTCAAAGATTGGCCACGAAAATGTATTGCTAGAGCCTTGACTGCATCACTTCAGACCTACCCAAAACACTCATATTCACTTCCTATCACACAGTTCTATTGTGACTTCTCCTGTTAATTCTTGACCCCCAGATACCTTATTTACATGCTTCGTTCAAATACTTACATATTCTCAAAAGGATGACGAAGCACGTGCATGTACTTCTCACACACTTTACATTTTTTTTTGTGGAATAGCATATAATCTCACGTTTACCTTTTTCGACGACCCTTTCCTATGTCTGTAACCTCTTCCATATTACAACTCCTTTCTGAACAAAGAAGGTAACTCGAATGAATCAAATATAAGCACTGCATAATCCAAAGTATAAACATAATATAAAGGTTTGACAAAAATATTAGAACAACAGAAATAAAATATAGTAAAATCATTTTCAAGTTCCTTCTCGTTAATCATCAGTTGACATTACAAAGTTTCAGTATTTTTATTCAGCTCAATGGCAACAAAGGATATGAGATAAGGTCCCATCAAGAGAAATTGGCAAAACGTAGGGGCAAGAGAGCCAAAGTGTGTCAAAAGTTACATTCTCTACGAATATGACCTATTACAGAATCATTTTCTCTATACAGTTTAACCATCATCTATTTCTAAGGGATCAAGGAACAAAGAATGATTGTGGAAGGCTTGAACTACCAGAATACAGTCACACTCAAGCCATCATAAGTTTTTCCATCCCTTCTTCTTGTACGCTAACTAAATTCAAGCTTAAAAGTAACCCAAAATAGAGAACATGTGTGGTTCAGATCACAACAGCGAGCCAGGGCAGCCTCTTGCTGACACATCAGTGTTGCACTTAATCCCTCTCTTTTGGAGGACACCAAATTATCTCTTTTATGTTGTCTCTTTTAGGATGACCATTAATTCTCAGACTCTCCATAAAGAAAAATTCAAAGATAGAGAAATTCATTATTAAAGTATTGATTATAATCTTACTCACAATCATAGAAATAATTGCATGTGTAGAGAGCCTTTTGTTGCAAAACCCCAATTGATTTATGCAATAAAAGTGACCATCAGTGTAGATGTCTTTATGCTGAGGGTAGCAAAAGGACCAAGAAAAAAATAGAATGGTTTGCATAGAGTTGGTCTCAATTTGGCAACTCATGAGAGAGCCAAACAATTTAAAAGCAATTCAAAACAAAGTTATTGTGAAACATATATCTATATTGAGAAAAAGGCAATTAAAAGCAGATAATCAATCCAAAAATTTATATATCTTCGAAAAACAACTAAAAGCAATCCAAATTTTTAAAAATTTCTAAAATCAACTGTCCATGATGACATCTATGACCTATAGGAAATAAAAAAATCTATAATGTATATCTTACTATAAATTTGGAGATTTTCATGGATAGTAATATTGTAGTGCATTTGGAACCACGTAAACAATGTAATATTCAGGAATACAAAGGTAGACATGGATAAAATCTTTTCTTTTAACACAACTAAAAGCGTCAGTACGGTAACCAATAAAGTTCTAAAAGCTCTTTTCTCATATTCTAATTAATGTCTTTATTTTAGAATTTGCATACAATCCATTTAAATTCTGTAGGGGACTAGTATGTGAAGAATTTAGAAGTAGAAAGTCTATTTCCACATCAGGAATCAAAATGGGTTGTGGACTGTTGCAACATGGATCACTTAAGTATATCAGGATTTTGGGTGTAGTTAAGAGTTTGGGTGAGTAGGGGCATTAGCGAAAGAGTGGCATGCAGGGTATTTGTTGTTTGGTGCAGGTATTCACATGTAATGCTTGGGTGGAAGGAGAAGCAGAGGAGTTGAAGGTTGAACCTTGCACAACATTCAGAGGCGCAAGCAAGTGCAGTGAAAGGGTACATGGATGTAATGCATATTATGTGCTCACCTAAGACTCCTAAACCAAGATGCACAAGTAATTGTCAAAGATCAGAATTGGCCTGAAAGGTGCTGTATCAGTTCTGTTAAACTCTGTTGAATAAACAAATAAAATGGACCCACCACTTGTTGAACAAATAATAGTGCACTGAAAGTTGGAGAAAATGTCTCCCATTTCTCCTTGTTTCAGGGAACATGAGTGCACCTCACCAACCATGTTTCTTGTTTTTTTCATCTTTACTCTTCTATAAATTGAGAAGCAAGAAGAGAAGCCATACACCAAAAAAAAATCAGAGAAGAAGAATACCACCGTGAAGAAAAGAGAACCACGGTGAAGGAGAGAAATAGAGTTTTTTGTGTGTGAGAGAAATACCGAGAGGTGTAGACACAGTACAATAGAAGATACTGTGAGTGTGAAAGTGAGAGTTTTGTATACCATCCGAGAGAGTGAGATTTATTGAGAGATCCTCAGAGAGTGAGAGAAACACTGTAATCCTACTTTTATAGTGGAGATATTTTTCTGGACTAGGTCCCGTGGTTTTTTCCGAGAGGATTTTCCACGTTAAAATTTCAGGTGTTATTTTTCTCTACGCTTTCATTTTTACGCTTCCGCATAGTGCCCATTTTGGGGTTCACAGAGGAGGGAACAAATACCGCTGTTTCCCAACAGTGGTATCAGAGCTACCGGTTCGAAAAGTCACGGTCCTGTGAAACTCAAGATGGAAGGAGACATGTTCAAGCTAACTGCGGATAATTATTCCTACTGGAAGCCGATGATGGAAGATCATCTATACTGCAAGGATTTGTATGAGCCGATCACAAATTCGGAAATTCCGGAAGGGAAGGCCGAAAAAGACTGGGAGATTCTGAATCGTAAAACAGTGGCTATGATTCGAAAATACATCGACAGAAGTCTCTTTGAGCATGTATCGACTTATACCAATGCGTATGAGTTATGGACAAAGCTTGAATCAATGATTCAAAAGAAGACTCCCAGGAACAAAGCTCACCTAGTCAGACGACTCGTAAAGTTGGAGTACACTGACGACCAGAATATGATCGAGCACCTCAACACCTTCAAAGGTATTGTGAATCAATTAATGAAGGCGGATATGAAGATTGATGACGAGCTACAAGCTCTTCTACTCCTTAGTTCTCTACCGGAGAGTTGGGACACGTTGGTGGTCACTCTCAGTAACTCAGCACCAGGTGGAAAGCTCAGTCTGGATAACATCACAGATAGTTTACTGAATGAAGAATCCAGAAGGAAAGAAAGGGGATCGAGTAGTCACTCAGAAGCCAATGTTGTTGAGAATAGAGGAAGGAGTGAAAATAGAAGCAAAGGAAAACGTGAAAAGTCACGAGGAAGATTCAAGTCTCGTTCCAAAGGTCTGACATGCTTTTATTGTGGAAAAGATGGTCACAAGAAGCCCGAATGTAGATTCCTGAAGAGAGATCAGAAGAATGGAACTGTACACCCTGATATGGTAGATCCCAAAAAGAAGTTGGAGGAAAAGACCACAACAGCGGTGGTATCAAATGATGAGAATGTGTTCCTTATCACTGAGGTAAACTATCTAAATATTGTTTTTGATGACTGCACTTGGATAGTAGATACCGGAGCATCTTTCCATGTTACTCCTCATGAGGGATTCTTCTCATCCTATCGAAAAGGAGATTTTGGAACAGTGAAGATGGGAAATCATGTCACAAGCAAAATTGTGGGCATAGGACAAGTGACTTTGACGACTGAAAATGGAAACAAACTTGTGTTGAAGGAGGTAAGACATGTACCAGAAATGCGTCTAAACCTTATCTCAGTCGGTAAGCTAGATGATGCTGGAATGAACAACCAGTTTGGAGATGGAAAATGGAAACTTAGCCGAGGAAGCATGATTGTTGCTCGTGACAAAAAGGAAGGCTCTTTGTACGTCATGCAAGGAAAGATATGCAAAGGAGAGACAAATGTTGCTCAAGAAGAAAGTAAGGAGTTGTGGCACAAAAGACTGGGCCACATGAGCGAGAAAGGACTAGAGATCCTTGCGAAAGATCATCTCCAGAGTATAAAAGGACAACCACTTGAAGTATGTGAAGACTGCCTAGCAGGTAAACAACGTAGAGTGTCCTTCCGTAAATCTGAAAATGGAAGAAGAAAAGAGCATATTTTGGATCTTGTACACTCAGATGTTTGTTCAATATCTGAAAAATCCCTTGGTGGTGCTCAATATTTTGTTACCTTCATTGATGACCACTCCAGAAAATTGTGGGTCTATCCATTGAAGAGAAAAGATGAAGTTCTACGAATCTTCAAAGAGTTTCACGCCTCAGTTGAACGTGAAACTGGTAGAAAGTTGAAATGTTTGAGAAGTGATAATGGTGGAGAGTACAGAGGTCCGTTCGAGCACTATTGCAAGACTCATGGGATCAAACATGAGAAAGTACCTCCCAAGACACCTCAGATGAATGGAGTAGCTGAAAGATTCAACAGAACGATTGCCGAGAAGGTCAGAAGCATGTTGTCTCACGCAAAACTTCCCAAGTCATTCTGGGGGGAGGCAGTGGTGACAGCAGCTGATTTGATCAACTTATCACCGTCAAGACCATTAAACGGTAAGATACCAGAAGAAGTATGGTCCGGTAAAAGGCCTCATATCGCAACTTGAAAGTCTTCGGATGTAAGGCATCGGTTCACATTCGAAAGATGAAAGAGCAAAACTCGATGCTAAGGCGAAAGAGTGCATATACCTTGGTTCTCCAAGAGATGAATTTGGTTTCAGATTATGGGATCCCGCAAACGTAAAGATTGTTCGAAGCGAGATGTGGTGTTCTTTGAAGATCAGACAATCCAAGACATCAAGAAAGTGGAGAAACCAACACTTAAGCTGATAAGTGATCAAAGCCCTATTGTAATGAACAACTCAGGGGGAGAGACTCATCAAGCCGAACCAGAGTTACAACTTGATGAAATGGCTGAAGAAACAGATCAACCTAATCTGACGGAAGAAGATCAACCAATTGAGGATGCTCCGCAAGAACCCCAATTGAGGCGATCAACAAGGCAGAAGCAACCGTCAAGAAGGTATTTTTCAGATGAATATGTTAATTTTACTGATGAAGGTGAACCTCAAAGCTTTGTAGAAGCAATGGAGACGAAAAATAAAGACAAATGGTTGCAAGCCATGGAAGAGGAGATGCAATCCTTAAAGGAAAATCAGACTTATGATTTGGTAGAATTACCAAAAGAAAGGAGAGCATTGCAAAACAAATGGGTGTTCAAGCTCAAGAATGAAGAGAACAACCCAAGTCCAAGGTACAAAGCACGAATTGTCGTGAAGGGGTGCAACCAGAAGAAAGGAATAGACTTTGATGAAATATTCTCACCAGTGGTGAAGATGACATCCATTAGAGCAATTCTCGGTCTGGCAGCAACACTAGACCTGGAGATTGAACAACTGGACGTCAAAACAGCATTCTTACATGGAGACCTAGAGGAAGAAATTTACATGAAGCAACCAGAGGGTTTTGAAGAACCAGGCAAAGAACACTTGGTGTGTCGTCTGAAGAAAAGCCTCTATGGTCTGAAGCAAGCTCCAAGACAATGGTACAAGAAATTTGATTCCTTCATGATCCAACATAATTTCAAGAAGACCTCCGCAGACCACTGCGTGTTTGTGAAGAATTATGAAAATGGTGAGTCCATCATACTTCTCTTGTATGTTGATGATATGTTGATTGTAGGGAAGGACAAACTTAAAATAGCTGCTCTCAAGAAGGCATTGAGTAAGTCTTTTGCCATGAAAGACCTGGGTGCAGTAAAGAAGATACTTGGAATGAAAATCTCCAGAGATCGTTCTAGAAGAATGCTATGGGTATCTCAAGAAGATTACATTGAGAAAATTCTCAAAAGGTTCAACATGCACAATGCTAAATCTGCTCAGTGTTCCAATTGTCTGGACATTTCAAACTCAACAAGTCTCAATGTCCAAAGAATGAAGAAGAAAAGAAGAAATGAGCAAGGTACCCTACTCTTCTCGCCGTGGGTAGCCTTATGTATGCAATGGTTTGTACAAGGCCAGATATTGGCTATGCTGTAGGAGTTGTGAGCAGATACCTGTCGAATCCAGGAGAGGAGCATTGGGAAGTCATGTAAGTGGATACTAAGGTATCTAAGAGGATCCGCCAAAAGAAGCTTGTGTTTTGGCAATGGAGATCTAAAGCTAATCGGATATTCAGACTCAGACATGGTTGGAGATGTCGATTCAAGGAAGTCAACATCAGGTTATCTGATTACTTTTGCAGGGGGAGCTGTTTCTTGGCAGTCAAAACTACAGAAATGTGTGACATTGTCCACCGCTGAAGCAGAGTATGTAGCAGTGACTGAAGCCTCTAAAGAGATGCTATGGATGAAGAATTTCCTAAGTGAATTAGGACATAATCAAGACGATTATGTGGTAAACTGTGATAATCAAAGTACCATCCATCTGACCAAGAACCCCATGTTCCATTCACGCTCAAAGCATATCGACATGCGGTATCACTGGATACGAAGCGCTGGATGAGAAGAAATTGAAGATAGAGAAAATCCATACAGACTTGAATTGGTCTGACATGATGACTAAGTCAATACCAACTAAGAAGGTTGAAGACTGTTGCCAAGGTGGTGGTATATTGGTACCTTCTGACTAAGTCAGAAAGATAAAAAGGTCCATTTAAATGTTTATGGGGGAGATTTGTTGAATAAACAAATAAAATGGACCCACCACTTGTTGAACAAATAATAGTGCACCGAAAGTTGGAGAAAATGTCTCCCATTTCTCCTTGTTTCAGGGAACATGAGTGCACCTCACCAACCATGTTTCTTGTTTTTTTTTTCATCTTTACTCTTCTATAAATTGAGAAGCAAGAAGAGAAGCCATACACCAAGAAAAATCAGAGAAGAAGAATACCACCGTGAAGAAAAGAGAACCACGGTGAAGGAGAGAAATAGAGTTTTTTGTGTGTGAGAGAAATACCGAGAGGTGTAGACACAGTACAATAGAAGATACTGTGAGTGTGAAAGTGAGAGTTTTGTATATCATCCGAGAGAGTGAGATTTATTGAGAGATCCTCAGAGAGTGAAAGAAACACTGTAATCCTACTTTTATAGTGGAGATATTTTTCTGGACTAGGTCCCGTGGTTTTTTCCGAGAGGATTTTCCACGTTAAAATTTCAGGTGTTATTTTTCTCTACGCTTTCATTTTTACGCTTCCGCATAGTGCCCATTTTGGGGTTCACAGAGGAGGGAACAAATACAGCTGTTTCCCAACAAACTCTTCACTGCTATGTAGTGAAGATTTAAAAGCAGTGTTATAGCCTATAGGGGGGATCGAGAATGCTAATTAATACCACTTTAGTTGTCTTCAGGCAGTTCGTGGAATGATGCAGCTGTAGTGAATAATATGTTCTTGGTTGCCATGTGCTGTCACAGATATTACTAGCAGCATAATTGTTATGTTTATACTGTCAGTGTTTTTCTTTTGTTCTAATCAAGGGTTCAACTTTGTATTTGAGTTAAGTTGGGTTGGTTGTAATTTGATATTAGTTTCCTGTAATCTACGTTAGAAGCTTGTTTGTAGAAGTCAATTACGCAATCTAACAATTTTAATATTTATATAAAAAAATTATATAAATGTATGGTGAGATGAAAGAAAAATATTTATATAAAAAGAAAAGTAAAAAATCACCCTCTTTCATACTCAGAAGAAATAGTCATTTATCTTCAAAATAATAGTAATAAAAAGTAATTATCATTTATTATTATTTTAAGAATAATAAATAACTTTAAAATAAAATGAGAAAATTTAAAAAACAATATTATTTTTTACACTTTTGTCATTTTATCATTTTATCAATTTCAACTTGTAATTTTGTTCATCATACAAGAGAAGTGGAAAATAATATTTTTTGAGATGGAAAAGTTATTTTTGAATAAAGAATATGAAAAGTTAAAAAATAATAGTAAAATTATTACAATTTAGAGAGATGATAAACATAGATTCCAACTTTTCATTTCATACTCACAACAAAAAAGTGAAAAAAATTAAAAAATAATAAAATCTACTTGTAGGTATATTGTGTGATAGTAAGAGTGAAAGAGTGTATTTTATCATTTTTATACTATTTAAAAATAAAATATAATTATAAAATGAGTGTTTTTTATGTAAATATCATAATTTTTAATATTGTAAAATAAAAGATAAAATGAAAGAGAAAAACGATAATTTTCTTAAAATAAGAATGTTTTTAAAAAAAGAAAAACTAAAAAGAATGTTTTTTAAAAAAAAAACTAAAAAGAATATAAATATAGAGAATTTAGTTTTTTATCTATTAAATTTATTATTTATTATTATTTAAAAATAATTTTTAAAAAAATCAAATGAAAATATTAAAATGTATACATAATTATAGAAAGAAAATTGTTGTAGATAATAAAAAATTTAAAAATATTATATAATTAAGTATATTTTTAAATTATATATATTAAAATATGTAAAGTTGAAAAAACAAAACTTTAAAGAAAATCATAAACTAATCAAGATCTCCGATTTTGGCGAACCAATGGCTGCCTGACCAAACCGTTATATATAAATAGACTTCAAAGACGGTGTAGAAGGAACTTCTTTGGATTTTGTACCATTAACATTCAACCTTGTGGTGGATTTTGCGTGAATTGGCAACGTAGGAGGAACCTCTTTGGAACACCACGCCGCCATGAATGCGATCTTTCTCAGAAGCCTGTCCTTCCACGCGCGTCGTCTTCGTCTTTCTCCCACTAGTCCCCTCTTCTCTTTTACGGCACCCACTTCCTTTTCTTCTCGCTCCAATGCTCCTCACAAACCCTCCCTTGTTGAAGACATTACCAACGAAGGTAACATCCATCTTTGCACTTTCACACTTCTCTTCCTCAATTTCAGCTTTTTCTTTCTTCTTAATTACTTGGCTGCCTTTCACGTGTTTGATACAAGGCTTATGTGAACACTTACGCCAACCAATCTTATTCTTTATTATTAGAGATTAATTCATTTTGCGTTTTGAATTTATAATGTGAATTAATAAAAAAAAGCATCTACTAGAAATCATACTAGATATGATTATTAGCTTATGTTTGGTTGGAAAAAAAGAGAAAAGAAATAAAAGCACGGATAACACTAAATTTTCTTCTATTTGATTGAAGAAAAAGGAGAAGGAGAAAAAAAAGAGAAAATTCAAATTGACTTCTAGAAATGAAAAAAATAAATCTTTTTGTCGTTTCCTGTGTAGAGGCAATAAGAGTATCATCCTAAAGTTGGGTCTTGATGTAAAGTGTTGACTCACTTGCTCCTCCTAAATCCTTTGGCTCACTTGCTCCTCTCCTAAATCCTTTATTGGTGAAGGACTAACCAATTCTGCAACACCATGTTCGAGGAGCTTGCTTCAAGTCATATAGAATTTTCCTTAGCCTTAACACTTTTAGTTTCATTTTATCTGCTTGTAAAGCCTTTTAATTGTTTCACATATGTCTGAAGAAGTATAATTCTAATGTTTTTCTTTAATGAAATAAACCTAGGTCATTTTAGAAAAATCATTAACGAAAAGGATAAAGTACATGTTATTGTTTAATGATGATGTTCTCATCAGTTCACAAATGTCCTTGTTTCCAACAAGTCTTTTGCTTCCCATGCTTTGTCGGTTGAAAATGATAATCTAGACTTTATTATTTTCTTTTAGGTATGGTAGTCCTCTCGTCATCATAGTATATCAACTTCGAAGTCTAGGTATTAAAATAACCAAATCTTTGATGTCAAAGTCATGAAATATCATCTTGGACTTTCGTGATAATATCGGTAGTATATTTGAAGTTTATAGAAAAAATTCTATTTCTTTTCTTTATTTTAACTTCAGCAATCTCTTATTTTATTGTCATAGATTCGACTAGTATGACTTTTGAAATGAAGAGTGTATTGTTTCTCCATCGCTAATGCTCAAGAGATTTTCTTTAAAATTAAGAATGAGTAAAACATTTTTTATAAGTCTCGTATGATTCTTTGTTTCCATGACAAGAGTGTCTCTTCCTTCTAACTTCACTAAGATGTCGTTTCCCCATCAAACTTCACTTTAACAGAATTATCAATATCCTTGAAGATGCTCTTGTCTTTGGTCACATGATCATTGCATCCACTAGCCAATGTAAATGTGCATATATATTTTTGTCTTGTTATTATGTGAAATTCATGGGTGTTTTACTACATACATTTTGAGGACGATATAAGTTTATTAATACAAACTTGTTGAAATAATGTTAGATAGCATGATGGGTACCCTTGGTGTTATGAAATAAGGTTTAATGGAAATGCCAACTGATTGAAAGAGCCTGTTTGGGTTTTAATCATTGGTTTCAAATTTTGATCTTTTGAGTCTTTTCTAAAAAGAATTTTATCGTGTGTTTGGGTTAAAGAGTTGAAGAGGCGTGTTGCAAAGCTTCAACAGGGTGATGCTGAGGCGATTCCTTCTGTGTTTGAGGCTATATTGCAGAGGTATTTAGCAGGGAAGCCTATAGAAGCTGACGAGGAGTTGATGAAGGAAATTCTAGGGAAGCGGACATTGTCGGAAGATGAAGAGGAGGAGTTTGATTCTGATTGGGAGGAAATAGATGACACTGAAACTGAAGATGAAGAAGATATTGATCTTGGTTTTAAAGGAAGGAGTGAAGGAAAGAATAAGAGAGATGATTGAAGTGTGCAACTGCGCAGCGGCAGTCCAGATTTCAAATCAACCTTGGATTGCTTGTTTTGTATAAACTATATGGTGCTGGAGATGCCTTTGGCTGCTGCTCTTAAACTATATGGTGCTTGTTTTTTATTCTTTGGTTGTATTGGTTTTTACCTTCTGCTAACCTTTTGTCATGATTAGAAATTTTAGAATTTTGTTTTCAATCTGAACTGAGAAATTAAATTACATCAGACATTAATATAGAAAAAAAACTTACTAGGTACTGTAAATATTGTTCTCTTATCATATGTAGTGTTTCACTTTATTAATATGCAATGGATTTAATATAATGTAAATTAGTAAAGTAAAACTCCAAATTTGATTGGAAAACAACACCTACGAATGTTTATGGTCCTACAATGTATGCTTCTTTGCATGTGTCCCCTAGTATTCCACATCCTTTAAGGTATTCTGTATCCATTATCATGTTCCCCGTCATAAAACTTGATAGTTGGAGAAGGTTTACGAGATATTTTGTGTTGGAGAAGGTTTGCCAGATATTGTGTTGGAGATTATTTTTTCCTGCTTAATAGCAATATTGTCTTCTGATTATGCTCAGTCATGTCAGCCAACAAATGCCCTTGCATATAATTCAATTTCATCACCAGATGTTTACAAGGGAGACTACACTGTTTATTAAATATGCGGTGAAGATTTTATTGACAAGATACCAAACATTCTTTAGAAGAGTTTAGTGTCTATATCGCGTCAATTTGTCTTCACAAGTTATAAATATAAAAATATAAACTGAAAGCAACTAGAGTTTTCCTTGTATGTCCCTTGCAACTGTCCCAAAAACACTTTGTTGAGAGATGAATAAGAGAGATTTCATCACAGACTGCAGAGAGGCAACGATAACCTAAATAACAACATATAAGTGCCTAGCTCATATGAATTGATGGTTGACCAGAAATTATATCACATGCCACTGCAATTGATTGCCGCAACAAGGCAATGTGCAGATTTTGCAATTCAACCATATGCTTCTGCTCATAATTCAATATATTCATATCTTCATCTCATTACTTAATCTATTTAAGACCAATACTAGTTCTTTTATAGGAAGTTCAGATGATCCTCCAGCTGAGAATTCTTGAACTTCTCCATTGATTTCAATCATGCTACAACCCGGGATTTTCTTTTCTATGTCTCTTTCTTTCATCAAAATCCTAATTCTTTTGGCAGCATCAAATCTGCCAGCTTTGGCATATATATCACACAAGTTAACATAGAGAGCATGATTATGTGGTTCCAAGTCTATCAAATGAAGAGCTACCTTTTCTCCTAATTCAACATTCCCATGCATCTGACAACCTCCAAGTAATGCACCCCAGACATAAACATCCGGCTTCATCGGCATGTTTCTTATGAGAATCTCCGACTCTTCAAAAAGCCTGGCTCGACCAAGAATATCAACCATGCAAGCATAGTGATAAACTTGTGGTTCAATTGAGTAAATACGTTTCATTACGTCAAAGCACCAGCGACCTTGTTCTACCAAACCAGAATGAGCACAAGCTGACAATAATCCAAGAAATGTCACATGATTTGGCCTTACTCCAGCTCTTTCCATCTCTAAAAAGCAATCAAAAGCCTTCCAACCCAATCCATGCAGAGCAAACACCGAAATCATTACTGTCCATGCCGAAGTATCCTTCTCAGGCATCTCCTTGAAGATTTCAAACGCTTTCTGCACATCCCCACATTTGCCAAACATATTGACAAGTGCTGTTCCAATGACCACATCACACTCTATACCGTTTCTTTTCAGATAACCATGCACCCATTTCCCATGGTCTATGGCACCAAGTTGAGAACAAGCTGAAAGGACACTAGCTATTGTAATCTTATCAGGTTTAACCGTATCATCACCCAAAAGCTGCATTTCATGGAAAAGCTCAAGTGACTCCTTTGCCTTCCCTCCCTGAGCCAACCCTGTAATAATGGAATTCCAAGTTATGATATTCCTCCCCTTCATCTTCCTAAACAAGTCCATTGCCATGTCAAGTCCTCCATTTCTCAAACACCCAATAACCATCGAGTTCCAAGTGACAACATCTGTAACCAACATTTCATCAAACACGTTGCTGGCATTGTTCAACAACCCACGAGCCATGTACATGCTGATCAAAGAATTGCCAACAAAAACATCCTTCAAAAATCCAAACTTTATCACTTGGGCATGAATAACTTGGCCAGTAGCACCATCTTGCCATCTAGTGCAACCCTTTAAAATGAATGGGAAAGTGAGGCAATTGGGCACAATCTCTTTGGAAAATATTTCTTTATACTGCATCAAAGCCTTGCAATAATGAGTGCCATCACCTCCCTCCATGCTTGTATACGCTCTGATCATGATGTTGTAGACACGAAGATCAGGGTTCTGGATCATGTGAAATACATTGGTGGCATACCTGAAAGAACCATAATTTGAAAAGGAGCAAAAGAATAGGAGACGGGTAATGAGATAATATTGGTCGCCAGTGTGTAAAGTTGGGGACTTCAGAATCTGGGTATGAATTTTTTTTAGCTCTCTCAGGTTCTTGCATTGTTCAATCAATCTAGAGAGTGTGTTCTTGAGGGTTAGGCTTAGGGACTCCACAGTTTTGAACTCAAGAAGGGTAACCATCATCATCCACCGAAAAAAGAAGTAAAACTCACCGCATTAGTGATGGATGAACCAAAATTGAACCTGTTTAATAAACATTTTCCTTTTGGTATCATTCATTTTTAAGGTTAGACAGTGAATCTAATTTGCAAAACAATCATAACCATTTTATTATATTATGATCATTTTAAAGTTTATATCAATGACAATTATTTATTGAATGGTTTATGTTAATTTTGTATACTAAAAATACATAAAAATTAAAAACACATTTTAATGAATTTTTCATTGTTAGATTTTTTAACATGTCAGAAAATATTAATTGGTTACTGGCCTGTGGTTAGTTTTCTTAAGTTGAAGTCTCAAGTTTCTACGTCATGCTCGTGCGTAAAATAACTATAATTATAGAAAAACAGGTTTTAGATTATAGAAACTATAATTATTAGTTTTTGAAAATCAAATACTTTATATAATACGTGCACTCGTGACTACTGCGTTTAATAATCTATTTGTCTAATAACCAAATTAAATTACATACTAAATGTGGAAGAGAAACTTAATGATTTAGGAGACGTGTGAAAGACAGATTTACGAACCTATAGAAGCTTATGAACAACTGAAAAAGTTTGATTCCTTGATGGTTAGGGAGAGATGATTAATAACTAATGGAGAGTATAGTACTGCATGTTTCAGTTAGAATAAAGTAAGTAATTTTAGTAGTTCAAAAGAAAGTCAAAGATGAATGTTCAAACACATGTATGATTGATGATGCATCATTTACTCACTTCAGAGGTTCTGGATCCAGTTTCTAAAGTTCCATATATTTACTATATTTTTGGTCTTTCCTCTAGGCCTTTCCTGGACACTTAAAAGTATATTTGTGTTTAAAATCTTTCTTTGCAACACTTTGGACTTTGGAACATTCGCCTGGCTTATTCGGTTTTTGTTAAAAGGAGGTAAAGCTGATAAAATGAAAAAAAAAGGCTTAGATAAGTTATGGTTCAAGGATCCATTAATCGCATTCAAATATCTTGTTACAAATTTGTTTACACTGTCATAATTATTTAACATGAAAAAGGAGAACTCATTGATTGCTTGAAGTAAATAAATCAATATGCCGAAAGGTGTAGGATAAAAGATATTGGGGTAACCAACCAGAATCCAATTTAATGGTACCAAAAGAGAGAAACTTGAATTTTTGGATGCTGAGATTGTGGTTGTGTACAGTGAAGGTAGAGATGACAGGGAAGATGCCTTGCTTTGATTTCAGGCTTACTCTTTCTGCTGCCTTTCTTGTGTGATCTACATTGTTCCACTTTAAATAAAGTGCTATGTAGATAAAGCGAATAAGTTATGTCTGCATACAAGTGTTCCTGCTAATGCATTATAAAAGCTTTCTACCTAAAAGAATTTTGGTCCCAGATTATTATAGGAATGGAAAACATTGGATACCTATTGTTTTGAATTAATAACTTCCACTAAGCACTATACTGTTTGGTGTCTAAAAACTAAATGGAGAAAGCTTAGACTATGACCTCCCCAATTACTATGATTATCTTAGCCGTGAGAGAATCTTGAATGTGAAGAAGCATCCTTGGCAACCAATATTCTTTGATGACAAAAAAACAGAAAACCATAGAAACAAGAAACAGAGGAAATATATATACATAGACACACATACTCATTAATAAAAAACTGCAGTATGTTCCAAAGGTTTTCCTAAGAAGATTTTCATGCAAATATTGACAGTTCACAACCCTTCACAAGTATTGCAAGGGTTTCATCACAACTACAGCATTCAGCATAAATTTGATGGCATATGGGTTCCACATACAGTGATATGGGTTGCAAACTAGCCCTTGAAGATAAAAAAGAAAGAGTTACATTCTTCCATAGGAGGAGGAGGCAGAGGCATGACCATGTTGATACAACAAGACATGCCAAACCTTGCAATTGTTTAAGTTTGGCATCTTCTCAGCAACAAGGTCACAAAACCAAAGAGAAATTTATTGAATTTGTTTGCAGTAGTTGCTTGTTTTGTGTCTGTTGCCCTTTAGCCTGTGTCTCATGTTTCATCAAGCAACCATGCAGAATCTGTCACCAAGCATTGAGGTATGCCTGGCAATGGGCATGTTATGGATCAAAGAATAGGGTATGTGCAGATTATTCATCATTTTCTGACATTGATTCTGATGTCACGTCTGGTAAGGTTAAACCAAGTAGTGTTTCTGAAGAGAAAAGTCAGGTTTCATCGATTGTTATGTAAGTATGTTGCAGTGCAGTTTCATCAATGCACAATTTGAAGCATAGGGAAAAGAAATAGGTGTAAGTTTCATGGAATGCCTACTCACATGATTTTTGTTTCAAATTCTTGTGTAAGAATAAATGTTAGGTATGGTGATGCTCCATACATATTGTATCAGAAAATAAAACTTCGGATTCAAAGTATAAATTATTCTTGGTTAGTATTTTGGACTTTGTTTTCATTGTTACAGAAAGGAACTCTTGCAGAGTCATTTTTTGAAGAAAAAAAATTAGTTGTCAAGAATGGGATTCGAACCCATGCCCTTTCGGACCAGTACCTGAAACTGGCGCCTTAGACCAACTCGGCCATCTTGACGCTTGTCATTTACTTTTCAATTTAATAAATAATAATAACATAATGTATAAGTAAAGAAAGATAAAGTATGTTTGTTAAGAATGTAATCCCAAACCATTCCTTTCGGAACTAGTATCTAAAATTAATTTTTTATTGAATGTTAATTATTAATATATTAATTGTTATTAGTGAAAACTTTAAATTCATATATAATATATCTCACCCTTCCCATCTACTTTTACCATCAACTCAACTTAATATCTCAGTACTTAATTATTATTAGTTTTTTTTTAATTTTGATCACATATACATAGAAATCCTTATTTTCCTTGAACTAAAAGTTCAATCCAAAAATATATTGGACCTATCCACATTTTAGAAGAGGCACATGCTAGATAGTGTTCTACATGTTAGTACTCCAGCAGATTCTTTAGATTTTTTTGAAGTCAATAGATTTTGAATCTAGAAATTCATGTACCAAACATGCATTTTCTAAATGGCATACATTTTGCTTAAACAGGGAAGGTTCAGAATGTATCAATCTAAAGGAATGTGAACAAAGAGAAAAAGATACACTTTGAGGTTGAGATCAAAGTTTATATTCAAAAACCATTGCTGAACTTCTCTGCTTACAGTGGTAAGAAGTAAACTAGTTAGCACTTAGCATACTAATAATCATAGGCCTTAGCAACAAGCTGCACTGTGAAAATATAAGAAACTAACACTACAATAGCCTCTAAAATTCCAGTTCGACTTGAACTGTGTGTTATATCCCTCTTCCAGATTTATGCATGAAGTTGATAGTAGAAAGCAAGATCTCTAGGCACCACATCCAGCACCACATTCTGCACCACATGCTGCTCCATAAGGCTCTTGATCTGTTGTAGAACTTTTCTCTTTGGACACACCATCTGCACAAGAAAAGATGATGGCTGGAATAATGCAAAAGGCAACCAAAACCACCAACAAGATTGCATAGGCATTACCATAGAAACCAATATTTGCATACACAATTTTCACTTCTCTCAATCCTCTCACCATCTGTCCCTCTCCCACTTTGCTTATTGGTGTGCACCTGAGGACAGGCCTTGTTATATATGTATATGCTAGTTATATAAGCTATATATATATACAGTGAAGCCAATGTGCTAAATAAAAAATAAAAATATCTTTTTATGCTGTTGAAGACGTTTTCAATTTTTCTTTACCCTTGAAAAGTATAAGTTATTTCTCCTTTAGACTGTGGTGGACCACTCAGTTCTTGTCATGAAATTTAGTTGTGGGAGCTAACATGACCTTTAGTTTGTTCATTTTTGGTGACAATCGTATCTCAGATTCCTTTAGACAAATCCTGAGATCGATTCCAGTGATCACTTTCAACTATTAAATTGGCATTCATGTTTCAATTGCAAAATCCAATGTTTTTAAAATCAGAAATGATTGAGGTATTCATTCCAGATTTAATAGTTGAACAGTTATGTAACTAGTTGAGTACTAAGCATCTGTGAAAAATATACAATTATTTTGGTCAGTGGCTGCTTCTATAGTACCAGCCCCTTTTAGACTAGAAATTATATGAAAGAACATTATTAGAGGCTCCACTTATTGTTCAGTGGAGGAGGAAGACCAATAATGGCATGGTTGTTGATTCTTTAGGAAATTGCAAAATGCAAACTTTTCAAAGCAGATAAATTTATCCTAGAATTCTACGGCAGTACGGCACATTAATGTGTTGGTTTGCAGTTGCTTAATTAATATATGCTCCATGTGTTATGTTTCCAATTCTTCATCAGCAAGCACCATTCTAAGATCATTTGTTCAATTATAATTGGGGCTGGTGCCCCCACTACTAGATTAGAGGGGTAAAAAGCCATTATTCTTGGCCCTTTCTGATTGGAAATCCATCCATTATCTGTTCTTGGCTATATCTATCACTAGTCATTTTTTGTTATTTTCTTATACGGATATTTTTCAAATCACTGTATCAGAAATTAACAATACTACAATTACTGCTACAAAGATATAGATTTGATACCTGCACTTTTTCCCTAGTTAAAATAAACTATAGTCGGACACATTTTACTTTGTTAGCCTTAATTTTACAAAACAGCATTACTTTAATTCATTTTAATGAAAACTACAACAAATAAAGTGAAAAAGGATTGAAATGAATGAAGTTTTACAAATTTCTCGAGGACTAATGCATTGAGGATTTTTAAAGTCTTAGTATTAACTGGGCAACTAATATACATTCTTAAAAACTGATTCAGAGAGGTTTACTCTCTCTAATGCAAAAAACAAAAAACGACTAAAAATCTAGCCACTGGCATTACTCTAGTTGGATAAATCTAAACAAGAGGCAAATTCAGGTTTTGAACTAACAAATCCAAAAGCAGAAACTTCAAGTCTGTGGAACTCTTGCCTCTGAGATTACTCTTATTGTATAAATAGAAATAAGAAGACTAAGTTTTGAAGCTTTTGGAACGTGGTCAATTTTTATTGGAGGCACTGTAGGTAGTCATAATGTTAGTGGAATTCTTGTAATCTAGGAGCTATCTGTTTGCCACATTATAAGTGGATCATAGACTACTGCACCACCACATCAGACGCATTATGCTTCATGTGACAAGCACAATTTTATTGTCACATAGTTGTATTTTATGGAAGTCAACCTACCTGGTGGGAAACTCATCTTAGATTATTCTTTGTACCTCTATTTAATTACCATGGAAAAGCCTGATTTGAAACAATTAATATTCTCATAAGCAGCACCCATTAGTTGGAACTTGGAATCCTATTATATTTTCCGATTAAAAAAAGTTAATAAAAATTTGAGACCGTTATATTTTTTTTGAATAAATTTCAAATCTCTAAACTCTTACTGAGTTTTGTTTTAAGTACTTAATATAATAATAAGATAGAAATAGAAAAAGAAAAAGAGAAAAGGTAATAATAGGGAAAGCGATGGATATCTAACAACTGACTACATATATATAGAAAGAAAGAAAAAGTTGACTAGAATGGTATAGAAGAAAAACTGAGAAGATGGTTATAATTTTTCTACGATACAAAGACAACATGTGAGTTTCTGATATGATTATACGTTTTGGCTAAGAGTTGATAAAGATTTCCAAGCCAAAATGGAGTAGATTGAAATTAAAAGAACAGAGTTACAAGAAAAAAAAAACAAGAAAAGAAAAGATAGACGAAAAACAAAGTGACAGATGTGATCATTGATGAAAAAAGGAGACAGAAAAGCAAATTGAATAGAAATGAGATGAAAGAAAAAGTAGAAGTGTTTATTATATTTTTACTTTCACTAAAAAGAGTGGTCAGACAAAGTGTTCTGGAGTCTGACCTCAGCTTCTCTTTAAATCCGAATGCTAACATAAGTGAACTTTGAGGAACCTAAAAGGTGGAGAGTATTGAAAGAAAACGTTTTTCACATACTCCACACCACACGCACGATATATTGTTTAGTGAAGAAAACTAACAATTGGATTTTATTGAAAAGTATATAGATAAACCACTCCTCACACACAAATCCATGTAAACACCATTGAATAACACAATTGGACATGTATGAAAAATAAAACTATTACATTGTACATGGCATTTTTTTTCTTGGAATAAACTTAAACCATCATCTTATGTATGTTTTTCTGGTGATGAACTTGTATCTGTCATAGCAACTACACATTTTGAAGTTTGGATGAGTATAATAGTTTATTGGGTTTTCTTTGCCTTCACTGGTCCTCTGGGAATTTTGTTGAGGTAGTTCTTGTTAAAACTCCTGTAGTTTTTCCTGAGAACTATTATCATATCGCTGACCCAATTGTTGATTTCTTCCTCATAACGTTCATACACAATTGGCAGCGTGTGCACGCAGAGAAAACCTTGTCATGAATGAACCATCAACAACAAACTAGACATCTTAGTACAAACTTCAGTATATATAAAATCACATTTCAATATAAGGTTAAATTACTCACATATGTTCCATATATTATTTGACATTTTTTAAGATGGTTAAACTGTTCTTTTAATTCTTTAATCATGTAAGTATATTTTAATTGTTAGAGTATTCTTTATTACTTGCTACTGACAGCATAAAATTGCTAAAAAACAATATAATTTGCGACAGTCGATTGAGTAATTTAACCTAAAAAAAGAAAAAAGATGAAGAAATGCTTACCAATATATAGCAGATTGACAGAGCTGAAGTAGCTTCCAATCACTGACAGAATATAGAGGGACACAATGTTCTGAAAATGTTTGGAGAAGTGAGATGCAGGTTTACTTTTGTTAATTAAGAAATTCACTTTAGTTTAGTTAAAGAAAATGAATATTGTTTATAAATATACCAGAAGAAAGATTGGTAGGTCTATTCCACATGAAATATGGAGGAGCATTGGTAATAACTGGTTAAATCTTCTGTGGAGAATGGAAGCAAGATCATGGAAGAAAGATTCTTGTAAAATAATCTCTGGAATCTGAGGAGGTTTCCTGAAGATATGTTTCAAAGGAAATGTCATAGAAGAACATACATAGACCTAAGTATACGTTATTTGGTTTCTAAGTACAAAGAATAGAAGGATACAAACTGCTGATATAATACTTGGAAAATCACTCCACACGGATTTACCTTATAATAGCTAATATTCTGAATTTCATTGAATCTTTTAATCAGAATCATGCATGACAATTTTTAGTGGATTGATCAGCCACTTATTAGATTCAATACCAACCAAAGAGGATATGAATATATCTTGATTAGGTGTAACAGCTAACATGTGGTATTAAAAATTGAGAGGAAAATATCATCTTATATATCCATATTCATAGGCACAATTACGTTTTAGGTACCATTTTAATATATCTGCAGCCGTGGACCATATGAATAGCACAAGCATGGTGGTGATGGAAATGTGACAAAGGAGAGTCACGAAATTGTACTCAACAATCTCAAATAGAAACCATATCACTGTCATCCCTCCCAAAAGTGCAGCTGATAAATTCCTGTCCCTCCATAATAACATATCTGCCACTGCAAGTTCCCGTATTTTCAGAATCAATTCATGGATTATCATATGTCAAAACTTCATTAAAGTCACATCACTATACCCAGTGCAGATATAGCCAATGAATTTACTGTGAAATATATCTCAAACATGGAGTTTATTCTTTATTCGTACTCCCATTTTTTTTATCAAAAGCAAAGTAGCATAGCACCTTATCAGATTGATGTTTTAGAGCAAAGTGGCACCTTAAATCTCAAATCCATGTCTATGTTAAAAATCGAATTTCAATGCACACTTATCCTAACTGTGATTATTGTTTTATAAACCTGTTTTATAGTTTGCAAAGCTGCTGCAGTCCAAACATATAAAAAAAACTATGAAGTTCAATTTAATGTGGTACCTTTTCCTCCTCCAAGAAGTTGATGTATTGGTTTTTCATGTCGGAAGAGCTTTACTCGTGCTCCGATAATTTCATTATCAGAATCAGATGATGTATCGTTAGCCATAGTTCCTTCTTCACTGATATTGTGTTATAACTCTGCCATTTATATTCAACATTCTACCATGTTTATTAAGTTATTTATTTTCATGCACAAGGAGAGAAGATTCCATACTCATCACTAAAGTAAGGAATGACTTGGGGTCAAGTTGAGCATATTTGCATTCCTGCTAACACTCTAAAGTATCTATGCTTCGAATCTAGATGAGTCTTCTTTCAGCAACAAACTGTGGATTTTTCTGCAACAACCTCATTACAAAAATGGAAAAGTTATTTTAGAAGTGATTTTATATGATTGTAAAGCTATATATTAATGTTTGAATTTTTTTTATAGACATTTCTAATTTGTGTTTGGCACTGTTAAAGTGTTAAAAGTATTGCCCTTTGTGTTATTCAACAAAAAAGTGGGCATTCAATTATGGTTAGAGTGTGAAAAGATTGTAAAAAAGTTGTTCCTTATTAAAAATAAGTTTTGTAAAAATAAGAAAAATTAAATATAAATATAAAATTGTCTAAAAGCTAAAAGTAAATTTAATGAAATATGGAGAAAAAAAATTTACACATGACTCACATGTTAGACTATTTTATATATATATATATATTTTGATTCACAATAGTAACATCTAAGAATAAAGATCTAAAATAGTAATAGAAAAAAATATGATAAAAATTTACTAAGAAGTAAATGTTAAATGTTAAAATTTAGTTTAAATATTTTATAATAATAGTTAACATTTTTTATCTTTCATTTTCAATATTAATATTCCTTAAGACTATATTATCAATAATACTGATGACTTGTTAAAAAGATTGATAATGACAGAAAGAATTCTTATTATCTTATTATAAACTTGAAGTGTAAAAAATGACAAATAGCGAAAGATAAACTTGAAGTTAAAAGTCCTTCTCAACGATTATTTTTATTCCAATAGCTTCACAATGCATTTTTTTCTTTCTTCTTCCAAAAGTTTCTACAACTCGTCAAGCTTTTTCCTTTTAATTTACATCCAAAACTTAGAATCTCACTAAGCAAGCATATATTTGTTTTCTAAGCAAGTGACAATGTTGAACTAAGTGAAAAGTTTGTTATCTCACTTAGTGAATCATCTAGCAAATTCAAAGTCCTTCTTGTTGGACAAAACTACTAGTTGTTAAAGTCTTTGGACGAAAAACTCTAGAGTTGATTCTCATTTTCCATGACTTCAAACTTCCATTTTCTACACAAAATTTCTAAGAAGTAAGTAGTAATTTATTTCTATAGCAAAAAATTAACAATGATTTTAACAAAAAAAAAAGTAGCATAAATGCAAAATAATAAGTCCAATACATATGATAAAACAAGTTATTATCACACTTATCAAGAACTCAACTAATGGAAATATATTCACTCTTTCGTCCTCACAAATACATATTGGTGTAATATTGTTTTGTCATTGTTTTTACATTCTCAATATCTTCTACAATAATAATGTGTTTGGATATAAATATTTAAGAGAATAATTAATCTATATAAAGAATTTAAAATATTCTTCTACAAAATATGTTGTTTAAGTATTTAAATAGAAATTAAAATTATAAAATTCTATGAGAGTATATGTCATCTTTTCATATTCTTTACTTAGTTTAATTTTGGTTGAGGATTGTCGACTTGACTAAATTCATATATTATTGGAATGATTACGTTTTAAATTATTATGATTAGATTTATTTTATTGATGTTGACAAAAGTTATTCTCTTATTTAAATTTTTAAAATTATTTTTGTTATTATTGTATATCACTATTATTTCTCACTTGATATTAATTAGGATTTTTTTAATCAATATTAAGGACACTACTTTATATAAATGCAAATTTTTATATTTATTATTTATCAATAGTTTGTTAAGATTATTTTTGAAGTGTTGATTTTCAATAAACATTAACTAGGATAATTTTTTTTAATGTCAACTAGAAAACTTTTCAAGACAATTATTGAAAAGTAAAAAAAAATATCCAACTTAGTGAAATTAACTTTGATTGACCTAACTAATGATGATTGATACCGTCCCTTAGAGTGTCTTTTACTTACAGAGAATACATATACTAAATTTTTCAAAAGGTCACTGTTGGTACATGCACATGATTTTTTAATTTTTGCACTTTGATCCTTCTATCTTCTTCTTCTTCTCACTGGTAAAAGACATAAACATGAATTTATTTTAACATCGATTTAAAAAAACTAATTTAAAAATATATATGGTAACAATCTTATAAATATTAAATCTATTTTCTATTTTGATTATTTTTGCAATTGATCTGAAAAGTAGATAATATATATGAATTCTTTGTATAATCGATTTAGTATTTAGGTCGTTATTGTTAATAGAAATTTAATAAAAAATTACTTTTAATTAAAACATTACGAGTAAGATACTTTGAAATAGTGACTCCAATGATTTATTTATAGGAGGGACCGTCACCAACACCTACTTTTTCTTTCACAAAAATTCAATTAAAATATTTTTAAAAAATAAAAAATCAAGCCAATGTATTTATTAGAGTCACTCAACTGTCCATACAAAAAATTTCTTATTTATATATTCTACTATGTTCGATTTTTTTAAGAACAATGGACCTTGCAAGAAAAGATACGTGATACAAGTTTATATCAGTGTAATTTATATTAGTGTGGCTTTTTTTAAGTACAATGGACCAACCTGAAAAGTTTATATTAGTATAATTTATTTTTTTAATCTCTTCTTTCCTTTTTCTAAATATTGATACAACCAGCTTTACTAAGAGAATTTATTGATTTACTATCCACCAAATGCTGACACTAACAAATAAAATCTCACTTTAAGTAGTTAATAATATGGATTAGGATTGTATTTATAATGAATTCTAAAATTATGAATTTTAATAATATTGGTTGAAGGTCGACTTTAAGACTTCTTCATTTTAAAATTTATTTAATAATGTCTGTTTTGCCAGTGTTATTGAATAAATTTTAAAAAATTATACAATACCTTTACTCTTATATTAAAAGAAATAAAATTTAAATTAAAAAAGTAAATGAATAAAAAAAAGAATAAATATTAAAAAATTTAAATTTAAATAAAAAATAAACATTAAAAAATTAAATCTAAAAAATAAATATATGAATTTAATTAAATGAAGTACATAAATATAATGAAAGAAGGAGATAATTATGGATGGAGGAGGTCAATGTGAATAAAAAAGATAAAGATAAAGAGATAACTAAGGGTGATGAAGATGAATTGAAGAAATGAGTGTGGATAAATGAGACAAGTAAGAAGATTTATATAGAAAAGTTAGAGAGAAAATTTTTGTAATTTTTTTGGTTAAATTTGAATTTTTGAATTAAAAATAATCTACGGTTCATATTTTATTTTACGGAGATACACATATTCATATAAATAATAGCATTAACTAAACTAATACTAACTTATATAATATTGATCGGTAAAATTTGGACCTTTAAATTAAAAATAATTAACAATTAATATCGAATTTCACAAAAACACACCATAAATATAGATAATATTTACTTATTTAACACTAATTTAAATAAATATTAAAAATATATTATGTTAGCGTGAACTTAATTGACATTAATTTAAAAAATATAAATATTAAAATAAATAAAATTAATATTCATTTTATTTATTTTTTTAATATTTATTTTAGTTAACATTAAATATTAAAAATATATTATATTAATATCAATTTAACATACACTAATTTAAATAAATAAATATTAAAAATAAATAAAATTAATATTAAATAAATTGACATAAATTTTATTTATTTTTAATTAATGTCAACTTTACACTAATTTAAAACTAACATAAATATTTATTTATAAAAAATATTAACTTCAATTTAAAGTTGATTAACCTAATTTTAAATTATTTAAAAATAATTTATGTTTTTTAATTTATTTTTTTAAAAGAGTTAACTTTTTATCCTATTAAAATCTATTCAGATAAGTCTAATAATATTATAATGTAGCCGACGATAATATTTAAAAGCTAGTGAGATGATTTTAGATGATTTCTTATAGCACTTTAAAACAAACTTGTGAATGCGGAAGTATTGGAGTGGTCCCAACAAACTTTTGTAGGGTGTCACCCTTGTCCTGTTCTCAAAACAGACATGAACTACATGTGACAATTGCATGCTTTCCAATTCTTGTTTTTCATTTTTATTTGAGTGTTGTATATACACAAAACGTTTATTTTGAAGCCACCGTGTTCCCTTGTCAATACCTGTATACCAATGAAGTTTTGTAGATTATTTATTTAATATAAATAGGAAAGTTCATACGATATACCTAAATCAATTGTTTCACCTTCACTAAAACATACATTTTAAAAATTAAAATTAAATATATTTTTAATATTTAAATTATATATTAAAATTATGTTTAGTTCTTAAAATAAATTTTAGATATATTTTATTTTTATAATTTATAAACAATAATAAATGATCTTCATTCTTAAAATAAATTTTAGACATATTTTATTATTATAGTTTATAAACAAAAATAAATTATCTTTCATAAAAAAATATAAACATTTTTACACAAAAAAATAATAAAAAAAATTTAAATAACAGATAATAATAAAATAAAAAATTATGAAAAAAAAAATAACACATTATTTAAAATTGTTTACAAAAATTTATAAAATATAAAAATAAAATAAATTTAAAATTTATTTTAAAGACGATATATAAATTAAGAAAAAAATTAAAAGTATATTTAATTCTAAAAGTTATTATTAATAGTAGAAGCAAAATGATTGTTTAAAGTGGGGTAGGTTGTAGTTGTCTTTGATGGATGGCACTTCAATTATTTATGATAACGCCAATAAGAGCATGCTCCACTTGGGAATTTGAATTGTCATCGTGTACAAAGGGCCATGGTCCCCTTACATAAATTCTATACACAATGTAAAATCGATTGTGAATAAGAAAGTGACCTCAATACAAGACTAGGTGACTAGTGCAATTTACATTTTTGTGAAGAACATAACACATTTAATTCAATTAATTCATATCAGATATTAAGAAATTTTTTTTAATATAAAATTTTAAAATAATAATTTTGTGAGTTTTTTTTATATGTTATGCAGTAAGTATATTAAGGTTATACACTAAGACATCTCCAAATAGGGGAAATATTCACCTATACTGCAATTTTTAAATCATTCTTCTAACACCTATACGTCTAGTCCTGCTGAAATGATATCTGATATTTATTTTTTAAAATCAAAATTTTATTAAATTTGGGTGGTCTGTTAATCATCTCTCAAAATTTTAAGATATTGAAAAATATAAAATAAGAACATTTTAATGTCACATCATCATTAAGGAAGTCATATTCAATTTTATTCCATGGACAAAATCTTAAATAATTTTAAATAATTTATTATTTTATATTTATATAATAATATTTTTTAAGATAAATTAATTAATTATAATTTTATTATTAATATTTTAAAACCTCTTTTGTAAAAATTAAATTTTTTTATTAAATAATTATTATTTATAAATTAACTGTTTTAATTCACAACACAATATAATAAATTTTTTTGTAGAAAATGTGATTTTAATTAAAAATAATAAAATTTTAGTTATAACAATTGTTGTTTGATGAAGCAATTCAATTTTTTTTCAATAACTTTGAGTGTCATATCTTCTTCTTCAATGAAATAGTTGTTTGGAGATACTTTTAAGTATATAAAAAATATAACCACGTGCATTATCATGGTTGATTATCCAAAGTTCTAAAGTTTCCATATAGGTCCATATAAATAAAATTCAGCAGAATAAGATATAAATAGGAGAAAATTCCAAAGTAATGTGTGAATTAATTACATATTTATCGTATCATATATTCATACCTTAAATGGATCGTTATAGTATTTTGACTGGTACATTTAACTAACGACAAGATTA
The DNA here is from genome assembly GCA_030347555.1 of Lablab purpureus. Taxonomy (NCBI): domain Eukaryota; kingdom Viridiplantae; phylum Streptophyta; class Magnoliopsida; order Fabales; family Fabaceae; genus Lablab; species Lablab purpureus. The sequence goes on along the minus strand of CM059257.1, from coordinate 2,160,324 downwards.
AATTTAAAACTATCGAAAAAAAAAACTGAAAGAGATTTATAGAGTAAAAAGTTTTATGAATGTCATCTGGAGCTTATGAAATCATATGTTGTTCAACTTCTTAATTTTTAATGAATATATGATTAAAAGTCACAATTTTAGATTCCTAACATTATTTCTTAAGTATATGGTTATGTTATTAGTATATTTGAAAAACTACATAATTCTCATGAAATGCACATGTTTTACATATTTGAAGGTTTTGATAACAATCAAATCATAATGTCTCCATTGCATTGTGGTCCCTTAAGATACCTCTACCGAGGTCCTCACACCTCTTTTACAATATTATCCGCGTTGCACTCACTTCATTCACATACAATACGCAGGTTTCCAACTTACTTGTAAAATGTATCATAAATCAAGTTAGTTTTAAAAAAGAAAATGAGGACGAGGCTATTCTTGAGTGTATAAACCCAATAAAAAAAATACTAAATTAGTTTTCAAAAAATAACCTCCAACATGTTTATAATAGGCATGACCAATTCTAATAAGACAAAAAAAATAATTATTTTAAAAAAAAAATTAAAACTTAAAACAATTTTTAAAATTTTTAAAGTTGGTTTTGGATTGATGCCAACTACTTTTTTTTTTTATAAATAAATACTAGAGTCAGTGTTGTAGTAATATCGGTTAAGTTAATACTAATCAAAATAAATAAAAATAGTATCGATATAGTTGATGTTTTTTAATATTTATATTTATTTAAGATGTTAATATAACATATTTTTAATATTTATTTAAATAAGTGTCTATTAAATTAATGCTAACTAAAATAAATATTTAAAAATAAATAAAGTTAATGTTCGTTAAGTAGACACCAACTTTATTTATATGTTATGAATATATAAGTTTTCGTGAAATAAAACATAAGTTATATTTTATTTTTAAGCTAAATATCTAGATTTTATTAATTAAAACATAAAATTATTATATAAGTTTGAGTCGACTAAATCGATGCTAATTTATTTATATGAACTTGTGTATTTGTGAATTACAATATGAATTATAAATTACTTTTAATCTAAAGGTCAATATTTGATTATTAAATTACATAATTTTTCTCTCATATTTTTTTATGTAAATTTTCTCACACTCATTTCATCCATGCTTAGATTCATCTTCTTTGATACAAATCTCTTTTATCTACACTTATCTTCTTTATCTACACTTATTTCTTTCATTTACATTTCACACATATTTTTTTATACTTATCTCGTTCATTTAATTAAATTCATAATTTTTTCATTTATATTTTGTTTAAATTTTATTTTTTATTATTTATTTCTTTTGTTGCAATTTAATTTTTTTAATGTTTTTGTTTATATTTTAGGTTAAAAGTTTATTTCTTTTAATATGAGAATAAAACACTGAATATTTTTAAAATTAGTAGCGTGAACTAAATCCACATTAAATTAAGTAAATTTTAAAATAAATAAAAGCGTTGAGTTGGCTTGGCTGACGTATTAAGATCCACTAAGCTGACGTTATCACTATCCTTTAAGATTTTTTGTAGTGGGACTTCATGGATGCAGCACCAACAAAAACATTTATTAGATTCAATTTAAGTTATTAATTTTCATACACGACTATTTCATCTCAATCATTTATAATTTTACAACTATTTTATTTGTCCACCATATTAATTTTTCATATTACATCTTTTTTTATTTTCAGACTTGCAGAAACTAAGAAAAAAATTAGATATTGAAACTGAAAGACCAGTGTTTGTCATGAAAATGGTGTCTATATAAGGTACATGCAGAGAACTAAATTTTCAAGTATTCTCAGAAGGAGAAAAGAAGTGTTTGGTGAGAGAAGAGTGATGATGGCGCAGATAGGTGAAGCAGTAGTGGCCACCACCGCAAATGTTTTCGAAATGGGAGGTATCGAATGGATGAAATTCAGCCCTAAGAGAGCTACTCCTTCACCTCCAAAACCATTGCTGATATTTACACCAATTGTGCGTGGTGCCTACCATGTAATGCTTTTCTGCCATGGCTTTCTCCTTCACAATACCTTCTACAATGACCTCCTAGCCCACATAGTTTCACATGGATTCATAGTTGTTGCTCCTCAGCTGGTATATATACACTTTCTAATCTTTCTATTTCTTTATTTATCATTACAATTTTACATGTTTTACCACCTTTATTTTCGAAAATACTTTATCAAACTTTACAAGATTCATATAGAAAAAAAATGGTTTTCTTATAAGTTTCTATGAAAAATTTACAAGAAAAAATCTCATTAAATATGAAAATTTTTAGTATGTAGTTATACATGTTAAGTACCTTATAGTTTTATACAACTTATTTTATTAAATAAAACCAAAACATTACAATATTGCACTATTTATTAGTAAGTGAATTTTAAAAATTACTCAACTTCAACAAATAAAAAATATAGTACTAAAAATTTGTAAGTAATTTAATAACGGTTCAATAATATTATATTAAAATTAAACTTTAAGTTAATCAATTTTATAAAATTGATTTATAAAATAACATTTATATTTACTTATATATTATATATAATAATTTTTCAACCTCAATAAAGATAACATTCCAAATTATAATGGATATTAAATAGATATTTTTAATTGATATCTTTTAATAATATATATAAATATTTTAATTACCTGTTTATCATGGTAATTATAGATATTATAATATTTGTTAATTATTATTAATAAATTTTATTTAAATATTTTTTAAGAGATTAATAATCAAAATAAAATTATCAATAAAAAAAAATAATAATTTAAAAATTATTTGGAGTTTAATTTTGTCTATTTTTTAAAAAATTTAACTTTATAATTCAATTTATTTAAATGTATTTATCAGATAAAAATGAATGAAAAGGTTTAGAAAGTTGTTTTATTGCTTTTTGGAGTTTGGATTCTCTAACACAGCTTTTTCCCTGTCCCATGCTAGTCTACCAATTGGTTGCCCTTCATCCCTGGATTCGATGATGAAATAAAGTCTGCAGGAAAAGTTGTGGATTGGCTGGAGGAGGGGCTTCAACCTTTGCTTCCTGAGAACGTTAAAGCGAAGTTGGAGAAAGTGGTTCTAGCTGGTCACAGTAAGGGTGGAAAAACTGCATTTGCTGTGGCACTAGGTTATGCTAAAACCAATGTAAAGTTTTCTGCAGTTGTAGGCATAGACCCTGTGGGAACAACATCTCAGTGTAAGGTTAGCAAAACATATCCTCAAATTCTTACAGGGGTGCCACGTTCACTAAATCTGAACATTCCGGCGGCTGTTATAGGCACTGGACTAGGACCAGAAAAGGCTAATATTTTCTTTCCACCATGTGCTCCTAATGGGGAGAACCACAAGGATTTTTTCAGCGAGTGCAGGCCCCCTTGTGCACATTTTGTTACTACAGACTACGGTCACCTGGACATGTTGGACGATAACACACATGACATAATAGGGGACGTGATATCAAACTGTGCCTGTAAGAAAGGGACGGGTCCTAGAGACTTGATGAGAAAGACTTTGGGAGGGTTGGTTGTGGCCTTCTTAAGGGCACACTTGGATGCACAACCCAAGGATTTTGCAGCTATTTTAAAGGATCCTGATCTTGCTCCTGCTAGACTCGAAGACGTGGACTACATACCAGCATGAAAACAACACTTCTTTTCGTTGTTTCTGCTTTTTTATGCCTGGTTATGTGAAAGGTGTCCACAGGGTCTTTCGATGATTCCTTTTATTGTTTTCTACATGGGTCAATGTGTTTTCTCCTAGGTTGCACAAAGGACCGTGTTAAAGTTGCAGGGAAGGTTGAATAAATGCGATCAATTAACGACATAATTATACCTAATTATGGAGTTAAATATTGATCCAAAAATAAGGATATGTTTGGATAGGTGTTTCTACATGTCTACTAGCTAAGAAATATGTACTATTATGTTTATTTGGCTGTTTATTTCTTATTGTACTGAATGGATGTTTTTCTAAACCTCAGTCTCACATGTTGCTTTTAAATTAATTTAAGTTAATGTTAATGTGCTTTTTTTTATAATTTTTAGGTTAAAATTATTAATTATATCCTTTTATCTATTATTATTTAAGATTTATAAATTTAAATATGTAATAATAGTTTGAAAATTTATTATTTTTAATTAACATTATTATTTGACATATTTACAATTTTTTTATTAATAATAATATATTAATAATTTAAATATATTTTAAAAATAATTAAATAAATAATATTTATATTATATTATAAAATTTTATCTTAGTAATTACATATTTAAAATTATTTTCCATCATTATTATTTAAACAAATTTTCTTTCGACAAAACATAAACATAAACATAATTTTTAAATTTTTGAAGAATTATCCTTTCATCTTCTTCTCACCAGTAAAAAAGCATAAACTTAAATTTATTTTAACATCGATTAAAAAAACAAATTTTAAAATATATATTTATAAATATTAAATATATTTTCTATTTTGATTATTTTTACAATTAATCTAAAAAGTATATAGATTATAATAGATTTAGTATTTAGGTCCTATATAATGATTGTTGTTCTACCCAATAAAACTTTAATAAAAAAAGTTACTTTTAATTAAAGCATTCTAAGTTAAATACTTTGAAATAGTGCTCCAATTATTTATTTATAAACTTTAAAATAATTATATTACATGTTCTAAGCATTATTTCAATTTTAATAAAGAATCTCTATATACTAATATAAATAATATTTAATTTTTTAAATTATATAATATGTAAAAAAAAAAACCTTTCATCATACGTGTGAAGAAGAAAAATTTGTATACACTGTTATAAAAAGTTTTACATTAGACTCTTTTAAAACATATATAAAATTTAAAATATATATAACGATAAAAATTAGCTTTTACGTTTGACATAAAAAGTTGAAAATATTTGTAAAAGTATCACCATATTTTTTTTATTTTGTGTTTTTATCTCCGACTATAAAAAGTTGACGAAAGAAGGCTATTATTTTTATTATTGATATTGATTGTAATTATAAGAATATTTTTTTATATTATTGTTATTAATTTTATATTAAAAAATAGATTTTAAATTTAATTTAATTTTATAAAATTAATTTGTAAGATAAGATTTACATTTATTTATATATTAAATTGATTTATTTTTAGTTGATATAAAAGGTGGATTTATAAGGGAAAAAGTATAGATGAGTGTAACGTTTTTCTTGGAATGCCTTCTTTCCTTTTTCTGACTATTGATATAACCCTCTTAGCTTTCAAACAAACTTTAAATGCAGAAGAAAGAAGTATTGGAGTGGTCCCAACCCTTGTTCTGTTCACAAAACATGAACTACATGTGACAATTGCATGTTTTTTCATTTTTATTTGAGTGTTCAATATAGACAAAACGTTTATTTCAAGCCAACATTTTCCATTATAATATTTGTATACAATGAACTTTCAGTGCAGTTTTCTAGATTATTTGTTTAATACTATGATATACCTAAATCAATTGTTTCACCCTAACTAAAGCTTTAAAACTCAAGTCCTTAATATATAATTCAATTATACATTTTAAAAATTATTATTATTAGTCATAATAGGAGCAAAATGATTGTTTAAAATGGGGTAGGTTGCACTTGTCCTTGTTAGATGCCCTTTCAATTATTTTCTTAACCCCAATAAAAGCATCACCCACTTATGAATTTTAATTACAAAAATTATGGATGAACCCTGATAGCCCCTCATCTCACATCTTATCTTTTATTTTTTTTTGTTTTCTTTTAAAATCTATCCAAAGATTTATATAACATCTCGAATCGACCAGCTATTCGTGTATCATCACAACACCAAAGGAGTAATGCAATTTATACAGCATTGATTTGCTTTCTTATGCTCTTGTTATCTAATACAATAAATATATGATTTTTTATCCATAATTTAACTTTTTTATTTTTATTTAATATACCACTCAAATTTATATTTAGATTTAATAAATATTTTTATCTTAATATTATGTAAGAATTTATAATATTTTTTTAAAATTTTTTTAATTAATTTATCAATGTAATTTCTTATGATACATTGTTAATTATATAAGACGTGACATATCTAAATTAACTCGTGACACGTGAATAATAATAAAAGAATATAAATACAAACACGAATACTAATACTACAATTAATAAATTTTTTTAAAAAACATCACATTAACATATTTTAATAAAATATAATACTCAATTGAAATAAATAAATAAATATATCTTATAAAATATTACATCAAAATATCTATTAAATTTTCGTATTTATATTTTTAATTTTATTTTGTTTATGTAAAATATAAAAAAATTGATATTATTATAAAAAGAAATTACATTAAAAATATAACTTAATTGATTTCAAATTAAAATTTAGCATCATATCATAATTACTTACCTACATAATTTTTTCTGATGTATTATGAGAATCTAGATACTGGATTCATAGGTGAATGAATTGACCTTTTCGAAATAAATGTTTGCCCACATAAATAAATTAATATAAATTTATTAAAAAATAAATTTAATTATAAAATATGATTTTACTGAAAGAAAGATTTTAAAGGAGAGTATATGAGTATTAGGATGTACATCTATCAGTAGTATAGTTTAAGAAGCAGATATTTGTGATTTCCAATGCACATGTTGTAGCAGATTGGAAGATTTTTGAAAACATCATATTCTAACCATAGCTGTCTCCGTCCTTTTTTTTCTGTCAGCAGCCTTCATGATATCATATTTGAACCACAGAATTGCATTGTGGCCCTCACACCTCTTTTACTTTTTTGTCAGCAAAAAATAATGATGTATATAACTGTACATAGGACATGCCTCTTGCTACTGCACCAGAAACATGGAAAACAACATTTCTTAACCCTATACTTGCTCAACCACATCTTTTTATCACAAATTAAATGTAACAACTGCATTTTTAAATTTAACTTGTAAAATGAGATTGGTATTTACTTATATACAAAATTTTAATTTTAATTTTAATTAATCTCAGATTTTAAATATTAATAATATATACACTTTTATTATATATTTATTTACTTTTACTCTTTTTTATCTTTTTTGGATATACATCAATTATTTTTATTCATATTATTATCTGTATTATCCACATTAAATGTGGAGGTTTCCAATTGAGTGTAAAATGTACAATTCAAAATCAAATTAAATTTAGAAGAAAAAAAATGGGAGAGGAAGCTATTCTTGAGAGTGTTCACTTTGGACTTCATGGACGCAGAACAAAAACATTTATTAGATTAGATTATTTTTCATTTTAATTATACTCTCACCTTGAGAACAGTTATTATTATTTTTTATTCAATTATTAAATTTATATTTTAATAAATTACATAATTCAATATTATATTATTTTGTAGGTTGTACGTGAATGTAAGAAAAAGGGTGATGGTTGTAAAAGTAATTTTTTTTATAATTCTAAAAATACTTTGTTTTTTCATTATGTTAATCTTTCACATATTACATTGTTTTTTCATTTTAAAAACTCGCAAAAATTAAGAAAAAATTAGATATTGAAACCTGACAAGACCATTATTGTTTCCCATGAATAATGATGTCTATATAAGAAGGTACATGCAGAGAACTAAACTTACACGTATTCTTAGAAGGAAAAAAGAAGTGTTTGGTGGGAGAAGAGTGATGATGGCGCAGATAGGTGTAGCAGAAGTGGCCACCACCGCAGATGTTTTCGAAATGGGAAGTATCCAATGGATGAAATTCAACCTTGACACAAATGCTTCCTCTTCACCTCCAAAACCATTGCTAATATTTACACCAATTGTGCCTGGTGCCTACCATGTAATGCTTTTCTGCCATGGCTTTTTCCTTCACAATACCTACTACTCTCAGCTCCTAGCCCACATAGTTTCTCATGGATTCATAATCGTTGCTCCTCAGCTGGTATACACTTTCTAATCTCTTTCTGTTTCTTTATTTACTATTACAATTTTACACCTTCTATGAGGTTTGTTTTTGTAAATAGTTTATCAAACTTTACAAAATTCATAGAAAAATATGGTTTTCTTATAAATTTCTATGAAAAATTTACAAGATAAATCTCATTAAATATGAGTACCTTAGTTTTATACAATTTTATTTTATTAAATAAAGCAAAACATTACAATATTGCAATATTTATTAGTAAGTAAATTTTAAAAATTACTCAACTTCAACAAATGAAAAATATAGTACTAAAAGTTTGTAAGTAATTTAATAACAACTTAATAATATTATATTAATTTAAACTTTAAGTTAATCAATTTATAAAATTGAAATGACATTTATATTTACTTATATATTATTATACATAATAACTTCTTCATTTTCAAATTTTATATTTATATTATAAACAAATAAATATAAAATGATAAAAAGATATATTTATAAATAAAATAATAGATATTAAATAAATATTTTAATAGATATAAGTGAATAATTGACATGATTATTTTAATGATGAAAGGTATCATTTTATCTACTTATTACTTTTTAATTATTATTAATAAATTTTATTTAAATATTTTTAAAAAATTAAAAAATTAAAATAAAATTATTAATAAAAAATATTAATATTTTAAAAATTATTTTAAATTTAATTTTATCTATATATACTTTTTTATTTACATGTATAAAATTAAAATTATTTTTGAAAAGATCTTTTAAAACTTACATTTTATATTTCAACTTATTTAAATATATTTTTCAGAAATATTAAATTTATTTACACAAATAATTTATTATAAAATTTTATTTTAAAATTAATTTTTATTTAAATTTATATTATAATTAAAAAATTAATATTAAAAAAATTTGTGATATAAAAAAGTCACGAATATTTTTTTCACAGAAACCTACCTGTGGCCGATAGAATCCGTTGCCATGGTAAGAAAAATAGTGTTGTGCGCTAATTATTAAAAAGGTGTATTTTTTATATAAAATATAATTTAGGGATTAATTTTTATAGATTCTAAAGAAGAAGAAAACTAATTTAAATTTACTTAGTCATAAAAAACCAACCACTGATTTTATGAAAAACTAATCAAGAAAGTGAAAAACTTTTAAAAGTATTCCTTGAACCACAGATTAAGGAAAACTACAACAAATGAATGAAAAGGTTTTGAAATGAAAGTTGTTTTATTGCATTTTGGAGTTTGGATTCTCTAACACAGCTTTTCCCTGTCCCATGCCAGTTTTCCAATGGGTTGCCTATGTCTGGAGGCGATGAAATAAAGTTTGCAGGAAAAGTTGTGGATTGGCTGGAGGAGGGGCTTCAACCTTTGCTTCCCGACAACGTTAAAGCCAAACTGGAGAAAGTGGTTCTATCTGGTCACAGTAAGGGTGGAAAAACTGCATTTTCTGTGGCACTAGGTTACGCTAAAACCTTGCTAAAGTTTTCTGCAGTTGTAGGCGTAGACCCTGTGGGAACAACATCTCAGTGTAAGGTTAGCAAAACATATCCTCAAATTCTTACAGGGGTGCCACGTTCACTAAATCTGAACATTCCGGCGGCTGTTATAGGCACTGGACTAGGACCAGAAAAGGCTAATATTTTCTTTCCACCATGTGCTCCTAATGGGGAGAACTACAAGGAGTTTTTCAGCGAGTGCAAACCCCCTTGTGCACAATTTGTGACAACAGATTATGGTCACATGGACATGTTGGACGATGAAATACCTGGGATAATAGGGGACGTGGTGTCAAACTGTTTGTGTAAGAAAGGGAAGGGTCCTAGAGACTTGATGAGAAAGACTGTGGGAGGGTTGGTTGTGGCCTTCTTGAGGGCACACTTGGATGCACAACCCAAGGATTTTGCAGCTATTTTAAAGGATCCTGATCTTGCTCCTGCTAGACTCGAAGATGTGGACTACATACCAGCATGAAAACAACACTTCTTTTCGTTGTTTCTGCTTTTTTATGCCTGGTTATGTGAAAGGTGTCCACAGGGTCTTTCGATGATTCCTTTTATTGTTTTCTATGTGGGTCAATGTGTTTTCTCGTAGGTTGCACAAAGGACCGTGTTAAAGTTGCAGGGAAGGTAGAATAAATGGAATCAGTTAACGACATAATTATACCTAATTATGGAGTTAAATGTTGATCCAAAAATAAGGATATGTCCATTGATGTTTCTATGCCTCAACTAAGGTTTACTAGCTAAGAAATACTATACCATTATGTTTGTTTGGTTGTTATTTTTTTCATTGCGTTAAATGGATGTTTTCCTCAACGTCAGTTTCATCTTATGCTTTTTTAAGTTAATTTTATGTTAAGGTAATAATCTTTGAAGTTAAAATTAATTTTGTAGTATATCCTTTTACCTACTGTCACTCTATTATTTAAGATTCATGAAATTAGATATATAATAATAATTTCAAAATTTATTATTTTTAATCAATATTATTATCAAAATATTTTTTATATTTTTATTTATAATAATATATTATCAATTTAAATATATTTTAAAAAATAAAATAAATAATATTTATATTATATTAGAAAATTTTATTATTTTAATAATTGTACATTAAAACTATTTTCGATCATTATCATTATCTAAATAAATTTTATTTTAATCAAAATATTTTTAAGATAAAAATATTTAAACATAAATTAAATTAATTAGTTTAATTAAATTTAAATTTAAAAATTAAATTCAACTCTACTTTAACTTTTCAAGTACAATCCTATCATACATTAAATAACTCGTTTTAACAATGTTATTATAGTGACTTGGATAAAGTAATAGGTATATGAATATTGTTAAACTACATTTACTTTATATATATATATATATATATATATATAAATTTTTCAAATTGGATAGAGAAAATTTATAGCCACAACATACGACTTTCTAATTTTTTCAATCTTGTCAAGACATTAAATAGTTTAAATATATATATTTTTGAAATACAATTTTATTGGTGGGTTCTAAAAAATTACTTTAGTCTTATATTTTGTTTTATTTTTGGCCATTCTTATTATATTATAGTATCTCTACAAAACATTCATATGTTTATTGATTTTGAGTCCCATAATTTTTTCGTGTAAATACTAAAAGAAAGCAAACAAAATATTTAAAGACTAAGCAATTTTTTTTTTTACAAATACTAAAATAAATAACAACTTTTTTTTCGTGAAAATCAAAAGTGCAACACATTTTCTTACAAATGAAAAACAAAATACGACTGCATTTCTTAAAAACATATTAAACCAATACTTTAAGGGGAAAAACATATTTAAGAAAATAAAACGTCATTATACTTAAAAACGTCTTTTCAATTAAATTCATTGTTTGGTCTGATCTTACGTTAAATTAATGGGCCATTTATAACTTCATTTTAATAAGCCCTAATCTTTCACCTGCCAAAGTCGATGATACACTCTACGTCTTCTTCATTTTGAGTTATATTTATTAGCATTGGTTTGGCATAACCCACACTAGTTTATGATGTTTAAAATCATGGCTCAAAGTTTAATTCTTGATGATGGCACTTTAAATATATAATAAATTACTCTGATAGTTATACTCTTGTGCAAACAAATCTTGGTTATATACGTAAGCTTTTATTTAAATTCTAATTGAGTATGAAATTAGTAAAATACACCTTTTTAGTAAAAGAAACATTAATGAATTGATTAATACCCTTTCTTCTTTCTTTTCTTTTTCTCTTAACAGAAAAATAATTTTATAGGATGAATTTAATCAAATTGGGTACAAAGTTGGACTCTCTAAAAATTTGTCTTTTTTTAATCTAATTCAACCTCAACCTGTTATGACTGAGGGTTAACTTACTTCATATTTTAGTCTCTATTAAGATAATCACATATTTTATCAAGAATTAATTACAATTAAAAAATAATAAATACAAAATAAAATATCTACTTATAGGATAAATAAACAAATAAATTAAACATCTAAACACTAATAAACAATATTTTAATTTTAAAATACTAAATAACTATAAAAAAATTATACAGAATTATTATTGATGAATTATACATCAACCCAACTCAAACACATCCAATCTCCAAGATAATCGAATTTAGTTTAAGTTCGCATTTAAAAAAGTTATTTGGTAAATGTGATAAAATATCCATTCCTTTTTTTTTTTATTTATTTGGGTTGGTAGATGACTTAAACATTCATATGCATCTTTTCTCTTATTGGTAAATGTGATTCCTTTTTCTCAACTTTAAATATATATTGACATTCATTTAAAAATATATTCATTTCTCAACTTAAAAAGTTAATCTTTTTAATCATATTTATTCAAAATTTGTATGTGAAATATTAATATATATTATTATATATTATTAAGATGGATTGTAAAGTAGGAGTTTTTTTTGTCTTATTGGTGTTAAAATAATTTTTTTCTACATTTAAACGTTTTAATTATTTTACAAATTAAAGCTAATTTATATATAAATGAAAAGGTTTTCTACTTCTTTTATTTTAATTTGTATCTAAATTAATTTTAACTTATATAATTATAAAAAAATAAAATTTATTTTTCTCTTCTACAAGACTCATAGTCAAAGTTGTCCACTTATACTCCTTCTAAAATTAGTGCCTAATAAGATTACAAACGTTCTTTAAACCATACATTACAAGAAACCATAGATATAGCTGTCAAAATGTAGCGTCGGCCAGCAACTGACGCTACTCGCGTCGGCCAATTAAATGCTAGACCGACGTTAAGGAAAGGAAAAAACTTAAAGTCAGTCAGGCCGACGCTAAGTTGTAAACTAAATGCATGAAAAATAAAAATATAAGTTAGCGTCGGCCACGCCGAAACAAAAATTAAATTAAATTAAAAATTTAAAGTTACTAACACTGTGTTAGCGCAGGAAACGCTAAAATAATTAAAAATTTAATAATGGGAGTAACGTCGGCCAGGCCGATGCAAAATTTGACGCAACTGGTAGCGTCAGCCTAGCCGACACTAAGTGGTATGATTTGTGTCAGCCTAACCAACGCATGGCCGACGCTAACTTCAATTGTTTGTATCGGTCTAACCGATGCTAAGAAAGATATTTTGCGTCGATCTAACCCATGTATGACCAACGATAAAGGTCTATTGCAAAGTTCCTGTACACAGATGAGACAAACAAAAAAATATATACAAAAAGAATCAAGTAATAAATTTTTATCATTTACATTTTTATATTCTAATAGTTATAAGGAGCACTTTTAAACAAAAGAAAAACTCTTTTAAAGTAAGCGGTTTATATAATTTAATTATTTTTATTCTTTTTCATTGCATTAAAAATCTTAATTATACACGCTATTATTTCTTACGTTTCTGTGTATTGTAAAAGGATGTACAAACTAATTGTGTAAATATAATTTAAGAAACAACGACAGAATAACATGTGACAACAATGTTTGTTTCCTGACTATGTAGTTTCATGCATGCACAGAACTCAATTTAAGTCTTAGAAGCAAAGTCTTTGGTTTGAGAAAATTGATGATGTCTAAGGGAGCTCTACCTGTAATGGCAACCACAGAAGTTTTTCAAGAAGGAGATATCCAATGGAAGCAATTCAAAGTTGATGCATCCACTGCTTCTTCCTCCTCACCTCCAAAACCATTGCTGATATTTACACCAACAGTGCCTGGTGCATACCCTGTAATATTGTTCTGCCATGGCTTTTTCATTCCCAATACCTTCTACTCTAAGCTCCTAACTCACATAGTTTCACATGGATTCATACTTGTTGCTCCTCAGCTGGTATATCTACTCTCAACACTTTCTTATATTTCTTTTTCCAATATATACATTAATATTTTCGCACCATTAATATTATAGTATACAATTTTGTTTGACAATAAAACTTTCAACGCATTGTATTTATTGTTAACTTATATTTCAAACCAGGTATATATGAGTGCATAAAAAATAAATCTACATGGGAAACACTTCTCTGTTAATATTCATGTCTTCTGTAAATTTGCATTGTCATTTTTGCCTAAGAAATACCATTTGAATGTCTACCATACCATGATTCTTATTAATGTTTATGTTAGCTAATGTTCTTAACTAATAAAGTATATATTATAGAATCATATATATATATATACACACACACTCACATAGGTATATCAACTGAAGGATTCGTGAATTTGTAGATTGGTATAATACTTATCAACTAGTTAATAACTGCGGACATCATCAATTAATTGATATGAAACTGTGGAAGAAAAGTTTGAGCTAAGCAATTTTTTGATTCTTTTTGGGTTTCTCTAATAGTTTTTACCTTTCTTCCAATGTTAGTTTTGCAAAGGGTTGCCTATGCCTGGACCCAGTGAAGTAAAATTTGCAGGAAAAGTTGTAGATTGGCTGGCTGAGGGGCTTCAACCTTTGCTACCTGAGAACGTTGAAGCCAAATTGGAGAAATTGGTTTTATCAGGTCACAGTAAGGGTGGGAAGACAGCATTTAGTGTGGCACTTGGTTATGCAGAAACTAAACTGAAAATTTCAGCACTAGTAGGCATAGACCCTGTGGCCGGAACATCAAAATTTTGTGAAACACTACCTCGTATTCTCACTGGAGTTTCAAGGTCCTTCAATTTGAACATTCCTGTTGCTGTGATTGGTTCTGGGCTGGGGTCAAAGAAGGGTAATTGTTGTACTCCACCTTGTGCTCCTGATGGAATGAACCATAAGGAGTTTTTCAAGGAGTGCAAACCTCCTTGTGCAAATTTTGTGGTGGCAAAGTATGGTCACATGGACATGTTGGATGATGAAACAGCAGGAGTAATTGGGAGATTAATGTCAAAGTGTATCTGCAAGAATGGATCAGGTCCTAGGGAGTTGATGAGAGGAACCATTGGAGGGTTGGTTGTGGCCTTCTTGAGGGCACAATTGAATGAGCAATGGAAGGATTTTGATGCTATTTTAGGGGATCATGATCTTGCACCAACTGAATTGGAAAATGTAATGTACCTTCCAGCATGATAGGCTTATGGTTTGGAATAATATCATTTTTAATTTTTCTGATCTATAGCACTATAGACATTATCCTAAAACACGTTTCTAACAATTTAAGTTCTTTTTTAGACATTACAGGAAACGTGTTTTTGCAGGTGCTTTTTTAGACATTATAGGAAACATATCCCTGCTAATGCTACACGATAAACACTACTCCTTTCATTTTGTTGATAAAAATAAGGCATTTCAAATTGCTTTTAGCTTCTTGCTTTCGTGAAGATATTGACAAGTGATCACAAAGGAAGTGTTTCTGTTTGGTATACGTGTTTTTGATCTTTTCATATAAGAGAAATTGTATTTAGTATTTTCTATACATGTAATAAGAGACAGAAGAAGAAATAAAGTAGCGTTTGGATAAACATTTCCAAATTTTAAGAAATTTAATGCGTACAAGGATTCAATTACTTTAATTTTTTAATAAAGTAATATTTGGATTATCACTAGTTAATGATTTGACTAATTTCTGAATGACATATTAATTGTTAAATATTATTAGCTAATTTATTTTAAATTTAAAAACAAATAAATATCATTTACAAATTGGTCAAAATAAGAAGCTAATGACAGAATAAAAAATTATCTAATAATATGAATATGTTGTCATAAAGTAGAGTGTGGGTGACCTCACTTTTGAATTACGGGAAAATTATATACTTTTTAAATAAAGAAATTCTATTATAATAATAGAATAATATGAAGTGATAATATTAAATGAAGTTGTCTTGTATTTATACACCTAAATAGATCGTCAATTGCTTAATTATAAATAGTTTAAAAGATATTTATAAATTATTTTATACTTGCAATTATTTATTTATGTATATGTATGGATATTTTTTATTTTTATAAATTTTTAAAATATAGACCTAATTTTTCTATTCTAAAATAAAATCAAAGTAAATTTATATCAAAATTAATTTTCTAAAAGATAAATTTAAATAAATTTGTCTAAATATTTCAAAAAATGACATTCAGTTTCGTAAATTTAAATAGTATATATATAAAATTAAAGTCTAAACGATTTTTAATATTTTCCTTAACAATAGTTTTATTTTAGTCACTAATTTTAAAAAATATTCAAATAAAAATCAGTAAAATTTATATATGAATATGGTAATATTATATTAATCAATTAATAAATGAATAATGATATATTTCAAAACAGACTTAATTTAATAGATTAATTAAAAATATTTACAAAGTGAATCTTGAAAAAAAATATCTAAATTGAATTGATTCATAATTAAATGAACTTAAGTCAGTCCAAAAACATGAAAGTAATTTTACTTTTTTAACACATATATATATTTTACTTATGTTTATTCACATATTAGATCATTATATCTAAAATTTAAATTTAACAATATTGATTAAGTTTTAAAAATACATATTTAACTTTTATTTTTAATTTAAATTTATTTTATTTTATTATGGAGAACAAAAATGTCCATTACCAACCAGGCTTAAATATTATTGGTCGCTTTTTTACTAGACATACAAATTTTGTACATGATCCACTAAATTAGGTTTGACCAGATCGATCCATTTAATAAATATCTATTACTAAAAAGTATTTATTAAAAAAATTATCTTTTATATATATATAAGCCACCACCTTACTTAATGATAAAAAAATTATAATAACTAACTTAAATAATAAATTATTTAATCGTTATCATTAAATTTTATCGATTTTACCATGATTAAAATTTTATATTATCTCGATTATTTACACTAAACTTTGGCAATTAAACAATAGAAACAAACTATTCATATTTTTAGTGTACTTTTAAAAGTAAATATCCTGTGAATTTTAACTGTATAGTTTTATATTAACATAGTATTTTGTAAACATGGTGTATATAAATAGAACTTTGGAATTTAAAGATGAATTTTGAGATAGAGTTATTTAATGTAAAAATTGATGAAAGTTAAACCATCAGAAATTTTATAAAAAGAACTATTCACAATATTCAAACCATTACATCATTATTTTATATGATACTGAGTATTTATATCAAATTTTGTAAAAAAGAAACTAAACTATACAATAATTTTTATATATAATAAAAACACACAAACATATGTTTATTTACCATATTAAACTCAGTTCCTAATTATATTGAATTTTATGGGAATGGAATTCAGAAATATTTTATTGTCTTGGGATACCCCTTTCAGAAAAGCAGGCTCACAAGCATGCCTAATTAATCCCACATCTCATGCATCATCATACATTACTAGCTCCCTCTTTTCCTCTAAATTTTCCTGGCCCACAAAATCACCTTATTTTCCTTTAAAAATTCACTCTTTAGGTTATCCATTATTTAACAATGTGAATATTAATTTTTTTAATTATGTCTTTCTATCTATATCTATTTTTTATAGGTTTATTAACTAATGTTGGAAAAAAGTAGCTATACAAACTTAATTAGTCCTTTAAATTTAATATTATCACATCTACCATGTATACTAACAATATTTATGAGTCATATTATATGATTATTTATGTTGAATTTATTAAAATAAATAATAATTTTAAATTATTAAGACAAAGTGTCAAATAATTTTAAATTAATATAATTTTGTATAATATGATTCATGAAAAATAAGTTTTCAAATTAATTATGAGTTTTGAAAAAGATAATATAAAAATATTAAATAATATAATATTTAATAAAATATATACCTTATAATTTGGTTATTTTTTTAAGATTTTAAAATATATAGATTTAATTAAGATGTTGTTATTTTCTGTGTACCTACGACATTATATATTATGAACTCGAAGTTTCACTTTCGATAAACTCTTACTTTAAAACAACTTTAAACATTACTACAAACATGTGATACATATCATTTATATTAATAGAGAAAAGACAACATGAACATATCAATTGTTACAGAATTTAAAACATTTTACTAGACTATCTTAGTAAACTCTACAAAATTAGATAATTTATTGATATTCTCTTATATATTGTTAAAAGATTCAAACTTCATTTTCTACTAGAGGTTCTGTAGAGTTAGTAAGTATATGAATTTTAATAAAATTTTAGTGGACCAATATTAAAGAACAGTAAGTACATAAAATATAGTTGTTTAAAGGCTGAAAGATTGATCTTATAACAAATTGATGACTACAGCAGGCAAGAGTGACCATGCAAGATCACTGCTAGATCTATGTTAATAGTCATTCTGAGTAAAGTACAAAAGAAAATTAGCCTTGATTTTCTCGCCAAAGCAAAATGGCCTAATAAACAAGCCAGTGAAAAATGAAAAGAAAAGGGACATGAATCTTGAGAAAAAGTAAAGTTGGATGTTGGTGTTGGTGCTTGATATAATAGTGAACTAAGCTTGTGCAGATTGATATGTGAGCTTATCATTAATTGTTGTTGTTCAGCACTCTCTGGGCCAAAATTGACTGATGTAAGCAATGATAAATCATCAATGATCATATGAGCAGCATGAAGATTAAAAGTTGAAGGTACCATAATTTTAAGACCCCACACCTTGCATCATCATAACAACCACTTTAATTGTTCGATAAAAATACAACCCCCCCTTTAATTTTGACTTAGAATGGACCAAAATAATGCAGTAAATTCAATGATTATGTGCGTGAATTCACGCCAATTTGATCCCTCTTTTGCTTTTCCCATATGAATTATTGTAGAACAAGTGAGCTGATGATTATTATTGCTTGGCGTGCTTAAAGTATATAGTGTACAACCAGCATAATCAAATGTAAAACTGAATCAATTTGCAGTTAAGTTTATTATAGAAATCCACTGCATACCAAGTGCATTTAGAAATAGTAATATTGGTTAATTAAAATTGAGATTTGCCAATTAAAATCAACAATCTTATACATCTTTCTTCAGTATAGTTTGTTTTATTTTTCTGTGTAATCTCTCCTATCAAATAAGAGAAAACAAAAGAAAGATTTAGAGGAGTTTTTTTAAGAAAAGCCTTGTGGGATATACTTAATTTGCCTTCCACTCACACCACAGATCAATGATAATTGTAGCAAATCTGAACAAAAAAATGGAACTTTCAAAAGATTAGGCGCCTACAAAAACAAAACTGGACCTTATAATTTGAACATGACATGTCCTCCACTTGGTAGTTTTTCACTTTTCTATAGACAAAATTTCACATTCAAAGTAGCAAATCTAATCCTCAATTTTTTTTCCCATTTCTCAGAGGGAAACCCTGTAATAGTGATATGTCCAATAAAATACAGAACACTTGGCAAGAATTATTTGAGGTCAATTGGATGGGAATCATTAAGATCGTAGGGATTTCCCGTTTCCATTACACGACAATTAAGAAATGCTTATTAATTACTGCCTTTTACAACATACAAATTAATCTTATAGTGATCAAAATTCAAACCCTTTTGCATCAATGAAACCACTGAGATTGCTCTCAGTTGGATTGGTCCTTGGAAATAATTTTACATTGCTAATCATAGAATGGTAGCACTCTATTCCTTGTAATCCATTGCACTGTGTAGTACTCCCCTTTATCATGATGGCTACTGATTGTGAAGTTCATGTCACTAATTTCCCAGTGCGTGTTATGATCATCATAAGAGACCATGTGACTTTATAATAAAAGAAGCACACATGGATGTAAACAAATACTCACCACATCAACATCACCGAAAGGTACCACGGCCGAAATGGTGGGTCACAGACATTCATGCATGCAAGTAGAAATTTGGAAACAGAAGGGAAAAGAACAGAACATATTTCTGTTTATAATATACAATATATCAAAACTAAAATGTAATTTTCAATGCAAGATGTTTACTACCTTCAGTCTAGATATAAATACACACACACACACATATATATATATATATATGTGTGTGTGTTATAATGTTCATCCCATTCTTACATTCTATACTATCAGTACAAACATAAAGGGTGTCCATCTTCAAAAAATACTATTTAAGGGTTTACACTAACTCATTGAAATAGAGTCATGGTGTTAGAAGGGAGTTTTATCCATACAAGTAGATAACGACCAAGTCATTGAAATGGTTAGCCATTTATCAGATACATATCTAAATTGAGCTGTAGAAGTTGATTTTTGGAGAATCAACCTTTTTCTTACGGTTACTTGTGACTGGACATTAATTTTCTTTTATCTATGCCAATGTAAATTCCCTTTAGGATGAAATCAGCAATCTAGCTTTTTGACTGAAAAATAATTTCACCACATGTTTTGGGGTTGTCTTTCTTTCATTCATTTTATCTTTTTACTCCAAGTTGCTAAGAGATTGAAATTTTGCACCACAGATAGTGAACAGTAGGAAATAATTGCATTTCAAATGACTTTGGCTACAGTTTCAGTCTGATCTGTTACAATCGGTTTGACCACCAAGTTCCACCGAAAGGTACTAATATAATGCAGATGTTCATTATAACATGCAAAATTTCAACTCTGAACTATATGAACAAACCATCTAAAATATAAAATAGCCATATAATCTTGACTTTCTGACAATAAGAAGAAAAAAATTATAACATCAGTAAACTACAAAAAAACTTGTGCAGATTACATCTCAGTTTCGTCAAATATTTAAAAGGTGATTAGTAACATTTCACAAAAATATTTCTAGTTACCTGAAATCATTAAGCAGTAATTTGGATGCTAATAATCTCTGGACCCAAGTAATCTTTACCTTTAAATAGTGGACCAAAGTTTAAAGTGATGAGATAAAGGACAAATTTAACTACTCTCCCTCGGTCTTATAATTTGATCCCACCTTGCGATGCTCTTATTTTACTTTGCTTTTCACTAAGCTCTCAGTATAAATAGGGACTAAACTCAACCCAAAATACATCATCACAGAAGCAATTAACAAATTCCTCTCATTCTCACTCAAAACACACAACCCTTTTCGTCCTAATTGAGGTGAAAATGAAGGCAGCACATATTGCTTTGTGCACTTTGGTGGTGCTGCTTGTGGCTGAAGTTCAAGTGTCAATGGCAGTAACATGCAGCCCAGTACAGCTGAGTTCATGTGTGAGCGCAATAACCTCTTCAACTCCTCCATCAAACCTATGCTGCTCCAAGATCAAGGAACAGAAACCATGTCTTTGCCAATACCTCAAGAACCCCAATCTGAAGAAGTTTGTGGACTCTCCTAATGCAAGGAGAGTTGCTAGCACTTGTGGAACTCCCTTCCCAAGATGCTAAGTGTTAATGTGAAGAGGGTTTCTCTGCCTGATTATGCATGATCTTGATCTCGATCCAAGTGTTCTGGCAAGAGACTAGAGAGTGAAAGACAATATATATATGTGGTATCATCATATATGGTGTGGTTTAACGTCTCTATGTTTTATTGTTAGTAAAAGTACTAGTCCTAATGGATATGTGATGCTTTGGTTTCATGTTATTCCATTTCAGTTCCTTGGTGTGGTCTCATCTTACGTAACGTTAGTTGTTGCAAAAGAATGTATTTATAATTCAAAGAATGATCTCATTATGTTTCCTTCTTAACTCTCCTTTCTCTTTCTCTTTCTCTCTCTCTTTCTCTCTCTCTCTAACTCAATTTATAAATTTTTCACTCAATTTGTCATTGGCATTACTTGTGAGAAAGCATTTGACATAAATGTAACAAGCCATAAAAACAAATGGAGAAAATAGGTAACAAAAATGTAATTTGGTTGCACCATTCTAGTTACCTTAACAATGATGAGTATCCATGATTGTGGAAATGCATAAAGTCAAACATCTTATATATCCAGTGTTTACTTTTGTCTCATTTTCTCTTAAAGGATATTAGGCTAGTGAAATATAAAACATAGAGACCTGCAGACCATGTGCATGAGTATTATACATAGGTGAATTTACTCAACAACATATATGTGAGTAAATTTTCATCATACATCAATAATAAAAATTAATGGCTATTTAAAATTACATAACCACTTAACTTTCATATTTTGGTCTAAACTATGCTGAATAAGATTTAAAGGTCAACATTTCTTATATTTACTGATGTATATACATGTCAAAAAGTCTTTCCTATCAACATTTCTTATATGGGTATGGTGATACAAATGATCTCTATGTAGTCACTCTTTTTTTTGTTAATGATATTTCTTGACTTGTTCTTATAGAGTGTGGTAGGAAACACTAACGTAGTTGGAATTACTTATATGGTTCTCCTTTGTTTGCCTTCTTTTAATTAAAAAAAATGTGAAAAAGCATCTCACCTTTATATACATATAGTGTATGACGTTTACTAGAATTTTCACATGAATGGTGCTATTTATTTAATCAATTCAAATGTTTTTTATGAAGTTTAGACCATATTGATTTACAAGGTTTATTTGTCATGATGATAGCAAAATATGGTCAAAACATTCAAGGTGTGACTTGACTTCCTAAACAAAGATAGAATAAGTTGCTATTACTTGTTAATAACTTTGTAAAAATTTCTTGTTGAAATACTAACTTTTTTATAATAATAAATATATCTTTTCTTCCAAAGAAGGGAAATAGAAACTTGGAATACAACATTACAAGGATTCTGCTAATCAAGTGACGTAAACTAGATTGAGTTCCATCTATAATTTTAGTCCCCATTATTCCTTCCACAATTTGACTTCATTAAGAAAATCTATATTTTTATCCAATTCGACAAAATTGGATCGTTTTTTATGGTACCTTAAAATAAATGTCAGGCATAAGCTTCAATGGGACAAAACAAAAAAAATGTACAAAATTAAAAATTAAACAAAGATTGAAAAAAAAATTACATTTGGAAATTAAAATCACTGATTAAGAATTGAAAGAGATCAAAATTACATTTTTATCAATTAAATAATATAGTTTTTGGACTTTGTAAAAAATAATCTAGGTTTCTAGTTTGAGAGCTTTTATAACTTTTAACAGCTAAAAACTAAGATCGAAGAAAATCTCTTCTAAGATTCTACATTTTTATTAGTTCATCACTTGTTTATTTTATAATGTAGATTCCGAAATATAACAAATTCATTTCAGAAAATTATTTTAGAATGAATTAAAAGTAGCTTAAGATTGTCTGTGCTTCTTCTTGCATCTCCGTATTTTCGGCATGGACCTTGTGTCCAAAAGTTTTTCTGATTGGACTGTTTGGGAATATTTTTTAATTGAATGTTTCAAAATGCTTTTCTAATACCAGTGAATCTAGAACATGTATCAAAATATACTAAAAAGTCTTTTCCAGAATATAATTGTAAAATTTCTATTTCAGAATGTCCTTTCCAAAATACATATTATCAAATAAAGAACACTATTCCAGAAATTTTCCGAAAAGAGTAAAATAACCAATTTAAAAATATATGGGGTGCTGGGTAAAGTATGGAGGTGCAAGCAGCCAATATATTGGGTGTGATAAGTTGGACTCAAGTATTGGGCCCAATCTTGGTAGGTCATTGTAGTTTCAGTTTCTGAATCTTTCAGCATCGATGAGTATCTGTGTGGATGTCACAAAAAGGTGCAATTCCTTACACCGAAGTACACACATTGACAACGTGCTTCTTTTATATAATGGGAATCCAATGAATTGGATTAGTTTATTGGAACAAATAACATAGTCCAAAACAATAATTTTGAATTGAGAAAAGCGCCAAAATCAATTAGCATTTACAAGATTTTGAATGGTACCTTAATATACAAACATAAAATCTATCACAAATTAAGCAAGTTTGTAATGGGATTCCAACCCATTAACCATGGCCTCTTGTCAGATGGGAGTACGAAATTCAGCTCAAACATTTCCTTTGACATGTTGCCTCCTGTTCGGAAACCCACAAGCTTTGCAACTATTTCAGCACTCTCCTGTACATGGATTTGATCATGAGGATCAGTCCAAAGTTTGCAGATAAATTGCATTCTCCTCTGCTTCCCATCAAGAGGGACATCCCATTTCATATATAACGCTTCCCTCTCCTCCAACGACAAACGTGATGTCAGTCTCTTGGCCAGAAATTCCCTTTCTCGTTTCAAAGCTCTCATACTGCATATCATAAAAATATATAACAATGAAAAACTCTAATTCATAATGGGTAGTCTAAAGACATGTTCTAAACTGTATATTCCCAGATAAAAATTTCATTTATATGAGTAACTGATAAGAACCTTGAGGACAATGAGATTGTAGTATGTTCATCCCCAGCATGAGGAGCTGGGCTTGCATTCCCAAGTTCTGCTAGTTGTTGTTGCAACCATGTCAAACGCCTTAGTTCTACTTCAATGTATATTTGATCAGCTGGGTCTCCCTTGAATAACAAATAAAACTGGGTTCTATGGATTATGGAGACATAACATAGATCCCATAATTCAAGGATCAGCTGTCGTTGCTCTTTAAATGTTATCTGCCACGGGACCTGGGGTTCCTCCGGTTCACATGGGTACTCCTCATTGTTTATGTTGTGACCATTTGCTTCGTTTGCTTCAAGTTCAAGCACCTTAGTACCCAAATAAAAGAACATCAAATACATTAAAATGAAGAATGTGCAATGGCATTCAAGTATGAAGATTTTTTATCTACAAATATCCAAAAAACTGATGGAAATACATTAACCTGAAAAATATATGCATTGAAAGTAGGAAGATTTTTTATCCATAAAATATACCTGGCAAACAAGTAATTGCTTTTGGTACTGCAGTTTGGCCACACGTTCTTTCAGTTCTGTCACATATGCTCTTATGCTTCTTACATTCTCCTCTGCTGCATGCTGAAACATTTTCTGCATTTTCTTCACGTTAACTGAACTAGAGCGTCGATAACCTGGAGTATTTTCCTTCGATGAAACATCTCCAGCTTCTTCACTCTTTGTTGGAGTCTCCTTCTCAGACTCAGGCAGAGTATCAGTTGAAATAATATCATCATTCTCGGGAGCTTTATTTTCAATATCCGATTCCAAGACTTGTTGTGTAGTAGATAATGGTGAGCAGGGAGATCTCAGGAAATTTTGGCGATTGGCAGCATTGCTTGAAGACAAAGGAAGCAACTTTTTCCTCCTGTGTTCCTTTTTATGCTTGGGGGATGCTTCATTGGGTGAATGTTGAAAGTTATTCGGGAGAGACATCACCAACTTGTCTATGGACCTTTGAACATTTTCAAGCTGCTGTTCAAGATTTGCAATAGTGCTTCCTTGTGAATGAAGCCGGGTAATCTCCTCCTTGAGATTAGCACTGACACTCTTGTTGATAGAAACCATGCATCCAACTTCAACCTCCTTGGGTGTTGTTGACCTAACAGAACGCATTTCCCTTATTTCTGCCTGCAGTTTTGCAATTGTCTCAGCTGCATCTTGGTTACCTAATCTGTGACATGCCACTTCCTTTTGTAATACTTCCAAAGCTCTATTGGCTTCTTCACCTAGCTGCTCTTGGAGATGCTCAAGCTTGCGAATTTCATGCATAAGGGTAAAAGGAGCAGTAGACGACTGCCTCAAGGACTGTCTTAATGTTGATCTTCTTACGCTCTCACATCCTGACTCTGGTTTTAGAGATGATAGTGCACCGGTGAATGAGAGGCACTTCTTGACTGGCAGATGAGGTGATTCAACTGGGTTGGAGACCTGAAGTGCAAAAACATCCTAAGTCTGTTGAAATGAATCGTGACAAAGATATAGTGGTAGAGAAAAAGAGAGAAAGAGACCTTTAGGTCATCCTGAAGCTTTCTGCGCAATTCATCCACCTGAGTTTGTGCAAGATCTCTCTGGCGTTTCAGCTCTTCAATTTCCATTTCCATCTAGACAAAAATCGGGAAACAATATTCAGTACTATAGTATGATACTTGTTCCTCCTAATGATCAGTTTTTCGTTTTCCAATTTACCTGTTGAATTTTCCAATCCTTTTCTTTAGAAGGATCAGGAGTGCGCAACACTGCCTCCAGCCTTGCAACTTCCTTTTGTAAATGTTTAACGAGTTGCTTGTCTGATACAACCTATTAATGGAAAACTGTCAAATTTGTTTCTTCTAATTTGGAAAACCAAGAAATGATTATCAGGTAACTGTGAACAGATAGTTACCATGTTAACTTGAGCGTTATTTGTTACTTCCTTTGCCCGGGTAGCAAACAAGAGAGTGTTTCGTGATTGCTCTACATGGCTCAGTGCTGGACTTAAAGTACAAACAATGGCAGTGCGTGCATTCCCACCGAGGGAATGTTGCAATATACGTGTAAGCTTTGAATCCCTGTAAGGTATATGCCCACTTCTTTTTCCAACACTGCATATAATGATACGAAGACAAGTAGTTAGAAGAATTTGGCACCAGTACCCAGTTGTAATGGCACTACTAGGTAATATTTTCCATTATAGCAACTCAACTAACTTTCTGTAAACAACATCGATCCTGACCTGAGCTTCCTGATAACAGTTGTAAGAGTCATCAAGCTAAGGTTAATATGGCAGCCTTCTTTCAGCCTTGTGCCATCTGCATGTGTCTGTGCAGCCCTCTCACTTCCAGCTAGATCAACAAAGTTCTGCGATCATAGACATGAATTATTCAACAAAACTAATTAATTCAATTAAAAGTAGATAAGCGGGAAACATCAAATTACCAAAGTTGCAACAAAAGATTTCACACAATCTGTATTTTCACGAAGAGTACTTTGAATTGTCTGCAACATACACCAAAAGGAAGAAAAATAAGATGATATTCATATTAATTACGAGAAGGAAAGGAAAGTATCTTCTGAAGTTCAACAAATAATTGTACTACTGTCACTGACCAGTCTTATTATCTGGTGAGACCGCGAGCTGTTATCATTTAGAGCAGTTTCACCAACCTGCCTTTGAGCTGCCAAATAAAAGAACTTCGATAAGCTAAATTGCTTTAGTACAGAACAGGTATATAGCATCATACAAGCATGAAAGTTCCCTACCTTCACAAATGGAGATCAAATGTCTCAAATGCTTGTCATCTTTTACTGTCTCTTCAACTAGTTTCTCAACCATAGTACCTTTCTACATTACATGAAGGATATCTCACATTAAAAACGAAAGAAAGGAAAAGCATGCTACTGAATTGCTATCTTATTAGAAAAGAAAGAAAAAAACTTAAAAATATCTTTAAAGATGACGCAGGATATTATGATATGAAGTTCCAAAATTCAGGAAGCAACTAAATTGTGAGCTTGCTGACATTAGAGAAAACAGGGAAATTGGGATATTACCTCAGGATCATCCAGAAGCTTCAAACTGCGACCAGAATCTGAATTTAACAAGTCCCTTACATTCTCATTGTATATCTCTAATCCAGATATTTTTATAGTGAAATCCCTTTCAGGGGACTGTAATGTGACCAATTGAAAGATATTAGTCACCCAATTCAACAAACTTCAAAATTCTAATATTTTATTACATATATTAAATTAAAATAAGGCAAAATATTCCTTTCACATCAATAAGAATCCAATTCTACAGCTGAAAAGAATGTGAACTACATTGAAGCTTTGAAAAAACTTACATTCATTATATGTTCATATATATCATTGACAGCCCTCTCTGTTATGCCTCTCATTGTGTATGTCTTTCCACTGCTGGTTTGTCCATAGGCAAAAACTGTAGCTGCAACAAATAAGTATGCAATGGTCACGTAATGTAATGCAGTCTCAAGCAGATGATGAAAGTTTAGACATAAAAAAACAACTATCTGAAATGCATGCAGTACCGTTAATGCCAGTTAATGCAGATAATGCCACTTTCTTTACTCCTTCGTATACTGCCTCCGTTACTGAAGCAGGACCAAAAACTTTATCTACAGGTGAAAAGCAGGTCAACAAATATTAAAAGAGTTAAGACCCTTATATTAAGAAAGAAATAAAAGAAATTGTGAAATGGTAAACAGTACGTATAGCAAAACAAGATGAACAATTTTGTTTGTACCAAAAGTAAACGACACCGGCTGAGCAGCACGTTCATTTGCTGGTGGTTTATACACAATAGTATAATCATTGATACAGTCCCATGCCACCTGATCTTTAGCCAATTGCTCCCTTTTGTTCAGAGGCCTTAGCCTTACGGTGACCACAATCTTCTCTTCCTTAGCTCTTGACCCTCCTGGAGTTGATACCGGTGTCCTATCTATCTTGGAAGCTGGTGTTCCAGGCGTTTTCAAAGTCATCCTCTGGAGAAGTTCGAAGTGAGAAAATCATCAACAACAAAAAATAGGGGAAAAAAGTACAGTAAATAGAAAAGTTAACATTTAGGGTTAGTTCATTAGTTCTTAAGATGAATCCTGTTCCTGGTAATGTTCAACACTGAATTGAGTTTAGATCAAACCGAATCTCTTTCAATGTGAGACCAATAGTGCTCAAAGGAATATAAACGAAGAGTTTTAATTAATCTTGAAGATTTTTTCAACAAAAATAGAATGAGATGAAGATGTATAGATGCAATATAGAATACTCAAAGAAGAAGAATGAAGTTCCGGTAAGGATGAAGTGAAATTTAATTTTAATACATCAAACTCGGAAAAAGGAAAGATTAGATTACATGATTTAATTTTAACACTCTTAACACACCAGAGGCTAATTTTATACATTAAACTGAGCAGAGTCGAAAAACAGGAAAGTAAGTAAACAAAGAAGCACATTAATAATGGAGTCAAAATCCTCAAATGGAAAATATGAAGAGAGTTCAAGAAGAAATCGAGAAATAAAAGGAAATGGAAGCATAAACTTACATCAACTCTAGTTGAGTAATTTCTTCAACTCAGATTTAGAAGGAAAGAAGAGCAAAGCCCAAAAAATTAGGTTCAATTGGAAGAGCAATGACTGTGGTGTGTGGCAATTGTGATGGTTCAAATGAATGAAAGCGCATTGGTGTGTGTGGGCGACGCGACCATTTCATTTGAAATTGGGGAACTCTTCCAACGGCTAGTTTTCTTTCTTTTTTTCATTTTCTTTTCTGTTTTTTAACTAAATAATGATTAACAATATAGTTTTAATTGATGTTATTAATTTAATTATGTGTTCCTCCAACGTTTTCATTCGCCAGATAATCATTGACAGACACTCACACAGTGGGGTCCATTTTGAATCGTAACGTTTTATGTGTGTTTTTGTTTGTTTCTGACATGCTTTTTTTCCCTTGATTTAATCCCATTTAAACAGTTTTTTATCCGACAAAAAATGTCAAAAAGAAAAGGAGCTTCTTTTTTTTGCGTGAGATTGTTGTATTTTAGTCTTCTTATTTTTTTAGAATTATTATCCTTAAAATTATAATTCTTTGATGTTGTTTATCTACAACTTTTTTTAATTAATCTTAATTTTAAAATATTAAGTTTAAGTAAAGCGGTGTATTTGTTGAAACTTACATCTTAATAAGTTTGTAATACAATTTTCAATCAAATGCAAGAGCTGCATTGTTTTACTTTTAAAGATAATCCATTCAAAATTTATTATATTTTTAATTTATAAAAGAAATTGATTATAACTTTGTAAAACTGTAAATTTTTTAAAATGTGTCATATAAATTTTTAAATTAATAACTTTATATAATTTAATAAATAATTTGTAATTTATATATAATTATCAATTATAATTTACATATAATCTATAATTAATTATAATTTGTTACATATATAATTATATAATAGTTATTCAATAATTATGAAATAAATTATAATGTATATAATAACTATCGGTATACAACTATTACTATAATATTTGTATAGATTATACCATTATATATTTTAGAATTGATTTTGGTGTTACTGTTTAATTAGGATTTAAAAAATGTATTATTTAAGTATAATATTTGATTTATTAAATACATTTATTATAAATTTGTAAAATTATTAGACTTTTAAAAATTTACAATATAATTTTATATAATTAAGTAATTCATATATAATTTATAATTAAATTATATAATAAATTATAACTATCTTTTTACTAAACAATGGTGAAGTGTCAATAAGGGTCTTTAACAATAAATTTCCAATAAAGTCATGTTATTGTGACAGTATTGAATTTCAATTAATAAAGACTTTATTTCATAATGTGTAACTGAGAGAATAAATAATTCAATAGAACAATCAAATGCTATAAATTCAATATAAATTCAAAATTTTCTATTTTAAATTAAAAATAATTTTTTTTATAAATTAAAATATTGTAATTTAAATTTAAATTTTCTAGTATAAAACCTAAATTATTATACTTTAAATAATACTTTTATAAATTCAAATAAGGTGCATAAAATAATGTGATTTATAATCAATCCATGTCAACAATTTCTTTATTTATAAGAAGTATATTTAGTGGTTATGAATATTTTAAATATAAGATTTATTATTTATAATATTTTACACTAAAATAAAAAATAAAATCTATAGATTATAAGCTATTTTACAAAAAATTCTCAAAATTTTAAAAATAATGAAAAGAATTCATATTTCAAATTTAGAAAATCATAAACTTAAAAAAACACATTTGTTGACATGTCAATGTAATATTTTTAGATATTATCAAATCAATATGTTAAGTAAGTTATGTATCAAAATATATATCAACTTGTTAACAAAATGGCTTGGTCTATTTTTGGAAATGAGTTCGAAATATTAATTTTGATTATTTTTATGATAAAGTAATAAGTTACAAATTAATTTATTTGAATATAGAGAGAAAAAAGATAAATGTGTAATTTTCAAAAATAAAAATGAATAAATGGAAAGAAAGTTACATTGTAAATGAAAGTCAGAAATATATTTAAATAAGACTATTTCAAACATCAATTCATTGAATTCAACTCATTTTAAATTTATTCTAGATTTGAAACAAAATCATCAAATAAAGAGTGATTGTGTACCAATCACATATTCTAATCTCACAATTAAAATGACTATTTCTTATAATATTCATTTAATAATTATACTTTACCAACTCTTAGTCAATAAGTACACTTCACCAATTCATCTAATAATTTTATTGGTCAATATTATGTACACCAAACTTGATATGACAAGTTAATAATTCACATATTATATATTTATTTACTTTAGTCATTTACCTATATGTATTTATTACACATATTAAGGACTCCTTGATGTGTTCTTAAAACATTGATACATTAAAAATTAGAAAATTCTACTCTTGTAAGGAAGGGGATTCATTAAGAAATACAGAATAAAATAATATTAAAACTAATATAAAGAAATATTTTTTTAGATAAAATTGAATTAAAGTAACAATTTTAAAGAAAGGGTAAAAAGGTTAGAGTTATGGATTCTTTAAAAAATTTAAAAAAATTAAAAATGAAATAAGAAAAATTATAAATAAAGAAGAACAAACTCTTGGAAGACAATATATAAGATTTTAGCATTCATACATAGTAGAACACCTAAAACACTTATGTGTTCTTATGTGTTATATTACACTCAAATTAATGAGAGAAATGAGAAACAATGTATCCCAATAAAAATAATATTATGTAAATATGTTATTTTATAATTTTTTAAAATTTATTATATCAATAAAATTATTCATAATCTTTTACGCTTTTTCTGCTATTATTTTTTCCTTTTACTATCAAAATTTTACTTTATTTTTTTTTTTATTTCCTCAAATTCATTATTCCAGTCCAATCACACCCAAAGAAAAATCAAGTAAAACAAGACTATTAAAAAAAACTTACCACAGAAGTCAATATAAAAAATTGACAGAAGTTATTAACTTAAAGTTTAATTTCAATTAGAGAATGACAAAAACAAAGCCAAACATTTATGATTTTGCAGCATCACCAATCAATACACATTATGCATTTAAGTTTCCCAACAGACATCTTTAAAATCATATATGTCAAAACTGAACAATATTTCACTAGGTGGGTCCATTGCAGCTCCAATGTGCCTATTCACACACTCCATGGTTTACAATTTTATCCTTAGAGAGTCAAATAAAATGTGATAACTGGTGACAACTTATTTTCTTATAGTATTTTCTAGAAAACATTTGAGGGGAAAAAAACAATTATTTCTCCCCAACCAATCCTAACCATACATGCCAATGCCAAAAGCACAATTCATACTAGTCCAAATGATAGAACTTTAATAGAGCTAATTATTAACATCTCAATAATACAACACTTTTTTTTAAATGATAGAATATTTTACAGTACAGCCCAAGTAACAAGGTATTTACCAGACACACTGACTTGAATCCAAAATTGTACCTTGTTATACAGAAATTACATATTTCATCCATTTTTTTACTAAATCACAACTTACATATTTAAGACTAAAAACTCAATCATTATTTTAGCTGAAAAGTCTGGGATCATTTAGCCTAATCCCACATACATTCATCCCAGCAAACCTGTTTTGTTGTATGTTGAGCTTTATCTCCCTTTTTCCATTAGGATTTTACACTTGACAGTTTTTCTCCACACAAAACATCTTTTCTTTCTTTTTATTTTCACTTTATCCATCTCTTCTTTCTTTCTCTGCTTTTTTTCTTTTTTTTCCACTTTAGCAATCTCTATTTGACTCTTCATTTGAGACCAGCTCATCTTTTGTGCTGCTTAAGCATGTGTAACACGAACAGGAATCCACATTACAAATGCCAAACTCCATCAGTCTCTAATGATGGATGGACCATACCAAGTTTTCATTGAGCAATGAACACAGAAACTTAAGGCTAACAGCTTTAGGATTTAGCCATCAAAAGGTAAACATGTCATCTCATTTGGTTCACCTATGGTATGTGCCATGTGATTTGAAGAACTGATAATCTGGGTGATTCACTTGAAGCTGCCTTAACCAGTTATCTGCATCCTGCAAGAGAGAATTTGCTCGTTGACTCTCTCTAACTCCATTTTGTGTCCATATAGACCCCTTTAACTTGTAGGAAGCCATTGCAAAAGTGGGTAAAGAAATCTTTGGTACAGCATCCATGTCATTTGGATAAACCAAACTTGGACCCTGGGTACTTCCATTTCCTGCAAAATGTAATCCAAAGAAAGTAAAAAAAAAAAATTAATAAACATTGACCCTAAAGTTGTAAAACTGTAATTACCTTTACATTTTTTGCAATAAAGCATTACTTGCATAAAAAAGTTGATAAAATCAATCACCGAGTGAGGTAATCATGCTTCTAACAAATTGTTCCTTATCAAAGATAAAAAATGAGGAAATGCACTAATGCAGAACATTTGCAGTATATATATTCATAAATGCAACTGTGAAATACTTTCAGAAATCCATTATTGCCCTCAACCCTAATGTAGCAAAGGCATTTCAGGGATTCTGTTTGGTTCAGAGAAAGTGGATTAAAAAAGTTTATGGACAAAAATCATTCTGTTTCACTCTCACATCCATTTCAACCAAATCCCATGCGGCCTTGCTGCTCATCAGATTGATTCCGGCCAAGCCTTGGGTTTTCCCAACCCTGCTGCATTTTCTGCCCAAGTCCTTTGTTCATATTTAAGTCTTCACATCCTCCATTTCAATAGCTTCTTTTCTCTTTGGTAGTCCATTACTTTCGTTTTCTAAAGCTATCCTCAGTTCTGTCTTCGTTCCTTTTCTTCCTGATTTCACATTCTTCATTGGCTTAAACTTATTTGATCCCTTCATTTGATTCCTTGTATGCCTAATGTGTTTTCCTTAATATTTATGACTTTAGTTATTACTTATGAATTAGTCTTTAATTTTGAATTCTTCAGCTTTTATAATCTACATCTAAAATTTTATACTGGCTGCAATGTGCCTATGTCTGTGAATGAGAAACTATGTAGATGCCTATTTCACACGTGATTACCTAAAAATGAATATTCTGTTTTCACAATTTTAAGTTCTTGAGATATTGTAAACAGGTAAAGAGGAAATAAGTTTAAAATGAAGGAGTACATCTAATAATATTGATCCCATTTGATAGCTGAATTATGATAAGTAAGAACTACAATGCCAATGCAGATCAAACATAGTGTTAAGGTTCCATGATTACCTGTCAAGGGTGTATGCAGTGTATGGTAAGTAAGAAAGCAGGCATCTAAATCTTTTAACGTTGGACCAGTGGGTATTCGATATATAGGATACCTGAAAGATGCCATTAAAAAAATGTTACAAAGCACAAAATGCAGCAATAGTTACAACAGCAAAAAAATCAAGTTATCACTCACCATGCTACAGACATCCAACTAACTGGCAATAAATCACAACTTCTCAGTGACTTGAGGCTAGGACAGTGCCGTGCAAGATCAAGTATCTGTCCAAATATATAAACATATAATATAACATGGGCTGTTTAAATTAATTGCAAATAAGCCACACATTAATTGAGATTTGAGACCATTACTAACCTTGTCAGTCAATGGTTCACGACTATAAGGAGGATCGTGATCAAAATACTCAAAAAGAAGATCTTGAGCATTCCCAGTTTCACTATCATCGCTAGAAAATCCCTCCAGCATTCTATTGTGCTTATCATGTACAGATAGCCGGCTCATTTGAATCGAAGCATCACCTTTATGATATTGACCATTTCCTTGCGCTGTAAAAAGTTCAGCTCTTTTTCCAAATTCGCTGTCACTGCTTCCATCACTGCTTGAATCTCTGTAGTAATCACCGTCGCTATCTTCACTGGTGTACCTGATGACAAAGAAAATGAGACATGGTTACATACTAAAGCACAGTAGTGCATTCTTCAAGAAAAAACATACAATAACACAGCAAGCAATGGATTATAGTATATCATTAAAATTGCAACAGTAAATTTACATATAGAGAACCACATTGACAACATACAGGGATCAGTGGCCAGAAATAAAGGAGAATAAAGAAAGAAATACAAATTTAAAAAATTTCTAATAATTGAGAAGAAAAAATTGTCAATACCTTGGCTTAGTCTTTGACTTCTTATCTGATTGACCATATAGTTGAATAGCTGACAAATAAGGAACATAATATTGGACAACAGACTGTCTTTGATCAAGTACCAGAGGGACTCCTGCTCCATATACACTCCACTCCTTAAACGATTCCCAGAGATCATTAAGGGCAAAGTAAGATTGATACTCCACATCACATGTCTTCCAACCTCTCATTGTTGTCTACACCCACAACATAACAAAAACAAATCCAGAGTAAGTAAGCTGGGTGAAAAAAGAGTGAAATTCATCAATCTTAAGCCTAAAGCTGGTAAACTATTCAAGCAAGAATTGGCATTCCATCAACTGTCAGTCTGATACGAACTGAAAAAAAAATACCAAAAAGTGTTTGTTTAGGTTAACGTTGAATCATCCAAGATTACAATTATATATATCAGCCAACATGACAATGTTCAAATATTTGGTTCATTCTCACAAATTGATTCTTGGTCCAAAATTGATTTTTTGAAGCAACTTTGGCATTCGATAAAAAAATCTATACTGAGTTTTACTACTAACTTGCTTTAAGAATAAAAACACTCAAACATAAATCACCTTACTTCAAACTCAATTCTAACCAAAATCAATTTTGCAAATTCACACTCAAACATACACTAAGTGGAGATTGTTGTACTCTCAAAGTCCAGCAAAGTAAAAACCATCACTCAGAAGATAGCTCAACTGCATAATTGCATACAGGAAAATATGCATAATGGACAAAATGAGATCAACCTTAGCTAAATATTGAGCTGGGACTAAAGGAGTTGTGGACTCCAAAAACCGATCAATGTTGCTAGCAGGCACTACAGAAGGGCAAGAAGATGGTTTGCTCAACAAGTATGAAGACTCATTGGGATTCCCATTCTCAGAAGCAATAAGTTCCCTCTCTGAAACTGAATCAGCACTCTCAGTTACACCACCCTTCTCTCTCTGAACCGGTTTACGCTGATTCTGGTTCTTCCTTGCCTTCACCGGAATGTAAAATCGATCATCACCACGAACACCTCCAAATTGCAAAGCCGTCCCCAACATTTTCAACCACTCTCAACAAAGTAACTTCCCAGAGAAATGAAGGAAAATATGGTATTATTAAGAAAAGAAGAAGAAGAAAAACAGACCCAGATTAAGAAAAAGACTAGTCTTTTTTTAGTTTTTCCAATGAAGGACGAAAAAAATTCAGAAGTGGATCATGTACTCTGAGTTTCTTTCCAGACTCTACACACAAAAAAGAAGATGTTGCGAGTAAATAGAGGATCAATACACGGGAACACTGATTATTTTCTGGGAGTTTCTCATAAACGAAACACCAATAAGGAATTAAGAGAAAACAGTAGTGAAGCTATGATGAGAATCTGAAGATGACAGAAACCCAGACGAGAGTTGGCGTGAAGAAAAAGAGGATCAAATAATGTGCGAAAGGGAAGAGAGGAAGGGAACCTTGATTGATTGGATGAGAGAAAGTAGAATGAATTTGAAGGAATATATGCGTGAAATGATGAACAGAGAGAGAGAGAGAGAGAGAGGAAGAAAAGTTTCTTCTTGAGACACACTGGAACAGAGAAGAATGGGTGCATAGAAACTTGGTGAGATCATAAGGGAGAATATCGTGTCCTGAATTTGGTGGGGTTAGGAGCATGATTATTGTGGGAAATACTTAATAAGAAAAACACTTTGGATAAATATGGGAATTAGTTGAGAAATTGGTACATATGATATCCTAGTATGCATATGTTACAGCATTTGCTTTGTCTGGTAACTAGTAATATTTTTTTTTACAAGTAGTAATACTTTTTTAATTATTTAAAAATTATTTATTATTTTATCACATTTATTCTAAAAATAGTATTGACAATATTTTCATTATAAAAAAATTTCAGATGCCTACATATTACTCTTCAACTCCTATTTAGTGATTTTTAAAATTCGTTTTTATTAATAACTAAAAAATTTCAATGTTTTGTTTATTTTAAACTTTAGTTCATTTAAGAAAAAATTTATCAGTATAATTTTTATATTAATGATTGTGTGAAAGAATATACTTTAATACCTTTAATTTTTGTTTCGAAATTACATTCAACCTATGATTATTTTTTCCTTTAAGCTTTATCTTTTTAATATATATATATATATATATATATATATATATATATAAATCACAAATAAAATAAACACTGAAATATGTTAAATTATTAAAGTATTGATATGATCTACAAATTTGAAATAAATTATTGCAATATTAAAATTACTAATATCTATTAATTTTGTATTTTGGTAATTTCTTATTTTTTTCAAAATTTGAAAGCTTTATATATATTTTTTTACAAAAAAAAAAGAAACAGTGCAGTAAACTAAGCATTAAATTCATAAAATTAAGATTGATTTGCAAATATATAAATGGTAAAATGTTTCAAATAAAAAAAAAAACTCAAATGTTTGACACTAAATAATAAACCTATGAAATAGTCTCACTCATAATATCTAGACAAGGATTGAATGTAACAATAAAATGACAAATCAAAAGTCTCACTTATTGCTACAAAGTGTATATAAGATATTCAATTTTTATTCCTTTTCAGGCTAATCAGGTTTTTATCAAACCTGATATTATGAGAAAAAAATACCTTGATCAAATAAAGCTTAAGGCTTAAGGCAGTGTAATGTATGTTTTAAATCTTAATTAGGCTTTTATCAAACCTATAATCATGAAAAAAAATCAAAATCAAGTGAGCTAATGTCTCCAATGTCCATGTGCATTTTAAAACTCATTAAAATAAAATAATAAATTCAGAAAATCATCTGAACCAAATTTCACATTCATCAAAACATGAAAATACATTAAAAAAATACACATTTATGATATATTATTTTTAAAAAAATAAAAAAAGATTTTTGAAGAACATTTAATGAAGGAATGGGCTTTGAAAATATGGTTTGGTTGGGTTGGTAAGTGAAAGACAATGCATTTTTGACACGTGCAGAGGATGAGTAGGTGGGACACGTGCGAGGTGTAAGAGCACTAAATTACTAACCATCCGATCCCATCCCTTCATGCCTGCCACTCACACTGTTCACACTTTTACAACAAACCATCTCATTTGTTTTACACTGTCACTTATTTCAACCACAATTATTGCAAAATCTCTATTTTAAATTATATTTTTTACCACTTTAACAACAAAATTTACTGCAAAATGTAAAAAAATAAAAAATAATGTTCTTTCTGGCAAGAAAAAATATATTTACATAGTTTTCAATATAGTTTTTACAATAGTTAATCTGTAATTAGATTATATTATTGTTATACATAAAAATTTATCGAATCAGTAACAATTATTTAACATTGTATTATGAATAGGATTATTCTCTAATTCAAGATACCTCATTCTCATTATCATGATCTTTAATATTGAAAGTACACTGACACTTTCAGTAGTTATTGTTGTTGAATCACATCTTCATCACTAATTCTTTTTGAGAAAATAATGTGAGAAGAAAAGTGTTTAATAAACTTTAGATGTGAGTTTAAAATAGATGATCAATGAATATTTTATTATTTTAAATTCAAAAATTATATATTGTCAAATTTATTTATTTAAAAAATTATTTTTTAAATTCATTCTGTTTAAATTTTTTATGATATTAAAGATAAATATATTCATTATTTTTAAAATTTTATTTTATAGTTTTGAAAGTAGTCAAATTTATATTAAGATTAACTAATCATATATAAGTTTTTTTTTCTAAAAATCTTATACTTTTGTGTTACTTTATGTGTATGAAATTGAATTTATTATTGAATGTGATATAATAGAAAAAGATGAATTTTTAATTAGTGTAAGTTTGTAATGTATAATTTTTTTTAGATAATTAAGAGTTTTTAAGTCTTCTCTATTCTGACATAACGAGTAATTTGAAGAATTACATGTTTAGAAAAAATAACTAAATTTTATAATTATAACTAAGATAAATTGTTAATCATAGATTAGATATATATCGTTGATCGTTGAATTGGTATGATATTGGTTGCCTTTTTATGATGTAGGATGTTGATGGATAAAAAGAGTGTATCTAAACCCTTAAGTATGTTATAAAAGTTGAATATTGTAATATTAAAGTTAAATTGATGAGATTAATTTGCATATGTTATAGTAATGAGTAAATAGGGTTTATTGGTAAATTATGACTATTTTGAATTGTATTGAGGAAAAAACATTTATAACTAAAAAGAAAAATTGTCTTAATTCTATTGATAATGAAACTAAGTTTTACTTTGAGGTAGCTTTTAAGTAGTGATATTAAGTGTTATGATAGAGAATTATTCCTCAAGTATTCATCTAGTGCTTAGACAATAAATTTTTTTGATAATATTCATCTAGTGCAAGTATTATTTTTTTAAGGGATTAATTGTTTTTTCAGCAAAAAAAAAGATTCTACTTGTTCTAATACACAAATAACTTAAAAGATGATATGTAATAATAAGAATAGAGTTTCATTGAGGTTGGACTTCATAAATTTTACTTAATGCAGACTTCTCCACAAACACATCTCAAACATGACTTAAACATTCACACAAATACATGGTCGCCCCAGTTTCTAAAAGACAAGTTCTAAACTTTAATACAAAAATATTAGTCCCTTAGTTTTTTTACATAAAGTTTGCATGAAGAACATGTGTATTGAATGACCAATCGATATAATACTATGTCTAATATTATATCCCAAAGTTGTTCAATATTAAATTCAAAGTTCTAAAATAATTTCATAATATTTAGCAATAACCAAAAACATAGATGATCAAACCATGCAATATAAAACACCAAGATAAAACATAAGATTTACGAAAGGAGATATGCATTTCAATGAGATGCTACATACAGAAGAAGTTCATTACAACCAATACCAGTGAGAATAATAGTTAGCTACTCCTAGATATTTAGAGTACAAAAATCTGCAAGGAAAGTGATGAACTTGAAGGTAGAAGTTTCTCTCGAGCATCTTCTTTTATATGAAGTTTTTTTCTCTTGTTTCTCTATTCTACTTTTCCAAAAATCACGTAAAATTACAAAATTTAATCGTTTAAAAGTGATTCAAAAACAATTTTTGTTGGATGAAAGTCTACATTACAAATTCAACATTTTTCTTCTTTTTTTTCTCAATATCAATGACCCAACGACTTGAATGTATTTCTTTCTAAGCAGAACTACAACAATATTTATATATATTTTAAATGTATTATTTTACTATAAATAATATAATATAAATTCTCACCTAACAATTTAAATTAAAGTTATTTTTAAATACAAAATTAAAGAGCTTCTAAAATGAAGTTAAGTAGTTGACAAAGCACAATAGTTAATTCTTCTAAAAATAATAAATTATGATTTGAATTTTATTAAAAAAATGCTTTTGTTTAATGTTTAATTGCATGGCTACCAATATATAACTTCTAAACCCGTAGATTAATTAATGTAGAGTTAGTTTATTCTAGTTAATGATCTTGAGTTTACATTTTAAAATTATAACTACTTTAAAAATAGAATTTTTATTGTTCATAACAATTGTGTTAGTTTAAATAAGATTGTTTCTTATAAAAAAAAATTACCTGTAAATATGTTCTTGAGAAAAGAAAGAACTAAAATGTTGAAATGATTGAGATTGGAAAAAAAAGCATCATCAGAAAAATTGATTGAAAGCAGGAAAAGTTAATTGTGTGGATTATGAGTTGGTCCACATCGTTTCATCCATGAATATGATATATGGTTCCATATACACTGTCTATTCATTGCTTTAAATCAATTACCAGAATGGGACCTATGAACTGCAAATGTCCCAGAATGTCACAAAGTTTCAAAAATGCATTTCTTCACACAATTATTATTTTTATTTTTATTTTATTAGAAAAAATAACCTATACATAATTATTTACATGACAAGTACTTCTTGAAACATTTAATCAAGCCATTTAACAAATTCTATACAAATAATTACCTATATTACACATGACCTTTGCTTTAATAGCTGAATTTGAACATTTAACATTTGTTTGTGTTCTGGGTTTCTTTTATGCGACTTTTCTAAGCAAATCCAACTATTAAGATGATTTGTCGTATTTGTTTTCTAAGATTTTCTTTTATGAATTTTTCTAAGTTTCTTCATCTTCTTCTTCACACTTTCTAAGTATTTGTAGTAGCTGCGGATAATTTTAGGATATTGTAAGCATTAATTGGTGTTGAGTGAAACTGAAAAAAGAAACAAGTGGACCCTTGATTTTCATATATAAACCTAATCTCTCAATTCAATTGCATTGAGCAAGAGAGAACCATTGCTTCTTAATCAACTTGAACATTGTTTTCTGGATTTAATTACATATATTTATAATTATTGTGAGACTAGGACAACATAAAAAACCGTCACTAATAAATATTCTCTGTTTTTTAGATAAGAGTGGTTTAAAATTTTATTATACAAATCAATAAAAAAAATAACTTCTATCATTTATAATAAATTTTTAATTTTTTTTCAATAAAATCTTTATTAGAGAGTATTCAATTCATTCTCTTCTTCAATTAAAAAAATAATCTTTCAATTCTCAATAATAGAGTACATGTATTCGAAACATTTTTTCTCATCTCTATGAAAATAAGTTTATCTTTATAGCTTTTAATCTTAAAATTTTCACCATAAGAAATTTTAATTTTAAAAATTTGAAGAATATTTTTGTTTTCACAACAAAATTTGATATCATTCTTAGTTTCACTCTATATAATGAAGCACTCTTCAACTCCAGGAGTATTTTCTTTATAATTTCACTCTAAAGTCTTCTTTTTTTAAAAATTAAATACATTTTAAGAAGAAGATAGATGAAAAGGTGGAAACAATAAACTATTTATTAAGTAATTGATTGAGATAAGCAACAAATTACTTAAAGTCTCATAAAAAAATAATTTAATTGTTATTAATATTTTCAAAAATAAAAATATAATTGGTAAAAAAAATTAATATAATCTTAAAATCTACAAAGGACAAATTGATCTCCAATCAATAAATTACACATATTATTCTTAAAACAATGTATTTAATAGTCATTTAAATCAATTTTTTTTATTTTCTAAATTATCTTAAAATATTTATTTTTTTTAATTAAGATTAACCATGACATATAGGATTATAAAATCTCATTTATCGAGTTAATATTTTAAGGTTTTTAAAATTAAAAGTCTTATGAAAGATTAAAATGATTAAATAATGTACATTAAACTTTATAGGATCATCTTCAATGTAGTTTCTTATTAAAGTCATTTATTGTTTTAGAATGCATAACATAGAATTTAAAGTAAACACATTTGAGTTTATAAATAATGATCTCCTTCAAATAACCTCTAATACCATATTATTAAAATGTGAATTTTAATTCTAATTCAATTTTTCAAAATAATTTTCTTAGATAAGATTTAGACTTATTTTTATATTATACTTTAATGTTGCTTATATTTGATATGAGATTTCAACACAAATAAATAATCTTAATATTTGAGTAAATTTTTGTATAAAATATTAACTTATATATATCATTGTAAGATCCACACAAAGCTCTATTTAAGCAACTTATTTAAGATGATAATGTTAATAAATTGTAGGTGCATTAGTGAGTTATTTTTCCCAGAAAATGTGAGTAAGGCATAGCCCACAAATCTATTTTGATGGCATAAAGAAAAGATATGAGTGAGAAAATATAAATGGTATGTCTCAATCGAGAGAGATGGCAGCCAAATAATGTGTGGCAGAGAAGAATTAAAATGGTGGCCCCAAGCCTTGTGTCAATGTAGGTTTGTCACAAAAACTGAAGAAAGGACAATTATATAAAGAAGGTTACATGACATGTGGTGAAATTGTGATGAGACATGTGACTCTTCTCACTCAGATGATGAAATGGATGGGACCCTTTTAGTGGTTTGGTTTGGTTTGAGGTTGTTAAACTTTAGTGTGTCAATGTCTTGCTAAGGATATAATGACAACATTTACCAGCATACATATGACCACCACATCCCATACTCTCACAAGACATTCATAATGTTGGTAATTCTTAACCCTAAGGAGATCATAGTTTTTGGACCAATCTCATGCTTAAATTTTGCAATAGCCATTTCATAAACTAATTGTTAAAAATGGACATGAATAAGAGAAAAAAAAAATTAAAGGTTACTAATTCTTATTATTCATAAGAGTAATCATAGTATTAATTCTTCTTAATTTGCAATTTCATAGTTTAAGGACTAAGAAGACACACACATACACATATAATATAATATGGCAAGTAAATTTTATCATGATGACATTTATATATTAAATATTAACATTTTAATGTTACTTTATATAAGATAAATGTTTAATTTTTATAATTATAATTATAATAAATAAATATTTTTTATACATGAGTTATATTTTAAATTCATTATAAATAACTAACTAAATTATAATATAATATTATTTTTAAAATAGTAATAATTTACTCTGAAGATATATTATTGGAGTTTAATTTTAAAGTAGAGATGAGTGAGAGTAAATTAAAAGAGTTTTACAGTTAAGAATATTAAGTACATAGAAAAGATAAATAAAAAGTAATTTAAACATTTCAGAGGTTTTTTTTAACTGTATGGTGTAAAATAATAAGAGGAGACCAAATTAAGAATATCTAATTAAGAAAGTTAAGAAAACAAGAGTTTCATCCTCAAAGTTGTATATTTTAATTTATAATATATCAAGAGATAGACATAAATTATTTTTGTATTATTGATTTAGAGATAGTTCTATACATAGAAAAAGTTGAGATTTCCTTTTTCTTTTTCTTCTAAAGAAAGTTGATGTTTTATTGAAAGAAATATTTATTCAAACATATTGTTCTAGATTTATCTAGAATAATTGGGTAAAGTGTATTGGCAATTCTCATCCCTCCATATATAAGACAATAATAGTAAATTGCTTAGGGATAAAATTCAACAAAGCAGAACTAAGTGAAAGTAACAACAAGACAATATATGCCAAAGCTAGTTTAAACCTTTTAATCATTAGCATTAAGAATTGGGATTCTAAATTTGTTAACAAGAATGGTTATGGTGTAGGTTTAGGGTTTCTCCCTTAAATGCAAACATCAAGATAGATATTCCCATATTTTACT
Source organism: Lablab purpureus (assembly GCA_030347555.1). NCBI lineage: Eukaryota > Viridiplantae > Streptophyta > Magnoliopsida > Fabales > Fabaceae > Lablab > Lablab purpureus. The sequence continues at coordinate 2,116,189 of CM059257.1, read as the reverse complement.
AGTTTTCATTAAGCTTTAAATTGGTTTAATTTATAAACTAAATTGTGTTTCAAATTCATTGTTAAAACAATATTGGAATTTATTTGTATTTTTTTGTCTATAAAAAATTGATGAAATTAGCAGGGGTATTGATTTTTAATCCCTAATTAAAGAAGGGAATTTCTAGAAGGAACTTCTACTTGAAAAAGTGTTGAAGGGGATAAATTGGTATCAATAGAAACTAAAGTTAAATTTATTGAGATAAGATTGAGAAAACTTTAAAACGATAAATGCCAAGAAGTAAACAGAATTCACACGTATCAATCTAATTGGAAAGTTGATCACAACTTTTATTTAACCATACTATGGTTAATTTCTTCTACCAACCCTAGTTGGTCTTAGGTTTCTTAGTGCTTTTGTTGAAACCACTTTGCTAAGAAAATTAACACGATTCAAAACATACTATTAATATAAAAAGCACAGAGGAAATAGTTTTAAAGTGTAAAATAACCATTTTACAAAACTGTAGGGGTATACAGGAAACTATGGAGGTGCAGGAAGAAGCATCCTCTTAAATTTCACTACGTGCAGTGTATACCCAAATCAAATGACAACCAGGCCCAATTAGTTTTTTCTTCCGGACTAAAGGCTTTTGTTATTCAATGATATGAAGTGAAGTCCAAAAGCAAGTTTGATAAGTTACTGTTTAGCTAATAATCAGAATCATGTAAGAATTTGTCAGCAGTGTGGATGGAGACTATGTTATCTGGTTGAATCCCCATTTTCCTTTCTTTATGCCTTCCAGGGTCTCTAGCACCTGTTGTATGGATGGTCTGAGCTCCTTGGGACACTGCACACACTGAAATGCTAACTCTGCCACTGCTGTTACCATTTCCAAAATGTTATTGTCAGAACCAGACGAAAAGCATGGATCCACTATCTCGTTCAATTCATTGTTCAAGATTTTTCTCTTTGCAAACTGTGCTAGAGTTTCATTATCTGTGCCTGCCACTAAACTTGGGCGAATAGATGATATGAGTTCAAACAAGACCACTCCAAAGCTATAGACATCACTTTTGTTACTGACCCTTCCAGATATATAGTAGTCAGGATCTATGTAAGCACGAGTTCCTACTGGAATAGTTGTAACGTGAGTAACATGATCTGGAAGAGACCTTGAGAATCCAAAATCTGCAACTTTAACAGTAAAATTTTCATCCAACAGAATGTTACTCCCTTTCACATCACGATGGATGATATTTGAGTCATGAAGAAATACTAAGGCAGTTGCAGTTTCAATGGCAATATTCAATCTAGTTTGCCATGGCAGTTTAGCACTAGAATACTCATGAAGATGTTTCGAAAGAGTGCCATTGGAAATATACTCATACACTAGCATGTGTTTCTTGCAATGGCGAGAAGTGCGACCATAAAGTGAGACTAGATTTTGATGGTGCAAGAGACCTAAGATCTCAGATTCTTTCATGAATTGCTTAATGGTCTCTTCTGTCTCATTCTCGTCATGGAAACATTTTATTGCAACCTCTCGTCCATCCTTAAGTTTTCCTAAGACAATGACACACTGTTAGAAAAAAAAAATTCACAAACCACTCAGCCAATATACCCATACTATACCATCACTGGAACATTTTAAATTAAAATTAAAATAATTGACTGCATTATTAAAAAATAATACATATAAACTTTTAGAGTCACATGAGTTAGGTCAAACTTAAGTGTTTATATATCACCATGCTATCAGAAAAAAATATAGATATATGCATATTAATTGCAGGGAACACTGGTTTAAAAAATATATGGACTGATTAGCCTCTCACCATAGTACACGGTGCCATAACCTCCCTTTCCAAGGCAAGTATCAAAATTGTTAGTAGCTTCTTCAAGTTCAGCATGGTGGAAGATTTTCAAACCTGAAATGTATAACCTTTTATCCTCAGTCTGTTAACACAAAAACACATAGAAGCAAGAAAACCATGAGAGAGGAAAAGGGATATATATAATATGGTCTTAATATTGTACCTTTAGTTGAGGAAGAGTTTGTTCCATATCTCCCTTGCTTCATTTCACTGAGAATCTCTTGCACCTGTTCCATGTTTGGCCTTGATTCTTGTGGACATTTCATGCAGAGAACTGCAAGCTCTGCTGTAGCAGTCATCACCTGCTTTATCATAAGGTTTGATTGGAACCCAAGTGTTGGATCAAACAGCTCCACCAAAGTTTTGTTTTCAATTTTTCTGCTTAAAAGGGTACTAAGATTATCCTCCTCGTTCAGAATCCAGTATACTGCCAGCTTTGATGATAAAAGCTCACACAATACCACTCCAAAGCTATAAACATCAATTTTTACACTAAGCTGGCCTTTTGTCAAATACTCTGGGTCTATATAACCACTTGAACCTACTCTATCGCTAGTAACATGGGTGGTGTCAACAGGAACTCCATCTGGAAGTTTGCATGATAAATGAAGGTTAGCAAGTTTAGCAGAAAAGTTCACATCTAGGAGAATATTGCTGGACTTCACATTGCGGTGGATGATGCCATAATAATGAAGATAGTTCAATGCATTTGCAATATCAATGGCTATATCCAATCGTTTAAGCCAAGGTAGTGTAATCTTTTCTTCCTTTTCACTTTGAAAATGAGCAGCAAGATTTCCATTGGATAAGTATTCATGCACTAGCAGAGGTTCGTCATGATGAGAAGTACACCCATAAATTGACACAATATTTTTGTGAGGCAAGTGATTTAGGATAACAGTTTCATTGATAAAATTTTGCAACAAGTAGCGCCTGTCTTCTTTAAAGCGCTGGACTGTAATCTCACGTCCATCCTCAAGTGTTCCTAAAACAATTAATACAAATAATCAGAAGAAAATGTTTTGAGCAAAAGCACGGGGTATAGTCCTTCAATTGTTTTTCATGTTAATTAAAATTAAATTTATACATTGATATTTGTTCCGGTCACAGCAAATTGTCCAACTCAAAAGTATGTTTATTTTGCTTTTGAGAAATGATAGATTTAAATTTAAGTTAGTCAGCGTTTATTTGAATTATGAGAATCTCTTGTTATCATGAAACTTATCTTTTTAACCAGATTCCAATTTGGATTACAAGACTTTCATCTCAGTTTTTTTTCCTTCTATTAATATTGTTATGTATTTAGACGGTTATGGCACAGTCTCTTACCGTAGTACTGGTTGATAAAGCCTTTCTTTCCTACTCCCTTTCCAAGACAATGAGATCGATCAAAATTATTTGTGGCTTTTTCAATTTCCTTGTAGGGAAAGATTCGCCACTTCAAGTTACTGTGCTTTGGAAACGTGTCAGAAGATGTGCTAGTGAAGCAGCAGTCAAAGAAATCACACCTCAATTTCATGAGGCAATTACCACAAGTTGCAGGGTCGTTGGGATGCTGAGGGTGAGTGAGGTAAAAGGTGACTGATCAGAAATGAAAATTTCTCTGCATATTAAACTCTATCACGGCTAATTCCTGTTCAAATAAGATCAAAGAATTGGAATTTAGAAGGAATAAGGTGAAAAATGTGAGGATCAGCTAAAATAAAAGGTGCTGTTCCAGCTGGTAATATCCTATTATGTCAATGAGTATATAAGAACAACAACTGTGTATGGACAAGACCACTATAAGCGATAAAACAACTTTCTCTCTTTGTATTTAACATAGTTGCACATTTATGACTTGAGTTGAAGACACCTGATTAAGCTATAACAACATTTTTGTACTAATTGATCCACTTGGTTAGTGATAATACCTGAATTTGAATGGTTATTTCTCTCCTAATTAAAAAAAGTTGAAACAAAAATAAGAAAGTTAACTAACAAGGACAGTTAACTACAATGGAGTATGTACTACATGGACATCCATAATTTATTCCTTGTAAACACTAATAAAGAAAAAGAATTAGATAAATATGAGGTTTCCTATACATACTATTTTCATGTACATAAAGTTTTTATGCATATCTTTGTGTGCTGAGCTTTTGCTTTTGGTTGAATGAGATGAACAACGTCATTTGCACAAAATACTTTATCACAATTATTAAGTATATTATATATAAAACAGAGACTAGGTTTCTTAGTTCATACCTATCGTAGAACAAACAGTCCAAGAAAGACAAGGTGCCCCCACCAGTTTTTGGAGAATCAATTGTATACCCCTTTCAAAGAATGATCTGCCACTGAGGTAGTGATTCAGGTGTAATGACTCAGAAAGTTTCAACTTAGCCACTAACAAGTAATCCAGAAAAAGAAATTCACCAAGGTAATAAGGCCCTTCTTGAATGAATGTTGTTCTATGAAGTTGAGAACTTTAGGGTCAAGAATAATTAAAACTGAAGTTTTAATTTAATTTGTGTTGAGGTTCAGTTAAGATGGACAAAAGGGTCGCATTGAAAAGCAAAGAACAGAGAAGCTGCAGAAAATGGAAGGAAGGAAATAGGAACTGCAGCACAACACTCAAGATTTGATACTATATAATTATAGGGAAGACTTTGCTTCTGACTTTTTTTTATGACCCAAGTATTTGTCGGTTTTATACTATATAATTATAGCTTTTTTTTTTGAAAAATTTGAACTACCATTTTAATAAAAAAAATTTGTCGTAAATTTTGTTTACAAAATTTAAAATTAAAATCTTATATTCAATTATATTCATAATATTATGATATTATGAAAGAAAAATACCAGTTACATAATAACTGTAAAATTTACTTATAATTTTATAGTTTTAAATAAATTTAATTAATAAAAAACGAGTAAAGAAAAGTGTTTTAAAAAAAATATTAGCTGTCATCTTTTATTCATCAGTACCGCGTCTAAGAAAAAGACAAATTTTCTAATAAGATATAATTTTCAATTGACCAATAATACAATTTTTTATACTCCACATTGTATCAAAATGAAACTCGAAAAAAATCTAAATTTTGATACAAATTTATACTAAATTAAATCTAAATAAAATAACATACTCATTGTTTTCCATCTTTAATTAATGGCATGAATTATGAAAAATATAATTAAAGCCATTTTTTGTTTAAAAACGAAGCTTTCTTTGATGGCATTGAGGAATTGCTGCCAAGTCTTGGATCTTGACTCCATGCTAGTCACTCAATACTAGCAATGCTAAAATGGACAATTCTTCCGAATTTAAAATATTTAAACATTCTACATGCATTGATGTATATTTTCAGTTTTCATTTGTTTCAATTTAAAAGATGTTTCTAATTTATTGTCTAATGGCTGTACAAATGTAAGAGTTTAATTTCCTACACTGTTTTGCTTACAGTTTTCCCTGTTGAAAATAATTGAATAATAGTCCTTTCCACTACATAAACCAAAGCCTAGATAAAATCTGATTGGGTTCATGTTTAAGCGGATTAGGCCCTTTGTTCTTGTCTGTTCTTCATTGTATTGTTTATCAAGTGTCACTCACTATTAGTTTGCATTCCCAACCTTATTTGTTGCTATATTGTTTTCTGTTCTTACAATCTTGGAGATATAACCATCTGTATAAAGAATTTGTCTGTTATAGATGTATTAGTCTTTGTCTAGTAAACCTGGGCAAATGAAATTGGGGATGATTGAATTGTGCTTAATATGTGTTATGTCAAATGAAAAATCTCAAAAGAATTCTGAGAAGACTTTTGATGAATTAGTTCTGTTTTTTCTAGTTATAACGATGATTTCAGTGATTAGGATATTTTATGTCATGGTAACATTTTGAGCACTTTATCTATTAATGTTAATAAAATGTTGTCACACTAGAACTACTTTGAGATTGCGAAATGCTCTTGAATTCAACTATGGTTCTGCATTAAGAGCCTCAGATTATGGCAACGAATGAAGGAAAAGATGATTGAGAGTGTAATATACACGGTGAAACTACAGTAATACATTGAACATGAATTGAATGAGACAAGGATACACGCTCAATGTGCCTCAAAAGGAGTAATCAAGCTAAAACATACACAAAACCTCCTTTTTAACTTACTCCCTTACGTGCACATCATTTGCAATGATGCATGGCTAACCTCAAATTACTATACTAAGGCAAAACTCCATATCTATTCAACCAAAATCCAATTACTAGACCAAAAACCAAATGAACGGTTTGGAAGAATCAGGCTTGTTGGCAGCAAGAACAAAGACTAAGTTATCTGGTTGAATCCCCATGTTCCTTCCCTAATGCCCTCAAGGGTCCCTAGCACCTGTTTCATGGATGGTCTAAGTTCCTTGGGACACTGCACACACTGAAATGCTAACTCTGCCACTGCTGTTATCATTTCCATCATGTTTCTGTCAACACCAAACCAAAAGCTCGGGTCCACTACCGCGTTTAATTCCTTGTTTAAGATTTTTCTCTTTGCAAACTGTGCAAGAGTAACATAATCTGTGCCTTCCATTAAACTTGGGGGGTTGGAAGATATAAGTTCAAACAAGACCACGCCAAAACTATAGACATCACTTTTGTCACTGACCCTTCCAGATTCATAGTAGTCAGGATCTATGTAAGCACGAGTTCCTACTGGAATAGTGGAAACGTGCGTGACATAATCTGGAAGAGACCGTGAGAATCCAAAATCTGCAACTTTAACAGTAAAATTTTCATCCAACAGAATATTACTCCCTTTCACATCTCGGTGGATGATACCTGAGTCATGGAGATATACCAAGGCAGTTGCAGTTTCGATAGCAATGTTCAATCTAGTATGCCATGGTAGTTTACAACAGGAAGGTTCATGAAGATGTTTAGAAAGAGTGCCATTGGAGATGTACTCGTACACTAGCATGTGCTTGTTGCTATGGCGTGAAGTGCGGCCATAAAGTAAAACCAGATTTTTATGGTTCAACAAAACCAAGATCTCAGTTTCTTTCATGAATTGCTTAATGATCTTTTCTGTCTCACTCTCGTCATGGAAACATTTTATTGCAACCTCTCGTCCATCCTTAAGTTTTCCTAATACAATGACACACTATCAGAAAAAGAAAATTATAGATATATGCATATTACTTGCAGGGAACACTGGTTTAAAACATGTAGACTGATTAGCCTCTCACCATAGTACACGGTGCCATAGCCTCCCTTTCCAAGGCAAGTATCAAAATTGTTAGTAGCTTCTTCAAGTTCAGCATGGTGAAAGATTTTCAAAGCTGAGATGTATGGATTATCACACATGAATAAAATCTTTTATCCTCGGTCTGTTGACACCAAAAACACATAGAAGCTAGAAAACCATGAGTAAGGAACGGGACAAAAAAGGACTTTATTATACCTTTTGTTGTGTTTCTTTCATGTCTCCCTTGCTTTATGCCATTGAGAATCTCTAGCACCTGTTCCATGTTTGGCCTTAATTCTTGTGAACATTGCATGCACAAAAGTGCAAGCTCAGCTGTAGCAGTCATCATCCTCTTGATCTTAAGGTTTGATTGGAAGCCAAGCCTTGGATCCAACAGCTCCACCAAAGATCGCTTTTCTGTTTTTCTTCTTAAAAGTGTAGCAAGATTATCCTCCTCATCCAGAACCCAGTATTTTGCCAGCTTTGATGATAGAAGCTCACACAACACCACCCCAAAGCTATAAACATCATTTTTTACGCTAAGCAGACCTTTTGTCAAGTAATCTGGGTCGATATAACAACTTGTTCCAATTATATCATTAGTAACATGGGCAGCATAGACAGGAACTCCATCAGGAAGTTTGCATGATAAATGAAGGTTTCCAAGTTTAGCAGAAAAGTTCACATCTAGAAGAATATTGCTGGACTTCACATTGCGGTGGATAATGCCATAACAGTGAAGATAGTCCAATGCATTTGCAATATCAATAGCTACACCTAATCGTGTCAGCCAAGGTAGTATGCTGTTTTCATCTTCACTTTTAAGATGAGCAGCAAGATTGCAGTTGGATAAGTATTCATGGACTAGCATGGATTCCTCGTGATGAGAAGCACACCCATAAATTGACAGAATATTTTTGTGAGGCAAGTAATTTAGGATAGTAGTTTCATTGATAAACTGTTGCAATATGTGGTGCTTGTCTTCGTTGAAGCACTGGATTGTAATCTCACGTCCATCCTCAAGTTTTCCTAATACAAGGGAAATAAACAGAAGAAATTTTTTGCTTGAACAAAACTTGCAGATGTTAAGGTGCTTTGGCAGCTAGTTATTTAATCAGAGTTTCAACTCAGCATTCAACACCGACTTAAAATATAGTTTATTGAGTGTGGTATCATGGTGAAAAACCAATTTTAACAATAGCACTTAAAGAACTACACCTAATCCTAGTGCTATTTCCTTTTGGACAAAACATGAATGCAGTTCCTTAAATTGTTTGTGTTGTTATCCAATTAAATTTGGTATTTCACCTAGTTAACCTATCTTGATCTTTAATGCAAATTTTCATTATGTGGATTACTTAGCCGAACTCTAAATTTGATATGAGAACCTCATTTTTCTCCTTTTGAATTTACATTGTTCATATATAATGGCCATAGCTTAGTCACTTACCATAATATTCAGTGGCAAAACCTCTTTTTCCAAGACAATGAGATTGACCGAAGTTATCTGTGACTTTTGCAAGTTTCTTGTATGGCAATATTTTCCATTTACTCTGCTTTGGAAATGTGCCAGAAGTGCTACTGAAGCAGCACTCAAAGAGATTACACCTCATTCTCATAAGGCAACTAATAAACGTCAGAGGGCCATTGGGATGCTGAGTGTGAGTGAGGAAAAAACAGGCTGATCAGAATTGAAAATTACTTTGTATATTAAATTCCATAAAGTCTAATTTGTGTTCGTACTAGGTGTCGGAAGAAAACATATTTAAGTCAATGACTTAGACTAGGTGTAGGAATAATTCTTGGTAACTAAAAATCAAATTAGACCATAATTAGAGGGGCTAACAACACACTTAATCAGTCAGAAAACATAAGCAGAACATTCTAATTAACTCATTGGTGAAGAAAAAGTTTATTGACTAAAGTAAAACATGCATTTAAGTTCTAATATATGTAATCCACAAAAAACACGAGCAGGGCATTCTAATAAACTCATTGGTCAAGAACAGATTTAATAACTGAAGTAAAACATGCATTAAACTGCTTATCTTCATCAAAGCGCAGAGTTGTAATTTCGTAATTATTGTCATATTTGCCAAAGAGGAGTATTTTTTTACACTCACACACCATCAGAAGTAAATAAATTTACCTATACCTATTACTGTGTCTAAGGAGAGCATCTATCATGTTATCAGAAAACAATCACTGCAGGAAAAATGTTCAGTCCAAGTCATGTTTAATTCAAATATGCTCAGTTATTCATTTAGTCTCTATATCTGCACAATCTTTACGTTTGACCTACACTTGGAAACTGCTAATTTTAGTTCACCCACATACACCTTTTTAATTTGTTTTAGTCCCCACACACTCTTTTTAATCCATTTTGTTCCCTTTGAATGGCAGAAGTGTATGTGTAGGGACTAAATCAAGTAGTTTTCAGTGTAGGAACTTAAATATGAAAATTGTGCAAGTACAAGAACCAAATGAGTAATTAAAACAAACATTCAAGAGGACAAGTTACAAATTAAATAAAGTTAACTACAAAAGGTTAGATGTTACAGGAGTACCAAAAATTACTCCTCGTAAAGGAATTCTTCATTAGGACTCCTGCTGTTTTCCTTCCCTTAAAATAGCAATATCTGGTCACTCTTTTCCCCAATATTTTGAAATAAAAATTACTGAATAAGTAGAGCTAACTAGTAAGGAATTCGTTCCTTGTAAACATTATTTAGAAAACATAAGATAACTTTGATTTCCCTATGCCTACTATTCTCATGTTTAAGTAGTTTTTTAGTACATCCTTGTGTTGACTTTGAAAAGTATCATCTATACAAAAGAATTCATCACAATTATGGAGTATGTAGTACCAAGACAAGGTTTCTTAGTTCTTACCTAGAGTAGAACAAGCAAATTAAAGAAAGACAAGGTGCCCTCAACAATTTTTGGATGGTTGAATGAATTAACCTTTACCAAGAATGCTCTGCCATTGATCAGATGAAGTGATATACTTACAGTCAGCACCACAACATGCAAAGCAACGTTAGTGACATGCAAAGGTTCTGCACGCCATCTGTGACGAACATGTAAGCATAAACAACAGCAGTGAAAATGAAAGATGTGTACAAAGATGAGAAAAAGGAAGGAAGAAGGAAACATCATAACACGAATGAGTCTTCAAAAAACATTGAAAAGTCTCTGAAATGTCTATTTTCTTGTGGAAAGATATTTTGAGTATATTGCATTCAAGTCTGCCGATGGATAACCAAATCATATAGTTTTTTTTTTTCAAATATATTATATTCTCCTATGTTAGTTTAAAACATGTTATCTGTTGGTTTTTTTTTAACATAAATGAGATTTTTAGTAATTATTTTTTACAACTCTTTGTATTAGTTTTAGATTCATATGATTAACACGAGACTGTAATATATATATATATATATATAAAAGGAATTTTTGAATATAGTAAAAGTATTTATATGTGGGAGAATACTCTGTTTTATTTCCCTTTACGAAAATTTGAGTTAAAAAAACGGATATTGGAGAAATATTAGTTTAGGAATAAAAAAAATTCTGCAATTGTTTATTTTACAAAATTTTAAGAAAATAAATGTTAAATTATTTATAATCAGAAAAATAGCCTTTTAAAATAATTCATTATTTTTTATAATAAATTGTTTTAAATAGTTGTTTATTATAACTTCTTTTTCTTTTTCAGTTTCTGATTATTTTGAAAAGAGTAATAAACATACAATTTATTTAAAATTTCATTAGAATAAAAAAGCGTAAAAAAGTTGAATGTCCAGCTTATAATATGCATGTCAATTAATGTGTATTTGAGTGAGTAATTATATGTAATACTTCCTAGTACTAACAAAATCAATTAATTTGGTCAATTTTTAATAAATCTTTCATCTTTATTTTTATTAATTACTATTAATTAAATTAAATAAAATTGAATAAGAAATTTTATAAAATGAATTACTCTCTCTATTTCTAAATAAGAGTCATTTAAGGTTTTGGTAGATAAACCAATAAAAACAATAACTTTTAGTATTTACAATAAATTTTTAATTTTTTTTTCAGTAATATCCTTGTCATTAACATTAAAAGAGTATATTCTTTTTCTCTCTATAATAAAGTATAATAAAGAGTACTCAATGTATTCTCTCCACATAAAAAAAAAATCTTTCAATTCTCAATAATACAGTATTTCTGTATGAAACATTTTTTTTATCATCTCCATGAAAATAAGTTTCCTTCTATAACTTTTAATCTGAAAATTTTCACCACCAGAAATCTTGATTTAAAAATTTGAAGAATATTTTTGTTTCCACAAAAAAAATTCATATCACTCTTAGTTTCACAATATATATATATATATATTGAATCTAAACTTTTAAAAAATTATCATTCTACAAATATGAGTATTGGAGATAGATTCTCAATGTGTATTATCAAAGGAGTCTTCAACTCTCTTTATGAGTACCAACTTCTCTTTCTATTTCTTTTATAATTTCACTCTAACGTGTTTTTTTTTGAAAATTAAATACATTTTATTGATTAAAGAGAAGTTAGATAAAAATGTGGAAATAATAAATTACTGTATTAAGTAATTGATTGATATAAGCAGTCGGTTACTTAAAGTATCATAAAAGAAAGAATTTAATTGTTATTGATATTTTCAAAAGTAAGGATATAATTGGCAAAAAAAAATTAATGCAATCTTAAACTCTACAAACGACAGATAAAAAGAAACAAAATCACTTTTCTAAAATGACTCTTATTTATTGAGATTGGAATTTCAAAAGTTTTGAAGTTATTTCAGAATTATTTTTAAATAATTTAAAATCAGAACTACTAGTTTTTTAATCAAATATTTTAATTAAAATTTTTAATTCTTACCAAATCTGCAAATGATTATACTAAAATTTCAATCAAAATATTTAATTCTCACTAAATTGTGTAAGAACCTAGAAGATAATTGACTGAGAAAGGGATAGAGTATTAAAATATTGAGGAACAAAAGAGTGGGACCCACGTCCTTAAGTATTTAATTCCTTTTGTTCTTCATTATTCAAAGAACACTATCTCTCCTCTTTCACTCATTCTCTAGAGCTCTTTTCTCTTCTTCCTTTCTCACTTCGATTTCTTGACGGTTTGTTGTCCGATTGAAGAGCGGAGACCGCCTACGCGACGAGCGTCACGAGAGCAACGTTTTCACCGATCAGAATCTTCGATTAGGTGAGTTTTCAAATTCGCACCTTTTTAGGGTTCCAATTTGGAGATTTTCGTTCTTCGTTCGATTTCTTGACGGTTTGTTGTCCGATTGAAGAGCGGAGACCGCCTACTGTGACAGCGTCACGAGAACAACGTTTTGCACGTCGAGAATCTTCGATTAGGTGAGTTTTCAAAGTCGCACCTTTTAGGGTTCCAATTTGGGGATTTTCGTTCTTCGTTCGATTTCTTGACGGTTTGTTGTCAGATTGAAGAGCGGAGACCGCCTACTGCGACGAGCGTCACGAGAGCAACGTTTTGCCGATCGAGAATCTTCGATTAGGTGAGTTTTCAAATTCGCACCTTTTAGGGTTCCAATTTGGGGATTTTCGTTCTTCGCACAATTTCATGTCGCGAGCGCTGTTTTTAGGCTTGCTCTTCCTCTATGAAGTGTTGGGACGAGTGCTAATGCTCGTCGTTTTGCGTTTAGGTACCCCTAGAGTACTAAGTGAGCACTTAGAGGAAAAGGAGCACTTTTGATGATAGAGGAGCTGCAGGAGCAAGCGGTAAGGGAAGTCTTAAATTTAGTCTCTTTAAAAGCTTCAATGAAAAGTGGGAAATTCCTAGTTGATTGAGGGATTGAATGCGCTTAGGTGCCTTTTTTTAGCTAAGGTGAAGCGAAAAGCATTTTGTGCTTTAAATTGAGTTTCTCTTTTGTGAGCTTGATGCATTATGTTGAAATACCATTTAGTTCATAAATTGTTGAATTAAACTTGATTTGAGTAGAAGTGAATTGGAATATCTTGTTATGTGTATGATGGATTTCATTTGGATATGAGTTTGATTGAATCTCAACTTGTAGTGATGAATGTGAGTAGTTAATGAGTAGAAATTGGCGAGAATTGTTCTATGTGATGAATGAATGTTGAATGGGATGACCAATGCCCCAAACTTAGTATGATTGTATTGCTTTAGGCTGGTGATGAGCTATGCGCTATAAAGCTGTGTAAATTGAGCGAGGTCAAAGTTGGAAAATGACCAAGTTTTAGGGAGATCTTTGTCCAATTTTGGTCGACCCTCGCCTAGCGAGAACTCCTGCATCAGTTGTGTTTCTTTTATGAAATTGAAGAATGTATGACTTGTGTTATATGAGATTGATATATGTTGAGCTATATGATGTGAAATTGAGGAATGATATCTTGTGATGAAGATATTTGAGGGATTACTTGGCGGTAAGGCCGGAGGATAATTTCATGAGGTACACAGCGGTAAGGCCAATGAGTTATATTGAGGTGGAACAAGTTTGAATGATTGTGGTGTGTTGTGCTTGTATGTGATAATAGTAGTGTGTATGGACTAGGGATTTCACGATGGAATATCAGGACTTCACTGATGATCAGAGTCACGTAGACACTGTCATCAGTTGTGAGAAGTCGACGGAGATTGGATTAGGATGACCTACGGGAAAAGGCCTAATTCTTTCGCCCTGACTCACATGGTGGTAGAGGTTGAGATATAATATTTAATCCCCATGTCGTGAATCGGTGTTAGTTCCAGTATGCGAGTCCATACTGAGTCTTAGGAAGTCGTCGATCTTATGTGTGTGATTGTGATTGCCATAGCCTTGGTAGGGTGATTGATTGAATAGTGTGGATGATTAAATTAATGTTCATGTATAGACTTAATTATGGAAATATTGATTTTTGGCTTACCCCTTTTCTTTCATGGTTTGAATGTGTACCTGCTATGATCGTGTTTTGACACGGGAGCGGATGACGAGGAGAGACGTGGCTTCGAGCGGTGGGGCCAAGCTAGAGAAAAGCTAGAGAAAAGCTAGACCCCCTTAGTTGCTTTATTTCTTTTATGTCCGAGGCTGCACTGCTTGTCGGGGCATGTGTTTAACTTTGTACAACTTTTTAAGGATGATCTGTATATGCATATATTCATCTTTTGCTTGTATGATATTTATACGAGTAGATGTTATAATGATGATGCATGATTTAGTGAATTACTTTGTTTATTTGTATTTTTGGGTGTTACATTTATGGTATCGGAGCGGTTAGATTCTCGGGATAACCTAAAGGGTTGGGGCTTGTTATGCTAGTTGTGTGTTAGAACTCTGATGTGTTTCTATGATAAGTGTTTGACTTCTTGATTACATCTTGTATTGTTAGAATGCCACCCAGACAGTCTCCTCCCCTCGACCGAGATATGAACCGGATGTTCGAGCCATAGAGCTTATGGCTACTACCATGCGGCGACGAGGAGGCTGCCATGGCTCGGCGACATCACGGCTGCTATGCGGGAGTTGCGAGGCTTCCGGAGAGGCTACTTTGGCGGCCAGCTGCGGCGATTGCAAACCCACCGGCCTCATCTTCGGTCGATCGACCACAGTACGAGGCTTTCTTGGCGGACTTTACGAAGCATGGGCCTCCTAAGTTTGCAAGAGACTCCACTCCAGATCAAGCTAACCTCCGGGTGGAGAATATAGAGAAGATTTTGATGTTACGGAATGCCCGGAGGAGAAGAAGGTAGGCTTTCTTTGCCTACATCTTTGGAGGAGAAGCGAGGTTACGGTGGAAAGGGGTGAAAAGGCGATGGGTGCCGGAGATGAGGAGATTAGGCTGGGAGGGTTTCGGGAGAAAGTTTCTCGGCAAGTACTTCCCGGCTAGTGCCAAGTTTGCAAAGGAGGCTGAGTTTACGAAGTTAGAGCGGGGCGACCTAACGGTGCATGAGTATCTTTGCTCGCTTTGAGCATCTGTCTAGATTTTACTCACGAGCTGCAGCGAGGAGTGGTTGTGCGGCAAGTTTGAGGAGGGCTGAGGCAAGAGGCGAAGGTGATTGTGGTACCTATGTATGTAACGGACTTTTCCGTCTTGGTGGAGAGAGCTAAGGCTGCGAAAGGCGGTGGTCGGAAATGTCGGGGCCAGTGAGGCCTCAAGTGGGAGAGACTAGTGGTAGGCGGGGCTAGAGGCGAGCGAGAGGACGCCTACACTCGCCCCATCGGTTGAGGGTAGTAGTTCGATGCGGCCTCGTCATGTGGGGATGAGATGTTTCGGATGCGGAGGACGACACCTAGCTCACCGGTGCCGGTCCGGTCGGGACCACGGGAGGTGTTTCACTTGTGGCGAGGATATGACACCTTGCCAAACATCTGTGGTGAGAGGAGGGAGATGCTCCTACTAGAGCTCGCTGACCAGCCCATCCGATGGTGGGATTAGACCTAGAAGCGGCGGGCGAGTGTTTGCCATCACGGGTGCGAAACTTCTCGATCGAGGCCAGTTTGATCCAAGGTGCGTGCTCTATAGGCTGGTCATGTGTTGCATGTGTTGTTTGACTACAGGGCGACACACTCCTTCGTGTCAAATAGATGTGTGGAGGAGCTGAAGTTACAGATTCGGGATCTCAATTAGATTTATGTGTTTCTACACCAACATCTAACTTGGTGATTGCTTCTAGAGTGTGCATAGAGTTGCTCGGTGATTGTTGAAGGACGCAAGTCAAAGGTGAACTTAATTTGTTTACCTTTGAAGGACCTAGATGTGATTCTAGGCATGGATTGGCTATCTACCAATAGGGTTTTGATAGGCGTGGCTTGAAGCGATTGGTTTTCCCGGACCCGGGGATGTAGAGTTGGTTTCAGCTCGGCGAGGCATGGAAGGATATAGTTGATGGAGCTCGGTGTTTTATGATCCTAACCCATGTGGAGGAGGAGAGGGACCATGGAGTGGATATCTAGGTGGTTAAAGATTTTACGAGATGTATTTCCGGAGGAAGTGCATGGTTTACCTCCTAAAAGAGAGGTGGAGTTTTCTATAAATCTAGTACCTGGAGCGAGGACCGGTTTCTATGGCACCTTACGAGGATGGCTCAGGTGAGTGAGTGAGCGAAGAAGCGAGATAGAAGATCTTCTAGATAAGCGGTTCATCGAGGCCTAGTGTATCACAGTAGGGAGCACCGGTGTTCTTGGTGAAGAAGAAGGATGGAGGATCAGGTGTTGCATAGACTACTGAAACGGTGAACAAGTTGACCATCAAGAACAAGTATCCATTGCCGAGGATAGATGACTTGATGGATCAGTTGCATGGGGCTACAGTGTTCTCCAAGATAGATTTGAGGTCTGGATACCATCAGATTTTGGTGGCGAAGATGTGCGGAAGACGACTTTCAGGTCCGGATATGGCCACTATGAGTATGTGGTAATGCCTTTTGGGGTGACTAATGCGCCGACCATCTTCATGGACTACATGAATAGGATATTCGAGACCCTTTTGGATAAGTTTGTGGTAGTCTTTATAGATGACATCCTCATCTACTCGCATAGTGTTGAGGAGCATGGAGAACACACGAGGACAGTTTTGGGCATTACGAGAGAGAAGCGGTTGTATGCCAAACTTTCCAAATGTGAGTTTTAGGCTGAGTGAGGTGAAGTTCTTGGGGCATGTTGTATCGGCGGAGGGCATTTACGTGGATCCCTCCAAAGTGGAGGCGATGCTTCGAGTGGGAGCGCCCTAAGTACGTGTCGAGAAATAAGGAGTTTTGTGGGTTTAGCGGGCTACTACGGGAGATTCATAGAGGGCTTTTCTAAGATAGTAGCCCCTCGACCGAGGCCGACCGAGGAAGGATCAACCTTTCGCTCGGACGGACAAGTGTGAGCGAGTTTCTTAGAGTTGAAGGAAAGGTTGACCGGTTCTCCCATCCTGGTTATCCCAAACCACGAGGACACTTTTGAAGTCTTTTGTGATGCATCTCTTTTGGGGTTGGGTTGTGTTTTGATGCGAGAACAATAAGGTGGTGGCTTATGCTTCTAGGCAATTGAAGAATCATGAGAAGAACTATCACACCCATGATTTGGAATTGGCAGCTGTGGTGTTTGCCTTGAAGATCTGGAGGCATTACTTGTTTGGGGCCAAGTTTGAGGTGTTCAGTGATCATAAGAGTCTGAAATACCTCTTTGATCGAAAGAGGCTGAACATGAGGCGAGAGAAGGTGGATGGAGCTCACGAAAGATTATGACTTTCGGTTGATGTACCACCCGAGGCAAGGCCAATGTGGTTGCGAGATGCTTTGAGTAGGAAGACCATTGGCATGTACTCGCGATGGTAAGGGAACATGAGTTGATTGAGCGGTTTAGAGACCTTAATCTCGGTGTAGAGTTCTCTGCTGACCACATCGATTGCGATGAGCCTGGTAGTCACCGGTGATTTTATTGAGGTGGTTAAGGAAAGGCAAGCGGTTGATGCCCACTTGAGGGCATAGTTGGCGATCTCGGTGAGGGACAACCTCGGGAGTTTCTAGTGGGGTCGAGATGGGATCTTGAGATTCGAGGGCGGGGTGTGTATACGATGATGCAGCGATGAAGAAGTTGGTCCTAGAAGAAGGGCACAAGAGTAGGCTTAGTACGCATCTTGGCATGACTAAGATGTATCGGGACTGAAGAAATCCTTACGGTGGCCTGGTATGAAGAGGAGATAGCCATGTATGTGGCTAGTCTGTTTGACTTGTCGGAAGGCAAAGATAGAGCACCAAAGGCCGAGGTGGTATGCTTGGCGATTAGAGGTACCGAGAATGGAAGTGGGACAGTATAGCTATGGATTTCATCACCCACCTACCACGGACGAGTCAAAGGGCACGACTCGGTATGGATGATTGTGGACGAGGCCGACTAAGAATGCACACTTCCTACACGTGAACTTGAGGACTTCTATGGAGCAGGCTAGCACGATTGTACATCGAGAGAGATAGTAAGGCGCACGGCATCCCCTCGAGTATAGTATCGGACAGAGATCCCGGGTTCACCTCTTGTTTTTGGCGGACTCTACAAGCGACCTTAGGTACCAGATTGAGATTGAGTACTGACCTATCACCCTCG
The DNA here is from genome assembly GCA_030347555.1 of Lablab purpureus. Classification (NCBI taxonomy): domain Eukaryota; kingdom Viridiplantae; phylum Streptophyta; class Magnoliopsida; order Fabales; family Fabaceae; genus Lablab; species Lablab purpureus. The sequence continues at coordinate 2,098,028 of CM059257.1, read as the reverse complement.
AGACGGATGGGCGGTCAGAAAGGACGATCTGAGACTTTGGAAGATGCTGTTGAGATCTTGTGTGCTAGACCATCTTGGTAGGCTGGGATGAGATCTTACCCTTGGTTGAATTCACTTATAATAATAGTTTCCACTCTAGCATTGGGATGGCACCCTATGAGGCGTTGTATGGGAGGAAGTGTAGGACTCCCTTGTGTTGGTTCGAGGATGGAGAGAAGGTAATGGTGGGGCTGAGTTACTTGACGAGACTGCGAGAAGGTGAAGATGATTCGAGGCAAGGATGAAGACTTCACAAAGTCGTCGGAAGTCATATGCGAGATAAGAGGAGGAGACCACTTAGAGTTTGAGGTAGGAGAACATGTGTTTACGAGGGTGACACCTATGGCTGGAGTAGGCGAGTCATGAAACCAAGGAAGTTGACTCCTAAGTTTATTGGGCCATATCGAGTTCTCGGGAGGATTGGACCAGTAGCTTATGAGTTAGCTCTACCTCCCCTCTGTCCGGATTGCATAGTGTTTTTCATGTCTCCCGGTTGAGGAAGTACATATTTGATCCAGTCACATTTTGGAGTCGATGAAGTGCAGATCGGAGAGGACTTGTCTTTTGAAACCACTCCCATCGGGATCATAGACGTTCGGCTCATGCGGCTCGAGGAGAAAGACCATCGGTATGGTCAAAGTGTTGTGGGATACTAAAGCTGGTGATTCCACTTGGGAGTTGGAGGAGCGGATGAGGAAAGTTTACCGCATCTTTTTGCTTGATGAGTTTCATTTTCGTGGACGAAAATTTTGTAGTTGGGGAGAATGTAAGAACCTAGAAGATAATTGACTGAGAAAGGGATAGAGTATTAAAATATTGAGGAACAAAAGAGTGGGACCCACGTCCTTAAGTATTTAATTCCTTTTGTTCTTCATTATTCAAAGAACACTATCTCTCCTCTTTCACTCATTCTCTAGAGCTCTTTTCTCTTCTTCCTTTCTCACTTCGATTTCTTAACGGTTTGTTGTCAGATTGAAGAGCGGAGACCGCCTACTGTGACAGCGTCACGAGAGCAACGTTTTGCCGTCGAGAATCTTCGATTAGGTGAGTTTTCAAGTCGCACCTTTTAGGGTTCCAATTTGGGGATTTTCGTTCTTCGTTCGATTTCTTGACTGTTTGTTGTCCGATTGAAGAGCGGAGACCGCCTCTGCGACGAGCGTCACGAGAGCAACGTTTTGCCGATCGAGAATCTTCGATTAGGTGAGTTTTCAAGTCGCACCTTTTTAGGGTTCCAATTTGGGGATTTTCGTTCTTCGCACAATTTCATGTCGCAGGCGCTGTTTTTGGGCTTGCTCTTCCTCTATGAAGTGTTGGGACAGTGCTAATGCTCGTCGTTTTGCGTTTAGGTACCCCTAGAGTACTAAGTGAGCACTTAGAGGAAAAGGAGCACTTTTGATGATAGAGGAGCTGCAGGAGCAAGCTGGTAAGGGAAGTCTTAAATTTAGTCTCTTTAAAAGCTTCAATGAAAAGTGGGAAATTCCTAGTTGATTGAGGGATTGAATGCTGCTTAGGTGCCTTTTTTTAGCAAAGGTGAAGCGAAAAGCATTTTGTGCTTTAAATTGAGTTTCTCTTTTGTGAGCTTGATGCATTATGTTGAAATACCATTTAGTTCATAAATTGTTGAATTAAACTTGATTTGAGTAGAAGTGAATTGGAATATCTTGTTATGTGTATGATGGATTTCATTTGGATATGAGTTTGATTGAATCTCAACTTGTAGTGATGAATGTGAGTAGTTAATGAGTAGAAATTGGCGGGAATTGTTCTATGTGATGAATGAATGTTGAATGGGATGACCAATGCCCCAAACTTAGTATGATTGTATTGCTTTAGCTGGTGATGAAGCTATGCGCTATAAAGCGTGTAAATTGAGCGAGGTCAAAGTTGGAAAATGACCAAGTTTTAGGGGAGATCTTTGTCCAATTTTGGTCAGCCCTCGCCCAAGCGAGAACTCCTGCATCCAGATTGTGTTTCTTTTATGAAATTGAAGAATGTATGACTTGTGTTATATGAGATTGATATATGTTGAGCTATATGATGTGAAATTGAGGAATGATATACTGTGATGAAGATATTTGAGGGATTACTTGGCGGTAAGGCCGGAGGGATAATTTCATGAGGTACACAGCGGTAAGGCCAATGAGTTATATTGAGGTGGAACAAGTTTGAATGATTGTGGTGTGTTGTGCTTGTATGTGATAATAGTAGTGTGTATGGACTAGGGATTTCACGATGGAATATCAGGACTTCACTGATGATCGAGTCACGTAGAACACTTGTCATCGATTGTGAGAAGTCGACGGAGATTGGATTAGGATGACCTACGGGAAAAGGCCTAATTCTTTCGCCCTGACTCACATGGTGGTAGAGGTTGAGATATAATATTTAATCCCCATGTCGTGAATCAGGTGTTAGTTCCAGCTGTGCTGAGTCCATACAGATCTTCCGGAAGTCGTCAGTCTTATGTGTGTGATTGTGATTGCCATAGCCTTCGGTAGGCTGATTGATTGAATAGTGTGGATGATTAAATTAATGTTCATGTATAGACTTAATTATGGAAATATTGATTTTTGGCTTACCCCTTTTCTTTCATGGTTTGAATGTGTACCTGCTATGATCGTGTTTTGACACGGGAGCAGATGACAGGAGAGACGTGGCTTCAGGCAGTGGGGCCAAGCTAGAGAAAAGCTAGAGAAAAGCTAGACCCCCTTAGCTACTTTATTTCTTTTGTAATCTTTTGTATTTTTGGGGTGTTACAAAATTGTAAATGATTATACTCAAAATTTATTTTAAAATTTCACTCAAAATTTTCAATTCCAACAAAAATACAAATAAAAATACTGAATTAAAATGATATAAGTACTACAACTTCAATCTATATTACAACTTCAAAATGTCATTTGATATAAATTTGAATATTACTCCACCTCATTCAGATAATGAAGATGAATCTAATTCATTTGAATGGTAACAAAACAATGTTGATAGTCATGAAATGGAAGAGAAAAGAAATGTTGAATTGAATAATATTACACTATCTGGATTTAATGAATGAACAGAAATGAACAAAGATGAACCTGAAAAGGTAAAAGCTATATTAGTACTCCTGAATATGAGTAGATGATAATGAAATATGAAGAATCAGACTAATAAAAGATAATTAATTCTTAATTTCTGATTTTAATTTCTCTTTCTACTAGATAATCATGTTATTAATAGAGATATATAAGAAAAAAAGAAAAAAAGTTATTAAAATTCTAAAACGCCTTATATTATGAAACAAATTTTCTCTCTAAAGTCCGCCTTATAATTTGAAACGGAAGGAGTATATTTTAAATTGAATTAAGTTTTGTAAAATTTATTTTGTGAAGAGAAGAATTTTTATATATATTTTTTATAAATCTTAATAGTAAAATTTAATATTTTTATTTTTATTTAACGTAAAAATTATCAAAGGTGCATGAGTGAAGATAAAATCACATTTGGCAAAATCAAATTTAATACTTTCACCCAATGAAACCAAAAACGTGGTGGATATTTATACAATTGATTCTAAGATGTAAAATAAAATAAAAAAAGAAAATAAACTTCTTTCTAAACTAGTTTAAATTTAAAATAAAAATTTATATAAACAAGTTGCTACGAGTTAATTTACATATAAACTAAATTTAATTATTAAAAAAAGTTAATTTTTATTTATTTCTTTTCTTGAAATGAACTTTTGAAGGTATTCATTTAAATATACCTTTAATGTCAAATGATTTATGTATTATGTATTCGTCTCATTTTAACATGATTTTAAACGATTCCATGTGAACTAAAATAACTCTATGAATATAAATGTTTAATTTTTAATACATTGGTTATCTTAATAAATTTTAGGTTTTCAACCAATGATAAATTATTTTTTAATTAGATATTCAATAAATTATAAAATTTTGGTTTAAGTTTATGAAAAAAATTATTTAATTTTTATTTTTTTCTATAAAAAGGTTATTCTCCTCTATAGAACTTTGGTATTCCAATGAAGTTGATAATTTAAAAGCTCATCAATTATATGTTCTTAAAGAGAATTATATTATTAAAAAGAAAAAAAAAAGTGGAAGTTCAAACTTAAAGAAATTATGCTTAAATTTACAGAAATCATGCTTACAAGTCTTCAAATCAAACATAATTTTTTTATAATAAATCTCTAAATTTTTATATTTATTATCTTTTATCTATATATAAGATATAGAAAAAAATTAAAATATTACAAATAGTTAAATGGTAATTCATCTTTCCCCTAAAGACTTCAATTACCAACATAAAATCAGTTCTCACTAAATGAATTATTATAATTAACTCAATTAACATGATTATCATAACCTCTGTCTTCAAAGCAAAAACATTAACAATTAAATATGTATAACTTTTTATATATTCTCCATTATTTCTTCTAAAACTATCTCCCAAGCTACTAAACTAAAATTATTATAAATAAACTCATTAATATTACATTTAACAATGTCTATCTCAAAAAGATTTGATTCTATCCTAACTACTTTTAGAACCTTTCTAAAATGTCTTATAATATTATAAGTATTCCATCATGTACCATATGATCTATACAATATAATATGAGTTAAGGTAAACATTAACACTCTTACATTCTAAATTTGTGACTTACTAGAATATATGATATTCTTAAAAATATCACCAATGAATGAGAGATTAATATTATATTTAAATAAAATTTATCTCCAAAATCAAATTGGTCAACAATTTTACAGTAAAAAACTAATGATGGATAGATTCAAAGGAAATTCAACTTTTTTTTTCAAATTATTATCCAGAAGTAATATGTTATGAAGCACTTTTAATTTTTTTAGTTGATTCTTGAAATATTTTTACTTAATTTGATCCTTTTATTAATCTTTCAACACTTTTAACTCTTAATCCCTGAACCTATAATTTTACTAGCTACAATGAGGACTAAAGTAAATTAAAACTAATGTGTTTTAAAAATATAAAAGATAATATATTTAAGGGTGTGAACTAAAAGAATTTTCTTTTGTAACTATAGAAATTAAATATATAGTAATTAAATTTTAGTTAATATGATATTTAAGTCAATAGAATGTGTTAGGTGGATTTTTCTTGTTTCCATTTCCTTACAAGATGCTCTCCAAGTTGTATACATAAATAATAAAAGTAATCAAGATCTTCATCATTATAATTTTGGAAAGATAAGATATATTCATGGACCAGTAATCTTATACTTGTAAAAATTGAATTTGATTCATTTAAATAATTGAACTCAATTTCACTTTTGATTTTTTTTCTTAATTAAATAAAAAATGCAATTAAAATTTTAACAAGCTAAATTTAAATATCTCAAAAACATTTCAGTTTATTTATATTTCTAATCCTGGGTCAAGTCTATCTCAAAGCCCAAGAATAAAAGATAAAGCAAAATAAGCCCACAACAAAAAAGTTATTATTATTTTTTATTAATAATTTAATAAATACTCTAATAGACGGTTTATATGCTAAGTACCCGCCCACAGAATGTTTGATTCATGAAATACCATGTGCTACAAATTGCAAAATTTTTATATCGGTTTAATTGTAATTTTTTTCTCTTAATATTTTACAATTGTTAAAATACTTTAGTTTTTAATTATTTTGGTCCAAAAGTTAGGAATAATTAAAAACTAAATGATAAAAAATGTGTAAAAGAAATTTCAAGAATCAAATTTATAGATAATTAAAAATTAAGATGTTAAAATTTGTGAAAAAAATTAGTGACCAAAATTATATTTAAGCCTATTTTATTATAATACTAATAATGAATACATTTGCTACCATTTCTGTCCCTCTTTCATGTGACAGGCACGTGACTGCCCCCATGAAATGAATACATATACTTCCACTTGACTAAAAAAGCCATGAACAGATTCAATGTAAAATCTTTATAATATTAAAGGAACGTGCCAGCCACGCGTTTCTGAATTTTATATTCTTTAACATATGCTTTTAATATTCACATCTCAGACATTTTTCTGAACCCAATGCAACTTCAAAGTTAAAAAATAACCCATTGAATTTCGTTGAACCAGTCATCATTCACCAAAATTTTAGTACAATTTCAGCTAGATTTCATCTTAAGTTGAAACTTGGGCGTCAAGTCCAAAAGTCTTATGAACTGTCATGCATAAAAACACCCTATTATGAAGATGATATTCTATTAAAAATAGCATACTCTGAGATAAAGATTAATCATAAACAAGAACAAGTAGATATTTGGTATTAAAATATGTATATACAATAGCAAAAAGAGTTATAATGTACGTCACCTTGCTCCTGTAGATTCTTTTCCCGCTTACACATATAGACTCACTTTTTATTTCTAAATAAAGAATTTGACTCTTGTGAAAATTTTCTTTGACTGGTTCATCACATTGAAGAAAAATTGCGGCTATATAAGCAAGTATCAGCATGTCATTCATAATCAGTATCCAAAGTGGAATCCTCTAAGCCATGTCAAAACCTTATTACTCCCTCTTTGCAGTGTTCATCTTTCTCGTCACATGTCATGCTCAAACATTGAGTAATACATCAACAATATGTGCTCCTTCTAACTGTGGCAACATCTCCATTAGTTACCCCTTTTGGAAGAATTCCAACAACACCAACGTTGGAGAGTTTTGTGGTTATCCCGAATTTGGTGTTGAATGCTTGGAAGATCGTGCCATCGTTAGTTTTCCAAGTGACACATACCAAGTCACTGATATAAACTATGATGATCATTCAATTACACTTATTGACATAGATGTATTGAATCAACCGTGTCCAAGGGCACGCCACAATGTTTCCATACAGAACCTCCCTTTGTCTTTCAGCTCATTGGATTTGAATCTGAGTTTCCATTTCAACTGCAGTTCTTATCCTTCATCTGTTCAGCACATAGGGTGCATGCAACATGGTAAGAATCAGTCTTATGTGTTTCTGGCCGGGGATGAAGATGCAAAAGGATATGGTTGGCTTAGGCAGTGTGAGGAGCATGTTGTGGTGACAGTGAAGCAAGAAGAGATCGAAATAAGTGATTTGATCACTGGTTTTGGTGATGCCATGCAGAAAGGGTTTGTGCTTGATTGGATGAGAGCTGAGGATTGTGCAGCGTGTGAGAAGTCTAATGGCTATTGCAGATTTGACCGTATAACTAAGCAACCAAGTTGCTTATGCACAGATGGCAGAACTGTTGCCAAAAGTTGCAAAAAAGGTACACTTTAAGCTTCTTGAAATAAATTGTAGATTCTTTCATCGGTTTGATCACATCTTCACAAATCTGCATGCTTAATACATACACACACTTTTAATTGTTTTCTTATTAAGATGTAAAACATTATTATTATAATTACAACATGTTGGTTATATTGCTTGGTTGATTTTGTAAGCTTTATTTGATATATTTTTCGTTGTGTTAAATAATTTAGTGTAACTTAATTAGACTACGTAACCAGGTTTACTTTTACTTCTTCATCTGTTTAAATATTTCATGATTTTATATGTCCTTTGGCCCATTTTATTGTAATTTTAGTCGACCACAGATTAGATTGAGTATAAAATTTGTCAAATTAATTATGATGAAGAAAAACATGTTACGTAAAGATTTAAAAGGGTCTCTTTACATTAAAAGCGTATGCAATTTTGAAAGTATTATATATTAAGCTTTGGAATTTTGGAGAATATTATAAATATATATTAATTTTGGTTCATTTTGCATGCTTTATTTAATATAAATTTATCATTTTTTACTGAAATATACTTCACATACGTCTGAAATTAAAATAAACACCTAATAAACATTTTTACTTTAATTATTTTAATTTAAATAAAATCTTAAATGTATTTTTATTGAATAATACATCCACTAGCAATGATACTTTAAATTCAAAAAAAAATATCACTTCTATTCCACAATTCAAAATATTAATATTTTGTTTAATAAATTAATTTATATTTTATTTTAAGGAAAAGGAAAATTAGACTATAAGAAAGTTAAACAAAATCTATAGAAAAAATTTAATTTTATGACTATTTATTATAATCGTTGTAACCCACTTTATAATCTTAGTCAAAATGAAATTTAATGTCACATGATTTACTATGTTGGTCATTATTTTAGGGATGTAACTAAGTGTGTGTGTGAAGTTTGAGATTTTGAGAAATGTAAGAAAGATATTTGATGAAATGTTTGTGAGAAGTATAACTATATCAAGAATTACTGTGCAAAATTTTCTATCACAGTATCAAGAATCACACAGTAAGTAAGAATTACAAGAAAACCAACACAATAAATCCAAAATAATTAACATAAATTTTTTTCTACACAATCGTAACTGTTTATTTTAATTAAAATATTCTAATAGTATAGCTTTTTATTTTGTTATTACATATTATAATAAGATTGTAGATTTTTATAATAATTATTTTAAATATAGCTTTTATTAATTGATTGTATAATTTTTTTTATAATGACATCATGAGACCATTACACCAAAAAAATGTTTATATATTTTTAAATCATAATATTAATTATTCCAATAGGGATTTGGTATTTGGACTATAGTCTAAACTTTGAATTTGGGTTGAAAACTGTGACTCCAAACTTACTAAAGATTTGCCCCCATCGACATTATTAAAATTAATTATTAATTTTTAGAATATGATACATAATTAAATACAACTTAGTAGTAGTATTTAAAAATTATCAGCGAACACAATTATTTACTTGGATTAATAAATTGAGTGATAAGTTATTTTAAACGGAATTGTTTATCATTAATATTTAGCTCTATATTTCGAATTATTAAACTTATATCCAGTAACAAGATGGACCTGGTTGTATTTGGGCTTGGGCTTAGAAGTTTCCAGGACTATTGGGCTGCCCATCTACTATGGCTAACTAGGTAGAAATCAAAAGCCATGCATATTCCATATATAGTTGCAACTTGCAATGTAAAACACTAAAATAAGTTTCATTTTTTATTTTTTACTTTTTGTGGTTTAACTGTGCATCAGTATATGTTGAATGAGAAGTTCAGAATAATTATTTAGTCTACAGATTTTGTTTCTTTTGCTGACATAGTAATAAAAATTGTGCGGACACAAACACTGCAATATTTTAATCCCCTTTACCTAACTCTGCATCAGTATTTCTGAATTCCTTTCTATAAAAGTATCTCTTTTTTTTTTTCAGAACATAATATACACATGTATCAACTAAACCCTTAGCATCAAAAGGGAAAAAGTAGTAAATGGTTTTCTTTTCATAAATGGCAAAGATTAAAAATATTAAAAAGTGGTAGGTAGAGTGTTTTAGTCTTAACTCTAATTAATGTAATATCAGTTTGCTTGTTGCGCAATTAGTTTTTGACAACAGTTTTCCAGCAAAGCACATATTGTTATTTATTCTGGTCAGTCCAACCTTGTATAGAGCAATTTTTCTTCCCACCTTCCTTGTATATATTTTGTAGCACAAAAGACAATTTCTATTTCAAGATTTGCTACCCATTAATAGTGATTTTAATAATATAGATTATCAAAGATAAAACTCTCTAGTTGGAAAATAACACTAAAAGCATTTACAGACTTGTATTTATGTCTTGTTTTATTATATATCTTGTACATTTTCTTCTGGTATATCATTCCACTTGGTTAAGTTTGTCTTATGCATTGAATAAAGTTGATAAAAAAAAATCTAATCACGACATCACTAACGTGACAAAGACACCGCAGCCGGTGAATAAATCTTACCGGATAAAATGTTTACAGAATCAAAATTTAAGGCTAAGAGTGTTTCCTTTTAATGTTTTACTTCCAAATCGTCAACACCATTTTTATGAAAAACACCAAACTAGTTATACGTCATTTAGTTTGACTTAGATATATAGGTTGTTGTTCTGTACTTGATCATTTGCCTCACCAACAAACAAGGCCTCTCACTTTGTTCCCCTGCAAATTAAGGCCCCTCTCAGATTTCTGTCATGCCTATTCCTCTTGTTCCACCTCCTTCTTCCCTCATCAACACCCTTTTCTTTTTCTCACTTTTCTTCCCGACATATATATCTAGTGATGCTGAAGAGTTCACAGCATGTGAACCTTTTAGCTGTGGGAAACTCGAAAATATTAGCTACCCATTTTGGAGTAAGGACCAACAAGAGTATTGTGGGCATCCAAAATTCAAGCTTGATTGCCAACAAGATAACGTGACAATTGACATCATGTCACAGACATTCCAAGTCATTGACATGGATCAAACATCTAAGGTTTTGAAGATTGCAAGGTTGGATTTATGGGCTGACCCTTGTACAGATGATTATGTCAATGTGAAGTTGGATGTTGATTTCTTTAACTATACTTCTAATGATGATGAGTACACTTTGTTATATGACTGTGGCTCTCTCGGATATACGTCTAGTAGTGTGAATAGTGAAGGAGCAATACCATTTAATTGCCCCATAAATGGTGGTATTAGACCTGCATACTTTGTCTTGAGTACTGAAGTGGTTAATTTCAAGAGTCTGGGGTGCAAGAATAGCATCAATGTTTCTGTTCTAAGAGAGGCTGTGAAGGATGATTCGCTTGTGCAAAATGTTTTAGAAAGAGGATTTGAGGTTGGATGGAGTGGTGTGAATGAAGATCAATGTGATGTTTGCACAAGATCTGGTGGGAGATGTGGCTACAATGCATCTCTGAGTGCATTTATGTGTCTCTGCCCTGATCAACAATCTGATGGTTGTAACAAAATCCAAGCAAGGTCTCCAGCACCAACACCTAGACTAACACCAGCAAAGTCAGTGTTACCCCCTTACTCTCAAATATTTCCAAAACAGTCTCCAGAGTCTCCACGTGCTCCGAGTATGTTTTCTTCCTTCTCTTGTTTTGATTAAGTTTCTCCTACTATAATCTCATTCTTTTGGATGGTGGCATTCAACTTTTTTTGAGGATCCAAATGCCTTTCATGCTTGTTTAGAAACAAGTTGAGAAGTGAAAAAACACGTTTAGGATGTGAAAGGCCGAAAAGTTATAAATACCAGCTTCTTAATAAGCGTAATACAATCATAGATGAAACGTGGAATCAAACAAGTTATTCATCCACACTGGTTTAGTCAGGTAGAGCTTCACATTCCAGACATGGAATGTAATTGTTATTTTGGTTTGCGTGTTAGGAAGAGTTATTTGGTTAGAATAGTTCCTTTGAATTTTTTTTCCTTCATTCTGTTCAAAATTTTTATAATATAGATCGAACTATTGAAGACTGCGTTATGAGATAACGTGTCAAATTTTATAATGTCATATTTCGGTTCCCTAAGAGCGTGTTTTGCTTACGTTGACTTTTAAATATTAACAGCTGATAATAATGAATATAAGTTTTTAAAAGTCTGCAAATAACAATATGGTAATGGAATATGCCATTTTGGTGATTAGATGTTACAACTTGGGATTTTCATGGAAAGATGACAGCAACAGTTACCTAACAAGCTGAACTATTTTTTATGATAATTTTTCAATTGAACCACTTCTTCACAGGTGATTGCCTTGATTCCAAATAAGTGGCTCCATTGCTTTGTCCCATATAAATTTGGATGATCCATTGTGGGGGCAGCATCTACACAGAAGTGGGGCATTGTAAATCAACACTGAAATTAATTTGTTAAGATACAAAACATAAAGTATGGAAGATATTGAAATAAGCTTTGAGCTTATAAGAAGGAAACCATAAATAACACCTTTCTTTTTAACTCTCATTTTGTATGTTTATCAAATATACATCTCAATGGTCCTATCCTCTGTTTGAGGTGGAACTTTTCAAAGCTTCATATGCTTTTTTTATGTGGTTTCAGTTTTGGACATCTTGTCCACGTAATAATCATAGGAAATTATTGTTTTCCTTAAAAAGTTCTTTTTGCAAGAGCTGAAGAATAATATAGAATGTGTTTTCTCATCAGCAACAGCTGATGCAGCTACTTCAACCTACATCTATGCCCCCTTGCTTACATCCTCAGTCACTTTCTTCTTATTAACCTTGCCACAATGCCACCACACCATGTTTTTTCCTTTGACAAAGCCCAAACTCGAGACTCTGCTTAAAAGAACTGAGTTAATTACCAATTCCAACTTGTTAATAGGTTTCAGAGTATATCTGAGCATTCCTAGAGCCGACCTAACATAAACTTATGATTTAAAAGAACTGAGTTAATTACCAATTCCAACTTGTTAATACGTTTCAGAGTATATCTGAGCATTCCTAGAGCCGACCTAACATAAACTTATGATTTAGCTTGCAACATTCACATAAGTTTTCTTCGGTCCTTTATCCTCTGTTCTCATTCTCAATTTCCTTGAATTGCTGGAGTTTTGATTATGATTATGAAGTCCACTCTTGGTCAATGGTCATAGACCTTTATTGCATATAATGGTTCACACTTAGGATGGGTCGAGAAAAAACATAAAAGAGATCGGCTTTTGTTTGATCGAATACAGATGATGTTTCCATTATAAAGAACAACCGCATCTTTTCACACGTTGGATACATTTTTATTTATATAAATAAGCAAAATTAGAATGGTTGGTCTATTCTAGTAGTCGTCATCCACAAGTTTAAAATGTCAGGTATTTGGGAAAAAATGACAGCTGAATAAGTAGAGCAAGTCCAGGACTAGAAAATTACAAATAATGAATTTTCTGATGAAGAAATGATTTTCCTTAATTAGGTTCTATCTAAAGGTTAGAACTAAAGTAAGAAACAGAAATTACGCGTCGCTGATGTGTACTACATGTTCTTTGGAACAGAAAAGATTAAGTTGATACTGTACAAATTTATAGAGAAATCTAATAATAGAAAATTGACTACAAGTTATTCAAATAACCATTGACCTACAAAGGAAAAAAAAAACAAAAACAAAAGTAACCAACAGAGTTTGTTCCCTAATTCTTTCAATTAGGGAGGGAGGGGGAGAGCGGGTGGTGTTTTGGGAATATTGAAATGTATTTTGTTTGGCAGTGAGAAAGTAAGAGAAAGTAAGAGGAAAGAAGAAGGTAGTTTCGTGGGAGAAGTGTTTGCATAATTGATATGCTATGGTATGGCGGTGAGAAGAAGTGCTTCTATAACTCTGACCTATGTGAGAGAGGGTTGGGAGGGAAGTGAGAAGAAGTGTAAGAATGGATTATAAGCACAATCGCATCCTCACGACGCCCCTTGCCTTCGCACTCACTGTGTCTTGGTTGCTGTTCATCACTTTGCCACACTCCCTCTCTCAACCACCACCACCACCACCACCACCACCGGTTAATTTATCTTTTTGTAGCGAGCAGTCATACGTGTGCAACCCAAGCGTGTCCGTCATCTTGGATCCTTCCTGGGAATTCACTCTCTCAAAACCACCCTCTCAATGTATCGGCACCGAACCATCATTCCAGCTTAGTTGCTATACTCGTGATCAATCTCAAAATTTCAGAGTGAAGGATATCGAAAACACCAATCACACCATGAAAGTGATGCTAACACACCCCGTCAATGATGCTTGTTCTCCTGATTTTATGAACATTTACGGGAATTTGAGCTACATTCTGTTCCAGTATTACGCCTCAGTGCACAACATCACCCTTTTCTTCGATGGTTGTCCTCACATCCCAGATTTCCCGGTAAAACGCAACTTTACGTGCGGGAATGCTTTGCATTATTTCGTGGAAGGATACAAGGAAAAGGAGATGCTCGACAATTACCCAAAGCTTGAGGATTGCAAGGGACGTTTGTACGTGGCCACTGCCGCTCCTCTCGATCATTATGATGATAGTGATGATGGAGCTGGAGTTCTGAAAGAAGCTCTCAGTGATGGGTTTCGGGTGTCCTATGGTGTTCCTCCAGATTGCAGAGCATGCAGCGAAAGTAACAGAACTTGCGAGAGATCTGGTTATGATGATCAACTAGTTTCATGCAAATACTATTGCCCAAATCAACTCTGTTCTCCCAAAACAAGTAGTACGTATTCTATCCTCTCTGTTCCTCTTTTCTTTTTTCATTTAGCCTCGTCTCCTCTTACACCTTATTATTGTAGTAAAATCCACTTCTTAGCTACTCAATTCTCATCTAAACTCTTTAATTTAGTGCTATCATTTATCGAATAACCATTTTGATGCAACAATAAGTAGAAAACCAAGGAAAATCACTGCAGTCTGGGAACAGCTGCAATTGGACCAACCCACTCTTACTCCCATCCTCAAATCTTCCATGTCCACCACCAACTTACCAATCAACACTTCATTTTTATTTAAAAAAAAAAACTTTTTTTGACAAATTATCATATTTCTTTTACAGTGAGTTATATCCTTCCTCTCACGGTTTCTTTCCGCACCAAGTCCCATAAAGCTTGGGGTTTGGTATCAAATCTTCTAGCTTGGGCTCATGCAACAGCTTACCTAAAAACAGAGTGGAATAACATCAATTTCTAATGGATTCTTGCTTATCAGTGTCCTCAGACACTTGTTAAAAGAATTTAATAGAGATTTTTTATTAGAATTTATGAGAAAGAGTATTTTACATACATAATAATTTCTTTTTAATTCTTTTGTCAGGTTAATATTATAATATTATGTTGTTAAACTTGTGTTGCTTCCTGCAAATAGAGATTATCGGGTTGGATAACACATATATACGGTAGCTTTATTAAGAAAATGAAGAGGTCGCTTTATTATTTAGGACTAATTTGATTCTGTCTAGCAGTGCTTGTTAATATATTTCTAATTCCACTTCAGTGGATTTTACAGACCTTAATGGTTTTTGTTAATAGAAGAAGTGATTCAATAAACATAAACAAAAAACACACTGCTGCTTTGCTTCATTGATATAAATTAATAATAAACAGTACTGTTAGAGATTGAAATTAGCCAGAATAATTATGATGAAAATAACTATTAATCATTCAGATTTGTAATACAAATTTAGGGAATAATCTTTGGGGATTTGGATGAGAATTACGTGGGTTTGACCTGAAGACTATGAGAAAAACAAGAGTTGCTGACTGCACATTTTTCCAAGTCATGCTGAGATAGTTCCTTCTTCACACCTTCACTCCATTCTCCAACTTTGACCCATTCAATAACCAAATTAACATCATCCCTCAATTTTCTCTACAGCTATTTATTACTTTGTTTTGCCATTCTAACTTTTTCTTCCTTTTCCCATACGCGTCAATTCAATCACCTGTTTAAATGTGTATCAACTTTGACTTTTAGTACCGTTTCCTGAAATTTTCCTTTCTAACCATTGAATAATAATATCAAGTAATTTCTCTATGTTTTAGAGTCCCTAAATTAGCTATGCATTTTAATCATTCGTTCCTTTTATTATACTGATGGATTTAACATATTATACTGTTATGCATATGAAATGCATATATTATTATAACACATAATTATTAGCAAAAGACACTGGAAAAGAGCATGATTCAAGACAAAATTTCCGGTGTATCCTTTTAAGAGGGGCAAACTTTTATCTATTTATGAAATTATTATTGATATATAATTCAGAGTCCAGGCATAAATGGTATATCTATATTGGTTTTTACTGTAAGACACTTGCCAGTCACATTAGGTATATTTTGCAGTCACAGTTTTAGTTCTCTTTTCTTTTGTGGTCTAAAATCATTCTTAACATCATACACGACAGAAAAGTATGATCCCACCCTTTTTCTACTTTTCCTTCTCTTCTTTCATTTCACGGATGCATGTGCCTGTACCACCAATCATTAAGAAGAGGAAAACTTTTTCATTATTAGTATATACTTTCCAATTTAATATTTTCTTAAAATAAAAACTGAAGCTTATCTAGGATAAGTGATGACTTAAAAAAATTAAACGAATGATGATATTTTGACGATTTATTTTATATATAAGGCAAATGTATTATAATAGTACAATATTTAAAAATTATTTTATTAATTTAGATATCTATATTATTATATTATTGTAATTAGTTATGGAATAATAGTATACTTGTCTAAAAAAACCTTTATACAAATTCAATAGCATCTCAAGTGATATATATTAAGAGTTTATTTGTGATTTTAATTTTCAACAGAGTTGTTGATTGCATTTGTATGCAAGCGCAGATCTTTTCCTTCTTTGTGGTCCAACACGTCTTTCACTATCATGGACATCGTTTTCTGCTTTCTTCTATTTTTGAGATTTTTAAAGTATCAAAATTGAGAAACAGAGTTTGATTTCTCCACTTGTTCTAATTTTTCCTAAAAAATGGTTGCTCAAATAAGATCATCCACTATTTTGGTTTTCCCCTCATAGTCACAAAATATTAATCTATTTTAAAATATTACTTAGTCCTTTCATATCTTTTAGTCATAACCGTGCAATATTTGCATACATGACTATATCTCTAAATTGCTATATATTCAAATGGAGCTATATACATACGATGCATTCAGATATGACAGCAATATCTATTATGTAGATAGAACAGCTACAGTACTGTGCATTCCATAGTTGCTTTTCTAATTTGTTCTGTAGGTATTGAAGTTATGGTGCCTATTATAGGACAAAAGTGTTGATTTGTATTATAATGTTTAAAAACCTCTAACTTAGCAATTTATTGATTAATTTGCATGTATATGGAATTCATGAATTATTGATAGATATGTATTGCCTGTAGATTTATTTATCTACCAGCAGTGTCATAGTGATGTCACCATTTCCGGGGATGATGTGGTTTTCATCCTCATTGGTATTCCATTTGTGTTAATGCTTATTATATTCCTACAAAAGAATGGAGTCTGCAATCTTCCATTGGAAGGTACTTCACCTACTTTCCTTTGTGGGCGTTCAACTTTTGACTAGTAGTAATGTGGTATGGACAAGCCCACCTATAAACTACAAAAACACCCTCAACAAGTTCACAAAACTGATGTTCTCTTCTTTAGAAAAGCAAAGATAGGGTGTTAACCTACTTCCTCATGTTTGTAAACGAGCCAAAAGTGGTTTTATATTGCTTGAACTTTTGTTTTGTTTTCATCTATATTTCAAGCTTCAATCATAAACCCCATTATAAAATAGTAGCATGTTTTCATGTAAAAATTTCCACAGTACACACCTACCAACGACTTTGAAGTTTCCTCTAAATGCATGCCTTAGATTCCACACTATTACTCTTCTCTTCTCTCCTCTTCATTCTTTCCAAATCTCCAGAACCAAATGATCCTTCCGATCTCCTTCCATTACATTAAGCCTCAATTATGTATTATTACCACAATCTTCTTCTTGATTACCACTGTTCTGTCTTCTAATCCAAAATTTAAGGCCTGCACACCTAAAAGTTGTGGAAATGGCCCATCCATTAAGTATCCTTTCTGGATTCCTTATGAACAGGAATCATTTTGTGGCTATCCCCACTTTGAGATCACTTGCATGGACAAAAATCCAATTATCAGAACTTCTAGTTATGATTTTCTAGTGAAAGATATCTCTTATTCTAACTCCTCATTTACTGTGGCCAATATAGCTGCCTACGAGGACAATTGTCCTGTTCCCTTATATAATTACAGCTTTGATCAAACTCCATTTACCTACAGTTCAGAAAATTGGAATCTCTCTTTCTTCTACAACTGTACCACAGAACCCATAGATTACCCCACTTACGAAGTAGATTGTGCTAAAAATGCTTCCCATTATTCTTTTGCGGTTTTCCATAAGGAGGCACTAGAACACAAAAACTATTCCTTGAATGAGTGTCAGTTTATGGTTAATGCGCCATTTAGAATGAAAGCTTCTGTTAATTTCACTAGCTTATTGAGAATGAATTACATTGAGATTTTGAAGATTGGGTTTCTTTTGAATTGGACTGCACCTGATTGTCAGTACTGTGAGAAGAGTGGTGGACGTTGTGGATTTGATGGCAATCAGTTTCTCTGCTTCTGCAAGGATAAGTCATACGTAAAAAGTTGTGGTAGTGGTAATAATACATTTCAAAATATTGTGATCATGCTTTTGTTGTTTATTCAGCAAGCATTCTTTTCTGTGTGACGCTTCTATTCCTCTCATTTCCCTCTTTTGGGTACAGATGCAATTTCTATTCCAATGTGCCATTTCAGAATATGCTAGCCAAATAAGTATACCAGTTTTTTGTCTTTTCTTTTATCTGTCTGATACTCAATTTAAAGCATCTTGATATATCAGATGACGATGGTTTCACAATTTCTAAACGTCTTTGGTTTACATAAATGTGTAGCCACACGAATAGCCACGACAACTATTTGTATGTTGTAGACAGTAACGAAAGAACTGTAATTCTTTTATATAGTTATTAACTGTTCATGAAAAGATTCAGCTACCAATAATCATGTCAGCCTCAATATGATGATGTCTTTATCAGTTGTAAGGCACCATATGCTTTCCATCAAAATATGCAGAAAATAGACTGAAATTGAGTATTCTTTATGCTTAGAGTTTAAGAAAACAGACCAAATTCAATATTTTGTCAGAAACTAGTCATCATTAATATGAAACAGAAAACAAATATGATAAGGTTAACCTTTGTTGTTCCCACTTTTGTAATCTGATTTTAGTGCAGTGTACAGTTATTTGTAATTTCCATTTTTCCTCTGTTCAGGATGTCATGCTATTTATCGTGCCATAGGAGCACGTATTTTATTCGTGAGGCATTTGATGAAAGCACATAAATATACATGTTTATATATGATATATTCAAGCACAATATCCTTGAACTGACACAATGCTAACACATTTGTGCTTTCCCTGCCAATTCTTTCAGGCACATTGAACGTGCCTAGGAAAATCATTATAGGTAATTGATGATTTTTTTCTTGTTACTTTTGTCGCATTTATTTCATTAATAATTGTATATTAATTGAAATTTGCTGTGCTTGTTCTTTAGGTGTTTGTTCTGCTGTAGTGGGAGCACTTATAGTGGGCTTTTGCGTCTATCTCTTTATTCGTAGAAGGAAGAATAGTTATGTAATGTCATATATGCAATCTCGGAGCCTCTCTTCTGATCCATCTTCAAAAGACACTGAGAAGGGAACTCAAAGCTTCACTCAAAGCAATGTACCGGGAGTCCATCTCTTCTCCTATGAGGAACTAGAAGAGGCCACAAATTACTTTGACTCATCTAAAGAACTAGGAGAAGGGGGCTTTGGTATAGTGTATTTTGGTAAGAACATGCACCTTATACTACATATCTGTCGTTTTTGTGCCTGGAATGACCATTAATAAAGGTTGCTGTCTTCTGATGTTTCTTGTCTAGGCAAACTGCGAGATGGACGTTCTGTTGCAGTGAAGAGGTTGTATGAGAACAACTACAGGATAGTTGCACAGTTCATGAATGAAATTAAAATCCTAACTCGTATAGTTCATCCAAATCTTGTGAAGTTATACGGATGCACCTCTCGCCACAGTCGTGAACTTTTGCTAGTATATGAGTATATTCCCAATGGAACTGTTGCAGATCATCTTCATGGTCAACGATCTAAACCTGGAACACCCCCTTGGAATATTAGAATGAATATTGCTGTGGAGACTGCAAGTGCCCTGAAATTTCTTCATCTCAGAGACATCATCCACAGAGATGTTAAAACCAACAATATTCTTCTTGACAGTAACTTCCGTGTCAAAGTGGCAGATTTTGGACTCTCGCGTCTGTTTCCACATGAGGTCACCCATGTTTCAACAGCTCCACAAGGGACTCCAGGTTATGTGGATCCAGAGTACCACGAGTGCTACCAGCTTACTAACAAAAGTGATGTCTACAGCTTTGGAGTGGTGCTGGTTGAGCTGATATCATCCCTGCCTGCTGTTGATATCACAAGGCATAGACATGAAATCAATTTGGCCAACATGGCCGTTAACAAGATTCACAATCAGACACTGCATGAGCTTGTGGATCCAAACCTTGGTTTTGAATCAGATTTCAAGGTAAGGAAAATGATAAGTGCTGTGGCTGAGTTAGCATTTCAGTGCTTGCAGAGTTCCAAAGATATGAGACCTTCTATGGAAGAAGTGGTGGACACTCTGAAGGATATACAGAGTGATGGCAAAAACAAAAGCCAGCCAGAGGTAATGGATATCTCAAGCACATCTGATGATGTTGTGTTGCTGAAGGATGACCCTCCTCCACCATCACCTGATTCTAATGCTGTGAGCAAGACAACAACGCCAAATACTAGTGGATAAGGGCACCTTCTTTCTCACTTTCATCTAATTAACCTTATCCAAAATTTATGTAAGCAGAGTTAGCATCACACTCGCAGCATCCACCCAGTTACACCCTTCATTCTGCCATCTTCTAATGAGGATCACTTTTAAGATTGAGATGTATATATAGATCACAAAGCTGCTTTGGTTATGAATTTTCATCTTTTTAATAAATATATAGCTATATATTATTAAATTATTTTGGTTTAATTAAAAATTTGTTCCCTACACCTATAGCACCATGTTTCATTTGATTCTTTGTATGAAAACCATACTTGTGGTCCAACACGAAGAAACATGTAACAAAATTAGACTTAAATAAGTTATTGGTATTTATATATGAGTAAATTTTATTTTAAATATTTAATATTTTTTAAATTAAATATATAATGAACTAATTTAAATCTCTTCTGTTGATCATCAGTTTTTTAATTTGGTATGAGTTAAATTGAAATATATGATGTAATTTATAGGGTTGAAAAATTATATACATCAAGTAATTTTTATTACATGTTTACAATACAATATTATACAAAAAAAAAATATCTTAATTATTATGGTAAAATAAATAAATTAAGGAATCAAAAGAGAAGTTAAAAAATATTTCAAAGATAAACTAAAAGGGATATTATAATATTAGTAATATAATATAAATGAATACTTTTTAGGAACATAAACCAAATTTTTGCAATTATTCAATTTGCAAGAAATGATTAAATATTCAAAATAAAAATGAATAATATATTAAATATAAAAAACTTATTTAAGTTTAAAAATTAATCTGTCATCTACCAGTGTTATAGCCAAAGCTGGTACTGAACCAAACCGGTCCAAGATTAGTGAAAGAAATCACATTTGAAAGTGATATGTGGATATGCTTTGCCACAAACACCATTGATTATGATATATTTTAGACGAAAGTCTTAAAATGTGAGGTCTGCAACATTAGTTATATGAATGATTCAACGACTGGGTACGTGTAATTTGGGATTATGAATGGTGGTAGGATTATTCAACCAAATTCAATTGAACTGCATAAAAGAAAAATTAAATTCTTTAAAATAAAAATTATACCGAGTTGTTCTATTAATTTTATTTTGAAAAAAATAAAATTTTAAACAGAATCGTTTGAGTTAAATTTAATTATAATGTATTAAATTAAAAAAATTAAAATAGAATATTTACTAATAATAATTTAAATAATTTATATAGTGCATATAATTTAGAATATTTTAATTTAATTTAGTTTACTTAAATTATATTCAATTCATTTAAATTCTTATATAATTTAATTGCATTCTTTTAAACCATTTTTACAATTTAATTTATTTTAATTCTATAATAATTTAATTCAATTCATATATTTCATCCGTATAAATAGTATTTTGTATTCTATGTCACACAATTACAAAAAATGTTAACAAACATTCTATCTGAACATTTCAAGCTACTACCCATATGAAGAAATTAAAGAAAAAAAAAATACTTAGATCATATTTATAAAGAACATTGATCGATTATTTTAAATTTAATTTTAATGTAATAAAGTTAGGTTTGAAGAATTTATGATGGTCCCACTAATACAATTCTAATAACTACTAGTTGTGTTGTAATTTGATGGTGGTGGTGTTGAGTTGAAGTTGATGTAGATGATGACAGTGGTTACGATAATGTCACACAATTTTGATAACCATTGATTATATGGTTGGTTTTAACTTTTCAGTCATATTTTTGGTAATTTGTCCTTGTGTTGGAACCTTTTACTCAGTTATCCATTTCAATTTAGCCTGTTGAAAGAAAGTTACCATGCACAATTGGTCTAACTTCAACAATCAATGCAGTAGCAGTTTAACACATATAAGATCCATTTAGTTTTCAGAAAAAAAGTACTAAACAAATATGTTGAGTGATCCTCTTTACAATATAACTAGAAAGATTTTACCGAAATACAATTATACTAATTTCAAGAGGAAGATTCTGTTACTGATCTAGTAGGAGAAGAAAGCAAAGGTTTTGGAGGCATTTCCAAGGAATTCATGTTACCTTCCAACATATCTACCACTCTACTCATTGTAGGTCTATGATTTGGAAGTGTTTGAATGCACCATAAGCCCACTATAGTCATTCTTTTTGCAATCTCATTTTCTTCTATATTCATCACTTCATCTGGTCTTACATCGTTATTCAACTCAAGTCTCTTGTATACCAAATGTGGAAAGTATATCTCACTTGTACGACTAGCTTCAGCATTAATGTTATTCCTTCCTCCCACCATTTCTAGTAGCATCATTCCATAACTATAAACATCTGACTTTTGTGAAACTCCACCAAAATGTCTGTTGAACATTTCTGGAGCTACATACCCCATTGTCCCTCTTGTATCAGACATAGAAATAATGCTTTCATTCCTAGGACAGAGCTTTGCTAGTCCAAAATCTGATATTTTAGGACAGAGGTTCTCATCCAAAAGAATATTATGCGGCTTTATGTCAAAATGTAAAATTTTAGTATTGCAGCCCCTGTGCAAGTACTCCAACCCTCGAGCTATTCCTATTGAAATTTGATACAGTTTCTCCCAGCTCAAAGATGCAATTGTTGCTGGCCCTCTTTTGTAGATAAACTTTTCCAAAGAACCATTAGCCATAAACTCATAGATGAGAGCTTTTTTGCTGCCTTCCAAACAAAATCCAAGAAGTGTGACAATATTAACATGAGATGTTCTGCTAATGCTGGCAACCTCGTTGATAAACTCTTCACCATTTCTTTTGGATGCATTCAATAATTTCACAGCCACAGGGCTACCCGTGAGTAGCTTTCCTTCGTATACTGCACCAAAACCACCTTGACCAAGTTTAACTTTGAATGAATTAGTCATTTTCTTAACTTCTGAAAATTTGTATCTTTTTTGCACTATAGCTCCATGATTTGTTATGAATGCTTCAATATTTGGATCACTCTTTGTGGTAAAACAAAATTTGGCTAGTGACTTACGTCTAAAACAACAAAGTATGAAGAAAAATCCTCCAATTACCGCACTTACAACACCTGTTAAGAGAAATATAGGATAGTTAAGAAACCATAGATATCCTTTTATAACATGCTAATCTTTTCTATGAAAGTGAACATTATGCTTGTTGATGATGAGATGCCTTCTAAACCTCCACCAAATGCTCTGTTTTGATTGCTTGAAGAAGTTGAATGGTAAAAATGTTATACTCAATTCATTATGTCTTACACACAATAACTTGAACTTAAAGATAGATTATGAGATGCATGGTATTGGTGTATAAACCTATATAACCACTACCCTAATTTCGAACCTTCTTCTCATTTTCTTATAAACTAAAGTTAAGGTAGGGTGAGCTTGTTCGTTATGTTATATGTCCATGCATTTCAAGCACGATAGGTTCCTTTCTGTGTCTGTTATACTATAAATTATTCACATGCTTTGATCCAGTAGTATAAACTTTTTAATGGTTGCTTCATAACAAAGACTTCATTACAATTCAACATTGCTCAGAATAAAAATACACTTGTTAACTCTCTGTTGCATTATTCGGAAGGTCAATTTTCTGTTTCAAATAATACTGAGGTTAATTACAAATGTGTATATGTTCTTTTTGGGTTTATAAGAGTATTGTTATGTAATCCATCTAGATTTTCAGTCTAAACTTTAACTGAAATGGCTAAATATATTTTTGTATTTTAGGAGCAAAAATCTAGACAAGACTTGTTTGATATTTATTTGGGTTGATTTAGAAATTTATCAGTATTTTTTAGGACTAAATATCAACGATAACTCTTGTATATGAACTAATACAACATATCAATGAAGAGACACACTTTGTTCTTATATTTTATTATGGTATTAGAGTATGAAAATTCAAAGAGAAACAATATAAAAGTGATGGAGGATATGAAACAACTTCTTGACAAAGGAAAATGAATTCTCTCACTGTATGATCTCAACTCGAGCGATGACCTTGTGGCGAATGAAACTCAAAAAACAATGAAATAGGAGATATAAAAAGATAATGAATCTATATATTACCTATAATAATTATAATTATATGTGATTGTTGGTCGATATCTGCAACAATAAACAATGGCAATAAAAAACAGATGATCATTATATGCAATAATAAGCAATGACAATAAAAAAGAATTTTTAAACTGCACATAGGAGGAAAGTATCATATTTTAACTAGCATCCTACAACAATAACAAATATAATTTTAACAATATTATCCAGAAAACTCTAATTAATATTTATTAAAAAATATCTCAATTTATATTATTCGAAAAAATAAATATAATTGATATAGAAAAACTCTAACAACTGATATCATCTTAAAATAATTTTAACTAATAACAAAAAAAGAAAGTTTAACTTCAGTAAAAAAAATACAGTTAAGATTAACCAGAAAATCCCTAATTAAGCTTGGGTGAAAAATAAATTTAGCTTAACATCACCAATAAAACAATCAGTCGAAAAATAAATACAATTAATTTTAGTATAAAAGAAAAAATGTAAAATTTATGAGAAACTCCCACCAATTTAATAATATCCTGATACAGAAATAAATTACATAATTTAAAAGCATAAAAATTTAAATTCTTAATTTAAAAAAAAATAAAAATAATCTAATTTTAATTAATTTAACTCTTCTCATAAAATTTTATTATTTTAATTTCTTTTAAAAAATTACCTAAAATAATTCTCATAAAACATTTATAATCCTGTGTAAATAAAAAACCTTCTTAAAATTATTCTCTTCCATTACACAAGAAATTCATTTTAATCATAACATTTACTTAATGGAAATGTTATAGGTGTGAGAGCTTTAATTATCTAAATTGGTAGAAAGAATGATAAAATATACCTGGCGCTGGTGCTGGCCATGGTGATAATGAAATTGATTGTGATCGTCGTGCATGTGGCGGTGGTGCATGTGGTGGCGGTGGTGGTGGTGCATGTGGTGGCGGTGGTGGTGATCGAGCATGTGGTGGCGGTGGTGATAATAGCCGCGGTGACTTTAAATTTGGTGGCGGCGCTGATAATGAATGTGATACTGAGTTAAAACAATGTCGATACTAACCAACATCACTGCGGCAATCTATTTAGCAGTTTTTTATTCAAAATTATCAATACACACTGAGGTGAATTTTCATATACAAATAATCGTTGAAGATATATATATATATATATTTATTTATTTATTAAATAGACAACAAAGGGAGAGATCATAATTTAATTTCTCAGATTAGACATTAATTTTCTCTTATAAAATTACCCTGTTTACTTTATTTGTGTTTTAGTTAAAAATCACTGTTTTAAAAAACATCATTTCGAGTAATTCTAAGAAAATATTTTATAAATTAACAAAAGGAATTTGTTTATCAAACATGACTAATAATAAGTTATATATTTTTTGCTAGTAAAAAAGTTATGAACTAATTAAAATAATGTGTCAAATGTAATTTTAAATAATTTTTTTCTCAAAAAATGAAACAAGAGAAAAACCAAAATTCACAAATTTACTAGGGAGAAAAACTTACTTCTCTAAATATTTATATTAAAATTATGCAAATTAAATTAGTTAAACTCTAATTGCCATTATAATATAATATAAAAAAACATGTAGAGTTTTGTTGTTCTAGTTAATAATTGATCAATTAATAATTGAGAAGTTTAAATGTTTAAAGATAATTTTGAGAAATTTTTGTTTATTTTTTAAAGTGTTAATACTTCCACACAAACCTTAAAAAACAGTTCATATTTAAAGACTTTGTTAAATATTAATATCAATATAATACATTTTTTTACTGAATATTAATGTAATAGAATGAATATAAAAGGAAGAAATACTTACTGGCGGTGACAGTAGTTCCGTTTGCTGTAATGTTATTGATGATGACCCGCGCGCCGCAATCTGTGTAGGTTTTGTTCATTAAGAGTAATTTTTATTATTAAATTTAAACACTCAAATTTAAGATTAAAATTTAAAAAATTATTATTACTTTTATCAATCTCATCATTTTTTTTCAAAAAGTAATACTTTGAAAATTAAAGTAATATTTTAACAATTATATTATAATAATATAAATATAAATGAATAAAAAGTTAAATAAATTATAAATTAATTATATTACTAAAAAATTATTTTTATCTATTATATTATTAATTTATAAAATATGAAATTATTATTAGTTTAATTATAGATTAATTTAGAAATCAATTTAATTATTATTATATAAAAATTAATTTATAATTTTTTAAAATTAATAAAAGTTAAAAAATATAAATTTTATTATAATATAAATTATTTTACAAATTATTAATTTTTATTTATAAAATAATTATTAATTTAATTAATATAATGATTAATTATTTTTGTCTTTATTTAATAAATTTATTCTAGTGTATATTTAAATAAATTGTTTATATATTATTGTTTTAGGTTTTTATATTAAATATTATATAATTTTATATTTCATGTTTTATATTAAATTTTATTATTTTAAAAAATATTTAAATTCTATCATCGCAGTTTTATTATTCTAAATTTTCCATTCTTCTCTCTCGATATGTTAGTTTGCTTTCATATAAACGCTAAACAGATTTTGGTTTTCAATAAAGGTGATTAATTATAACAAGATAATAATTTTTATTCTTCTGCTCACATCTAACTTTGAACATGATATTATTAGTTTTTAGCTTTTTAGATAAAATAAAATATCGAGCTACCAACAACTTTAAAATTTTTGAAATCATGTAGTCCCGAAGTTATATATGCATTCAAAACTAGTTTTTGATGTATTAAGGGTTAGGAAAAAAGTTATCGTTTGTTTGTATTATAATGAAATAAAGAGTTTAATTTTTATATATTATTATAATAAAAATTGTATATTAATAATCAATCAAAATACAATATTAATAAATTTTAAACAATTATTATAAAAGTAATAAATTTAATTTATACATTGTCATTAGTTATTAAAACAAGTGATCAAATAAAAACTAGTTACACTTTGCTTGCATATATTGTTTACTCATTTAAAATAAAAACTCAAAAGTGGTAGGGGACCTCTTTTCAATTACCCACATTATTTTCTTCATATTCAATATCTTTTTCTGGTTTTCTTTCTCTTTGTCTTAATAATTTTGGAGGAATTATCTAGTTCTACTTTTTACTTTCTCTTCATAATTTTGGAGAATTATCTAGTAGTGTTTTATGTTCTACATTTTTACTAACTTTGTCAATCAAATCTCTTAAAAATCATGAATTGAAAATCTTACCTATGTAGGAGTAAGAAAACTAGAAAAAAGAACTTTTGTTAAAGATTCTATATCGACTAGAAATAAAATCAATTTAGTGTATATAAATGGGTGTAAACCCCATCTTATAAGTTTTGTGAGATTAAATTAGGCTTAAAGTCTATTTCTTAATATGATATCAAAACAATATAAGTCTATCCTAACAAGATTGTTGAGTCACCCGTTATCAGTCAGTCCGCTATTAGACCACCTATAAATCTATAGTCTCATGCTCAAGATGTCTAATACTTGGCGTGAGGAAGTATATTAGAAAGATAAAGTCAATTTAATATATATAAGTAGGTGTAAACTTCACCTTAAAAATTGGTTATGTGGAATTGAGTTAAACTTAAAGTTCATTTCTTAATAAATCTAAAAATCTACTTTAAAATATTTCTCTAAAAAAGTGAAGAATAATATAAATTAAATCTCTTAAAAGATATAATCAACTCATGTCATGGGTAGTCTCCTGGAACTAATTAATATTACTTATTTCTAACACAAACATGAACTTTTTCTTTGACCATATTGTATAATTTTTGTATTTGCAAAACAAAACAACAGGCAGAATTAAAATTGCGAAAAATATAAAAGGTACTTTTTCTGTCATCACAGGCCATGAAGACATCATCGACTATGTTTACCACTTTTGAGTGGTTTTGACCTGCAATCAGTACCATCAACAATATGATTTTATAATTTAGGCTGGCTGAATCAAGGAAAAACGACACTTGAGTTATCAAAAAGAAAAAACTCTCTCTCTCTCTATTATGGATCTATATATACAAAGCATACATACCGGGAAGCATAGACGAAGTGTTGAAGATGAGATGAGATGTAGTTGGAAGAAGAAGAAGCGCTGCAGTTACATGGAACAGAAAGAGAGTGCGACTGCAGAACATGTTTAGTTTGAAAGCATATGCATAGATATGAGAGGTGAGTGGGTGTGATTCCGTGGTTACCCAATTGGAGTAGATCCCATACTCATCTACTTTTTAATGTGTAATAAAGTTGGAAAGATACCTGGAATTTGTAGAAGCCAAGGGACCACACCGCTCTAGCGTTTTTTCCAGACGACTAAGTCAAAATATGGAATATGAAATCCCTCTTTTATTAAAAAGCTCTGGTTTTTATTGGTTTGAGATGGATTTTATTTATAACCGAATCATACTCCACCCTATTCAATATAATTTAGTCTTGTAGAGGTTGGTCAAGAGATTGATACGAGTGAATTGAGATTTAACTCTATTTACTTTATATCTTTTATATTTGTTTCATAATTGATATAGTCCCACATGAATTTAAAAGTCTGGTTGTGATTATACATCTTTCTTTATTTCATCATTATTATTCACTTCAATTGTTTTTTATTGAATCTCAATTTTAAAATTAAATAAATAAATCTAAATATTATTATACTTTTTCACATAAATTATAACATTCTCATCTTTAACATTTTCTTTCATCATCCATTTTCGTTATTTATCTTTTTTATTTTTTACTTTCATATTTTTTTATCTCATTTTCTTTGACATAATAAAAAAAACATAAATTTTTTACTTAATTTATCTAATCCAATCCAACTCACTTAAAAATAAATTGAATTAATTAAATTTAATATTAAAATATAAAAACTAAATCCAACTTTATATTTTTTTAATGGGTTAAATAATAAATTTATCAAAATTCTATCCAACTCAATGTCTGAATTTTCTTATTAATGAGTAGACATGTGTTGATTAGAAATATAAACTAATACGTTATTTTCATTATAATTGCAATATTCATTTGTTATTAATAGTTATTTTCATTATAATTAAAATATTCAATTGTTATTAATTTTTATTTTTAGGTTTTAGTTTGTTTAAAGAGTACACGTGTATTTTGTATGGGAAAAAAATTAAGTTTGAGCAAATAACATTTATAACACAAATCAAGCAAGAGGAACTAAATCTTACATATGAATAGAGCAATCATATGTAAAATGTAAAGATAAATTGATAGCCCCTAATTATCAAATCAAATATTAAATAAAATTTAGGATGATCACATCATTTTACAACAATTTAGTGTCACCGCAAGACTCGGTTGACTTTTCATAAGACTACATAATATTGATCAGGAATAAAATAATGATAACAACAAGATTCAAGAAAACCACATGAAATAAATGACATTGAAAGCTAAATTATATATAAAAAAAATTGTATGAAGAGAAGAGTGAAGAAATAGATGTATTAAGATAAGAAAACGCATAAAATCCAATTTATTTCACTAAAACACTTAGTTCACTTAGTAAAATAATTTCTATCACAACAAAAATAATAATATTTTACTCTACATGCATTTGAATTTGACTCATTATACATAATATATCTTCGTCATATAATCATACATTATGGTAGAACAATTAAGTTTTCAGGGCCAAAATATATAAATAATGCAAATATTTAAAGCTGTCGATTGTATTCAAAACAAAGTATAAAAATATGAATGTATCTAAGATATTACATTCAACACAATATAAAAAAGTAAAGAGTAGAAATACATATAAGAATAAGTTAATACATATAAAATATTTGAGTAATAATTTTCTTATTTTAGTAGAACTTTTTCTATAAAACTTTGTAAAAAATAGTTTTTTATAAATCTTTTCAAAAAATTTATGTACAAAAAGTCCTACCAAATATGAAAGATTTTATCTATTTTATTAGACCTCCAAAAAACATTGTATCTAGTTACATTGTCATTTTTATTCTCTAAAAGTTAGTTTCATTTGTAGCAATCCCTTTTGAAGATGGAGTTGGAAAGTGACAATAAAAGAAAAGTGCATTACAATATTTCATTTTTGAATATATATTTCTTTAGTTTATATTAGTTATTTTAATCTTTATTTCTAAAAACCATTTTTAGATGTTATTCTGTAATAAAAAAATCGTGAATACTTCAAACAAAAAAAATCAACACTAAAAAACCTTCCTAAAAACTCTTAAAAACATATAACATGTCTTTTAAATCCCATGCAATAGGATAAAGACATAGATCCATTTAATAATAATTAAAACCTAGCCAAAAGCAAATGATTCAAACATTGTCCGGCAATAACGAAATGGAGTCATATATCCAATTCATTAGGTAACTAAAATAATAAAAAGAACAAGTATTGCTTGAATAATGAGAAGCACTTCCAACAAAAATTAAACTTGAAGAAGTATTGTTTTAGACGAACCAGTCCAACTCAACGCTATATATTGCTATAAGAAAATCAGAAGGGATCAAAGAAAAAAGAATAATTATGTCTATCCTTTTTATTTCTTCACAGATATTGGACCTAACAAAGAAAATATTGTATTACAATATAATTTATTATTAAGTATTATGTGTTGTTATAAAATATATTATTATTGTATTTTACAATATAATCAGTTATATAATATAATTAATTATTGTTGTATTTTACACAAAATCAATTGTGCCAACTGATATATTCGACAACATAATTTACTTTTGTACATGCATATATCAATTATTTGTATTTTATATAATGGATTATCATCTTGTATTCACTCGTTTCAACACAAATTTCCACTGACTTTTCATTATTTTTTTCTCAATGCATCATTTTCATTTCCTATTAATTTTTCTTAGGGTTCATATTCAGATTGGACTTCTCAATGTAATAATGTGTTTGAAATGAGCTCGTAAAACCTCTAACATACAAATGACCACTTCTTCTGACCGAAAAGCATTTCAACCAAAATTTTCAATGAGAATTGCTGGTATCGACACAACTTTAATTTCTAATAAATTTAAGAAAAAAGGTCTGTTCAACAAAGTGTTAAAACATGTAGCATTGTTATCACCAATCGTGTCAATTCATCATTTTAGACAGAAGATTCGGCACATACCAAGTACCACAAAGATCAAAGTGGTTGAAAAATTGGGCAAAAGAAGGAAGGTGAATGCTCGGGACTGTTCAATGAAAAGTACTTCTAAAAGTCAATAAAAATGGCCGTATCATAGAAAATTCCAGATACATAGTCTGTCATCACTCTAATGCGTAAAAACAGCCTGGGTGGAAAGAGTTACCATGTCTGAGTTTACAAGCATAGAACCAACAATTTCTAACTCAGAAAGCAGCAGTAAACCCAAATGAAGCATAAAAAGTTGGCCCATGTCACTTGGAAGTCTCCTCATCTTTTGTCGCCTTAGTATGTTGTACTCTTTAACCTAAGAAATTGTTACAAAGGGCAGAAAACAAATAAAAGAAAATTCATGATCCGATTAGATCAGGTGTTTCTGCCTCGATGGACAACAATGCAGTGTGTACTTTCCCTGTCCAACTGTCAAGTCGATCCCGTAAAGATTTTATCTGTTGAATACCCAGAACTCTTGGTTGCACCCAGGAAACGTGCACTGTACCCTCAACTTGATCAATTATACCCTCAATTAGATGAACCTGCAAATAAAGGAATTCACTTTCAAGCTTTAAATTTTAAAAAGTTATTTGCTAATAATGAAACTTCTATATGATAATAATGAAGTTCTCAAATGCAGAAATTCAATTAAAGAAACTTCCGATTGCTTTGCTTAGAACCATGGACAACAAAATTTCTTCCGTACTCGTTGAAATAAACATTCAGTTAAGGAGCAAACTAAGTATTTCTAAACAACAGCTACAATATTCAACAAGACCCTCCGCTTAATCACTGAAAAGGTATAGATATACAAGTAAAAACAACATATTTGCTTGAATTGGAAAAAAGATCCCACGTCTAAAGCAGCTTCAGGAGGTAATGAAAGGAAGACATGAAAGCTAGACTAAAAAGTTAACACCAATTCCAAACAGCCAAAAAAGCATTTCAACTTTGAACCTAGGACAAAACCCTTCGGACTTGAGTATGGCAAATAATTGGCACAAACTTCTAACATCAGATAAATAACGCATTTCGTCCAAAATTCCCAAGATTTATAAACAATAGTAAAAAATGAAAATGCTCAACAAAATTTTAACCAAATACACTTCTTCACTTTATGTCAATTAAACTCTCCAAATCAACTAATTCACTTGTCCCACTTTAAAACCACTTGTTAGTAATGGATGTAGTTAATTTTCAGGTATTAAAAATAGAGTTAATTGCCAAGGAAAACTAAAAAGAATTATGTCATAGACAATCAAAGTCAAAACAGATTATTTGCGTTGCAACCTACTACCAACAGTAGGCACATATAAACAGCTCAAGACTCCAGAATTTTAAAAAAATATCAGTTAGCTTATTGTTTATATCTCCATTCCCAAACAGAATGTAAGCTTAAAACACTATGATCACACTGATTAATTGTCATTATAGGTCAAGCCTTGGTAGAAAATAATATACACTAATATAAATGAGAAGAAACAAGAAAACATCATAAGCTAATTCACATTTACAGAAATGCATGGGTTGAAAGTGTACTACTTTAAATGGTTGCAAAGAAAATCATACAAATTTTCTACATGGTTTTCCTTAGAACTTCCAATACAACTTACAGATAAGCTCTTCATTAGGAGATGTTCCACATTCTCTATAGAAAGTTTTGTACGCTCAGCAATTACACTCAAGGGAATTGTTCGATCTTCTGAAGGCCGACTGCAAGCAATGGCAATCAGTTTGAATTGCGAATAAAAACAAAAAAGATTAATAAATACACCTCAACAGGTCTAATTAACTATAAACCTGAATATAATCTCCATCAGACAGAGAATGTTAATCTTTTCTAACAACTTCTGTTCATTTTGAACCAGTGCTGGTTGGGCTCTTAAAGCAGCATTATGCACCCGACACAATTCTTGATATCGTACTAAATCTCCAGAATTGAATGCCTGCAGAATATAGTAAAGCCATTCCACTTTTGTCCCTAGAAGGCTCTTGATCTGTTTAACATATTATAAGCTCTGTGAACCAGCATAGTAAAAAGATACAGGAAAGAAAGAAATTTCAGAAAATAAGTGCTCCAAATATTTTGATGTAATTACTCACTATAGGATGGGCAAGTAGCTCTCCAAAGTTGTAGATGTTGTCCCCAAGAAGGGCAGAGAGGGACAAATCAAATGCTAAATCCTAAAAAATAAAAAATAGCACATTAATTCATATAAAACCTGCAGAAAAATAGAAACAAACCATAAATGAGATTGACCACTATGAACTCTGCTTTAACTTCTCCTTATCCTTTATAGAACTCAGTGTACCTAAATGTATTTATAAACCTGTGATGAAGTTTCAATTTTACAAAAAAAAAATGCATCAACCAATCTCCAAACTCCTCCACATTAATCTTTCTAAGGATGACACAATGACATTTGCAATCTCATGACGAAGCAGCAAAGTCAAAGTAAAATAAGCTAAAATTTTAGTGGATAATAGATAAATATTACATAAGCCCAGCTAGACACATCAACTAGCTTTAATTACCACAGGACAAATTTACCAATTCAATAGAAAGTACAATTTAGCTACACCATACTCTCAATTTCCTAAGGTAAAGAAACCAGTCCTAGTGTGCAGGCCAATTACAAGAGGAGAACCTCAACATAAAATTGGACTTCAGCTGCCATGAGATTTGTGCTCCCGTTTCATATATATATACGTAACTCTATAGGAGCAAAATGTGATTCCAGAGAATAAATATCACTCCTTAATACCAACAGTTGGATGTACAAAAAACCACACTCATTGTCATTATCACCCACTGTAAATTAATAAACAGCCTTAGTCATATGCTTTTGGAAAGTATCACTGATTATCAAGCTCCTTGTCATTGTCATCTTCCTTCTTCCCCTCCCCTACAGATTTTTTTTCAGTGAAAATACAATTTGCATAATTCAGAAAGAATTGCCATAGCTGCAACAGTCACAACCACTGTTGCCTAATTCATAAAGTTTTGGCAGCCATTGCCATCCTCTATTTGTAGATAAGGAGCTTGATGGATAACAAAAGGAAGCAAGTTGCAAATGGATGGGTCAAGATGGAACATCATCTGAGTTTCTATGAAAGGAAAAGGAGGAGTTTCTGAAACTAGAAAGGGGTTATAGCTTAAGAATTGGAGAAAATAGTAGTGAGGAGGAAGAACTAGAAGGAGGATTGCCAAATATTAATTTGGAAATGTTAGGAGAGGAACCTGAAGGAGATGCCTTTTTGATGATGAGGAGAATGATAATATAGAGTTAGAAGAGGGGATGAGGATTTGTTTTGCAATGAGTCATTGTGTCTTTAGTATTGCCCTATTGTTATATGATGACAATCATAACTTGAGACAACAGAAAAGGAAATTTGCAACAATTGTGATGACACACCAACT
Source organism: Lablab purpureus (assembly GCA_030347555.1). Taxonomy (NCBI): domain Eukaryota; kingdom Viridiplantae; phylum Streptophyta; class Magnoliopsida; order Fabales; family Fabaceae; genus Lablab; species Lablab purpureus. Next base: position 2,063,068 of record CM059257.1, on the reverse strand, counting down.
TGAATGATTCTGATAGAGATTCCACTGATGTGTATGCCAAATAGAGAAGGGCACTTTTGTAGAACTCTGCAAATTCTTGGCGGGTCTTGTGATATTGAGATGATACCCAGTAATAGTTAGCATATACAGATGGATCAATATCTGTCATGCTGTCAAGTGTAGTCTTCCCATCTTCTAGGAGTTTCTTGCTTTCCTTCTGGTCACCTTGCTCAAGCTTGAATATTGCTATTTGCATCTTAATGTAAAGGATAGGTTCTTCTATGCGCTGCTCTCTAGTGGCTTGCAGTTTCTCAATGACTGCTCCAAGATAACCAACCGCTGCTTCTTTTTCAGAATACTGCCGAGAAACTATAACAGCAAAATGTGCAAGCTTCAGAAGGTTGATTTTAGTCTCGAAGTCTGTGATGAAATTGTGATATAATTGAATCAATGCATCACCAGCCTGAAAATTTTAGCAATAACCAATTATAAAAAAATATGAACTATAATAAGAATACATGCCAGAGTGAATTGTTTCAATAAAAGTAAGGAAAAATTATATTAGAAGCAAAAGGAAATAGCAATATCCACAAACTGTACAACATAATAAATGAAATTAAACGTAATAGTTAATAGTTGAGTAGAAGAATGAGTGACATAACGACTAAAACAACGGAATCAAACATAATATTATATGCAATAGTTAAGTGGAGTCATTAGTGGGCAATAAAGTGGTCAGGAAAGTTCTATTTTGGGGTATTTAACAACTAATGGTGTTAATAGTAAGCACTGTTCAGAAATCACTCATGTGCCAGTAAATTGCGATGGGGTGGCTGGTTTTTATAGTGAGTTGTAGTGGCCACAAAACACAAGGCAGACATGGCATCTGAAACGGCCATGGTAAAATGCCTGTCAAGAACAAAGAGATGAATGAGTTGGGTCGTGACACCAAACCCAAAAACAATCTGAAACCCTATTATACATGGATATGATATGAGTATCGGATACGACAAGTATCTGGCATGACAATTTGTTTCATCTTAAAAAATATAGGATATGATATGTTGAGATATGTATAAAATATGTAGTTGTGTGTGTGTGTGTATAATTCACAAAATAAAATAAATGTTAGTTCAATTTTTTAAGAAACTATATTAAAATTGAAAATCATTATTAAATATTATCCAAGTCAATTATGAAACTCAATTATATATACAAATTATAGTTTTATACCAATAAGTGGTCTATCAACATTTGTTATCACATGACTTGTTCTTTAATTAAGTTGTTGACAAATATCAATTCCTAAAAAATGATTTCATGGAATATATCACAAATATTATATATTTTATGTATGTTTAATGTTTGAAATATATAAAAATAAAAATGATGACAGTTATATATACCAGTGGAATGTTATATACATGAAGGGATAGGGCATGGGGTCCTTAGTTACGGTAATAAACAAGGGGCAGACCCTCACCGATCAAGTCTTTCATTGGATTAAGGTTTAACCCAAGGGTCAATTAGTTGTACCATAAAGTAAAAGTTCCAACTTACAAGCTCTCTTTCAGTTAAGCATTTTTTTTTAATTACTGACACTTTACAACTACGTATTTTAAACGTATGTAAAAGTATCTGTGTCGGATACATCCTTGACACAGATACGTCCTTGACACTGATTCGTCTGCATGATGAACGTATCATTGCATCGGAGTCTAAAACAATAAAAGAAATGGGCTGGGCCATTCAACTCGACCCAAACCATGTCTAGAAAAGATTAAAAACCTTTTAAAAGTATAGAAAACAGGTTGGACTGCATGACCCAACCCAAGAACTACTTCTAAAAAAAGGGCCCATGACCTGACCAAAGCCACAGCCAAAACAATTAATGAAACAGTCCACTAGTTTGAAAACCTTAAACCAAAAGAAAAGAAAGGCACCAACAGCATGTTGCAAAATTGCATGGAGCTGGACAGCCACCCAAGCCACTACCACAGGCATCACCAGCGACCACTGCACCTGAGATGGATCAGCACCAAACTACCCTAGCACCCAGCAACTATTACAGACATCTCTGGCATCCACCACACCATCCCAGCAACTATTCCCCAAACACCACCCACTCTCCCTCCCCCATTTTACACTCCTCACTTTCTCATACTCAATTTTATTAATTAACCACACCCAATTATACACTGTACTTACTATATATCGCCTCCCCCTTTTTTACTTTATTCCACCAAATACTACATAATTTATATCAGTCTTTTAATCATTTACAAAACATTCATCAGATTTCACAATAATTAATCTCAATCCAAACACTTAACTTCTCATCACCCAACCACATCTGTTAATCCAATAAATCTATTATCATACAAAATATTACACTCCTTTAGTGGTTGGGAACGAAGTCCGCTGGTTACTTTAGTATTTGCTTTTTTCCCTTGCAGGTCAATGTTTATTTGAATAATTTATAGTCAATTTGTTATTATTGGACTTGTCTATTAAATTTTATAGAATCGAATTGATATTTTCTGTTCCAAAGAGTATGAATTACACATTAGCGACATGTAATTTCTGTTTGTTACTTTAGTTCGAACCTTTAGATAAAACCTAAGGATATTTTCTAGTCCCAGGCCTGCTCTATTTATTCAGCTGTCCTTTTTTCCCAAATACCTAACATTTTAAACTTTTGGATGATAAGTTGATAACTACTAGAATTGACCCACCAATCTAATTTTGCTTATTTATATAAATAAAAATGTATCCAACAACGTGTGAAAGGATGCTGTTGTTCTTTATAATGGAAACATCACCTTTATTCTATTAAACAAAAGCCGAGCTCTTATGTTTTTTCACGACCAATCTTCAAAGTCTAAAACATTATATGCAGTAAAGGTCTATGACCATTGACCAAGAGTGGACTTTATACTCATAATCAAGACTCGAGCAAGGAAACTGAGAATGAGAACTGAGGAGAGAGTGGCGAAGAAATACTTAAGTGAATATTGCAAGGTAAATCATAAGTTTATGTTAGGACGGCTCTAGGAATGCTCAAACATACTCTAAAACCTATTAACAAATTGGAATGGTACTTATCTCAGTTCTTTTAAGTAGAGTCTCGAGTTTGGGCCTTGTCAATGGAAAAAAAGCCTGGTTCGGAATCGGTGATCACATTAAAATGATGAGCCAAATTTTTGGCATATATTCATCATCAATAAAATTGGTAAATACTTCGCACAAATATTATGGTTATAAAAAATTAGACTCTAAACCTGAATGGTTGAAGAAAGATTTGAGGAATTTTTGGAGATTTTTTTTTTCTTTATCCAAATTAACAGTAGTAGCTTTCAGCCAATTGCATTCCTGTAGGGTATGTGTAGGGGAGGAAGGAAATCAAAGAAGTATTGCTGAAATCCGAGGAAGCACATCAAAGTTCCCATCTTTCCCACCGTTCCAAACACAACAACTCAACCCCCCCCATAAACACAAAAACCCCGCAGTACAATCACTGTCTCGAGACCACATCCCCCTAACTCCTAAATCGAGCTCACACCAACAATGACACAAAAAATAAACAAATTAAAATCCCTAACCTAACAATTGCCGAAACAAAACAAACCCAAATACCGTACAGCTGGAATGCAAAGAAGAAGAGTGGAACCTGAAAAACAGCGAGTGCGACAAACTGCTCGAGTTTGAGGGTGAGCTGATGCCAGAGCTTCTTCTGATATAGATCCGCGAGCGAATTGTACCAATCGGCGAGCTCAGGGTGCGCGCTCCGCAGCGATTCCAAGTATTGCAGAGCAGCCATAGCGATGTGGGCGAGAGAAAACACCCAAAATACGAAATAGAGAACCTCTGCACTGTGTCTCTTATTTCTTCTCGATTGATATTCTTCTTTCGGGTCTTACTTCTTCTCAAAGAAATGCATCTGACCGTCCTTTTTGAGCTTCGTAACAATATTTTGTTTTTACGAGATTGCCTAATGTGGGCTTAACGCGGCCTGGTTAGATTGAAGGCCCATTGGGTTATCTAATTAAACCTATATCATATAAAATCCGTCGTTCATCGATTTATTATGGGGAATTTCTTAATCCACCCCGCGGTTCCTCCTGCACCCGGTGGATAAAACACAAAACTGTTATTCATTCTCCACTATGTAATCCAAAAAATTAATTTTGTGAAAAAAATAACTTTTAAGTTGTATTATTAGAAAAAAAATTATGTAAAAAATAATTTTAAATTATATTATCCCGAAAAAAATTTCATGAAAAAATAATTTTTAAACTTTATAATCCAAAAATAATTTTTAAATTATACAATATAATTTTTTTATAAAAATAAATCATTTTTAAATTATGCAATCTTAAAAGTATTTTTATTTAAAAAAAATCTACATCATATAATCAGTGATACATAATACAAAAAAATTCTGATTGTTCATTACAAAAGATTTATCTAACTCAGGTGAATGGCACACATGAGGTGACAGAGTTTATTCAATCAATTGGTGGCAAGCTTTTGCACTCTATTGTAACTGTGACATGAGATTCTACTTGCTTTTCTAGATGTTTGGAAAGAGCCAGCAATTATATAGAGCGATTCATTTTACAGTATAAATTGGAAAGTTTACCAGATATACTGTTACTTAATTTCAGGAAATGGAATATTCTGACACTGATCTAGTGGGAGAAGAAAGCACAGGTTTGGGTGGGATTTGTAGGGAATCCATGTTGCCTTCCAACATATCTATCACTCTGCTCATTATCGGTCTATCATTGGAAAACGTTTGAGTGCACCACAAACCCACTATGGCCAACCTCTTTGCAATCTCATTTTCTTTTGTTGTCATCACCATGTCTGGTCTCAAATCATTGTCCAGCTCAAGCCTCCTGTATGCCCAGTGTGGGAAGTATATCTCACTTGTATGACTAGCTTCAGCATTAATGTTCTTCCTTCCTCCCACCATCTCTAGCATCATCATTCCGTAACTATAAACATCGGACTTGTGTGAAACTCTTCCGAAATTTCTACTCCACATTTCTGGAGCAAGATATCCCATCCTCTAGCATATGACAAGGAAATAATACTTTCATTCCTAGGACACAGTTTTGCCAACCCAAAATCTGATATCTTTGCACAAAAATTCTCACCCAGAAGAATGTTACGTGGTTTTATGTCAAAGTGCAAAATTCGAGTGTTGCATCCCTTATGCAAGTATTCTAGCCCTTGAGCTATGTCCCTTGCAATTTGATATATAATATCCCAACTCAAGGGTGGAAGTGTTTCAGGTCTTTTTCTATAAATGAATTTGTCAAGGGAACCATTGGACATAAATTCATAGATGAGAGCTCTCTTGCGACCTTCCAAACAGAAGCCAAGAAGAGTGACCACATTAACATGAGACGTTCTACTGATGCTAGCAACCTCATTGATAAATTCTTCACCATTTTCTTTCAATGCTCCCAACATCTTTACAGCCACAAGACTACCATTGGATAACCTTCCTTTGTACACCACACCAAAACCACCTTGTCCCAGCTTCACTTTGAAGTTGTTGGTCATTTTTTTGACATGTGACAGTTTATATCTCTTCAGAGCTAGAGAGCCGTGAATCTTAAGGAATGCTTCAATATTTTGATTACTTTTTGAAACCAACCCGAAATTCGCTTTCCAGGTTGGTGACTTGTATCTTGCACACAGAATTGAAATTAATATTAACACTCCTGCAATTGCTAGACCTGGAACACCTGTTAGCAGATACAGTAGGGACAACAGTGAACATGATATACTTTTGAAAAATGTTGACATTTCATGTTCGAGTACTTCTTCTAAACTCAAATATAAACAAACAAAGCGTTAGTAAACTTAAATACAAATAAACTTTAATCATTCCAACTCTATTAAAATTTGTTGGAGATCAGCAACAATACGAAAATATGTACAACATTACTTTTGTGTATATTTTTTCCGTGATTATGATATCTAAACAATCATCAAGAGATTAGAGAGAAAACCACAAAAAAAAAGTAAAATATTATATTTCAATTTTTTCAAAACAATAGTATATATATTCAAGGAACAAGTGCATGAGAATATATATATATATAGCTTGGCTATATATGAACGGCAATGATTCCTTCAGTAGAATCAGATATTAAATATGTCATAAATTTAAGGAACAAGTGGATGGGCAAGTATAAAAGTAAACTTAGATTTATTACCAATAATAAGGAGTTTCCTCTTTTTGTCCCATTCTCCTGCAAAAGTAAAGAGGAATTCATCTCGGATGCTTCGAATATTGATGAAAATTTTGCAGAAATGTTGTTAGGTAGAAAGAAAACATTCTATCTACTTTTGCAATTACTTACCTTTTGGAAGAAGAATTGCAAATATGACACCATCGTATTTTTGTCACCATACCTTTCCACTTTCCTTAACAGTGCAATCTTAAAATTTATGACAGGAAAGAAGCATTTGCGTGCAATCTAAACGAAATTTCAACGTTAGTGTTGAGTTTTCTCATTGTTAGAGTTCATTTTAAATCTTTGTACACTGGATTTCAACATTGAAACTTATTATCATTTTACAGTAATCAAATGCTTATTCTAGGTTATACATTTCTGTTTAAACTAAAGAACTAAATCAAAGGGAATCATTCTATCAAATTGAGTACTCATTTTCTTGACAGAAAAATCAAACCACTTTGATTTTGGACTAGTTTAACTTTTCACATAAAAAAATTAGCTTTTCTTTTTGCGTTTTATATTGTTAGAGTTGAACTGTTTTGCTAAGTGAACTGGGCACCGGTTAACTAACCAGTGGTTAGACATGAACTGGCTTGGAAGTCTCAAAGGTTGATTTTTCAGATTAATTTTATGAACGACGCAAAGGTAGATTAATTATTCAGATGGTGTGAATTAGTTACGTCATTGAATCCTTTGCATCTAGAGATTTAACGAAGAACAAAATTTGTTTGATTTTGACAAGTCCTAAAACACAGAGATGCATCATCTTCAATTCTTGTTTCAAAATCTGTTGTTTAAAAAATTTAGGCATAGCTTATTCAGTGAAACAACAGCAACAGCAATTCCTGGAAAGTACTTGACAATTTAAGGAAGATTTCAGGAAATGTTACTAAATTTTAAGCCAGCTACGAATTCAGTCATTTGAGTATCAAAACTTTTTAGCCTGTTGTATGAATCTGGACTCACTGGAAAAACTCAGTTCATATTTGGTTTCACAGTTCTTTAAATCACATAATACTAGTTAATGTGATTTTAGACAATTTTTTACTTCTTTAATCCTCAATTATTTCGAGTTCACAATTGTGTTGACTTAAAATAATTTAAGCTAACATTTGTAATGGATAAAAAATATTATATTGATATTAATTTTAAAGATGATAAGAATTTCTTTTTTATTTATTTTTTTATCAAATCAATCAAATTATTTAACTTTTGAAATATTTTTCTATTTTTCATATATTTCTACTCTACCAAAAAATGAAATATTTAATTTTATTTATTACCTATATTTTATTTATATTTTCTATATTTCTTTTATATATCAAAATCACCGTGGCAAGGCAAATCGTTAACTGGCTTTATTGACTTGGTCAAAATGAAAGCAGAAAGAAGCAAGACAGAAGGACACGGCAAGACCTGGAAAACGTGCAGTCAACCTTAGAGTCTAATTTTGTTCCAATTAATTCTTAAATTTTATTTTTTAATACATAACTAATATTTTAATTTTTTTATAATCATTTTTTAAAACAAAGTAACTTTTAAATAATATTTTGACAACTTTAAGTTAAATAATAATAATAATAATGACCATAATAATTTAAAAATAATTATTCAACATTTAGAAAATATTATTTATAAAAAAATGGATAAACTTTAAGAAATAATTATAACAAAATTATATTTTTAGGTGTATATTTGTAAAAAGATGAAAATATAAGAATTAATTAGAAAAAAATTAAAAATTAAAATTAGATGTTTATTTATAGATGGGATAAAATTAAAAAGTCCATTAAGAAAAAAATAAATTTTGAGGTTTGAATTTATAAAAAAATGGTAAAATTTAAGGGATTAAATTTTCTTTTTCCTACTTGAAGATTAAAAGCAGAGATATACCTTTAATCACTTGTGTGATTGTATCTAATTTCCCAGTCATATAGCTCATCTGAGATAAAAACTTCAATTTTTATTTTAAGAAAGTATTAAATTAGAAAACATTAAGAATGAAAAAAAAAAACTCTTCTTAATGATTGGTACATGCATATGCACAAAAGGAAAAGAGAAGCAAAAGTGTAAGTAAAAATTACAGCTAATGTGACTTGCAAGTGTTATACAGCAAAAACCAACAAATATATATCACTTATCTTCGGAGTTTCATAAACAAACACTACTTGATAGATTCCCAAAGGACGACCAAGTCTCCTATGTCCCTCCCAGACCCAGTTACATTTATTTTGAAATAACAGGACATGATTTATCTATAAACATATAAAAATTCTAATATTATTTGAATAATTTGTAGTCAATTTTTTATTATTAGATTTCTCTATAAATTTCTATACTATTTAATATTTTCTATTCCAAAGAGTATGAATTACACATCTGCGACGCATAATTTCTGTTTGTTAATTTAGTTCCAACCTTTAGACAGAACCTAATGAAAATATTTTTTTTCTTCAGAAATTCCTTTGGAGTAATTCATTAATTGTCAGTATCTTGTTCTTGGCCTGCTGTGTCTTTTGGCTGTCCAGTTTTCTCAAATATGTAACATTTTATTAAAGTTCTTACCTTATCCTCTGGCAAGACGACTACTAGAAATACTCCGCCAATTCTGATTTTGTTTGTTCATATATATTTGCAAAAATTTAAAATCATGTGCTGATTTCTAAACATTCTGATACTTGTGAAAGGACATGGTTCTTCTTCGTAAATGAAACTTCAGCTTTGTCCAAGTTAACAAAAGGCAAGCTATTTTAACAAGTCATTCTTCAATCCATCCCTCAAGAGGGGAGTTATGAAAGAAATCTGAGAGGTACCTCAATTTGATGAGGAACAATATCAGAGACCTTGGTTTGTTGATGAGGCAAATGATTAAGTACATAATAATCTATATATCTGAGTCCAACTAATTCACGTTTTTCAACTAGTTTGCTGGCTATTACAATAAACAATGGTGTTGACCATTAGAAATAAACATCAAAAGGATAAGTTTCACTCTTAAATTTTGGAATGCAAGATATAAAATAGTATAAAATTAGCTGATTACATTATAAAAGTATAACATAATTACGGTGAGTGGTCTCTTTCAAAAATAGCTTGTAAGATCTACCCAGACTCCAAAAAACTAGTGGCCGATTCTGGCACAAATCTACTGGTGGGAGAAGAAAGAACAGGTTTTGGAGGCATTTCTTGGGAATTTATGTTGCCTTCTAACATATCTATTACTCTACTCATAGTAGGTCTATCCTTTGGAAATGTTTGAATGCACCATAAACTAACTGCAATCATTCTCCTTTCTATCTCTTTTTCTTCTGTGGCTATCATCCTATCAGTTATGAAATTTTCGTCTTGCTCTAACTTGCGGTATATCCAATCTGGAAAGTATTCACTTGTTTGAGTGGCCTCTGCATTAATATTGTTCCTCACTCCCACTATTTCTAGTAGCATCATTCCATAGCTGTACACATCAGATTTATGTGAAGCTCCACCAAAATGTTTGTTGCACACTTCTGGAGCTACATATCCTATTGTTCCTCTGGCACCTGAAACATAAATAGTGCTTTCTTTCCCAGGACAAAGTTTGGCAAGCCCGAAATCTGATATCTTGGGACAAAAATTATCATCCAAAAGAATGTTATGTGGTTTTATGTCAAAGTGTAAAATTCGAGTGTTGCATCCCTTGTGCAAGTACTCTAGTCCTCTTGCTACCCCTTTTGCAATTTGCAACAAATTATTCCAACTCAAGGATGGAGTGCTTTCGAGTCCCTTATTACCAATAAACTTGTCGAGGGAACCATTAGGCATGAATTCATAAATTAGAGCTTTCTTGTTTCCTTCCAAACAGAATCCAAGAAGTTGGACAACATTAACATGTGAAGTTCTACTGATGCTGGCAACCTCATTGATAAAGTCTTTAGTGTGTCCTTTTGATAAGCTTAATATCTTTACAGCCACACGGTAACCATTCTGTATCTCTCCTTTGTATACGACACCAAACCCACCTTCACCCAGTTTAACTCTGAAGTTGTTGGTCATTTTCTTGACTTCAGAAAAATTGTATTTCTTTTGTGCTAAACTTGCATGATCTTTGAAAAATACACCCATATCTTGGTCATTACTATTAGTCATCCGAAAGTCTATCTTTCCTATTGAGAACACACATTTTCTATAGCCTATTATGAGGCATACTATGAATACTCCCATTGCTACACTCGCAAGACCTGTCAATAGATAAATTACAAGAGTTAAGATATACGTTACATATGTCAATAGATATATTACAAGAATTAGCACATATGTTACATGGCGAAAGTACATGGCAATGAGTTCATCTTTATCTTTCTTTTAGCTTTCAAATTTTTTGCTAATGTAATATTTGGGTTAATAAATTGGCCAACTAATAAATTAACCTATGTGAACGAACTTTCCAAATATCTTTAGTTATGACTTCGATTGAAATAGAATTAGACTTCTAGTTTTTCGATTTTCTTAAATTTTTAATGAGTTTTGTCCTTATTCTCTCATGATTTTATGTACTCTTCTTGTTTTCATATATTTTAATCTTATTGAATTTATAGTATGTATGGATGAAATAAGAACTGAGAAAGGAAATTTGAGGATACATACTTGTTAAGATTTTTGGTATGAGGAAACTAAAAGAGCTGCATTTGCCTTAATTGTAACGGTGCACCTAGCCCAGATGATTTAGGAGGATCGTTCTTTGAACATTATTGGGAGATCACTGGGACATTACTGGGACTGAAGTCCATGATGTGGATGTATAGTTCCTTGAGCAAAGTTCATAATGTTGATGTATAGTTCCCAAGAGCAGATCAGTTAAAGTACATTCATTACTCATTTTGGCTTCAAAACCATCTCCGAAGTTATTGTAGATAGACTGGCTCTTACTAGCAGTTCTGGGTTTTATCAAAATTAGAAATATCGTGGATGAAGTTTGTATTAATTCTGAAAAGATAAATATGTTATATCCTCATATTAGAGGAGGCACCATTGCTTTCAAAATAGATCATGTCAAAGCCTTTGCTACTCTAGGCTATAGCTTCCTTCTTAAAGTTCTTGAAACTTTTGGTTTTAATAGCATCTTCTATAACGGGATATATGTTACATTTTTGCAAGGCAAAGAGCTCATTTTTATCCTTTTTTTAGCTCTCAACTTTTTTGCAAAGATAATACCTCGATTAATAAATTGGCCAGCAAATAACTTATTGATGAACTTTCCTAATTTTATTAGTTTATGACTCCTATTGGAAATACAAGTGGGCTTTTCATTTTTATTTTTTTAATACTATTTTATTCATTTTGGTCTATAATTCTCATGATTTTCTGTATTTTTTTATTTTCATATATTTAAATCTTAATGTGTTCGCATATCATAACTTCATACATAAATTACCCTACGTTTTTATGAATTTAATATTTTAGTCATTTTCAAAATACTAATAAACGATATATGATTGTGAGAAAGTTAATCATATATATATATATATATATATATATATATGCATGAAACATAATATCACAAGAAGTAGGAAAGGAAGTGTGATTATTACCTATGATGACTTTCCTTGTAAAATTGAATGTACCTGCAACATAAATATGACATTATTCTTTATTCATTTAGTACTAAATTATATGTGCAAGAAATCAGAGTTCGTTGATGGTCAGAATATGATATAATAGAATAGGCTAAAAGACTAAGTTAACAACATAATATATACTATATTGCATGATAAACATTAATCATATTTTCTGCTTTGGTGTGTATAATGATAAAAGCTAACAAGTTATGGTTACCGTGATAATGATGATAAAGGTTATGATGACAGTGGTGACACTATTTATAATAATAATGACTATGTTAAGAACAATAGAGAGAGTGTTAATAGTAAGAATGATGAAAATGGCAATAATTAATGAAATCATAATAGTAATGCTTTATAATAAATAATAAAAATTAAAATAATACACTACAAATTTGGTTTTGAATCAAGAACGTGTTTTTTTTTAATAATTATATATAGAGAGAGTTATCATGGTCTAATCTAATCAGATCTCAGCCAACATAAAAAAATTTAACAACACATATTGACATATATTTTGAAATGAGTTATAATGTTTTTTTCTTAACCTTGAGGTTAACAGGTTAACGGACATTTTTTTACTTTATTAAAAAATAAAAATATATTAATATATTTATAATATAATTTTTTATTAATAATAAATAATATATAAATATTTAATAAATTTATATTAAAATTTATATAAAATCATATTTAAATTTATAAAATAAATTTATAATACTAAGTATTTTTAAGATAGTTAAATATTTCTATTACTTCAACATTTATTTGTTATAAAAAATAACATCCAATTCATTAACAAGATTATGTATTATACATAAAAAAAATTAAAATATATTATGAATCTCTTTAAATATATTATTTTATTTTTTTCATTCATTTATTGGTTAAACAATTATATCTTTTATTTTTTTTATATATATCTTCGATAATATAAAAAATTGACAATTAAAATTTATTTAAATGATTATTTTTAAATCTAAATTGACCTGCACTATAAATCAGAGGATGATTCATTGAGTTATACTTATTTTGAGCGCTGTAATGTTATAATAATATATGCACTTCGTATGCATAAGAGTATGATATGTTAAATTCATCACTATAATAAGGAACTCTAAATCATAGAGAAATTACTTGATGATATTATTCAATGGTTAGAAAGATAAATTTCAGGAAGCAGTACTAAAAGTCAAAGTTGATACATATTTAAACAGGTGATTGAATTGACCGGTATGGGAAAAGGAAGAAAAAGTTAGAATGGCAAAACAAAGTAATAAATAGCTGTAGAGAAAATTGAGGGATGATGTTAATTTGGTTATTGAATGGGTCAAAGTTGGAGAATGGAGTGAAGGTGTGAAGAAGGAACTATCTCAGCATGACTTGGAAAAATGTGCAGTCAGCAACTCTTGTTTTTCTCAGAGTCTTCAGGTCAAACCCACGTAATTCTCATCCAAATCCCCAAAGATTATTCCGAAAATTTGAATTACAAATCTGAATGATTAATAGTTATTTTCATTATAATTATTATGGCTAATTTCAATCTCTAACAGTACTGTTTATTATTAATTTATATCAATGAAGCAAAGCAGCACTTCTTCTATTAACAAAAACCATTAAGGTCTGTAAAATCCACTGGAGTGGAATTAGAAATATATTAACAAGCACTGCTAGACAGAATCAAATTAGTCCTAAATAATAAAGCGACCTCTTCATTTTCTTAATAAAGCTACCGTATATATGTGTTATCCAACCCGATAATCTCTATTTGCCGGAAGCAACACAAGTTTAACAACATAATATTATGATATTAACATGACAAAAGAATTAAAAAGAAATTATTATGTATGTAAAATACTCTTTCTCATAAATTCTAATAAAAATCTCTATTAAATTCTTTTAACAAGTGTCTGAGGACACTCTTAAGCAAGAATCCATTAGAAATTGATGTTATTCCACTCTGTTTTTAGGTAAGCTGTTGCATGAGCCCAAGCTAGAAGATTTGATACCAAACCCCCCAAGCTTTATGGGACTTGGTGCGTAAAGAAACCGTGAGAGGAAGCATATAACTCACTGTAAAAGAAATATGATAATTTGTCAAAAAAAGTTCTTTTTTTAAATAAAAAAATGAAGTGTTGATTTGTAAGTTGGTGGTGGACATGGAAGATTTGAGGATGGGAGTAAGAGTGGGTTGGTCCAATTGCAGCTGTTCCCAGACTGCAGTGATTTTCCTTGGTTTTCTACTTATTGTTGCATCAAAATGGTTATTCGATAAATGATAGCACTAAATTAAAGAGTTTAGATGAGAATTGAGTAGCTAAGAAGTGGATTTTACTACAATAATAAGGTGTGAGAGGAGACGAGGCTAAATGAAAAAAGAAAAGAGGAATAGAGAGGATAGAATACGTACTACTTGCTTTGGGAGGAGAACAGTGTTGATTTGGGCAAAAGTATTTGCATGAAACTAGTTGATCATCATAACCAGATCTCTCGCAAGTTCCGTTACTTTCGCTGCATGCTCTGCAATCTGGAGGAACACCATAGGACACCCGAAACCCATCACTGAGAGCTTCTTTCAGAACTCCAGCTCCATCATCACTATCATCATAATGATCGAGAGGAGCGGCAGTGGCCACGTACAAACGTCCCTTGCAATCCTCAAGCTTTGGGTAATTGTCGAGCATCTCCTTTTCCTTGTATCCTTCCACGAAATAATGCAACGCATTCCCGCACGTAAAGTTGCGTTTTACCGGGAAATCTGGGATGTGAGGACAACCATCGAAGAAAATGGTGATGTTGTGCACTGAGGCGTAATACCGGAACAGAGTGTTGTTCAAGTACTCGTAAATGTCCAAATAATCATTAGAACAAACATCGTTGACCGTGTGTGTTGGCACCACTTTCATGGTGTGAGTGGTGCTGTTGATATCCTTCACTGTGAAATTTTGAGATTGATCACGAGTATAGCAACTAAGCTGGAATGATAGTTCGGCGCCGATACATTGAGAGGGTGGATTTGAGAGAGTGAATTCCCAGGAAGGATCCAAGATGACGGACACGCTTGGTTTGCACATGTATGACTGCTCAGCACAAACAGGTGGTTGAGAGTGGGAGTGTGGCAAAGTGATGAACAGCGACCAACAGACGGTGAGTGCGAAGGCAAGGGGCGTGGTGAGGATGCGATTATGCTTATAATCCATTCTTACACTTCTTCTCACTTCCCTCCCAACCCTCTCTCACATAGGTCAGAGTTATAGAAGCACTTCTTCTGACCTCCATGCCATAGCATACCAATTATGCAAACACTTCTCCCAGGAAACAACCTCCTTCTTTCCTCGTACTTTCTCACACTTTCTCCACTCCCAAAACAACGCCAGTATGTACACGGACTGGCCTAAAACTTAAAAAATAGAAATTTTTATTTATTAAAAAAAATTATATTAAAATATATTATAATTTTATTTAAAATTTATTTTTCAAACTTTTTGTGATGTAAAATTATTTATTAAATTATCATAATTAATTTGATTTAATATTTCTTTTTTAATAGATAATAAGAATAATCCGTTTAATCTTTGTTGAAACATTTTTTATCTTAAATAAGTTTTTATTATCTTTAGTTTTGAAAATCTCTTTTCAGCTGAGGCAACTGATACTGGAATTGTTAACATTATTTTATAAGTTATATATAACATGTTTATATATTTTTATATGAAACAAAAAATTATAATATATAAAACACTACTAAAATAAGTAAGTATATAAAATAGAATGAGTTAAAACATTAAAACCTGGTTCTAGTTGTCAAGAAAATAGCTTGATTGTAGTATCTTGAAAACTCAAATCTCTTTCTCTTCTTTAGTAAGTGTTCAAATTTAATTTTCAAATTTCAACCTTTTCATAAACCTGCACAGTTTATTTTGAGATTAATCATTATATTAGTAACACAATTGAAAAGATCAATCACTGTAACATGATAATATAAAATTTCTACCATTTATAAACCATTTAATATAAAATAAAACCACAGTTCTTAACACACTACACACACATAATATATATATATATATTATCATCACATCAAATAATATTTTCATAAATTCAATTTAAACATGCAAGCTTAACCTTTAAGAACAGAGAAATAGAAAAATAAAGGACATTGAGAGAGACAAAACTTACCTGAAATTGAAGTTTATTGGGTAGAAATACTCTTCTCCCTCTCTAGATCACAGTTGTGGACTTTGATTTTAAAAAAGATGATTGAAGATTGCAAATTTGAAAGAGAGAAATTAGAGCTTCTCTAAAATTAGGGTTGAAAATGAAAAGTCACAGAAAAAGAAAAGAAGAAGATAGAAACCAATTGGTAAAATAATAGAAATAAAAAGATTCTGAATCTTTTTTAGTTATTAGTATTAACTAACAAACCTTTTTTTTTTTAAAAAATTATGATTTATTGAGAAGAGTGTTTAACTTATAAATATTATTTTTAATTTTAATAAAAATTAACAAAAAATTACAATATTTTGATTAAATTTTATTTTTAAACATAATTTTATAATTAATTTAATAGAATATATTAAAATTAAAAGAAATTTAAGAAATTTTTTTTTAGTCTAAAGCGAATATTTTAGTTGTTTAAGTATTAAGCCGACCTGAGTACGTGGATTACAGGTTTGAAGCGCGTACCTAGAAAACAATTGAAGAAAAATAGATCCGAGGTTTTGGGAAAAGCTTGAGAATCTAAACGCAAAATCGAGAATGAAGGAAAAAACTTCATTTGCAGGTATGAAAGGGTTTAATGAAGCACATGCAAATTTCAATATTGCCAAACCACTACCACTTTCCCTTTCCTTTCACATTTCACACCAGTATGATAAACTCTTTAAATTATAAGATAAGAATTAATAAAGTAATTCAGAAATTGTTAATATACTTAATTCACAATTTAGTTGTTAAACTTAAAAGGACGGAAAAGATAATTTTATAACTTATATTATATAAATATAATTTATGTTTCTTAAATATAGATATATTATTATGTATTTATATTTTTAGTTTTTATAAAATAGTTTTTAAATTTTTTTATTGATTTTATTTATTTTTAAATTATATTTTTTATTTGGAAAAATAATTTTATACAAATTAGTTAATATAAAAATTATTAATTAAATTAAATTTTAATTGTTTTTAGAAATTTTATTTTTTAATTTTTCAATTTAAATTATTATTAAATTAAGTTTATTTATTATTTGTGTAATTTTCTAGTTGTAATGTTTCGATGAATCTAAATGATAATTAATTAAATTAGTGGATGATAAGTTTTTAGTATTTTACTAAAAAAATTATTATATATATATATATATATATTCTGTATAATCTAACTATGTCTTTCGATATATATAATTACATATGTAATACAATTTAATAAAAATAATAATAATTTAATGTATATGTTTATCATTAAGAAAGAGAAATTAAAAGTAAGTTTAACAAATTACGATGAAAACGGATAAAAAGTAATCATGTGACATTTATTTATAAATAAACATACACCACTAAATTGGAAGAAGCACAAATCTTGAGAAAATGTTTATGGAGATGTCTTAACCTTATTTAATTATTTTATACTATTTATAAATCTAATCGCATTTATAGTATTTTCAATCTAATGTTATTAAATTATTTTATGTTGTTTAGTAGATAATGATATATGATTCAATATTTTTTTTTAAATATAAGTATTTCTCAATTTAATTAAAATAAAAAAATTATTTGGAAATAAATATAATCTATATGTTTATTAGAAATGTAATAGATATTTATGAAACAACTAGGTACTACTGACGCATTCATGTTCATTCACAAAAGCAAGTTATTGGCCAAGTCCTAGCTATATACAAGTTTCTCTATAAGTGTTTAAACTCAAATTTGGAATTAGGCTCTTTCCTAAACAATCTTTAAAAGAAACGTTTGAATTTGCATTTCTATTCAAAACCACGTTGAACACTAGAATTTCTCTCCGACTTTTGAGAGTCTTCTTCAAAACTATTTTGATTTGGTTCTCTGCAAAATTGAGATTTATCTCTAACAAAGATGTTTACTCAGTGGTCAATGGTACTCAAGGCATAGAGTTAACTTGATCAACTGGTGGCTTTTGCATTCAGTCCTAACAGTCAGATGAGATTATGCGTGCTCTCCCAGATGATTGATTGCAAAGGGCAAACAATTATGTTGAGCAAATGTTGCAGTATAAGTTGAAACATGTACAAAAGAAAATGCAGTCGAATTAAATTAAAGAAATGGAAGATTCTGGTAGTGATGTAGTTGGAGAAGAAAGCAAAGGTTTTGGTGGGATTTGTAGGGAATTTATGCTGGCTTCCAACATATCTATCACTCTACTCATTGTTGGTCTACCATTTGGGAAGGTTTGAATGCACCACAGACCTACTATGACCAATCTCTTTACTATCTCATTTTTTTCTGGCGCAATCTCTTCTTCTATTCTCAAATCAGTATTCAACTCCAGCCTCTTGTATATCCAATGCGGGAAGTATATTTCACTTGTGTGAATGGCTTCACAATTAATGTTCTTCCTCCCTCCAACCATTTCTAGAAGCATCATTCCATAGCTATAAACATCAGACTTATGTGAAACTCCTGCAAAATGTCTATTCAAGACTTCTGGAGCTACATAACCCATTGTTCCTCTAGCATCTGACATAGAAATAATGCTTTCATTTCTTGGACATAGTTTGGCTAATCCAAAATCTGATATCTTGGGACAAAGATTATCATCCAAGAGAATGTTATGTGGTTTTATATCAAAATGCAAGATTCGAGTGTTACATCCTATATGCAAGTATTCTAATCCTCTAGCTATCCCCATTGCAATTTGATATACATTGTCCCAACTCAAGGGTGTAGTTGCTTCAGGTCCATTTCTATAAATGAGCTTGTCAAGGGAACCATAGGGCATGAATTCATAAATGAGAGCTCTCTTGCGACCTTCCAAACAGAACCCGAGAAGAGTGACAACATTAACATGAGAAGTTCTACTAATGCTTGCAACCTCATTCATAAAGTCTTCACCATTTGTTTTGGACGTATTCAATATCTTAACAGCCACATGACTACCTTCAGATAGTTTTCCTTTGTACACCGCACCAAAACCACCTTGTCCCAACTTAACTTTGAAGTTGTTGGTCATTTTCTTCAAATCTGATAATTTATATCTTTTCAGGGTCAGAGCACCCTGATTTTGCAGGAACACTTCAATCTTTTTGTTACTCTTTGTAATCAACCTTAAATCTACTTTCCAGGTTGAAGACCTATATCTCAAATAGAGAATAGCAATACATATTATCGACAATCCTGCAACTGTCGCACCTGTAACAACTGTTAGCAGATGCAGTAGGAGCATTAGAAAACATGTTATATGCTAGAGAAAAAATGTTATATATGTTTGGTTGGTCAATGTTACTATGATACACTCCTCTTTTCTAAAAAACATGACAGAATCTTTCTGTGTCTGCACATAGTAACAGATACCAAGAGAGAGAAAAATAGTTAAGATACACCTAAATAAAAATGTGAATATGAATTTCTTAAGGTTAAGATTTTGTTCGAAGTAGATATATGTAGATGTTATTTCGAGACTATATGTCTAAAACTGGAGTAATGTAGTACTGATTATAAAAAAGCAAAAGGCACTGTGTAAGCTTGACTATATATAGAATTGAGCATAATGTTTATTCCTTAAGACCAGAAGTATTAAAGATATGTCATAAATATTAAAAGAGCCCAGGTAGATGGGGAAACAAAAATGGAAATTAGATTTGTTACCTATAATGATTTTCCATTTACTACCTGCAAGTGAGAGCAAAGAAAAGGGTGGTTAGAGTGTTGGTGAAAATCTTGCTGAAATGTTAAAACACTATACTTCTTACAATACACACCCATCTAATAGACTCGATTGTTAAAGTATATTTTTAAAGAAGATCATTGTTAAAGTATATCAAATTGAGTGTGTATTTCTAAAGAAAAATCAAACTGGTGTAAGAAACAAAGTTCTTTGTTTACCTACCAAAGTGAATAGATAAAAACTAACAACATTTTCATAACATACTCCTTTGAACACATTCATTATTATTTCAATTTATTGAAAAACCACAAATTTTAGTTTTGAATAAATATTAATCACAATCGAGTCTATTAGATGGGTGTGTATTGAAAAAAGTGTTTTTCAAGTGGATATAAGACAGTATATATTGGCAGCACCACATTCTAACCGTGATGCAACCACTTACGTGTTTATGGTTTAGTTTCAATATGTTTATGATTGAAAAACCTAATCACTCAATTTATCTTAAACAGAGTAGATTATTTTTTTTATGATTTAATTAAATTTAACTCAACCTAATATAATGACTCAAAATTAAAGGGAGATGATTGGTGGATCATTGAAATTCATCTTTACATTCATGTTACAATTTAAAAATATAAAATTTTAACTTTTAAAAAATTAAATATGATATGACATTATAAAGAAACTACACCCAATAGTGTTGATGAGATGATTTAAAGAATTAATTGGGTGTCCCAGAATATTTTTTTTTCTATATTAATGAGATAGCACGATCTGTATATAGAATCGAAAACTCAATCTAATTTAACTAAAATTATTGAATAATTATAATAATTTAATTATTTTTTATTTTATTTTATTAATCGAATATATATTTTTGAAATATTAAATTATTAAAATTTTCAAATTTTAAATAATATAATCTATTTTTTAAATTATGATAAAATATTTAACAGAAAAGTGTTTGAAATTATAAATTTTAACAAAAAAATATTTTAAATCTTATAACTTAATTGACCCAATTTAATTTGTGATTTTTTTTTCTTTCCAACCTTTTATAAACATTTCATACGTTTTGACTAGGTCAATGCCGTGGCAAATGAAAATTGAAATCCAAGCTATGATTCATCTTCAATTCTTGACACTTTCATCCCTCCAAATAAATTGTGTTTAATGATTAAATTAATATAGAACGTATCGGCATGGCATTAGTCCACGATATTAAATTATTTTTTATTTTTAAGTTCAAAAATATTGATATAGCAATTTTCTTGAATCATAGAAAAAAAATACAATTTGTGCAGAAAAAAAAAAGTTTTACACAATGGAAATTGAACCA
Source organism: Lablab purpureus (assembly GCA_030347555.1). Classification (NCBI taxonomy): domain Eukaryota; kingdom Viridiplantae; phylum Streptophyta; class Magnoliopsida; order Fabales; family Fabaceae; genus Lablab; species Lablab purpureus. The sequence continues at coordinate 2,042,032 of CM059257.1, read as the reverse complement.
AAAAAGAAGATAGAAAGCGTACTTTTGTGAGTGCTGAGAACAGCATAGTCGATGGGAAACCCGCGAGTGAAAGCTTGTTTCAGAAAATCTTGTCCACCATTGTTGTCATAAGGAACAAGGTCTACAGGAACTTCCACATATCGTCTGCATGCCACAAGCCATGGAAATTTTTTCAGCAGCTCATCTTGCGGACCGTCACGAAAGATAGCAATCTCTTTTCCACACGAGAAGTGACCAAAAGAGGCCTCTATAGCCAAGGAGCAGTTGTAGAAGATGGTGATGTTGTACACGGATGAACCATACTTGAACAAACCAGAACCAAGATCAGTGTTGACAACATGCGGAGAACAAACATTTAGGGCAAGGTCTGGTCGCACCACTCTCATGGTTTGAGCAGTGATGTTGATCTCCTTCACTGTGAAATTTTGTGATCCAATTTGGATACAAGTTGTAGCATCATTTCCATGGCATCTGAGGTTGAATGAGTCACCCCCACCACAAGAACTGGGTCTGTTGAGACCCCAGAAAGGGTAAGAGATGTTGAACAGTGATCCACAGTTGTATGGTTGTTGCCCACAGGCTGGATCATTGGGTTGAGAGTGGCATTGAGGCAAAGTGGTTAACAAAAACACAAAGATGAGGAATATGAATATTGGGTGCATGGTGATATGAATGAGTTATTATGTGGTTAGGTAGTGCTTCAAGTATATATGCCATAGCTTTTCTCAGTGTTTTCTTTTGTTTGAACAATAGTGTTGAGGTAAATGATGATAGACACAGGTTGATATGTCTTAAGAGGAATAGTAAGTTAAATATCATATAACTGAAAATATTTATAAATTTATTATTTTAAGATTTTAAATTAGAAGTACTGTCTTTATTTAATTTTTTTTAAAAATATTTAAATATTTAATCAAGATATTTAATTAAAATATAAATTAAATTTTTCCATTAAAGAATTAATAAAAACAGTTGTAAATAGAAGGAAATGATTATTATAACCTATTAATAACGCGAGATATATATATATTGAACTGGATTAGTTAAACTTAAAATACACACTTGAAAAAACATATTTTAAAATAATTATTTATAAAATAAACACATTTTCTTCTTATTTCTAAAATAAACATATTAGAAGTATACATAATAAAAGCTAAAATCTGTTTATTTTATTAAAATAAATATTTTTTTTTAAAATATCACAAACAAACTTATTAGTCGTGCATAAATTGATTTGTATACCAGAGATATAAGTAATTGTTTTGATCTCTTCTTTTGGCACTTAATTGCAAGTGTCAAATAGTTTCCATCACATAAAAGAAAGAAAAGTAAACTTTTATTTATTTATTTGAAGATTTTTTTACATATGCACTTTTTATTTTTTTTTATACATGATTAATTAGTTATCTCGTTTTATTTTAATTTCTCTTTTTCATGCTCAAGTTTTGCTTACCACAGAACACCTTATATGACTTTAATGGGGGCGTAGAAAGAAGTAACAAATTGATATATATGAGAAAAATAGCAAGCTTAAAAGAAGCATATAATTATTTATATATCGTAAATTTAATAGTCATCTTATTTAGTTAAATGTTCATAATGAAAGTCTATGCAAAGTAGGACAAAAGTAAGAAACTTCAAACATGAAGAAAAAAATGGCACAGAGAAATTAGCTGGATGTTACTTAGAAGTTACACAGAAATATAGCTCTGCTATCTGTTTGATTCACAATGAAAGAAGGGTCAGAAACACACAATTTTTTTTGTTAAAATTAGTGTGAATGGTAGTAATTTCAGAATACCATTCAAAAATAAAAATTCATGTATTTAGTGAGCAACCCTTAAAAATATTACTGAAATCACATTTGAAGACATGTATACACACCCAACAATTAATGGTTCAAACCTATATATAATCTTAATATTGAAATAACTTTCAAGATATTTTTTTAAGTTATTGTAATGTTATCTAAAATTTATTTTTTAGACTTTTTAATATGTAATATTACACAATAAATTAAAGTATTAATTTTTAATTGATGAAAAAATCAATTTTTTTAACTTTATTGATAAATAACATTTATTTTATAAAATTTAAGGTTTTTTAAGTGTAGTACAAGTAATTAATTATAAATTAAAAATAATTATTTTTAATTTTAGATAGACAAAGCATAAAGACACGTCAAATCAAAATCAAAACTGATTTATTTTTGGGCAGGTAAAAAATATATTTAAATTTTTCTCATTCCAAGCAACTTTCGTTCTTGGGCAGAATTTTTCTCCTCTTTAAGCCATAGAACCATCGTTATTTAACAACCTTTTTCATTGTTTAGCCACATGTTGTTCCCGGTTGAAAATATTTAATCAAACTTAGCCATTTGGCTACTTTTTCATTGATTTATGAAATTTAGTTTCTTGGTTAGCTTCCTCACAGTTCAGCTTTAACTGCTCATTGCTGGCACAGTAACTGGGTTGGTTCTGACCCCAGAAAGGTAGTAAATGTTGGACACTTCTCCGCAAATGTATGGTTTGCTACACAGTGAGTATTTGGTTTCTTCTTCTTTGCAGTGGGATTGTGGAGAGATAGTTAACAATACCAAAATAGAAATGGTGAGGAGTAAAAGGACATGGTTATCCATTCATAAGCAGTTCATGTTTGTTATCTCATATAGTTTGCCTTCAGAAGTTAAGGAAGTACTATATATATGTTTTTTGCAAACAGAAGAGGAATAAAATTGGGGGTTTGCATTCAAAGCAAAGAAATTAAGTTAAGTAAAAGGAATGAACACAGGAATACACCAAAAATACAAATAACAGAAGGGGAAGGAAAAGAAGTTGAAGAAGAGAAAGACTTTAAAGAGAGAACCACATATGCCACTTGTCTATCAATTGCAAGGTGTAACTGATATGATCACAGTAAACTATGCGATCTTACCTACAGTAACAATTTTATCTCACCATCACTCTTAGCTATATGCATGACAGTTTGTTCTGGCACAAGCATTTGCACTCAATACGTTGACACAATTATGAAACCCGCTCAGCTGCTTTTCTCTAACAAAGCAAAAAGAAAACCAAAATACATAACTTTCTTCAGTGTTTTTCGTGCATATTAGATATACCGATAGAGAAGAAGAAAACTAAACTGGGAATGGAAACAGCAGAACATGAATAGCTTGACTGAAAATTCTGGGAAGGTGTTAATTTGCTTATTGACAAGGTCAGAGGTGGGCATTGGGTTTAACAAAAAATGTTATAAAACTTAAATTAAGAAGGTTATCTCTGTTGTTTGGTATTCCTAGAATAATATTAATGGTTTTAGGCATGAGTCGTATTACCGAGAAACATAGTCTGACAAACCTATTTAATAGGTATTATCATTTTCTTTTTGGGCATTTGAAGAGGCAATTATTCTGCCTATAAATTCTTGTAATAGCATATTTGAAAAGTGCAGCAGAGAAATATACAGAGATTAAAATAGAGAACAAAGGTTGCCAACTTTTCTGCCCTCTTGTTGCCAAACAAATTGGCATCAGAGCTTGCGTGTGTGGTGAGCGTGAGAAAACCTACCAACCTCAAGAAAGAACGCCGCGGTGTGCGCTGGCCGAGAGAGAGGAGCGACTGAGAGCTTTGTGAGCTGTGTGAGTTGAGTGTAAACAGTTGAGAAAAATGGCAGGTCTAACCAATGGCATCCCGCTACCCAAGTTAACGAAAGGCACCAATTATGACAACTGGAAGGTGCAAATGAAGGCCCTTCTCGGCTCCCAAGATAACCGGGATGTGGTCGAGAATGGGTATGAGGAACCGAGAGAACACGGATGGGTATTCAAATGCCCGGATGAACGCGTTGAGGACCGTTCGAGCTAAAGACAAGGCAACTCAGTATCCGCTATATCGAGCCGTTGATGAATCTGGTTTTGAGAAGATTGCCAACGCTAAATCTTCCAAAGTAGCATGGGATACACTTGAAAAAGCAAACAAAGGAGACGAACGGGTGAAGCAAGTTCGACTTCAAACCCTTAGGGGCGAGCTGGAAAACATGAGGATGAAAGAGTCTGAAAGCGTATCTGAGTTCATTACTCGAGTAGAGACCGTGGTGAACAAGCTGAATCAGAATGGTGAGAGTCTTTCATCTAACCGAGTTGTTGAAAAGATTTTAAGGTCATTGACGGATGATTTCGAGAATATCGTGTGCGCAATAGAGGAGTCCAAGGACCTATCAACGCTCACCCTTGAAGAGCTTGCTGGGTCCCTAGAAGCGCATGAGCAGAGAAGGAAAAACAAGAAGGGGGAGTCCCTTGAACAGGCTCTCCAGACGAAGGCGACAATAAAAGGGGAGAAGGTGCTCTATGCTCAAAACACCACAGGCAGAGGAAGAGGCAGAGGCCAAGGTGGAAGAGGAAGAGGCCAAGGTGGTAGAGGAAGAGGAGGACGAGGAAATGAGCAAGTCGGCCAACAGAACTGGGGTGGCCGAGGTCAGGCTCGGGGTGACCGAGCAAACACAAACAATATTGAATGTTATAACTGTGGGAAGTATGGGCATGTTGCCAAGGATTGTTACTCAGTAAAATGCTACAACTGTGGAAAGTTGGGTCATATTTCCAAAGATTGTAGGTTTGAGAAGAAAAAGGAGGAACCAACAAACTTTCTTGCCGAGGAAGAAGATGAAGGATTGCTGCTAGTGACAAACATTCCAGAAACTGAGGTCAAATCGAGCTGTTCAAATAACTCGGTTTGGTACTTAGACACCGGCGCAAGTAACCACATGTGTGGTGACGAGCGCTTATTCAAAATACTTTCAAAAGTGGATTCCGGTCTGCTTTCTTTCGGCGATGCTTCTAAAGTAGCTATCAAAGGACGAGGAACGATCCGGTATCAACAGAGAAATGGGCAAATCGGAGAGATCGAGAGATATATACTACGTGACTGATCTCAAAAACAACATACCGAGCATGGGACAGCTTAATGGAGAAGGGATACTCGGTTCGATGAAGGACCGAGAACTACAATCGAAGGATAAACTCGGGAGGCTCATTGCTCGGGTAGAAATGAAGAAAAATCGCATGTACAAACTAGAGCTGAAAATAGTTCAAGATAAATGCATGCAACTTGATATGGAGGATGAGGCTATGAAGTGGCATTTTCGGTTCGGTCATCTTCATTTCGGTGGGTTGACTCAGTTGGTAAAAAGGAGATGGTGTTCTGATCGCCTAAAATGGAATTTGAAAAAGGTTCCGTGAAGAATGTGTGATCGGAAGCAAACGAGGACTTCTTTTCCAAGAAGTTCGAGTACCGAGCAAAGGAGCAACTCTGACCGATCCATACCGATTTATGTGGGCCGATAACTCCGTAATCATTCAAGAGTAAGAAATACTTCGTCTCTTTCATTGATGATTTTTCAAGGAAGACGTGGGTTTATTTTCTCGAAAGAGAAATCGAAGTGTTTGAAACTTTCAAGAAATTCAAAGTGACGGTGGAGAAAGAAACAAGCAAAGTCATCAAAACAGTTCGATCCGACAGAGGAGGCGAGTTCACTTCGCTGAGTTCAACAAATACTGCGAAGAAAATGGGATTAAGCTGCTCATCGATCGCCCCATATTCTCCGCGAGCAAAACGGTGTAGCGGAACGAAAGAACCGAACCATTCTTGATATGGTTCGATCTATGTTGAAAGGGAAGAATATGCCGAAGAAGTTTTGGGCGAGGCGAGTGCAAGGCGCAGATCTACGTACAAAATAGATGTCCACATGCAAAGCTAGGCGAGAAGACGCCTCGGGAGATCCGGAGTGGTATGAAGCCGAGTGTCTCTCATCCGAAGGTGTTTGGTAGCGTGGCCTATGGACAAGTACCAAGTCAGCACAGGACAAAATTAGAAGATCGGAGCAAGAAGTATATTTTTATTGGGTATGATGAAAAATCTAAATCATATAAATTGTTTGATCCTGTTAACAAGAAAGTGGTGGTGAGCCGAGACGTTCATGTGGAGGAAACAAAGCAATGGTGCTTGGAGTAACCCGTCCGAAGAAGAAACTAACTCGAATTTGTTGTGCCTTCAACAACGAACAACCCCGAGTTTTCGGATGAAGAAACCGAGCCACAATGACCTCAGGATGAGAAGTCTCGCAAGAAATATACGACACTACAAATGAAGTTCATGTTGTATGTCTTCCGACCGACTCGAAAACTTGAGTTTTGAGAAAGTCGTCCAAGATGAGAAGTGGAGAACAGCCATGGATGAGGAGATTGAGGCGATTGAACGCAACAAAACTTGGGAACTAACCAACCTTCCCGAAGGAGCTCGACCCATTGGAGTAAAATGGGTGTACAAAAAGAAGATGAATGTTGAAGGAGAGGTTGAGCGTTATAAGGCTCGACTTGTAGTGAAGGGCTATAGACAAAAGGAGGGAATCGATTATGATGAAGTATTTGCTCTCGTCACGAGAATGGAGTCAATCCGACTTCCGATCTCATTAGCCGCTCGGAATCAATGGCAAATTCTACAGATGGATGTGAAGTCGGCCTTTCTAAATGGAGTCGTCGAAGGAGGAGGTGTACGTCGACCAACCACTCGGTACATGAAGAGAGGGATGAAAAGAAGGTGCTCGAGATTACGAAAAGCTCTCTACGGGCTTAAACAGGCTCCTCGTGCCTGGAATGATAGAATTGACTGGTATTTCAAGAAAAATGGGTACGAGCAATGTCCATACTGAGCATGCCTTGTATACAAAGAAATCGTAAAAGGATATGATGGTAGTCGCTCTCTATGTTGACGACCTCATATTCATCTGGAAGCAACGCTGAGTCGATTAAGGAGTTCAAGGAGGTAATGAAGAAAGAGTTCGAGATGACAGACTTAGGCCTGATGAAATATTTTCTTGGCTTAGAAGTGAAGCAGTCAGAGGAAGGGATTTTTATATCCCAAGAGAGGTACGCGCATGAAACTCCAATGGAACCGGGCACTAAACTCTCAAAGTTTGATGGAGGAGAACGAGCCGATTCTGGAAAATATCGAAGTTTAATTGGAAGTCCGAGGTATCTCACAAGTACTAGGCCCGATCCGATCGTCGAGTGTTGGAATAACGAGCAGATACATGGAGAATCCAAGCTATACACATTGGAAGGCCTTGAAGAGAATTTTGAGATATGTTCGAGGAACCCTATCACTTGGTCTTTTCTATTCAAAATCGGATGACTACCGACTAGTGGGTTACTCTGGATAGTGATTGGTGTGGTGATGTTGATGACCTGGAAAAGTACATCGGGTTATGTATTCCTACTCGGAATACAGCTTTTACTTGGTCGTCCAAAAACGACCCATTGTAACTCTGTCAACTCGTGAGGTCTGAATATGTGGCGGCCTCTTGGAGCGTGTGTCATGCGATCCGGCTTTCAAATCTATTAAGGCATCCGGGAGTGATCCAAGACGAAGGGATCATGAATCCGAGTTGATAACAAGTCGGCGATCGAGTTGGCAAAGAACCCGGTTAATCACGGAAGGAGCAAGCACATTGACGTCCGATTTCATTTCATCCGAGAACAAGTCAAAGAAGGAAAGGTTGAGCTGGAGCATGTTGAAAGCCGAGCTCAAGCCGCGGATGTATTCACCAAGCCACTGCCGATCACTTTGCTGGAGAATTGTAAAATGTTGATTGGAATGCGAGATAAGGAGAGTATTTAAGTTTAAGGGGGAGATTTGTTATAAAACTTAAATTAAGAAGGTTATCTCTGTTGTTTGGTATTCCTAGAATAATATTAATGGTTTTAGGCATGAGTCGTATTACCGAGAAACATAGTCTGACAAACCTATTTAATAGGTATTATCATTTTCTTTTTGGGCATTTGAAGAGGCAATTATTCTGCCTATAAATTCTTGTAATAGCATATTTGAAAAGTGCAGCAGAGAAATATACAGAGATTAAAATAGAGAACAAAGGTTGCCAACTTTTCTGCCCTCTTGTTGCCAAACAAAAAATGTGTGCAGAAGAAACAACCTAAGTACTCGTTGGGACCATTAGAGAATCGAAAGCATAAAGACTTAGAAAACAATGCAGTCAACAACCCTAGCTTTACTCAAAGTTTCAGGTAAAGGTAATTTTATATATTTGTAACACTTGGGACACTAATCTTTGAAAGTCAATTTCATCATATCCATTAAACATGTGGAATGTTATATGTTGTGTGTCTTAATGCAATATCTAGCTTAATCGATCTTTGTTCTTGTGTTATCATTCTTTTTCCATGTACATCTTCTCTTCTTTCTCATAATTCTTAGCCATTGTCACGTTATTTCCTCTCAGGTAACTTAACAAAACCATAACCAGTCAAGACTACTCAAAGATTGCAGCAGTAAACATCACAATATGCAGTATGCATTACTGTCAAAGCAGAGATTTAATTCAAAAACTTTTGTCTCAATTTAACAGTTATTCATTAATGTGCAATGTAAACAAAACAAAAATATGTGTTGGACATGCTGCTTTGAATCGAAATGTCCAAGTGCAACTGCCATCAACTTTGGTCCTATATAAACCACTGACCCGACCACCTTATTAAATTGGACGTGTCTGTCATGGGAACCTTTTAATGAAAAAGATATATAGGATTTTAACGTAGGTGAGAGGTTAATTTTTTTAAGGAGAAAAATCAGAAGAAAAAATAAAATTTTTATTTTTATAAATTAAAATTAGTTTATATAAAAGTTAAAGATAAGTTTTTTAAGAAGTTGAACGTCTGTTCGAACGATTTTTTCTTTAATAACTTTTAAAAGAAAAAAAAGCATGAAAAGAAAAAATTATTTTTTACAAGTTAAAATTAAAATATAAAAGCTTAATTAAAAAATTATACGAGTAAGTTTATACAAATTAGCTTATATATAACTTAATTTTTATTTATGGAGAAATTATTTTTTTATTTTTCTTTTTTAAAAGTTCTTGATTATATGTTTGTCAACATCATAAGACAGAATTCTAAAAATTAACTTATGTAAAACCTAATTTTGATTTCAGAAAGAAAATATTTTATTTTTTCTCCTAAATGACAATTATAAAAATTTATCCAAACAATGCCTAGAAAGGTTAGTCTACGAGATGAACTTATATTGGTTGATTCTAAATGGGATAAGGTTTTAACTTGTATGTATAAATTAATTTTAACTTTAAAGGTTTAAGGAGTAGTTATCTTTGTCTTGTGTATGTACTTGGCAACATGTTTTATAATACAATATATTACTAGAAGTGTAATTTGGTTTGTTGTGCCTACCAAAAAAACATGAAATAAACTAGGTCAAGTCAAAACAATTATAATATAAATTGAATTAACTTATTAATTTTATGTGATTCATGGCTAAAATACTTTAAGTAGACATGTTTTATAAAATAGTAATTATATTTAAAAAATATTAAATATATATTGTAATTTATATTTATTTATATATTAAATTATTATATTCAAAATTTAAAATATTTTTAATGATATGATTTAATTTTAAAATAAATATTTAATTTTTTTATATTTATTGAAATGGAATAAAATGGTCCATTAATTTCACATAAAGTCAGATGAAATAAAAAAAATCAATTTACTTTAAAAATGAAGCAGGCTATCAGATACTTTTTTGGATAGTTCATTGGGCAAAAAGTCACAGCCCATTTAACAGTTTTTATTAGTATAAAAAAGGCTTTGCTTCCTACACCCTCACAGTTGCTAGCTGTACCTTATATCTTTTAAAATACCCCCATTTACTCCTGTTATTTTATTTGAAACTTTTGTCATTTGTTATTGAGAGGCTTCCAAACCACTGGAAGGTATTTATTACAAAAAAAATACTTCTTTCATATTAGAGTTTCTCAAATGTTAATTTTAAGTTTTAAAGGACACGTTTTAGAATAATAATATTATTGCTCTAGATTAAATATTTTGAAAAACTTCCAGAATAATATTTCAAAAATATATATAATATATTTTAGAATATTTATTTTAAAAATTTGTTTCGAAAGCTTTCAAAAAATTTGATTCAGAAAATTTTCAAAATAGGTAACATGGATGTTACCACTAAAATAAAGAAAAAGGATAAAATAATCATTTAAAAAAAATTAAAAGGTATAGCAGTCAATTAATAATTATGGGAACCCAAGAATCAAAAGCCTTTAAATTGGTGGGACTCAAAAGACAGTGTTGGTTAAGTCCAAAGAACTTTTAGGCAATATAGGTTTAAACCAAAGAAATTTATAATCAATTTCTGTTATTAGAATTTTTCCATAAATTTAGAGTGTGATGTTAATCTTCAAACCCAAAGAGAATAAAATACTCGTTAGAGATTTTGTAATTTTCAATTTTAGTTACTGTATTAGTTCAACTGTTGTCAGAGTACAAGGAGCTTATTTTATTTGTCACTAGTAACATTGAGCCAACAACATTAAAGCTAAATAACAGAAAAAATATTCCAAGTCTTTTTTAGTACATCACAAGAACTTTTCAATTGGAGGCAACAGTATAATAAGCTTAAAAGATGGAACCTGTGAGAAAAGAGGATTTGGTGTGTGAAGTAAAACTTCTGAAAGCAAGAATGTAAATGACTAATACATTAAAATAACCATTAGAAGAGAGTCAAAACTTGTCCATTAATAATACAATTTTCTCTGTTAAGATTTGAGTTCTAAATTTTTGAAGCATATATATTTCACAAAAATAAATAAATATGAGTTGTACAAACCAGAACCACACTTTGGAAAACTAAAAGCAAACAACGCATATCACATTATAGATGTTATTTTACAACACATTCATACTGCTTTGAGATTGCAAACATTTGGTAAGAGAGAAACATAACATATCCAGGAGGTAGGAACCATGCCATCATTCACATGATCCTGGCATCTAAGCTAAGCCAGATTTGATTCCTCCACATTGCTTATACTAGATTGTATATAGTATATACATATGCAGCAGAAAATCAAAATACTTCACTACTAATGCTATTTAGACCTTCTTTTTTGCGTGGACATATCATTCAGGATCACCACTTACAAGCATGTATAAGTTTCATGAATTACACAAAGATCTTATACATACTTGTAATTGGTGGCTGCCTACTGTACTGTACATGTGCTGCAAATTTTGATGCACCTAGTTCTGCCTTGTTGTGGCCCCGTCAACATCCACAGAGCTAGAACCTGAAGCGGTCATGTTTCCATCTGTTTGTGTTGCTGAGAAACTAAAATGAAAGCCATTAGCAAACGGTGCTGTGCTATAGGCTTCATTCGGTGACCACTCGCAGCATCCCATTTGTGTGTTGGTATTTGCAACATAGCTGGCAGATTTGTCACTGTAATACTGATTCTGATCATATGTGACTACTGATGCAGCAGTTTGATCACCTACAGTTATTATGTTGGCATAAACGTCAGTTACTGTGGCTGAATCCAAATAATCTTCACTTCTGTGTTATTTAAAAGGGAATTAGTTATTTGTCAAATACAGAATTTGAAGTTTTGACAATGTGAATCAACTTGCTTTCATTTTTTTTATTTCCTACAAATTTCAACTAATAATAAAGTGTGTTCAAAAAATCTTGTAAATCATCTCCAATAGTACTTCTTATGGGGGTCCTTAGAAATAAGCATTTCTTATAATGAATTTTTACCACTAGACTTCGCAAGCATTGCTGCTAATTAAGTGTAGGACTGATATCCTTTATAATACTTAGTTCTTACTGTTGAAAAAAATAATTGTCTGCTACTATTGGAAATTTGTTCAATTTCTTAAATTATATAAAGAGCTTGATAAAAAAAAGGCTAACAATGCATAATGCTCTATTAGATTTCTTAAAAAGTATTGCTAGCATACCTTGGGTTAACACAGCAATGTTATCATTCAGAACCCCATCTATCTCCTCCAAGTCATGCCATCTCGCATATGCTTCTCTCACCAATTTGTCTATATAGGCCTGCAGTTGTCAAAAATAGCATCCACTAAAGTGAATTCTCGGAGAAAAATCTAACATAAGGGTGTTATCCAGATACAAATTAAGGGCACAAATTGAGTCCATGATAGCACATGATTCATTACCTTATTCAAATGACTGATTTGATCTCTGTTAGAGAATGTCTGTCCACTGACATTTGCTCTAATTAATTTGCATATTGGATCAACAAAAATTGTAAACTGTGGTCCACGATAAATGTACAACTTGCTCCCCATTTCACAGGTCATTGCATGCTTGATTGTGGCTTCCCACATTTTGTCTGACATCCCCACGCCCAAAATCTGGTTGCAGAAACATTTAACAAAAATCATTAACTTGATAAATGAAAAAATCTCCGTGACTATTAAAATTATATGATGTAAAGATAGATACATTTCTTAGCTTAAGAGTATCAACAACTGCTAGTTTAAGAAATTCTTGAACTGTTTTTATGCCCTGAGAAGACAACTTTCTGTGGAAAGCTCCATCTTTTCCGATCTTTTCCAGGCGCCACACTTCGTCATGAAGCATTGGAGGGTAGTGTTTTTTGTACACTTCAAAAGTATAAAAACAAAGTTAATTATTACAACTAAGAGATTATTTACTTTCAATATAAAAATATGAATGATAAATTTCTTTCAGCACTCGCAGAAGTTTTAGATACAACTAAAAATGAAAATTAGCTTAGGTTAAACTAATACTAATACAAGATTGTCCTTAATTACTAACTCAAAAAATGACACCCCGAGAAAGTCCTCACTTAAAACATCAACCAATAGGTCGTGCTTGACTGGTTTCTTTTAAAGTTGAAACCATTGACTTGAGATTCATTTATATAACCATCAATTTGCAAAGTAGAAAGTAGAAATTGGTACCTGTGTCGGTATAATACACAACAGAAAAACAAAAGTAAGAGATACTATACGTCAGAATTATTTTGAAATCAATAACGTGTTATTATTAGCCAAGTGGGTTTTCTTGATTTCACACCAATGGTGGGACCCTTGAGAATCTACCACTATTATGTTGCATACTGCACAAGGCTTTTAGTTCTGTATTTGACCAACGGTCACTTTCTGGTTGTCACAGAAGAACGTCCAAACAAAACAGAAAAAACGAAAGTGCTGGATTGACCATAACTTGTTAAAACGAAGGATGAGAAAGATATGAATATACATCCCGTGTCTCCATTACTATTTTAAAGGGTGTGACGTTAATAACCATGGAACTACTACCAACTTGATCTTGAACTCTTTTATAACAATAAATTATTAGGTTTTTAGTAATTATATTTGTAAATACGTTACTACAAAATTCTACCAAAAAATTGTTACTGCAAATTCTGTACCTCGTTTATTTGTAAATACATGTATATTGTATTGGATAGTGATCCTTACAGAAAGAATGATTAAGCTCAGTTTTGATATGCTGATGATATATGATTTGTCCATGCACTAAGCTGCTGGACTGATAGAGTTATCATTAAATGTTGTAGTGAAATTTATGGTATACAACAATTTTGTTTGTTATTGATAACATATATGAGATGTGTCAAAGTCAGTTATGTCACTTTTTTTAGGCACGTCTATGAAGACTAAAATTTCTTGTTATATTCTTCTAATAATCATGACAAAAGTGATTGAATAGACTTTTCCTTTGGGAAATAGACTTTCCTTTCTGACTAGTAGTTATCAACAACCTATATGAGTAGAAGAAAAGAAGTAGAATAATGCAGACTAATTATTATGTGACACAGTACCAACTATAATTAGCAATAGTAGTTACTAACAAATATGAAATACGAATATATTAAAGTGAAACAACGGTCAAAGCTTATCAAGCATCAAACTAGGTTGATTAAAATTAATGTGAGATTGACAAGAACATTTTATAAAAGTAATGATTTATCATCAACTAAAGTTCTTCATCATCATTCACACTAATTTTAATAACGATCATACAAAATACAAAATAAAACGTCACCAAGTTGGTTACAATGACAAAGAATGCAATGTGATTAGTAATTAAAGAAAAGGTTTTGAAAGAAACTATTGACACTCATTAATGTATCTTAATCACATCAATTCTCTTTTTAATAGGCAAGCAAATTATTTTTCAGAGTACAAAGAGTATAAACACATCAAAGTTGCAATTCATGCGAGTAATGCTTCTACCAATACTGTCTCCATAGAAGAATTATTTATTCGTGAAAAACGTTCACAAAATTCCTTTTCCCAATGCATTGTAAACAGGTTTTCGATCTCAAATTTGGCTAGAACCAATACAAGATGAAGAGGAAATTTTAGGAAGAACCAAAGATAGGTGTTAACTTGGACAAAAGGAAGATGTGATGATGACAAAGTTTCCATCACACCTAGATGAGTATAACAATCTTGTTCTTCATTAGCACATGCTAGTCTAGTCGAAAATTAGATGAAATGATTTAGCATATGTTTGTAGATCGTGAGTTGAACTACCAAAAATTTTAAAAAAAAAAGGGTATACCTCATAAATAAAAGAAAAACAAATTATATATATTAAGTTGATGAGTAACTTACATTCTCCACGGTGATCCTTGACAACAAATGCTTCAGTGATTCCTTCACGAATCCGAACTCCTTGATTACCCCCTGGTGCTACCCTCACTGCAACTCTGAACTTCCTGCAGCGAATCCAGCTAGAGTTATCTGTGAATTCAATGTCCCCAGTTGGTGCAATTCCATCTCGCATGATCAAGTTCAATTCTCCTGCAAGTAAAGGACGTTTCCCATTTCTTTCCTTCACTATGTGTCTGTTAAATTCATCACTCGTCCAATCCTCGTTTTCAGAAAGAGAAAAGTCTCCATCAATAACCACTATCTCAAGCTTGATGGCATGTGGAAGACTCGTGGGGACCATTTGGTTATTGTTGCTTTTGTTCATCAGAACGATGTTGATGGGGTTCTCATCAACGTCAATAATCCTGCTACCAGTGAAAATAGGAAGGGAAAGCCTCTTGCTGAACCATAGTTGCAAGCTTGATGGCTGCTCCATTGCTTGGAGTCTCAATGAAGGAGACCTTGTAAAGGAGCGAGACCAGTGCTTCATAACTCGCTCAACTTCCTCACCCACCTGACAAAAGGAATTGCAATGAGAAAAGTTTATCAAATTCAAGTTTCAAAAAGACAAATATACATATAGTAACAAATTAAGGCTTATAGCTAGCAATTTTCATGTAGAGACTGAATTAAACTAACCTAAAAATAAAACACATATATGAACTTATCGAGAAGCTTGATGACCTACCACTCTTTTGAGCACAGGTTCCATGGCAGTGCAAAGATTCTCGAAGTTTCTTATCATGACCACTTCTCCTATTACTCTGTCAAAGAAGAAATATATGGATGAGAAGAGTGAAAAGTTAACTTGAAACATACAAGACATACATAGTGAAGTAAGCCTTATAAAGGGATCAAATAAAGTAGAGAATTGAGCAAGTAGGTTCAAGCATGATGAAATAAACCCTAGCTAGATACTTTAAATGAACTGTATAAAAAGTACATACGAAGCAAAAGAAGGTCTAGTGGTGTTATTTCTCATCCGTTTGTCGTCTGGCGTATCATGATCAGGGTCTCGTTCAGAATCATTGTACAATCTTTTCGCCGCCATTTTTTGGTGAAAAATCTATGAGATCGACTTTATCTAGAGTGAAACTGGTTGATGTGTTTGAAGCTAATTGAAGAATGAAGCAGGAGAGGGGCAAAAGAAAGATGGCGCTTCCCTATTTATAACCGAAAATATCGTGGACCATATAGAATATACGTAATTGCGTGTTATTATTATTATAACAATAAACATAAAGCAACAACGAAGGTTCATGGAATATTGGAGGAAATAGCGTAGCACTTAGCCCGAACAAAACGTTGTAGCCTACTAGGGTGCGTACATATGATGTAACGACTTCTGCGTCAAGATTCAAGATTTTGAAGGCTATCAAAAGTCAACCAATCTCTTTCACTTCTCTCAGAAGCTATGGGGCAAGTCACCCTGGACCTCCTCTCCTCTCTATAAGGAATAAAAATGTATTAGAAAAACAAAATTGAAGACGTCGCATTCATCGTTTGATTTTTTTCTATAATTTTGTGTTTGGTTTTGTTTTGAACAGAAGTGGTACACTATGTTTCTGGGAAGGATCGATGATTGGGATGCGTGTTCTGGGTACGCGTGGTCTGCGGAAAGTGATGGACGAAAACGAGAAACTCACTTGTAATTTACTTGAAGCGCAGCAAAATACAAAAGCTGTTCTTCTCGGAGTTTGTTTTATTTGAAGACAAAATTTAACTTTCTTTTCAATGGACTCAAGTACTAAATGTTTCCAACTTCCAGAAGTGTTTGAATGGTTACCTCGATGAACGTACGTTCTTGATTGCTAGCTATTAATCATGCCAGCCACATGCATTATTAGAATATCTTTTTTCTGTCATAAATTTTATCATTAATACTCAAATTACCATATTAATTAATTATTTCTACTAAGTTTAGTTCATCGCTTATTTCTTTTTGTCCGTCAAAAAAATATAATTATATATAAAATAAGTATAAGAAATACCTGAACCATATATAAATGTATAATTCACTACTTTAAATAGCACACAAACATGCTAAAGGATTATAAAACTATTCAATAAATAAGAAATTAAACACCTGTGTTTTTATGTATTGATAATCAAACACAAGATCTAAATTTAATGAGTTCGATGCCCGAGAACAATCTAATTTTTATTAACTAAAAGTGATATTATTTTTGTGTAAGTAGCAAATCATAGAGCTCATCGTGCTTAGTTAGCTTCATTTTAAAGATAGATTGAAGCATGTTGATATGTCATTCTTTTATAATATATTTATAGTATCTAACCAGTTGAAGTATGTGTGATATGTCATTTTTGTATAATATATTTAGTATGTAGTTAACCAATAACAAGACATCCAAATCAAATTAGAGAATATGTATAAAAAGAATTAAATGAGAATCAAATCTTATATCTTCTTTCAAAAGGGACAAAGAGAGTCATGTGTTATTGTCAATATGTCTCTTTTTAATATATATTTTTTAATATGTTTCTTATCATTTTCAACATAACACAACAATGTTTAAGAGAATCTTTTATTTTCTAAAAATGTTTATAAAAAATTGTTTGTCATTAATTTTATTATTATTATTATTTTTTGCCTGTATATTAGACAATATTCAAATTTAATCTTGTAAATTCCTTTATATAGTCAATCATTATCCACTTCCAATAATCTTACTTCAAAAAATAACGAATAAGAATTTTTGTACATTCAAATCAACTTATTATTCAATTAAAATTTCACTTATACTCTTATTATTGTGTCTATCTTCCAATCTCCTTAATAACGTTTTGTTTTTTAAAGTTGTTAAAGAGCTTATCTTCTTATAACTTTATGTGTTTTTTCTTCTCTTGTCACTTTGTTATCATATTTGGAAATATTGACCTTCATATCTCTTGGCCTCCAATATATATTATTGAGTTTAATAACCATTTAGATCAAACCTTTCACCTTTAAAGTTAATAAATTCAAAGCACTAATTTAAATAGTTTCTTTTTCATACAAAATATATATATATTATTTGATAGAAGAATTTTCTAAGACTTTGTCTCCATAATTTTCTAGAAGTTAAAGAAGAATCTCCTTTTATAACATACTTGAGGTTTCATCATGGTTAATGGTTGTCCCTTCTCACATTTTCTCATCACCTTCTCTCTTTATGGTTGTGTCTCTATTTTTTCTCTCTTTATCTTTTCATTCAACTAAAGGTGATTAACCCTTAGTTGATTGATACACATTCATACATCGTACGAGCATAAATTATCAATATAATAATTTAAATTATGGATGACAATGAAACGGGATGAGGACGAGTTTTATTTTCTCATTTCTATCATCGTAAAAATATTTCATGTTAAAGTGATATACATCTTCTTATCTCTAATCACTACAAGAAATTTTTTAATTACCGACAGATTGTGATCCTTCGATAAAGTTGGGGCCATATTGTGCGAAATAAAATCCGTCGGTAATTTAAATATTTATACATTTAAATATTTAAATAATTTATATATGTTTATATATTTATGTAATTATGTATTTATATATTTATGTATTTATATATTTATATAACTATTTATACATTTATATATTTATTTATATATAGAATTATATATTTATTATTTATTTATATATATACATACATATGTATGCATATATATATATATATATTTATGTGTATCTATATATGTATGCATATGTATTTATATATATGTGTGTAATTTTTTAAACAAAAATAATTCCAGCTTAATGATAATTAAATTAGATTTTAAATTAGTTTTTAACATTAATTACCAAAGTTTTAACTATTAACTAAATTAAATTTTAAATTAATCTTTATTTTAATTAGTAACCAATCTTATCATTTTATAAGCTAATAGTATGATTAGTAAAAGCAATATTTTTTGGTGAATTATTTTATGAAAGGTTAAATATTTTTTAGTTTCTGAACTATTTGTCAAAATTGTGTTTCGTCCTTATAATAAGCTTTAGACTTATTTCGTTCTTATATTTTATAAAATGGTATAAATAATCTTTGATAATAAATAAAAACATCTTTAAGTAAAGAAAGATGAGAAAAAATGAAAAAAAAAAAAGTAAAAAAAAATTAAGAAACAAATGATAACGAATTAGAAAACTATAAAAAAAAGAGAATAAAAATATAAAAAGAAATTATGGTACATCAAGTATCTTTCACACGAGTTTATAAAACAGAAAAATAAAATAGATTTAAAATTTATCTTAAGGACAAAACACAATTTTAACACATAATCCAGGAACTAAAAATATATTTAATTATTTTATAAAATACGATTTTATATCTTTAACTCTTTCAAATTTAATAAAATTGTTTAACTGGTCGGTTTAAATCACCTGAAAAATATTTTAATTTTGATATGCAGTAAGTATCATATGCATGTATTTATTTTAATTTTAGTAAACTAAATATAGCTTAAATCTAAAGATCGAAAATTAAACTTTGAAATAATTAAAAGAATGCTTTTAAAGTTATAAGATTTGCGTATATTTAAAAAAATCAGATATTACTACAAGAATATTTTTTTAATAATTTATAATTATTAATAAATTAAATTTTGTCAGTAAATTATCAACAAATATTAAATTTGTTACTAAAATTTAATGTTATATTATATAAAATAGGATAGGTTTAACTCAGTAAAATTCATAAAAAGATGTAATAGAAAACAAAATTTTTAGATAAATTAAAATAATATATATTTATATATTTATATATTTTAATATTTATATATTTATATATATAATTATATATCTTTATATCTTTATATATTTATATTTTTATATATTTATAAATTTATATATTATATATTTATATATTATATATTTATATATTTAAATGTTTATATATTATATTTATATATTTATAGGTTTATATATTTATATGTTTGTATGTTTATATATATTTATGTATTTATATATTTATTTATTTATATATTTGAATGTTTATATATTATATATTTATAAATTTATATATTTATATGTTTGTATGTTTATTTATATATATATATATTTATATATTCATATATTTATATTTATATACATATATATATTTATATTTTTATATTTTATATATTTATAAATTTATATATTTATATATTTATAGATTAATTTGTTCATATATTTATTTTTTATATTTTATATCTTTATATATTTATAATTTATATTTGTATATATTTAAAAATTTATATATTTATATACTTATATATATATTTAAATAAATTAGAAAAAATGATTTCTTAAAAAATATCTGTTTAATTTTATGGATGAATTTTAATCGATAAAACCAATTGTTTTATAGTGGTAGGAAAGAGAAATTACAAGTAACTAATGCGAAATTGGAGGCCGTTAACATAAATAATAATATTTATATAAAAATATTTTCAAATCAAATGAATCGTTTTTTAAATAATTGAATATTTTTAAAAGAAAATAGAAAATATAAGTGTTAGATAACGAAAATTTATCTACAAAATTTATATGAGTATTTCCAACTTCAAATTTATTAATTTCTTACTTATTTTCTATGTTCTAAAATATCTTAAAGTAGCTAATATATTGTTTATGAGGGTTAGATATAATAAATATTAACTCTGTACAATTTACTTTCATAATTTTAATATATTTTTTTCAGAATTCTTGTATTTTTCCTTTTTTATATGGTTTGATTGTCTATATTTTTGTAAAGTTCATTATATTGAAAAATACTTTTAAAAATTACAAACTCAATTAGATTAAATAACCATAACCAAAGGATTGCATATTAGACATAATTTTCTCTTAAAGTTATGTAGCTTAATTAAATTATATAATTAATATAAAAAGTAGTAAAATGGAAATGATTTATATGTAAAATGGATTAATATTTTGCCGTTGTAGAAAAATTGAATATATAGTAAAAGTTTATATATTTGTTATTGGAAATATATATAGGAAGCTTGGTGGCTCCTTCCCCTTTCCTACTTTGATCACTGTGTGAAGCTTCAACTTCCCAAGGAAATCCAGTGGAATAAGACGAAGCTGTCGGCCATTAAGGTTCGTCAAAAGAGCATGAAAATGTCATAATAGAGACAAAATAATGTGGTTATAATTTGTTCTTCGATTTGACCAGGAAAAAATGAAAAGAAATTCATTTATAAATTGTAGGGTAATTACGCGGTGATAAACACGTCTTGTGTTAGTGTTAGGTTTCGCAGAAAATATGAAGCAATAAGGTGTGTGGAAGAATTTGTAGCAATGACGATTGATGTTGACGTGTTTTACAGATATCTCAAAGGAATTTGAAGATGCTTTCAGGCACTTTCTTCGTAATCTGTAGAATTTGGTTTCTAAAAAATCCAATTTTAACTTATAACATATTTGTTTTGATTTAAATGAAACAATAGAATTTGGTTTTCGACAATCAAATTCTGAATAAAAAAAGAAAATAAAATTAAAATAACTTTTTTAAAATTTAATTTTTCGATAACTGAATTCTGATAAAAATAAATATATTTGAATAATTTTTTTTTAAAAGAGTAATATGTGAGAAAAAATTTGGTGCTTTCTCCTCCTCTAATTAAAATTATTAACTATACATTATTTATAATTTAAATTTGGTCAATCTAAAAATATTAATTTAAATAAACTTTAATCTATTTGATACGTATGTTATATAATGTATGAATGAATTGTTTATTAATAATTCAGAATAATTTAAGTGTTCACCTTTTAAATTATAAAATTCTTAAGGATTTGACCATTTATAGAACCATATAATTAATTGAGGGTTTGACCATTTATTATGAAGTCTTGAGTAATTTGTCAAATTAATTATGTGTGAACTAGAATTGATGTAGTTTGATAGTAATTAGTATAAGTCTAAACTCTATTCAACGTATATTTTATAAACTTTTCCTCTCAACTTACTTCACTTGTAGTGTCATTTCTATGATTGTGTTTATAACTATAGTTATACATGATTAATACAAAGGGTTTAATATATTTTTAGTATTTATGATTAGAATTTTATTTTAATTTCAGTGAAAAAGTTTATTTTGGTCTCTAAAACTAATATATATATATATATATATATATATATATATATTAATTTTAATTTCTATAGTATAATATTACACTAAATTGATTACTCATATTTTGAAAAAAAAGGTTAAATGATCATTTCAAATCACAAATATTTAATGTTGTAATATAATATTTACAGGTGATACTTAAAAAAATTCTTCAATTTTGTAAAATAAATATAATTTATCTGTCCTAAAAGAATATTACAAACTAAAATTGTTATCTAAATTTTTTTAGGGATCAAAACTCAAGAAAAAAAAAGGTTATACAATGACTAAATAAAACAGAAAATTCTTACAAATTATTATGAAGACTAAAAAATTATTTCAAAAGCCAAAAAACTTATATAAATAAAATCAAAACTCACTAATTTTATAAATATTCAAAATTCAAAATATACTTAAGCCTAATAAAAATAATCATGAGAATAAAACAAAATAAAATCGTATTTATAAAATACAATCTACCTTATATTAATATTTTTTTAATAATTATACTAATTTAATAATTTTAAAAGCAAATCAATAATAAGAAAAGCTAAATTAGTGGTTCAATTTGGCAGGCTCGATTAACAAATTATATAAAGTCAATGAGTTATGTCCAACTCATTGAGACACGTTACTTTTACTATTATAATATTAAGATGAATTTATTTTTTTAACATTGACTTTGATGTTATAAAAATAAATTAAATTGATAGTTCATACTTCACAAAAATTATACAATCCTTAAACTTCAATTACCATTTGGTTTGTTTGTTGTTTATAAAAAAATCTATTAATCTCGTTATTTATTTTGGTCTTTAATTTTATTAATTTATTGGGTCGCCTATGAGTTGTATAATTTAACTTATGTAAGGTCGTATATACTTGCTTGAGCCTTGAAATTTGATTTTTTTTTTCTGTTTAAAACTTAATTTATAATCTTGGTAATTTTTTTATAACTTATGAAGAAATTAAAAAAATAAGTAAATTCAAAGCCAAATTATCGTGGTTATAATTTGAGGAAATAATTATTCTCTTATTGTATCAAACTATGCTTAAAATTTATATTGAAAGATGCACCTACGTGTCTGATCATACCTATCTGACCAAAAAAAAAGTCAAACCATAAATAATAAATTATATAATTAGGTAGTAACAAGCATTTTATTAGTTTATTTAACTGATTAGTAGTACGCACCAGAAAATTCAAAAATTTATCCATTTAAATATGTACTGTGAAAGTAAAATTTACAAACAAAAAGTTAATATTAGAAAAAAATGTGGCAAGGTTATTATTAAATAAATAGTTATAGTTAAAGTAAAGTCAAATGTTAATTCAAAATAAAAGTCAAATAAAATACGAAGATAGACACAACCAATTACAGTCAGTGGAAACGCAGTGACATTTCACTTTAGATGTTCTTTGAAATAACATTTTGCTTCTAATGGTCAAAATATAAAAAAATAATAGTTAGAAAACAAAAATCATAACTAAGTAATATAGAATTGTGAAGAGTGAAGACTACAAATTTGAAAAGGTAAAACAAATATAAATTCCATTTTTTTTCCTGAAAGACAAACATAATTAATTATCATATTTTTAAAATACGTTATATTGTATCCTATATTCAGTATTTATAAAAAAAATCTACCATTATTTTGGAATTTTTAATATTAAGACCACCCAGCTTAAAATAACATAATTTCATTTAAATATATAAGACAATTTCTTTTACCATCTTCATACTTTTTTTTCTTTTACATTTATAGGTGTAGAAAAAGTTAACATGTTAAAAACATTTCATGTACAATAATTTAAAAATTTATTTTAAATTATATGATAGAAAATTTAAAAATACATTTTAAATTGTTTTATTTAAAAATTATTAAAAATTTTATAATTTAAAAATATATTATAGATATTTTAAATTATGTAATCCAAAAATATCCTATGGATTATATAATTTGAATATATTCTAAATTAAATAATTTATAATTAAATAATCAGAAATTTATAATATATTTTCAAATTACCTAACTAAAAATGTCTTTTTATTAAAAAAATATGTCATAGATTGTGGAATCTAAATTCTTCTATTCAAAAATCTAAAGCAAGGGAATTTTAGAAATTTCCAACACCCAACCAGCAAAAAGCAATTGTCAAAAAACAAAAGAAAACTTGTTCTAATAAGTAGACTGTACCAGATTTGGGCCCAAAACTTTATTGCAAAGATCGGGTCAAATACGAGTATATTTGGGCCCACATACCAGTCAAAGAAATGGTCAAATTGTTAGTACCCCTGAATTTAATAATTGAATGTGAGTATACATATGTTGAAATCAAAAAATATATATAAGAAAACACGTAAATGAATGTGAAGAAACAAAAAAAGAAGAATATGAGAGAGAGAAGTCAATTGAAGTGCATGAGCTTTGGAGCAAATCTGAGCAATCTATCCAAAGCATGAGTGGTGAATTTCCTTGCAAACAAATGACAAATATTGGTGGTGTGTCCATTGTAGTCACATGATGTTCCAAACCTCAACTTGTTCAAAAACTCAACTGTCACATCATTTCTGTAATACCTTGAAGGATGAGCACCACCCTTTGCCCAATCAACCCACGTCAAGGTCCTGTTAGAGTTCCTCTTCCAAAATTTTATGCTAACAAATGTGGGCAAGTAGTGTTCATCACTGTAGCAATTAGGGTTGCAGTACTTTGTGAACACTGGGAAGTAGTGGTAGTCAGAGACTATTTGAAGGGCAAGAAAACGGTCTATTTGGAACCATTGGGACCCTTTTCTCCATTGGGAGAGTCTAATTTGGGGCCTCATTCTGGGCCTGTATCTCCCACGGCCCACTTCCCCTGGCTTATCATAGGCCTCCACAAAGGTCTTGGTTGAGTTCATGAGATAAGTGTAGATGGTGGAGAAGTTGAACAAAGGGATGCATGCCTCTGAGAGCAGTACAAAACGTTGGTTGGAGAAATCAAGGAGTGCATTGCCTAATAGCCTTCTCTCTGCCTCTATCATGCTGTTCTCACCCCACCTCACTTCCTGCATCATTGTCACAAGACAACATCAGATTATGAATCTTAGGACATGTTTTAAGCAAGTCAAAGGGCTCCTATTGTCTTGATAAATTTGGTTTTCAAATTCAGAAAGTATATAAATTTTGACATTTCCAACTTTTCATGAATTCTTAGAGATGATGAACATGTTTTTTCTTTTCAAAGCTTAAAGATCAAATTTTTCTGAAGTTTTTCAAGTTGCGTTTACTGCCTAAACATAAATGAAACAGAAAAAAGATGCATTTTTTCTGTCCTTAGATTCGTTTTCTCATGCGTGAGACAAGGTGCATGAAGAAAGGAATTGTGAAAAGTTTGATGGGGGTTGAATAATTGGTTCTGGAAACAGAGAAGAATAGAATTTTCTTGGAAGTGCAAAAGGAGTGGAATCAAAGAAAAGTATGACCAGTTTGTATTGACTGCCCAATTCCGGAAGCAACCAGAAAATAGAAACAACAAAATGGACATTCAATAGATTCAGTGGATCTTATACAATGTTCAGATTTTTTAAATGAATTCAACTCCCATGGAATTCAAAAGGATTAACTAGCTAACCACGAAGAAACTGGAATTGTTAAAGATTATTAACAAAAAAACATTGAAGCTCATTGGAAAAAATAATGTCACTGAAAAAAAGCATAAGCTGTCTCAGTCTAATATATGACAACAAAAGATCTTATTTAAAGGTATTGTTGGAGATCTTTTCCAGCCTTTTAGCTGGAGTTGTTCTTTTGTCAAAACTCTTCTTACAAGCAATCTTGCAGAAAATATATTGAAACTACAGAAACTTAATTAGACATTACAAAGTGTCCACTTGTTCATGTTCATATAAAGAGGCGTTTCACTTTCCAAAGAGACTTAATTGTGTTTTCCTGTGATTCAATTCAACTTAATTTTTGTGTAGATTAGATGGTTTTACATATTGAATTTGAAACTCATTCAATCCAACCCAAATTATTAAATATTAATATTAATAATAATATAATTATTATTTAATTTACTTTATTGTTTTATTAATTAAATGAATATTTCAAATACTAAATAATATAGTCTATTTTTTTAAAATTATATTAAAATATTTAACTAAAAAATATTTTAAAATTACAAATTTTAAAAGAAATCATTTAAAATATGTAACTTATTTTATCAACTTAATTAACTCAATCAAAATTTGGTTAAATTAGATCGAGTCAATAAAAAAAATTAGAAATTTGAACAAATTTAATCTAAGATTTGTTTATTAAGAGAAGAAAAGAAGATAAAGGGAATAGTATGATGGTATGGGGGAGAAAAAAAGTGATATTTTTAATTATAATAACAATTAAAAATGTATTACCCTGAGTAAAATTTTCAGAAAAAAAAATTGTTTCTTGTAGATTTGAATCTTCAGTATATTTAAATTATTAATGTAATTAATTCAAACCGAAAGAATTCTTATTTTGATTCGTTTTAAAATATAAAAAATAAATTAGATTTTCTAAAACATAAAGAACCAAATTGAATATAAATAAAAATATAAAAAAAAAACTGAAATTGTAATTCATTCTTAATTTTATCATGCACTTGAGTAATTGAGTCACTTAAAAGTACTAAAAGTCATCGTTGGAATCCAAAAAGGTAAAATGGTGAATGAAATTGGAAAAGTTGCATCTTTTACTGCTTTTGGGGCAAAATCAATTATAGGATAATAGTTCTTGAACAAATGGTAAAGATGATTTAAAGAACCATTTTAGGATTAGAAAATTAATCAATTATTTAATTTTTTTTCGCTAATTATTAATCACGCATAGCTGGAAAACACGGAATTATTAATGAAATGGGATAAAAAGGGAAAATAAGAAAGATAAAAGAAAGGCTCATACCAATCTTCATAAATTGATGACTAAATTTCCTTACTCGTTTAAAAGTAATCACCCTAATTACTAAATACTCCTAATTATAGCATCTTATTAAATTACTCTTTCACTTTATCAATTCTGTCATTTTGTTGAGTGGAAATCTGAAGAGACTGTAAGAAAAATAGACAACTAGGTGACAAGTTTTCCTCTCTTAACAGTGATAAAAGGTGGAACATGTAGAAACTTACCTTGCTGGGGATATTGCGGCCATGAAACACAGAGCTTTCAGGCACTGTTTCATTGAAAGAAGGGTGGGAATGGACATAGATAGAATACAACCCTTCATTTCCTTTGAAGAATCTCTCCCACAGAGGAGCCAACAGCACAGGACCTTTTGTCAGAAACATGAATGCAACCTTTGGAGTCTGTTTGAATGGGAGTTTGTGAATCAAGGGAACCATGGAGGCTTTCCACAACAACTCTTCATCACTCATATCATGCATGGCCACAGGGGGCTTCAAGAATTCACTCAACCCAATTCTGGTGAAGTTCATCACCCTTGTATTGCTGACCGAGGAGGAATTGGAAGAAGGTAGGGTTTGGTTATCTTTCTGGGGTGAAGATGAGGTATTGTTTTGTACTAATCCTTCAAAATACTGAGATTCATTTTTGGGTTGGCTGTCTGATATCGGTAATGAGATGTTGGAGGAGATTGGAGAGAAAGGTGGTGGTTTGAGGGAATTTGACGGAAGGGAGAATTGTTGGATTTGAAAGTTGATGAAGGAGAAGTTGTTAACAAAGAAAGTGAGAGTGATCCCAATGAGTAAACCAATGCCAAAAACTAGAGCATGAGCAAAGAAGTTGAGAAGGTCTAGTTGAGCAAAAAAGTGTTTCAGATATGAGCCTTCACCTTTGCCTTGTTGCTCCTTATTCTTCATTGTGATGACAGATTGGAAGAGCTGGTGCAGCTAGAATAACAAAGAATTTTGCTGATTGGCTTGAAGTGGTAGCTAGCTAGACTATGTTAACGTTTATGGAGTTTATATGCAGTGAAAGAGAGAGAGAGGGAGCATCCATGATGCTTGATTCTTGACTCAAAGAGATACTTAGATTGATCCAAAAACAATACCTGTATATATATTCTGCTGTTTACATGAGGTGGTGGCAGAAAAGGTGTCTTCTTTCAACAGTTTTGTTTATGAACTGTACACGCAATGGAACATTGAATAATAATAAAAGAAGAGAACGTTTTGTTTTATTTGGCTGAATACAAGGGACTGTTACGAAACATCATTAGAGTTTGTTCCTCATTAAACATCAATTTAATGCTTTAATACGTAAGTATATACTCTGTGGATGAATTGGCATCAAATATTCTGTATATCAGTAAATGAATGAACTATGAATGAATGTTTATAATATCATTCTCTGCTTTTGTAAGTGAAAAAAAAAAAGTATTCTTTGTTTTACTTCAATGGGATGAATTAGAGGGTTTTTTTTAATATATCTTTTTACAAAAATTAGAAAAATAAATCTCTACTTACTTTATTTTCTAAATTAGACCCTTTTATTTTTTTTTCTGATAAATTATAAACTAGACTATTTTATTGTTTATGAAAAAGTGAACACGAGAAAAATCTTACATTTAATATAAAAAATTCGTAATTTTGTATTACGATTTTGTAAAAACATTTTGTAATATTTACTGATAATATAACTTTCATGTAAAAAATATAAAAATGAACTTTTTCCTAAAATAATATTATTTTTAAAAAATTATCTGATTAAACTCATGCTTAATTTATTTATTAAAGTAGACACATTTACTCAAAATTCGTTTATTAAACATCATTAATTGTGTTGATGATGCGGTATTTTATTTAATATTTATCACATGAATTTATTTGAGTGATATCACTTTTAGAAAGATTATTAATCTTTTGTTAATTTTTACGATGAATGAGTTTATTTTAAAATGTAAAAAATATCAATAATCATATGCTATGTTTTGGTACCTGAAAATCGGTAATTGTAAAGTATTTGTATAAATTGACTAAGAAATTGAATAATTACGACATAAAAAAATTTACTATCATCAAATAATTAAAAATAAAAAAAAATAATTAAAGAATCCAAAGAGTCGTATTCTCTATTTAAATTAGAGGAATAAAACATATTTAATTAATTAATAAACTTTCAAAAAATAATTATATCGATTAATCTACAAGTATCAATTAAAATATTGTTTGTCACACAAATATAACTAGCATTGTCTAACTATTTTCGAGAACTAAATAAAATTTAAAATGGAAGTTTTTAATATGAAGACCGTTTAATATATAATTAATTTATTTAATAAATATTCATCCAATTTATTTATTATTATTTTTTCATTTATGAATATTTAATTTATCCGCTAAAATAATACTGTCTCGGGTTCTTTATATAGAAAATAAATATATAATTATAAAAAATTACAAAAGTAGTTAAAATAGTCATTGTTAATTAATAATAAAATAAATAATTTAAATTTTCCCATAAA
Source organism: Lablab purpureus (assembly GCA_030347555.1). Classification (NCBI taxonomy): domain Eukaryota; kingdom Viridiplantae; phylum Streptophyta; class Magnoliopsida; order Fabales; family Fabaceae; genus Lablab; species Lablab purpureus. Next base: position 2,012,928 of record CM059257.1, on the reverse strand, counting down.
ATTCAATAGTTTAAGCGATAATTATACTTAATTAAACTATTTTAATTTAATAAATATTTTTTTCAATCAAGAAAAATTGTGTATACTCGATAGTATAATAAATATATCCACTGGGAATGTATATTTTGGCAAAACAAATTGGTTTCGTTTTTCTTATGAAAATTATTAATTAGTTTCTACTCAACTAGCATCAAATTATAAGTTGTTTTTTTAACGTGTATACGTGCACATATTCTAAATAGTATTAATTTTACTTTTTATATTATTTTTAACAATGTATTTTCATCATTTTTAATTTATCATGATTTACAGGAAAAATATGTTTAAATTTTATTTTTAAACTAATATTCTTGTGAAAAATAACATGTATTTATTAATAATAAAAAATTACACTAACATGGAATAAAACATTATCATATGTAATAATTTTTTATCATATGAAAAATTGTCATTAAAAAACATTTTATCATTTTTTATAATTAAATAATAATATAAACATTCTTTGTATCATTATTAGGGAAAAATTAAACTGATATTATTTAACAAAAAATTAGCATTAATTATTTATATATATATAACGTTTTAAATAATTATACTTATAACAGGATAAATTTAAAAAATTGTATTTAATAGTTCGTTTCAAAATTTTAAATTATATATGTGGTAAAAAATATTTACAATTATTAATATTATAAATAAATATTACAAAACATATAATTAATACAATTATAGTTACAGTGACCAACACGTACTTAAAACGTTAACAGTATGATAACAAATTATAGTCATGAATCGTTTTTTATAACTTAATGTATAATATTTAATAAATAGAAAAAGATACCATATTTGTCTATAACAAAAATGAAATTGAGTTACTATAAACCACTTTTTACTAAAACGTGAGAATCACAATTATTTATGTATAATGTTTTTTACAATAATAATTAAAATGAAATATTTTAATATAAAATATTTATATCTAAAGTTTAAACTAATATTAAAAATAATATAAGAAAATGAAACTGTAAAAAATATAGGAAGTATAAAATATATATATAACATGAAGTATTAATTTATTTTTAATAAATTTTATTATATCATTTTATTTAAAATACTTCATGTATATTTTTTCTTTTAATTAAAAAAACTATAAGACCTACACCTCGAATCTCCAGCTATTTAGTCAGCTGCTACTGAATCCAAGCCGGTTAAAATGGATCATTTTGAATGGGAAAAGGATTTTTTTTATGAAACTAGTATAATTTTTAAAAAATATTATTAAAATAGGTAAATTTTAAAAATATTACGTAAATAAATAAGTAGTAGTTAAAAGAATACATTCTATAAGTAAAATTTATTATGAGAATATTATTTTTAATTTTTGTAATATAAAAGTTGTATTATTGTATTATGATATTTTCATAATATAATTTTACTTGTAAAATTGTATTTTTTAAACATGATTTGTTTATTTACGTAATGTTTTAAAAAATTCTTTTATTTTGATAAATTTAAAAAAAATACATTATTTTTGTATAAAAATCGAAAAAAGAAATAAAGTCACGAGAAAAAGAAAACCTTCGTAAATGAAACATAAATAAAGAAAATCAATTCATTAAGCCTTTATTAATATTTATTTAATTATGAATAAAAATATATATTTTCAAGACATCAAGATATTTTTTCATAATAAAAAATAGGTGATCTCATCGAAGTAAATTTAAAACTAAAATATTTAATATTTTGATTTTAAAATCCTGAACTATGATAATCTTCATAATTTTAACGTGGTATTATTTTAAATCTTCAACATCACATATATTTAATGTGAGAAAACTTTTCACGAACCGTGATTTGACTCCTGTTACATATCTTCATCTTTTTTTTTAATATTTTAACTATATTTTGTAAGAAACCTTTTGTAATATTTAATTTCTTTGTAATATTATTATTTATTATTACTACACACTTTTTAATATGCTGCAATCACAAAGAAACTGAGAAAAGGTATTTATTAGCAAGCAACCATTTGTTACAACTAAATTATCATCAGCATAAATCGTCATCACTACAAATAAGAATAAATGAAAACTAGCTCTAATAATATATTATATCATAAATCGAAAGTTTTATTTAGAAAAATCATATGACATTAAAATTACATAATCTTCTTCATTAGGCTATATTCAAATATTTTTGTTTACAAAAAACAGAAAGTATAATTATTTTTACAGCATCGAATCACCAATTATTTTTATAAAAAAATAATTAAATATTGTATAAAAATGAGAAAATAAATAATACTTAAATATTAAAAAACTTACTAAAAAGACTAACTCTAACATATAAAAAATGTGTTTTGAGTTTTAAAATTATAAAAAAAATAGGGAGACAAGCCCCACTCCACCCATGCCCATAAATACCCGTTATACCAATATTGCTTGGCACTCATGTTAATAGACTGATGTTGTCTGGGTTCCAACTAATTGGGCTTTTGAATTGGGCTGGGCTCCATAATTGCCATTTCCTCTTTCTTTGAGGGATTTATTTTTCAACCCAAGATTTCCAAGTGCATCCGTTAAGTCTAAAAATTCCAAGTTTGCCCTTATGGTCATACTCCTCTGTTTCTAAATAAGAGTAGTTTAAGATTTTTTTACACAAACTAATAAAAATAGTAATTTCTATAATTTATAACAAATTTTTAAAAAAAATTTCAACAATACCCTTAAAGAATTAAATGTGATTTATTGGTTGGCGAAAAAGTAGATGAAAAGATAGAAAATAATTGGTTAATATAAACAGTTAGTCCATTAAAATCTCATAAAAAAATTATTTAATTATTTTTATATCTTTTAAAATATAAGTATAGTTGGTAAAAAACAACTAATGCATTATTAAAATTTACAAACGACGAATAATATGAAATAATTTTTTTTTCTAAAACTACATTTATTTAGAAACAGAGAGATTATAACACTGTATAAACACTTTATAACACTATATAAACACTTTATCTAGTCTTAGAACACTGAAAAAAATGTCTTGAATGACTCCTATGAGTGAAGGGTTTCTTTCCATGCATTTGACTTTTGCATGCACTCATATTAAAAGGGGCAAAACAAAATATATAGTTTGAGAGAAATTAAGTTGAATGGGTTGGGGAGTATTGCATAATGCCATAATTTTTAGTCTAGTGGGTTAGTAAAGCATTCAAGTCAAAACTAATATTATAAATTGGATTAAGGACATTGATTACGAAATTAAAATATTAAAGTCATCGAAATACATTTTCTTATGATATTTTCAGTGTGTTTCTATATAAGTTTCAAGAAATTAGATCTTTATAAACCATGTGGTGATAGATTTTTTTTTACATTCTCTTCACTTATAATAAAAAAAGAGAAATTGTGTTTAAGGTTTAAGTTCTTATAATCAAGCAAATCCTTATTTGTCATTAAATACTAATTGCAGAATGAATATGATCTATTAAAAAAGAATTTATTCTAATTTTAAAAATAAAACTAATAATAATTATGCTAAGTTGAAGAATCTCCTAAATTCTTAATTAAAACACCATAATTAACGTAGTATATGGATGTCATTTAACCTGGTTGTTTGGTTAAAATTTTGGATTTTTTTTTAACGTGTTGATCTAGCAAAATTAATTATAGGTATAGAAGAATACATAAAGAAATTTAAAATGCCCATACTTTAAACGTAACTTAAAACTTACCATAAAAAATATTAATTTTCTAAGCCTATTTTTAAAATATAATTTTAACACGAATTAGTTTTTAATACTAATTATGTCAAAAACAATTATATTCTTATATTATAAGATCAGGGCAATGTTCCATCAACCAATCAGCTGGATCTTTTATGAGATATAAATGGGAGAATTTATCAATAAAGTAGAATTTTTTTCGAAATTAGGTAATTATCACAAGGAATTAAGGACAAAGAAAGGGACAAAACCTATATGAAATCCACATGCATAGTCATTAGTCATTATCATGTTCTTATGTAAAACATTTTTTTTTGTTTAGAGATAAAGTGAAGCATCCCATAACAGAAGACAGATTAAAGAACAAATAATAAAGTGGGGATGTACAGTTTCAGGTGAGAATAGATTCAGAGACTTGAATGAAAAATATATTAAATGTACTTTTTATCTTTCTTTTGTGACGAAAGAAAGACCTAAAATTGAACTTTAGAAATCCATATTTGGTTCGTTTCGAGAGCATTGGTGACACTATAACATTTAGAGCGAAGAAAAGTAAATAATTTGTTAAGTAGTAGTTTAAATAAAATTTCGTTTGGAAACTACATTGCTATCATTATTTACAAATTTATAGCTTATAAATATGATTATATCTTAATTCACTCACTTAGATACCCTTTTAACAAGAAAAAAATTATTAAATGTCTCTTTACACAATTATATAGATGAGTAAAACTTTATTTGGTATTACTCATTTAAATTTATCTTTTTTTAAAACAGAAGTATCTTTTGTATTTTTTATTCATCTAAATAAATATAGTAAATGTTTAAATGTATTTTTATTTTTTAAATTTTAAATAAATGTATTTATTTAAAATTTTTTTTATTAGAACAGACAGAATTCAATGGGTCTAATTCAGAACCGTCCGATAAAATAGAATCTTATCTATATTAAGAATATATCAAAAAATAAATAATTGGTTCAGTTAAACTTTACAATTTATTATGATCCTTCTATATATTTAATCGTATTTTTTTTTTCTTATAAAGCTTTCTGTCTACTTATTTGTTACCTTTTTTTTTTACATTTTCTCAATTTCTTTTCAACCAAATGGAGTCTAAAGCATAAATGTAAAGTGTAGTGGAATTGAAATGGTTAAATCTTTGAGCAAGATATAAAGTTTGATGGTTGAACATTGGGTGCCAAGAATGGAGTGAAGACTCAAAGTGATATATATTGAAGAGATGAGGAAATTATATATCCCAAGTCTTATCTAAATCACACTCACCACACTAAAGTGTTCATCCAAAAGAATCCAACAAAGCATATTTGGAATTGCTTTATATATGTGTGAGACACATTACAAGGTTGCTAACTGTAGTAGAAGATATGAAGCATGTTGGAAATTAGTGGGTTATCTCTAGCAACATTAGCAACAACATTAGACACCAAAAATATGTAATATATAGAAGTGAATGTAAGTGTAAAATGGATTCATCTTCCATATTTGGAGAGAGAAGAAGAGTAGTGCACCATGGAAGTTCTTTCGGTGCATGGATCATAAATCATGTTATCCATAAAGGGTTTGCAACTTTGTGATTAGATCCAGAAGGCAGGGACAAATTCAAATGGAAAACATCTCAGACCATCACCATTTGCATTTCTTCATTGAAAACATCAAAAGGTTGAAAAAACAAAGCGTTGAATTGCGTCAATTATTATCTGTACGCTTCATGTTTTTCTCCATACGTGGATTACACCCATGGGATTTTCAAAAATCTTATTGGATAAGTACTTGCATTACATAGGGGTGGTAAAACGGACCCGTTTAGGCTCGTTCCGCCATGAGTCCGCAAAAAATGAACTGGGTCAGTCCGGCCAGCCACAGTGATGCGGGCTAAAATTTCTAACCCGTCCCGTCATAAGGTGGACTGGCGGGCCGGCAGGCTAGCGGACCGGCGAGCTAGCCTGCTTATTTCTTTTATTTTGTATTTTTTTTAAAAGTCTATTTTCTTTTGTTTTTATTTTATTTTTGGATCTTTGGTTTTAAATTGGACTTTTTTTCTTTGCAGCTATTTTGTTTGTGTCCAATTTAAATGAATTTTTGTAATTACAACAATATATTAAAGATGTATATAGTTACATGACATCTTAAAAGTACAACATATTTTTTTTCGTGGGTTAGCGGGTTAGCCCGTCCCGCCTCGCCCGTGACCCGACCGATTGGCAGACTAGACGGACCGGGTTGATACGAGTTGACGAGTTCAAAATGTTAACCCGTTCCACCCATATGCTATCCCGCTGGATCTAACCCACTTTGTCACCCCTAATATTACACCATATATTATAGTAGAATAAATATTCAATTTTTCTACCATATTTATAATATATAAAACTATTTAATATATATATATATATAATATCCTACATTATCTACTTTATTCTTTTTGAGAAAGTCTATTTATTAAGACATTTCATATATTTTTAAAGTCGATAACAAGATTGTGTGAGCTTCACGACACACATGAAATTGTAGATTTTATTTGAATTTTATATTTATGTTTCAATTTAAATTCTGTTCATCCAATTATACAAAGTAAATGCGAAGGTCCGATTCGAATATAAATTTAAACTAAATACATTAAAAATATTTATAAGTTAAATATTATGATTTAATTTAGAAAGATAATGTTATGAAAATAAATAAAAATAAAAATAAAAATGATTTAATTTTTTAACTCTAGTTTTTTTATTGGTTTTATATTTGTGCAATTTATATTTTATTTCTCTATATCTATCTATATGACACAAACTAGTCTAATAATGTTTTATTGATATATCTATAAATAAATCTAACTTATTCCTTCATCTATTTAACAAGTATTATTTCATTATTTAATATTTTGTTATATAAACCAATAAAAAATATTAACTTTTATAATTTTTAATATATTTTTTAAAAAAATTAAATAATATTTTTAAAGAATTAAATATAATTTATTGATTAAAAAAATAGATAAAAAAGTAAAAAAATAATTGATAGAAAGAGAAAGACATTTAAAATCCATAAAAATCATAATTTAATTATTTTTAATATCTTTAAATTTAAAGATATAATTGGTAAAAGATAATTAAGATAATATTAAATTTTATAAGAACAAATAAAAAGAAACAAAAGTTCTTTTCCAGATACACTTATCTATTATATTTTTATTGTGTTAAATTTTTTAAATACTAAAAAGATAAGTCTGATTTTAATATTAAATTAATATAAAAATTTAATAAAATTATTTGATAGTAAATATTTATTATGTAACTTTTAAAATAATAAAAATAAATTAAAAAAATAATTTTTTTAAAAATAAATAATTTTTCAAATTTTTTGTAATTTATTTTTTATTGTATTTCATACACTTTTAACTCCTTAATCATTTTAATTAAAATTAAAAATAATTCACTCATAATTAAAATTGACTATCAATTATAAAAATTAAAAATTAATCACTCACAATTAAAATTTTCATGAGTCATTGATATGAAAAATTATTTAATTATTAATATATATTATTATTAAAATTAAAAATTAATTACTCACAATTAAAATTTATATATCAATTATTGTTATGAAATATTATTTTATTACTAATATATATTATTGTAAGATGAAAAAAATATTTTTTAAAGATTTATTTCTCTAATTTAATGTTATTATTTTAAAAGTTATATAATAATATTTACTATCAAATAGTTTTATTAACTTTTTTATTAATTTTATATTAAAATTAGACTTATCTTTTTAGTGTTTAAGAAATTTATCAGAATAAAAATATAAACAATATTCAGAAATAGACTAATAAAAAATAAATATGATATACTTTTTTTAATTTCAAATCTTTCATTAAAAAATATCAGTAAAAAAATATTTAAAATATAATAAGATAAATAAGATTAAAAATCATAATATAATATTAAAAAGTGGATAAAACAAAAAAAAAACTATATATGAATGAAATACTGAAACTTTTTATTATTTTTTTTTCTGTATATCTTATTTTGTCTCAGTCAACAATGTAAGAAAGTTGAAAAAAATGGTAAGTATTGATGTGTGACTTAGGAATTTTTATATCATATGAAAATGAATAATATACAAAGATTTGTAAATTTATTATAAAGTGTTTTGGATTGGAAATGTAATTGTTAAGATTTTTTTTATGCAATATTAAATATCCATAAGACATTAGTCACTTTATATATAAAAGATTATGATATTGTCTTTAATAAAAATCTTTTATATTACTTTGAATTCACATTACATTTAGAGATCCCCTCAAAATTGTATTTGTTACACTGTTTTCATTTTCATACTCAATAGTAATTCACCATAATAGTATATCAAACTTAATTTTATCTTGGTGAATCTTATAAACCACATAAACATGTCATTTGTTATGTTAAATCTAACAATAGTTAGAATATCTCATATTTAAATAATAAACTATAAAAAAATACAAATGTGAGTTGAAAAAAATTCAATAATAAATAAAAAATAAATGTAATAATATAAAAACAACCTATACTTAAGATTTTTAGAAATTCAAGTATGATTTCAAAATTATAAATAAATAAAATAAAACATATATACAAGGAAAATAATCTTCATCCTTAAAATTTTGAATTAAAAATAATATTTTTTTACATGAGTTTGCTATATCTCATATGGTCTCTAATTTCTTGAATATTTTCCAAAAAAAAAAACTACCTACCGTTACAGACCCGAAAATAAATATACGTTGATAGTGGTAGTTGATCCACTTACCCTTATTTGTATAATGTATAGTAAACTGAAAGACTTTATGTGCTTTCTTTATTCATCAAGTGATGCCTATTGGAATAGAAAACAGTGATCATTTGACAAATTTGCAAAGGATGTTTTAGCACTCTTGTTTGTAAATTCCGACCTTTTACAGTCAACGATTGTAAAATCCATATTCAGAATCTGTGTTGCGCACTTAAAACCACTTTCGTTTGAATCGTGGCGACTAATATTTTAGTCATACCCAATTTGATGAATGATTATTTGAGGAAGAAAAAGGTTTGATGGTTTCACTTTGGGTTACAAAATCCATGTTAAATCACACTGACCCACCTGAAACTAATAAAATAAAGTCTCCATTTTTATTTCTTTATTTTTATAACTGAATAATGGGTCCTTTAATGATTTGGTTTATTTCATAACTTAATTTATATGATTAGATTAGATTAGATACCTGTGGGCACTTTCTCTAAAGTTAGGTCACCTGATGTAAAATTATTAAATGGTGTTTCGAGTTTAGGATATATTCATCTCTCAACTTCCCTAGATTTCTCCTAAACCATTTGAAGTGACTAGTGACTCATATTCTATGTAATGTGAGTTTGAGTTCCACTAATCTTCCCAACACCAGTGTTTTTAGAGTTCCAAGGATTGCTTTAATTAATAATTTAGATAAGTTATTGAGAATCAACTCACGTAATTCTTTTTATGTTTAAAAAATTATACTTTTATAATATTATTTATTCATCCCATAATTTCATTTTAATTTTATCTCTACATTATAAATTCTTATCATAAAAGCTATATTCCAAGAACTTTTTATTAATATAAACTTCATATTTCATTATTAATCACTAAATTGGACATAACATGTATTTTTAATACATATAAGAATAAGACCTTCTTGAATATATATATATATATATATATATATATAGTTATAATTATATACCGTGACTTTTAATTGTTTGGATGTTTTATGTTTGTTTAAGAATAACTTTGATTTGTTTCCATTTTATTTAGGATAAACTTTCATTTTTTTACTTTTAAAGTAAAAAAATTATGTTGAATTCCTAAGTTGTTGGTTAAGCATCCTTCTTTGGCAGATTACAGAAGTTTTGTTTTTTTTTATGAAAGAAATCATGTGTATTATATTTGTGTTTATCTTTGTAACTAATAAAATTTTATTCTCTTTTATTATTTTATTAATGATACTTTTTCTAATATTTTTTATTAATTTTTTTAATTAAAAACTTTAAATTTAATAAAATAGCTTTTAAAATAATAATAATAAATTAAAAATTATTTTTGATAAAAATAAATAATTTTTTATTTAATTAATAAAAAAATATTTCTTTATATCAATAATTAATCTGTAAATTTAATTATAAATGATTAATTTTTAATTCTCATAATAATATATATCAATAATAAATATTCATCTAAATAACTAACATATATATTTTAATTATGAGTAATTAATTTTTAAATTTTATTATTTATATTTAATCTTAATAATAAATGAAATATTTTTAATTTTAATTAAAATAATCTAATAAAATAAAATAATTACATTTTAAGTAGTTAATTTAACTATATATCCAAATTCTTTCTTCATATACTATTTCTTTATTGTTAATATAATGTTTTTATAAGGTAAAAAAATATCTATTATAAATAATAATTATCTTTAAGTGTTATATAATTATAATATTATAAAAATTAATTATTTTTCATAAATTTAATAATATTATAATATCTAAATTCTGTTATATATGTGTATATATATATATATATATATTATCATAAAAAATTAAATAATTTTAAAAAAGAGCTCAATGTGTACATAATACGAGATATACAACAAAACTAATAGTTTATTATTGCTTATCAAAGAACCTTTCCACATGAGTTATTTTATTTTTAGATTTAACATTTAAATGTATTTTTATTTTTTTAAATAGTGAATTTCTATTTCAATCTCTAATTTTTTTATTCTTTAAAATTAAAAAGTAACACTTTTATCTTTAGTATTATATAACACTACTACTTACTATTTACCAATACGACACGTTAAGTAATTATTCCATATAATGATATAACACATATAGTAATGTGATATAGCGTTATTATTCACGCATTTAAAAATTCTGAAGACATGTAAAATGAAAAAGACCTTTATTTATCTTAAAATAAATATTAAGGACTCAAAATAATTATTTTAAAAGTTGCAACTAAAATATAAAAAATACACAAAAATTAAAACCAAAATTCACATTTTTTTTACAAAAGCTACAATAAATTATTTCAAATTTTACTAATACTTTTTTTAAGAATCAAAATCAAAACTCACTAATTTTAAAATACTAAAAAGGTATTTAAACCTATAACTAATTACTTATTTGTTTTATAAAATTAAATAAAAAATTTCATTTTAATTTATATACTTAAAAATATTTCATCATAGTTTTCAATATATAATTTTGAGTTCTTGTTCTTATAGGTGTCAAAAGCTTTCATTCCGGGATCAAATTTTATTTTTCAAGTTAATAAAATTTAATAGTTTAATCTATTTTATATTTTAAGATGAAAATTATTATTTTTTAATCTGGTACACTTCTGTGTTAAATTCATGGGCATCGAGCTGATGTTAAAAATAACAAAAATTAAAAAAATTAATATAAAAATTAGGCATTCCATTAGTCTAAAAATTATCATATAATATTACTTAAAATAATGACATATTTTTACAAATATGCAACATAACATGTAATTAAAATAAAATAGAAATTAAAAAAATTAATATTAAAAAAATTAATATTAAAAAATAAAAAATCTTATTAGTCTTTCAATTTGAAATATAAATCTCAAACCAACTAAATAAGACAAAAATAAACTTACTTAGACTAATATTTTTAAAATTTTATTTTATTTGAATTATAAATTACTATTATACGTTCTATTTATTTTATAAATACTTTGATTGCGTTTTAATTTTTATAGAAAAAAGTATATGCAAGAAAAAAAATAATGGTAGAAACTAAAATATTCTTTTTTATAATTGTAAAAGTGAAATGAACGAATTAAACTTTTATTTTATTTTGTTATAATCCTACGAATTGGTTTCAAACTTCGGCTTTTCTAAATATTTTATCTATTTATTTATTATTTTTAAAATTTTTAAGATAATATGGATTAATATTTGTATGAATTTTACTTTTTATTTAATATTTAACTATTTTTATGAATACATTTATTATGAAGTAAAAATGAAAATAGTTACATAAAAAAACTTCACAAATTGGAGTAGAAGATATTATATATATAAAAACAAAAATTGTAAAAGGCATAAAGAAAAAGAAAGGAAGGAGGGATATATAAGGCATAATTTGAATAAGAAGGTAGTAAAATTTTAGGTTAGTTGAGTTGTTATATAGATTAGATTACAGAAGTGTGAGTTGAAATTAGAAGAGAATAAATAGGCAATAAAATGATAGGATTGGTTTGAGATATTAATAGAAAGTGATGGGAAAAGAAAAGAAAAGAAAAGAAAAACGGTTAATATAGGGAGATGGTGAAAGGAATGAAGAAAGGTTGGAAGGTGGAGGAATGTGTTGTGCAAAGCCAAGACAGGCTTAGGCTTGCATAGGCATGGGGCTGTCAACTGCCAACTAATCCTCGCCACACACTCTCCTCGTGCCTCCCTTGTGCCTTTCTTATCCTTTGCCAACTCTTTTACCTTTCTCTAAATCTCACTTATTTAATTAATCTCAATTATTTAATAATATGCTAAACATATTATTTTTATTTCTTTAAATTCTTTTTATTAAAAAATATAAAATTATTTCTTTGTGTGAATCTTTGATTTTGTCCTTCTCCATGTTGCATAAAACATTATTCTTTTCTTATTCCGGTGCCTGAATTTGTCCATTTCCCTGGATGCCATTCTATGATCAAAACCACGGTTCCTTTTTTTCTTCCCTCTCTTAACTAAAATATAGACTATGTGCACTCCAGTTATTTTATTATTTTTCTTCTGGTTAAAGTCTTTCAAATTTCGCTATTTTGCATAACTATATTACACATATATTAGATTATTAGAGATAAAGTCAAACAACAACAACCCTAGCCCTTTTCATCCTTTTTCTTCTCTTTATTTCCTTTTCAGACTACAAATAAGTATTTTAATTCTTATAAATATTTTTCTTTAAGCACAAAATATGAAATTTTTTATCACTTATTCATTTCATCCCTTTCACTAAATTTAAATTTAAATCTAAAGCATAACGCTAATTGTCTTTTTTTTTCCTATAATAATATAAACAAAGAATATTCCAAGTCTTTAACTTATGTGAGTGATGATGCATGGTGTGGAACCACGTAGCACCACTTTAATTCATTCAATTTTGTTTTCTAATGCTACTTCTAGCCTCATGTTTTCAACCGTGACGGATACAACACTTTCTCATTATTATTATTATTATTATTACACAAACCTCTCATATACTTATCCTCTTTCCACATTCATCCATTTTCAAAACCCTTTCAACCATTATCAACTATAAACAAATACTGTCCACATCTTTTTCAATGTAATCACTTTATGTTAATCACACTTTACCATACACAAATTTACTGTTTTTAGAATAATTATTGTAAATATTATATTCATAAAAAATTTAGTTGATAATATACACTTTTTGTGTAGTTTACTTCATTCGAAAAGAAAAATATGTACAAAAAATATTTTTAATTAATTATTTTCTGTATATTATTTTGCTTCCATGTTCAAATTAATTAATGAATGCGACTCTCTTTATATGTGGACAAATCACATGCAAACACTTATTTAAAAAGTGGAAAAATATAAATTCATTTATTCTTATCAATATTGTTGATGAAGAGCCAGATTGGAAATACTTACTATATTAAGCAAAGGTTGTTTTCTTAATTCAAGTTATGGACACCACAATTTTATCCGTAGCTGTGTTGTGAAATGGTGTTTTCGTTTTGCTTAGATTAAAAATATTAGAGTATATAATTTTACATTTGAAAAAAAAAATGTAAGAAATACTTTTTTTTGGTTAAAATAGTATTTAATTTTATTCACCTAAGAGTTCTATTTGGATAGAGTTATGCTAGGAGATTGTCTTGTTAAAACACCACTGTTTGTGAGGATCATGAATCGCGAAAAATATAATTCCAATAAATAATTGATATCGTGAATTTTTATCAGAAAATTTATTTATTCATCATATTAAATAATTTAACGAGTAATGATATTTTATGGTATTAAAACATTTTTTAATTAGAAAAAATTAGATTTTCACATATTTTATGTGAGCAGTTTTATGAAAAACTTAATTAAATAACATTTCAAAAAACACGAGGTGTTCTTATTTTTTAAACTATATAATCTTTAAGAAATGTCTTCAAAATCAATTTAAAGAAAATGATAAATTAGTTTAGATTTCTTTTAGTTCATTGAAAAATAGTATATAAAATATATTTTTAAAGTAGAAAAAATAAAAATATCTCATTCAAATATGTAGAAGAATGAAGTATTAAATTCAGAAAATTAGAATAGAAAAATGTAGATGACATCAAACCTAAAAGAAATAATAAAATATAGTAACATGTACGTGGTAAGAAGAGAATGCAAAGGGGGAGCAATCCAAAATACTCTCGTCGTGACTCGTTACCCTCGGTTGACATCATCATCCTACGTGGCGCATTCCGGCCACGTGGCAATGACAGAAGTATATAAACGTCATGATATACCTCACTCAGTCAGAATACACCACCTCGCAGGTTTCTTAATCTTATCGCACTAACCAAACAACCCCTTCTTCTCCGCTTAGAAGTTAGAATACAACGAAACAGCAACGACACAAAAAAAAAACGTTACTCTTAACTCCTCCTGCAATCAAAATAACCCATCAACTCTCTCTCTCTCCTTCCCTATCCCTCACGCGCTCGCTCACACGCGCACACTCCATTTCTAACTAACCAATCTCGCCGAACCGACGCGCCCTGCAGACCTAGGGAGAGAGAACTTTCACGGAAAATTTCCCGACGGAGGAGAAAAAAATTAGAAGCGGATGGCGACGCCGCTGACGGGGCTGCAGCACATGGACGGCGGTGGCGGAGTGGCGGTGCTGTCGAATCCGGTGAGCAAGGTGGATTCCTCCGCCAATGGCGGCGGCGGCTTCGGCCGGTCGCTGTCGGAATCGCCAATTCTGATATTCTCGTTCTTCCACAAGGCGATTCGGAACGAGCTCGACGCTCTGCACCGATTGGCGATGGCGTTCGCCACCGGAAACTGCTCTGACATCCAACCCCTCTTCCAACGCTACCATTTCCTCAGATCGATGTACAGACACCACTCCAATGCTGAAGATGAGGTGCACGTTTCGGAACTGTTATTATTCTTTATTTTCTGTTCTTAATATTATTGTTCTTCGGTCGTTTTTCGATTGAATAATCGAGTTTGTTTCCGTGAGGAATGAATGGTGTAGAAAACGATAGTTTATGTTTGATAGCTTTAATTTAAGTTTCAGTGCAAAGATATTTTAAAATCGAACCATCATGTGCTGTTCTAGTGTATAATTATATATAGTCTTTTTGTTATTCTCGTTACTTTTTTTCCGCATTTCGGTTTTAATAACATGAACAAGATGTATAATTGTAGATAGATTTTGGAATCCGAATATGATTCCTGACGCCTTTGCTTTTTCTTTATCCTCTACAAAGAACGTTAATTAATTACCATTACAAGTAGTGTTAAACTATCTATGTCGCCATGGTTGTTGAGCCATGTATAGTGATTATTCAGTTAACGGCTGTGGTTTTTGAACTATGCGGCTGTCACTAAATAGCTGTAATGAAATTTAAGAGAATGTATTCTGATTCATGACTCAATTGACCTTTTTTTATGACGGTTAATAATTGTCGTTACTCAGTAGCGATCAGCTAGCAGCGCATAAAAATTAATTCCATTCTAATGTGGGGGATTTGAAATGACTGGGCTAGGTGACTAAAAAGTTTGGCCACATCCGTCGCGCGGATTTACTATATTTAAAATATTTAGACGAAGATGCTGTGAACTTTGTGTTTGATTTATCTTTTTCAGAACATCCTATAGACTTCATGATAGAGTCCAAATGACTGCCTTTTTGTCACATTAAGGCTGTATGGTATATGTTTCTCACGAGGATCCTTCCTACTTTCCCAAACCAATGCTATTTTTCTATTAATATTGATTTACCTCTGTTGCTTTTCTGCTGTGTTCAAACATTTTGAGGAAAATCTGTTCTCGAATGCAGGTGATTTTCCCAGCTCTAGATATACGTGTAAAGAATGTAGCACAGACATATTCTCTTGAACACCAGGGTGAAAGTGAAATTTTTGAGCATCTATTTGAGTTGTTAAACTCTTCCATCCATAATGTTGAAAGTTTCCCAAAGGAGTTAGCATCCTGCACTGGAGCTCTGCAGACATCGGTTAGTCAACACATGGCTAAGGAGGAGGAGCAGGTAGAAGTTTGAAGAATAATTCTTTCCTTGATTTCCACTTGAACTCTTATTAAGAGATAAATACAATGTTTAAGATAACAGAAAGGTGGCCTTATATTTTCCCTATTTTTTATGCTTTCTTTTGCTTACTTGATGGGTTAGATATTATGGCTATTACTCTTAACCCAACCATGAGAGCTAGTTAATAATAATTAAAAAATGGTAAACAATAGTGTAAAATTTATTGGCAAGAATAGACGACCAGATGCTGTCTCTAATGTTAGCAATAGCAGATTTTGCTTCTGCAACTTGTGATTAGATTACATAGTTTACTACTTTCATTACTTTGTTTCGTTTGTTGACATGCAAATAACATTTAGGAGAAAAAGCGTGCATATTTGTGAATGTTTATGATAAAATTTTAAAAATTGTATGCATGTCTAAGGTTATCAACTAGAAGAACAAGCACGCTTACACGTGCTCATGTCTGACTGTTGATCTTAAGGAAGTTTACAAACCAATATATAAATGGTTCACAATCACAACCTTCATTTTCAATGGCTGAAACTCTTGTTCTAGTTGTGATGTATATGATGTTTTTGTTCGTTCGATGATATTAGGTATTTCCACTGCTTCTTGAGAAGTTCTCCCTTGAGGAACAGGCTTCTTTAGTTTGGCAGTTTCTCTGTAGTATTCCAGTGAATATGATGACAGAATTTCTTCCATGGCTTTCAACATCTATATCACCTGATGAATCTCAGGATTTGCGGAAGTGCTTAAGCAAGATAGTTCCAGAGGAAAAGCTTCTTCAGAAGGTGTTGTTTTGTGTGCTGTTTTAAATGTTTGTTCTTTTCTTTTCAATGCTACTTTATGAGTTCAACACAATTTTTGTACATTTGATTTTCATGGTAATGTATCTGATCATATTCTTGCTTATTGAAGGTTATTTTCACCTGGATGGAAGGGAGAAGTCGTGCTAATGCAGTTGAAAATTGTGTAGATCACTCTCAGGTGCGATGTAGTTCAAATCCTTTAACCCATCAGAATGGGAAAATAAAATGTGCATGTGAGTCCACAGCAACTGGGAAAAGGAAATATTCTGCATGTATCATGGATGTTTCTGATACCACGACTACACATCCTATAGATGAAATATTGTTCTGGCATAATGCGATAAAAAAAGAGTTAAATGAGATAGCAGCACAGACCAGAAAGATACAACTCTCTGGAGATTTTACTAACCTGTCAACTTTCAATGAAAGGTTGCAATTCATTGCTGAAGTTTGCATATTTCACAGGTATCATTTTAATTTTTACACTTCTGTCTCTTGGAAGCATCTTGTCTTCCAATTAAAAATTTTCTTATTTCATTTCTTTTTAGGGTTTATCTCTTGTTTTTGAACTTAGTTTAGTGTTTACTATTCTTCTGTTTAGTTTTATACTATCTTGGATCCCTATGCTTTGAAATTCTTGTTCTCACTTCTCATAGATGGAAAGAAGAAACAATAAGACAGAAAAATCAATTATTGCTCCTCACTTTCTCCAACTAATATGTTAAAAGTGCAACCTGTACGGATGCTAATACAAGAATTCATTTGTTGCTTCACACTTTGTGCAACTTTGTAAAATGTGCAATTAATTGGATTAGTAATACCAAGATGGAAAGCCTTAGTGCAATGGTAAGCTTGCTACCTTGTGACCTTGAGGTTCCAGGTTCAAATTTTGTGAACAACCTCTTCACTTGCAGAAGTAAGTCTGTTATGTATACTCTAAGTATCTGGGCTATCTTTTATAAGATTAGTAATACTAAATGAATAAGAAAAGAAAAATATCCATCTTAAAGGAGTGAAGTAACAGTTGTCAATGCACTTTCATGGAATGCAGATGTAATATTTTTCTATCAGAGGAACTTCTTGTGACCATTTTATTTTAATGTCACATAGCATGTTGATTGAGAAAAGAATTATCCTAAAAGATTAATTTGTGGTAACTATATTAAAAGCTATCTTCTGTACAACACATTCCTTATGTGGTGTTAGAAGCACATGTCAACTACAATGAATGGGTAAGAAATAAGGTGTCATGGAATGTGGTTGGAGTAATTTTTACTATGATTGGCAAAACAATTATCATAAAAGATTAATGTGTGGTGCTATCTTAAAAGCTATCATCTGTACTACATTATTTATGTAGTGTTAGAAGTTTGTGACCACTATAATGAACGGGTTAGAAATAAGGTGCCATGGAATATGGTTGTAGTAATATTTACTAGAGGATCTTATCATGATATACTATAGTATAGAGTGACAGAATGACTGTCAAACCAAAGGTAAGCTACATTCTTAAATGATATCCTCTATACATCATTCTTTATGAGGACTTAGAATGTGCAAGAAGGAATTTTAATTGATTATTTCTGTGGATGCAGTATTGCTGAGGACAAGGTTATTTTTCCAGCAGTAGATGGAAAATTTTCTTTCCGTAAAGAGCATGCTGAAGAAGAAAGTCAATTTAATGACTTCCGTTCTTTAATTGAAAGTATTCAAAGTGAAGGAGCAACATCTAGTTCAGAAACTGAATTTTATTCAACATTGTGTTCACATGCTGATCATATACTGGAAACAATACAGAGGCATTTCCATAATGAAGAAGTTCAGGTAATTCTTCATTTGTCATGAAATAATTTTTCTTAAGAGTTCCTCAGGTGAGATGCATGTGTTAGCGAATGCATTGTTAAATGTTAATATTACAATCGGATGATAAATAAATTGGTTGCTGGGATTTTTGTCCTATGTGCAGAAGTTACATCATAGCTCATCAAAGGTTGATAACTATGAGCATTTATTGTATTACCTAATGGTTATTATTATTATTGTTATTGTTGTTATTTTGATGGAAAAGCATGACACATGAAGGGCTGCTTCTCTACTTAATTCAAAGTTGGGCATATATAGCAAGCATTTCCCAAAATAACTGCCTTTTGAGCTTCTTTTTAATGTATTTTTTCGATGTACCTAATTCCTCATTTCTGTAGGTTCTTCCTCTTGCACGGAAGCACTTTAGCTTCAAAAGGCAACGTGAACTTCTCTATCAAAGCTTATGCATGATGCCATTGAAGTTGATTGAGCGTGTTCTACCATGGTTGACTAGTTCGTTAACTGAAGATGAAGCACAAATGTTTTTGAAAAACATGCAATTGGCAGGTTATCGGTCTATTTTTATTTTGCTTCTTGCTGAAAGAAAGTATATTTTTAAGAAATTTAGTTGCCTTCTATATTTGACAATTTTTTAATTTGTTCCAGCTCCAACAATAGATTCCGCCTTAGTCACACTTTTCTGTGGTTGGGCTTGCAAGGCTCGTAAAGATGGTCTGTGTTTGTCTTCTAGTGTGTCAGGGTGCTGTCCTGCCCAGAGAATTAATGATATTGAGGAAAATATTGTTCAATCCTCCTGTCCTGCTTCTGCATTGCCTGGTAGAGATTGCTCAGTATTAACTGAATCAGATGGGACCCAACAGAGATCAGTCAAGCGAAACATATTGGAGGTGCACAATGAAGAAGTCTCTGAAACTTCAGAAAGTGAAAGTATTCAGAAACAATGTTGTGGTTCCCGGTCTTGTTATGTGCCCACTTTAGGAGTCAGCGGGAACAATTTGGGGCTGGGTTCACTCACTACAACCAAGTCCTTACGGTCTTTGTCTTTCACTGCTTCTGCCCCATCCATTAATTCTAGTCTTTTTGTATGGGAAACTGACAACAGCTCATTTGATGTTGGCTCTACAGAAAGACCAATAGATACCATATTTAAATTCCATAAAGCCATACGCAAAGACTTGGAGTATTTAGACATTGAATCTGGAAAGCTTTGTGATGGTGATGAAACAATTATTCGGCAATTTAGTGGAAGATTCCGGCTTTTGTGGGGTTTATACAGAGCTCATAGTAATGCTGAAGATGATATAGTATTTCCTGCACTCGAATCCAAAGAGGCACTTCATAATGTAAGCCATTCTTACACGCTGGATCACAAGCAGGAGGAAAAATTATTTGAAGATATTTCCTGTGTTCTTTCTGAACTTTCTGTTCTTCATGAAGCCTTGCAGAGGACTCATATGTCAGAAGATTTAAGTGAAAATAGTTTTGGAATTCCTGATGCCAATGATAATGATAATATAAAAAATTACAATGAGCTTGCAACTAAGCTTCAAGGGATGTGCAAATCTATTAGAGTAACCCTGGATCAACATATTTTTAGAGAAGAGCTTGAGCTCTGGCCACTGTTTGGAAAACATTTCACTGTGGAAGAACAAGACAAGATAGTGGGCCGGATAATTGGAACTACAGGTGCTGAAGTGCTTCAATCAATGTTACCATGGGTAACTTCTGCGCTTACAGAGGATGAACAGAGCAAAATGATGGACACATGGAAACAGGCAACCAAAAACACCATGTTCAATGAATGGCTAAATGAATGCTTGAAAGAAAGTCCTGTATCTACAACACAGGCAGAAGCTTCAGAGCGTAACACTTCTCAAAGAGGTTTTTATTCTGAGTTTCTTTTATGTGTCATGGAAATTGCAGAATGAATATCAAAAGTATAATATGTTATGGTTTTGTACTAGGTGGTGATTATCAAGAAAGCTTGAACCTGAATGATCAGATGTTCAAGCCAGGTTGGAAAGACATTTTCCGGATGAATCAGAATGAACTCGAGTCAGAAATCCGGAAGGTCTATCGTGACTCAACTCTTGATCCAAGGAGAAAGGCGTATCTTGTGCAGAATCTAATGACAAGGTTTCTTCCAATTATCCTACTTCCATTTTTTATATAATTACAACATAATAAATTGCATGTTCATTTCATAGCAGTTTACATGTTGTCTTCAAGCTTTTGTTGATTATATATTTATTTACTGCAGTCGCTGGATAGCTGCCCAACAGAAGTTACCTAAGGCTCCATCTGGGGAATCATCCAGTAAACAAATAGAAGGGTGTTCACCATCTTTTCGGGACCCAGAGAAACAAATATTTGGTTGTGAGCACTATAAGCGAAATTGCAAGCTTCGAGCTACTTGTTGTGGCAAGTTATTTACTTGCAGATTTTGTCATGACAATGCAAGCGATCACTCAATGGATAGGTACATCTTTCACAGGACTTCTTAATATTTAGTAATGGCATGTATTTCTTAATATCTGTTTGATAATTGCAGAAAAGCAACAATGGAAATGATGTGTATGCAGTGCCTGATTATACAACCTGTTGGGCCTGTATGCATATCTCCTTCATGTAATGGACTTACAATGGCAAAATACTATTGCAACATTTGCAAATTCTTTGATGATGAAAGGTACTTTTTGGTTCTTTAGAAATCAGTAGATTTAGTAGAAAACTGTTTCTTCCTTCTTTTGTTTTTAGGTTACAGAAAGAGGCCTTAGTTATAGACCTAAGAAAGGGGTTCAGAGCCTGGACAGAATCCATGATATCAAAAGCACACCACTGTAGTTATAGCTGTCATGTGAACTATGAGCTCCTTGCCTGCTATTTCCTTCTTACTGTCTTTATATACTTGCGTATTAATGGGCTAGTAGTTGGAACTTACTTTATGAAGTTGGCACAATCTTAGTTAATTGTTAACCCTTCTCCTTTACACCATACTTTTTTCTTATTTATGTTCCTCGCTAACAATAAATAATATATAACACTAACATTTGTCTATCTAAAAAAATTATGCTCTAGAACTTCAGTGTCTTAACTTACAGACCCATGGGTACCTTCAGTTTTTGATTGATTTACACTAGTCATAAATCCTTTGAAAAGGAATATGCGAAGGGAGGTCTGAATGGGAAGTAATCCCTATGATATGCCCTTATTTGTCTCAGTGATTGCAATGAATGTGTTTGGGATCTATGACATGGCCCAAGTACCTTGAGCATCACAGTTAATTGCATAGGACATAGAATAACCACTTTGTACTTATGAGCAATCTGTAGTTCCAATCCACCATTCTAGCATAGCTAAATCTTAAGAAGTTATGAATGTTAAAAAGAAGATATACTAAACCCGAGGACTTATGAAATGGTTGAACTAAATGCAAGGTCAGATCCATACTCTTAGAGTAGCAAAATCATCTCTTTTAGAAAGAGATTTAGATTTTACCAACAGATTTGGAAAAATATATATTCTTTCACATATACAATGAGAGATTGAGAAGTTGTGTTTTTTTTATAGGCAAGGAAGTTGTGTTACGTTCATTTTTCTTTTCTTGTGACAGTTCTCTATTTTCTTGGTATGTTTAATGTTACATGTTTATCTTAGCAAGAAGCACTTGGAAACGTATGTGATCTAATTAATTAATATTCTGTCAACTTTGGTAGTTTATTAATTTTAACTTTTGACCTTTTTGGTTGTAAACCTTGCATCATCTTTTTTCAGGAATGTTTATCACTGCCCATTTTGCAATATATGCCGTGTTGGACAAGGACTTGGAATTGATTATTTTCACTGTATGAAGTGTAATTGTTGCATGGGGATAAAATCAGCCTCTCATAAGTGCCTGGAGAAAGGTTTAGAAATGAACTGTCCAATTTGCTGTGATGACTTGTTCACATCAAGCGCAACAGTGAGAGCTTTACCATGTGGGCATTACATGCATTCGTCTTGCTTTCAGGTATGTCTCATTTGAGGATTTAGTAATGGCGGACTTAAAAGGAAAAACAAAACCGAGAGAAAATCTGCATTTGAATCATTTGTCTTGTCTCTTCTTCGAATGAAGTAGTCTGAAAGAAGGTTTTGGATTTACTCTTATACTTTGTTCTAAAATGTTAGGCATACACTTGTAGCCACTACACGTGTCCAATATGCAGCAAATCATTGGGAGATATGGCGGTAAGAATATTCTTTTTATATATCTACTATGAAATCGAATACTACAAAGTTGTTTTGTTTGATAGACATACAATTCTCTACATTATTGATCCTGAACAATTTCATTTTATGAATGTGTTGGCACACTATTAGGAATTTGAGATAACTAAAGAGTGTTAAATATAAATGCTATCCCTGTGGCACTTGGTTAAAAGATTTATTGAAAAGAAATTGTAATTACAATGCACATGTTGAGTCTCAATACCTTATAGTCTTTCCAGTATGATTAACTAGAGAGGTAACTATAGAAAGTTAATTTTTGTCTTATCCCAGTGTTTAAGGTGTGATTGAGGGAGGGCTTTAGGAACCATTTGTCGGGGGTTCGCTTCTACACTCGGTTGGGTGTTGAGATAGTTAGTATTAAGTTAAAAGCCACGTGTATTGAACTTTCTAGTGGGAAGTGAAATGCTTAAAATTTCATGGCATGCAATACTTAGCTGTATCTTACCTACCCAGGTTTACTTTGGTATGCTTGATGCTTTGTTGGCTGCTGAGGAGCTTCCTGAGGAGTACAGAGACCGCCATCAGGTATTACTTCTGTCTCTTAAACATTTATCTGGTCCATGCCATATTACCGTCCCCTTAATTTCCTTTCAAAAACTAATGTGGTGGTTAGTCAACTCTTCTTTTTTACTCACTTTCATAATTTCGATGTAGGATATACTCTGCCATGACTGTGACCAAAAGGGCACTTCACGCTTCCACTGGCTATATCACAAATGTGGATCTTGTGGCTCATACAATACCCGGGTAATCAAGAGTGAGGCAACAAATTCTAGCTGCCTTTAGCGTGCTTTTCTTTTACAGTGGAAGTACAGAGTGTGTAAATATTTGTATAGCCTATCCAATTTTCCCCCAACCAGCGAACTGGTTACGTTTCCCTTTATACCTGATGCAAGTCACTTGCACGGAGGCCTCTCATGAGTTAACTTATCAAATCAATTCCATAGTTGTCATAGTTTAGCTTTCTTCCAAACTTCTTTTTGCACTGGATTCTTTACCTTTTCCACTTTTGTGCTTCTAGTAATAGGTAAAGTTCATGTAACTGCGCACCGGCGTTTCTTACACACCAATCCTGGGTGAAGGGAGACTAATTGAGTCATTTGAGATTCTGTTAATTTTTTTTTATTTTTTTAATGTGACGATATATACCAAATGATTTTATGGAGCTTAATAAACAACAGCATATCATTTTGAGCACAAATGTGGTGACTCTATCAATTTAGATAGTGATAGACGAACGGAAGGACGAATTGACATCTCAGTGTAGTCATCACATGTAAGACGTTATATTAAAAATTTCAAACACTTGTTACGGCCATTATTTTGCGTAGCAGTTTACATATCCTTTTCAAAAGCACCTAATGTTAAAATATACAAAATTTCTAATAAAATGTACTAAACGTAACATATGTATTTTGAGCATACTAAACAGAGAACATATGTACCTGATTGAGTTCAGATAAAAAATAGTTATCAAATGAAAGCGGTTTCATTTGGTTTGCTTATAAAATTACATTATCTCGAGTTTGGTCAAACTCATCCGTCCTTTTTTTATAGCTTGATTAAGATTTGAAGAGTAGAATGGTAACTGCTCATCGGAACTAAGGGTGCATTTCGAGGCTGATTGCTTCGGGCCTTGGAATGTATATATTAATCAGTTCATTTAACTAAAGGGAAGATAAAGATGACGAAACCTTAGCATCGACTCTACATCATCATGCTTAAAAATGGAAAGAAGTTTCTTTTTAATTTATCTTCTGTTTGTTTTCTCTGTCTAAATCACCATCCAAAATAAAAGTCTCGTTCTGTTATTAAAAAAACATGCATTTTTTAATAGCAACTACGTATACAGCCATTTTTTAAAACAATGCCAATTCATTTTAAAAAGGAGAGTAGTCTAGGCTAGCATTTTCAATTAATTTAGTTTTCTTTAGTTTGAAAAGCTTGTCGTTTAATCATATCAGTAGTATTTAGTGAACAAATTATTTTTAATTGCTTGTAGTATTTTTTTGATCCATTAATATTTTAATTTATAACTTTTCATATTTTATTTTATTTTTACCTTTATTAAATTTACCCTTTTTTACACAAGGTAGAAATTTGTCATCATATTAATCAACATAAAGAAAGTGTTGATGTCTTAAGTGAATGTTATTTTTATTTTTTTTCAACGGAAATAGAAAATTTTAATGTATATATAATTAATTGGAAATAGAAATATTTTATGGTATATATAATTAATTGTAGAGTGCATGATTTGAAAAACTACGTAATAGTTGAAACTAAAAAATATAGTTAAAATGATTAATCTTTAAATGAAAAAAAATGCATGAGCCCAAAAATTAAAATTATCTCAGAATATGTAAAATAAAATTAAAAATAATATAAAAATATTATATACGCATATTCATCACATTATTTTATATTTATCATTCACTTCAACAGATTATTTTTCTAGACATTTATTATTTAATAAGTTAATTTAATAAATTTTAGCTAACTTTTCAATTACTCTTTGCTAAAGATACCTAAAATTTTACCTTTTTCACACACACCTAAAAAAAGTTGTAACTTGAGATACAAATTGCAATATTAAGAGTAAAAAATATGAATGAATAATATGTATTTCCATTTTAATTTTTGTATTCTATTACTGATTTACAAATTCTAATATATAATAAATTCAATTATCATAAAAGACATAGGAAGTAATTTCTCATTAGTTGAGCATATATGTTGATTAAACTAATAAAATATTTATAAAAAAAAGTTCAATATAATTAACATACCTCCTCCATAAATTATAAGGAAATCCATCTATTTATTAATCCACATCCTTGACACAATCTGTCCTAACCAAGACCATAAAAAAAGATTGGAGATGAAATAAATGGCAAGTTGGGTTAAATAGAAACAGGAAATAAAATATTTAGTTTAGGAAAAGGTTAATCTTAATCTTAATCTTAATCTGGTCTGAGCCTCTCTTGTGTCTGTGTTGTGTCTGTCTCTGTCATTCGTATTCATAATCATAATAATGCATACATAACACAACAAACAAACCAACTCATTCTCAATTCTCAATTCTCAAATCATTCAAACCTTCATTCTCTCTGCAAATTCAATTCAAATTCAACACCGTCATTCATTCCTTCCTCAATCCCATAAAAAACAGCTCAAAACACACCACACATCGAAAAAAGAACACATCAAACTTCACAGACACACAGGTACATACACCAAGAAGAAAAACTCGACGAGGAATCGAAAAGTTCAGTTTTTTCTCTAGTGTGATAATCGTTTCGTCGATGGACACGGGACCCGAAAGATCGAAGCCACTGCATAACTTCTCGTTGCCCTGTTTGAAATGGGGCACCCAACGGTTACTTCGCTGCGTCAACGCCGACCTCGATCGCCGATCCTCGAGATTCGACGCGCCCCAGAACGACGTCGTTCAAGTCCCCAACAAGCGCAAAATGAACGACGGCGGCGCCGTTTTCGTGGGGGGTCTCAGAGAAGAAGCTAGTGGCGTGGCCAACAATGCCATGATGCCTTGGAATTTGAGGACGAGAAGAGCTGCGTGCAAGGCACCGCAGAACGAAGAGGAGCGAAGGTTTTTCGACATGGGGTGTTCTTTGCAGCCGGTGAAGGAAAAGAAGAAGATGGTGGTGACGGGGAATGAGAGAGTTAAGTTTTCTGTTTCTCTCTCTAAGGAGGAGGTGGAGCAGGATTTCTGGGCCTTGGTTGGAACTAGGCCCCCCAGAAGGCCTAAGAAGAGACCCAGGATTGTGCAGAGGCAATTGAATGTGAGTTGATTCAAGTAACTAGCTAACAACACTTAGGAGGTTGGATTGTGTGATCTAAGAAATGAATCTTGTTTTAAGGTTCTCATGGTTTGTTGGTTCTTTTAGCTTAATTGTCATGTCATGCATTTAAGAAGTTTTATGCTGTTGTTAAACCCATTAGAATTCGTTCACGACTTTTAAGGCAATTTTAAAGAGAACAAATTTACCATACTCGGTGATTCGTTTAAACGGATAATAGTATAAAAAACATGACTTTTAAGTTATTTAGTCATTTATTATAGAAGTCAGTGAAAGACGTTGAAAAGAAGGATTTTGCGTGTGGGATGCCTTATATACAATGCTGAATACAGATCAGAAAGAAACTGCAAGAAGAGACTGAGAATGAAGCTTAGACGCAAACGTGAAGGTGTGGGACGCCTTATCTATACATGCTGAATGTGCAGGAAAAAGGGTTTAAAATAGTTGGCAGTTACTGCAAATCACGGGCCCACACGGCAAGATAGTTAGCATGCACAAAGGATGTGTGACTATGTTCTAGTCAGAATGGGGTCCTTGGCAGGACACATGTTTGCCAGAAAATTTGTCCAAGGAGGATGGCCTTGCTTTGATGTCACTCCTGGATCCAAGACTTAACATGATTTGATGTCATGAATCTGTGACCTGTATGGTGGAGTGACGGCGGAATCCGATAGGTCGAGGGCTGGTCCGAAAGACTTACCATTCATGTCAATCTATGATTAAAAATGATAATGGAGAAAACCTGAGTTTTAAGGAAGTCACTAGTTATAATAGTCAGCGAATTACCATAATGTTTGTGATTAGATGATAGTGTATTTTAGTTAATTTTATTTTGTTTCAGTGTTGTGATTTTGCGTTACTTATGTTGATTTTCTGGTTCAATTTATTGCAGACACTTTTTCCTGGCTTATGGCTGGCTGAGGTCAGTGCAGAGTCATACAAAGTGGCTGATGTTCCTGAATGAGGTAAATTTTGGTGATAGTTTTTCTTTTCTCTATCTGTGTAACTGCAGACGTGAATTTCAATTTCAATTTGGTCTCTACTAGAATTCACGAGTTGTTAATGGTTGTGCCGTGCAGGGGCTAAAATGAATGGCTAAACCTGGTTCTGATTCTGAATGGATGACCCAAATATTTTTCTCGCTGACTTCCCATGTGTTGTGACATAAATAATGGTAAATTCCAAATCATCTTTGTAAATGAAAGGTTTAACTCAATAATCATGAAATTTTTGGAATTTTGCAATCAGTTGAGCTTGTCTGAACGTTGTAGCTTGCAGAATGTTGTTAGAATTATGTTATCCTGGATAAAACAGCTGTTAATTTCTCAATTGTTTATATAATCC
Organism: Lablab purpureus; assembly: GCA_030347555.1. NCBI lineage: Eukaryota > Viridiplantae > Streptophyta > Magnoliopsida > Fabales > Fabaceae > Lablab > Lablab purpureus. Next base: position 1,984,788 of record CM059257.1, on the reverse strand, counting down.
ATAGTTACTCCATAAATAGTGAACAGTCCTTTTGGTTTATTGTAGTAAATCTTCCATTTTTTTTCTCAAATGTTGGAGACGTCGAGTTTCTGTTCATCCATCACAGAGCTAGTTCGATGTTCTCTTTAGCAGAATCTCGAATGGTGCTGGTGGTGAAATATACTGAGCCTAATTTTTCTGTAGGCACTGATCTCCAATATTAGAATTCAGTTAATCTACTGTATGGTAGTAGTTTTAAAAGGTTTAATGATGGACAAAATTTGGAATGCAAGAGATTTCCTTAGCATGCAGCACTAGCTGCAAAAAAAAAAAAAAACTACGCATATTAATGTGATGGCGTGACTTTGTTGAAAGAAGATATGGTGAATGGTAATGGTAATGCTCTTCCCTTTTTATTTTTGAAAAGAAACAAAGAAATAATGTCAAGTGAAAGATTTATCAATCACTGCATTGCATTTAAGGTATGGTTCATTTTAGAACTATTATAGTTTTGTTCTTAACAAGTATCTTAAAGAGTTAATTAAGGAAGGAAAATATATATATGAACTGTGTTAGCTTCGACTTCTATCTACTAATTAAATTACTTGCTGCATCAAAGTTCTTGTGTAACATTCTTGATTCTTTCATTCCATAGATCTCATGTTTAATAACAGCAAGCATTGGATGGTCTTAGTTGGTATTGAACTTGTCAAATTGAATAGTTGAGAAATTATTTTGTGGCCATCCAAATAAGGCAGCATCTGAATTCTGACAGGTCTTATATTCAGTTAACTAACAATAATGATTATTGAAACATCTGAGTAATTATACATTCAAACTTGAATTCATTATCCTCATTTAAATATGGTTTATCGTTTTAAAAGCTAATAAAAATGTAAATTGTATTTTATACTTACATCAATGAAGACACCCAGAAAAAAAAACCATTGATTAAAAGCAAAATATGGAGCTTAATTGAACAAAATATTTAAAGGTATTCTAATTCCTAACTATAAAGACTCACAAATAGATTTTTTTAAACTTAATTAAAAGTTTATTTAATAAAAATATAATTTTGAAATATATTGTGTTGATAAAGATGGGTATTTGTGGATAATAACTTTGTACACCAAACCAGTTGATCACATATAAGAGGTCACTTCTATAATTGAGGTTGGTTCCATTTGTTATCTCTCTAATTCAACAACACCACAAAATAATAGATTAATTAATTTTTGTGGGGAAGCGCTAATATACTATTATCATCAGCTAATCTTGTCATCAAGCAATTAGATAACTTTTCATACAATTTTAAAGTTTCCAGTGTAATTAATTAATAACGTATCTTTTTTTAATATTATATCATGGGAACTAAATTTAGAGTAAACCATAACATATTTTATCTCAATCACTAATTGTTTATGTTGGAAATGTAATATGATAAAATAAATTAACTAAATGAAGAATCAATTGTTTCTTGCTTTATAAAACTTCAAATTCACTTATTAAATCACTAAAATTAACATTTACATTTCTGTACAAAAAAAGTTAGATAGAGTGTGCATTTAGAGTCATAAAGTTCAGGAGGTATAGAGATTACCAAACTGTATCTATATTTTATTCATGAATTTTATGTATAGAATAAAAGTATAAAAAAAAGAGCTCAATGAGTTAATGCACTGGCTAGACACTCTATAATTATATGTACATTATATTTTTGATAATACAATATTGTATTTTTATTTTATCTAAACAATATCCTAAAATTTCAAACATAAAAATTTCTACAAGTTAACTTATTCAAATTAAAATCATATATTTAATATTCACTTCCTGATAATTAACTTTGTTTAGTACTACCTAATATAATCATGAATGCCACAATCCGTTGACTTTAAATTCCTTTACAAATGTACCCACCAAAAAAAATTCATTACAAGGGTCCAAATTGATCAATGTTAGTAATTATTTTGGTAATCCAAACACCGCACATTATGGAAAAGAAAAGTAAATGAATAGAAGTTTCTTGAGTTGTAAAAGTAAATATATATGATTTCTAAAGCATTTGTGCAACTTGATCATTAGTTAATTTACTTTTTTAAGCTTTCTAATGTGAAACAAAGTTCTTTAGAAGTTCAACTACTGGAGAACTGATGAAACCTCACCAAGTAAAATCAAAGCACTTTGGACAAGAATGCTTATTGCCCAATAAATACATAAAACAAAACACCAAGAAGGGTTCAGTATATTTACATGTGAAATACATCAACTCTATGTGTCTTGCCAGATAAACAAAAAGGATTGATGGTCCATGATTAGGTGAGTTAAGTAAGGGAAAAAGCCAATTCAGAAACCAAATTTTCCACAAGATTTCATCAATAATTTGTTTGTTTGCCCATGAAACTGTCACCTTAGTTGTCAGACGTTTGCAATTAAAGACAAAATGTTAGTTAAATGGATGGGAAAATATTACTAAGACAAAAACCAGTGTTTATCTGAATGAACACTCTAAGGCACAAGGTTCCATATTTACGATTTAGGAGGAATCACAGAAGAAAACAAAATTGGATAAACCACTAAAGATGGATTACCATTGTTATCATGATCTGCTACAATATTAATTCAATTTCTAATACTGATAATCAATCATTATCTTCATATTGCTTAATCAACTTCATTGATTACCATGCGATTTAGTAATTAGCCTTTTATTAATTCTCACTTTCTTTGTTTGATCATAGCAAACAATGATTATGATAATAAAATAAACCAAGATGATTTCATGACATGATGATGATTATAGCACATGAACAAATCACTTCTTGCTCTTCTTAACCTTCCCAACGCGTAAAAATGAACCCAAACTGAAGAGATTTGCACTTCCCTTTGAAACACAAGGAGTTGGTATATTCAAGACAGGATTAATCCTAAGGCCGTTGGGATAATACCCTCCATAACCCTTACCTGAAGGAGATTTTTGCATAGGATACATATTTAAGGTAGCATATGAATATGATGATGATTTAGATGCTGATGGATGCTTGTTTGAACTCACTCTCTTTGGATTTGGCACTGAACCTGTTGAGTTGCTTCTTGACAAAAGAGGTATAGAGCATACCAAGTTCTTCTTTGTATCACGATTGAGACTCTTGCTTCTATTGAATCCCCAAAAAGACTTGGAATGAGGCTTCTTCTCATGATCAGGAGTCACGTCTAGGAGTTCTCTAATGGTTTCTTTCTTCACTTTGTCAACACTAGAGGCACATGGACGAGGAGGAAGTTTTGTCTGAGAATGTTCCACATGATGAGTGAGTTTTCTAGCTGTGGTTTTGTCTTGCATCTGAATCGGAAGGATCACCCCATTAGAGAAAAGTTCATCAGCTGAAGATGATTCAAACTCAAGGCTTATGGTGCTAGTGCTGAACTCAAAGTCAGAATTTGAGTCATGCAACAATGTGTCTCTACAAGAAACATCTTGTTTCATTGGTAAAACTTGTAGTTCAGAGAGATCACGGGAGAAAGAAAGACGGGGTGGACTTGTTTCTGAGCACATGACAACAGATTCCTTACACACAGAGAAATATGTAAGCAAAATTGGGAGCAATAGTGATAAAGGTGAACAGAAAAACAATATGGCTTTAAGGAATGAAAATATGAGATTGCTTTTGATTCGGAAGTTCAGAAGACAAAGGAACAGAAAGAACCCTTTTGGTAGTCTTTCAGACATAGAGGGATACAAAAGAAAGGGGGCATCATCAACATTTATTCAAGTTTGAAGGAGTGGAAAGATTGTGTGTAAGTAGTTGGAAGATGAGAGGAGATTTTGTCTATTACTGTTGGAGAGTAGAAACAAAGGAGCAAGACAAATGTGTGAGAAATTGGAATTGTAAAAGATGTTTCAGTGTATAAAATCAGAAAAGATGATGCTTGATTAGAGGAAAGTGACTAAAATCACAATGTAATTCTGCTGAATTGAAGGAATAATGTTTGGAGTGTGTGTCCATAAGACAGCCAACCTACAAGACTTGTTGTGTAAGATATAGACTTTGAGGGTTCTCATTCTAACCACTGATTAAGCCTTTTGTTCTTTTCTCCCATCATATCATATTTTATATAAGATAGAGGGATGTTGTCTCATCTCTAATCTCTCATTTAAACAACCATCGTATCAAAAACCATTACAAACAAAGGCACTGCCAAATACACATTCCAATCAATATTATATTCATCTTTCATCATATTTTGTTTCTTACATGATTTCTTCAGGACAGCTTCTTAAAAAAAGTACACTTTTCTGCATCTCATGTTGTATAACAAAATTAAAATGATCAAATGATTTTGGTAGAATCGACTGCAACTTTTTTATACAGACGGTGTTAAAAGTATTTGTTTAATATATTTTTTACTTAAATTAAATTTTAAGAAATTTTTTATTTTTTATTTTAAAATATTTTTATATAAAAATAAAAATATATTTAACTATTATTTAAATTTAAGAAATTAATATTAAGATATTGTTAATATTTAATATTTTATTAATTTTTTTATATTTACATATAAAATATATGAATAAAATAAATTATTTCATATAATATATGTAAGGTGATTCATAGTTTCTACTCCTCAGCAATTCATGAATAACTTAGAAACCTCTATTGTTTTGCAAAACTAACCAATACATCTCATTATTCAAATAGGAAAATTTAGAAAGCAATTCAACTTTACACAGAATTTAAAATATATTATTATAGAATATACTGCTGTGAATGAAAATTTTTAGAAGGAATTTACATTTCAAAAAATAACGAGAATTGTCAAGTAGGATTTTTTTATAAATATTAATTATTGTAGGATAAAATCATTTATTGGTTGATATTTGTGAGAATTTTCATAATGAATGTTCCTAAAACTATTTTTTAGGCAATGTTAACCAAATTTTGTCTGTTAAAGTTTACAATAATTATTTTTCAATCAACACTATTATTATTTGATAATATATTTTGCATTCCATATTTTTGTATTTATTGTTACTTGAAATTCTCTACTCGAATAAACAATTTAAATTAATAAAAAAAATCAAAATACATCCAACATATTGTTTTAGGGTTTAATTATAAAACAATATTTTCTTTAAATTGAGTACCTAATGTCAAAGAATGTTACTTACACTGACAAAATATGATAGCATATAATGAAAAAAAAGTTATCAATTTTTATCTTTAAAAATAAGTGAGTAACTAAAAGAAAAATTAAAAATATTTGAGATTATTTAAAAGAATCAACGTAAAGAAGAAATACAAACAAATATTTTTTTTCAAAAAATTAATGCAAAATTTCTAATTTATTTTATTTACATTTTTTCTTACTTCTTTCTTTATTTTACATCACATCATTTATTCTATTTATCATTTATTTTTAAGTTGTATTTCTTTCTTTTAAGTCAATGATTCCTTAATCTACACTTTTATTTCAGTTTATACGATAAAAAAATAAGTCGAGTAACTAAAAGATTTTTTTTTAATATTTAAAAGATTATTTTAAAAAATTAACATAAAATAAAGACTAAATGAAAATAAATATTTTTTTCATGAAATTAATTCGAAATTTTATAATTTATTAAGTATTTTTTTAAAATTATTAGATATTCTTTTTAAAAAAATTTATTAAGTACTTGAAACAAAAGTATTGAGAATTTGAAACTTATTTTTTTTTCATGTTTCTTTCGTTATTTCACATCACGTCCTTTATTATATTTATCACTTATTTTTAAGTTGTGTATTCTTTCTTTTAAGTCACTTATTCTTCAATCTACTCTTTTATTTCACATCACATTTATCACCTCTACTATTTTCTTTCTTATTTTTTTTTTATATATTCAAGCACTTATATAGATCTTTTTCTAGAGGTATACAAATAAAAAGAATGTGTTAATTTTTAAAAATATTTAATTATTTTGTGTGTATTTTAATCTTTTTATTTAAAATTGGTATGGAAGAGGATATGCACTCATTCTGAAAAGGATTAATTATAACCTAAGAAATTAGGAGAAGGTAAACAGTACAAAGAAAATAAAACTAAAAAACAGATACGATTAATGATGCAATTAAAAAGAAAAGGAGGAGAAAAAAAATAGAAAATTAGTGGCAAAAAGTACTTAAGAAAATGAGAAACTCAAACCCCAACAACATAAAATCTTGTCCTCTTGCATCTTATCATCAATTTTAAGGCAACAATCATCATCGTTAACTTTGAAAGTAAAGAAGAATCTGCTTGATTTATTGAAACAGGATCAAGTTAGAGTTCCAAGGAAATAAACAAATAAAATTAGTTAGTTAATTAATTAATTAATTAATAAAGTTCCCTTAGTTCAAAATCTTTGAAATGTGGGTCTTGTGTAACTAGGAAAGAGATGCAATGAAAGAACTTTTGATCTGCCAACAAAATCTGTAATATTGAAGAAGCAAAAGTGTTACACTTAACCACTCTTCTCTTCAACATTAGGTGTCTTCACAAATTTGACATGATGATGAAGTTGACAAAGATGAACTCTATAGTATGCTAAGTGTTAATACCACCTAACTGTAAAAATGAAATTAATAGGTATAAGAGAAAAACCAAAATGCATCTACAATCTTCCTATGTTCTCAAAATGTCACATTGAAGAGTAGTTTGAAAATTGAGTGCACAATAAATAATGAATATTAAAGAGTAAGTTTATGTGACATGTTATCTTTCCACTTTTCCTTGGTGAAATGGTTTGATAAATGAATGATACACACTTTTTATTTTTATTTTTTTTAGCCTAATAAAGATTAAAATGTTGTGATGCTTCCAAACCTTCCTTTCTTTCTTTCAAGGACTATGGCCCAATGTGGTTAAAATATTATGTACAACTACACAAAATCTCACATAAATTTTCAATCTCTCGTTATGCAAATAAAATAATATCTATAAATAAAAAAATTGTTTTGAAACAAAATTTTCATAAGCACTTGTTAAAATTACATTTTGTATAAATTATTAAATGGTTCTATATTTTGTATTAAAATATTAAAAAGTGGAATAGGACTATAAATTTGTAAGCAAGTCTAATAACAGATAATATGAAAAATTTATTTAAGTTGTTAAAAAGAATTCTTTTATATTATATTAAAAAGTAAACTTTAATTTAATTTGTATTTAATTTTAATAATTGAATTGAATATAATTTTTTTTTACTTAAATCTATTATTCTTAATTGTAATTGGTTTACATTATCTCTAACTCAATCGATCTTCATTGTAAGATAATTATGTTACCTACTACATTAATTATATAATTTGATCATATTTTTAGTAGAATAATTTGATTATAGTAAAAACATAATTTTAACAATTAATATCCTTTATTATTTTTAAAATAGATTTTCAAGATGAAAAAAAATATAGGTTTGAGTGATAGAGGGGTAAGTACTCTTTATAGCATGGGTTGTGGGGGTGAGATATGAGGATGGACCCCTAAGTCTCCACCACATAATTACTATTTTCTTGAGTTCACCAACACAGATATCCCATTTATGTGAACTTGGCATGTGAGCAATCTTCCAAAATGGAAAAATGAATAAGCTCATAACCTTGATGACAAAAGAGTCCTTGAACCCTTATTTGGGATGCTCAATACTAGCCACAACATGGTACCCTACCCCAACCACTATTTGAAGGACCCCCAAAACATCTCTGGATCAAGCATTGGCATCACCAGAAACAGTTGATTGGTGAAAGAAAAGATGTAACAAAAGTATAATAATATGAACTAAAAATGCCATGCACTTTAGACTCAAACTCAAACCTATTCTCATCATAGTTGATGAAACCATATAGAGACTTGGCTGTTATTGCTTTATTGGACCCAAAATCACAAACACAAGAAAATGTATCATGAATGTGGCAAATGGAACATTCGGGTAGAATAATAATTCAGTTATCTAGGTGGTGATGGTGGTGGTGCACGTTAAGATGCCTTGTCATGTGTGAAGAAAACAGCTTCTCATTGGGAGAAAAAAACAACTATTCAGAACACTATTTCGTCAATTCCATGATAAATTTTAGAGACGGAAATTTGAAAATCTCCAAAACCGAAACTATTCACCCCCACTGAAATAATTGTGAATTTTTTTCATGATGCGTGTATAAATCTTTAACTCATGAACTGGGTAAAAGAAATTAAGAGATGAATTTGGATCCTTTAATTGAAAATATTAAAATTGAGTTTTATAGATAAACAAGTTATACAATTAAAAAACATGAGAATTCGTTAAAAATAGCCGACGGAATTTTTTTATGTGATGAATATTTAATATTTAGAAAATGGTAGCCCAAAAGAATGTAAAAATGACTAAAATAGGGAATTTTGTAATTTCAAGATGAATAAAATATCTCTATAATATGTAAAACCTAATTTTTACAGTGAAGTTCCAAATATAAAATCATTTGCAGGTATAGATTTAAATCTTTTAAATTTTATACAATGGTTTTTCTGATTTTTGTAAATATTCAATAATAAAAATTATATTAATTGGCACAAAACTTTTTTTGAAGAGTGTCAACATTTGGTGGTACAAGGCTTTTTACAACTTTAAAAAGTCTTCTAATATTAAAAATATACAAATTCTATTAAATTATTTTATAGAGTCAATTTTGTGTATTTGTAATATAAGATATATATATATATATATATATATATAGAGAGAGAGAGAGAGAGAGAGAGAGAGAGATTACATTGGTTTACTAATTTCACTCAACATTTCTCCTTTTTCTGTTGTTAGATTAATTTTAGGTGCATCAGCAAGAGGATCATAAAGATAAAACTTACAGACTTTATTATAGGTACAGTTAGTCTTGTTTCCTAAATAAATTTAAAATTTAATCTAAAAAATATACAATACATTTATTAAAATTTAAATTAATAAGATGAAACTCCAAATTTAATAATAATGCAATAGACTACAAGTTTTGCTTCATAATGGGTATGATATAAATTGATTCTATTACGGTAGCCTTTTTTTTTATTGTAAGTGCTTTTATGTGGTTCACATTTTTATTTTTAAATTTTTTTCAATCTGTTTACAAAGAAATTTTATTTAAATTATATTATATATAATTAAACACATTACTTTATTATTTTTATAAGTATTTTTTTATATTGATTTTCTAGATTAGTTTGATAGGTATTCTCTAGAAATGAATTCACTAGATGGCAAGATATATTTAAACTAAAATCATATTCTTTTGCACTAGAACCTTTTGTAAAGACGTGTACATGATGAGTTTCTTGTTTACTCTTTCCTATTTATTTTTTATCCCTTTTGTTGTGATTTTTTAAACAATTTAGGACAAAATATTTTATACCCATTTAAATTTGTAGGTCCAAAAACTTGTTACTACACATTATAATTAAAAAAACATAATTAAAATTTGAAGAATAATAAAAAATAGAAAACAATTTGAAGAAAAGAAATTGGATCGAGTTAGATTACAATGAGAATTTGCATCCAAATCCGACTGTTATAAACCCATCCCGTTAATATTTTAATAGCAAACTTTGATTTCTAAAAAATTTAATAATAATTTTTAGGCGGGGATGGAGGATGCGTTTGAGCGGGGGCTTACGTCAGACCTACGATTAATTTCACACCAACAAACTATAACCCCTAATCTGGAAACAACATCTTTCTGTGTAGCATACCTTGCACTATAACTGGGGAGAAACTGCGTGTATTTGAGAAGCGAGGGGAGAGTGGGCGAATAGAAGGTAATCATTACACTGAAAAATACAAAGGAAAGATAAATTGGCATAATTTTCTTCACAGGAATCATATGTTCTAGAATGCATTAAGCGGAAGGCAGCACAATTAGAGGCAGAAGATGCATCATCATCTTATGTTATTTATTTATAATGATTTTTATGACAGGCCATTAGTCCATAAGTGAATGAACTGATGAAGAAATCACGCTGAGATAAATAACAGTTCTAATGATAACTGATACAAATCAGTGGTAGGATCTTCAGAAGTTTGATATTAATACAAATGACCATGCATGCAGCACAGCAATAAAAACTTAAAAAGGGGTTGCCCAAAAAATAAACAGCCAACGAGCAAGATTTCTTTTTACAAAGACGGAAGCCGGGACACTCTTTATGGCCACAGCTGAATTAATGGTAAAAGTAAAACCTATATTATGTATATAGGAGAAAGCTTGGTCTATAAACAATGGTGGCATAAATAACTCTTATCATCGAAGATCAATGACATCAAATTTCAAATCTGGGTTCATGTATACATCTGTACATGTCTTGTAAATAGGACCACCGTCTGGAGGCTGGCTGTGTGGATGAAAGCCACGCTGATCACATTGTTTAATCACAGACATTCCACCAGGGCTGGTCAACCGAAAAATGCCATGGTTTCTGTGCATTCGAATTAACAAAAGTAATTACAAAATATGTAGGGAAAACATCTCAGTGACAGCTAGCACATTAATATTCAGGAGACCAAAAAATTCAAAAAATGATGAAACAATTCCCGAAGTTCAATATCTTGCGTAAATATGATAATTTATCTCCAGTTTTATGGGGCAAAGGGTAGTCAATATGCTGATTTCGGAATATGCCAAATAAGAGGAAAGCAACCATATTCTTTTCATGTATTTTTTCTAGGCAAATATTTTACTCTTTTTTGAAACATGGATAATAAACTATTTTTAGGAAATATCATAGAATTGGAGTTCTTCTTAACATTTCTACATGTTACCTTATTCCAAAAAATGTTTTTGCCTCCTTTTCAGGTTTTCTTATGTCTTTGGGTTTCTAAAATTTACAAGGTCACGTTTCTATATAGCAAACTAGTGATCATTTTTGGAATTATATCAAAGTATTATTTCTGTTACTGAGATGTTTTTTCCATCATCCAATACATCAAAACACGTCTGAGATGTGATCTTACCTCGTACTATCTTTTGGCGCCATGACTATTGCAACCGATTCTGGCAGCATAATCTAAAGAAATAAGAATTTGCACAAGTGAATAAAAGTATAAAGAAATACAGAATGCGAGTGTGACAGGATAGCCCCATCTTCGACAGAAACACAAGAAGAAAGAAACATTGCCGCCATATGTACGAGATTGACTAGAAGTAACATTTTGCATATATATTTTAAAATTTCCACATTAATTATAAATATGATCAGTAAATAAAGTTAAAATAACTGACTCTAGGATGGGCAGTTACAATAATACAATTCCAGAAAAACAATACAAGAATTTAGAGTTATAACTGATGTATATAATATTTCTATCATTAGTAGTTCTTCAGTTTTCACTTCAACCATTTCCTCATTAAACGCAAAAAATAAACGTCCAAAGACAAAGCAAAGAATGTCCATGGAGGTTAATTAAAAGATGAACTCACCTGATAGGAGTAGTGGGTGTGCAGATCAATTGACGACATGAAACAAGATTGTGTAGGATGTGTCTGGCAATTCAGAATAATATAGTTCAGTACACCAGATGAAACTGCGCTTACAAAATGACAAATTTGATTCTATATTATCATTTATCATCTACTTTTGGAAATTAAGAAGAAAAATAATCTTCCAGAACCTGAACTAGTTTCCACCAAACACAGTTCAGAAACTCACATGGATCCACCCAAGGGGAAAAAGAGATCGTTTATCCTGCACTTCAAATATTTCCTCTTCATTTGTAGTCTGACACTGCTCAGGAAGAACAATAAAAAAATGTAACATTTACAGAATAATAGTAATACATATTCCCCAAAAAAAATTTTAGTGAAAGAAAATCTTACAGAATCTGATGTTGACTCTTGCTTTGGGATTATAAGGGCAGTAATATAAAATTTCCTATTTTTCTGCAGAGCAGGTGTTTTACAGAATTCCAATCAATATCTTACAGTTGAACATAAATATTGAAGACTAGAGAGAGAGACTAAGCCATTGGAGCCCAACAACACTTTGAAAAAATTTACAAACTAGTACATATAAATACCATGCATATGTCAGGTTAATCCACAATAAATAGAGAAGGTAAAAAGAAAAGTGTTCTTGCATTTGCACAAGCACATAAACATAAACTATATAGTTATATACATTTACATATACATATATTTATAAACACACACATTGTTTCAGGGATTAGAGAAATGAGTTAAATACTGTTTCTTAGTCTTGGATCTATCTTTGAATGTAGCTTTGCTTTAAGACAAATGAAAAAATGAGTAGTACTTACAAGCAAACCGGCAAGGATACCACAAGTCTCTAAATTTTTTTTGGTATTTGACTTGGCAAGCTTCATAAAACTCTCCATCAAAGAAGTTGACTGAAATAGAAACAATTATTAAAAAAAGAAAATGATGTCAAACTTCATTCAATGATAAATATTTTAGAAATTGTAAGTATACTTGAAGAAACTAAATACTCTACACAAACTTAACTATGCCTCCCCCAGAAACATCAACCTAATATTAATACACACAAAATAGAGAAGACATTGACTCACAATGTGAAGCTGCAGAGGAGCCTCTGCGTGAACACGACTATCTGTTGATGAAATCTCCGTCTTACATCCTGCCTCGTGAACACAGGGTGACACTGGAGGGACCAAATCTTGTACTTCAGCAAGTACAGGTGGAGGAGAAGGCTGCCTGATAACTTCTATTTGAGGAGTGGTTTCTGTTGTTTCGAAAGAAATAAGAGAAGGAGGTTCCTGATCATGCTGAAGCTGAGGCTGAGGCTGAGGCTGGAGCTGGGGCTGAGGTTGGTGCTGGCAGTCCTCACTTTGGGTAAGAATTGAATCTGAATCTGACTTATACTGTTCTGCAATGCTATCATCTTTCTTACCCACAGATTCATGTTCCAAGGAATGTTGTAGGCTGTACGTTCCAAAAGTAAGAAGGACACATAATCACATAATTTATATAATTAATATAAAAATATATAGACAAACCAGCTCCAGAAGCATTATAGACAAAAACTTTGCTTTTAAAATATTGAACTCTGATGAACCAACGAATCCTTTTTTAAAATATAGTCCATCATTTTAAAAAAGGTTGCCATATACATACAGATCACTTTTTTCTTAGAATAACTTGGAAAGCCAACAATAGAGAAAAGCACTATAGAAACTTAAAATAAGAAATAACCTTGGTAATTCAACAGGCGACAGATCTATGTTGCTTGGATACCTGATCTACATCCACATCCAGACAGAAAAGTCAGGACAATCATCGAATAAAATAGAAATAAAATATACAGATACAAACCAGCATACCCCGTTATCAGTGGTAGGTGGTCTCCACTGCCCTTTTAACCCATTGGGACCAAGGATAGAATGTCTAGAGAGAGTTTCGTCCTTTGGAGGTGGAAGAGTTAGAGATCTACAAAAAGTTAGCAGGAATGTAGGGGACCTCTTAATTTCCAATAAAATGCAGGACAAGTAATCTGCGAACTGATTTACAAAGCCATAGACTACAAATTTTATTTCAAGCAGTGCTACTACATAACAAAATTTTTAAACCAACACTACGATCAAAACCTTGCTGTACTGGGTTGCTGGTTCTTGAAGATATAAATGAGTTTCCATTTCCTTATTATTTAGCATTTCCACAATCATTTGGTATATGGTTTTTTTAATTTATTTACAAATAGTGAATTGCCTCTTTTTTAACTTTTTAAAGCTTTTGTCTAACATAATTTTTTTCAAGGTTTTCCAATGACATTCAGAAACAGGAAATCATATCCAGCAACATGTTCAAATTTCATGATATATCTGCAATACAGCTCAAATACTCTGTTCGGTTTGCAACAAAGATAAATTGCATTTCAACCAGCAGCTGGTTATAAGCCAGGAAAAGAAAATGTTGAAACTCTTAAATCCTTCCTCACTTATCTAGGTCAAATTTTTTATTAAAAAGTAACACAATAATATAAAAGAAAAGAAACAAGTAAACCTGAATTACTCTCACTACAAAAATTTAGATAAATAGGTAGTCACGCTACCGACATTGCAGAAAGAAGACCATCTAGCATTAGAGTTCCAAACCAGTTTTCTCATGACATTAGTAATCAACCAAAAGATGAAATTTCACTTAACTTTATTCCAGTGAAAAACGAAACTGTAGTATATGTAATGCCCATCACAGTATCACCACAACCACTAAGTAATTATACATTAATTTTGAGTCCAATACTTACAGTCTTCGTACATGCTCTTCCACAGGCCTGACATAAGAGAACTGTTGAGTCCTAGACCCTTGGTAAAGAAGCTCCCCAGTAATAGTAGGTCTGATTGGCTGGTCAAAATATACAATAATATATGGATGCTAAACTTCTTTCAGAAGGGGCAGAAAAACATAAAAGATTTTAGGATTTTTAGTTCCTGAACTATTTGTCAAAATTGTATTTCGTCCCTAGGAAAAAATTGTAAACTTGTTATAAATTTGTGTAAATGATCCTTGATAACAAATAAAAACATCTTTAAAGAGAATAAAATGAGAGAGAAAAAAGAAAAAAGAGTAAAAGAAACTTAAGAGACAAATGATAATAAAGTAGGAAACTATGAAGAAAGAAAATAAAGAGATAAAAATGAATTCTGACGTATCATCAAGGATCATTTACATGAGTTTATAAAACACAAGGACGAAATAGGTTCAAGGTTTGCTTCAGGAACGAAACACAATTTTGAAAAATAGTTCAGGAACTAAAAACATATTTAACCCAAAATTTTATTTTAGGGAAAGATTGTTAGTAATGAATGACAACCTTCATTTGAGTGAATTCTCGTCAACAAAATTTACCTTTACTTGGCCATAACTAGTCGGTGATTGCTTTTTCATGGGAGAAAGACCCAGTGAATTATTTGAATTAAATTTTCCATGCCCATTTTGTTCGTATGCAAGATTGTTGTTAAGCTCATTGATCTTCTGTTGGACCACAGGTTTCAATTTCTCGAGTTCATTCAAAGAAATTAACAATTTCTATGACAAGAAAGTGAAAATCAGATTAAACTCATGATTTTATAGCAACAAACTTCATTTGGAGAAGAGTGTCAACAATTAACCTTTTCCAATGATTCTTTCTGCCTTTGTGAAGATGATCTATAATCTCGGTGACGTGGTATTGTCTCATACACCAAACTAAAACCAAACAAAACGAAAGGAAGGACCCCTCAACGCAATTTAGTGACAATGTAACAAATACAATAAATTCCAGGTGTTTTTAACCGTTAACTAACAGAAAAAAAAAATATTATGTGCCAAACATTGATACGATGTGTTACCTAGAAAATCTTAAAAGCATGACATATAGGTCAATAACATTCTTCTCTGCACGGAAGATATCAGCCTGCAAAGTTAAAATCAATAGTTTGAGCTTGACGGTTATGCAATGCAACTAAACAATCAAGGACACATCTCATGACCATACAAATAAATAAAAAATAAAGCAGGACAACAAAATTGGAGGATGGAAAAACATATATTAGCACGAGCAACTATCAGTAAAAGCACAGGATATGCTGAGACAAAGAATTAATTAATCACCAGAGACAACAGAGCAAGCAAAAGGCAAAGATGAAACCAGACAGATACATTCATGCACGTCAGTTTTTAGATCGGTCTAACATGATCACATTTACTATCCCGTGGTAAATTCTAAATTCTAATGAAATTTGATGAACAAACCTAGTATGCCCACATTACACATTAAAATCTAACAATGCATTTCATGATTAAACAATGAACCATCTTAAAAGAACTTGAAATATTTAGTAAAATCTAAAGCTTTTTGTGCAGTCCTAGTTAAGTTCAATTCTTATCCATACAAAAGTGCTACACTCTAGAATATAGCCAATTTCCCAGCTTTATGAGTAATTAGTAGAGTCAAATTATCGTCAATACGAATCAAGAGACCCATGTTCTATGGTTTCCATATAAATGATACACTCATGAGTAAGGGCACCATTAAAAATACCCCCTTTTAACATCTGTTATTAGTCTGATGCATTGAATAGGTAATTCTAAAATATTACAACGACATTTTACACAAAATCCCAAACGAACAACAAACGCCTCCCTTTTTTATCAAATATAAAAAGCACCACCTACATCCCACTAAATATTGCACCACATACAGTAATATAAATTGCCCTTCTCGGTAAACCTGCTCTCCTCTCTTTCCGATCAGCGAATAATAAAATCTATGAATTCAAATGAAATAATATATTTGTGAAAAAAAATTGTTTCATATTTCTAAGAAGACAAAAACAAGTTCTAAACTAGACTCTGTCGATCTACACCTAGGGTTCATCGTCCCAATTCCATTGAAATAGCAAGAAGACGAATAAAGGACCTGTCGGAGGATGTTATCGGCGATGCGGTAGTAGAACCGGAGCGCGATTCGGTTATCGACATCGAGTTTCTGAGCACTGGCAGCGATGTTGATCCTGTCCGAAGAAGAGGACCTCATCGATTTCTCTTATCGTTTCACGCAACGCAGCGTTTCACCGTCGTCGTCAACGTTTTCTTCCTGTAAACGCAACGACGGCAACGACACTGCGCAAAGCGAGGGATGACGAAGCTATCGGTGATCGATCATCGACGACGCCGTAGAAATTGGATAGGGTTGAAGCGAGGAGGGTGAATGAATGCGTGAACTGTAAATCATGGTTGTTGTGAGGGTAAATATGGGAACGCGGGGTTGCTTCAGGGTCTGTTTGGCCGCTCCCGCGTCGCCATATCCTTATTTTCTATCTTTTTTTTATAACAGAATTTTTAAATGTTGCACCATGTTTCCACAATTTGTGAACTCTCAAATAAATAATATTTAAGATATCACTATTAAAATCATTTTTAATTGTTTTTCTTATCTCATAATTATCACTTATGCTTGTAAAATTCATATTAATATATATATTAACATTAAATATATTTTTTTTCTCTCTAAATATTTATAGTAAAACATTAAAATTACAGTTCAACTTAAAGATGAAGTTAAAATTAAAATTAAGGTTAAAGTTAAAAGTAACAAAACAGATAATGATAACAAAAGTAGAAACAATAATAAAAAATCATATTAACAATAAAAGAAAACATAATAACAAAAAAGTCAAAAAACAGCAACAAAAACAATAAAAAGAAAAAAAAGATAACAGAAAAAATAATATGGAAATGAAAACAATACACAATAACACAAACGAAAAGAAAACTAAAACAAAAATGAAAACAAAAACAGAAATAGAAATAGAAACGAAAATAGAAAAAGGTGAAAATAATAATCATAATGGTAACAATAAATATAAATGTAGGTAACAATAATAATAAAGATAATAACAGAAATTGAAACAAAAAAGGAAACCGTAATAGGAACTCAAACAGTCATGATAACGGTAATGAAAGTAAAAATATTTATATCCAAAAAAGTAAAAAATAAGAATCAAATTGTGAAAATTAAATTAAAAATAATAGTAATAGAAAATTAATTATTCTTTAAAAAATAAGAAATAAAAATTAAAGAAGAACATTACTCTTCATTATTTGGTCTAGTTTCGACTTTTCACTCATAATCTTCTTTGATAATATCATCTATGCGTTTCATGTACGAGAGAAAAGGATGAAGATATGTTCTTGAGATGAAAATTGTTTTTAAAAATAAAAAATGTAAGAAATTAAAAAAATAATAGTTAAATAATTATCATTTAAAAAATAAAAAATAATCTTAGAATGAAAAAATCTAAAAAAGAATATTACATTTTACCTTTAACCGTTGATGCTGTAGTCTTCTTCCATCTCATATCCTTGGGTCTTAGTGTTTACAATTACTCATTTTTCTCATACTCCATCATATTTCACACAAACTCATGTCAATACAATAAAACCATAAGAGATTACAAATTTGTAAAATAAGTCATGTTCCAATTTTTTATCACTGTAATTGATTATATTTTTTATTATTTTTAATATAAAATAATATTTAAAAGATATTGATATTAATTTTTATAAAATAAGTCATGTTCTAATCTTCAATCTTCACAAAGATGAATGCATGGGTGGGGAGATTAAAGAGAAAGAAATAAAAAAAAAGTATTTAAAACTAAGAGTAAGAGAGAGAAAGTAAGAGAAAAAAATAAGGATTTTCAGATTAAATTTTCATCTTTTTCATCTTACATTTGTAAAGTAAAAAATTTATTAAGAAAGGAACTCTTCACTGCTGAAAACCAACAATTAGTTATACCAAATTAAATTCAAATGTTAAAAACGACTATTCAAACATTGTATTAACTGAAATCTTATGATGTCTGCAACTAAAAACCTCACCTTCTTATCTCTTTACCTTCATTACAAGGCATGTCTTAAAGATAAATTCAATGAAATTGTTCTTTCACTTTATGTCAAATTAGCAAGCTCATATTAGTTGAAAAATCAATGGTTTGTTCAAACAAGTAATCTCTACTTTTCATTTTTATTTTAAACACAGGGAAAATTATATGTATAAATCCATTTATGAACGTGATTCTTCTAATTAAATTGTTATTCATAATAACTACTAATACGGAAAAAAAATATCAAGACAGGCAAAATAATTCTTCATCTTTTTATTATTGTCATCATCCCAATATCATTTTACTTTTGTCATATATATAAATTATTAAATTTTTCATGAAATAATAAATAATTTTTAATTTACATTACATATGAATTTGTTCCAATTAAGGCAAGTTTAATAGACATAATTAATATTACCACATTTAAAGTATAATTTGCTTTAAAGTTTAGACTTAGGTCAATTATGATTTTGTTCTAAAAAATTTGATCGTGAATACTTATAAGATAACTAACATTTTTGTCTTTGTACCTGATATACCAATGTTTGAACTAGTGCTAATTTTTGTGGATATTATTAGATTTATTATATATAAAATATAATTTATTTTAGAGTTCAAACTCAGCTACATCACAATTTTAATCTAAAAATGTGTCTTAGTAAATTAAAGAAAAAATATGTTTTTTTCTTAATCCTCGTTTTAAAACGATGTAGCAGTTTTTGAATATAGAAAAACATAATTGACTTTGAGAAATTCTTATTCTTTTGTGTTTATCATGGAGCATAGCAATCAAGAAATAGCAAAAAGGTGTAAAAAAATATCTATAATCTATTTGTGGAAAAAGTAGCAACTACTTGGTTGACAAAATGAGTGTGTCTATCATATAATTATACTTATTCCACTTTTTTTGTCATTGACCAATAAATTTCACCATTGAATTAAGAATTATAGTGTTGAAACACAACCCAATACCATTCTTTCATTCACTAATTATCTTAACCATAGCATTAAGAATCATTGGAAGTTGAAGCTTCTATTATCAATTTGATCAATTCCTTTGCTTTGAGCTTTTCTTACAAAATCTTTAAAGATTTTTCAAATTATATTTATATTTGAAACCAATAAAAAAAGAGACATGGTTAGAATTTAGAATTTGAATAGTTTATTTTTTAAATTAAAATATGATTAAAAATAAAATAAGAATATAATATATGTATATATATATATATATGAGAAAAAAATCCTCCTTATGTATTTTTATAAATGACTTTTTTAAAAAGATATAAGCATAATGTAGAAAAGAAGCTTGTAAAATGTGTGTAAAAAATTTTGAACTTTAAAAAATATATATATAACATTTTTAAAACAAAAGGTATATTTATGTAAATTTTTCAAAAATAAAGTATAAGTATAATTAAAAAATCTTAGTCAATATACTATTTTTCTTATATAAAAACGAATGGTTGCACACAGAGAAATTAAAATAAAAATAAAAGGAGAAAAAGTAAAACAAAGTCAAGATTGGACTTTTAAGTTTGTGTATATTCAAAGTAATTAACTGTTTTAAAATTTAATTATACATTTTACTACATGAATTTTGTGAATTTTATTACTCAAATTTTCATATAATAAACCAACTATTCAATTTTTTTGCTCAATTTTTCCATTTAATTCTTTTATACATTTTATAATTATGTTTTTTAATTTTTACATATCATAAAATCATATTATTTACCAAACGGTGTCTTTTAAAAAAACATGGTAAATTCATATGTTTTAGAAAAAAATGTCAGTATTTTATTACAAATTTAACATATCGATGAAATATATACTCCAATTTATATATTCTTTTTCTATTTTTTTTGTCATCTACATGAAAATATTGTAAATGAATCGTCAAGATGATTGTTAAGTAATTTCTCCATAAATACTCATAATATTATTACAAGCAGAAAAAATTGTACTCAGACTTTCCCATTTATGTTTTTGTGTTTCAATGTAAACTTGATGAACAGTGGAAGGAACCATAATAATGGCATGGAAGACTATTGAGGAAAATTGCCGTGTTTGACTGAATCAATATTATTATCATTAAAAATACATTATTTATTCAATTACGACACCTGCATTCAGAAGGAACAAAAGAGAACGATGCTCGCAGACCTGCAATGTTCCAATTAAGCTTTTACTTACAAGCTTATATCATAGAAATTATTATATTTAATTTTCTTTGTTCATTTTATATTTGACTAAATAAAATTACATTATTCTTTATATATGTATATATATATATATATATGTGTGTGTGTATGTGTATATATATATATATATTGTATGAATAATATAATAATAAAACAGGTGGGAGCGAGGGGTTGTGGAAGGAAGACATGAAACATTGGATTGAGAGGACTCATGACCGGACAACATAGTCAACTGTAGAGTCAGTGCTGCCACCTCGAAAATCGCGCTTAACAACGTTGTCCTCATGACCTTTATCTCCAGGTTGTGCCCCTGTTGGTGCAAGGGCGGCGCAACCTCCGACGACGGAGGCGCCGATCACCACGACGACCCTAACGGGACAGGGGACTCCTTGGACCTGATCTTCGACCTCCACACTCTCCAACTGGCCACCAACTTCTTCTCCAGCCTCAACCAGCTAGGTCATGGAGGCTTTGGTCCTGTCTTCAAGGTACCATGCCCCTTTCTCCTCTTCAAATTTCAGAACCCAATTCCTCAAAGTACAATTTCCACATTTTAGTCCCAAATTCTTATTATATTAATAATTAGATTTTCTGGTATAATAAATTTGTGATTTTTGTTCCCTGATTTCAATACTCAAATTGCGATTTTAGTGGCTCAATCACAAGCTAATGGCTTATCAACAAACTCCAACCTATATGAATATTAGATCACACAATTACAAATATTTACAAAATTAAATTGACGTAATTTTAATCTTAAAATATTAAAACCTCTACTAACCATTGAAGCATATGGTGGCGCACATGGAATCAATGAACTAAAATAGTTACTAATTTTATAAAATCTCAAGAATAAAAATACAATTGAACTTGTATAACTTTTAAAATACTTGTTGCACAAGGCAATAATTTTATCATAGTAATTTATGATTAAAAAAATGTTTTCAGTTTTGAGTGCATTCTAATTCTAGTTAAATTCTTAAAAATGATGACTTCTTAAAATTATAAAAGTGTGATTTTAGATTTTTGTGACTGGATGACCAAAAAGATAAGTCATGAGACAGTAGTCCTTGTTGAAATTTCAGGGCTAAAATGACCCTGGTCGTTTGATAAATTTATAAACTAAAACAACGTTTTTTTCCCTTAATTACGAGGCAAATTAATTGGTAAGTTAATGTATTATTTCAAAAGCATTACAGTTGAATTTCTGACAATATCCTTTTTTCAATTTTTTTTTGAGAAGGACGGTTTACGTAATTAATTGTATTATGCATGCTTTGTGCAGGGAATGATGCCAAATGGTCAAGAAGTGGCGGTTAAGAAGCTGTCATTGGAATCTAGACAAGGAGTTAAAGAATTCACCAATGAAGTTATGCTATTACTCAGAATTCAGCACAAGAACTTGGTTACATTACTTGGTTGTTGTGCAGAAGGGCCTGAAAAGATGCTTGTCTACGAGTATCTACCTAACAAAAGCCTTGATCACTTTCTGTTTGGTATTGAGAAGAGATGTTTCTTCATCTATTTATTTACTTTTGTTTTGTGGTTGTTTGTGGAAAATGATTGACAAAAGTTTTAAAACCATGAATTTTTTTCAGAAAAGAGGAAGTCTTCATCTTTGGACTGGGCAAAACGATTCGGAATAGTTACTGGTGTGGCAAGAGGACTTCTCTACCTGCACGAAGAGGCCCCAGAAAGAATTATACATAGGGACATTAAAGCTAGTAACATATTGTTGGATGACAAGTTAACTCCGAAAATTTCAGACTTTGGGTTGGCAAGGCTGTTTCCTGGGGAGGACACTCACGTGCAGACATTTAGGATTTCCGGTACACAGTGAGTAGATTCTTCCCTTCTTGGTGTTTGTTACTCAGGTGTTGGTATCCTTATGCTTTATATTTGATGAATGCAGTGGTTACATGGCTCCTGAATATGCATTGCGGGGATATCTGTCAGTGAAGACGGATGTTTTCAGTTATGGAGTTCTGGTGTTGGAAATAGTTAGTGGGAGAAAAAACCAAGATCCACGACTTGGTCCAGAAAAAGCAGATCTCTTGAGCTATGTAAGTTGATCAGATGGCAGACGTTAATGCAAATTTAGTATGTTAAAGTTGTGCTCTTGGACTGAGATTCTTGCTATAAATTAACTAACTTGCATATCTTTTACCAAGAAAAATGCACTTTTTCTAAGCTTGTGATGAGGATTAATAAAATGAAAAACTTCTGTGTCATTACATTAGTAATGATGCTTGTTGTTGATATTCACTTATATACGTTAAGGTTACCCAAACAAGCATGCTTCTGAATTAATTCTGTGACACAACTGTTTCCACAAGTCTTTATCTCGGTTACCACGAATAGCTGTTTAAGGGTGAGCCTTGGTGTAATTAAACTAGGATGGTCACAACACTAGTCACAAATTAGGCTCTCCACCTACATGGATAAAGATCGCATGGATTTGACCCTTCTACCTTGAATCCATAATAGTGGAGTCTTCTGCACTAGAACATTCTTGTGTTAAAATTTATTTCACATAAACTTGTTCAATAATGAAGGTACAAATACCCAAATGAGTTTGAGGTATGGTTAAAGGTCACATGCCGGTAATCCCTACTTTTCTTTTCTTGATAAGACAATATTTCCATTTACCAACTTTTGTCGAGAAAGTCGAGAAAGTGATTGTGATTATGACCGTATTTCATTTGACGTTGATTTGTCTGCCAGCTATACTAGTTTTTGAATATGTAGTAAGATCCGATGTCATTGGGAACCACTTGTTATGGGTTCTAAGGCTTCTAACCTCAATGTGACTATTGTACACACAAAAAAGACGTCATTGATCATCTGCAATCATATGATTTGGTTTATTTCGTTGCAGGTAAACTGTAATTTTTTTGGCATTGAAATGGCACCATAGAGCATGTAGCGTATGAAACTTTTTTTTTTTGGAGAAATCTAACATGAAACTGGACAACAAAACGTGCATTTTGTGGAACCATGACATGTATATTTTACTCCCTATTATTTAGCTTACGTGGTAAAAGGGAATTAACATGAATTTCGAACCAAAAACTTAAACCAATCATTAAGCAAAATAATGTGATCATTTCATTCACACTTGTTCATTTTCTTCGTCGAATTTTGTAGGCATGGTCGCTTTATCAAGGAGGGAGGATAATGGACTTGATTGATCCAGCCCTCGGTAAATACAATGGTGATGAGGCAGCAATGTGCATTCAGCTAGGTTTGTTGTGCTGCCAAGCAAGCATAATTGAAAGACCTGACATGAATGCTGTCCATCTCATGCTCTCAAGCGACTCCTTCACTTTGCCAAGACCAGGTAAACCAGGAATTCAAGGTCGTACAGGACGTTGGACTACAACTACATCTTCTGCTATGACCAATACCAATACCCATGGTAGTAATACTACCAGGGTCTCTGGTGGTAGTGGTAGTTTTGTAGAGGATTATTCTAGAAATTCTATATCTACCTCTTCTTTTGATGAAGGCAGATGACCTCCATCCTTATAGTATAGGGTGTAATAGAAGCTCTATTTATTTAAGGGTATTCTTTTTGTATTACTGTAGTTATCTTAATAGAGAAATGGTTTGATGGCAAACAAAATTCAGCATAGTTGATAGATAAATGGAGTTCATTCTTGACCATGTGAATTGAGAATATTTTAGATAAAATTCACTTCAATAATCTTTACATATAGAAAGCATTAGAACTATTGGAGAGATGCTTGGTGTAAAATAAAAAAAAAAGAGAATAGTTTGGTGTATTTAATAATATATAAGGATTGAGGCCTTTTGCTTTGCTCTTGTATACTGAGTTTTTATCTGGCTAGAAAATAATTTGTTAAGCATGAGGATCTTCGGTTGTTATGGAAAATTTAAGGGCTTATGTGATAGTTGAACTAATTTAGGATGAAATTATAGTATGATATGAATCTCCTCCTGGAATAACATCCTTGGTTTTAGTTTAATTATCAAATGAAAACCGATGATCCTTCCCTAATAGTTACTTTATGGGTTGCTCAATAAGACTTTTGAATCTTCCGGAACATTAGAAGAAACAGAGCTGAATAATCTTCTTACTAAAGGCATAAGTTTAATCAAATACGAAAATTTTAGTTACGATTGGGACCGATAGGTGAACGGTTAGAATGGTGACAGCAAATCGTCATTGGGTTAGGTAATCCATAAATGAAAATTTGGATCAAGAGATTTTCTACGCTTAATCAAAATTTTGCAAGCAATGGTACTTTCAAGTCACGGAAAATAGAAGTTTTTATTCTTTTTAAATTGATTCACTCACATAATGACATAATCTGTTAAAATTATTAATTCTTGGTTTATACAATTGACAAAGTGATTAATGCATCTCGCGGCTAATACTAATACTAAATCTGGATGATAAGCCATTGACATTTCCATGCTTTGCCTCAGGAGTATACACATGCAAGTTTAAGAAAGTATTTTTCACCAAGTAGAATAAACTCGATTTTCCTTCCTTCCCCTCATTTATACATGGCCAAATGAAAGTTAGGCACTAAAGGATATAGCTTCTGAATCTTGTTGAATAACTTCAAAAAGAAAAAAACAAATAAGTTCTATAAGTTAAAACTATGTTTTATGGCTTATATTTAATTAATGTATAAAAATAGAAAAAAATTAACTTCATTTCGCTTGCCTATTTTCTTCTTCAATATGCATTTCTTAAGAAATTTATCCATATAAACCATCCGTAACCAAAACAAATTCGCTTCCATTCCAGAAGCAAACACCGATTGACAAAATCTTGGATGTTATAAGAAAATATATCAAATTCTACATTGATAAACCAGGGCATAGTATTTTCTAAAACCCCTAAAGAAAATTCGGAAATAAAACCAACTTAACAAAACCAGCATCCACCATGCGTAATGTAATTCAGGAACAAATTCAAAGTCTACAAATAGAACCTAAGCCTCGGTCATAGGATATTCAAATACAACATCTTTGCCTGAAAACTTCCTGTATACTGCAGCAAAAGTCTCCAATTTGTATTCAGTATTGTTCCTTTCCTTGGGATCCAAGTACACCTATCCAGCGGAGAACAATTTAAGGATAAGTATTTATATCATATATATGGTCACAGTAGCTTGGTTAACAAGAGATATGATTAAACACAACAAAGAGTATTTGGGTATAAACTTTTACCTTCATAATCTTGGAACCATCAATTTTATACCTAACACGCTTTCCAACAATCTCAGCAGGCAACACAATATCCTCCAGCATTGCCTCATGCACAGCAGTGAGTGTACGACTGCGAGGACGCTGAACAGCAGAACCTTTCTTTGGTGGCCTCAATATCCTCCGGGTGGCAACCAGTACTACATCCTATAAAATTAAGAGTCATTAGAATATAACAAATGAAGTATCACACATTTAAAAAAATACACCAACTACAGATGCCTAAGAAAGGCTGTCTCAAGAGGGTAGAAATGATTTTCATGACTAATTTTATTATGTCATCACAGTAAATGCACATCAACTTACTTAATTTAAGCTTTACAGGTCACTAAAACAGTTGCATATAAAAAGTAAAGTAACTGAAGACCATGGAGAATTTAAGAGATATTGAAAAGGATAGAAAGTGCAAGAATATTGACAACAGATGTTAGAGATAACAAGAACAATTTCCAATTTATCAAATCCATATGTATAACAAAGGGACAAGACTCTGCCTACCTTGCCGCTAAATTTTTTCTCAAGTTCTCTCACAAGCCTGACATGGATCTTCCTGAATCCTTTCCTTAATCTGTAGGGGACATGGATAACCACAGCCTTGCGGTTCCCAGAAACGTCAATTTGGCTGTAGATTATGAAAAATGATAATGAATATACAAGCAAAAATCACATTATCTTCCTATAAAGAACCATTAAAACGCATTCTTACACAGCTGAATTTATGTATAAATCTTTCAGATCACTTTTCAGCTCGTTGTTAGTATTTTCGAGATCAAACAATGCCTGCAACACATTTTGAACAAAGAAGATTTAATCATTGCATTTGAAACTGATTATCAGCTCCAGCAAACAGCAACAACAACAGAGTAAAGAACCAAAAAATAAACCTGTCCAACTGATTCCTCAAATTCAGTTGGCTCAGCATCCTTATCTTTGTGAATTTTCTTTCTCGATGTGTACATCTTGACAACTGCAAACAAACAACGGAATTAGATAAATGCTGTAGATCAAGATTTATAAAATGAAAGTTTATCACCTAACATCTGACAACAACCACAGTCTAATCATCAACGAATAGATTAATTTAAATTGTATCAGATAACACAATGGTCTAAATAATGAAGAAACAAGTCGTTATTGCCCGCAACATCTCATCATTTTCCATCAACAAACCCAGATTAAAGAAATATTCAGCTGAATAAGCCAAATATTTTAAGCATTGTGGAGATAACAACGACCATAGTGATACAACAATCTTCCACTTTTTCTCATTAGTGTCATCTACCTATTTTAAAACATAAACATTGATAACAAGGTTCAATAGTATACTTCTCTCCATTGAAACAATGTATCATGAAGACGAGAAGAAACCTATCTATAAACCTATAAATAAATAAAACAGTGCTAAAGGTTACAACAACTAATAGTTTAACAAAAGTTGTGATACAACAGTTAAGACTAAGATTCATGTCACTTGTGTAAGATTACAGATAATCAAACTCAGAAACCAAAGATTGTTATCACTGCCAGATAAAGCTAAATGTGCAACACATTTCTGAATCTCAATAAAAGAAATACAAATAAAAACTTAAATAAGACCATTTTTTCTAAAGCGAATTCCCCATAATCCAAACAAAACAAAACAGAATCATCGATCGAATTTCTACAGCAGCCATTACGTAAATGAACAAACTTTACACAACCTAAAAATGAGAACTTGTATTCCGTTTTCCGTTGATTTTGATGAAGAATTTGCAGAGTGACTCAAATTATAAAAGGGTGTCAGAATCCTACCTCACCCCCAGGAAGATGAAAGCCACCTAGTGCCGCTGCAGAAGAGTGAGTCGCTGCTCTGTTTTCGCGCAGTGAAACCCTAATGCGAGTGAATAGATTGCATTTATAAAGATTTAATGAACGAATCAGATTGAGTGTTTAGTACACGTGGACGGTTCCAAAGCCTTCAGAGAAATTATGTATCCTGGCCGTTCGATTAACCATTTTTTCTTTTTTTTTATATATTTTTTAATGTAAATAAAATTTTAAGTTTTTTTTTCAGGCACACAGTAATTTCAGTAGTATATTTGCGATTTCAGTGTAACTTTTACATTTCCTTTTACGAAATTAGGGTAAGCACTGAAAAAGTGCTCTACATGTATGTACTTTTTATAGATTACAAATAATCTTTAAGAGAGATAATTAATTTTTTAAATATTTAATATAATTATATATTTAAGATTTGAATTTTGATGATTGATTCAGAAAAATATTGAAATTAAAGGGGGATGCAGTGACATTTTATTCAATTTTTAATAAAAACATATTTAAACATAACATAAAAATTAATATGAATGAGTTTGGCTGGGCTATAAAAAAATTAAAATCAAATTTTATGATTATTTTTTTATTAATTTTTCAGTTTGATTATATAATATTTTATTAATATAAATATATTGTCAAGTAAATATTAAATAATTCATATTACTTACATTTTATAAATTTAACAATTTTTTAATAATATTTTTAAAATTAATAATTTAACATTCGCACATTCCATTAATAGATTAAATATGTCATATTATTCTTTGTAATATATTTATATATTTATAGGTATAAAGTTAAGTTAAGCACATAAGATTTTTTTTCATAGATATATATATTTTGTATATAGATGAAATAATAAAAAATATAATAATATTTAAATAATTAATTTTATTAGTTTAATTTATGTTAATTTAAAAAAATATTCAAATTGTAAAGTTCTAGATAAAATATTGAAATCGATAAAAAAAATTGAGTTTGATTTATTATAAATTTTTAATTGATTTTGTTACTTTTTAGATGGATTCAATTTTAAAATTCTTAATTGAAATATTAGCCAGTGAGATTTTAAATAAATATTTGTATATTTTATTTTACGTTACTAATTATGAGTATAAAATCGATTTTAAAATGAAAAAACTTTAAGTAAAATTTCTATTGAATAAAAACTTATACCAAAATCTTATCACTGGCTTGTTTATAAAATAAAAAAACATTTAAATATAAATAAATTCAAAGCAACATATGAAATCAAGGTAAATGTTGAGTAAGACAAATGAAAGGAAGAATATGAAAAACACCTATATCATCAGGTACCATGTTCCAAATTCAGATTTTTTTTCAAAATATTAAAAAAATGAAAAATATAACAAAAGCATGGATTGGGTGTTTATTAAACCCTAAACCAGATGGGTGTTTTTAGATTTTTTTCAAAATATTAAAAAAATTAAAAATATAATAAAATTGTGTTTGGGTGTATGTAAGAAGTCTTCCAAATATTTTTTTCTATGAGAAAAAACACTTATATTGCTTTTTAAATATTAAAAAAATATAATAAAAGTGTGAGTTAGGTGTTTGTAAGAGGTGGTTCAAATTTTTTTATATGAAAAAACAACTTCTAGTTGTTTCTTTTTTCTTGTAATAGATTTTAAAAATAGGTTTCTCAGTCTTTTGCGAATTTTCATTGTCTTCTCGATGAATCATCTGTTCAATCAAAGTTTGCAGTGGCAGCACTCTGACTTGTACTGAAAAAATAATCTTCCTATCAAAGTTTGAAAAACGAGTTACTTTGAAATGTCCATGAAATCTCCATATATTCCTTTCCAACTTTTGTCCTGGAATCAAATTCAAGTCTTGACTCTTAAAGCACATTTATGAAATCTTTGACAGTGTTATGGTTTTACACTCAAATTTCCAATTTTTATATTATGGGTTTGTGAATATCAACTCCCTTTCAACTATACAACTCATTAGGAAAATGCACTCATCACACTATTCACTTGAGAAAAGTTAAATCTGAAAAAGAAACATATCCAGATGTACTATAAATTATAAAACAATTACTCTTTACATTTATATTGGTTGCTAAGCTATTCACAATGGATTATCTATCTAAGAACAAGCACTACATGCAAAAGATATTTTGAGTGGTTGTGAAGGAGTACTCTCAAATCTAAGTCCTCATCTTTGTATGTTCCTAAATTGCCATAATTCATCATTATTCCATGTGCTACATTCAGATTCCATATTTAGCCAGTTGGTTTCTGATATTTGGCAACCAATCACTGGGAATTCCATATTCTCAGCATCCACTGTGGCTGTCAGGTTGAAGGCATCCATGTCATAGGCATTGCTATCTATGCTGTAACCATCATATGAACAGATGCCAAAATCATAGTTATCTAAGACCTGAAATTGATTAGAAGTATACCCCAAAGGCTGAATCATATTTTGGATATTTACTGATTCTGAATTGGAAATGCTTGAACCATTGTTGTGTTCAGAGTCTGAGTTCTGCTCATGCTGATTCAAATGATTGAGACCTCCCTGGCAAGTGATTTGTGTTTTTGGTGCTATCCCAATCCCAAATGATGAAAAATGAGAAGCACCATCAAAAGGCAAAGGAATTTCTTGGTCTTTGAGTGACATGGCTGAAGGAGATGATTCTTGTGCTTTATGAAGACATCTTGTCATCTGTAGACCCTTGACAAATTCTAGAAATCCTGTTGTTCTATGTGTCTCAAATTTTACATATCTTGCTTGTTTCTGAATCCTTGTTCTCCAATAGTTCTTTATTTCATTGTCTGTTCTGCCTGGCAGCTGTTGTGCAATTTTTGACCACCTACAACAATCACAAAAGTTGCAATAAGAATCCAAAGAAAGGATATTATTCTAAAATTGACTACCACATGGATAGTGGCCAGTTTTACTTCTTTCTCAAGAATAAAAAGCTTTTCAATAAGCACAGTTTCACAAAGACAAGTAATTATGAGATATGCACCTGTTACCCCACTTTGAGTGGAGTTCAAAAATCAGAAGCTGCTCCTCTGAGGTTAAATTGCCTCGTTTAACATCTGGCTTTAGATAATTTAGCCACCTTAATCTGCAACTCTTTCCTGTTCTCCTTAATCCTTGAGAAAATTTAGTCATCACAAAAGATAAAGAAAGTAATCAATTAGCATGCAAAATGTTCAGAGAAATATAAAAAATACCAAATAGAGCATCACCAAGAAGGTTTTCTTTTTTCTTTCTTAGTTATTCTTGGATTACCTGAACGTATAGCAAGCAAATTCCATCTCCCTTCTCCATGATTGGCAATGTAACTGACAAGAAGATCATCCTCTTCAGCAGTCCATGGCCCTCTTCTAAGTTCATTAACATCTTCATTGGAACATGTGATGCTCTTCGAAGGAGTAGACATGGCAAGTCTCATTGATCAAAACTCTATATATGCAGAGGAGAGCTATTATGAGTATGCAAATTAGACTACGCCAGATATATAAGTACACATGGTTTGAATCTATTAAACAGTGCAACATATTTTTTGGGGATTTTGTCAACGTGAACAATATGAACTTTGTTGCTTTTTCTAAAGACAGAAAAAAAACTACTGCTGTTACAAATTCCATATTATGGCTTCCATATACTTTTCATGGTCTCTGCCCCATGAAACATTAAAAGGTGGACAGGTTCATTGTTCAGCATCTTACCTCGTTTCTAGAAGAATAAAATAAAATTTACAGTTTACTACTACAAAGTCATTATTAGTCACATACTCACACTAATTATTCGATCATGAGAGAGAGAGAGACAAAGGTTATAGGTTGAGACCTGGAACTTGGCTATGTTATTTATGTCAAAGAACAAATTCACTTGAATCGTTTTCTATAACTTAATATTTTATGCAGGTATCATCACTTTTTGCACAAGAAACAAGGAGTTTCATCCCTTAATTAAGGTACTTATTCGAGTTTTGCTAATTAAAATAATCGGTGTTAAAGAGAATTTTGTCTTCTGTAAACACAAGTCTGCAGTTAAAAAGTGAGTTCAGAATACAGATGCTAAAGGGATCTTAGACCAAAAATAATATTTTATACTAGCATCAAGAAAGATCTCCCTTTTTCTCTTCAAGGGTAGAAAATAAAAGTTATATGATATTATCTCATTTTAGTTATTTGAATAGCAGTGTTCCTTTCCCCAGTACATTGTTCTGTTGCTGCTATGGTTTTATGTATTTGTTTGCAAGTAACAAGTCAATTTTTAAGAATTTCTTTTTAAGTGATTTCATGCATTTGTAAGTATTCTGGTATAGGATCGAGTGTTTGTTTGTTTTAAGGGTTGTGCATCTAGTTAACACAGGTGTGTGAAACCAAATAAATTAGGGTATTAGTATTACTAACCACAATAATGTGATTTTGACCATTATAATTTATAACAAAAGAATTGCATTATAAAAATCAGTAATTATTAAAGTGTAATATATTTTTACTTTATTCCATGTTCTAAAGACCTAATTGTAATTTTAGCTTTGTAGGCACTATAAGGGTGTGACTTTAGTTCTATTTTTTAAGGTATAAATTGATTTTTTAAGAATTATAGTGTAATTTTAATTTTTATTAAATATTTAATACATTTTGTTAACCTATAGCCATGAATGATGAAATGAGAATTGATGGATTTTATATATTGATGTGATTTAATTGTACTTTAGTCCTCTCCCTACTACCATACTATGCTAGAAAGTATAATTAAGTCATTAAAATATATATATATATATATATATATGTCATATTAATAAAATTATTAAATATTTAATATAAATTAACAAAGAAATTAGAATAGTAACAATACCATTTAATCCACCTAACTAAAAGTTGGAAAACAAAATCTCACATTTATTTTCAATATATAGGAAACGTAATTAAGCTTGTTAATTTTGTTTTTAATATTGAATATCAACACTAAAGATAAAACCTAATATTTTATACAAACTATTCAAATTTTTACTACTAACTTGTCTTTGAGAGTGTAGAGAATAGTTTTCTTTTATGCAGACATTTCGGATTTATTTGATAAAATTAATTGATAAATTAGTTACTCATTCATATACTAGTATTAGCTGGTAAGTTTTTATTTTATAAGTTTAGAATGATATACTGGGTTATTTATTTAAAAGTGTTTAGCAACTAACTGATAATTAATAAATTAAAATAACAAAAAATATAAATATATAAAGTTTTATTATATAAATTAACATTTCATTTTTAGAAAAAAAATATATTATTATGTGATTACAATTTTATATTTTTTAAAATAATTAATTTTTTATTACTTCTATTTATTTTTTTAAACTTGTGTATGTTTTTCAATCCGTAAATCATTTTACTTAAATGAGTCGATGCGATAAGTATTAATTAAATTAAATTTATTTTTATTTTAAAAAAAATTCTCAATTTAAACTAGTGCTATATTATTCACTCTAATTATAATGTTAATTTTTAAAAAAGTTTAAACTACATAAAAAATTAAAAATTAACTTAAGAATAATAATTAATTATCTCTACAAAATTAAAATAAATAATAATAGATAAAAATTTAAGAATGAAAAAATATACATTAAAATATAATAATAATAAATTATTAAACTTATAAAATTTAACTAGTTAAAATAATTTATAAATTAAAAGTTATTTAAATGTTTTAAAGTTTAGAAGTTAAAAGCTCTTAAAATAAATTATTTAAAAATATTTAATAATGATTAAACTTATTTATAAATTATTAACTTTTTTATTATTCTCATTAAAGACATTACTCTCTATTTATTTATTTATAATGTACTAAATCTATTAATTTCTCTCATAGTTTCTATAGTTACTTTATATATATATATATATATATATATATATATATATATATATATATATATATATATATATATATATGTATGTATGGATATGGTTTTATACTAATCAATTTAGTTTAGCATAGATTTGAGTTCAACTAAGTTATAGAATTTTGTTTCAATTATAGTGAAAAGTGTCTATTTATTTAATTTACGAGTTAAATAGATTTGAATAATAATGTAATATTATTAACTTACTTATATTAAATTATATATTTTTTAATATAAATATAATAAGAAAATAATTTTAAAATTTTTAATTTATTACTCTAAATATTCTTGATAAAAAATAAAAGATAAAAGAATATATATTTTTTATTTTAAAATAAAAAAATATAAATTAATAAGTTAACTCTTTTAATACACAAAATAATAATAAATTAAGTAAAATTGTAAAACTCCTAACTCATAAAATAAACTAAATTAAGTTTAGTTATTTTTAACTCAACCAATGAATCCGTTGAGTTGACATTTACCTCCATGAGATAAACAATAACAAAAAATATATGGCATAAATACTCCCAAATCAAAATGTGATGTTAACGCGGGTGTTGCTGTAATGTGTACCGGCATTGAAACATTGCTCAGAATCTTCCAACTCACCCACATTTTCTTTTCTTGGTTTTCAATTCTTCCATGAAGTCTGCTTTCGTATAAAGAATAGATTCAATCTTATTTTCCTTGGTTCTCTTCTGAATAAAATTTCGGTGAGAAGAATATATAAACGCTGGAATAGTCAGCTATAATATTTTATTATTGCTATAATTCTCTTCCAATACACACGTTTATGACTTTCTTTCTTCCATATCTGAGGATGGTATTAAACTTGAACAGCCAAGAGGGTGACAAATGGTGCTGCTTCATCACCTTGTCTCTCAATCAAGTTGGTTGAAGAATAATCAACAAGAGAGAAAATGTGAAGTAACTCAATATTAAATTAGATTTTGTTGTGGAATTCAACATGGTAACTATATCTTTGTCAATAATGCTGATAAAAAAAAGTTAGTCAAGAATGAAAGTTAAAAAGACTGATGCATGCCTGAGAAAAAATCAATTCTTCTCTACAAATAATTACAATTTCTGAGTCTTTTATAATTAAGTTATTTTCTGTAATATAACTTGATTCTGCTGTAATCAAGATTTCAAATTTGAGCTCAAGATTTCAAATTTGAGCAATGTGGAATAACTACTGTGTTTGAATTTTTGTTTGCAGTTATCCAAACTCAGTTTCAGAAGTAAACTTAATTTACATATTTCATCATTCTGTTTATAGATATTGAACTTTTGCTTGGAAACTCAATTGTGTGAAAACAAAATATTTATACCAACTTTGTTTCAAACATGCCTCATGCGATTAATATGTAGGAATATCTAGGTTTTAGAGCTTTCAATTAGATAGGTCATAGATATGGATGTTGAAAAGGTGACATAAGATTGGACAAGTTGAGTGACAAAGTTGTACAAATTCTTACTTGAAATGCAGTCCATAAAGTATGGGAAAAAATAAATTATTGACCTTGGTATCAAAAGGGGGTCTAAGTTTGATGCCCATAAGCCATATAGCACTAAGAAGTAGCCATTGTTGTAGGATAAGGTAACTATTTTGCATAGGTATAATAACCAGTTTGTAACCAATTCATGTTTGTTCTATTACATATATAAATTTGAAAAACCAACCCATTCTCCATTTTGGCTCAAGTTAATTAATCTCCTAATCAATTAATTATTTGATCTTAATTTGTTTTTGTTCTGTTGAATTTGTCTTGCAATAATGGCATTGTAATGTTGGTGAGTGTGACATGAAGCAAGCATGTAATTAGAACAGTGGAATTGCCAAGTAAGCAGGCATGATCCATTACATAAGAAGCTTGTTTGCAAAAGTCAGAGCAAGAAGCAAAGGCCACATAATACATGAGAGTGATTCAGATTTTGAATGAGGATAATGACATTGTGGTCACAAAGATAATATAAAAATGATGATTACTATTATTATGATATGATTAAATGGTGATCATTTATCAACTGTGGCGTTAATAATTACAAACACTGACTGATATGACATCATTCATGATCAGCTCTGATAACAGATAGGCTTTGATGAGAGAATATTTCAAATTCAGCTTTTATTTTTCCAAAGATTTGTTCTGAGATTTTAAACTTTTTGTTTGTGTGCTTGTTGGGAGAAAGCAACCTACTTAGAAAGGAAAATAGAAGTCATCATCCATGATTTGTGAGTTTAATAAAATGGTTAGCACTAATATCTTAAGCCAATAAAATTTGAGTTTAGTATCATGCACACAGGTGTTAAAAGTTTTCATATTGTTAATAAATTATGTTTTAAGAAAATAATTAAATAATTTTACCCTGTTATTCAATTAAAAATATTATATATATAGGACAATCTTGTTTGTAACAATTACCTTATACTTTGAGTATTTTAAAAATTTAAATTGATAAAAAAAATATACAAACATCAAATTTCATATAAATTTTCAAATTTTATGTCTTAAAATAACTTTAAAATATAATAAAATACGTTTTTAAAAATAAAAAACAGATTAAATATTTTTTAAGATGTTTATTATTATTATTATTATTATTACTTTCATAGTAAAAAACTCAAATAAAAATAAGATTTTACTTTTTATGGATGCCAATGTAAAAATTCGTAAACCATCATCTAATACAATATGTCAATAAAAATTGTAAATATAATTATTTTAAAAATTAAATACTTATTTACATAATATTTTATGATTAAATAATAATATAAGAATATTTATATTATTAATATATAAATTATTTACTCTAAGAATAATTATTTTTAATATACATATTAATTATTTTTAAATGCAAAAACATTAAGGGCAAATGCTCCTTAATGAGAAAAAGTGAATTTTTAAATAATTTTTTTATTGTTTGAATGTAAAATTATTGAAGTGGGGATTTGCTGTTTATTTAAAACCATTTTACACCTTTATTATATGGGCAAACAATTCTTAAATTTGTAATTGAAATGGTTTTTAAAATATATGTTATATAAGTCAATAAATATATTATGCCAGTAAAATCATAGTTACATTATAGTGTAAAAAATGTTTGTAAGTGATTATTCACAAACTTACTAGACCTTTAGTTATCATTTGATTATACAAAAAACCTTTTTAACCATTTCAAAATACTCTTTATATGTAAACATATACTTGATTTTAATCATTTTTTTCTTTCATTTTCTTCCTCTTATTACTATATATTTCTAAACTACATTTTAATAATTTTTAAAGAAACAATGAATAACTAAAATAGTCCTATATCATAATTTAAATTACTCATTTTAAATCTAATATATAATTTATGTACTCAAACATATTTATTCATTTATTTATTATGAATTTTACTTATAATATAGAATATATGTTAAGACATTTATTACTATAAATTTAAGAACGAATTAATTAATCTTTTATTCCTATAATATCAAGATGTTCTGGTTTTGGTCTTTATTTTATTTTATTTTTGACTTTTTTTCATTTCTTCTTTTCCTGTTAACTATAGTTACGAGGTTCAAAATATTACACAGTGGAGATCTATTTTACTTTTCAAATGAGATTCACTTCTACACATTCATTCTTATTTTTTCAATTTAAGCATCTTTAACATTTTTACTTTCAATCCAATATCTCTTTAAATTCTTGGATGAATTTTATCAAAACTTTATTTTATTTTATTAACATTACAAAATTTATTATTTTATTAATTTTTATTTGAAAAGCACAAATTAGGAATTTTGTGTAAGATACATGGGCTTAATTGTTATTTCCCCAAACATAAATAATTTTTATAAGTATTTTTTTTATTTTAGAATAGACCCACCATTAGAGATGACCCAAAGTTATTAACTTAATATCACACTATCAAAAGTGTCATGTTTATAAGAATTAAAAGAAAAGTATTTCAATATTTAGATTAAAATAAAAAAAATGATATTTTTCAAGACTAAAGTTAAAAATAAATATTCATAATAACTAGAAACAAGCATACATATTTATAAAGATTATAAAGAAAAGGTTTTTATTAGAAAATGATATAACTTACAAAATATATTTAAGTTTTATACTAAAATTGATTGATAATTATTGTACATACCAATTTTCTTTTTTAATAATTTGTTTGAAATTTGCTAAATCAACCATTTATAAGATTAACATAACATATCAATTTTTTTCTCTTGTTTAATTGCTGGGACGTTTATTATTATTATAAAAAATTCACAATAGTTAACTTAGTATAATTTTTTTTTCTATAAGACAAATTATTTACAAATATTAGGTTTTGTTAATACCAATTTTTAGTTACTGGAAATGGAAACATAAAATTGGTCAATCGACTGATATGAAAAGTTTGTAAAATAGCTCAAGTTAGAAAAAAAAAATTGTATATCATACTCATCTTATATATCATTACTACCTTGTGAGCATGGTTAAAAATTTCATACTTTGTAACTTACAAACAACATTGCAAAAAGTAAAGAACATGAGATTTCAGAACCTCTTAATTTTTTGAAGTTTCACTCTACCTAATATTCCTTGAATTGCTCAACTTATGGATTATATATCTCTTTTACCTAATACTCCATGTATTTTGTAATGAAATTAGATGTTGCCAAGTCAATTTATTAATATTTGGCCATGCTTCAATGCCTAGAGAACTGTATCATCTAATACATTTTCCTTTATTGAGTTAAAGTTCCATTATCGATTCAATTTTTGGTCAAAATTAACTTGTTCAAGATGATATATTCTTTCGTTGAGGTGAATGTGTAGAGTGTAATCAAATAAAGACATTTTTTGTTGCTATTTTTCCTTTTTCATTTTCCATATTTTTTTTAATTTAAGTTTACACAAGTTTTATTACAAGAGTTATTCTTAGTTACAATTATTTTACACAAGTTTGGAGAGTCTATATTGTAGTTGGGGCTAATTATGGTGGTTGAGTTTGTGGGATTTGACATGGTTCTAAGAAGCATTGGAGAATGATGCTGAAAGAGAAAAACTCATTTTGCATGAAGGAAAATGACAAATTAGAAGAGGATTTGTGAGCTACCCAAGTCATCAAATTTTAAACACAAATGGAGATGAATCTATTTAATTGTATATAATTGTGTTATCTTTACCTCTTTCTTTAAATAACATGAAATATTCAATTTTTTTTACAAAATATAATAAAAAAATTCTTTAAAAACGCATTATTATTGTGATAAGCACAAATATATCTCATCAGATGCAGGTTTACCATTAAATAAGTGTGGCAATTTCAGAAGTACACATAACATAAAAAAAAGTATAAAAAAACTTATATAGAAAGAGAAAGAAACTATAACGTTGCTCCATAGTATTTCATATTAAAATAATAATATTTTAATAACATTACTAATTTGCTAAAATATAAAAAATATTAAATATAATTTGTTTAACATAAAATTTAATTTCAATGTTTACCAAGCTAGCCACATGAAAGTATAAAATAAATGTAGAAAAGTTCAATTGAAAATACCTATAAATGGAAATTCAAACTTGACCAAAAAACCACAACTTACTTTCAATGAAGAAAAACCCGTTTTGATACAGGATGAATGTAAAATATGAAATATGTTATCTAATGTAATTATTTTAATAGAAAATTATATAATAAAGATCATATTTATAATGAAATATTATGTAAAAGATTATTAAAATAATAGTATTAATGGTTGTTGTATGAGTGCAGAGAAAAGAAAAGAGTTATTAAATATAGATAACCATGTCATTTAAATTTATCATAGTTGTATTTTTTTAGAGGGTGTGATGAATTGGTATGCATAACATATAAATTTCATGTAATAAAGAGAATTTAAATAATGATTATATACTTAAAAAAAACAATTCGTTTGGTATGCAAATAGTATTACAAAGGATATTGTAAATCAATCACTTCGTAAAGCCACTATAATAAATCCCAAGGATTCAATGAACCATCTTACAAATATATGTTAATAGTATTAGAATAATGATATTCTTCAACCACAATCAAATTTATGTAGTAATGAACTGTGGAGAGATTGAAAACTTTCTTTCTTTTTCTATTTATAGTTGATTTCATACGCACCCACTTACACTTTCTCTGCTTGAAAATGTTCCTTCAAAGGCCATAAGATGTGAAGGATGCATTTAGACATAATATAAGTAAGTGGACATCTTATCAATCATCAAATCATCTTTTAGGTCAAAAAAAGTAGACCATATTTTGTCACTGAATCTGTCATCTTTCCTAGGTTGTTCAACTATATGATTGCACCATAGTTTTCTGATAAATATTTTAAGGAAGTGTTGAATCCTGTGAACATGGTTAAATATATTATTAAATATGGACCACATTTGGATTTGAGGTAATTTAAATTGAACCACGTAATACCCTATATGTCCTAATGTATGGTGATACTGTTGTAGTTTCATATGGTGTAGTGGGGTTACAAATTTTAAAGAAAAAAAAACTGAAATTTGTTTTTTTTTTCTTTTAAAAGAAAACAATCCACTTTCTCATTGCACGAAAGGACACAGCTTTAGGATCAAAATTAATATTCCTCTTCATTCTTTGTTTGTCATATAAAGTTGTGATAAAACCTGGTTACAGATATGAACATGTGATAAAAAAAGGATATGTTAACAATTTGGAGCCTGAGATATGCTTATAATATATGTATTTGTTATCTATTTTGATCTAATTAAGATGTCAAACCTGGCAAAAAAATTTGTTCTAGAAAGGTAATTAAGTC
This sequence comes from Lablab purpureus, assembly GCA_030347555.1. Lineage (NCBI taxonomy): Eukaryota > Viridiplantae > Streptophyta > Magnoliopsida > Fabales > Fabaceae > Lablab > Lablab purpureus. Next base: position 1,944,466 of record CM059257.1, on the reverse strand, counting down.
TATATATCTAAGTCTGTGTAAGTAATATTTTTGTGATATAATTAATCCAACGCCATTGGAATCTAATTAAGCAAAACATAGTTTTAAACAGTGATAAAAACGAAAAGGAAAGAAAAAAAAATGGAGTTAGTTAATTTTATTTATAGCTTCTACTGCAAACATTTGGAAAATTGTATATTCTGCAAAGTATATTTTGCAAGGTATTCTCGGATAAAAAATAATCTCTTTTAACTGTTTCAAGTAATTTTAGAAGATAACTTTCACGTTTTGTGTCTAACAAAAATTATCAAGAGGGTATTAATCTTGTGTCAGTCATGATCTAAATATCATGCCATTTTTGTTGTTTTCTTGTTTTTTTTTTCATTGATAGTTTTCTTAAATACGAGTTTTGAAGGTGTTATAAAAATGTATTCAATCTGCATTTCTGAAATGAGCAGATAGAATTGTAGAACTTGCTAAAAAGTATAATCAATTAAATCATATTTCCACAAAATTAACTTCTCAAAGTTATCTGACATATATGCATCTATTCTCTGTTACATTTTTTCAGTCTTTAACTCTAAAGAGTGGATGCTGATACCAAAGAGATGCCGAAACCAAAGAGGATACTGATAGCTTCCATCTTTTGTGACCAAAAGAAAAGTTTGTAATGATACCTCTTGGCTTTTACAATACATAAGTTGAGTTTTACTAAACACGCTATATAATATCCTTTTGATAGCTTTATTACGCTGATGAAAGATATAAAAGGTATTTAACTTGTAAACTTGAAAAACACAGCTAATATAACTTGCTGAAAAGTACAATCAATTAAGTGCAAGTAAATTTTTCACCAAATTAACTTCTCAATATAGGCAATTATTTTCTTTCTCTCAAATTTTTCAGTATCTAACTGGCATACATATATGACTTTTTTTAAGAAAATATTAGTGGTCATGAGAAATGTTACCTTAAAAAATTGAAGACAGGATAAAGAAAGGTATTTGAAAAACAAGTGGAAGAGAGTACATTTTAGCTCCAAAATGTCAAAAGTCAAGACAATTACAGTTATGTTAGGTAAATCCGGCCTATACCTATTGTAGACATAGACTAGGCAATCTTCATATGGCATTCTCTTCCAAAGTAAACTAGTTTGGATGCACACCTTTCATTCATACTAAGGCTTAAAGGCAAATGCATGGGCAAGTTTCACCATTGCACGTTTACAATATGGAAGATATTTTCCCATAGGGGAGTGTGACATCACAACCAAATCCTTTATAGTCCTAAGGTCTTGCATTTAGTTTTCAAAACTCTAAGCATGTAGTTTTGCAAAAGGGTGATGAAGGGTTTCTACTATAGGAAAAAGTCTGTTCCAAAGTTAAGTAACTCTAATTTGTCTTTCTGTGTGAGCCGCAATGGCTACAAGCAAATGATGAAAATAACGTCCATTTTTGGCAAGGCTACAATTGGGTGTGTGTGCATATAGGGGCAACTCCAACTTTTCAATGCCCATATGGTTTCTTTAGAGTGTGAGTGAGACCAAGGAATGTAACCCTTAATGAGAATTTAATGAACTGCCGCAGGCCAAACACACACCCCACATGTCAGAAGCCTGTTTCAAAGTTTGGTTCATTCATTTCTCAAATATCAGTTCAAATCAGAGGCAGTGTGAGCAAACATAGGACAACGAGTTCTGTGACCAAACAGTAGAAATTGAAAGGTTTAAATCAGATTTAAGATTAAGTTTATGAACAGTTCATATATGACATTCTTTTATGAAAAAAATGTTGAAGTAAACATTCATGTATTTTAATTAGCAGTATGACAGAATCTAAACCATGTTTAGGTAAACACGTCAATTCTAGAAATTTGTATAGCAAGAAAAATATAAAATATAAGAGTACAAGTAATTTCTCTTATTGTGTCTCTCTTTCTTATTTTCCTTGTTTTTTTTTCTAATGTAAAGACAACACCACAACAGAAGATTTATTTTGAATTTTTTTATAGTTTTCTGTTAACTTTTGTTCAATAAAGTAGTAGCCGTGGTATCAGTCTGCATGACAATTCTTTGGTACCAAAGAAAATTTCTATTGTTTTAATTTTGAAATTCATGTTTAGGCAGGTTGGTTGATACATTGACCAAACACAGTGTCTTAATGTGACTTGGTCACTAAGAAAGCTATTGTTTCGTCCTTTTCTCACACATTGATGTTGGTGAGTTAATGGCTCTATACCCTCTGGTCCATTACGTAACAATAACACTTTTAATGGGGTGGAGCAAAGGTTCATGGTACTGAGTATAAAGCACCATGCTTATGTGGCCTCAAGTATGGACAAGCCAGAAGAACAAGTTGCAGAAAAGATCGCAATCTAACAATGACAGTTTGTGTGCACAGTATACATCACAACACACACCATTTCGAAAATTCTAAGGCTAATGCTTGTAATGTAATGGGGTGCAAAACTAAGTGACAATCTTTCCAGGATGCTTTCCTCCTTTGTTTTATCAAATTTACTTTAATATAGATATAATGGCTTTTTTTCTTATTCAAATAATTGTAAAAATAACTTTTGATTTACTCTAGAAAAATTTATGAAGTAATAAATACCAAAATGTAATCTAGTGTATATAGAGTAATATTAAATTCAATAAAATTATTACAAATATGGATTTAAGTATATCTCAATCACATAAAATCAATCTGTAAAGAGAAAGATCAGTTTGTAAAGAGAAAGAGTATCTTTACCATTTTTCTTTTCAAATTCTATTATTAGTAGAGTGAGATTGATTTTTTTTTTCGTGTATACCCTTTCCTTGCCCTACATTAATAATATGATATGTCACACTTTAATGAATTTAAGTTAAATTTCAATGAATGTAAATTTTAAATTTAATTTAATTTAATTTTATAAGACTGACTATATAGTTAATAAAGTATAAAAAGATATATAAGTGAGTATTAATTAGAGATGAATATGGTTTGGATTGAGTTTGGTTTATACACAATAAAAAAAATTGAATTGGGTTTAATGTACCAGATTAAATAAATTGAATCACAAGTTTTAAAATTATTTTTACTAAAATTTGTAATTTTAAAACACTTTTTAGAATATAATTTTTTAAAATAAACTATATTACTTAATTTTTAAATAATTTAATATTTCAAAAATACTCGTCCAATCTATTTAGATTAATTGTATTATATAATCTAATGAATATCTTATAATTAATCTTTACTTAATAAGTTGATTTTGTGGGAGTAAATTAGTTTTAAATCTTGATAAAAAAGATTATAGCAACATACTGCTTTTGTATATATAATCTTACTCTTATTAGATAAAATTTACAATCACAAGTCTCCCAAACACTTGTTCCTAAATTGGTAAGAGCCATGTAAAGCAATAAAAATGTATTGAAAAAGAGTGTTGAACCATAGTAGCCATATTATATTAAAAAGTAATGAATCTCACACAGCATTAATATGGCAACAATGATTTTGTTGGGATATAATTCTAGAGTAATTCTTTTCTTATTTTATATAATTATTTTATTTTAAAATTTTATTTATGTTTATTATTATCATTTGAATAGAATATTTTATTATTAAAAAAAGTTGTTAGATAGTTATTTGAAACACAGTACCCATATTAAAAAAAAACTATATTTTACATGGTTTTATTGTGGATGAAATTCTCGCACGCATACAATTACCGCGGTAGTGAGTAGTGACGTAGGTAACAATTGATTTGATGGGTAGAAAGTTTTTGGAATGGAACAGTATTGTTTTGTGAAACAGGCACATTTGTATAACTTTGATTTATATAACTTTGTTTAACAACAAGTACAAGGATCTTAACAAATATAGTTATTTCTTTACTTAGTCCAATTATATGTTTTATAATATTTTTGTTGGATAATAATGTCAAATATTTTGAAAAAACTTGAAGAAAATGAAATGCTATAAAGGATATTTATGATTTTAGAGAAAAGAGATAATAAATCAATATTGATAGAGGACTTGTTTATAGCAAATAGTTTGTATTATGTTATAAAGAATGGAGAAAAAGGAAAATGGAAGTAATGGTGGTGACATAGAATAAGGAATAAGGAAGGAGAAAGGTGATATATTTGGAAGATTTTGCACCAAGGCCATGCTTCCCCACTAAAGAAGAGCACTTTTCTAATTCCCACTACAGCTAAAAATTGAATGATAGCACAACACAAAATAAAAAGTCTAAAAGCTCCAAAACTAGGCGTGCTTTTCTCACAAAACATGGCTCCTTATTGATATTGGACATTTTTTCCTGTGCAAGGGGCCAACTAAGGGAACAAAAACTACAGAAGCTTGAGGTGCCACGTGGCCACCTAAGAATAGCTCCTATTCACCCATGTAGCCACAATTCCACACTATAAATACAACAAGTGTAACCCACATTATCCAAATACCACTTAAACACCTCATAAACACTCACTCACTCCTTCATTCTGTGATTTATAATCACATGGCTGAATTCACAGAAAATTTGCAACTGCAAAGCATCAGACCCTCCTCCTTTCCATTCTTAGACATTGATCCAAGCATGGAAATCTTAAACCAATTCATTGGGATGAACCAACATGTCATAGACAACTCAAACTTGACTATGCACAACTTGATGCCATTCTCCTGTGACACCTTCTTGGGCCCTCAAGAACCTGAGTTTCCAGGAAACATGGAGGAAAATTTCCCTGCCCTTGTCCATCATGTCAACCACAATGCACTTCCCGTTTCCCTTCCCATTTTCCAAGCAGAAAATGAGATCCATGAAGGTAAAAAGAGGAAATCAATGGATCTTCCAGAGACCAGTTCAGCTAACTCAACTCCTGCAGTTTCTGAGAGTGGAAGCAAGATAAAACATGTAAATTTCTTCTACTGTTTTTTCATTTCTCTTCCCCGTGCATGCACCATGTCTTGTGTTGGAACTTTGTTTGAAATTGTATGCAAGAGCAAGACTGAATTTGGTTTTTCTTTTGTGAATAATTTCAGAGTTCTGGAAGAGGAAAAAGAGCAAAAAGCAATGTGACAGAAGAGGAGAAAGCAAAGGAAGTGGTCCATGTCAGAGCCAGAAGAGGTCAAGCTACCGATAGTCACAGTTTAGCAGAAAGGGTGTGTATATAATTCCTAACTTCGCTTTCTTCGAACCAGGAAAGAATTGTTAAATACCAACACAAAAGTAAACAAATAAAACAATCAAATACATGAATATATTCAATCTCACTTTGGCTATTTTCTTGTCTGTTTGATTGTGATGAACCAGGACTAATGCATATTTGTATATCATTTTGTTCAGGTTAGAAGAGGGAAAATCAACGAGAAATTAAGGTGCTTACAGAATATTGTTCCAGGATGTTACAAGGTAGAGACATTTTTCCTTTAAAAGCTCCAATTTGTGTGTAACTTCATGAACCAAACTCTTATATTTCAACTTTTTAATTAATGTTTGCAGACCATGGGTATGGCAGTAATGTTGGATGAAATCATAAACTATGTGCAGTCCTTGCAGCATCAAGTAGAGGTAAGGGATCAAAAGTAAAAAGTAAAAAAGAGAATAGCGTTCATTTTTTGTTAGAAAAGATACTTTTTATCTTTTAACATAGCCTTACTAATATTAATAGCAATCCACGTTTGGCTTTTTTGCAGTTCCTTTCTTTGAAGCTTACTGCAGCAAGTACCTTTTATGACTTCAATTCCGAGACAGATGCTTTAGAAACAATGCAGGTACCTACTTCTAAAATTTTCATGGTCTTATTTAATGTAAAATAAAGTTTTGTGTTGGTTTTAATGATTGCTCCTTTTGTGTGGTATTTAACTAATAAGCATAAAAACCTGTTTATTCATATATATGCAAATTGTTATGGATAAGAATAAATGTAAGAGATGGTGAACATGAAATATGCTAGATAGTAGACAAGGGTATGAGTAGTTGTATCATCTAATGATCATACTCAAAGTATATTATATTTATCTTTATTTTTTTTATTTGTGGCAGAGAGCAAGAGCATCAGAGGCAAAAGAGTTAGGGAAGTATAAGAGAGAAGGGTATGGAGGAGTTGCTTGCTTTCAACCAAGTTGGCCACTTTGACTTCAGTTTTGGATGTTTTAACTCAGCAGCCATACAAGACATGAAATCACACTTCATCTGCTCTTTTACTTTTACTTTCTACAAAGATCAATTTGTTTCCACTCTGTGCTCTACTAGCACAAGTGGACATTCTTGCTTGTACAATCCTTCAGACATGTGTAGAAATCAAATGGAAGTTAATAAAAAGAAAAAAGCCCACATTTCATATATTTTTTTTTATTTGTGGAATGGTGTGGTTGTTCGCAGTACTTGCAGATTTGACAATATGTGGCCAAATACACAGACACCAAAAATCATACCTCAAATAACAACAATCAAAAAGGAAAAAATAAATAATAAGAAAATAATTCTACGATGTATTTCTGTCTTCGACCGAAGCATGTGCATTTTAGGCCTAGTTATTAATTAATCCAACAATAATTGGAATTAATTTCCCTTGTGCATGCAAAATCTTGAACCGAAATTTTTTTGTTTGATATGTTTGCAATCCCCAGTAAATGTTGTGTAACAAAAATGCATTTTTCAGCAAGAGCTATATAGTATGGTTATTCATTCATGCGTGATCAATAATCTTGCTAGATACATTTACACCTCGAAGTTGAAAAGTTCATGCCAGTATACAAGGATTCTTTCATTTTCTGGGTAGAAAAGGTGCATATCTTTTTATGATTTTGGGAATAAAATTGTTCTCGGATCATATTATTCTGATTACTGTACACATTCTAAACATTATTGAATTTGATGAATTCTCTTTCTCCATTTTCTTTAAGAAATAAATCTGACTTATCAGGGTAGCGAAAATAATTATTTTGGTAGCATCAAATGTGACAACCCAATACAACCAATCCTTTAATTTCAGAGCTTAGCATTTGAGTTAATCCAAAGTATTAGTTTCCTTGTCAATTGCCAAAGATGTCTATTACTTACTTGTCAATCTGAACTTTGAGATTCTAAGTTGAATTTGAATTTGGCTGGTTATTCGTATATGTCTCCTTTTGGTGGTTGAGTACATAAATAAATCGCACATAACTGATCCAAATCTTGCTAAATTCTTGGCAAATATTTTACTTGAGAAAACTACTGTGAAAAACTATTCACGTGATTCCGTTTGTTCTACCAAGTTCCACACATGGACCCAGATTGAATTGTTGCGATCATGAATCAACTAGGAGGTCCATGTCTCGTAGGACCTACGGCAACAACAATAATATTAACAAGTGTTTCTTTTTTGTTGCAAATTCAACAGTGTTCTTCTTTTCTATTTCCTTCAGGAGGTGTCGCTATTTCACTTGGCCATGTCGACTAATCCCTACTTAGCCTTTTTATAATAAGATGAACCTGGCAAAGGGTGTTGTTAATGAAATTGGAACCTCAAACTTTGGGGTCAACCCTTATCACAATTATGATTTATTAAAATATCATCTCACAGTTGATTACATAAATTATACAATAGTATTTAACTCGATCATAACAGTTCATAAATCTGGTTGATCACTTTTATTACTGCTTCTCCTTTTTTTTCATCTATAAGACTTAAACTAAAATTCTTATTCAAAAGAAACGAAACTGTTAGTACCTATTTGTTATGAGATTTGTCTAAGAATTTCCATCCATATCCTTTTTGGTCTCTTTGGAATGGACCATGTTAATTAAGAGGGGGAGTATGAGGGAAAAAAAGAAAGTAGTAATTTTCACTTGATGTTTTATGCTCACATAAAAGTGCTGTCAATTGAGCCAGAGGTGATGCTTTGTCAAGAAGTAGTTTAAAAATCTCGTTTGTCGGTAAAACAAGGAAATTGCTTATCCATTTTGGCAGTGTAATGAGGCGTGAGTGCAACAATTGTAGTAACATGACAAAGCACAAGGCAAATCCAAGGGGAACAGTGTGCATGGAACCCACTTGAACCAATGAATTCATGAAATCTTGTGGATGTTGCCAATTCATTAAGTGAATGATTGAGGAGAGAAAGCATTAATGAGGTTGTAGCACATTTGTTGTTATTGTTTAATGAAAGGGGAAGGAGGGGTTAGATGCATTGCATCCATGGAATTGGTAGAAGAAGATGACAGCTTGAATGGGCCATAGCATGCTGAAAAGAGGATGGGCAATGTGGGTTCTCCAACTTCAGGAAAATGATAAGAGCTTGTGAACCTTTTAAAGCCACTTTTGCTTCTTCACTCCAACTCAATCTCCTTATTTGACCCACTTTTGACCATGCTGTTTCCTTGTCTCTTAGAGCTAGCATGCATGAATAAGGAGGAGGAATATGGACTTAAAGGGTCTTAAAGTTAAGTTGATGCTTGAAAGATGGATATATCATATATTCCCAATATGGATTGAGATTTGGGACACATGTTCGGAGGTAGTAGTTGGGGGAGAACACTAGTGATCAAATTAACTTGCTCATTACTGTATGCATCATCAACCATCCATCTGCTACATAATTCTTCTAACTTCATCAATAGCAATCACAAGTTTAGTACACAAATTAACTTCTACTTGTGTTTGAGTTTTACTGTTAACACTGATTTTACCTTATCTGAATCAAACAAAATTGTTTCTTGTAAAGAATAAAGCAGTGTTCTAGCAAAAAAAAGTTGGGCAAGTTCAAGGATCCAAGCACAAGTACAGTGGGGTCACAAGTCACTACCAAGGTTCTCAAGTGAAAGTGGAAGTTGTTAGCTGGTGAGGTATACCATAACCCCACCAATTTTGCCAAAATGGAAGCAAAACCATCAGTATCTGTTTGTATGGTCTTACATTTAACATCTGAAAACAAAGTTCATGACTCTACAATTGCAACAAACACTCTCACCACAATTTTGTTGTTATCTTCTTAAAACCAACATGTTCACCTCCCACTATTAAGGTCAAGTGGTGTTGACTTGGCAAGATAGGGTTTGGACCAAAATCAACACGGCTGTCTCTTCACAATACTGCTGAGGGATTCTGAATTTGTAATCTGCCATTCAGTTCCAGTTAATAATTCAGTTCACATCAGCCCCCATTTCCACAGAGAGGTTTTCTGCACTTGCACTTTTTCTAACTGCTATTCACATAATAATACATTATTCCTAGTCATATATATAGCCAAGACAATACGTTAGAACACATTTCTTCAATTCCCATTACAAACCCATCAACCATGAATGCAATTACTCAATCTTTACCCACATTATTTTATTAATTACTCCTTTTTATTTGCTAATCTTTCTTGGGTTTAGTGGAATGTATCTGCAGAGTCATACTATCACCATTATTTATTTATTTATTTTCAGAACTATTCCATTAAATAAAATTAAAATTTATAGAATTGTGTATCTCTTACTTCATACATGATATTCATAATATAATACACTTTTATTAAATTAAAAAAAATCTAAATGATAAATTTAAGGGGTTAAAGAAAAATGTTAACATCATCTATCTTAAATTCTAAATCTTAAATTTTAAATTTTGAATCACATAAAACTTATTTTAATCTCTCAAATTTAGTGTTTAGGAATTAAAAATTTACAATTTTGAGAGATTAAAGCACTTTTCTTAAATTTGATACCAAATCAAATTTGAAAGACTAAAACTATAACTAAACCTTAATTCTTTTTAGGTTTTATCATATTTTGTGAAGTGTTTACTTTCGGGAACAGCCTCGAAAACATATATTTAAGTGGGAAAAGAAATACTGATTTTTATGTTGATGGGTTAAAAATAGGTAAATTAAGTTGGCTAAAGACTAATTAAGGTTTTGTTTGGATTTAAATATAAATTTGAAAGAGTAAGAAAAAAGACAAAAAATGAAAAAGAAAGAGTGAAACTATTTGAAATAGAAAAAGAAGAAGAAATTTATTAAGTTTATAAGTAATTTGATTGATATAATTAATTTAAAAAAATTAGAAAATAATATATATTAAATGATGAAATTATTTTTAGTGAATATCTTATTATTATGGTTTTAAAAGGGTATTTTTTGGATTGTAAAATCTGTAAATTTTTTAATATAAAAAATGATTTTTAAATTATATATTTTAAAAGTTATTTTGAATTGCATAATTTAAAAGTTATTTTTTTTATAAAATAAAGTTTTTAAATTTTATAATTTGAAATGCAGTTTTTGATTTTTAAACTGTATAATATGATATAATTTTTTGACAATTTTTGATTTAAAAAGTTTATGAATTACACAATAAAAAAACTTTAAATGGCAAAGTGAAGATTTCCATATTTATTGTAATGAAGACTGGAGTACAAAAAGAAATTTCCAATGGAGAAAGCAAGCCTACTAGAGATTGGGTATAATAGTAAGTGAACACTGCTTTGGGAAGAAGAAATTATGGGGTGTCAGAAGAAAAACCCAACAAACTGGGTATGAACTACTGGTTATTAAAGCCCAACGTACCAAGTTAAAGCCCATATGATTTGTTCCTTTCATAGTCCACTCAATTCTCTGCACAATATTAAAACTTTTAATATGTTTTGTTTACCAAACATTTAAGCTTTTGTTTACAAAAAGGGGTATTTCATTAAATATTACTAATCATTTAATTAACGATACGGTGCTTAAGTTTTAATACGGGTAGCAAAAGAAAAAAAAATTAAAATAGCCTTCTTAGTATTCAGTTTTCCAAGAACTGAATTCTGAATGACAAAATAGATCAAAGCGGATGCTTTGTAGGTTAAAATTCGATTTTCAAGAAATCGAATACTAACATGAACAGTAAAATGTATTATCTGTATAAATAATATGAGAATAAGTATATTTGGATTTTTTTTTAAAGTGTAATATTTGAGAAAAAAATCAAAAAATTATCCTATGCTTTTTAATACAAATGTTGAAAAAAAATTTGGTGATATTTTTATAATTAAAAATAAAATAAAATAAAAAGTTTCCAACACCAAATGATTCTTTGAAACTTTATCAAAACTCTATTTTTTTCATTACCTAACTTTAGAAATTAATGATATAAAGGTATACCTAATCCATGTTAATGTGGAGTAGTAGAGATTGAACTATAAAACCTAATTTTGTTCACTACTTCATATCCACGTGTTCTTCTATTCTCACCTTCTTTTTCAATCTCTTTAAATGTTGTAGCTTATCAATCTTTCTTTTGTCACTTTCACATTTTTTTCTTGTCATTTATCTAGTATGAATTATTTCTTCATTCAATGAGACTCTATACTTTAATTTCTCTTTTTTTTTTCTTTTTTAAGTACCCCTTTTCTTGTTATTTCTTTTATTGTGCCATTAAGATATCTAAAAATTGGTAAATCATAACTTTTACCCACCTTGAAAATTCAATTAATCTTAAGAAATCACTTATGAGTATTTGTTGATATTAATTTGAAAAATGTAATATTTTAAAAAATAAATATTTATTGTCATGTCACATATTTAAAACTATTGAAATGATACAAAAATAGTAACATATTTAATTACTAGAGCTAAGAAAAAATAGCACTCCAAATACCTCTATAATTTTTTTATAGAATAGAAGAGATGAGATGGTGAAAGTTATTTTTTTTTTAAATTAGACTTTTTACATGTAAATGGTGGAGTGCTTTTTTTTAATATGGACATAAAGTATAATAATGACTATTTTAATATTAGTTACACATAGAAAAAATGTTATAAACAAAGTGAGTTTCACTTTTATAACAATATAAACAATATCTCATAATTCAATTAACATTGATTAAATTTTAAATAATAGACTAAATATTAGAATAAATTTCTTTGGATTTAAGTTTTATATTTTATTGCGTTAAAGATTTAAAGATAAAACTTTGAATATTGTTTTTTTATAATTTTTTTAAATGGTGTGGTGATATACCTCTTGCATGTAAAATATACAATGATAAATATATAAAAAATACTTCATAACATAATAATAAATACAACGCAATAAAAATATGAAATAACATTTCATCTCAAATTTAATATAATTAATATTTGAATAATTATTTTATTACTAATCACAGTCCACATTAAACATTTCTATTAAATGAATAAAAATAAAGATTTTGTTATGAAAAATTAATATTAAATTCAGATATAAAAAACTAACATATGTCGCTTCCAACTTGATTTTTATGTTTTTATTTGAGGATTGGTAGGTCTTCATTTTATGAAAATTTTGTTTAATTAAATTCAATTTATGATTAGAGATTGGATATCTCAATCAACCTTACCTTTTAACTTAATATTTATTCCATATCTCAAAACACTTCATTAACATTACATTAATACACGTTGAGAACAAATAATTAATCATAATAAATAATTTACAACTTATGATAAACTACACTAAATTTCCAGAGTTTATCATCATTAAATCACATATTTAAACTTCTTTTATATATTTATATATATACATAGATAATAACATTTATCAACTTAAAATTATATAAAATTCATGGTATAAAAACTGTTTGAGTAAAATAGTCTCACTTAAATGAAATTCATGTAGAAAAAATAATTTCTTCTTTATTTTCTTGAGAAAATAAGTTCTTCTTTGTTTTTTTGAGAAAATAAGTTCTTTTTTGTTTTCTTGAACGATATTATTATCGCTTAAATAATGAGCCAAAAAACATTTATAAAAATTATCTAATTTTTTTCTTTTTTTTCTCTTATTTTTATTTAAATAATAGTATCTCCCATGATAAAAAAATATATAAAAAAGTTATGTAACAAATTAAAATTTTGAACTTTAACCAAATAAACAATTTAAACATTCACTTAAAATCTCTTTTAACACCACAATATTATTTCAAAGCTAATATATCACTGGATAAGTTAAAAATAACACTCAAATCCAAGAACAACATAATATTATTGTAATTCAATTTTATAGAAATTCAATTCAATGATCTATAAATATTTTATGTATGATAAAAAAAATATTCAAATCATTTCACACGCTAATCAAATTGTACATTTGAGGTTATTTTTAATTCTACATAGTAGATTATTCAAGAGAGTTCAAGATCTAATTTAGTTTTATAGAAGTTCTAGTTGTCCTCAAACATTAAAATTCACTTTCCTTCCAAAATTTTAAATCAATTTAAATAAAGTAAGATTACATTACTTGTTAAAAACTTTATATAAGATACATAAATTTTTACGACTCTAAACATATAAGAAAAACATAAAAAAAAGAAAATAAAAAATTAAATAATGATTTTGATGAAACACCATGCCTTTATTATGACGTGAGAATTCAAAATTTCAACTAAAACTAACAAAATTTATAAAATATTTAAGTAAAAATAAACTTAATTTATAAAAATATTATCAGTTATAAATAAATGATATTTACTCTATTACATTGTTATTTATGTTATCTTATTTTATAAATGAAAAATGAAAATTAACTCCAGAATTTTAGAAAATAATTAAAAAATATTTAAAGAAAGGTTTAAGAGATACTTTTAAAAATAAATAACTAAGTAGTTAAAATTTTAATTTATATACTTAATATAAAATAAAATCTTAACTTTTATTTAAAAAATATTTCTACTAAACTAAAATTGAGTATTATGCATTGTCACTGTAAATACCATAAATATGCCTGAGTGAATGATGCTATTAAATGTAATAAAATTTGTGTAGAATTTAATGTGGTTGTATATTTAAAAATTGAATTTAACATTACTTGTTAAATTCAAAATATTTTGTGTTAATTAATTTACTTAATATTTTTCCACAATATAAATGAAGCTTAACCTAAATTAAAAAAAACAAGAAATATAAGAGTGAAAGTTTCATTTCTATTCACAGTGTTTAAACATATACAGTTAACTAATTTACCAACTAACTATAAATTAAAGTAGATTAGAGGTTCTAATCTTGTTTATCCTTACCATAATCTAATGAAAACACAGTTTTGGGAGGTGTTATGTCACCAGTGTGTTTATATTTTTTGTTACATGATAACAAAAGTAATTAGAATAAAAATAATGAAAACAAAATTGTATGAAGATTAAGTAAAAAAATCATTAAAAATTATATCCTCCTTATGAATAATGAATAAATTTAAAGGTATTTCATTAGCGTAGGATGCATTCTCTAAGAAAATATATTTGAATTTATGCATCAATTTGTTTGGTATGAGATTTTTATAAATGTTGAGAGAGATTTCTAGGTGTGAATGAAATACTTTACACCAAAAGAAATTATGACTTTTAAGTAAAAAAAAAAATATGGTTTTAAAATTAATTAATGAAAAAGTTAATAAAATACCCTACATTAGATGAAAATATTAAATTAAACTGTAAATAATTAAATTATTTTTTTTAAGTATCATAAATTTAAAATGGAATATCTATTTTTTTTCTTTTTCTTTTTTCTGCATCTGGCAGCTCCTGATTATGTTCCTGAACAGGGTAAGGACTCCAATACTTCCCCTTTCAGAAAGATAAACCTCTCTCTCTCTCTCTCTCTCTTGGTGCTTATCCATCACTGAACATTCTTTTCTTTTATCTATCTCATTCCAACTACGATTCTTTTCTTTCTGCTAATCCAAGTTAGCCACTTGTTTGTTTATTTTCTTTGCAATGGGGTGGTTCACAATCCCTTCCCTTTCTAAGATCCTAATAAATATCTCAATTTCAAGCTAGCCCATTTGCCAAATTTGAGATTTTTATGCGCTTAAAGGTAGGTCACTTGGGTTTTGTTCGGTGCTGCTTGTTGGGGTCATCTCTGATTCAATGTCTGTCTATTTCATTTGTTTGTATGAATTTAGGATCACTTTTGTTCAAGTGAAATCGTAATTGTGTCTGTTTGCTTTCTGTCGAGATTGAAACAGTTAAGCACTCTTTATGTCTTATTTATCCTCAATTTGCATTCATGCTTCGTGAGTTAATGGCAAGTTGCTCTCAGAACCAACTTGTAGTACCATCGAAATGGTTCACAGGTTAACTCATGTACTTCAATTTTTATATCAACTTTCTCATCCGACCTCTTGAGAAGTGAGAAGTTAGACGCTTGAATTATTTTTTTAATGGAAGAAGTCCAATTGAATTATTGAGAAGTTTGTTGGTTATTGTAAGAATTGTTTGTAGTATGTAAGTCTGACTACTCTGTTCCAACTTTAATATCTTTTAGTCATGCAGATGGGGTTGGATAGGTTTAGCTTTTTTGGGTTGGTACTTGGTAGTTTGATTTCATAGTTCTGAGGATTCAATCTGGTGGGACTTATTTTATCGGTAACCTTTATGTTTCAGTAAAGACGAGAACTTTAAGATCTATTGGAGATCTGATATCTTGTTTTCCTATCCCAATAAGATAGTGAGGTGGAAACAGATGGCTGTTGGCAGCAAAACCAGAAATATGTTTGAAGGTTTGGTAAAAGAAGGATCATTTAAATGGTTGCTTGGCAAGAAAAGTTACTTCGATGAAGAGTTTGAAGAGATGGAAAATTCTCCTTCTGCTGGGAGGAATTTTATACGAGAGCTCTCTCCTGTTGCAAACCTAGTTGTTCGTAGATGCTCAAAGTAAGTGCTATTCTGAACATATTAGCTTGTTTACTCAAGAATTATTGCTTGATAATCAGTTTTGAAATTTCAGTCTTGTTGGATTTTGTATGAATATTAGGTAGCATTGGACCTTTCCCTGTTTTTTGTTTGACACAAATTGATTGGAAATTCAACTGTAATAAGAAAAACAAATAATGCAGAATCCTTAGGACCACTTCAAGTGATCTTCAGGAGTGCTTCAATCAGGAGGCTTCTGATTCTATAAAGCATCCATCACGATATGCG
This sequence comes from Lablab purpureus, assembly GCA_030347555.1. Classification (NCBI taxonomy): domain Eukaryota; kingdom Viridiplantae; phylum Streptophyta; class Magnoliopsida; order Fabales; family Fabaceae; genus Lablab; species Lablab purpureus. The sequence continues at coordinate 1,928,601 of CM059257.1, read as the reverse complement.
AGGAACTTATTGGAATATTGCTGTTTCAAGGCACTTTTCCTGACAACGCAAATGACTGGTCATCTCTTTGATAAAACTTTCCGTCGGCTGACATACGACATTATGTTGGCTTGGGAAGCCCCTGCTGCTGACAGCCAACCTTTAACTAATGTATGTTTTTCAGAGTACAATATCTTGAGATTGATTTTATCAGAGGAGACTTGCGTAATGCCATTTTTGTTGTTAATACTGGTGGGCCTTATACAATAAAATGCGGAATATGGTTCAAAGAAATGAAAAAACTAGAATATTCTTAACTTAATAATATATGTCTCTCTTTGTTAATTATTTCTGTTCATTTTTATGGGTGAACACAAATTATACTCAAAATATCTTCTTCGGTATGTTCTGAACTTGATATTTTGTGAGTTTGCATTGTTATATGCATACAAATAGATATAATTACTAAGTGTATGTCCTCCTAATGATCTATATTTGTGTGTCTTATATGCATACTATAGGTTTGTTTGTGTCATCTTTAGTTATTTGGTCTTTCTGAATATTGACTGGCTTCAAACGTTCTAGAAGGTTGATGAGGACGTATCTGTTGGTTTAGAAGCTTTCTGTCGAATAGCCCCTTCAATTCCTATCATTGCTAATGTCATCATTAGTGAAAATCTTTTTGAGGTGCTGAGTTCATCAACTGGTGGTCGCCTTCAGTTCCCCATCTATGACAAGTACCTCAGTGGCTTAGAAAGGTTTGAAATTATACCTTGAAAGTTGAAAATATAATGTATCTTTTTCTTTTTGTCTGGTAATTTTTTTTTTACTTCCAAGTTTCATTTATACAAGCCATTTTTTCTGCTTTTTGTGTATGGGCATGTTTGATATTTTTTTCTGATCTCCTTCATTTTTTCGGGGCAGGGCATAGGGCATAGGGCATATTTGTCTGTAGGAGTGGCTAACAAATACTCTTTCACACTTTATTCATAGTTTATAAGAAAACTGGCTGGATATATATGGGTGTGGATCAATGATTCACCCTTCCCCTAGTTTTATAGAATTCTACTTAGGTAGTCCTTGACCTGCATTTTTTGTTTTTTTTCTTTAAAATAGAAAACTCCTATTATTAGCTTCTATAGAAGCTCTGTTTTTTGGGCTTTTGTTCATTAAAAAACTACTTTTATATTTTAAGAGCTTTGCTAAAATGGTTTTTGGCTTAATTTCTCCTTTTACGGGGGAGAGAAGCACAAAAAATGCTGGTTAAGATGCTACCCTAGCTCCCAAAAGGATAAATATGTTTAAGTTTTTGGCACAAGAAAGTGAAAATTTCTAGCAAAATCTAGACACAATTTTAACCGAGTACTTACTGTTTAAGTGTTATCAATTGTTTAAGTTCTTCATAATTGTTTTTAACTTTTTGAAGTGGTCCTATATTTTTCTGAAACAATTTAGTGGAATCCCTCCCATCTATTTTCTGCAATGATTATCCTCTGAATATATAAGAGAATGAAACTATGGGAGGGTTGGCTTACAAGAATAAAGATAGTACCGCTCTGCTTTACTCATACTTGTTGAAACTTCTTCTTTTCATCCTATTTAATGAAATCTGTCTTTTATTTCTCATTCTCATTTCTTGGTTGCTAACAACTTTAATAACATAGATAGCATTGAAAAGAATCCATTAAAAGCTTTTAGCTTTACTTAAAATTCAGTAGCAGTTTTTCAGAAGTAGTTTTAGAGAAATTTACGGACCCTTAGATTTAACGTTTGTGCCAACAGTACTCAGAAAATGACAGGGCAGAGAGTAGTTAGAATAGTTGTTGGTTAAAGTTGTAGAGGCAGGGAATTAGGTTAAATGCTTAAATAGGAGGAGAGGATAGGGGCGGAGCATTCTGTTTTGTCATCATTTGAGAACTGGGCTTTAGCTCTACTGTTGAAAGGGAAAATCCTTAGAAGGAGAATTGTTCCACAGGTTATCTGTTTATACTTCAATAAAGATTACCAAAGTATTTTTGTTCCTTTTTTCCCCATCTGTATATTTCTCTCTCTGAAACTCAGAACCCACGTCTGGGTTCCTTTAACAACAGGGAATGCAGTTTTACTGTATCCTTTAACAATGCGAAAAGGGGATGGTGTTGTTGACTCAAGAATGTCAAGTTTATTATATGAGAAAGCCTTTCTCCCCGGATTAGCACATGAGCACCTTATTAAGTTTGTATTGAAAATTCAGGCTAGTGTATGCACATAAATGTGATGGTTATTCTGTCAGAAGAGGCTTGTGGACTGAAGTCCAGTTTCATAGCTTCTAATCACACGCCGAAATGATTTACTGACATTTTCAGTTTACTTTTGTATTTTGTAGTTGTTAATTTCCAATATCTAGCTTCTGTATTTATGTGCTTCAGTTTCTGATGCAACGGTCTATAGTTTTCTTGTACTATTTAGTATGTGATTAGTGGTATGCTAATTATTTTTTTTAACAGAGCTATAAGAAAAATGAAAAGCAATTCAGAGTCGTCTCTCTTGGCTGCTGTAAGATCCTCTAGAGGTGAGAAGATTCTTGAGGTTGATGGAACAGTCACAACACAGCCAGTCCTTGAGCATGTAGGAATATCCACCTGGCCTGGTTAGTGTGCATAAAAGAATCATTTATCTGCCATGTTCTCGAACACATACCGCACCAAACTATTATATATACTTAGTTATAAAGTAGGAGTATGCAGTGTTTATCCTTAACTTTCTCTTTGTGCCATGATGCAGGAAGGTTAATCCTGACAGATCATGCACTTCATTTCGAAGCACTTCGCGTTGTATCGTATGACAAACCAAAAAGATATGACTTATCAGAAGATCTGAAACAAGTTGTTAAACCTGAGTTGACTGGACCATGGGGTACTCGACTTTTTGACAAGGCAGTCTTCTATAGTTCATCATCCCTGTAAGTAATTTAACAATTGTTACTTCTGAAAATTTATCATGCAATTAACTTTCAAAAGTATTTCTCTTGTAGATCAGAACCCGTTGTACTAGAGTTTCCAGAACTTAAAGGTCATGCACGTCGTGATTATTGGTTAGCTATCATCCAAGAGATTCTATATGTTCACAAATTCATAAGCAAATATAGAATTAAAGGGGTTGCACGGGATGAAGTGCTTTGGAAGGCTGTTTTAGGAATTTTGCGTTTACAAGCTATTCAGGATATTAGTGCCACGATTCCTATACAGAATGATGCTCTTCTCATGTTTAATTTATGTGATCAGCTTCCAGGTGGAGACTTGATATTAGAAACCCTTGCAAATATGCCAAACATAAGAGAGTCGGATCGTGAGAATGATTTCAAGGGTGGTAGTGGAATGTATTCTATCTCAGCCTTGGACATGGTTTCTAACTTGGGATTTGTATTTGGAGCAAGTTCAAACAACTCAAATGAGAGCAGGATTGCCGTGGGTGAAATATCTGTTGGAGAACTGACTGAATTGGAAATAGCGGTTAAAGAATCTAAGAACAATCATAAAAAGGTTATATCTGCACAAGCGACAGTTGATGGTGTTAAAGTAGACGGTATTGACACTAATTTAGCTGTCATGAAGGTACTATTTTATTATGCTCTTTAAGCCTTTAGTCAAACTGTTATACTTGCAGAATAACCAATTTTAGAATAGTTAACCTAGCTTCTGAGCGTTATCCTTTTCTGATACTTATCATTATCTACTTTCAGGAGTTACTTTTACCTATAAATGAACTTGGGAAGTCTCTTCAATCTTTGGCATATTGGGATGATCCGTGGAAGTCCTTAGGGTTTTGTTTGTTTTTCAGTTACGTCATTTACAGGTAAAAATTCTTTAGATCAAGTAATATTCTGTTGATCTGTTTTTTGTTGTGAGGAAGGAGAGAGAAAAGATATTTTTTATGGAAGTGTACGAACTTGTTATAAAAATTTTAGAAGTTATTTAAGGGGAAAATTCTGGATGATTTGCTATGGGATGCTATTGTAATGATAAAAGGTGTTGGGAATAATTTAATAAACATTGAATAAGCATTCTTTTTTGGGTATGTTTTACACTATGTGGACTCCACTTTGGTCGAACCAAGAGCTGCAAAGCTTTTCCTACTAAGTTTCATCTTTGAATAAGCATTTGTGTGGCTTGGTGAGCATTCATAAATTCAGAAGTTATAGGTTTGGGTTGTCGAAATTATAGGGCTTTTATGTAGCGGAGGAACGTGGAACAGAGACTGCATAATTTGAAATTGGTGTTGATCTGATCCGATACGATTTGATGTAATATAATAGACAACGCACCAGCCTCTAATTATATTAATCTTGGGTTCCTAGTTGTGAAAACCCTTGCTAAGAGATCATGTAAGATACTCCAAAATATTCTGATACAGTAATGGTATTACAAAATGTTTTCTAGATATTCTATATACGTATGAATCATATCTAAGCAATTTTCAATCCAATTTATAAGACAACCCTGATATTCTTTTAAGATGATTTCCTCATAAATTGATCTGGAAACCAATGTACCTACCTTACCAATAAGCCTCCCAATTAAACTTGCCAGGCTCTCACATGCTTCTCCTCTCCCCCTGTCCCTATTTGTCTTCTTTACAATCACAGTGCTAGTCACGAATTTGGTGTACTCCATTTTTCTTGTCCATAATCTTTGGCATCTCTGAATTGTCTAGTCAGTGTTTGTGTACATGTTTTCATATGATGCAGTTTTTTAGTTTCTTTTCTTGTCAATACAAGAAACTCCAAATATTTTGTGAGAGAAAAAAACAGAAATACTGAAGACTTCAGAACTTGTTTGATTTAAAAAAAATGGTTTTCTTTGATATCATCTACAATTTCACAATGTCACTTTGTTTTCTTTTAGTTTCATATTTTCAAACATTGTACAACAAATGGTGAAATCAGAAAATGTTTCATTCAAACAAAATAAGCCCTTTAGTTCGCATTTTCAGCTTTCTTTTTGGTGCTTCTTGTGATGATAGATTTCTCTTGTTTCATTAACTTAGATAATCTGATTATTGCAGGGATTGGCTTGGCTATGCAGCAGCACTGGTGCTTGTGTTACTTGCTGTTTTTATGATAATTACTCGATGTTTTAGCCAAGGTAGGTCACTTCCGGAAGTTAAAGTTATTGCCCCTCCCCCAATGAATACAATGGAACAGCTTTTGGCCGTTCAGAATGCTGTCTCTCAAGCTGAACAGCTCATCCAGGATGGAAACGTAATTCTGCTCAAGTTTCGCGGCTTGTTGCTGTCCATTTTTCCTCAGGTGCTGTCTCATTCTTTCCTTTTTGCTGATATTTAATTTTTAATGAATAATACATATACTGTTTACATTGTCATCCAAATCCAACCATAATTATCCTCTATGATAAGTTCCTTGATTTCATAAAAACTGTATTAATCATATCTCTGATTGTAAAAACTTTTACACACTGGCAGAATATAGCTATTAAACTCGTCAACTTTTGTCTAGAAAGAAGCTTGGACGTACTTAAAATGTTATTTTTAAGTATTTCATCCAATATTCATCACAAACATGGGTGTCACATATTATATATGATACTTGGTTCCATTTATATGATTATCAGGCCACAGAGAAGTTGGCCTTTGGTCTTCTATCAACAGCCTTGATTTTCGCTTTCTTGCCCACTAAATACATAGTTCTCCTACTCTTCTTGGAGATATTCACAAGATATTCGCCTCCAAGGAAAACTAGCACTGAGAGATGGACAAGGAGATTAAAAGAATGGTGGTTCAGCGTACCAGCAGCTCCTGTTATAATTGAAAGAGATAAAGAGGAAAAGAAGAAAAAATAGATTGATGTATGCATGCATGGTGTAATGTGTTGTGTATATGTTTTGTTTAATACTGCGTTTGTCTTGTATATAGAGATGTTAAAGGGGAAAACTCAACAGTGGAAGCAAAGTAATTAATTAGAAAATGAAATTACACTCTTCCTACGTAAAACTCTTGCATAACGTACGTATCTCTCTCTCTCTAAATATATATATATATATATATATATATATATATGTATATATGTGTGTGTGTGTAAACTTTAAAGAGATATCTATTCTGTATGTGTTGATGACAAACAAATATATATAGTATCTCGCAGGCTATTATCAAACACATTAGAAAAAATATATAAGTACATAAATTATTATTTTTTAATTGCTGAGACATGAAAGATCTTGGTTTGTATTATGTCTAATAACTAAGAAATTTAGGGTTAAGGTTTTGGTGATGTCATGGAATAAACCATATGGGGTGGAGATATCTATACGGTGGAGCGCATCCAAAGTTTTGGATAGAATTAATTATTACTTTTAACCATGAATAATTCGTAAAGACTAAATTGTTTTAGATATATATTTTACAGTATTCCAAATGATGTATTATTTGAAGTAATGTTTTGTTATGAGCATAATACTATATACATTATGGGAAATTTCTCACCTCAGAATTAGCTTTAAGATTTGCCAAAAACAAAATGATACAGCTTACTTTAAAGTTCTGATCCACAAACTTTGATCCTCCCCAAATAAATGTATTTTTTCGTCAAGATTCCTAGTCAGGTTTACCCAATTGTTTATAGTGCATGTGCGACTTTCCCAAAAGTGATGTTTGTTTAAAACAAACAAAACAATGTTCCAATAATATACTGTTGGGGCATATTTTTATTGCTGCCATTGTCTCCTGCGTTTTGTTTCATTATAACTGTGACCTGTCAATCATCTGCTTTGATACTTTAAATTTAAATAACAAAATCTATTCGATCTTATAATTGATTATCCACACAAAAATTATAAGGTGATTCTGAAATATTTATAGCTTGTGGAAACCACATAAAATGGTGTTAGTACCTGATAATTCCCCACCTACGGATCTTGCTTTTGAAGAATATCATCTAATACTTGAGAACCTTTTTCAGCTTCATGATTCACATCATGTTTTTTCAATAATGTAAGAGTAAAAAATGAAAACGCATGTACGTATAAAACCAACCATGATCCACAAAGCATGTGGAAGCTTTTATGAAACTATAAAAAGAAAGGACCATGTCATGGCAAACGTATCACATAGAAAGCTATATCTTTCTTTATTATTCTGAATTACAAATCTATGAAACTAAGTATTAAAGTATCAACTGTAAAAATCCCTGTAGATACAACTTTTCTACAAAAACAAAAACCATCATAATTCTTAAAAAAGTGAAGTTCTATCCTGGAAAACTAGAACTTTTATTGACTCAAACAAAAAGAAAAAGGTTAAACTATAATCAATGCTCACGGAACTCTTTCATCCCTTCCAATGTTGCCGATGATGGAATAGAGGTCCTCAAGTTATGCGAGAAGAACAAAGAATCTGAGTAATTCATCAATGGCTGACTCGAACACACGAACTTCGCCGAGCTTGGTGGCAACATTGTGACATAAGGGTTCAACGGAGGCTCTAGCATTGGTCCCTCCCCCGCCATGAAACAAGAGTTAACTTGGTTTTCTCCTATGCTGCTGCTACAATTATTTTCTTCGGTTATCACTGATGATGCCTCATTTTCCTCGTTTCTCACAATAATCATACTTTCTCTATCACTCTCCTTGTCTCCTATCACCGCTGCAATGCCACCCCTAGACTCCTGCTTTGGAGGTTGTTGCGGCGGAGGATTGTCATCGTCCTCCTCCTCTTCATCTGAACGAGAGAGACCGGTGAGTTTTTGCACCAATGACATGAAATCCTTAGGTTGAGTGTGGATGACCTTTGGAGAATGTGTATAAATAATCACAGGGTGACGTGGTTGTTGTGGTTTGTATGATGATGTTGGCATTGTTTGTGTCATTGCACTGTTAACTATGGAGGATGATATTGATGATGAGGATGAGGATGAAGATTGTGGCGGTGATGAAGACGGTTTTTTTATGAAATGAGATTCCTTGTTGATTTTCAAAGGTGGTGGTAGCAATCCATTAGAGTTCTTGTTATTGGTGGAGGTGATTTCTTTCTTTGAATGAAATTGTGAAGGGCTCATGGCTTTTGGTTTTCAAGAAAGGTAGCAATCACCCACAACAATGAGAAAGAAAGGTGAGGTTATGGAATTAGCTATGGAGTTTGCTTTAATTTGATTTTGAGGTAAAAAAAAAAGTGAATAAAGAAATGAAAATAAAATGAAGATTATGGTTTTGTGTAGATGATGGAGGCAAAGATTTGGAGAGATGAGTGTGCTTGTATATATATAGAGTTTGGTTTTGCATGGGCCATGCAAACTTTGTTAGGGGAGAGTGTGCGTAGCCAATGGGATCGTGACACGTCGCAATATGTGAATTGGGAAAGGGCAGTTTGGGGATTTTCGTAAGATGGAAGAAGTGCTGAGGTGCCGGGAGGAGCGAAATGGCGCGAATCAGTTGATGGGTGGGCCCCACGCGTCACAGTGAACGGTGTTTTACATGTCGGGTGTGGCGGCGCATTCGGAGGAAAAAGTTAAGGTTGTTCTTCCACAAAACATGAAAATTCCGAGAATAATGTTTATTAGAAAGAAAATAAAACGTGGAACAGTAGAGAGTTTTGCTTCCAAAAAATTAAAAAGTTACTTAGATTATTAGTATTTATTTAAAGTAATAATATTCTTACAAATATAGTTTTATACACAAGGAAATCTGAATTAAAATCCTGATCTAATATTAGTAACATGTCATGATATACATATTTGGTCTAATCTAATTCATAGTAAATTTGTTATCATAAATTTATTTAAGCATCATATCCGGTCCGGAAATGTTTTTGAACATTAGAAAGGAGGAAACAATTAAACAAAACGGATTCTTAGCCTCCATCTTTTAAGCTAAAAATGCATTTTAGTAACTATATTTAAAAATATTTTTATGTAATTATGGTTTTATATTTTGTTACTAGTAATTTGTAACTTATTGTTTTTTAATGCCCGAAAAATTCTACCTTATCCTAGTCGAAATATAGTAATATATTACACTTATATACTATTGTACCCTATATATAGAAAATATAATCTGTTTATAAATAGCTCATATGCTACTATATGGAATATTATCTACTACTAATATACATGAACTAATTAAAAGGATGATAGAATGCACATAATTAATATATATATATATATATATATATATATATTAATCATATTACACTAATAAATTATAATTAAATCACTTGTATTAGGAGATAGAAAATCATCAATCACATTTTAATAAAATAACATAATTTATTATAATAAATTTGAATATTAAATATATTTTACTAGATACTAACATCGGATTTATCATAAATATAATAAAAAAATCTTAATTTTTTATATCATTGTAATTACTTGTGTTTATAGTAGAAAGTGATACAATTTCATTTAACTTCTTACAACATCTCAGAAGAAAGTGTTTACCAAAGTACAAATAGTTGGTCGACTTTCGAGCTAGGTTGTCTGCATGTGACTAAGTTTAAAATTTTTGTTTTATTATTGTTTTCAGAATATACAAAAGGAAAGACTTGTTGAAACTTTGTATTAAAGAAAAATAGTCTTATTTCTATATGATTATATCATATTATATGATATATTTTTTCACTAATGAATTTCGTATTTAATATTGTAATTATTAGAATCACAGTATTATTGTATCTTCACTACACACAAAAATACAGGGTACCACTTACAAGAGCTAACACACTAAAAAAGGATTACACCCATAAATAATGCAATGAACTAAAAAAGGATCACATCCATAAATGACAACATGTCATATAGATATTATATATAACATACAATGTATATCATATACATGCATGCATATCATCATCAATCATATCATACATGCATCTCATTATATCATCCACATATATTTATATATATTATCTCATGTTCATCATTCATCAAATATGTATTGCCTGAATGAATTTATCTCATTTTATCAATTTTACTTTACTAAATAAAATAATATTTTTTTAGTGAACCAACGATATAATTTCATATATCCTACACTCAAATATTCAATGATGTTTAAGTGTATAAATATTTAAAAAACAACATGTAAAAATAATTGCGAGAAAAAGAAAAAAATAAGGAAGAAATTGTATTGAAATATATAGAAAAATAAAATTAAAAAGGATGAAAATAGAAAGAAAGAAATTTTATAAACCTAAAAATTATAACGTAATTGAAATTGCTTAATTATACTAGGTCTATAAAATTACCCCATAAACCACTAAATATTGGTCAAATGTATTTATAAAATAGTGAAACGTGAATCTTACAGAAAGAAAGGCCGATAGCATAGAAAGGCTTCAAATGGGGAGTAACATCAGTAATAAACATTTAACTAAAGATTTATGGTATGAATTTTTAGGTCACACTCCGAAGTTTTGAACCAAATTCTAATTGGTTCTACTTACTAGAATCTAATCACAAAAAAATGTAAAATATCGCTTTTGAAAATTATAAAGATTATAAAAATAGTTTAAAAATATAATTTTTAAAAAGATTGTAAATTTTAAAAATAAATAATTGGATAGTTAAAGTTATAAAATATATTTTAAAATATTATTTAGAGTTCTAATATTTATCTTTTTAAAATTATCTTTTATAAACTGAGTAAAACCCGATTGTAACTCATATTAATTCACTGATATCCGTCATGAAATTTTTGGACATTCTTTCTATTTTTAATTCAAACACCAAAGTTTCTTAGTTGAAAATGAATTTTCATAATGATGAATAATATTTAAATTCTCTTTTTCTCATTATCTGTTTTACTTTTCTGTCGCATTTGTACTTTTCTCCTTGTCTTTTTCTATTTTTGATAAAAAGAGTTATTACATCACAGAGAAAAAAAAATAAAAGTATATTTCAGAAAAAAATTATGTTTAAGTATTAAAATTATTTTTAAAAAAAACTTTTGCTGATATTTTTTGGAATCTAGAACTAAAATAAGTACATTGGTCAATATAAGTAGGTGAATTTTAAAAGTATTATATTATTTTTCAACATAGTTTGAAAAGTAGCATTTTTTTATAATGTGGTGGCCATTAGTTTTGACCAACTTGTACGCGTCTTCACCACATGCCTGTGGGTCCCACCACAGTTCTATGTTTTGTCCAATTAATGACAGCCGTTGGATGCTCCGACTTAGTTTGAACCAGCCGGCCCAAGATCTAGCTGACTTATAAAATTGTGGCTGGGTCCCATCCATCATATGATTTATGCTTATTCATTTTAAAATATTATTTTTATTTCCATTTTGAAATAATAATTCTTTTAGTTTCTTAAGATATTTTTTAATATCTGTATATAATTAAGAGTAATCAATAAAGTATTAGTTGCACTGTCAAATATTTAGTTCAGTTAATTGAGTAGAGGGTATGAATTATTGAAATGTATATATATATATATATGTATGTATATATATATATATGTATGTACATGTATATATAACTTTTATGGATGAAAAAAGATAATAGTATTTACATTAGAGAATATATAAATTTAAAAAATTATAGAAAAGCTATGAAATGGAGGAATTATAAAAATGGTTCTTAAATTAAAAATGTATTGACTAAATTTGTAATGATTAAGGATTTATTACTTTTAAAATGGAGATAATATCATTTTTTTAATCAATAAGTTACATCAATTGCTTCTTAAAATTTACCAAGTTACATAAATTTTTCCCATATTTTCTTACTTAAGAGTTAACCTTTCTTATCTATATTACATTAATATTTCTTAGATATTTAAAAAAATATTCCAATAATAATATTATTAAGTGTCTCTAAATAATTTCTTAAAATATCTGAAAAGAATAAAATATATATATTTTCATAAACTATAATCAATTTATGAGTTCAAAAACATTTTCTAGAAAATCAATATCTCTTCATAATTAAGATATATAAAACTAGTCTTGATTTATAAAAAAATTATTTTTTGGATATTTATCTAAACATGTCTTTTCTTGTACAGGTTTGGCATCATCTCCTGATTCGTGTCTCCCACTTCGTTACTGTCTTATCTCATCTGAGTTGTTTTCTTTCTGCAGTTTTTTTTTTCGTTTTTTCTAAATTATCCAAAAAGTTCAAAATTAACAAGTATTTCAAATCTATAAGTGAATCACTTAGTTTGTTAACAAATCATTTTCTCCACAAAGCAAAATTAGAAACTATTTATTTGAAACGGATTAAGGTCTGTTCGATTAATTTTATGAAGGAAATTTTTAATAGATAATTATTTATTAACAATTTTTATATGTTTGCTCAAACTTATTTAAAAAGTATCAGAACAAAAAGACATAAAACTATTTTTTGGAAACAATAGAAGACAAAAAAAAAACAGTCAAAAGTATAGAATTTTTTTTATGCCTTTTTCTCTCGAGAAAAAACAAAATCTCATATTAAGGCTGATGTTTCTCGTATTCCTAATTTATTTACTTCTTTACTTTTTAATTAATTTTTTATGACAATAAAAACACACACATATATATATATATATAAATTAATTATAAAAGTACTTAAAAAATAATTTTTTTTCTTTTAAAGTAAAAGTAAGCTGAACTCTTAAAACAATTATCACTTACTTATCGGTTTCTAAAATTATTTTTTACAAAAATCTATACATGAAATTAAAAATATTCAATTTGAAATAAAAATTTTAATCATAAAAAAATTATATTTTAAAAATAATCTTTTCTATCAATCAATAAATAAAAATTTATTAAAATATAAATTTTATAAGAGCTCTTATATTAACAATAAATTAGTGTTACTTGTTACAAATTATAATCTCAACTTTAATAAACTAAACAGTACTAAGTTATGAAACACTCCCTTATCTCTTTTTTTATAAAATCTATTGAATATATATATATATATATATATATACATATATGTAATTTAAAATTATTAAAACATGATTTTACTAAATTTTATATTTAGTGTAAAGATCCATATATAGAGATAAAGATAAAAAGAAATACTAATTTTACATATATTAAAAAAGGTTAAATCTTAATATTTTTCTTAAAATGGTTTTCTTATAAATCAGTATCATGATTTAACAAAGTAAGATATTGAAGTATTTTTAGAAAAATAATATTAAATAAAAAAGAGTTAAATATATTTTTAGTTCTTGAACTATTTGTCAAAATTGTATTTTTTTATCTATTTCGTCGTTATACTTTATAAATAGATATTTGTTAAATTTGTCTTTTTAGTCTCTGAACTATTTGTCAAAATTGATCTTCCATGACATATAAAATATTTATAATGAAAGGAAAATGAGAGAAAATAAAAAGGAGAAGAGTAAAAGAAACTTAAAAGACATATAATAGTGAAGTAGAAAACTATGAAGAAGAAAAATAAAGAGATAAAAAAGAATTCTAACACATCATTAAAGATCATTTACACAAATTTATAAAATATAAAGACGAAATAAATCTTAAGAGATAGATAATAGTGAAGTAAGAAACTATGAAGAAGAAAAAATAAAGAGATAAAAAAAAATTCTAATCATTAAAGATCATTTACACAAATTTATAAAATATAAAGACGAAATAAATCTAAAGTTTATCTCGTAAACGAAATACAATTTCAACATATAATTTTAAGAATTAAAAACATATTTAATCTATAAAAAAAAATTAAAGTAAATGACAAGCAGTACATGTCTATTACATTTTATGAAATGTACCGATCAAGTACAAGAGTTGGTACCATAAGCATTAGATAGTTTAATAACTCTCCTCAAAAACAGTTGGACAAGATCTATTACCTATAACTCAGATCAAATTAACTGAAACTTAAATTAAGATTATTTTTTGTATTTATTCATTCTAATTAATATATGAAATGAAATATTTTGTTAATTATTTCTATGATATCACATGAATATATCATACCCTTTTGTTTATAATATTTAAACTGTTATTATCGTAACCTTATTTCTAATTAGAAAAACAATGCATTTTTCTCACACTTTCACACCAAGAGGAGAACTAACAACATATTTGATGATTCATTTTTTTAACACACTTTATTAATATTGATAGAAATTGTAAAATTGAAAGAATAAATGTTAAATATAAAATAAAACTCAAAAGATTTTGTAATTTATATAAATTTTAATTAATAAAAGAATCTTTTGAAAGAAAAATAACAGAAGGTATCTTCAAGGATATTTCTCTTGTGGAAAGATTTGTTTGATACTGTATCCTAATTCATGAATAGCTCCAAATTAAACGGCTTATTATCCTTGGATTAGTAAGAGGCAAAACAGATGATGTGACTGCTAAAAATAATAAATTCAATGTAAAAAGTTGACAAATGGGACCCATATTTGGAACAGGAACCTTTACAAAGGTGGCTGAAAGACACAAAATGTTACAAATTAGATTTGATTCAGAGTTTCCAAGTTGTGATCACTTCAATTCTGTCCAAGGGAACTTCCTTTTATGCAGCAAAGTGTTTGTTTTTTCATTCCCTCAGCTGACTTTTCATCTTCTCTCCTTCTCACAGCTTCTTCTGAATTCTAACAACCCTTCAAGATTTGTCAACTCCCAAACATTTGCTTGGTTTATGGTTTTCCCCATCCCATGCGTCTTTGACCTTGGTCTTGTAACTGCCATGGATAGGAAAAGCTGACACTTGCGGGAATTAAGAGAGCCAAACACCAAGATCACCAAAACTTGAGCCCAAAAACTTCCCTTTTGTGGTTTTGGTGCTTACAAAGAGCAAAGCAATGAGCTTGAAGAAAAGGGTCCTTTCAATTAACATTGAAGAGGCTGCTGTGGACTTTTTCAACCATCTCTTGCAGGAGAAGCCCAGGATTCCGGTCTTCATTCCTCTGATTCTGATTGCTTGGGCTGTTGAGAAATGGCTCTTCTCTGCCTCCTCTTGGGTTCCTCTTGCTCTTGCTGTATGGACTACTATACAGGTTCTCACTCCTCACTTTTATTCATTGTTACTCTCTTGTTATCTCTTTATGCTTTTTGCGCAAATATGTTTTCCGCAATTTTTTTTTGTTATGGATTATCTTGCCTGATTAATCAATTTGATTTCATATTAAAATGTATTTATTATTTCTTGATCTTATTGAATTGGGGCAATTTCACAAGTCATCCTTACTTGTGAGATTTAAGTTTCTTTTTTGAATGAAAGTGATAGAACTGAGCGCCACTCCTTACTACACGTAACGCATCAAATGCGTCAATGACACGTTTAGACCGTTAACTGAATCCTGCAGGCTTTTTTCCCGAATATATTTTCACAAAAAAAGTTACTTTGTTATGGATCACATGCATTTGTTATTTCTTGTTGAATTGGGGTAATTTCATAATTCATCCTGAGGTGTGAGTTTATTTTTTTGTTGAAGAAAAGTGACAGAAAGGAGAGTCATCTCAATAATACTAGGTAAAAGTAGTCCGTCAATGGCATGTTAGAACTGTTAACATAATCCTACCCATAGGACTACTGCTCAAGCCTAAACTCATTTCTAATAACTATAAAAATTATAATTGTAAATATTTTCACGGATATCTGTAAGTATCTTATGTTCATTATAAAATTATAATAATGTTTCCAATCTTACATATTTAAAAATTGCTGTAGTCTGTACTTGTATCCATCACAGGTATCAGTAACTTTTCAAGAAATACATTTGGTTAACTTCAAATTTTGTGCAAGGAAATCTCACTGATTTATCATCTGAGTTGAGTTATTGGCTGCTTTTTCGGCGGTGTATTATACCACTAGTTAATGGGAGATGCTGCTTTTTCATTTTCAGTATGGAAGGTACCAACGCAAACTACTCGTGGAGGACTTGGATAAGAAATGGAAGAGGATCATACTAAATGTCTCGGTACTTATTTTCCCTACCTTTCTTCCTTTTTCACATTTCCACTGTGACTTTTGAAGTTGACCTCAAGTTCCTGTTCATATAGCCTATCACACCATTGGAGCATTGTGAGTGGTTGAATAAGTTGTTGACAGAAGTCTGGTCCAACTATTTTAATGCCAAGTTTTCAATAAGGCTATCTGCTATTGTCGAGGTGAAATTTCACTACCTTTACTCATTTGCTACACATTGATTAATTTTTCATCCTTATTCAAGAACAGTCAATACAAAAATTGTTGTTAAATAGCTTCTTCTTATGTGGTTGCACTACACATACATGCATATGTATGTATGTGTGTACGTACAGCATACTACATACACGTCCTTTTTCATTTATGACTTAAATGGATTGTGTAGATTCTACTTCTACAGTAAAAGAATGTAGCTTCTGTTAAGTGTGCATAGCAGAAAACCTTAGCCCCACAACACAAGCTACATGCTTCAGACTTTAGCAAACCTGACTTCCTGCTGCCTCTCTCAAGTCAAATATTGAATAAAGAAACAGAATGATATGCTGATTATGTCTTGGCCTAAGGGACCAAGAATTACTTGTTTACCTTTTCGTCTTATAGTAAATAAAAAGTGGCCATAATAGGGAATAAAGTTCTTGCTTAAGATTCATTAATGTTACATTTTGTGGTCAGGATTATTCATTCTGTTCAATGCTCTCTTCAGACATGTATTTTGTATTTTGATTAATGAACTAATCTAATTTCTATCTTTTGTGCCTGTAGAAACGTTTAAAGCTCAGGAAACCAAGACTTCTGGTAAGTAATCCACATTTTATTCTATGATAGAACTTTAATCAGTTTATCAAAACAGCTTGAACACTTTATGGAGATTGGACATTTGTTTGATGTGTACTGAATGCAGGAAAGAGTTGAGCTGCAGGAGTTTTCGCTAGGATCATGCCCTCCTAGCTTAGCTTTGAGAGGGATGCGCTGGTCAAGTATTGGTGATCAGGTTTTAGATTCCTTCTATTTCAAATGTTATTAGTAAAAATAGAATACTTATATATGCAATCTTCCCTTAAATCATACTTTTATAGTGATTTTGGTAGGGAGAGAAAAAGAGAAAAGGGTGGGAGGGGGGGAGCAGGGGTAGCATTTATATCATGATCTATATTTTGTGAGCAACGTGAGAAACGAATCCTTGTCAAAAATCTGTATTTTCATTTTTTTCTTGATGTGGTTTTGCACTTCCTCTACAACCACTAGGATCTTTGGTACTTTAACTGCTTTTTTCGCCCTCTCTTCTTCTACTGCCACTACTTTTGTGATCTATATGAGCAAGTGGTCGGAATTTTCTAATATGCATAGTTTGGAGAAACTAAAGCTTTACATGGAAATTAAACATTGAAGACAGTAATTAATGAATCTATGAACCTTTTCTACAGCTCACCAAATGCCACCTAAATGATTATATTAGACTTTCCTACTTCTATTACCATTGCTTAATTTGCTTGTAAGGTAGTTTGCCTGTTTACCCTTCATTTTTCTTGAGGTATACGACTCTATGCTCTGCCTTTAAGTATCAATATATTACTAGATATCCAAGACTTTGATCAAGCATTCTGTTGACCTTTTGCAGCGATTTCTGCAACTAGGTTTTGATTGGGATACAAATGAAATGAGCATTTTGTTGCTTGCTAAGCTTGCAAAGCCGTTGATTGGAACTGCTCGAATTGTGATTAACAGTCTTCATATCAAGGGTGATGTATGTAAAAGCTATCCTTTGCAATTTTTGCTTCTTTAATATATGAAAATATATGTAAACTGAAGTAAGGGACATGTAACAAATTTGAATTTGAAGTAAGTAATTAACACTTGGTAGGTACTTTAAGCATTGTCAACCTATATTACCAGCTTATTGGAGTTACTATTAAATTTTCTTTCTTTAGTCATTGGGCCTGGTCATCGATTTTCCTGCACTACTAAGAAACTGGTTTAATCCTTTTTCTTTTTATTAATCTAATAATCATTATGTTTATTTTGCAGCTTCTTGCTACACCAATTCTAGATGGAAAAGCACTTCTGTACTCATTTGTATCAACTCCTGAGGTGAGAATAGGAGTTGCCTTTGGAAGCGGTGGGAGCCAATCACTTCCTGCCACTGAATGGCCTGTTGTTTCTTCTTGGCTGGTGCGTTACACCAAGTTTAATACCATGCTAATAGAAAAGTTACGAAGTTGTCTGAGTTAAATTCCCTAAACTATCTTATATTTTATGGTGCTATTGTAGAAAGATACACACAATTTTTGGTTCAACTGCGACTTAGGAACTCATTTGCCCTGCAGATATTGAACCTTATCCTGTTGCTAAAGTTGATGGATATTTGTTTCCAGATGGTTATAAGTTTAATATAAGGGCTGCTAGTCACAGATAACTCAATCAAAGAAGAGAAGTTGAAGAACTATTTTCACAGAATTTAATTTGGAGAAATTGTAATATAAATCAGGTTGAGTATCTGTTAATTAATTAAAATTTAAGCCAACGAAAGAAATAGTTGATGACTGATAATATTGAAATAGCTTCATCTCTCAATAACAGTTTCATTTTTAAAATATTAATTAGATGTTTGGTATCACATGCTCAATGTCTTTAATTCTCTCTATTTTTTATTACTTTTTGTTTTTCCACAGCAGCTTGTTTTGTTCCATACTGATCGGAAGTTTGCATTTTGTGCAGGAAAAACTTTTTGCTGACACCTTGGCAAAAACCATGGTGGAACCTCGGCGTCGTTGTTTCACTTTGCCTGCAGTTGATTTAAGGAAAAAAGCAGTTGGAGGCATTATATATATTAGAGTGATTTCAGCTAATAAACTTTCTGGGAGTTGCTTTAAGACATCTAGGAGGCAACCAAATGGGGCAACCAATGGTTGTTCAGAGGACAATTTTGATGACAAGGATCTACAGACATTTGTAGAAGTAGAAGTTGAGGAATTAACCAGGAGAACAGATGTCAGAATGGGTTCAACCCCCAGATGGGATGCACCATTTAATATGGTTTTACATGATAATACAGGAACTCTTCGTTTCAATCTTTATGAGAGCCATCCCAACAATGTGAGGTGTGACTATCTAGCAAGTTGTGAAATCAAGGTACTGCCTTTGATCAATATTCTCCTTTTTGAGCTAGCAACAGGAGAATATCATTTACCTATAAGTGTTATATTTGTTTAGACAGGAATTCTTTTTCTAGTCTTTATTTGTTTTCAATAATTACTTCTTTGTCTTCTATACTAATACTGTGATACATTGATATTTATGCCTTTGTGCAGTTGAGGCATGTTGAAGATGATTCAACAATAATGTGGGCCATAGGACCTGATTCTGGAGTCATAGCAAAGCAGGCACAGTTCTGTGGAGAAGAAATTGAAATGGTTGTCCCATTTGAGGGCCCCAACTCTGGAGAGGTAATATTTTTTATTGTGTAATAACTAATAGTCAGGTTCCTCCTACCCTAATTCTTGAATGACATTAAAGCTTATATAACCTATCTGCATGTATGACCCATTCTAGTTGGTATCACCTATTCTAGCATGAACATGTGGAGGAGGGGTGCTGGAAAGTCTCGCATCCCCTTCCTTGACTCCCAATCCTTGATTCCTGGGGTGCAACTTGTTAAAGATATGATTTGATTGTTAGTGTTATGATTTGATTACATTAAATTAGATAGGGAGATATGATATGATTTGATAGAAAAATATCTTATCAAATGTTTCTCATTGTTAGGTATTGATTTTGTTCTTAATAATCGAATCTCTTATTAATTATAAATAAGAATACTCATGTGCATACTACCGTCCTCTGTAACATTTTGTCACTAATATTTTCGACCCAACTTATTTATTGGACAATTTTATTGAAGACCAATTAGTTTTCAAATGAAATCTAACCACTTCATTGTGAAATATAATAGACACCCTGGTTATCTTACTGCATCAAAATTTGCTCGTCCAAACTAACCGGGTTATTCTTTCCTATCCTTAACATATATCTTGATTAAGCACCGAAGAAGCTATCTGAAAATGATTGCATATTATTCTATATTTGTTCTTTATGTGTCAAAGGAACATGATTATACTATCAATCATGTTGGTTGATTTGTGAATAAACATTGTATTATACTAATCATTTAGAATGGATAAGAGTTTCATACTTTATTGTATTAACTTGTTCTTTGATCTTACTAAATTAAATGGCCCTTTAATGTACCATATTCTTACAAAAGCATAATCTTCTATTCTTCTCTTACCGGTTTCTAATCTTAGAGCACAGATAAGAATGCCCTTTTGTCACATTTTGCACTTAAAAATGGATAATTGATTTACCTTTCTGAATGAAAATAAATTGTGATTGAATCATATATTTTATTCATTTCATCTCATCATTTTTTCAGTTGAAGGTGAGCATTGTAGTCAAAGAGTGGCAATATTCGGATGGTTCACATAGCTTGAACAGTCTCCGGAGTAGCAACTCTCAGCAGTCAATTAATGGATCACCAAATTTTCAGTTAAAAACTGGAAGGAAAATTAGTGTTACTGTTATGGAAGGAAAGGATCTTGCTGCGAAAGACAAAGGTGGAAAATTTGACCCGTATATCAAATTGCAGTATGGAAAGGTGAGTGGCACTGCATCTCTGGGAGACAGACAGTTCTTTCATTACTTGATTAACTTGGACCATAAGTTAACGGTTATTGGTTTTAACTAGTTTTGTTTTTAACAATTTTTCTAGGCTGTCCAGAAATCAAGAACTGGTCATACTCCAAATCCTGTCTGGAATCAGACATTTGAATTTGATGAGATCAGTGGTGGGGAATACTTAAAAATAAAAGGATTTTCCGAAGAAATTTTTGGAGATGAAAACATTGGTAGTGCTCATGTGAATTTGGAAGGACTGGTTGATGGCTCTGTCAGGGATGTATGGATCCCTCTTGAAAGAGTGCGTTCTGGAGAATTAAGACTTCAAATATCAGTTAGAGTGGACGACCAAGAAGGATCGAAGGTGTGCTTATTCACTTGGAAATTAGTGATTCTTTCAACCATTTAGTTACAAGATGAATGAATATAGGACGCAAAAGCCTAAGCATATTAAATTGCTTATTATCACTTCAATTAGTGATTATTTTAGTCATTTTACTCGTGGGTTTTTTTTTTCACTGCTCTAATCCTTTGCAATGGACAGGGTTCTGGTTTTGGCTCAGGCAATGGTTGGATTGAACTTGTTCTGATAGAGGGAAGGGATCTTGTTGCTGCCGATCTCAGAGGCACAAGTGATCCATATGTGAGGGTACACTACGGAAGCTTTAAGAAAAGGACAAAGGTTGGAATACTTCTTCCTTGGTTTCTTTTTCATGAAATTGAATGTTAAGATATAAAATTTTCTACATGTACTACATTATACATGTAACGAGGTGGAGGGAGATGAAGAAGACATTGAGGGAAATTATTAAAAGGAATCTCATAGTAAATAATATCCGCGAGAATCTGATTTCTAACTTAGTCCAATGACATCATGTGTTTCATATAGCTTATCTCAACTATTCGGGTGAGGCTATTATAGTTGTCATTGTACTACATCAATGTCAAGCATATTTACTCCTTAGATTTTCTTATTCCTCTCTTTTTCCTTTGGAATTTCTCAACGTTTTCAAACTTATGTTTTACTACATTTTCTGAAGGGAGATATCTTTTACTACATTTCTCAGTGTTACACGTTTCCTTTGCATTTCCATACTCTTTTTTACTTCATCCTTGTAAATTACAAACTCAAAGTACTTAGTAGCTGTGGCATTGCCTGTAGGTCATATACAAAACTCTTAATCCTCAGTGGAACCAGACCTTAGAGTTCCCTGATGATGGAAGTCCCCTAATGCTTTATGTCAAAGATCACAATGCATTACTGCCCACATCAAGTATAGGTGAATGTGTTGTAGAATATCAAAGGTTGCCTCCAAACCAGATGGCTGACAAGTGGATACCTCTACAAGGGGTGAAAAGGGGTGAAATTCACATACAAATTACTAGAAAAGTCCCAGAGATGCAGATGAGGCAAAGTCTAGACTCTGAACCTTCCTTGAGTAAACTACACCAAATTCCTAACCAGGTGAGATCTTCATACACCATGACTGAAAACTGAAAAATATCCTTTTGTAACATAAACTGATTCAGCTCAAAGGATAAAGTGTTTGATTATTTTTAAAGCAACAAACATGCCTTTATGCTGTGAAGTTGTCATTATTATGATTTTCATTTTATGCTGTTATTCTAACACATTGTGTGAATCGGGGTTTACCAGATAAAACAGATGATGATCAAGTTCAGGTCCTTCATAGAGGATGGAAATCTTGAAGGACTCTCTACAACATTGAGTGAGCTAGAAACTCTAGAGGATACACAGGAAGGGTATATAGCTCAGCTGGAGACTGAACAAATGCTTCTTCTCAGCAAAATAAAGGAACTCGGCCAAGAGATCATTAATTCTTCTCCTTCCCTCAGCAGAAGATCTTCTTCAGCTGGAAACTGATCCTCATCAGCTTAGTATTTATTATTTATTCGTTTTCCCATGCACAATATTGCTTGTGGAAATCATCAAGGACAGATTTTGTACATGTTTTTCTAAACTAGTTAGCCTTCTTATACCACCACATATAGCTTGTACATGGTTATTTGACCATTTTTTTTTTCTCAAGTTCATTTCTGGGGATGGGGATGCATAATAAATGGGAGGAGATACGGTATTTCACACTTGCACAGGAAACTAGGTTCTGCTCTGGATTTCTGTAAATAATTACCATTTTATTCTGGTTGAAAGGAATGATGTTTTGCAAAGATGAATCTGTTATTGTTGTCTCTGGTTTTCAATTTTTTTAATATTTGTATACTTAGACATTTTTCATTTCAGTTTTTTACACCCAATAACCAATATCTGGCCATATATTTTTGTGAGAAATAAAAGAAAAGAGATTATTAAACACAGTTGTGCCATTGGAATAATGCAAGTGCAACCATTAGAAGGCATTATAATTTTTTTTCTAACAGAGTAAGTATATGAATATATTTTTAGAAAAAGGGGTCACTCTGAAATCCCTGCTCCAGGCAAATAAAAACAGATAAAGTTAACTTGCTAAAATACCTATTTTTAAACAAGTGTAAGTTACCAGATTCCGTATTATTCAATCGAATAGATTAAAAAACAGGACATAACCAGGTTTAGGAACTCCTCTGTACTTAAGGAAGTAAAGGATTTACAGTTTGTTGCATAGAAGTGTTTTAAGTTTGGTGGAATCCCTTTAATTTCTCGAAGATGCTTGTAATTACTTGCATCAGGCCTCCGTAGAAGTTGACATTCTTTGATGTATTCAGGAAGGATTGTAGTTAAATTCTGACAAAGTTGGAATGAAAGTCCTCCAAATTTGGGAGACTAGTTACGTCAGGTATCTGTGCTAAACATTTGCACCTATCAAAATTCAAAACTCAGATTCACGATCTTCTGCAGAGAAAATGAAGGGAAAATTTAAGCATGGAATGTATAATTTTGAAGTGAATTTATCAAAAATTGACAGTATGAAAAAAATGAACTCTCTAAACTTGCCTCTGATAAGCCAAAGTTTGGTAAGTTGCACATGGCTAGTTCCTATGGATGAAAATCATATGGTAAAAAATGTGAAGGATATCTCCACCATTCTAGTACTTTCAAACTTTATGGGAGACAAATCTAACACTTCATTTTTAATGAATAAAATAGAAGTGCTAATCTATTAAATTAGATAACCATAAAAAAATCTAACATTTAAAATAAAAAATTCTTCCACCAATGTCTATAAACCTTTTTCTTAAATAAACTCTCTTTATAAAAAATATTATTTTATGTGCTCAATTAGACTTATTTTACTATAAATCTATTTGCTTATTTTTTTAAAAGAAGTTTATTTTAGAAAGAAATTCAAAATTATATATATTATTAAAATTTCTTTAATCTTAAATTTAAACAAATTCATATAAAAACAAATAAATATGTATTAAAAATATATTACAATTAATATACACATTAATATGTGAAGTAATAAAAATTAAATTCTAAATTTAACGAAATAGAATAACATAATAAATTGTAGATTACAATGTACATGTTTCCTTTAACATTCAATAATTTAAAATAGTTGATTTTATGCAAAGTTAAAAAAAGCTTCTGAAACAAAAAATATCTTATCATGTTACCGTGTGACCCTCCTCATCAGTCTCATCCTGCATACTTTGGTTTTTCTGTTCCTCACTCTGCAACTTTCGAGATCCTCTTCTTCCAAACTCAAACAAAATGTTTCACAAAAGCTAACCACTAACACAGTAACTCAACAATGGCGTTTCCCAACACTTGTAAACTCTCAGAATTTTCTCTCAGTTCATCCTTCTCATCACTCAATCCTCATCCTCCCCCTTCTTCTCGCTCTTTCCACAAATTCTTATTTCGCACACTCACCTTCGCTTCTCTCCCAACCCCTAAACCCAACGTGTCTGCACCCTGGCTCACCAAATCCCCCTCTCCCAAAAGGGTCACCGAACCCCTCACTGCCGACGACCCAATTCCCCGCACAACGCCAAAACAACCGCAGAACGCCGTCGAGAGAATCGTCCTTCGGTTACGCAACTTGGGCTTGCCTTCTGAAGAAGAACAACAAGAAGAACAACAGGAAGAAGTTCCGGCAAGTAATCCGGTGCCGGTGACCGGAGATGAGAGGCTGAGCGAGTTGCTCCGGCGGGAGTGGGTGCGGCCGGACTCCAGGCTCGTGGGCGAGGATGGGGAGGAGGAGATGATGCTGCCGTGGGAGAGAGAGGAGGAGAAGGTGGTGGTGGTTGGGGGTGGAAGGGATGCAGAGGGGCTGAAGAAGAGGAGGGTTACGGCTCCGAGTTTGGCTGATTTGACCCTTGAGGATGAGTTGCTGAGGAGGTTGAGGAGAGAGGGGATGCGTGTGAGGGAGAGGGTGAGTGTCCCCAAGGCTGGACTCACTCAGGAGGTGATGGAAAAGATTCATAAGAGGTGGATGAAGGAGGAATTGGTGAGGCTCAAGTTTCATGAGGAACTTGCAAAGGACATGCGGAAGGCTCATGAGATTGTCGAGGTTCAATTCTTACCCTTTCTCAAATAGTTAGCATAAACACATAACATGGCATAGACACCAATTACTGGTTCAAAAATGATCCACGGACATCTAACTGCTAATCTATACACTGAGAGAGAACGAGAGAGAAGTGTAGATGTGATAACTGATGTATAATGTGTTTGGTTTCACGTCCTAGGTGTGGTTTTTCTTGTTTACTAAGAAGCCAGTAGTTATAGCTTACACATTGTCAATGGGTTTCCAAATGCATGTATAATGTGACAAGAAATGAGATAAAGAGAAATGCAGGATGTCAATTGAGTGTTTGCATTGTTGGGATGTCCATAAATATTATTTACTAGTTACTTCATTTCATTGTTGTTCTTGTCTTAGGCTCTCTTTGGAGAAATTTCTCAATAAACGATTTAATGGGTAGAAGAAAATTAAAAAACCAAATGAATTGAACTTCTTTTATAAGTTAAAATTAGCTCATTTACATTGGTTTTTACTTTAGTCAGAGGAGAGAACCTTTATAAAGTTTAAATGCATAAGTTGAGTTTTTATTTCTCTTGTATGTGCTTATGGGGATGTTTCTCCAATTAGGGTCTTGGAGTTTTGAGTTGCATTTTAAGTGCGAATGTTTTTTTCTTCCTTTTCTGTCAAGTAATAATGTTTGGGCTTGCTCTGTGATTCTGTGTATGTTGAATGGTGATGTTGACTTTGTGTTTTGTTTGTGGAACAATGGACTGATTAGTTGTAGTGTGCAGCGTCGAACCGGAGGATTGGTTACATGGAGGTCAGGGAGTGTTATGATGGTGTATCGTGGTATTGATTACCAAGGGCCCGACACAAGGAAGGAAGTTAATGACAAGAAAAGTAATGACTTTTTTGTCCCAGATGTTTCATCGGGAAGTTTGTTGAAAAGTGAAGTAAGTAATGCAGCCTCGTCTCTGGAAAAGAGTGAGGTGGTTGTGAGGGAACAAGAACAGTCTAAGAATGTGACAGAAGCGGAAGCAGAGTACAATGCTCTTCTTGATGAACTAGGTCCCCGTTTTGTTGGATGGTGGGGTACAGGGATACTTCCTGTTGACGCTGATTTACTTCCACGAATAGTTCCAGGTTACAAAACACCGTTTAGGCTTCTTCCAACAGGAATGCGTTCTCGGCTGACAAATGCAGAGATGACCAATTTAAGGAAGCTTGCAAAATCACTTCCTTGTCATTTTGCCTTAGGTAAGATTCATCCACTGCAATATTTGTTAAATCCTTTGTACTTGTATAAATCCTTTTCTGAATTTTATGAAGGGAGAAATAGAAATCACCAAGGTCTAGCATGTGCTATTCTTAAGCTTTGGGAGAAAAGTTTGGTTGCAAAGATTGCTGTCAAACCTGGGATCCAGAATACAAACAATGAACTGATGTCAGAGGAGCTGAAGGTTTGGTTATTTCTAATTTGGAAATTTTGACTTGTGCAATCATTCTTGTGTCAAATCTAATACATCTCATTCCATCGATGTCCTGACCTTTCAATTAATACACAATTGGATGTAAATCTTATATGAAGCTTTTGGATCTAATCTAATTGTTCTTTGAAGCTACTGGCTATGCTTTTATTCAGTTGGAGTCTCCAATCAGATTATAATTTGTTTTTGCATTTATCTTTGAGGAAACCATTGGTTTTCCTTTTCTTGTAATTTTATCAGCTGGAAACTAAGTGTAGCTAGGAATAATTAAAAATATACAAACAATTAATTTCCCTTCTACATTTTTTGCCCGAAACATCATTCACCACTGGAGTTATTTTATTTTTTAATCACAAAACAGTTCTGTTATATTGAAGATATAACACATTCTCTGGGCTGAATCTATGTAATGTGGCTGAATCTTTTTTTTCTCCATGGTCATTTTATTGCTTAGATTTGATACCCTGTTAGTTTTGTCAATTTCAATTTGTGAAGAATGATTTTTTTTTTCTTGTTCTGATGCAGGTGTTAACGGGAGGTACCTTGCTGCTAAGGAATAAATATTTCATTGTTATATACCGTGGGAAAGACTTTGTTCCAACAAGTGTGGCCGCTGTGTTAGCTGAAAGAGAGGAAATGACAAAGCAAGTACAGGATGTTGAAGACAAGTTCCGATGCAGAGCAGTTGATGCAATTCCATCAGGGAAAGGTGAAGCATCAGCACAGGCTGGCACTTTAGCAGAGTTCTACGAGGCTCAGGCTCGATGGGGAAGGGAAATATCTCCCGGAGAACGTGAGAAGATGGTGGAAGAAGCTGCCAAAGCCAGGACTGCTAAGCTTGTCAGAAAAATTGAACATAAACTATTTTTAGTAAGTATCTATATAGTTTTTAAAGATATTATATGCTAGTGATAGTACGTGGTTTATTTCACCTGAAAGTCAGACTGGCTTTATAGTGCATTGGTGGATATTATTAGCATTATGTTGGGTCTAAACCAATTGGACCCCCATTAAAGACATACCAAAGAAGGAGGGGTAGAATGGGAAAATCAATCAAGGAAACCGTTATCCAAGATGCTAACAATTTAACAAACTAACATTCGTGGTAAGCGTGAGGGGGGTGGGGGGAGAGGATGGGGGAGTGAGAGTGAATATATGGTAGCTGCACTATTGAGAGTGGGGGAGGGGAAAAATATCGGGGAGGTCATTAGAGGGTGGTTGTTGCCATAGGAGGATTTCTACACTAATTACTAGATTGCTGCACTCTGTTTTCCATTACTGCTGTTTGTGATACCAGGGATACTCCCTGTGTTGGTTCTGTTATGTCAATAAAAATCTCAGTTCCTATCACATTATTTATTTTAGTGGTCCTCAGATAGGAATTCTTGATTAATTAGAATATAAATCCTGCCAGCTTTTTTCACCTTTATCTTCTGTTGCTTTATGATTGTCTGGTTGTAGTAGGCTGTAATTTATTTCTGCAATATATGCATATAGGATTGCAGCATAATTGGATATAACTTAACAATTTTTTTTATGGTTGTCTTAACAAAACTGGAGTTTCTTTGCACATCATATTTACCATTGTAATGTCTGAACAGGCCCAGACCAAAAAGCATAGAGCAGAAAAGCTCTTAGCTAAAATAGAATCATCGATGGTTCCAGCTGGTCCTGATTATGATCAGGAAACAATCACAGATGAAGAACGTGTTATGTTCCGTAAAGTTGGTTTAAGAATGAAACCATACTTGCCCCTTGGTTAGTAATTTTGAACTGTACAAAAGTTGCTCTATTCTAGCAATGCAAAGCTGACATCTTTCTATGATAATCTCTAGGTATACGGGGAGTTTTTGATGGTGTCGTTGAGAATATGCATTTGCATTGGAAATATCGAGAACTTGTAAAATTGATGACAAAACAAAAGACTCTTGCTTTTGTGGAAGACACAGCAAGGTTACTTGAATATGAGAGTGGTGGAATACTAGTTGCAATAGAAAAAGTTTCCAAAGAATTTGCTCTTATTTTCTATCGAGGAAAGAATTATACTCGGCCTATTACTCTGAGGCCAAGAAACCTTCTAACAAAGGGAAAGGCATTAAAGCGACATGTAGCCATGCAACGTCACGAGGTTCCTGTTTTCTATATGACAATTACTGATCTATTCCTGACTTCGTATCTTTATGATGTTACATTTGGTCTTGTGTGAATTGTGCAGGCTTTGAGTCAGCATATCACTGAACTGGAAAAAACTATAGAACAATTGAAAAAAGAACTTGTAAGTATTGTTGACTTATCAGAAATTATTTAGTATTATTTTGATGTAGAGAAGAGCTCGCTACTTAAAGGTAGACAGAAATGACTTGATTGGTCACAGTCCGAGTAAATTGTTTATTCATTATCACCACTTGACAACACAGCTACTACCCCCTCCCAAGAATATATTGATTTTGCTTATTTTGAGTATAGACTCTTAAATCAGTATTAACCACTGAAACCCATCTGCTTCGTGTGCCTAGACTGACATTATATTACGGACTCCGGTTTAGATATTTAATGTAAACATGTGGATTGTTCATTTTATGAAGTTGTCAAGTGGCTCCAGATTTAGTTTGGAATGGTCTATATCTGAAAATCTTATGTCCTTAGTCCTTACTTCTGCTTTGCCCCAATTTTAGCATTTATATCTTTCTAGAATTTCACTCTACTCAATTAAATGTGAAGTTGACAGCCTATTAACAGGTCCGAATTGTGGTTTATGTGTCTATTTGATTTGAAGTTAGGCAGAATTGATTTTGATGGAATTAATTTTGAACAGTTGAATGTGATGAGTTGCGTGTCTAAATTAATCTGAACCACATGCACATTAGAATGTGTTTTTCATTGGAAAGTGTGAGAATTGTCTTTCTAACTTTAAAATAAACCAGGGTATATCGGCTAAGTCTTTTAAATTTAATCAGGATAAGCCTCAAGATTTAGATGCTGGAGATGGGGCGAGCACAGAGGAAGAGGATCATGACGAAATAGACAACATCTCAGATTTGACCCTAGTAAGATACTCCTAGTCTCTGTTCATTCTCTGGTCTGCTTTATTTTGGTAAGGCTATCAAATAGTTTTTGCCAATTTAATACTATTTCTAAATGGTAGCTCGGGCATTTATAATTTACCTCTACTTGTAGTTAAGTTTCTCATGTAAAACTCAATGGTAAGTTTTAGAATTTATTAAATGATTAATATGGAATATGATACTGCTTATAGTAATATTTACTTATCAGCTGAAAGACCGTAATGGGGAGGAAGGTTGAGAGAAAGAAATAAGAGCAAAAATCATTTTTAACTACAATGACAATTAATTTGTCTTGTTATTGGGAATGCAGAGTGAGAATGAAGATTCTGATGGTTTTGATGATGAGGAAGAAAGTGACTGGGTAGATGACGAGGAAGAAAGTGATTGGGAAGATGATGAGGACCCGGGTTTTCAAAATTCATAAATGATGAGCATCCTTGAAAACAGGTTGACATATTTGTATTGAAGTTTCCTGGATCACATCTTCCATTACATGGGGCTTAAAGGTATTAGCTTTGCTACTGATCGTGTAGCTCATAAGTTTGCATTTAATAATTCCGAGTTATGCAATTCTGGTGCCATGCCTTAGCTCTGTGATTCTTTCATTGTTGTCAATACTAGAAGTAGTTGACATAAATGCGCTGGTTGTAATTCTCAATTTTGTCCAACGGTTAAGGCATTTTTTTATCCCTTTATAGGGATTAAATGCAGTAATTTTCCCTACATGTAGGATGATCAAAGAGGCAGGTTAAAAGCAACTTGTGTGGTTCTTCCTCTATTTGCACATTGTTTTGAGATGGAAATATGGTGTTCATTTATTCAAACTTGTACAAAGATGTGCCTAGATTCGTGGTCCTGCAGCAGCAAACATTCATCATCCATTATCTGCTTGTCTCTGGTTTTTCTACTACGATCTTTTAGTATGCTGGCTGACTTTTGAGCTGCATGGACAAAATTTATGCTGTATACTGGAGTCTATGCCCCACATTGTACCTGAGCTGATTGTTGTAAATCCTTCATATTTTAGTAGCTATTTGGTAATGGAAAATTCTTTTCTTGTTTTTACTATATTGATATTATTATGCCTTCCTAAGTTTTTGTTTTTTTTTTCCTTTCAATTTGGTGAAGTAGACAAGAAATGTACCAGCGGACGTAATGGGATAAGAGGCACAATTTTGGTTATAGCGATCAAACATGATCTACTGTCCATATTTGCTTACCATTTTTACTTGTCTTTTTGTTAACATTGATATTGTGTAAAAAGTATTTAACAGAAATTTAATGACAAATATTGAATGTGAAAGAAGGCACAGAGGAATTTTGCAAATAGGTTCATGCCATAATCAATAATAAACATGACCTCTTACTAGCGTAGGTATCCAATTACCAGGTGTTTTATTATAATTTTGTATGAAATAACATGTAATGCACTTATTAAATATTGAATTTTCCAAATGTAATTTGATTACACATGCAAAGCTGGCTTATTTGAAATAAATGTTGTTCTTATATAGATATATGTACCGGAGAGAAGAATGATGTTCCGATCTAAAGTTGCATGTTGTAAGACTTGTAAAAAAAAAATATATTATCAAATGTTCCAATTTTGATTGTAAAGAGTTCTAAAAGTACTTATAGTATTATGCTTAAGGTGTCTGTCAAATAAACAAATACAAGCTAAGTGGGCAGTTTTGATTGCTCTTCATGTTGAAGACTTTGATCCCATTTGAAGTGTAAACTGAGTGAAGCCTTGGGTTTTCTTCACATTCATCTCAATTTTAGGGGCAAACTGGCATCTAACTATATTTTTCCCGGGCTAGGGTGATCGTGATCAATAAAAGTGCCTTGAAATATACTACTTTGTCTTTCTTGTAGTGTAGATGAAATTTTATAGAAGGATAAAAAGTAATTCTTAATACAGAAATAAAAAGTAATTCTTAATAAAGAAATGTATTTCAAAATTAGAAAGGTAAAAAAGAGGAACTTTTCTTTTGAAAAACAAAAACTCAACTTTAAATGTTTTAAAGGAACCAAAAATATATCTTAGTAATCATTTTTTTTCTTTTATCTATTTCTTTCTTTCACTTACACATACCAAAAAAAAGCTGTACTTTGGGTGAAAGTGATCAACCTCAGAAGTGTAGCCTGTGTTTGGATAGATGTAAAAACTAGTCTTTACTACATACGCATGTTACTTAGATTACATGATACACAGCCAAACGCTTGTGTAGTCATTGACATGGTATCATGCAACATCAATTAATTGGATTGAAACCAAAGAAGAGAGAAAATTGATATTCAAGAGCAACCAAACACCTGTAAATTGATATTGAAGCTTTGAACATTAAAGTAGATATTTGATTGTTTATCCCCATTTACCATTCTAGTTATCCTAATAAAACATTACACATAAACTCAAGCTAATGGCTACTTTCGTGGCAAACCAATATGTTAAGGTGCCTAATATGTGTTTTTTCTGCTGCTATGCTGGTCAAGCCAGGATATAATATCACCAAGCACGTGAAATATAGTTTCGTCAGGTTCACCTTCAAGTAGAGTATGGAAAGCATCCTTATAGAGGCAGAGTTTCTTGTCCTTAACTTTAGCTTTCTCATACAAAGCCTTGCTGGCTGATGGATCAGTAATTATATCAGCCTCTCCATGCATGATCAACAATGGCAGAGAAACCTTGCAATTAGAACTCTTCAGTGAGTTTCACTGAGAGAAAGTTCCCCCAGAAACATGTCCAATAGCTCAAGAAAGTTATTACATAAAAGAAACATGTGCAATACTATTCACCATAGCTCAAGGAAGTTGCAAGACTTTGACACCATAAGTTTTCTCTGACAATTATGCATTAACTTTGGTTTATTCGTGCAATCACCAAAATATCAGGAAAATTAAGACCAACTTGATATGTTGCATGTTGTTTCTTTGGTTTTAAGGAATTTGGTTATTTGTTTCCTTTATGAAATCTTATTCAGCATTTCAAATATATAATTTATCTTCATATTAAGGAATGCAATTAAATAGTAGTAAAAAAGCAAGTCGAAGGGAAAGATATCATTTACTTCTTCCAAACGCTGTTCTAGCTCCTGTGTGGCTTTCAACAACTCCAATGCAGTTCCCAGTCTTGGTTTATCCTTGTAGAGTAACACATTATAGGGTGCCTGGAGAAAATCACTCAGAAAAATCATTAAGAAAACAAACAGGAATTATTTCCTCAATTTAAACTTCACATAATTCAAGCATGATGGGGTATACTCACCAGTTTTCTCTTGTTCACATCTCTAAATATATTATCTTTCACCTCTTCCTTTTGTGGAACTAACTTAGTTTTGGGAAGAACTTTGGCTACACCAATTAGTATTTGCTTCACCAACCAATGTGGAATCATGTCCTCCGCAAACTACACAAGCAAGAAAACTGGTTAGTATACTTGCATATGGATTGAGCAATTAGTAATTCTAGTTGTTGTTAGAATTCAAGTAGATACACCTTGCACAAAGGTGCAATAAGGGCAGCACCATTCCATGCAGTAGGTTGTTTGAAGTGAATATTCAAAGCAATGGCTCCTCCCATTGATTCACCCAACAAGAAGCTTGGCACATCTTGATACTTCTTTTGTTCTGTCATCCAAATGCAACAGAGTTAATCACACATAGTTCAAATTAAAATGACAAACCACTGCATGGATTTGCACAAGGACAAAAGTTTAAGTAAAATTTTCAGTGTTGTTCTTCAATTAGCATTTTCGAATTAAAACTCTAATTATGATTGTTAACATGTAATAGTGCTAAATGCTGCAAATATTTTCAGTGTTGTTCTTCAATTAGTACCAAACTTTTCATATTAAAACTCTAGTTCTAACTGAATAACTATTAAAAACACTAATGAAATTGTATTTTTGTTATTTGTTCAAGAAGAAAACTCCATGTATTTAGTAAAAAAGGAGGAATAAAAGTCCATGCAAACATTTGAGAAAACCCAATAATACACAATGACAATAAGAATTATCTAAAATAGTGGAAAATTAGATCTTACCCTTAATTTTTGAGAAATGTTCAATGACATCATTCACTAGATTTTCAAAGCTAGGAATATAACCATGAAGACCATCTGATAGGCCAAATCCAGGGTAATCCAATGCAAATACTCCATATCCAGATGATGCTAACTTCCTTGCAACTCCTATATACATGACAAAATGACATCCTATTTGTTATCTATCTCTTTTCTTCATAAACATATTAAACAAATCTCTCATTTATTATAGATATTTTCATGCCTTCAAAGTAAAATGTGCAAGTGTCTGCGTAACCATGACAATAACAAATGATTGCTTTCAAAGGAGAACTTTCAGGAAGCCAACTTTTAGAGAATATTTTTATTCCTCTGGAGTTCACTTCATAAACCTGTACAAAACAAATATTTGAAATTATTCACCGAATTAATGATAAGTCTTGTGTGATGGTACCTAGAGCCATCAAGATTAAGCATAAATTGAATCAGAGTCCTTTTACCTCTTTCATCTGCACCCCATCTGATGGTAACTGCAGCAAATTTCAAAACAGAAATGAGATACTATAATCTTCTCTAATTTTTGACATTTATTGTATGAAATATAAGTATACCAAATGGTTAAAGTAAGGGAATTTGATTTATACATCAAGACATATTAAAATTTGGTGAATGCATAACAATAACATATACAGAAATATAGATATCTGATCATACTCTTGCTCCAGGCTAGAAATCACCTGAACCAACTAAACCAAGCATCAAGTCTCTCACTTTTATTCAAAACTTCTATGTTTTTTGTGTGTTCATAACTATTTTTCTTTTGAAAATGTGATTGTTTTAGTTTGCTTTTCTGTTTTGTAGGATTCAATCATTTGAAAAAAAAAAACTAAAGAATTCAACCAAATTAAACACTGCAGACAGCGCGCACACATAAAATATTGAGCACGATAATTATTTGTTTTCATCAAATATTGTTGGATTTAAGCTTATTTCAGTTTTTATGAAAGATTATTCTCACTGTTTTCGAATTTAATTAGACTATTTTGATATTGTAAATTTTCTCGCCACTATCAATAATTTACATATTGTTAATTTTATAATAATTATTTAAAACATTTTTATTTGATTAAAAATATAAAAGTCTTTATTCTGATTGCACATAAAAATTAAAATAAAAATATTTTTTGTATATGCATGTATCACATTTTAATCAATGGATTATTAATCAAACTTCGCTGATATACTTTTCTTGAATAATATATTATAATATCTTATATTATATGTAAAAGACCAATAATATAATAATAACATGTAATTTTACTATTAAAAATTTTTATATTTCATAATTTTTTTACAAATTTTTATAATAAATTTATAAAAAAATTCTCATAAAATAAAAAATTATAGTAGTACTTGACTGGTGTTTGATAAAATTGATTTTACATTAATGATATTCATGATTAGAACTTTTTATTATTATAAAAGTAAATTAGTAATAAAATTTAGTATAGTTTTTTTTTTTTATCTAAGACAAAGACTGCATAAGGTTGTTTAATTTTAATTCAAAATTCATGCTGGACTCAAAATTAAATTTTCAACTAAAATGATGTATTGGGATTAGTTTCATATATATATATAGTGATAGATAATCAATTATTTCTAATGGTGAAGATATGTATACAAAACAAGAAGAAGTTAGCTAAACTTTTTTTTTTCATTATTACTACATATGATGTTGTGGAATCTCTGAAACTAATATGGTTGAATGAGATTTTTGGAGGATTTAATGTAAAATCAAACATATACCTTAAAGTGATATAAAAAGAAGATACATTAGTTACCCGAAACAAGCAATGATCAATGGCAAGTTGAATATCCTTAAAGGCCTCACGAGCACGTCTTCTAGCAGGTGCCTCATCCAAGTTGTCCAGAAAAATGGTCTGCAACTCATCACTCATATATTTTATTTCTTCTTTTGTGCTTCCACCCATTGTTCCTCTTCTTTCTCTTCTCTTCTTATTCTTATTCTTATGCTAATGTATGTCACTCAAATCATGAAGAAGAAAAGGAAGGAAAGTGTGGGTGCAAGTTATAGAAGGAAGTGAGAACTTAAGAGAAGAAACTAAGTGTGAGAGAGAGAGAGAGACAAAGAAGGTTCCTAAAGAAAAGGGTGAAATGCATTAAGTTACATTTGGTTAGATGGTAGTGGCTAGGTGAATATATCACAGGAGTTTGGTTCCAAAATTTAATTACAAGCTGATGGAAAGTTAATATTTTCTCACCTTATTCATTTATGACATTGGATCCCTTTTCTTCACCACACTCTTTGTTAATTAATGTCCTACCTAGTGCCTTATGTACTATACTATGAATATATATCAAATCACTAAACTTGCTAAATGCATTATATATATATATATATATATATATATATAGATGTGCATGTATGAAGGTGAGGGCTTCTGTTTTTGTTAGGTGGTGGTTGATAGAAAGTTTTATGAAGAGCAGACAAGGAATAAGGGAATCAGAAAAATTGTAGAGGAACTGACTAAATTTGCAATATTCTTACAATTTATAATAAAATGAGCTCAGGACATCTTTGTTGTGGTGTCTAAATATAGATGGATTTTAATTTACTTTTTTGGATTAATTATATCCTACTATTTTTAAGATTTTATGTTTTTTTTTTATTTTGATATAAAAATTTACAAGACTTTTGTTTAATTGTATGTTATTTGTATTTATATTTCAATTTAAAAGTAAAAATTAATATAAAAAAAATTTCATTTCTATGACCAAAGATTTTATTGAATCTTAAGTTTGTTCTTATGGTAGCCTACAATTCATCAAATATATATTTATATTTTTTAATCGTTTATTTAATTTAAAAGTTTAATTTTAAAAATATTTTTATTTTTTCCTATCAAACACTACACTATACTTATACTTTCTTTTCTTTATTTTTTACCAAACACTTCATAATAAGACACCTAGGCATACAATTACATCACACTTAACTAATGATTAATAATAAGCAACTACAGCAATGTTAACATATGCAATATAAATTATAAAGTTATC
Organism: Lablab purpureus; assembly: GCA_030347555.1. Lineage (NCBI taxonomy): Eukaryota > Viridiplantae > Streptophyta > Magnoliopsida > Fabales > Fabaceae > Lablab > Lablab purpureus. The sequence goes on along the minus strand of CM059257.1, from coordinate 1,891,965 downwards.
AAAGAAATTACCATTAAATTAAATTATTATGATTTTTTACTTTATCCTTTGAAAATGCTCCCTTCAATTCAAGAACAGTCTGAAATCTGCCACTTTCTGATTTTGGTCTGACCAAGCATGTGCTTCCATCCATAATCAATTACTGTAATTTCCTTATTTAGTTTTTGAGAAAGACACATGTATCAATTTTTCCCATTGATGCCATTTTCAAATGTATTGTTCTTATGCAACATTACTATTCATTGTACTCTTCCCACTACCCTTTTTTTTCTTCATTTTGACTCAGTTCACTGCATCTTAATAAATGCCCTTAACTCCCTAGTTCTGAATTATATGTTTCTAGAAATGAATCATTTTAACATCTTTTTAATCATTAATTAGTAATACCTAAACATTTCATTATTAGGCTAATTCTAATTCTAATGTATAAAAAATTGATTTTATAAATAATATTATAAGTTACAGTACTATCTTCATTAATAATTTTAAACTAAAATAATATATTATATTTCTTAATTTAAAATTTATAACTACTTTTATTTATTTATTCAAAAGGTGAAAATAATGCGTGTTTTTTTTTCACTCTCATTTTCTTTCCCGTCCATTTCTTCCTTACGCCACCACTGTTGTTGTTGCAGTGTTTGTGCCACCATCATCACAAACTTCAGTTCGAAAGTGTTAAACTATGCTTAAAAAAATTAACTTTTGAAAGTGTTAAACTATGCTTAAAAAAATTAACTTCAAAGTTATGAAACTAGTTCAAACCACTTTAAGGTACATTTAATGATATCTATAATTTTCTTCTTTGTCTCTTTTACAAGGGTATCATCAACATATTATAGGATATTAAATTATATCAATTACTTTCTATTTTAAACAAATGTGTTATAACGTCTCTTTGTCTAAGTTCTTTTCTCATATTAAACTGTTTCATTGGACTCTAGCCTCCATATCATGTAGAATAGAAATTTTCAATTTATTTATTGTATCATGTGTATTCTCATAGTCTATATTACAATTTACATAAATTTTTTCATAGGACATTCTTTAGTGTACGTCTTTCTTAAAAAAAATATTCTGAAACTAATTTATAATCTTAGGTTAGATTTTATTACACTAAACAATTACAATTAAATAAAAAATTGTTGTTTATAATTAGAACATAATTTTCTATAGTTGAAAGTGTAAGAGTCCAAAACTTTATAGTTTAATTGTGACTTGATTCATCATTTTTTTATGTTACAAGACAATTTATATTATTTATAATAATTTTTTTAACAATTATTTTATTTGAAATCGAATTTATGATATTAATAATGATATCATTGGATTAAACACTTACCACTAATTATAGTTTACAATCAAAATGTAACTCTTTTTATATCACTTATAAGATATTTTTTTAATCTCTTTTAATTAATACTTTTGCTACCACTTTATAAATACAATAATATTGCTATGTAATTCCTCAATTTAGATGGTTATTTTATTTTGGGAATAAGTGTCATAAAAGCTGAATGTTTGCCTTTATGAAGTTGAAAGTTGACAAAGATAAAACTTATCCAAAAATCCAAGAAAATCATGTTAAAGACTCTAACTTTTTAATGAATATAAAGTTATGTAGATCTAGAGTGGGACTTTTGGAACTTTCACAATCCTAGCATGTCTCTTCCACCTCTTGTTCCTCAAAATTTGTTATTTAAGAAGACATTATCTTCCTCCCCTTTGTACTTCTTGGTGTTATACTATAATTGAGAAAGCACCATTAATGCTCCCATTATCTTTGTTTTGTCCTTCTGATGGGGCCGTGGAGTTGTCAAGATGCCCAAGGAAAGGGAGTGATGTAGAAGGTTAGAAAAACATAGGTTCATATTAACTGATCAAACCTACGTAGACTTAGGTATAATTGGAAAGTCAGGACTATCACTCACTTTTTTTAGTCTTTCTTTCAAAGCATAACCCTTCTTCCATTAATTATCATCCTCCCAAACCTCCTTAACTATACATTTAAATTCCTTTCTCTTGTAAAACCTTGAAGGATTGATAGACCCACCAGTGTATAGAATATGAATAGAAAGAAATAGTGTCAACTAAGTATATGTAATGTGTAGGTATTGGAATAATAAAACCAACAATATTTCTAAATCCTAGTATCACTATAACCTGCAAGCTACAAATTATTCTCTCTTTTCAACATCCCTTTCAGGATTTTTATCTATTAATATTTGCTTGTACCCCGTTTTTTAAAATTAAGGGTTGGTTTAAATTAATTTCTCTAGAAAGAGTTTTTTTTTATGAAGTTAAATTATTTGTAAATATAAATTTTATCTTAACTTCTTTATTTTTTTAAAATTTTTATATAACCAATTTTAACTTATATACATATTTATTTTATTTTTTAAAAATACTCTATACACACCCTAAGATTAAACAGGTTATTCCTACATGAATTTATATTTATAGTGTGGAAATTAATTTTAAAACATGAAACTAGAGACAATTGAAATATGGATCATGATTCACGTACCTTCCAATTTTACAAAACCACCAACACTACACCCTAAAACAAGAGAATTTTGATTTTAAAAAGTTCGGTGTCCATGCATCTTTTTCCTTGAAATATTTCCTCTTCATGATAAAACATAAAACACTAAAGGAGTTTAACAGTGATTTAAAAAGCTGCCTATATATTTGGATACCTAATTACCATAGAATAGCATGGTTTTACAGCATCAATGCTGTTCAGTTTGGAAATGGTGCTATTTTATTTATGGGAGTTGGAGGGTTGATGTAATTACACAATGTTAGTTTCCTGATTTAAACAGATTCACCAAATGGAGTCCAAGTTGAATGGTTGCTCCTGTTGCTGCTGCTGTGGCATACATTCTTGAACTTTTGAAGAAGAGGCAGTCAGATTTGAACTTAGGTCAGTTCCAACTTGGCAAACTCCTTGAGACATATATGATGCAAAATTATCTGTAGCTACTGCTGCTTCTCTTTGTTGATAACTCCTAAGTTGCAATGCCTTGAGAAGCAAAGAATTTACAGAAATACTTGGATTTAGCAACCCAGAAGGCCATGGTAGGGATGGAAGAGGGGGAACCTGAACCTCGCTTGCAACTGGCCAATTCATGGCCAAGTTCATGCTTGTGTTAACACTATTACTGAGATCAGCATTGATAAAAGTGTGTCCTGAAATATTGTTAGTGAGTCCACCTGAGGAATTTGCAATGCTATTTAGATTAGAAAGCTCAACATCACCAAATTCATTGACCATTGAGACTGTGTCACATGGGGACTCTGGTTGTGATGAGGGTGTTTGCTGTGGTTTCTTCACTTGTAAACTCTTTTGGAAAACCCTGCAAACCACCCATTCATCCTACAAAAGCAAACATCATAACAAAAAGTTGATTACTCAAACCACAAAACATAATAAACATGTGATGGACATATATTATAAACATGCATGTACTGGGAAAATGGATCTTGTATAAACCACTGAAGTGAGGTGTATTATGCTGATAAATATTGATAAATTTATATGTTGATTGAACAAGTATTAGAATGTATTACTTGAAATATTGGTCAATGTGATGCATGCATTAAGTTATACTAACCTTTGAAGATCTTAAGTGATGCTTGTTTTCAAGTCTATATTCGTGCATGACCCAATTACTTTTCTCTCCCCTTGGAGCTCTACCCCTATAGAAGACTAGGGTTTTCTTCATTCCTACCAAAACACCAGTACGAAAAATTTCCTTGTCTTTCCCTGTGGTTTTCCAGTAACCTGATTCAGTGGCTCGGTTTGTTCGAAGTCCAGTTGGATACTTTCTGTCTCTTAAGCTGAAGAAGTACCACTCTTTTTCCCCCATGGAGGCCTTACCTGTTCAATTATAACATCAGCATGTCAATGATCCTTATCATTATTTACTTATTTTATGCTCACTGTATAAAAGACTATATGCCAATGAATCTGTATTTATATAGGTAATATTCACACTGAAAAATAAAGAGTTGAACTATCATATATATATATATATATATATATATATATATATATATTTACAAATTTGTTTTTTTCTCAGAAATTTTTATTGCAAAATTAGGATATTATATATTATTATCATATGCATGGTCAGTTGTAAGCCAAGCCGCAGAAATAGAATGAATCAAACTTCTATTCTATGTAAAAGAACAAAGACTGTTTGATGAAACTGAAAAAGGATGCGAGATGACGATCAGTTGCAGACTCAAAGTATGAATAAAATGTTTTGTTTATATGTATATCAGTTAGAAATTTAAGTTCCTGGTGAAAAAAGTGAAAAACTATTATGAAATCAATAATTTCCTGCCATTGTGTTTTCTCTTATAATTCCAAATTTCTCTATATAAATATTTTCCAATAATAAGTTACATAATCAATATACAAAAGGAGATTGTGTCTAGAAAAATAAAAGCCTCAATTTTATATAGAATTGAATTAAATTTAAATCTAATATCTAAGAAACATAAATAACCATGTAGCCATAGACACCAAAATACCGAAGCTATGTAGCTAGTATCTGAAGGAGAGAGTTAGATAACAAGAAATCGGGTATATATAAGAGAAGAGATCGTGCTGAGAAAAGAACTGTCATGTGAAATTACCTGGTAGGTCCCAAGGTTCAGATTTGTTGAGATCAACAACAGCTATAGCTTTGGATGTGAAGCTAGAATCAGAAACCTTCTTCGTAAGATAACATGTGATGAGTTCTTCGTCTGTAGGATGGAACCTGAATCCAGGAGGCAGATTTTCCTCCATCAGATTGATGAAACCAGCAGCAGCTTCTGATACCCCTTCAATGGAAGAAGCTTAGTTTAAAAAAGTGGAGAAGGTGCACCTCAAATATATGCGAAGAACCAAAGAGTGATCCTCAAAGTAAGCTCGATAACATCACCAAGTTGAGCTTTTAAAGGCCTCTTCACTTTACGGTTTTATAATTCACCCTTCAACAAGAAGCATTTCATATACACAGTCTTCTTCACATATCTTTCGTTAAATATATACAGCTAACCCTTTCACAAATATGGTTTCATATCCTTCTAAACATTTATTTTCCTTTTTTGACAACAGTATCAGAGGGTTTAGATTTACCAAATTGTTGCTCAGACTTTCATATATTTACTGAACAAACCAAGAACATAGCTGCAACCTTGACTCTATCAATGTGGTGTGTTATGTGTCATTTCAATATACATATATATAATGTGAAAAGATGTTATATTTTTGAGAAATTTATTGGGAAGACTAGTGGATATGATAATGTTAGTGCACGAGGGGGTTGAGTCTCTGTTACACCATATTTGAGATATATTAATTTCCATATATATATATATATTCTATAATCCTGTCCAACCACCTTCACCCATTTCTACCCACCATAAAAACCTTTCACGCTAGTCCAATGGGAACATGGACTCATCTAAACCATATTCTCTTTAATTATATTTTAATTATTGAACTTGTACCTTGTATCTTGTCCACACTCGCACCGTCATGAGGGAAATCAAAATTACAAATGTTATGTACATATATGATGGTGTGTTTGATAAGCAGATAAGAAAAAAAATATGATAGTGAAAATATGTGGTTTGGTTTAAAAATAGAAGAAAAATGAAGAAAAAATAGATTAGAAAGATGAGAAAAATTGAAATGATTAATTCTGGAAATATCATAGTCAATTATTTAAAAAAAACAATTTCAAAGTTTTACGATGGTTAAAAGTTACTGGTAACTACAAAAATTAACAATATTTAACAGTTTTTTACCACTCATTTATCAGAAAATAAATCATGTTAATCACACAGTTTCTCTTCTTACACTTCTGTATATTTCAGAATATATGTGTGCATAGAACCAAACACATATTTCATTTTTCACTCATTTTCATTCTGTGTCTCTTTTCTTTTCCACCAAATCATCACCTAAACCAAATACACTGTAATTGATAAGATCTTGCTAAAAGCATGTTTAATTTTCCTAAATTTCAGCGAAGGAAAACTTTGAGGAAAAAAAACTCATGTAAAAAGAAAAAACTATTTAAATATAACTTATATATAAATAAATAATTTCACCTATTATTAATTGATTTTATATTGAATTTAATATGATATCAAAATTACTCATTTTTCACTACTTATTCTAGTTAATTAATCCTAGTAGTTAAAGTATATTTTAAACATTTATATATGTGTGAATACGTGAATTTACACTCTTTAAAATCAATATTTCTCAAGACAAAAAGAAGTGTTGAAAAAAAAACTGGGTTACAAAAGAAAATGCAAAAGATTGTACGTAAAGTCCAGAAAAGGACTGTGAAAAATGTCGGCATTACCAAGGAGAATATTAATTTGGTGTTCATATGCACATAATTTGGTTTTTCCAATTTGAATGTGCGTGTTGTGACTAATATTACTGAGTGGTTAAAATGGTGACCAACCCTCAAGACTGTGTATATATTCTTAAGGCAACCCTTTCTCTTTGACCATAATTTGATGTGTTTATATTTAACTATAGTCTCAGCTAAATGTCAATCCTAAAACAAGAAATTTGTGAGTTCTACGTAATCATGCATACACTAGGGTTTCTAGAAGCACACATATGTATTATACTCTTCTTTTTCTCTAACAATAATAGCTTTTTTTAATAATTTTTTTCAATTGGGAACTGAAATATATATGAACCACAAAGTCAAAAAGCCAAAGATCAAATTACGATTTGTCCTATTTGGCACATGTTTGCTGGTAGCTCAAGCTGAAATTAATCATTATTTCTACATCTGTCCTTTAATATCATCGCGTTTCCAGATTTTATACCTAAATATTGAACAATTTCCTCCTCTTAATTTGTCTCTTCCTTCTATCTTTTTGTCTTCATTCAACTTTTCAAACATTCACACTCTTTCACTCTCTATCTCTTTCCAACTTCAAATTAACCATATTAAACTATCACAAAATCTTCCTTCTCTCATCTTAATAATTCTATTTTCACCTGAAAAATTCATCAACCGTGTTTCAGTTTAGATAGTTTTATTTCTCATAACTTAATTAATTTGATTGTGGTGCATGTTTAAGTGCTCACCAAAACATGTATATTATATTCGCCTTCTGTTTTCAGTGCATATATATATTATCAAAAAATGTTTCAAAGTTCAAAGTTTGAATAGTTATATATTAAAAAAAAATTAAGCATCAAATAACTATAAGTTTCATAGTTATTTTTCGCTATATGATAGTCCGTAGTCATATATGTTTAAAATAATAATTTATTTTACGCAGTTATATCATATATTAAGTTGAATTTTAGTACTTATAATCAACATTTCATTATAATATTTGATATGAAATAGAACTTAGTAGAGAGAAAAGCATAATTTATCGATCTTGCTTTTGGAGTAAATTTCCTTTTTATCTATTTATGGGTTGCTAGCACGGTAGGTGGTTTGCATGTTTAAAAATATGTGTTTGTATGTGTAGTTTCATGGTTAGGGTTATAACTATATCTTTAGTTTGATGCTTACATTTTTTTTTCTATGCAAGTTTGAGTTTCTTCATTAAACCATGATATGTTGGAGCTTTGTTTAGAATTTTAGGTGAGAAAATTAGTTAAATTTTGATAGGACCTTAGGCTAAAATATCTAGACTATGTGAATGTGACTTAATTGCGAATTTTTTTGTAAGGATAGTATATTAATCTGAATATGTTAGAATGTTGTATTTTGAGATGTTAAAATATATGAACATGAAAATTATGATGTAGATTATGGTTGTCATTTTAGGAAATTGTACATTCTTTTTTATATAAATTCACGTGGTGGATAAATATATGAATTTGTGAACATATTTTGATTTAGTGAAAATGATTTGACGTTTTAGAATGAAAATTAAAACTAAAAATGAAAAAACTTATGATTTTGAAATGATTGGATTTAAAATTGTTGCATGTTACATACTTTTATATATATTTGGATATTCAATGTATTAGGCTTCAACAAAGTTTGAACATGTTAGTGTTAGTTTGATCTTTTTAATATATATGTGTTTTTTTTTAAGTCTAGTGCAATGAGTAAGGAAAGACCTAAGTATGATGCACTTAGAATGTTGCAAGTTATTATGATATGGATAGATAATTAAGTTTCACTATTTATTAATTAACATTTGTTTGATATAGATGTTATAAATAAATATGTAATTAGTTTGATAACATATCATTTATTATTATTTTGTATTATGAATGTTTTTTGAATTATTAAATCTTTTATGTAGTTTGTATTATAATCATTATTAATATTTTTAATAAAGATTAACTGATGAATGAGAAGAACATATTTATTAATTTTTTAATTATGTGTATAAATATATGTGAAGAAGAAACCAAGTTTTTTTTGAGTTATATATATATATATATATATATATATATATATATATATATATATATTAATTAATGTATTTTTAGTGTTACATATATTTTTATATGAAATAAATCACAACTTAAATTATAAAAAAAGTTAAATTAAAAATTAATAGAAAACTAAAATTATTTATAAAATAATGATATTTTTTTAGAATCGAAGTTAAATATATTCTTTGAGAAAAAAATAAAGCTTAGCTATATTTTTTAAAAAAAAATCATATATCTTAAAAGATTATTTTCACTGTTAAATCTGGAATGCAACACGAAAACACAGAAACAAATTATAGAAGTGCAAAAGGGAATTACCTATTTATCGAGTAGTGTTGACCAATTTAAGATTTAAACTTTAGGTTTAGCCACTTTCTCCTAAAAATAATAGCAAAACTAGCAATTATTCAATGAATAAGTTCCTTCAATTTTATTGGGTTATTTATAGGGAGATATTCTCATGAAATTTAACACTGATCAAATATAAGCAAACATATTACATTATTTTCAACTTAAAATTTTAAAATTAGATCTGTGGAATTTTTATATAAAATTTAACATTTTTATTTTTATTTAATGTAAAACTTATTCACATTATTCTAAAAATTATCTTAGAATTTCGCATCATTAGTGAGATATGTCTTAACAAATATTACTTACTAGCAAAAGTAATTTAATTGTGATAAGTGAAAAGCATTTAAAATGTTATCTTTTAATTAAAAAATAAAAATATCTGAATATATAGTAAACATGTAAAACAGATCAATTGTCTTCTCTTCTGTGAATTATTTTCTTTCCAACTTTTCTTCTTAGAAATAGTTTTAATTCCTAATGATTGGAACAGTGATGAAGCTAAAGAGGCTTTGTCAAAGAAATAAGTGACCACAACTTTTTCGTTTTAAAAGTAGTAACCAAAGTTGTGATGAACAACTAATAAGCCGGCAAAACTTCATAAAATAAAATAAAATAAAATAAAATAAAATAAGATAAAATAACAAAATAATAATTAAAAAATAAAAAATATTTTTGAGGACACCATGAATCTACAATCTTAATTAGTAGCCAAGTTGAAGACAAGGATCAATTAAGGGATTCCTAAATGCTAAAAGCACTTACAATTGACATCATCTTTTTAAAAAGGCTTTTTATTCCTTCGGTAGGTAAACAACACACTCAAAGTCTCCATTGGGCAGAGAAAACTCTACAGAGACAAAAACCTTTAATTCATTTTAATTTGGTAGACGAAAACTTTAATGTATTTTAATTTGGTGGAAAAAGCATTTCATATATTTATGCAAGCATGCCCAATATATATATAATTAATAATAATTTTATTAAAAACTATGGTATGTGCTCAACTTTTTTTCAAAAAAAAAATAAACATCATATGATTCTTTCTACAGAGTGAAGTTCATAGCTGTCAACCTTAGTGTATGGTTTGGTTTTGGTCTCTTCTTTTTGCATTTGTTTCTGAAGCTGACTTCACATATGTTCATATAGGGAAAAATAAAAGGACCCTGTTGCAAACTTGGGTTTTGTGTGTTATATATTATACGCACCAAAAAACAAGAGTTACACGCTTTTGATGGAAAGTGTATATAGTCGAAATGATTCCCTTGTTTTCCTTTTTCTTTTCATGCTAATAAGGAAAACTATGTTCCAAACCAGTTCCTAAGACACGGTTTAAATTACAAAACAAAACAAAACAAAAGACTCGTGTAAGAATATGAGATTATATATGATCATGCACAAGTCAATATATTTTTTTATCAATCATATCTTTAACACATAATATCAATTTTATTCACCATTTTTGTAGCTAAAGAACATTGCAAACATATAAAAAACACAAGGAACATATCCACTTTAATTTTTACTCTCATCACTTTTCATGGTAACACTTAAGAGTTAAAATTCTAGTAAGTAACTACATTAGCTTATGATAACTTACTTAAGAGTTAAAATTCTTATAAATAGCTACATTAGACTGTGTCTCTTAAAATTTCTTCAAGATTTTACTATAAATTTCATACTACTCGAAGAAACATTTTACTCTGTTTCTTAAATATTTTAATACTCTGTCTCCTAAAATTTCTTAAAGATTGTACCATAAACATCAAAATTCATATGAGTAATAATATTAGATCTTGTCTTAAGAACTCTACCCAAAAAAGTTGACTATGTAAAATAAAATTAAGAATAAAAAATAGATTATAAAAATTTACTAACATATAATGTTATCAAGATAATTTTACTGCAATTTATAATGGAAAAACTATTTTATTTTATGTCATGGTTAACAAAATTTACTTCTTATAAGGGAGATATTCAACACACATTTATCTTACAAGTGAAAGCACAAGAAGGTATTCTCAAATTTGTCATTGTTCAAGGGAATGTCCTTCAATATCCTAACTACACATAAAAAGCATAATCCCAAGTCCCTATATATCTAGATCTAGAAGGCCAACAGATCTTATTGTAAGAGAGAAGACACAGTTGTCCAATATTTAGAACAGCATGACAGATTTGCCCTTTTGCTTAAATATTACCATGGGAATATATATATATATATATATATATGTACACACATGTAAAAACGGCAACCTTTTTATTTTTACTCATTATTTCACATTTGGATTTCTAACAAAAATTACATTTCAAGATATACTTAGAGACTTCATAGTAAATTTTTACCTATGTTGATAGAGAGTGATAGATGTTAATATGTTAGGAAAGCAAGCAAGTCCACTTTTTTTTAGTTGTTGCTTTGCTTAGTGGAGGAGTCCTTTGGAGCAACCACAAAGAAAATGCCATGTTCCAAAGAAGAAGCTCTTGTCAGACTCTTCTACAATGCCTCTAGCTCCTTCCACCTTCTCTTCCTCCTCCTCTTCTCCTCTTCCCTTTTGCTTATCAAGTTCTTAAACTTCATTGCCAGCTTCACCATCTTCCAAAGGTCTTATTATGCTGCTCTTCTTCCTTCTTTCTCTCCCTCACTTGCCTCCACCACCTAACTCACAGCTTTTCTTTTTGCATGTTGCAGAGATCACCACTATGAATATGTGTCTTCTGAGTATGATGAAGAAGAAGAAGAAGAAATTCAAGAAAGATACTCTTATGTGCATGATTCTAGTGAGTCAGATCACCTAGTAGCTGACATCATTGGTGGTGGAGAAACCCTTTTGTTTGTGCACAACAACCATTCTCTGAGGACTTATTCTTCTTCTGATGAATTCATAAGCCCCCGGGATAGCCTTATTGAAGAAGAGTCAGAAGAAAACTATTCAACAGAAACCTTGTCTTTTCACAAGTCACCTTTGGTCTCAGAAAATGAAGAAGAGGCAGAAGAATTTCCAACTGAAGATGCTGATTCTGTTCCGACTTCTGTCCCAGATGAAAGCAGGCCCACATCCCCCATCACACTGAACCTCTACAAAAGTGACTCACCAGACAATGACAAAAACTATGACGGTATCTATTACCTAATTTTGTTACATTATTCACATGCAACATTATCACATAGTCCAAGTCTCACTGATTCTATTTTCTGTGCAGAAGATCGTGTTGAAAATAAGAAGGTGCAAGAGGCAAGCCTCACACGAGATGAGAGATTCTTGGTGTATGCTCCTACCCAATTGGAGGCCAAGAAACTCATTGTTGAGGAAAAGGATGAGGAAGAAATATATGGTGACTCATGCACTGTTGGATCAACTTCTAAGAGTTCCTCTGAGTGGAGGAGCTCTATTAACTGCAGAGATTCTGGAACTGATGACCCTTTTTCTTCCTCATCAAGAAGAAGTTGCCCCAAGTGGGAATCCTACACAGTTTTCCAAAAATATGATGAAGAAATGTCATTCCAAGATAGAATTAGTGCACAGAAACTTCAAGAAATTGGTAATTTTTTTCCCATTTTTTTGCCATTGTTCACTCTTAAAAAATGTCATTACTGATAGAAATATATGCATTATATATATGTTAACAACTATAATTCCATTAGTATTCTATAAGAACTCTTATATTTGAACACTCAAAATAGTTACAAACACTTAAATAATATACCTGATTTATTTTTTTATCATTTCATTATTTGCTAATCATGTTATTCAGCTATTTTTTTTCCATTTCTAGCTATTTCTCTCTAGGTGTTTAGATAAAAAAAGATGTCCACTAATAATTTTTCTTCAGTGTAATGCATATATTATTAGACGCACAATATCTACAATAATAATTTAATTTAGATTAAATAAAGGTTATATTGGTGGAAAGTAATCTTAACGCCTAACTTTTGTTCTCATTGTGATATGAAATTTTTTATAGTGATTGCAAGTTTAAACTATGGTGGAGGATTGCTTTTACTAATTGCATGTGATTAACAAGTTGATTAATTTCAGAATCTTTAAGGTCTATCAAGGTATCTCCGAGGTCAATTTCAGAGCGCATTGTGTTCAAGTTTTCAAGTATGAATAAAAAACCAGGTGATACACGTCACAACCCATATCATGAAATTGAGTCTGCATATGTTGCCCAAATTTGCTCAACATGGGAAGCTCTTAATTGGAACTACAAGAATTTTCAATCCAAACGAGCTTCACGAGGCCATGATGCTGATGTGGGTTGTCCAGCCACCATTGCACAGAGATTACAACAATTTCAAGTGTTGTTGCAGAGATACGTAGAAAACGAGCCTTATGAGCATGGTAGAAGACCAGAGATCTATGCTAGAGTGAGACATTTGGCTCCAAAATTGCTACTAGTTCCAGAATATCGAGGTATATGATTTATAATTACCACTTTATTTTCATTTTTCTTACTATTTATTCAGAAAAAAATCGATAAAAATGAAAATTTACATTCTGTTATTCATGTTTTATCTTAATTTCAAATTTTATTGAACATGATTTTTCATATACTTGGTTACTTTGGTAAGTAATATTAAAATATATATTTCACTATTATTATTGGATTAGTATCTAACAATGTTTAATTATTATTATAACTTGATGTTTAAATGATTATGCTGTGAACTAATGCTTTTAAAAATTAAAGAGTAAAGTTTTATTTTGGTTCTTGAGATTGCAAGTCTTGTCTGCTTTAGTTTTTAACTTTTACAAAATCTATCATTTTAACTAGCTTTAAAACTAAGTGAAACTATATGCAGTCTATTCCGGAATAATTAATGAGGAACACAGGATTTTCTTATTACAAAAACGGAAGAAATAGTGTCTTTCTTTTATTAGTTATTAATTGACAGACTAATAAACATTTAAAAATATTTTCATATTCTTTGTTAATAAAAAATTATTATATGTAATAAATTTATCATTCTTTTACAATCATTATCTTAAAACTCCCTACTCATAATGCTTTGCATGTCATTTATAAAAAATAATAAATAAATAGGATCTAATGTAAAGTAAAACTATATTATATTCTACTACATCTATTGCATTGTGATGATGACTAATTAAGGACTTCTCTCTGTGTGTGCTACAACACAGAATCAGAAGATGATCAGAGGGACGAAAATGGTTTTCAGTCCAAAATATCACCAGCTTCATTTCTTATGATAATGGAAGATGGCATCAGAACGTTCATGAGTTTTCTGAAGGCTGATAAAGAGAAACCATGTCAGATATTTGCAGCTTACTTTAGGAGAAACCGAAGAGCCTTGGTTGATCCAACACTTCTACGCCTCATCAAGAAAGTTAATCAAAAGGTAATTAAATAACTAAATTAATCATTTTCTTAATTAAGTGCCTTCCAGATCAGTATTCATTTCATATTTTTATAACTTTATATCTTATAATTTATCATAACTAACATGTACTTTTTTGTGTGTGTATCTGCAGAAGAAGATGAAAGTGAAGGACCTTCGACGTTCAAACAGATGCTTGAGGAAGAGAAAGTTAAAGGGAGAAGAAGAGATGGAGATTTTGATGGCACTCATAGACCTGAAAGTGGTGTCAAGGGTTTTGAGAATGAGTGAGTTAAGTGAGGAACAGTTGCATTGGTGTGAAGAGAAGATGAGCAAAGTGAGAGTGGTGGAGGGAAAACTACAAAGAGATTCCACTCCACTTTTTTTCCCTGCACATTGACCCACAAAAAGGTTTATGTATATTGCTTGGTGACTGGATCATGAATGTGCATGGCTGCACCAAAGGAATATCCACAACACACCCTTTGTTTTGTAAATAAAATATATGTGTGGTTAAAGAAAATGAGGGGACCCTACAAATCAAAGTGAAACATGTGGGGTGGCATGGATTTTGGAGCCTGAAATGAGAGGAAAAGAAGGGTAAAGATGAATGCTTATGTCATTTGATCAATGTTGAAAGTGAAAGACCAGAGACAAAGCAAGGAATGAAGATAGAGACAAGAATGAACAGCTTTAGTATGCTTTAGCTTTTTACTTGGGGTTTATCTATAAGGGTTTTAAGCTGAATCAAAAGAAGAATGAACAAGAGTGAAGCACATGCAGTTGAATAAAAAGTAGTCTTCTCTCTTCAAAAATAAAAGTAGTATATCACACCATTAAGGTTCTGTAGGGTTAGTGATTATTTTTCTTCAAAATAATATCACAGAAAGTGCCCCACTTAGTTTTGTGAAAAAATGGTAATAATAAAGGAATAAGTCATGCATCAAAGTACTTAGCATCAGGACCAGGACTTCTTTCTAGGTATCAACTTACCATGTTAATATATATATATATATAATTTTATTTTATGTCACTTATTTTCTATTTAAAATCTTTAAGAAAAATCTTATTCATTAAATAGAAAATAAGTGTCATAAAAGAAAATTATATATATATATATATAATAAAGAAAATTTTCATTAAAAGTTGTGAATCGGATTTCTCTATACAGATTGAGACAAAACTAATAAATATTTTGTACTGATATTGTAGTTATTGCCTAAAAATTATTATTTGATGCAACATTTACTTATTTTGATCATGTTACTCTAACAAGTTGTTAAATACTATTTTATATCATTTTTCACATTTTGTATAATAGTACATAGTTCTTATTAATTACTTTAACTAATTAATGACCAAGTTAACTTTTTTCTTAAATCTAAAAGTTGTAAAATAATGTTTCCATGTATGATTAAGATACACTTTCATATTTTACAACTCTGCACTGTTTAAAAAACAAAAAACAAAAAGAGCAACAACAGCTCCCTGCAGGAGCTTTTTTATAGAGCAGCCTTCAATCAAGTGCTCTTACAATCTTACATTTCTTTTATCTTTCTTCTTTAATTATCACATCACTCTTTATATTTATATATTTTTTTTCTTAAATCTTAAGTGTGGATTTGCCAGCAATCAGAAAAGTAAAGTTCAATCAGTAGTGCCCTTTATTTGATTCCAAAACCATGCACAATTAATAAAACCATTTTTGTGCTTTCTCAAGAACTGGGATTTTTTTAGCACTTTTTTGACTGGACTAAAAACTAACCTATAAATAAATGTAACAAAAAAATACATGTTGCTGATATGCAGGAATATATACAAAACAAATTTTATAAAATGCAAAATGTAACAAAAAAAAAATGCATCCTGTTCAACCTATATTTCAACAAAAAAAAAAAAAAAAAGAGTTGGGATGACCCATTGAGGCCCAACTTTAAACCATATTCTTTCCCGGCCCACAGATATAGCAGTAGCATTATCTTCAACTAAAGAAATCGATTAAAAAAAGCTTTTAAAAGTGTGTTTAATTTCTATTTTTTAAAATTATTTTTAGTTTTAAAAATGCAATTAAATAAGGTTATTTTGATAGCTAGTGGAAGGTGGTGTAAAAAAACAGAGTGTGAAATTGAAAGGTAAGTTAAAGAAGATTTTGAAAAAATGGAAGAAAAAGTTGAGCTGTTTCTATTTTTTTTAATCTGTTTTGAAAAAATCCTAATAAATTTTGAACTCATTCTTGCCTATAAAAAAAAATCGGATGAGAAATAAAAAAATAAATAATTTCTTATATTTTATGAGAATTTTTTTATAAATTTATAGAAAATTTATAAGAAAAATAATAAAAAAAATTCTATAAATTTTTATAATAAATTTTAAGAAAAATCTTATTAAATATAAGAAAGTTTAGTAATAAATTTTAGAAGAATTCTCATTAAATATAAAAAATTTTAATGACAGATTATTTTATAAATTTTACTTTAAAAATTCTATTAAACATATTGTTGTCAATTTTTTTATTTTCTTATCAATCTATTAATTTTTTAACAAAATAATAACGAGTGATGAAAAATATAATATAACCATAAACAAAATCAATATGACATCCATTAGTAACTAGTAATAAAGTGATGTTCTGATTTTAAAAAAAAAAAAACTTGCCTTATGTGATAATCACGTTCAAATTTTAACAACTCAATAAAGTTGAAAATTTTAATAGTAAAATACATGAAAAATCATGATAAAATTAACAAAAAGATGATGGAAGAATATAAAATTAATAGACAGAAAAAAAAACTCTAAGATTGGCAACTTTATTTAGTTTTTTTTCATAAGATTTAGGAAGATATTTTTGGTATCATGTAATATTATCTAAAGTAAGATTCTTGGATTGGAGTACTTTAGGTTGAAAAAATATATTTTTATAATTTTTGGTAAAAAAATGGTAATCAACCCTAAAGTGAGTAATATGAAATTAGGTTTTGTAATCAAACTTTAGAATGATTTGTGAATAATTTTGTTCTCTAACTTTATAGATTGAACAAGTAAATGTAGGACTAAGTCAAAGAAACTCAGTGGAATTATTGATTCATATCTATATACTAATTAGACTATTAAAGCATGTTTGACTCTTCCAAATTGCTTTTGGACACAATCTAAAATCCACTAGCTTCTTTCTAAATATAATTATCAACTTTAAACAATATTTTAATCACGGAATCTAATATTCAACTAATTAGATCTTCACAATATGTGCTCTATGATGGCCCATCAATTATTTAGGAAAAAAAACTATAGAATTTCATTTTAATTAGCATATATTAGATTTAGACACGTTGCATATGATAAAAATAATTAAGAAAAATTGTCATGCTACTACAAACTTAAATAATTTTTCAAAAGATTAAAAAAAGTAATAAAATACATAACAAAAAAACTTAATTGTATATCTTCCCACTCAATTATTCAAGTTTTGTTTCACCTATTTTATCATTAAAATTTTCAAATTCTACATATTTTTTCAATGAATTAAATTTCTAATGATAATGGAATTATTTGTCTGTTCTTGATTGTTTCCTTAAAAAAATTATAAGATAAGTATTTATATATCTTTTTATGTGTGGTAAATTATTCTAGTTAACAAATTTTCTATGTTTCATAAATAAATAAGTGGTCTTATAAAATTCTTATTTTAAAATTAAATAAACTCGCCTAATATGTAACAATAAAAATTAAAATTATATTATTTTTATTATTAGCAAAAGGGCATGTTTCTTTCTCCTTATTTTATTTCTTTGAATGTTTCTCCATGAAACATCACTTACCCAATAGAAATTAATGTTACATATTAGTAAAAGGGATAAAAAATGTGTGAAATTTTGAACTTCTAAAAGGATACTAATAAAATGGTAAAATATGTAATTAAATTAATGTAAAATAGTGAAGAAAAGAATTAATATGTGAAAATAACATAAGTGTAATATAAGTTGGAAATTAGTAGTGATTAAAATTGATTAAAAAGGAGATTGAGAAAATGGTTGTGCATTGTAATGTGAAAGCTAGAAATGAAGTTGTCCCTACCAATTGAATCCGAATGAATAAAAGCAACAGAGAACAGAAAAAAAGAGAGAAAAGAAAAGGGTGTTATTCCCACTCTTAGGCATCACATGCCATTGCCAACATTCAAAGTGCTATTTGTCATTTCATTTCCACTTTTCAAATGCCCCATTTTATACTTTCGATTCCTTTTCTTTTTCACCCTTTATTCATACTCTTATAATTAAGGACACTTTATCTTCCAAGTTTCACAACTACTACTAATTTAACTTCCTTTCTATAAACATTCATAGAAATATCCATACACCATCACCTCTAAAATATATAAAATATAACACTACCTTCTACTATTTTATTATATTATTACTCTAATAGCAGATCCTCAAATTATGCAACTTATTTTAAATCTATAAACTCTAAACCCTAAACTTTAATCGCCTTTTTTACTTGTAATTAGTATTTTTCATCCAAAAATTATAATTCAGTTTATTCAATTAGATCTCCTCCGTAATTTTTTTCTTATTTATTTAATTCTGTAATTCTTTTGCTTATTATATTAATTTGAATATGTTAAAACAGTAATTTTATTTTCATAGTGATCCTTTACTATGTATTAATCAAACCATATTTATCAATTATTAACATCTTAATCATAGGGAAAATAATAATTAAAAGGATATTTTCCTTTTACTTTATACAACATAGGATAAAGTTTGAGTAATTAGTATATTAATTAATGGGTAAAAGATGAAAGATTTAACATTACACCACATAATAAACTCAATAGACTCTAATATAATATTAAACTTTTAATCTAATATAACATTACAAAATCAACTTATGATACGAGATTTACATTTATTTATATATTTTAAAATTTAACTATATCTTTAATTAATATAAAATTTTTAAGAGTATATGATACATGAAACACTAAAATATATAATATATAATTTTTTAAAACATATAAAACCTTAAAAAGTTTAATATACATAGGTATGTAATTTTTTAAAAACACTAAAATATATAATACATAAAGGATTTTACATGTTATTAAAACAATAAAGAGATATATTTTAGATAAAATATTGTAGATATGAAATCTAAAAAAAAAAGTATAATTTAGGAAGATGTACGGAGAATGTGTACCTATATGTGTGTGAGAGTATCCTATGTGAGTTTTAATCTTTATTGGTTGTGAAGAATATTATTATATGTCCCCTATTTCTTTGTTTGGCTCATTGTCATGTTGATTCATGTGCAAATTAGAAAGGGTGTGAAATGCAATCATGTGACCTGTTCTTGGAGTAGAAACATGAACTTCAATCACATACCTAACATGGTGGACTCATTTCAGCTAATTCAAGTTAGGTTTATGCACTTATATCTCATATGTACCATCACACACTCTATTTTCTTTTCCATATGAAGCCAAATAATCACACTCCTTCTCACACTACTTTTTTCCATTGTTCATTGCTCATTCTAGTTTCTCATTTTAAAAAAAAAGTCAAAGATTTTCAACCCACAAAAAGAAATTCAAGATTACATCTAATCACTCTTTGTATCTTTGTTGTAAATGATACATTCCTAGTGTGTTTGGAGACATGTTATTAACTAGAACATTATTGTTATTTTCACCTTAAGATAGATAAACATTGTCTTTTATATGTTAAAAAAAATGTATATGCACAGTGTTAAAAGTTTTGAAATCAATTTTATTGGTTATACTTCAAATTTATCACTACATACATTGTAAGCACGAGTTCAACCAAACACTCATGAAAAATAAAAATAAAAAAAATATTTCTCATAGTTTCCACCTCATCAATATGATAAATAATTGTAAATGTGGCCACAAATACGTAGTTTAAATATGTGATATTATCTTTTATTAATTTTTTATTTTAATATTTTTAAGAAAATAATCATAACTAACTTTTATAAAAGAATCTAACTACATGAAAAAAAAAATAGTGAGAATTGAAAAAGTTTTTATCACAATTGAAACAACCACACAATACTATAATTATTATTAAGTTCAACAAAATTATATCTATTTATTAATTATCATTAGTCAAACCGTCTTAAAAATTCAATAAAAAGACAAAAATTCAATTATTATTATTATTTTATTAACATATGAGGATCAACTTTCTCATAATTGTCATTAATTTTATCTATATAAGATTATTATCTAAAAATAACCTAAAATAAAAATATTTGAATGGAAAAGAACTATATTCTCTCATAATTATAAATTTTTTTTCAATCATTTTTAGTCAATTTTATCAATCATATTATTAACCTATAAAATAATAAAATTGGTCATTAATTGAATTAGAGATAGATGTAGAATCTAATTTAGTAAATGACTAAAATCTTGGTAATTAATGTTAGAAACAAATTTAGAAACTAATGTAGTCATCATTATATAGAAACCAATTAATAGCGAAAAAAATATAGTTTCTATTATAATAAAAACTATTTTAAATATCAATAATTTTAGTTTATAAAATAATTTTTAATTTAGTTATTATAATGATTAATTATTTTTATTTTTAAATTGGTTTATATTCAATTAATTTCTTATAGTATAATCATTATCATAAATATATTTTTTAATTATTTATTTTGTAGATTACTTAGCACTTGCATTCAGAAAAATATTTTTAGATATATAAAAAGAAATATATTCTCATCACAATTCACTTTATAAATAATTATAAATAAATTATATAAAATTATTTAAAATCAGTAAATAATTTACATAAAACATAATTAACATTGTCTCATAATTTTAGAAATGTCCACTATTATACAAAATTTTAACATTATTGTCTAAATTTGAAAATATACAAGAAAATGTATGAATTGATTGACTAGTATGTTATAAAGATTAACAAAATCTATCATTCTCATACTTCTGATGTAGTATATTTGTTGTCCTAAGTTTAATGGTTGGACATCTAAGAAAAATTGTATATTAATATAAATAGTTAATTTATACTTTAATAGTAAAATACATATTTTTCTTATCTAATCACAACATTTTTATATCTCATCTTAAAACAACTTTTGTTATATGATATAAAAATTATATTACATTACAATTTAAAATAAAACATTATTAAATCATAGACATTGACATTAAAAAATCAACCAATAACATAATTAAGATATTTTCAACTATCATGTTTCAACATACGATGATTATATAATCATCATCTAAAATGGAAAAACGATTATGGTTATACTAAAAATGTTGTCTAAATGCAATTTTACTACTTTAATTTAATTATAAAATTGTTATTATCACCTTTTCAATAACAATATTGACATATAAGCATTGTTAAAAGAAAGAAATAATGATGATTTTGAAATTTTTATATAAAGTTATATATTATCATCTTAATTTAATTACCAACTTCTTATAATAATCACCTTTTAAATGATGGTCTTCTTTATAATTATCATTATTTATCCCCTTTAAATGAGTATCCATAAAGAATCATCATCTAAACTTATCTATTACAATTTTAAATTTAAAAAAAATATATCACACATTTTAAAAAAAATAAATTATTGAACAACTATAGGAAAAAAATATCCTAAATAACTATATTTCCATTAATAGACGATTTGATTATAAAATATATTTAAAAATTACTCATAAAATATTATCTACCAAACAGAAAAATTAGTCTAACATTATAGGTAGTATATATATTAGTCTAACACCCCTTATACCTAAAATAGCATTTTCACCATTCACAAATGTTCTTAGATTGTGATCGCAAACACAAATTGTTTCCAATGGACAGTGTAAATCAATTACAAGATTTTCTTGGGTGATACTTACCACTCACCATCTCACAAGAAACACCACCTTGCGCAAAGGAGCTATCTAAAGCCTAAAAATTTGAGCTAGATCTTGGCTTAAAAAGATCATCTCACATTTTACATTGGTATAGAACAAAAATACATTATTTTTAGTATTATAAAAAGGGGCTACAAATTGCAAAATATGATTTTACTAGTCCATATAATTCTATTTGATTTCAATACTTTTAAAAAGTTATTTACTTTTGTATTAACAATTTTTTAAACTCTTTTTTATAATGTGTTTATGTCACATTAATATATTTCAAAATATTATAAAAAATATTTTTACTAATTATATTAATCACTTGTAAAATGATAAAATTAGTAATTAATTGAATAGAGATTAATTTAGAATCTAATTTGATAAATGAGTATTAAAATATTAATAGTTAATGTTGTAAACAAATTTTAATTTTAATTTAAAAATTAATTTAGTTATTATTATATAGAAACTAATTTCATAATTTTTTAATATTAATAATTAAAAAAATATAATTTTTACTATAATAAAAACTATTTTAGATTCTAATAATTTTTAATATAATTATTACAATAATTAATTATTTTTTATTTTAAAATTAATTTATATTTAACAAAACTCTTGTAGTAAAATATTTGTTATCATGAGATTTTAAATCGATAAACATCACATTTAAAAAATTAGGCAGATCAAAATAAAAAAAAACAAAAACTAAAATGAGATCATATTTATAATTATATTTAAAGGTAAAGTTAGTAAAAAGACAACTGATAATCCTTGGGAGTAAATAAGATCTTTAAAGACTGACAATGTAGATATTTTTTGGAATGATTTACTTAACTGATATCATTTGTCCATTGTAGCAAAACCAAAATGAAACATTGATTCATATGTCATGCATGTTTTTTAAACGAAGCATAGATGCTACTTTTGCCTTTAGTTTATGCGACCATGGTGGCTTTGGTTTTGCAGATAAGAGATTCGATGTTGTGCATTTTGTTTTTTATGCTTCATCATTAGTTGGTGAGCCCATACTCCTCCACTAACATACATACATATACATATATATATATATATACATATATATATATATATATACATATATATATATATATATATACATATATATATATATATATGTATATATATACATATACATAAATACTTTATTTTTACAACACATTCTCATAATATATTTTACAACAAAAAGCAGAAAAAAAAAGAAAATGTAAAATAAAATAAACAGTAAGATAAAGAGAAATTAATAAAAAGAAATAAATTATTGGAGTTTGTATTAATTGAATTTGAATGATTTTTTATATAACGTGTAGTCTTTATTGATATGTATTCTCTAACATCTCGTTGTTGTTTGGTTCCTTTTATTGAGTACATGAGATATGATATATTATTATTAATGCTTATACTATTATTGATTTTGCATATACAACTTCAAAATTAGGTATAGAGTAAAATAATAATAACTATACACATCCTCTTTAGATATCACATTATTTTCCTTCAAATTTTGAACTCAAAATTATTTATATTTCAAGACACAGGTGAAACAGTTCTCAAGACATATCTCACCATAACATGTTAAGAAAAGTGTTAAGCATATTAAGACCAAAGGGTTTGAAATTTTGAAGAGGAACACAACTTACACTATCTTCAATAATTCGTATTCTTTATTCTTTTTTTATTTATTTTAGTGGTTAAAAAGGAATTATTTATTAAAATCATATATAAAATTTATTAACTCATATAATTAGCTTGTTTTTTTTAAGAATAAGTTAATAGTAAATTAAGTTTTAGACATATTTTAAGAATTTTGTAGTTTTAACTATCATACACACTTGATTTTTAAAAGAAGTAAACTGGAAAAATTACATAGTTTTAGCATTTTACCAAGCATGTAATTAGGTTAAGAGGTGTTGTTATACACGTGATGTGGTTGTGTAGAAAATTTAATGTGCTTAATTAATGTTTTTTGTCCACTGAAATACACCATAAATAAATTATATAGATGGGTTTGAATGATTTTCTTTCTAAGATTTAAGTTTTTTTCAAAATGAGGAAAATAAAAAAATAACTTTTTATAAGCTAAAACTATCTTATAAATAAATAAAAATAAAACGTTAAGAATTTACGTAAGATAAATTTTACAAATTAGTTTATACAGAATTAATTATAAACAAATTAATTTCAATTTTTTCCTGGAATAAACTTATAAAAATGTTGATCAAACAAAAGACGACAAACATTTTACGAAATAATTAATTAAAAATTTTCAATTAATATTTCTTGAACTTTTTCTATAAAGAATTATTAAAGTGGAAATAAGAACGAAGTCAATAATTTATTTCTGAAAAAATTCAGTAAATTAAAATTTTCATGGATATCTACCATGTATATTTTTATTTTATTTTTATAAATTTTTAAAAAAATGCTAAATATAATACATCAATTGGTGATATTTTTCTCAATAGCAGCTTTATTTTAGTTATTTATCCTAAAAGATCTACATAAAAATAATCAACGATTAGTGTATATTTTTAGAAGATAAATCATTATATATATATATATATATATATATATTAGTTTATACTTGTATAATTTGCTCAGGAACTTATGAAAGGGAAAAATATATATCAAATTTTCAATTCTTATGAAAAAGGAGCGATTGAATTTAACATGAATAAAGTTTTGAATGTATTAGAAGGAAATTAATTAGAATTTAGAATAGATTAAATGTCATTTACATAGATTAAATATACATATAGTTTAGAATTGGTTTATCAATTTAGCATGTTTTAATCAAAAGAAAATTATGGCAAGCAACAAAATTTTAATATAGATTAAAATGTCAAAAAAGGAAATGCCACTTTAGAGATTTGATAAGCATAATTTGATTTATACGTTATGATGATGTTTCCAAAATTGTCATAAAGAAAAGATACAGAAAAAAAAAAAAACTCAATGCTCACTCTGTGTAGTTTTCGCTCGTTTGGGAAATAATTATTAATTATAATAGGAAAAAAATATTTAACAAAAAAGGGCATGTAAATATTTAGTTGAAAATAATTATTGGAAAATATTTTATTTATTTCAAACTGTTATTCAAGTGGTTTGTTAGTATAAAAAAAGTGTTAATGCTAAATAGTTCTTTTATATATTTTTTCAATTATGATTTTATCTGTTATTAGACAAATGAAAGCAATAAATTATTTTAAGTTAAAAGGAGAGTTATTTACCATTAAAGGTAATAAACCTGAATTTAAAATGGATTAAATCAAAGTGATTATATGAATTTTTTATTTTTTTTTACTGATATTAAGAAAGGAGCATCTTCTTATAATTGAGATCTCTACATTGCATTTTGAGGTGCTCCTTATGGACCGTACAAGAAGAGGACAGACAACACAACAGAGGTTCATGAATATAGGAAGGTCAAAAAGGACAAAACACGCACTCCCTGTCCCTTTCCATTTCCATCAAATTTCTCATCTCTCGCCACGTCACCTAATCAAAAGTCCACCCCAATATTGATTTATCCCATGGTCTATAAGTGCGGTCTCATGTTATAATACCTGCACCTTGTTCCAGTCTATCCTTCTCCCTTGTTTTTATTTTTTTTTTCCATGGTCATCTTCTATGAATACCCAGCCACCTCTTTTTCCTTTCTCTCTCTCATTGCTCCTTTGATTCATTCACCCAAATTTTCTGTCCTCTTTTCCTCCTGGAGGAGCCTCTGAGACTGCTCAGGTACTCTCTCTTTTATTTTTTTCTCTCTGAACTAAGTCAGCTTTTGAAAGCTCATGCTTTTGCAAAGATTTGAAATCTGAGCTTAGGTTGTTTTGGTTTATTTTTGTGTGTTCAAGGTCTTAAATTTAAAGGCTTTTAACAAAAGGACCTTTGTGTATTTTGTTAGATGTCTCAAATTCTATGGTTTTTAAGGTTTTTGGAGTTTATTTTTGAGAAAAAATAAGCATAACTTCGAATAAAGGGGTTTCTTTGTGTAAGTTGGTTGATGAATTTTTTAGATTTGGTTTATTTTTATTCAGATTTGTGAACAACCTGGGGAAAGAATAATTGATTTGTTTGTGTTTGATGTTGCAGGTGTTCCTTGTCAAGATCCTTGGTTGAGTTGTGCAGGAAAAAAAGAAAAAGATGAATCAGTGTGGTTATCAGCAGAAGAAGGCCTTGACAACCTGTGAGGAGATGAGGATGGAATCAGTGGTGTGCCCAAAGCCTAGAAGATTGGGTCTCATGAACCACTCAACCTTTGATAACCACATCAGGCCCTTGAGGCCACCCTTTATCAGGTATTCACCCTTCTTTTTTAAAAAATTATATAATTTCTTGTTGTTGATTATTTTCGAATAAATTTATTCTTGTAGAATTTCTGACTTTATGTTTGTTGCTAATAATCAACAGCTACCAATCGGAAATTGAAGATCCAGGAGTTGGGCTTGAACTTATGGACATCATTCTTCCTAAGGTTTTTTTCTTGTCTCAATCTTCCTATTGAAAAGAATTTTCTTCTTCTTTAAATTTGTTTATTTTTTTCCTAAAGTATTTTAAATGAGAAAAAGATGGGTGGTTCATGTGATTTCTCAAAGATTTAACAAATACGAAGTTTTGGTGTTGATTGCTAAGGAGTGGAGATGATAACATCTCCATCATGTAGTTTGGATGTTGTTTTTATTGTTGTTGATTGAAAGGAATATGAAATCTAACCAAAGATTGCTTCAATCTGGTGTCTTTTTTGCAGAGATCTGGTGGACAATTGGCCTCATCACCCCCATTTTACTGTGGATCTCCACCTAGCAGAGCCTCAAATCCTGTGATCCAAGATGAACAATTTGGTAATGGTATTGAGAATTTTGGTCCATTTTCCTTGGCACCCCCTTCACCTTCTTCTAGAGGTTGTGTGAGGATGAAGTTTGGTCACACTCCAGCTGCAGTGAGGATTGAAGGTTTTGATTGCCTCAGCAGGGATAGGCGTAACTGCAGCATTTCTGCAGTTGCTTAATTCAATTTTAAACAGAGAAAAGAAAAGCGAGACAGTCAGAAAAAGGAGGATTAAGAATCACCAAAGTTCTAAGAGCAGAGGAGATTTTTGGGATTAAGGAGCTAATCTTAATTTTAAATCTTATTGTAATATATGTATATACTGGTCTTATGGAAGTTGTTGATGAGTTAATTAAGGTGTAATGTATAATTGAGAGATGGTGGGAATTTTCTTTTCATCTTAGTTTTATCCTTTTTGAAGAATAAAAAAAAGGGAACAAACACATCAAGGAAAAGAAAAAGGCAAGCAAAAGTCTTGTTCTTCTCTCTTGTTAGGTTTATATGATGGGGTCTTTAGGTTGAAACTTTCATGTGAGTTTCATGGATCCAGAGTCTGTAACTTTCATGTTATTTGAAACTCAGCTCCTCCTTTTGTAATTGTATTGTGGAGGAGAAATTGAGGATTTATCTTTGGAATCTTGTAAAATATATTTTTTGTGGGTACCCTATTTGCAGGTGTCACCTATTTCATTATATAAAAGAAATATTGTTCATACTTTATTCATGGTATTCCTTTAAGATCAAAAGACAAGGATGAATATTATCTGTACAACTGGTAATGGTTCATTAGTCTAATAAAAAAAAGAGAGAATAATAACAACCATGTTAATGTAAGAGAATCTTAGGAAGCTTCATAGGGTATGATACGGTCAGCTTTGGAGGCTCTTGCCTAGTAATATTTTAATCATTGTCTCCAAATTCATTTGATAGATACTAGATAGACTTTTCTTTATTATTATTATTTTCTTTTGAATTTTGGGGAATACAAGAATGTGGATAAGTATTTGGTGATGTGAAGAGGTGCCTGTGCAATGGTGTGAAAGGGTGTGTGTGAGTGGGAGAAATAAGTAAGTCCTGTTTGGTTGGATAAACGTCCAAAAAAAGTGATTTTGAAACAAAATATGAAATAGGGATGAAAGTAATTTGGGATGTGGATGGTATATATAGACAGAGAGAAAGAAAGAAAAAGGTGGGGTATGGTGTGTGACAAGCACAAATGCAGAAACGTGTGCCTGTTACTTTATTGTGATGGGTGGAAAGTGGTTAAGAAGGGAGTGGCATGCATAATAAGGGTTTGTTTGGTGGGTGATGGTTGTGATATGATACATCCATTTATTTATTAGTGTTATTAGAAAAAGGGGGTGTACAAAAGCAAGTTGAGAAAGCGCGTTTGTTGGGTGGTGCTACTGCTGTCTTAATTGCTTGCTTGCACTTAGGGCATCCCAAGAAATTTCTTAGGGCAAAGGACTAAGAAGACCAATAGCAAAATTTTGCATTGCATTAAACTATTGTAGTTGAATAATCTACTTTCTTTTTAGTAACATCATGTCATTATCATCTCATTAGAAAGATCCAAAGATGTGTGAGTAAGATGAGATTGGGACAATATCATAGGAGTTACGTGATTATCATTATTTAAATCAAGTAAAATCTATCCCAAAACTTATTTTTCTAATAATACATTTTTATTTATAGAAAATAAACCTATGGACTTTCTTAACTTTTAATTCTCATGGTTGCATAATTTTTATTTTTTTAATATTTGTACATAAAAATAATTTATTTTAGTTCCCATTCTATACTACCATTTTAATTCCTACTGTCGAAATTTATAGATACTAGAAAAAATTTAATATAATATGTGTAAATACTAAACTAGATATTTTTAAGTGTTTAATTAAGGTTTACCTTTTAAATATGCATTGATATAAAAAAATATTTTCTAAAAATAAATTATCATTTCTATATTATTGTTGAATTCTTACTTAAATGACAGGTCAATTATCCTTGAAAAAGGTAATTTTTTTGTTAACAAATTATAGGTTAATTTATAAGTATGTGCAACCATATGCTACTTTGCTTCTAATTAAAGATAAACTACTATATAGAGGAAATGGGGAAATGATATACCACTTTTAGAATAAGTTACCTTCAAGAGATAAATTGATAGTAAAAAAAATATTAAAAATATGTTAAAAAACATATTTCCGTTTCTATATTATTGAGTTTTTACTGAAGTAATGATAGGTAAAAATTCCTTAAATAGGTCAATTTGTAACTATGTGTATTTATTTTCTACCTTATCTCAAGACCTAGCTTTTAAAGGAGATGTTACAAAAGTGGGAGTGGTAAAAAGAATATATTACTTTTTGAAACTAAGGTTACCCATATAAATTGATAGCAATATATATATATTAAAAATATTTTCAAAATAAACACATTACTATTTTTACATTTTTGAAAACTAGGTCAACTTTCCTTAAAAATTATAGGTCAATTTATAAATATGTTTGTTTTGTTTTTAGTAATAAATATGTGCTTATTTTTTTCCCTTATATTAATATACTGCATTGCTTTGGAAAGAGAAAAATACTATAGAGGAAATTATTAAAAAAACTAATAAAAGCATTAATTATATTCTTTCTATTCAATTATTTTTCTTCATTATTTCTTGTGGCTTCTTCTGATAGTTATGTCTTTTTCTTGAATAATTATGACCATCTCCCTTTTATATATAGTTGGATTTTCTTTTTAAAGCAAATATATATATATATATATATATATATATATATATATATAAAATAGTTTGTAGTAATTTTGAAATGATATATTCAATGCACTTAATTTTGAAACATAAGTTTTAAGAACTTTGATTGAAAACTTTATTTGAAATCAAATATGAGTATGCAAAAGTACAGAACAGGAAAATTAAACACAGCTTAAACCTAATAAACTTTAAACCATCATAATTTACACTTTAAAAAAATTTAAATCAATATTTGATAGATATTTTGGAACACATGAAAGTGGAAGGAACTATTGAGACAGAAAGGAAACACCACAATCTTGCATAACCAATTAAAAGGAAGGAGATGAAGGAGATTTTTTTATGAAAATGTTTAACACAGTTGGTAAAATTTAGTTAAAATAATTTATTATTAAAATAAAATAATATAATATAATATAAGAGTTTTTTATAATTTCTGAAAATTATTTTTATAAACAATTAAAAAAAACATTTAATTACATAACTCATATTTTCACATTTTTCAAATTAATAAATAATTCTCTCATTAAAAATGTTCTAAATATTTTAAGTTAATATAATTAGAATGTTATTATCACATAAATGACGTTAATTAAGACAGTATAATGAATAAGAAAAATATATTTAAAAAATAGAGGACATCATTTAAAATTAAATCAAATACCTTCTCTACAATCTTTATTAATTGAAAATTATTGATTATATTTTTCAAATATTCTATGTATTATTTTTAAACGATTTTTTTTTAAAACAATATATTAGCCTTTGAGAGTGTCTTTGTCAATTGTTATCTTTTATTTTAAAAAAACAAGTTTTTAATTGAATAAAATAATATTCTCTAATTATATTGATGAATAAAAAATGGAGATTTATATATTTATTCAGACTTTAACTGGTGCGTAATTATGTTGTTAGTAAGAATTGAATTAGATAGGCAATTAAATACTTCACGGCCATTTTATAATAGCTAATCAATGTCCTTTTATAAATACTTACTGTATTACACTGTTACTAATCACTGTGTTACACAACTTTAAACACAGCTAGTTGAACTTATTTATATATTATAAATCATTTATTAGAGAAAAATCACGAACACAAATAAACTAAATTACGAAATTATGTTATTCCATGATTCTTATCTGAAATAACTTTTTAAAAGTGATAAATTATATATATATATATATATACACACAAAATTGTTACATCACAAAAAATAAAGGGTTAGAGCAATATTAATCAAATGTTTTTTTTTCATAACTAACTCAAAATTCATTATCATATAAACATAAATTTGTTACAAGACTTTAAATAAGGGTTAGAAGGATCAAATGTTTTTTTTTATTTAAAAGAAAATACTGTGTGCATATTATATGTACACTGCCTCCTACTTTACTGCTACTGATTTGAAGATATGGAGTGTTCAGTTCTGAAGTTGCTTTAAATACCTGAAATAAAAAAAAAAAAAAGATTATGGGATTGGAATAACTTGAAGCTTTTATGAGCAGAAGTTGCTGTAACAAGCAAAAAGCTAATGCAATAGACACCTACAATAGGTATGGTTAGACAATTTTTTCATAAATATTTTTAAAAGAGTAAAAAAATTAAATGGGGTTTTTTATAAATTAAAATTGATTTATGCATAAGTTACAAAAAAAAATTTAGAAAATTTAGATGAGAGATTTTATAAAAATTAATTCCTATTCAAATTCATTTCAACAAGAAAAACTTGATTTTTCTATTTTTCTATTAGAATATTTTACATGTGCAAATCAATAATAATATAAACTCACCTTCAAAGTTCTTATGGTTTCCATTTTATGGTTCTGGGTTTCTCTTTCTAAATGGACCTCTTTGATTGAAAAAAGTTCATAACTCATTCTGTGGCAGTTTCAACGTTCTCTGAATTAACACCAGGATATACATTTTTTAGATCTTTGAGTAATTGTAACTTCTCAATCTCCTCATCTTTAACCAAAATAGTGTCCTTGAGAGAAGACACCTGAAACATCACGTACAAAATTTAAACAATTTCAACTGATTCTATTCAAATTTATGGGCACAAATATTTTAATTACTGTTTATTAATAATAAAAGAGATATAAAAGTTATGATATGAATTTACAAATACTTATCATCCACCCTCACCATCATCTGTCCTTGCTAGAGTTATATATATTTTGTTATAAGTCTTATCAGTTAGAGGCTATGAAAACATAGATACCATATCTACTTAAATGCATTTGATGCATTCGAAAAATGATTGAAAGTAAAAGTAAGATAACCATCTTGTAATAAATTTCATCACCTGTTCCATTAAATCTCTAACATCTCTTCCATCTTTAGAACTTCTAGCAGCTCCTAACTCCACTCCAGAAACCCTCTCAGCAAACTTTAAAGTACTCAAAGATTCAGAAAAAGACTTTTGGTCAGAATTAATTTGGACTAACATGAGTGTTTTTGCTTGACCTCCTGTGTAAAGAAAAATAATCTTATCTGATTAGAAAAATTGACAGGGAAGACAAGCCCAATAAACCATAAAACAACTCAAGGATTTTTCACTTTTTGTGGATACTAGATCAGACATCTTGGCAACAAGACATGATAAACTATGATTTTACCAAGAGATGTTTGCAGAAGTTGAGTAAGCTTGCTATTTCTGTATGGCACATGAGAACTCTTCTGAGAAAGTGAAAAAATGACATCTCCAAGGGCAGATAGTGATTTGTTAATATGCTGTGCTTCCTTGAGTCTATCCCCAGTTACTTCTGAGCGATCTACTCTTTCACTTCCTGCTAAATCTACCAAATGAAGATTACCTTGAAGAGAGGAACCAGACTTTTTATCCATCCCACGAACGTGAATTGAGACCACACTGTGCATACACATTTATTGAAAGTCATTATAGTAGAAAACTTGTGTTGCTAAATTGTAAAGAGAGTGAAAAGACAAACCTGTGAGAACGACTACTTCTTTCATTCATAGCTGTCGAACCCTTTGCTCTATTTTTTAGACCAATGTCCATAAGCTTTATGACATCTCCAGTTGCCTTCACAGGTTGCATGGTAGCATCAGGTACTGCTAATCCATTTGGTTGAGAGTGATTCAATATCCCAAGTGTGTGTAAATCAAGGAAATCATGGTTCAGAAACATGACATGCTATGTTTTTTTTTCAAACGTAAGAGAAAGAAAAAAGAAGTCCATGCAAAGAATGATGTTTCCATTGAAAAAGGATATTTTTTTGAAGCATCAACTGATAATAAGTCGCGCACTTGTTCATTGTATATCTCAATTACTTGAACCCCAATCTCATACACTATGGAGCTTTTTCTACTTGTAGATATGTTGAAGAGATCATCAAGAGCTCGATAGTTAACACCAAGATTCTCAGGTGTTGCATTATTTGGACCACTCTGAAAAGTAACGGCAACATACAGAATGAGGAGTTCCTTTAACTAGCATGATGAGTATGATAAGAAAACAATATATAGAGAAAGTTCGATACCATTGTGTAAGTTTTCCCTGAACCAGTCTGGCCATAAGCAAATATACATACATTAAACCCATCCAACACTGATCTTATAAAGGCTTGTATGTCAGCATACACCGCAGCTACATCGTTCAAAGGAGCAACAATCAATATAAAGTGTAAGAAAATTCAAATAAAGAAATGGAGTCAACAACATGCATAGGTATTATGATGATGTAAAAGGTTCATCCATTCGAAACCTGATGATAAAATGGAGATTATATAAAGAAATGAACCTTGAGTTGCAGTTGGACCAAAGACCTTATTGAACTTAAATGTTCTAAGGGCTTCCTTTCCTTGTTTGGAAGGATTTGCCACAACCAAGTCAGTTTCACCAACGTGTTCCACAATAGATTGTTTTTCCTTTTGACCCGGAAGAAACGGTCTAAGTCGACAATATACTCTTATATTTCCTATATTAGAGAAAAGTCCCACGTAAATTCACAGCATACCTACATCAATTAACTGTTGGACAAACATAAGTAGTACTACCTTTTAATTCTTGAACTTCATTGAATAGTTTTCGATTTTCTGCAAGAACTATTTGATAATTCTCAGCTGCATCTACTAGTGATTTAAGATTTACACCTAGACAAGTTACAAAACAACTATTAACGTTTATCCCTTTCAGTCAAAGAAAGCAAGAAAATGTGGAAGGTAAGCATAAAAATGACATGTAATAGAACATACCTAATTTTTTACATTCCTCAGAATAAATCATTTGCTCTTTCAAAGCATCTTGCTTAATGGATTCCCATGATAATTTCAATTTCTGATTGCAAGTTCGATAAAAAAATTGTAATATTTGACATAATTTTAGTAAGATTGACATTTAGTTGTATGTAAGTTTACCTGTATGGAACTAAACTGAAAATTCACATCTTTCCGTATCTGATTCTCTTTCTTGATCCACTTCTGATATTTTGACTCGTAAAGGGTTTCATTCTCTTTAACCTCATTTCTTAGTTTTTCCAACAAATTTTCGTATTCTTGTGATTTCTGTTTCAGTTCTTCTTTACCATCCTCCACTTTTGCTTCCCATTGTGAGCATTGTATTTCATGAGTTTTTTTCGTTGTTTCTAGTTCTTGTTTAAATGATGAAATTTCCATATTTTTGTTCTCTACCTCTTTAATATATTTCATAATTTCTTTACCATCCTCTTCAGCTTTTGCTTTCAATTGTGAGCACTGTGCTTCGTAAGTTTTTTTCATTGCTTCTAGTTCTTCCTTAAATGCTGAAATTTCCATATTTTTTCTCTCGAGCTCTTTAGTATATCTAATAGCCTCTTTCTCATCGGCCATTTTTTCCTCTTCAGCTTTTGCTTTCAACTGTGAGCATTGAACTTCATATGTTTTTCTCATTGTTTCCAGTTCTTGCTTAAATGCTGAAATTTCCATATTTTTTCCCTCTAGCTCTTTAATATATCTAATAGTCTCATTCCCATCTGCCATTTTTTCCTCTTCAGCTTTTGCTTTCAACTGTGAGTATTGAACTTCATATGTTTTTTTCATAGTTTCTAGTTCTTGCTTAAATGCTGAAATTTCCATATCTTTTCCCTCTAGCTCTTTAATATATCTAGTAGTCTCATTCCCATCTGCCATTTTTTCCTCTTCAGCTTTTGCTTTCAACTGTGAGTATTGAACTTCATATGTTTTTTTCATAGTTTCTAGTTCTTGCTTAAATGCTGAAATTTCCATATTTTTTTCCTCCAATTCTTTAGCATATCTAATAGCCTCTTTTCCATCTGCCATCTTTTCCTCCTCAGCTTTTGCTTTCAATTGTGAGCATTGTACTTCATATGTTTTTGTCACCGTTTCTAGTCTTTGCTTCAGTGTTGAAATTTCCATATTTTTGTCCTCTAGCTCTTTAATATATCCACTAACCTCTTTATCATCTGCCCTCTTTTCCTCCTCAACTTGAGCTTCCAACTGTGAGCATTGTACTTCATATGTTTTTTTCAATGTCTCTAGATTTTTGTTTAACGCTGAAATTTCCATATTTTTGTCCTCCAATTCTTTCATAATAGCCTCTTTTCCATCTACCATATTTTCCTGCTCAACTTTTGCTTTCAATTGTGAACATTGTACTTCATAAGTTTTTGTCACCGTTTCTAGTTTTTCTAGTTTTTGCTTCAACGTTGAAATTTCCATATTTTTGTCCTCTAGCACTTTAATTGCATCTCTGTCATTTGTCATCTTCTCATCCTTAGCTTTTGCTTCTAATTGTAAGCATTGCACTTCACACGTTTTTTTCATCGTTTCTAGTTTTTGCTTCAATGTTGAAATTTCCATAGTTTTGTCCTCTAACTCTTTAATATATCTAATAACCTCTTTGCTATCTGCTGTATTTTCCTCCTTAGCTTTTAATTCCATCTGTGAACATTGTACTTCATATGTTTTTTTCATTGTTTCTAAATTTTGCTTCAATGCTGAAATTTCCATAGTTTTATCCTTCAACTCTTTAATATATCTAATAACCTCTTTGTCACAGTCCCTCTTCTCTTCCCTTTTAGTGTTCTCAACTAGCTTTATATCATTTTCCTTTTCTTCTTCCTTTTTAGTCATCCGAGTTTGTTTTAATTCCTCTAACTTCTTTTTTTCCTTTTCAATCCTCTCGGTCTACATGAAGAGGCCAAAGAAGATATATTAGAAACAAAACGAAAATTATTCAATTTTTGTTTTTCTTTAGCTACAAAGCACACAAAAATTTAATAGGGTTTTATCGTATTCTATCTCTAGAAGTGCATGCTTGTAAGTAAGAAACATTACCTTTAAATGTTGAAGCTGGTTTATATTAACAATCTGTCACAAAAAGGTTCCTATGATAAATAGAAAAGTTTGTATTTTGTACCTACATGTACTTTGTATCAATTCACTTATACAATGATATCCAAAGCTATTTAGGATACCTCACTCTCTCCATCTGTTCCAGATGCAAGAGCCTCTAGGACTCTGATTCTTGAGTGATATTTTTCTTCACGGGCCTTAAAAATATTGTTTTGCTGAAGGTAAAAAGGAACAAGTGTGAAAAACAAAGGCTAAGTAGGTTTAGAAAATAATGCAACTTTAACATACAGTTTTTAAATGTTCTGCTTGAGTTGATACACGTCGCTCAATTTCTTGGACAACCTTTCTCAATAAGCAAGCCACACGCTGAGATGTAAACATCATTGTTAGACAATAATACACTTTAAATCTTATTATGCATGTGTAAGACATTTTCCATGCACTAATATCTTATTATTTGGATAAACTTCTCCTTTATCCAAATAATAAGACATGCATTTATTATTTATGTAACTTCAAATTTATCCAAATAATATAAGACATATATACTTTGTTCTTTTTCATGAATGCATAATTATTATTTATGTAACTTCAAACCATCTCAATGCATACATGGGGTATCTCGCCATTTCTTCTTTCAACACTTTCTTCTAAAATACCATTCACTACACTCAAAAGCGACTGGGTAGGAGCATTCTGCAATAGTAAATGCTAAAACGAATTAGTGATGTAGAAAAATATGTAAATTGTGCAAATCTAAAGGAATACAAAACATAATAAGTGAACTTACATCCAAACTAATTGACTTCATTAGTTCTGAAATTTTTGTTGAAGGAAGATCTGCATAACTTCCTTGTTTTAGTTGAAACACCTCGGGAGACTTGTGACCAACTTGATTTATTAATGTAGTTGATGACTCTGTATAAGATTGAAATAAGCATATCACAGATAAAACACTACATATTTGATACAGTGAATCACAAAATATAAGATATATTTCAATTTTCATGATAATTAAGTTTTTCATATGGCTATCTATTTCTCTTTCTTTCCTTTTATTTTCTTGTGAATATGCTTGAATCTGAATTTATTTCTATCAAACTTGAATTATTATTAATATAAAGTAATCATATAAATTTTATGACATGTAATTAAAAAGAAAGTTTGCTACTCACATTGTATTTTTTCATACAAAAACATAAACTACATAGCAACTTTGTAAGTCACATGTCAATGATCACATTTAAACAAATAAAGAAATCCTTTAAAGGTAGTAAATTAGTTTTTTTATTCATTATGAATTTGTTTTCAATCTAATAATATCCATATCATTTCTCTTCATACTTCCTCTGTCTTGAAAATTCATTGACATGGTTCTTGATTAGGGGCATATATCTAGACATGAATATCAATAAATTTCTCTGTTACTATTAGTATATGTCAATATAATAACAAAAAACAAACTTATCTCACCAAGTGAATTCATTTTACATGCATTGGACATTCATTTTGGCTAAATTGAAAAGTAATATAACCTTATCAAGAATGATTAAAAATTTGCTGTTTCATCTATATCTCATCATGTTTATAAGCATTGAAATTGAAAAAGGTAAAGATTGAGTTAAATTTCATCAGACCTGTCATAAGTGGACTGTGTAAAACACGTTGCAACTTTGTTTCTGACAAGACCTTCCTCTGGGGTGAGTTAACTCCATTGATATTCAAACTTGAATTACCCAGGTCTCTGGGTTCTATATTGTGGTTATTTGATGGTGGATTCATCACTAGCTAGGTGAATTTTGCAGGGACACTACTTCATACATTAATGCATTGATGTTTCACAATAATGTCCATCGTATCATATCACCCAATAAACAATTCAAAACCTAAAATTGATATAAAAAATTACTTTCATTGAAGCAATAGTAAAAATCTTGGTATTGATAATAAAAATTAAATTATACAATATATTGTCG
Source organism: Lablab purpureus (assembly GCA_030347555.1). Taxonomy (NCBI): domain Eukaryota; kingdom Viridiplantae; phylum Streptophyta; class Magnoliopsida; order Fabales; family Fabaceae; genus Lablab; species Lablab purpureus. Next base: position 1,854,004 of record CM059257.1, on the reverse strand, counting down.
TGAATGCACAAATTTTCAATTCCATTATCAAAAACAGTGCAATGTGTTCAGAAGGAGAGTAACAAAAGACAAATGAAAAAGGGTTAAAGGGGTGAGTGTCTTTAAAACTAAACAAAATTAAACAACCTTCTATCATTTTGCATTTGTAATGATTAATGCATTAGAGCATATGTGAATCTCTTTTAGTTCTCTCCAATACACAAAGGAGTAATGCTAAGAATCACTTAAAATTTCAACATGGCTTCTGAAATACTAAAACAAATATTCAATAATGCTACATGATCCATAAACAATTTGCAAAAGTTCTAGCCAACACATTTTGAATTTAATCAAGCTTCATCTCACTATGAATATCAAAGTTTACCAAAGTGGTGATATGGATAATGTGTAGAGCATCAAAACCAGAAAATCCAACCTTGAAAATGTTAACGTTGATCAAATGTTCTTGTTGCGGCGAGAGTTGAGTAAAACCAGATAAATATCAATTGGATTTTTTCTGCGTAAATATAGTAAGCTGTGTTAAAAATAATAATTTAATGAGTAAAGGAAATTTTGATTTGGATTTGTGAGAGAGAAGGAAAAGGGTTCCTCAAAAATAGGAGAGCAACACTCCTTGCGTCACAATCATTCTAGTGGAAGAACATCATTGCATGAATGTCTCCCCAAAAAGAATTTGGATCCTTTAAAGTGTTTCCTCTCACTTTAGAGAATAAATTTATTTATTATTTTATGGTTTAAATTTATCTATTTTTTAAATTTAAAATTAAATAAAAACAAACACAAGCAAAAATAATAGTATTTGTTGATGGTGACATGTCAGTGAAGTATCCAAATCTTTGAATTTTTTTTTATTCCAATTCAATACAGCTAAATGAGACATATAAGCAATAATAATTCAGAAGCACCCCTTATGGATCGAAATGGAAATGGTTCTTATTTTGTGGATAATAGCAAGTAATTGATTACAATTATTTAGAATAAGCATATTGTCGTATTGTATTAGTTCATGATAATATAAAAGAATTTTCTCTATTTATTGTAACTTAATTTTATAACTTGTAATGACAAATTTTAGTAATTTTTAGTGATAAAAGAGATAAAAAAATAGAGGCATTTTTAGCATAAAATAATGTGTTTAATACTGCATTAAGTACATGACCAGAATATATTTTGTTACCCTTGAATGATATAAACTACTATATTTATTACAACAAATTCATAATATTATAATTTGATTCTCAACAATTAGAAGTTATGGTGAACTAGATGTCGTCAACTCGTGCCGGGCACGGGTTTATTTTGAAAATTTTAATTTATAATTTTTTTATCTTGAAAGTAATTAAGATAAAAATTATATTTATGGATACAATTTGGAGAGTTAACACTCGTATATTCTCAGTAAAAAAAACATTCATATATTTATATTTTAAATTTAAATAGAATTTATTTTCATCACAAGTAATTTATTATCAAATAATAAATTTATTTTTTCTACACTTTGTATGCTTTAATCCCCAAAGTTAGAAATAATTTAAAGTTAATAAGATAGAAAAGTTGGTGAGCTTTCCTTTAATTTGTAACGGAAAATTTTTATTTTTTGATAAATTATTAATAACTAGTCGGTTAATACTTACTATGTTGGATTTTTATTTTTGACAAATTATTAATAAATATTTTGTTAATACTTAGTTACTTTACTATGTTGAAGTATAGGCGATATACTAATTACTAACTGATCATTTCCTAATTTACAAGTTCTGAGTTAATTAGTTTATTGAAAAATTAAGTTAGTTATAAACTATTTAATAAATGTAAAATGAAGTAAAAGATATAATTATATAAATTTTATTATACAAATGAAATTTGTGATTTTAAGTAAAAATATATTATTATATATTTATACAGTTATACTTTGTATTTTTTTAATAATTAATTTTTTTATTACTTTTAATTATTTTTTAAAAATTGCATATGCTTTTTTTATTAGGAAAAATAATTTAATATAAGTAAGTTGATTTAATAAGTAATACTCAAATTTATTTATCTTTACTTTTTCATAAATTTTAATTTTTTTATTTTTCAATTATTATTGGTACATTAAATTTCTTTTTTATTTTTTATTGTGTGTAATTTTCACGTAGCATATAATTAAATATTTGTTGCTTCAATTTGTAATAATAAATATTTTTTATTTGAATAAGTTAGGATCAACCAATTGAAATTGTTCAGGAGCATCAGCAAAACCAACACCAATTTCTATCTCATTTTTGCTAATCGAGACATTTTGTACTAAAAGTTCACTTTTTGGACTGAAAACAGAAAAAAAAAAATAGCTATAAAGGACATTGGTAGGGTCATAGAAAAAATAATAGGTGCATGTCTTGAACTTGAAAAGTTTGGGAGAGTATTCCATGTTCTTCTCAATTTCTTGATTATCTTTTGTGCTTTAAATATTTCTAAATATTTCGGAGTAGTTAATCTCCCATTTATTTGTATTTGGATATAATGAATCTTGATTTTTTTTAATTTTCATTATATTTTTGTGAATATTTCCTTTTACAATTCTTGTATTCTTCGTGGTTCATGTATATGGATTGATATTTATGTTTTATTACTTTTTACAGTATTTTGAAAGATGCTTTGGAAGTTGTAGACTTAGAATTAAACAAAAGAGTTTTCATATTTGATGTATTTTGATGTAGTATTCAAACTCTTCCTCATTCTCTAAATACTTATTTTTCATCCAAATCTTATATAAAAATAATTAAGAAATTATAATTTCTATTTTAAAATTTATGTTCTTTCTAACAAAGTTAGGATTTGAGTATTATAATTAAAATCTTATTATGTTTTTAAAAAAAATTTATAAAAAAATATTTTAAAAAATAAAAATATTTAAATGAGTTAGATGATAAGAATCTCAAAAGGAAACGAAGACTAAATATTTTTTTTGTATAAAAATAAAAAAAATATTATATCATAAAATTAATATTTTATTGTTAAATAAAATAAAAGAAAATTATTTTTTTTATAAATAAAATAGAACGTATGATTAAATGAATAGGAGTATAATTTGTATTTTAGTGTGTAAATTGAAAAGAAAAAATATGAGAGAAGAGAATATAAAAAATATTTTAATTTAAATAAATTTTTAATTAATTTTATGTTTTAATATTTATTAAATCTAAATGATGTGGATTATAAATAAATTGAAAGTTCTTTTTATAATTTCCATTATATATGCAATAAATTTTTGGCTCCGTAAATAACCATCTTAAGAAGTTTATGAAGATTTTATCATCCTAATTCATTATTATATTACACGAAAATAAAACTTTGGTATGAGTCAAAACAGAGACTAACAAATAAAAATCAATACTAATTAAAAATCAATACTAATTAGTTAATAGTTTTACATTAAGATTACATGTTTGGGTTACTCAAACCATAAATACTAATGAATTAATGTTTGTTCTTAAATAGTATTATATTATCAGCTAACATTGATTTATCATTAATTTTTAAATTGATTTTTAATTAAAGAAGTTTATTGTTACTCAAATTGACACTAAGAATTTTTTCATTTTAAAATTTATTTCATTTAACCTCCAGATTTAATTTAATGTTTTCTTATAGTTTTGGTTGATATTTACATGCTTATATTTAATAGTTAAATTTTGAATAGTTTTGAAACACAAATAAATTTAAATTTTAATGTGATAATAAAGATGCATGAAGTTAAAATTTAATTGTTATTCTGCTAAAAATTCAAATGTGAAAATGGACATAAAATTTCACATTAAATAAAAATGATAAAGTCGAAATATATAAAAAAAATAAAGATTCATAAATATTGAATCTTAAAATTTTATATTGGAAATAGTGTTATCTTTTTTTTTTTATATACTTTCTTAATTTTTTTTTTAATATAACAATTAGAGTATATAAAGTCTTATACTTAAAGAGAAGTCTATTAGAAATTCAAATATGAGTAGTATCACCTTTTATCTTATATACCATTTTTAATGAAAGGAACGGAATCAAAAAAAAAAACGCTAGGAGTGAAAATAATAAGAATAAAGAGGGAGATGAGTGTGTGTGTGAACAGAGGAAGGAGGTTGGGTAGGGAGACACGGAAACATGAAGGAAAAAGTGTTTGTGTTGTGTTGTGAGATATTGTTTGTTCCAAATCCATGTAGTCTCCGCGTTTATAGGAGTGGACCCCATTCACACTCAAAACCATTGGCTCGCTCTCACCACCCCCGCCCACAGTCCTTCCCTTCTCATTATACAAGAGATTTAGTAGAAAGAGTATTATGAAAAACCGCTGTACGGAGTTCCCACAAAACCGGGAAAGTAAGTTGTGGAAATTTGTTGATGATTAATAGATTGATTGATGAATGAACTCACGTTGGTTGTGGCAATGTGGGACCCTGGCTTCTCCATTGTTCTACCCAACAAAACCACACTCCTCTCATTCCCAAAACAAAACAGCCATAATCTTGGAAACCCAAAACAGCTGCGCCCTATTCTAAACCCACTCACTCCTCCTCTCTCTTCCTCTCAAACTATAAAACCATATCTCATCTTCTTTCCTCTCCTCATCACCAATATTCGTATTCCATTTTCGCACTTTTAGGGTTGATCACTGCTTGTATTCTGTCACCATGCGGTTGAGCTGCAATGGTTGCCGCGTCCTCCGCCGAGGGTGCACGGTCCACTGCCCCATTCGAACCTCCCTTCAATGGATAAGTTGCCCTCACTCTCAGTCCAACGCCACCCTCTTTCTCGCCAAGTTCTATGGCCGTCAGGGCCTCCTCAATCTCCTCACCACCGCTCCCTCTCATCTCCAACCAGGTACACACTTTTAAATCTTAACCTCAACATACACACATATTATATCAACCTATTTATCAAGTTTTCATTGTCTATTACGTTGGTTAACTACAATAACTATATGTTACCATCTTTTCTTAAGAAAATGGTAAATCAATTAACATCTTAAATATTAAATAACACTTAATAAAACTTAAAAAAATATATAGGTGGTATAGTATCATGAAGAGAAATATATAACCTTATATAAGGTTTTTGGAGTAAAGGTTTAACTGCAAAAATATTTATTCAATGGTTTACTTTTACGTTGTATTAACTAATTAGAACATATAAAGTAGTTAAATTTTATTAAAATGTTTTTGAAAGTAAAATTACGTAAATTAGGATTTTAAAAATCAGTATAGAAATTATTAAACAATAAATTAATATATCATCTGTCTTTTATTTATAATTATTTTTTAATTTTAAATAAATAATTAAAGATATAGTAAAAATTTGGAAGGATAATAATTTTTAATGATATAATATTGGCTAATAGCAATCTTTACTTTTTAGTGTGTGGTTTTGGTTGCTAATGTTAGAACTTGTTTTTTTTTTTTTGTTCCTTTTTCAGCCGTTTTCAAATCTTTGCTTTACGAAGCTTGCGGTCGGATGGTGAACCCGATTTTCGGCTCGACCGGGTTACTCTCGACCGGAAATTGGCACCTCTGTGAGGCCGCTGCCAAAGCCGTTCTTAGCGGCGCACCGATTCAACAGGCTTTCCTGGATGGCGCGGACAGCCTCCAGGTCGAGGCTTGCGATATTCGACACGTGGCAAAGAGTCATAAATCGTGCGGTTCTGATGCTCTCCACAGGGTGAAGTCACGGACCAACAAGTTCAAGCGCCGCGCTGCTAAGCCTCAAGTGGACTCAACCGTGGCTGAGTTGGGTGAAAGCGAGTTAGATAGACAGGGTTCGGTGAGTCATGACTCGGGGTCTGGGTTGACTCGGACTAGTGAGAACAAAATCGTTGGTGGGGAAGCCGATAGCAGCTGCAGCGAGAACGTTGAGCCGGCTGGAGCCAGCGATAGAGAAATTGAGCTTCAGTTGACTCTGGGGTGGGGTCCAGTGAAAAGATGAATGACCAGGAAGATGCCACGTGTAGGGCTCGATCTCTCTGGCTAGAAGTGTTGGTGTTGTAAGATTTTGTTTTATACTTGTGAAAAAAGTGTTGGATTTTGATAGGTGGTGAAATACGGTTTTTTCTATCCTCACCCCTCCTAATTATGTTTTAGAATTTTCAAATGTACATTGTGAAGGTTCTTTATAGGAGATTTTTTTATACTGTCTTTATAAATTACAAAAATGCATACTTATGACCACTTCACATTACACTGTTGTCAACAATAACAATTAGTCAAGGTAATAATCTCAACCTAGAGCTTATTTGATGAAAAAATAAATTATTGTAATTCATACTAATACATAATTATAAATAATTTATTGGAGGGTTTACTTTCTGCACTTTCATGTTTTTTCTCATAAGAAAATTAATATTTTTTATCTAGAAAAATTTTCAAGTTAATTCTGATTTCTGCATTCTGTAATTTGAAAAAGTAATATTTTCATTAAAAAGTTTTTAGACTGTGCAATTGACGATAAGCATGATAATAAAAGGTGGAATAATTTTATTTTTTTATCCACACTTACGGAAGTGTATATAGAAATAAAAGAAATTGAAGAAAATAAATTTCATTTATGAGTTATAATTAAAGTTATATATATATATATATATATATATATATATATATATATATATATATTACACGCTCTATGAATAAACTTTATGAGAAACATCATATAATAATTTACTAAATCACTTTTAAATTGATATAGCAATATTATAATATTTAAAATATACAATAACAAAAAATAATTTTCTTTTGTAGTTGGTCCATTTCCTCAAAATTTATCGACATGGGTAACTTTTTGTATGTTGTAAATTATATTTCTCAATATTCCTGATATTTGTTTTATACGCCTAAATTTTTTAGAAATTTTAACACCTTTCAAATAAGATATGCTTCTTAATAATGCATATTTTGCTTAGAAAATTTGTGATTGAAGTGTGATACATTTACAATATATTTTGAATATTAGTAATTTTTAAATTGTATAATTCAGTAACAAAAATATAATTTATAAAATTTATTTTGAATTATATAATCCAAAATAACGCCTAATTTCACAATCAAAATAAACTTCAGCATAAAAAATAATATTAAAATGAATTTCAACATAAAAGATAATATTGGAATTTTAAATATTATGGTAGCAGAGGAGAAAGCTATTGGGATGGAGAAAGAATAAAAGCCTTAAAGGTCATATTTTTACGAAAACATAAAAAAGGTATGTGGATGATAACAGTTCCCTCGATATGCAAGACAAGCTTGCTATTCCGCACTAAAGTTTAGCAAAAATATATATTGGGCCAATAATAACGGGCCTTGGACTGCTATAAGCCCAATCCGAATAGAAACGTAGATATACAATCAGAATTCCGAAGCATCCGAGTTGAGCTGAGTTGAGTTGAGACAGAAGAGAGAACTCGCTGGTGAGAATGGGAAGGAAGAAGGGGTATGTGGAGTTCGAGGAATCGCCACCGGACGATTTCGATCCGGCGAACCCGTACAAGGACCCAGTGGCGATGCTGGAGATGAGGGAGCACATCGTGAGAGAGAAGTGGATCCAAATCGAGAAGGCCAAGATCATTAGAGAGAAGCTACGCTGGTGCTACCGCATCGAAGGCGTCAACCACCTTCAGAAGTGCCGCCATCTCGTCAACCAGTACCTTGAATCCACTCGCGGCATCGGTTGGGGCAAGGACGGTCGTCATCCCTCTCTCCACGGTCAGTCACTCAATTTCTGAAACCATTTTTTTTCAAATTGAATGTTCTAGGGTTTTTATTTTGGGAATTGTTGGGGAATGTGGAAGCTCCGTTACGTATTTCGCTGTTTTCAACTACAGAGCTGTGTAATCCGTTTGGTGATTTTCATTGTCGATATTTGTAATCGTGGTTCATTGTGATGATTTTTTTTATGATTCCTTATTCCTTGTTTAACAGCTCCGAAGGTTGAGCCGGTTGAGTCTGAATGACTGTCTTGTGGATTAATAAAAGGTATCAAACGTTATTTATTTCATTTTCTTTTGTTTCATATGAATTGTTCTTGTTCAATGAATCAGTCGTCAAATGAGTTATTCATGTTTGGGGTTTTGACAAGTTTTAGTTGAGTGGAGATTGTTTAATACAACCCTCGTCTTTACCTAGGATTGACTAAGTGTATGTTTGAATGAACTTTTCTGGAAGCACGTTAGGTAAAGAAAACTAGAATGAAAAATGAAGTAAGTTCTTTCATAAATTAAAACTAGCTTATGCATGAATTGCTTTTAACTTATCCATTAGCTAATTTAGCACGAAGGAACTTGTTTAATTTTTGTTTCTTATTTTCTTTTCAATTCTAATTCATGTTTAGTTGGACTGCTTGAGTTAATGTTCGGCGTTTCGATTGCTTTTATATTGGCTGTTGATTCCCTAATGCAACCATGGATTTGGAACCACTATGAGATCATTGGTGGAGTTGGTTCTTAAGTGAACCCCACTGGAAAAAAAGGGTCTTGCAAGTGAAATAAGTACATGCTGACTAGAAATATATTTATTTTGCTGCTGACTCCTCATGCTTCTCATGTCTAAAGAATTTGAGCTCCTTGTCAAAAGTTTGGATATCCGACAAGTTGTTGTTGAGCATCCTGAACTTTGCTGGGAGTGATACATCAGCAGTATTAACTCTTTTGACCATACGGTATATACAAGGGCCTAAGTTAAGTGAAATTTGATAGCTTTTAAGAGGAGAATTGCTGTCAACACTGGTATTGTCACCATGAACTACTTGGTAGAGATCCCTCCCTTTTCTCGTTATAATGACACTGATGATGTAGATGACTAGTGGGACAGTAATGAATATAATTTCTCTTAGAAATTAAAGAAAGTGACGAGTGCTTAAATTGAGTTGTTGAAGTTGGTAAAAGTTTTATTTGCAAGAGATCCTATAATTGGTTTTCCCTCTCCCCCATCTTCCCAACTTTTGTTCCACTAAGTGATGATTGATGGCTCATTTGCATTGTTATTAAATATGTAAGAACTAATCATCGGAGTTATTTGATGTATTTGGTCGGGAACATTTGTTTGGTTAATTTGATAAATACAATATCGTTGGGTGAGTTCTTGGTTAAATACTAGTACACATATACATATTTCGTTAAATCGGAATCTTAATTCAAAATGATTACATTATTTTTGTTGTAATGTTTCTTTATTTTAAAATAATTTTTCCATTGATATAATCATTTTGTCTGTCAATGAAAGTAAGTTTTGCTCCTCTTGCAGGGAAAGATTGACTATCCAACTCATTATATTGCCATATTAGATTATGGGTGGAGGAGTGCCTGTGTTGCAGTTATTTTGTTCTTTTTCTTTACTCGAACTTCCTGCAAACTACAATTGTCTTTTTACTTGGCATCGGCTATTTTTGCATGGCTTATTAGGCTTTTGTTGCTTGTTACCATTTAAATGTAAACAAGTATGGAAAGGCCATGGTGAAAAAGCATCAGAATCAGATTATGAAATAAGTTTATTTCGTTCCCTGCTATGACGAGTGTTTCATTAGTAATAAAATTGTACATGTAGTCCATTCCTCGTATGCAAATTAAGATGGTTTGAAACTCAAATGCCATACAACGATTTGTTAAGCCCGAGATTTCATTGTTGTGTTGGATGTGTGAGGGGTGACAAGAATATTCGTCACCCTAACCCAGCCACTTGTTGAAAGGGTGAAAAAATACTTTTGCGGCAATTATGTTGCTGATGGTTTTATTGTTTCGTATGAATGAAAAGAGGAAATGTAGGGAGACATGTTGCTTATGGTAGAGGGCCATTTAAGCGATAATCAGTGGTGGTCTTGGAACTAAAGTTGGGGTCGGTAAAAAAATGAACAGAAGCTACATGTAGTGAAAAATAACTGCAGAGAATGGTGCTATAACGACTTGATATTTAGTTGGATTTCCCTTAAAAGTTTTATGGCTAGAGGAAGAAGCATAACGAGTATGATAAAATGAAACAATAGAGTGCCTCAAAAACCCTGTTATTTATGGTTTTTACACTTATGGGAGTGACTAGTGTGACAGTAATAGGAGAATTGGGCTTTTAAATAAATTAAAGGAAGCTATAGTGTGCTTAGTGCTAAAAGTAATTTATTGTTCTTGTCAATTGATGATTCATTTTGGATTGTTATTTAATGGATAAGAACTAATCGTTGGAGTTATCTGATGTATTTGGTCTGTGGAACATTTGTTTAATTAATCTAATAAATACAACATCTGTGGGTGGGTTCTTAGGTTAAAGACTGACATAGAGATACATATTTGATCTAATGGTAATCTTAGCTTGTACTGTTATTTATATTATTGTTATATTAAATACGGGATGAAGAAGTACTTTCGATACAATTATTGTGTTCGTCTTCCCTTTTTTATATTTATACTCAAGTTTGTTGTGAACTACAACTGAACTTTGGCTTGACCTTTTGATGCTTATTACCATTTAAATGTAAACAAATATGGGAAGACTATGGTCAAAAAACATCAAAACCATATAATTATATGCGTTTATTGCGTTCCTGTTTAGATGAATGCTTCATTAATAATAAGATTCTAGTTGAATTCCATATCCTACTATTATTCTACACCTTAAGATGAATGATTCACTAATAGGTTGTGCTTAAAATTTCCATCACGACTGCAATTACTTCGATTTCGATTTCCATAGTTGTTCTTAGGATACAAGTTAAGATTTTGTTTCAACTTTTGTTTGTTTTAATGAGTGAATTTAAAGAAAAGTAAAAGGAAGGAAAATGAAAAGTAAAGTAGTTTATTTTAAGAAAAATATTGTAGAAAATATTATAGAAAGTGAAACAAAAATTTATGAAAAATTTAATTCATGTGATATTTTAAAATTAAATTTATAATTAATAAAATTATATTATTAATATTTTATTTTTAAGTAAAAGTAAATTTAAAATAAATATTAATAATTTATTTTATGAATTTTATTTGTGATATTATTTTTATTTTACGTTTCGGATATTGAATTGAAAAATAATTTTAAATTATTTAGTATTTAAAATTTTTAAAAAGGTATTCTCGAAATATTTAAAAGATGTTTCTTTTATATATATTGCTTTGATTTGTTTTATTTGTTTAACGAAGAATGAGAGAAAAATCAATTAATCACACGGCATTCCCTTCCATGCAGTTAATATATAAGAAGAATTTGCTTAACTTTCATATGATTGCTAGATATACAATATTTTTCTTTTGAATAATCAATACACTTGCATATTCAACACTTTGAAATAGAAATAATATTATGTTAATTGGTCTACATGTTTAGTGTTAAAATTTATTTTCCTTCTGGACTCAAATATAAGTGAAAATGCCTAATTTAATACTAATTAAGGATCTTGAATTCTTTTAATCTTTAATTCAAATGTAAAAATTACATTTTCTAAAGTATCCTTAATTATATTGGTTAAGATGTCCTTCACATTTGAATTAAATGAAATTTTTTTGACGAAATAGTGACATTGAATCAGTTGAAATTTGTCTATATTTGTGTTATTAAATTATTATTTTTACTTACATTTGAATTTAAAAGAGTAATTTGTTAACTAAATTATATTAATGAAAAAAATCAGCATTCAATTTTTGACAAAAAAAACTTTGCATTGATCAAATAAAGGTGTGAATAAGACTTGATATAAAAATCGAATATAAAGATAAAATGAGATTATAATATTCAACACTAGTCTCCGTAATATCCATTCTCATTTTAAGACATTCTTACTTTATTACTTTATTACGTAACATAAAAAAATTATTTTCGCTGTCACTATATTGGATTTGTCTCATGTGTTAATTCTTTTTAAAGCAATTTTTGTTCTCTAATGGTTAGATTCATTTTATATCCATCAAGTTGTCTTATATTTCAACAGTATTTGCTCTTTCATGATAATATTAATTGTATACTCTCTTTTTTCTTTGAATGTATTGTATTTCAAAAACTGTAAACATCAATTTTATAAAATTAAATTTATTTTTAGAATATACATTTAATTATTTTACTAATTTTTAATATTTTTATTTTTATTTTTATTTTTTTATTATAGATTTTTATTATCAATTTTAAGTATTTAATTATATAGACTCTTAATTTATTTGATTAACCAAAATCTTGTATAGTTTCATTTCAAATTTACTCAAATATCTTAAATAGTTTATCTCTCAAGATAAGCAAAATAATATATATTCTAGTTATCATGAAAAATTTAATTATGTATAATTATTTACTTTTTTTTATAATTAATTAATACTTATATAATTATAATTTAATATCTAATTTTAATGTTTATATAATTATAATTTTTTCCTTAAAATATTGAAAAAAATGTCTTTTCAAATTTTAATAATATAATATTTTTTCTTATAAATTTTATTTTATGAGAAAATTATTTAATTAAAATTTAATACAGTGCAGAGACAGGATAATGGGGACAAATATAAGTGTACCTACTAATCGACAGAAGCTAAGATGAGACTCAAGTTTCGCATCCATTAAGATGGAGACAGAAATAAATATAAATTTTTACTTCTAAAAAATGTGTGGAGAAGCTAACTGTAATTCCCAGATAGGTGAAAAAAAGAGAAAAGTGATGATGATAAAAGGGTGTGGTCATGGCAATGGGAAGGAGGGGCCAAGCAGTTGAATTGTCTCCACAGAAACTCATGTGACATGAAATTATGTAATGGCCCACTTGCCCCAACTATTACATCGGCTTTTCTGAAGTTTATCTTCACCATTCTCATCATCACATTCAGGCAAAAACAAAGAGAAAATCAAACTTACATGTGAAGAACATCTGTTGTCATCTTGTTCAGTCACTTAACATACCAATCAGACAACCTTTGAAGTTGATTATACACATATTGGGGTTTCTGGATTAACAAATTGTATTATTAAGCTCTTGGATAATCAGTGTGGTGGCTTTGAGTATTTGATGTGTAAATAGACTTTTATGATTCAGAATTAAAATACATCATATCAAGCATGTGTAATTAATATTTTGGAAACTAAAAATGGAAAAATAGAAAGTTTTTTTATTTAATTTTATTTAAAGTTCAGATTTCCCATGTATCAGTTCTTAGAAGATTGAGAGTGAATTTCTGCAAACATGTGATGAGTATACTTTAATCTTAGTCTATTAATTTCACCTGTTGCTTCCTTCTTCTTCCTATGCATAGCACATTATTGAGAATATTGCTAAGGAGGAGCAGATGTAAAACTTGTAGATTTAAGTACCTGATCATATATGTTAAACACTGTTAATCAGTACCCTCAAAGAGTTAATTAAGGTAAACATACATGTACAATACAACATGAGCATATAGATTACATTTTCTTATATAGATAAGCAACAATGAAAAAGGGCTTATGAAATTGAATACCAAAGCCATGAAAATGCTGAGAGGAGCTACCATTTCCATCAGTACTAGCTAGGACCTGCTGGAGAAATCAATAAACATCCCAAGCAAGAGAAACTTGACCTAGTGATGGCATTGCACGTACATGGCAAAACCAAGTAACTAATAATCAATTAATCTAATTAACTTTTCCACAAAATCAAACTTGGAAAAGTTAACCATTAATTTGATTACTTTGGTGTCTGTCAGTGGTGATTGATGATGATAACTAAGCTGGAAAAGCAGTGGCTCCAACAAAGGATGTTCTCTTCACAAATCGACCTTTCATTCTAGGTCTTTTCTCCGCATTCAACTTCCTCACTTCATACCTTATCTTCTTTGCAAATAAACGAGTTCTTCTCTTCTCTCGGTATCTTGACACTCTTGCTTCTCTTCCCCCATCTGCATGCCCTCTTAAACTTCTCATTTCCCCATAACAGCATTGAACATCCCCATCATTCGAACCCTTAACAAAAAGAACTCACATATCAACTATTGAATATTCATTATTACCAAGTTTGAGCTTCAGAAGAATGTCAAAGTTCATTCAAAATATTTGTATTAGGAATATCGACGAATTTTGTATTGATTGCTGAAGATGTAGCACAATTCTTCTTCCGTAACTGGATGTGAGATCGACTATAATATTAGAAGTAAAACTTTTTTAAGTTCTCTCAGAAATCTGAAAAGTTATTCTCATAAAATAAATTAAACTAACAGACACCGTTGACATTGTTACATAAGCAAAGGAGGTTGAGAGAAGAACTTACCAAGAAGTCTAGCCAGAAATCATTGATTACCTTACCTATAAATTTACATGTAAGGTATATCGATGAATTTTACATTGATTATCGAAGAATAACACAAAATCCCCAATGAATGATTTATATATTAGGTATATCGACGAATTTTTCATTGACTAATTCTTCAAGAAGAAGATATAGCACAATCTTCTTTCTATAGCCAAATATTTGAGATCAACCGTGATATCATAGGCTGAACTTTTTTAAAGTTCTCACAGAAAACTGAAAAAAAATATTCTCATAAAGTTAAACCAAACACACAAACACAGTTGACATTGTCGCATAGGAAAAGAAGGTTGAGAGAAGTTACCAATAAGCCTGACCAGCATTTGTTACCTACAAATTTTACATGTGAAGTGTATCCACAAATTTTACATGGGTTACCAAAAATATAAACCCTTTATGAATGATTTATAGTAGGTATATCGACAAATTTTGCATTGATTACCGAAAGTATAACACAATTCTCTTCCTTTAGCCATACTGAAGGAAGACTAGTGTATTATAGGTAGATGAACTATAGAATAAGTTAAACCAAACACAATTGACATCACTGCAAGCAAAGAGGGTGAGAGAGAAGTTACCAATTGAAGTCTCGCGAGCTATCATTGGTTACCTACAAATTTGAATGTAAGGTATATCGACGAATTTTACTTTGGTTACTGAAGACATAAGACAAACCCCTCTATTTTAGGTATATCGACAAATTTTGTATTGGTTATTGAGTGCATAACACAATCCTCCTCATCATGTGTAGTCAGATATGAGACCAACTATATGACATTATAGAACTTTTGTTAAGTCCTCTCAAAAGCTGAAAAATTATTATCATAAAATAAGTTGAACAAAAAAGGCACTACGTTAACATTGTTACATAAGCAAAGAAGTTTGAGAGAAGAAGTTACCAAGAAATCTGGCCAGCAATCATCAGAGTTGAACTTAGGTGGGGTTCCTGTTGTCCATGGAGAACCTTGACTGGCCCAAGCAGTAATAACCTCTTCATAGTTTAGCCTCAAAAATATGTCCTTCTTATTGATTCCCACTTTACTCTCCTCCTCTTCCTGTTCCTGAGATTGTGATTCTGACTCAACAATATCATTCCAATTAAAGGCCTCGCTGTTCATGTCAAGAATAATCGAATCCAAATGGCAAGTGTCGGCATCAAGTTCTTCTTCATCTTTGACCTTCACCATTGCATCTTTAGCTCCAAATCCATCAACACGTGCATCCATTTCATCATCTTCTTCTTTGCAATCAAGCACGGGTTCTGATCCTTTCACTTGCTCAGATGAATCCTCATCAGCTCCGTTTCCAAGTAAGCTTTCCACATCAGCAGCGAACTCAGCAAGATCCATATCTGATGGTAGAAACTCGGAAGAAAAATTTTCTAAGTCAAGGACTTCTTCACCAACTAAAACCTCGTCCTTCACTTCATTGTATATACTACAAAGCTCAGCGTCAAACACTGGCACGCGACACAGTAGTTGCTCCTCACTCTCGTCATTATGCAGTGCTTCTTCACTTCCAAGCTCTGGCACAAGGGGAAGACTAATGGTGTTATTAAAAAACAATTCTTCGTCTTCTCCTTCTTCATGTATTTTCTTTTGTTGTGGTTGTAGCTGCACCGATACGTGCTTGTTGTGGCGTGGTGTTCTTGCCTTGCGTGTGAATCCGCTGTGCCATGCTACCTTATTGTTATGATTAGGGGTCACTGAGTAGTTGACCTTAGAGGATGCAGTTTGAAGCTTAACCCTTTCGTGCCTGCTTGCTAATTGATTTGCCGAGTGAACCATGTTGTCACAGCCATGACAAAGGAAAGCATCATCAGCTGCACAATACCACCGTGCTCTTACTTTCAGACAGCTCTCGCATGCTCGTGCAGTTCTAGCTCCTAATGCACTGGCTTCTTTCATTTCGTTGGTCATAGCTAGGAACTGGTTTTTGGTTGCAAAGAGAATTGCAGTGAATGGTTAACTGGTTACCAACAAGGTCATAACAATGTCGAGGGGGTGTTAGTGTATGGATCTAGAGAGCCCCCAAATTATTCAAATTCAATTATTGGCTATGTTGAGATTGGAGAATGATGAGAAAGAAGCACAGTGGGGTCTTATAGTTTGTTCTCACTTGGTTCCTTCCTCAGTTTAAGTACAAACTATTACATAGATTCTGATTACTTGTTGATCTCTAAGTAAAACATATAAAAAAAATCAATAACACTTCATTTTTATTATTATTATTTTTATTTATAAACTAACTTGTAAAAGCTCTTTTTTATATCTTTATTCTTAACTTGCACCTAAGTTAATTATGAAAAAACAATATATTTTATTTTACTTTATATTTTTCTCTTAAAACAACTTATATACATGAACACTTTTAATTTTAAACCGATCCTAAGCCTATGTAATTATTTTTCAATATAATTAAGGTTTGGTCATGTAAGCTTCTTAACTTGCTACAGGACACTGGGTGAAGGTCTTAGGACCCACGATTTGGTCTCATCGCAATGCTCATTGGTTGGAGATTTGATGTTCATCTTATTCTCTGAATTCTTATTGGTTACCTTTCCTTTTATGCGATTTCTAGTGGATCCAACAGGTTATTTGTGAGTGTCTACTAGTGTCAGTGTTGTTGGTGTGTGCTGGAGTAAGACCTTTTCTGTTGTGTTGCAACTGTAATTCAATAATTCCTGTTTGCGGTCCTCACTTCATGTTGCTTTCACTTCCCCTATGGTTTGTCTTCAGCTTTCTTATAACTATTCTCTTCCATGGTGCATTTTCCACCAATAGATGCAGCCCTACGTTTGAATAACATATGGTTCAGGTTGACTAATTTGTTACAGTTAAGCTTCAGAGTTTTGGCGTTTTTGCTTCAGAGAATTTTGAACCACAAACAAATCAATGCCTTGTGTTTTCTTCTACTTGAGTTTGTCCAAACTTAGTTAAATTTAGTAAGTTGGAATTTCACCTTGTTTCCTCTTTTTTATCTTACACTGGTGGCTCAAAATTTCTGAGCAATAAAGTCCACCAACCAAACCATTATTGGCCAATCACATGATTTTCTGATTTGTGGGCTTTGTAAACATTGATCTATGTATAAATGGGGATGATTTATTTGATTGGTGTAGATAACCCAACCAAGAGAGTGAAATGGTTGTGTTTATACATCAAAATCTTATTGCTAGCCCAAATTTCCATGCATGAGAGATATTATGATGTGAAAACTTAGAGATAACATAGGAGCAATTAGTTAGATAGTGAAATTGTGACAAATTAGCTACAAATGTTGACATTCTAGGAATGAGTCCAAAGAATAGTTTACCATGAAATTTTCTGCATTTTATTTGGGCCAAGGTTTTTTCTACTAATAATGAAAACCACAAATTGCACCATATATTGACATACAGATGCAGCCAAAAATGTTGCTATTTGAGTCTGTGTTGGTTTTGCAATGTTATGAACAGTGACGAGTCTCTTCCTTAGCACCCTTCTAAAACTTTCTTTTCAATAAATTCTCCATCACGGGGGGTGCTACCACGATCTTATCCTATGGCGTAAATTTGCAAACAGTGTAGAGAGGAAAAAAAGGGGACATTGACAGGCACAGAGGGAACAAATTCTTTGCTTGATAGCTTCTATGCAGTAACTCGGGGCAGTGTAGAGATATGTTAGTACAATCAATTTGATGAAGATGTTATAAAATCTTCAAGTTGATGGAACCATAGGACCAAGCTAACTTATGACACATGTTTGAGTGTAATGAGATATGAATGTAACATATATATCAGATATTTTTCTTTATAACAGGATCTCAGATTATGCAGGCATGCCAAGATTTGTAGCAGATAAAGCCTGAGATATTCCATAGCTATCACTGTGAATGAAATTGTTGAAAATGTTTGTTTGTCATTTATTCATGAATTTAAATTTGAGCATAACTTGTCCATTGTCAATATATTTATAAATATCATCTTAAGCTATGATTTTTATAATTATATATTTCTTCAAAAATCAATGATTTTATGTTACATGCCAATTTATGGTTAGATAATAACGTAAAAAAATTATACTATCAATACATTGTAATTAAAATTCTAAATTTTAATTTGAAACAAGTCTCTTAAAATAAAATAAATGAATAAGGAATAAAAAAGATAAAAAAATGGAAAACTTCCACCCTCTCAAATCATATATTTATAACTTAACATGTTAAAAGTAGTTTGAGATGACAAAATGTTTGCTTTATTTTGTTTAGATAACAAGAACAAACAGGGTTTGGATAAAAGATATTTTTTTTTTGTGGAAGATACTATTCCAAGTGGATAAGACTGTTATATATAATCTATAAAGTTTTTCTTTAAATATTTTATAGATTGAACTTGATCAGGTTTTATTTTAAAACTATTTGTTGAACTAAAATATTTTTTTTATCTCAGACCATGGGTTCATTAATGAATATATGTTTATTATTGTTGTTATTAGGTAAATAAAAATATTTGAAGACCAAATTAATTTTGAAATTGAAATTTTAATATGTTATTTTGAACAATTAAGTAAATCAAATTTTAGTGCTTATTTTTAAAAAATAAAAAGTAAAGATTTTCAATTAATTTTAAACATAATGGTCTTTTACTATTGATGGCATATATATATATAAAAAAAATTATAATTGAGGAATGTTTATGTCAAAAATCCAAAACAGAGAGATGCAGCTTCTATATTTTTTTAATTAATTTGTTTTTGGATTAAAGTGTAGATAATATCATTACATAAGGTTTTATAAAATCTTTATATTAAACAAAAAATAAATTTAAAAATTTAAAGATAATATAACATAGTGGAACATCGAAAAAGTAAATTAAAACTGAATATTATAAATTTATCGTAATTCAAAAAAGTGATTTCTAATGCAAGGAAATTTGTGGGTTAGTATGATTGAGATTTTAAGAATCCCAAACAATTCCTGGCAACCATATACAAAATAAGTTTAATGTTTAAGATATCACAGTACATATATATATTCTTTAAAATCAATTGTTTTTTTTTTTGTAAATTATATAATATATAATATTACATAAAGTTAATTATTTTATAAAAAAATATTTGAATATTAAAGTCAGTATTTAGTTTAATTATATATAATGGATCTCATATATCAATACTTAATTTTTATTATTTAAAGCATAATTTTTAAAAATGATAAACATCTTGGATTATTTCTAGATTTTTGCAGACATTGGTCATTAAGTTAAGTTGATGCTTGATTATGTGCATAATAACTTGATACATGTTAGGTTGCAAGGGATAATCCAATATGTAGAAGATTGTTCAGGTCATGTTTTGGATCATCTTTAGAGTTAAGATGAGATTCTACTTTAGTAGAATTTATCTAAAACAATAAGTGTTATGCTAGTATCCACATCACTCCTTCTATGGAATAACATATAAAACTCCACTATTTTGGTATTATAGGACCCAGAGAATTTATTGGTTGAGTAATTTTTTTTCCTCAAATATTTATATTTCTTTTTTTCTTTTCTCTTTGTTTGCATAGTTTTGGGATACATGTAAGATCCAAGCAAGATAAAGGAGTTTGAGTTTGAGTTTGTAGTGATATACTCTATTGGTGAATGGGGATTCCTGAAACCAAGTTAAGGTTTCTTTAAATTTTTGGAACAAATAAAAATTAATGTAAGGGATATTATTTTAAAGTTTAATCTAATAAAACAAGTATGTTGTTAATAAAATGGTTGATTATTTGCTTAGAAATATTTGAATTGTATTTGTATTTTTATTGACTTAAAACTCTAGAAAATTGAGAAATATTATTTATAATATAAAAGTTATGTTTTATATGTGATTTTTTATGTATTTTAAACTTTTAGAAATAATAATTTGGTTAGTTTAGAATTGAGTTTGGAAAATTTGTTGCATATTTCATTATGCATAATTAGCTTAAATTTCATGAGAAGGATCTGAATTAATTTTATATTTAATTTACTTTGTAGATTTGATAAATATTTTAAACAATCCAAATTTGAGAGTAATTAAAATAATTTTTTTTATTAAATGAGTTGAAATTATGTACAGAGATTAAATTATTTAAAATATATATAGAATGATAAGTTGATCTAATTTGTTATTTGAGTATTATATATAAAATATATTAATGGTAGGAGATATTCATTCATTAATTATCTATAAGATTAAGACATTAACTTTAATATATGTTGAAAGATTCTATTAGATTATATCATCATTGTACAATTATTTGTACAATAAACTTGTTTTAACATAAGTTATTGATTAAATGAGTTTTAAATAGATTAGTTCTTAGTTTATGATAGAACAAGCTAAATATACAAGTCTTTCAAAAATCATTCATTTGATATTTGCTATCTAGTATTCATTTTAAGTTTAGGTTTGCTTGTAGATCAAAAATATTTTAAAATAATTAATAAAATATATTTAATTTGTGATAAACTTTAATTATGTTTTTCTTATCGTTTACAATTATGAGTGTGCATAAATATATATATATACCTATATTTGTCGATTTTAATTTTCAATTCCTTATCCTTCTATTTTTATTGGATGACTTTTTGTATTGATTATATTTGGTAGATAGACATAAAATAATACTTGTTTAAGAGATAATTATTAATAAATTTAAAACTCTATATTTTTTATATGTTTATGTATCTGTTGTTGATAGATATATTTTTTTAAATACTTGGTTTATACTATGTTGGATATAATATATGGAGCTTAGTGTGTGAAATTTAGTGAACATATATGATTTATTTGATTAATTGTATAAGGGTGTTACATTTATCATGTGCGTTGGTTGTAATCTTTGAAAACTTGAGGAGAATAAGTTTTTACTATACTTTCTTAAACCTTGACAAAGTTCAAAAAGTGCATGACTTGATCAAATTGACTTTCTTTCTTAACTTTAAAATTTCTTATAAAATTTGATGTTGAAATGTATTTATTGAAATTTTATGCTTAATTTTATATGTAATAATGTAATTTATTAGTTGTATATTTAGTTGATTGGTTAAAGTGATATTGTTATAATTGTTTTACTCTAAGAAAAAGTTATAAGTATCTTATAATAAATTTGCAATTCATGTTTACACGACTCGAAAAAATAACTCTCAATCAATTTTCATTGTTTTTCCTTTTTAAATATGACTTAAATGATTAAAGAAATGTTAGTAGTTTCCTAGGACAACTACACGTCTAAAAATATGTATCTACCTAAATAATAGTAAAGTAAGGAATCAAAATATTTATATATAAAATAAAAAATAAAGAGATAAATAGTATACCTATAGTTTCATTCTTAAAAAAGTTTTGTACTATTAATTTAATTACATGATGAAAACAATATTTAGTAACTCCATACAAGATAATCATAGCATATTAATTGAGTTTAAAAAACAAGCAAAAGAGTTATTTAAGTAATATTTTAACAAACTCTTTATATCATTAAAAGAATATTAATATTATTAAAAAAAGATAGTAATAAATCTCATTTATATATGAATTACATTTAAATAAATTGACTTTAAAAAAAATAATATAACGTTGGTCCAATGAATTTTCATGAATCTTAATATAAATTTATAGATAAAATTTCACTATATGTAATCGAATTAATAAAATAATTTATAAAATATATTAGCTTATCAAATAATAATTTATAATTAGTTATGAAAATAAAATAATTTTACGCTCCCAATATGTAGTTTTTTAAAAATAAAATTAATATTCATGTAAATAAATAAAAGAAAGATTAAATTACTATTTTAATTATTAACATGGAAATTATATAATAAGTTTGTCACTTAATAGTATCATTCCAAATATAAATAAACTCAACTTATTAGAAGGGGTAAAAAAATTTATATAAAAATATTATTTATTACTATTTTAAAAGTTGATATATTGAATTTACTATTAAAATTAATTTTAAACAGAAAAAATTTAATTCATTTTAAAATCGTAAAAGATTAAATTGCATATTTTAAAATATAAAGAATGAAACTTCATCCAAACATGAAGATAAAAGATAATTTAGCATAAGAGAAAGTATTGAATGCAGAGTGTATAGACACAGGTCATGAGCAGTGGAACCGGAGCAAACATGGTTCGGCGCAAGCGTTGCAGGCATTCACCGGAAAATTCTTCGTCAAAACGAAGAAGACGTTCTCAGTTTGAATGTCGGAGTAGGAGATGGGTTGTCTCTTCCGAAGACTCTTCCAATTGCACGGGTCAGAATAATTATTCATTCGAATTCTGTTTCACATTGAATCTGCATTCACTTCCAATTGTATTCCGTTTCTCTAATACTGTGTAGGAATGTGAGGAGATAAGAACAGAGAGAGGATTCAAAGCGATAGAAAAAGCCCCTTTGGAATATAGAAAATGGCATATACATTTGATTAGGATAGCTTCCAATTGATGTACTTCAATATTACTTTTGAAAATTGAGGAATTTGTTTGATTTAGGTAAAAGGAAGGGGCTTTTTATGAGTGTGACTATTGGTAGTAAACGCCTAAACGGTTTCTTATTTGTGTGTTGCTCCTGCGTGGATTCTCCCTATGAATGCTACCTTCATGATGATATGGAAAGGAGATGTAAAATAGGTGCATATCAATGACACCCTACTGTTTGTCCCCGATAATGAATACCGTATTTCTGAGTGAATACTAAATCCTAGACCTAGTTGATTTCATGTGCTGTTGTCGTCTATCTTGGCGGGTGGCATGGCAGGCCACGATTGCGGAAGTCGTCCACCAGAAAATTTAGGCACTTGTTATTTCTCAAAGCTGAAAACACCTAAGCTGGAATCCCCTTTTTGGGTTGCGGTTTGTGTTCCAGCATCTCTTCAAAAGATTGTTCTAATTGCATGGGTCAGAACTCAGAATTACAAGAAAGCTATCTGCTTCTAGGGAAATAATAATTAGTTTGAATTCTATTTCACTGTGAAATTATGTATTCAAATGTCATACAAGTTCATCACACAGGTGGGCACATGTGCATGCTTGTGTAGAAAAGTGACTTCTGTTTGTTATGGTTATTTTTCTTTTTAGGAAAAGGTTAGCATTTTAGTGTCACCTTTCTTTGGTCGAGATTGTCGCCAAATATAGAAAATGGAGAATTTAATTACTAGATGCCATTCTACAATCTACATATTCATATACATTTTGGTTGGTGCCTTCCCCCAAAATTTCAGCTGCCTAAGGAGAAGGCAAGAAAATAAATTTTGAAAAATAAAGGCGTGAATGTACAAATGGGATTTGCTTGCTTAAGGGTAACCCCGCTCCCCAATAACTAACAGTCCATGATAATATAGCTAATACGTTACATTTGGGTGCGACTGTTAATTGTGTCTTTTAGACTTCAGATTAGATTGTATTTATCTCATATTTGCTGTTCTGAATTGTTCCTTCCCTTGCAGATAAGATTGTGGTTGTTTCATACAATATACTTGGCGTTGAAAATGCATCAAATCATCTGGATTTGTATTCTAATATTCCACGTAGGTTCTTGGAGTGGAACAGGCGGAAAAGGCTCATACTTGAAGAGATTAATAACTATAACGCCAGCATACTGTGTTTCCAGGTAGTCCTTCCTGCTGTTCTACATTGAATACTGGTTACAAACTTACGACCATTTTTTTATCATTAGGATTTATGCATCTCTATTAAGCTTTGAAAGTTAGAAAAGAAGAGTGGGTAACTGAAAGTGTATGGCGCTGTAATTTTTGTCTCTGAAAGCAACATAATTATTAAAAAATCCCTTAATGTGAAGAAAAAGTAGTCAATTTTGTCCTTCTATTAATAAAGGTCCATTAAAATTAACGCATATGTCAACATGGCATGCCGGTTGTCTATGTGGCAATTGAAGTTGTAGACATGGACGATCCATAGTCCAAATTGAACGTTTTCTTTTTTACCTTTTTCAAATATTATGAAGTCACACCATGTCGTTTTCAATGTAGTTCTTGAACTTAACTACTTACTATCATTTTGATCCCTGAAAGTGCTTTTGAATCTTCAATTAAGTCCTACATTGTACATAAATTATTAGCAAAGACATCACCATCTTATTTCTCGTAATTTTTTCCCATTATTTCACATATTTTATGGTTCACCTTGACTATTGTATTATCCATCTTTATACCAAGTTCACCATTTAAAATTTAAATATTTACATCTTAAAAGTAAGTTCTAAAAATTTTATACACATTACTGATGTATAATTTAATAACTTGATTTTGATAGAAGGTTTGGTTTGAAATCTTATAGAATCTTGTCATTATTATCTTGGATTTAGTTAATAGCTACAACTATATGCAATCATTTATAAATTAGTTTAACAGTTATATGATCAAATACATATCGTGCAATTTTTTAATTACATATGCAACATACAACCTTTAAGATTTTTAAGTTTTAACTTTAGTTGAACAAAATATAGTCATTTCATAAGCACAACAGACAATATCATGCCATTCACCTTCATATATTTATTTGGTCAAATGAATCAAGACAGCGACAATGTAAAAGAGTAGTTCAAGGTCAACTTTGAAGCTAGGAATCAACACACCTTGACTTTGTAAGTATTAAATTTTAAATAGTGAACTTGATATAAAAATTGATGAGATGGAAGTCAAGATGCACAATAAATTGTGTAAAAGAAATGTAGAATAAAGGAAATGGAGAAAGATGGTGATATATTTGCATATAATTTGTGAGCAATATAAGACTTAATTGAAAATACTTTCAAGGATCAGAATGACAGTAAGTGTCTAAATTCAATAACTAAATTGAAAATAACATGTTGTGATGTCATCATTCTTTAAAAAGTAAAAAGTTCTACTTTTGCTTTGGATTGTCAAGTGTCATCCATGTGTACAACTTCAATTGTCACATAGGCAGACTATGTGCCACATAGGCATAATTAACTTTAATAGAAAGACAAAATTAAGTGACTTTTTTCACATTCAGGAACCTTTTAATAATTATGCTGCTTTCAAGGAGTAAAATGACAGTGCAACACACTTTCAGGGATGAATTTGGACATTTACCCAAGGATACCCAAAGAAACTGATTTAACTGACATGGTTTTTTATTTAGCTACTGCTCTTGATTACATGTATTCATTTGACAATAGATAAACCCTTGAGACACAAGTTACACTGATGTTAATTCTAGTTGGCACAATCAAACGTCTTAGTTTTACCTAATTTAATATTTATTCTCTCCTTGAAATTGTAAGCTAACTTCATGCATTCTATAATTGTATAGTCAAGAATTGCTTTCTCATAATAAATCTTGTGTCTGAAGGAGGTTGATCATTTTAATGATCTAGACAATCTTTTCCAGGATAGTGGCTTTAAAGGTATTTACAAGGTATATTACAAACATATTAGACCTATCATGTGAGTTTTAAAAGTCTTAATATTTAATCAAGTACCTATTTGGATCATTATTTTCATTTGGCACAGGCTCGCACTGGGGAAGCACAAGATGGATGTGCTGTATTTTGGAAAGACAAGTTGTAGGTTTCCCTAACCCATAAATCATTTAAGTAACTGAGTGTTTGTATCATATATTAATCAATTTATTCAATATCTTACATTGTTGTCCTTTGACAATAAGTAAATGAACTGCTGCCTAAGTATTTCTTGATGCGACAGGAAACCAACAGTTAAAAAATGAGCTAATATAAAACATATCAATTGAGAAAATATCAAAATCCTAATTTGGCCTAATTAAATTATATTTTTGGAATGTGACTGCAGATTCAACCTTTTGCATCAAGAAGATATAGAGTTCCAAAGATTTGGCATGCGTAACAATGTTGCCCAGCTGTGTATTTTGGAGGTATTTTGGGTTTGTTTTTATTTTTCTATGTTGTTTCCATCCTGTGTTTTATATTCGCTCTGTTATCTTTGATTAGAGGGATTTATGATCTGTGATACAAATTTTTAAATCCCCCCATCTTATATTCTGCTTTACTTCCTCTCGAATGCTATGCATAAACGTGCTCTCACTGCAATGAAACCGAATGGTTTTATATCTTATTACTATTTCATTATCAATTTACAGGCAAACCATGATAAAAAAGAATCTGACGCATGTAACCTAACAACAACGTAAGTTTTACATGTCTAAAAGGGATAATATGAACACAATCATTTTCTGTCTTTGACGTAGTTCTTGCATAACACTTGGGAGTGCTTCTATTCCATTATCCTTGAATGACTACTATTTACTTTTGTATACTAAAATATTGCATACCAACCAGTGACTTGTTTCTATTATTTCCTTCTCTTCTTAAAACATGTATTGCATCTCTGAACTTAGCAGCAAAGTTTAAAATTCAAGATTTTGGAAAGATTAATGTATACACTCATTTATTCACATATGTTCTCTCACACACACATGGTTTCTATTTCACGGCCGATGATTTTTCAAGATAATCTTCATCTATAGGGAACCATCCACAGGAAAACGAAGATTTGTTATAGGAAACATACATGTGCTGTTCAACCCAAATCGTGGTGACATCAAACTGGGCCAGGTACTTCTTAACTAGATGAGTAGCATTATACTTATTTTGCCTGTATAGTCATCTGTTTTTGTGCATGTGATTAATTTTTTTAACTTTTTAATATTATATTTTTTGTGCCAGGGTGGTGCACATTATTTTACCTTAAACAAATGCATTTAATTGTCTATAGTTAATTAAGTTTTTTTTTTCTGGAAACTTGATACATGACAATGGATAGGTCAGAATTTTACTTGATAAAGCTTACAAGTTGTCACAAGAATGGGGCAACATCCCCGTTATTATTGCGGGGGATTTAAATAGTGTTCCGCAGGTATGATATTGCTTTATACTTTGTAGTAGACCTATTTCAGATTAGTTATCTAATATGCTGTTATTTCATGTTTTTTTTTTGGTTTCATCTTATGCTGTCAGAGTGCCATATACAAGTTTCTGTCTTCATCAAAGGTGAGTTAGTCATCTCCTTGTCATGGTATATTCTCTAGCCTTTTAGCTATCTGTGTGCGGTATCTGAGAAATTTGACTATATGCAGTGTCTCAAACCTTCAGTAAATAATTTATCTGTGGATTACAGATAATGGGGGAATAGAAAGGGTGTGAGGAAAAGGGAACATATTCCATTATTTGGGAGTTTGAAAATAGATAGGATGGTAAAGGAATTCAAGAGGATCTTTTCGCCCTTTGTACCTTTCAAAAACTCAATTTTTGTTCCCATGGAAATTGATTGGAATGAGAGGAACCAAAGGTTCCTTTCCCTCGTTAATCTTATGGACAAAGGGAAAGCTAGCTTTGTGTCATTAATTCCCCTCCCTGTTCAATTCATCTCTACTTGTCCCATTCCATTCAATTAATGAAAAAACATGCAATTACAGTTAGAGGTGGGACTTGTTCTGAGGAGTGGCGGCCATTAATGAGTTTTCAGTATTTACTAGTATTGTTTCATGTATTGCAGTTAGACATCCAATTACATGATCGCCGAAATATGTCAGGACAGCTTGAAATCCAGACCAACAGAGTCTGCAGATCACATTTTTCTGATGATGCAAGGTAGTTTTTGTGTCTTTCCTGAGTCTTAATTTCGGTTACTATCTGTATAACTTCCCCTCCCCACCTTCTCTTAAAGAAAAAGACAACACAATTATCAATTCTGGATCAGATTCAGGATCATTTATTTGTCAAGACTGTAGATTATTTGTTGATATGGATAATGTGGTTTTTTATTGCTCTGAGTGATATAATAATATATTGCCTTTATTGTTGTTGATTATTTCCTTCTTCGTGCTGTAAATTATGTTGTAAGTATATCCCTTTTATTTGATGTTCCTAATTAGGCTATAGAACATCTTATTGATTTTTTTATCTTATCCTAATTACAAGATTCCCTTTGTCCTATATTTCTATGTAATTGATAGAGCTGAGAGCTCTCCTCTAAATCAAGATGTTCACTCAACCAGTTTCTCGCCTGTTTCAAGTATTGTGATTATCTGTCCAATTTAGAGGGAACGGTTGTCACCATTGTTTATGTCAAACTTTAGATATTAGGTTTTCTGTAATAATTATTTATTTGGGTATCTGGTGCAGCATTTCGATGACTCTTTCGAGGCAATTGCTATATAGATGGAGTGTGGATGAACTACGACTTGCAACAGGGGCAAAAGGAATCACTCATCTTCAACACCAGCTCAAACTCCGCAGTGCTTATAGTGGTGTTCCTGTATGCTGTTTTAATCTTCCGGCTAAAATTATTACAATCAGCTATTTCGGCAACTTCTTTGTCATTGTGATATAAAGATTGTATATGAAATATTAATATGGGAAACTCTTTAAAGATTTTCGTTCGATATTCTAACAGTTCTGATATTTCCCACTTAATCTTCACAAATCTCATATAGTTATGGCTGCAGGGAAACCATAGAACAAGAGATGCTATTGGGGAGCCCTTGGCAACATCATACCACTCCAAGTTCATGGGAACAGTCGATTATATCTGGTAATTATATTGTTTCACAAAGGCCAAAAATTATATGCATTTACAGATTGTTTCTTTGTCAGTTGTGACCGATGTCATTGGTAATCAGGCATTCTGATGATCTTGTTCCACTTAGAGTTCTCGAAACCTTGCCAATTGATATCCTTAGAAGATCTGGAGGACTCCCTAGTGAGGTAATCTACTTAAAGCTAGTTCCTGAAACCTTATTCGTTATTGCGCTTATGTATCTTGTTCCACTTTGGATTTGGATTATCAATATCTTTATGATTCCTATGCCTTGTAGAAATGGGGAAGCGATCACCTAGCTGTTGTGTGTGAATTGGCTTTTAGCAAACAACAGCAATGTATGAGGTCTGAACCTTAAGCTGATTAACAAATTTGGAGATTGAGGAGCGTCAAATCATTGTTACCGTGGTAATTCTCATTGAGTCCTACCAAAACATGTATTTTACTGTCCTATCAGCACCTAACCTGCTCTGGGAGTTCGCTCCAACAGGGCAAAAACTAATGAAATTATATATTTTAAAAAACTTGAGGCCTTTTTATCTCATAGTATTCTTGTATAATTGCATGAGATTTTATGAGAATCCGCGTCATTCTGTAGATTGGGTCTTTTTGGATGAACTATTCCCTCAAGTTTATATATAAATTAATTTTTTGAAATTTTTATATATTTTTTCTAATGTTTAATTTTTAACTTGTACATATTAATTTATGAAGTTAGATCTACTCTTTTCTCCTTTAAAAAAACTTACGTATAAGTTAATCCAAACCTATTCACTCTCGTTGTCAGCCACCCCACGAGCAGAACAGGAATAAACAAGGATATTTTCAAATTATTGAGTTAGTTTTTTGTACTTACGTCAAAGGCGAAAATAGTCGCTAAAATTTTCCATGAGGGGAACATTTATTCCATCTCATTTTAATGCTTTTGCTTTTACCTTTACTTTGGCATTTTCTTTTTGTTTTGATTTTCCATGCAACAACAGTAGCCAAACCCAAATTAAGTACACAATTGGGAGTAATGTCTTTTCAAAGTGGACATAATAAGAAAGAACGAAAAAGATGAAAGACGTGAGGACCCACTCAAGAAAATATGAAACAGATTTAGTTTCTTAACAAAATTGAAAAACTCCAAACGGTTTCTCCAATCTGCGGCAAAAATCTCAGGAGTTCTTGACAATGGAAATAAAGCCTCGAGCCTCAACAATTGAAATGCAATATTTTAAAACTCATTTTGTTAGTCTAAAAACTCATTTTCATAAACTTCTTTTATAAAAGAAAAATAAGAGTGAAGTTAAAACTAATTTCATCTTAACACAATTTATAAAAACTCTTATAATTTCTTTGAATTTTTAATTTCAACTTGTACATAATTTAATTTTGATATATGAAGAATATTTTTCAGAAAAACTAAGGTAAAAACTCGTCCAAACAAGTAATTAAAAAAAATTATGAGCTTTCCCAATCCAGAGTTTCATCAATCCAAGCTAACTCATCAAAATCACTGTCTACAGGGGGAAGGACAGTAGCTTCCCCATGTTCGACATTCCACATAAAACCACCTTTCATGTCATTGTCCAAGAAATTGTAAAAGTCATTACCAAGCAGCATTCCCCTTTTCTCTGCTTCATCCAAATAGAAATCATCAAGACCAAACAATGATGGCACAACTGGCTCCTCTAGCAAATATTGGGTTGAATTATCTTCACTATTAACTGCTTCCGCATCAATGCCTCCTTCTTCACCAACTTTTTCCACATTGACCTTTACTTTGACTGAATCATTCAGGTCATTAACATCTAGTGTAGCTTTTGTAGTGCAGACATCAAGCACTGATGATGGAGATGGATGAAACAACACTTCTTTGGAATTTTCACAAGCATCCCTTTTGCTCGAAGCCAACAAATAGCTTTCAAACTCATTCTTCTTTCTCTCATAAGCCATAGCAGCCTCTTGTTCAGTATCAAATGTACCAAGCCACACTCTGACCCCTTGAATAGGGTCTCTAATTTCTGCTACATATTTCCCCCATTTTCTACGTTGAACCCCTTTGTACATGCTTGATGGTTTCCTCATCCTTCTGCTTGAACAATGCTCTGGACTTGATTTGATCTTTTCACTCTTTACATCTTGTGAAGAATTATCTTCTTGTAATTTGCTTTGCATGGATGGAAGCAAGATTTCCTTGACAACCCGCTTGGAGCAATCATTTAACTTGTAGCCATTGCTCAACAACTTATCATCTTCTTCACTTGAGTAATCTGTAGCATCAGGGTCAGTGTACACAATTCTAATTTTCCTCGTTGTTTTTACGTTTTCTTCTTTGGCTGGGACCTTGTCTTTTCCTCTCTTACATTCCATTCCTTGTTGCCGACTTTGTCTTGGAATGCCAGACATTTTTTTTAGTACCAGACAACAAGTATCCTTCACCAAAGATAATCCTATCCAAGTATAGTAAAATCACTATTAGCAGTAAAACCTGACATTCTAAACCAGAACCAAAAATAAGCAAAAAACAAAAAGTAAAGAAAATATAAAACAACGGATAGATAAAGAATTTTGAGTCCACAAGCCAAATGTCGCTGAATAACTATCAATCACCCTTACTTGTATCAGCTATCAAGAGCCCCAAAGCATTCAAACCCAGCATAAGTCCTGCACTAAAGGGGTAAAGAAATGAACATTTCTGAGTAAAAATGATAAGAAAAAAAAGTAGAACCTGTTAGACAATGAATTACAGATACCAAGGTGAACTCGCATACCATTTTGATCTTAATCTCAGGTAAAAAAGTTGTCACTGATGGAGTGACCAGAGTTGCATGCAAAGGCCAAAGACTGAAGGAAGCACAGCACAGAGAAACTGCTTCAATCAGATATTCAGATTCATGCCGTTTTCTGCAGAAAGCATTTACTTTACAGTGTGGAGGGGGAAGTGAGGGGGACGTAGAAACAAATATTGTAATAAATAAACAGCGTTTGGAAGTCTAAGGTAACCAAAAGTAACATACTAATGACTCTATATTATATTATTGTTTGGGAGTTGTGAATTTTGTTTCTTATGGATAGAACAAGGAAACCAAATAAGCAGCCACTGATGACATTATGGAAAGTAACTGATGTTGAATTTGACTGGACAATGATGCTCAAACTTGTTTCTGTTTCTCTCACCCAACTCTCTCTCTCCCTCTTGAATTCTACCTCTTTAATGCTCTTCTTCACTCTTCACTCTTCACTCTTCACTCTTCACTCTTCACTCTTTACCTTTTTACAATTCACCTGAACTCACATCTTTTCAAATGATTGAAACATATTATATCTTATAAGCAAAATGATGTAAAATTAGTTATGTTTTTTTTATATTGACATAGTGAACTAAAATTTTAGGGTTTCATTTTAAATTCAATAAATTAAAAAAATGGAAGTCGATCATTATCCCACACGTCATTAAGACATTTTATAGTTTATATTAAATATTAAATTTTCTTTTTTTCAAGAAATAACTAGAATTTTTTAAAAAAAGTTATTAATGTAAATTTAAACATTCATGTAATGTATTTTAAAATAAATTAAAAATCATTAATATTTTATTAAAAACTAAGAGTGTTAATTAATTTGATATTTTTTTAAGATTGAAACTCCAGCTATTTTATAACGGAAATAAGTATAAAACAAAGTGTAATAAATATATGTATTCGTTTTCCTTTTACATAAAATGTTAGAAAAATGAGGAAAAGGAAAACAATTTGGTGGGGTCCACTAGCTTAGGTCCAGTCAATACAAATTCCTTCTTTTTTTTCTTTTTTTTCTTTTTTTTCTGATTTTTCTGATTTTTCTGGTTTTTTTTTTTTTTTTGTTGACGACTCAGCTTTAAGATTTGGTGAAAGAAGGTTACATTTACAAAAATGTAACTGAAATCCGTTAATTAGACATGAATTTAATTGACATAGGAATTTGGTGTAAACATTAAATAAGATTTCAATATTTTATCATGTCTATGTTTTTCATTAAATAGGATCTGTAGTGTTTGGTAGTATTTCAAGGTGCTCAAATTAATTATTTTTAATCGATTAAGAAAGATAGTTAGTAAGTTTACTTAATTTTTATATACTAATTTTTTCGAGTTATTCCCAAATTATATTTATTAAAATACTTTTTCAAGTTTTCAGATAACAATTTTTTACGATAATTGTATTAAATAAGGTTGAGGGAATTAAAATTTAGTTAATATTTAAATTTACCAAATAAGAATCCATTAAATTTACCAAATATTAGACTTAATTTCTCCTACTTCATTTTATAATAATAATTATTATTATTGTTATAGTTTATTATCTCCGTTTCCTTTGTTTAATATATACGTTAATTTTATCTATTATAAATATAAATATTGATTAGTGTATTTAAAATTGATTAAAAATAATAATTAATACTTAGTTCAAAAATAACAACATCAATTAATTTATTAAAAAAAGTAAAATTACAATAACCGAGGAATTACAATTAAAAAATGTCATCCCTGAAGAATGTGTTTTCTGGGAAATGAACCCACTTTAATACTGTTTAACTACCAATTAAGTGTTCCTATTAAGTGTTTACTGTAATATACACTTTCTATTAGTATTTGCTGAAAGTTAATAAAATAAAATAAGAACATATCTTATTAAATAAATCTTGAATTTTGTATAAATTTAATCAGCAGTAGATGATATGTTAGAAAATATATTAATAACATCTTTCTTATAAGTTATACCACTATTTTACACTGAAAATATATGTAATTAAATATATAAAATATTTTAAATAATTTCATTGTCATGTTTACTATTTTTAAATATATATATATATATAAGCAAAAATTATCTCATGTAATGCATTTAATAAACCCTAAATATATATAAGCAAAAACTATTATCTCATGTAATACATTTAAAGTAATAGTTAATACTTTATTTTTTGTTTTCATTTATCTTTTCTGAGACAGTGATAATCCTATCCTACTAACAACTAACTATATTTATTTTTGTTTCCAAACGTATTAAATAAATATAAATCTAAAAGGTATTAAATAAATACATTTTTAAATTTTTTTAATGAAATCAACATGTTAAAAAATTTAATAAAAATATTTATCATAATTAAAAATTATTTAAAACAGTTTATTATTAAAATAGAATGACATAATATAAAAATTGTTTATAATTATATAATTTTTTAAATAATTATATGAAAGTTATTTTTCTAAAGTCTAAATCACGGTTACTTATTATAACTTTATAAAAGTGGTTTCTCTAAACTTTAAATTAAGATTGCTTAATTTTATTTTAGTTGTAAATTACTTTAAATAATATTTAATAATTATGACAAATCTTTCCATTAAATATTTTAAGTCTGATTCAAAAGTATTTAATTGTTCGACCGCATTTTACATATGACTCTATAAAATTCGATAATTAACTCTATTTTATTTTTGAAAGTGTATCATAAAAAACTAAATAACTCATATTCCACCAAATAAAATTAATGGTTACTATTTTATTAGCACAAAAAACATTCCATTCTTTATAAACATGAGAGTCGTGATTAAAAAAATTCCTATTATTAATATCTTAAACATAATTTTAGAAAGTATTGAATAACTTTAAATTCTTTTATATATGTATAATGGTTCACTTTATCTTATTACGTGACCTTTTATTTTTTAAAAATTCAATAAATGAAGATAGAAAAATGGTGGTAAATATGTTTTACCCTTTAAAATTATAAAATTATAGTCTATCTAGAGTGTAAATGAGTATTTTAATAAACTTTAAGTATTTTCAATGAATGAAAAACAAAACAAATTATAAATGAAATAAAAAAATCATTTAAATTGAAATATTATACCTTTTTAACAAATGACTTTAATTTTTTTTTTATATCAAATGAGATGGGAGAATCAACTTTGAATAAACATTTTACTATTTATATGACTAATGTTTAAATAATTATTTTGACTCGATTATATCATAGTATCTTAATTTAATTTAAATTAATTTATTATAATAGTATAACTTTAACATACCTAAAAGTTTCATGGACAGAAATGTAAATAAATTATTCTTTTTCTCTACATAATCTAAAATGGATGACGATGGGAATTGATTTTAACGTGATTCCCAAAAAATATATCTATTATTGATTTAATTTTTTTCTTTGTGATTTTGAATGGAAATTGTGATAAATAATTTAAAGAAAATGTTAATTATGTGTAGGGTTTAATATTTAGGATTTGAGATTTGAGATTTAATTAATGAAATATGTTATTTTTTAATAAGGGGACTTAACTAAATTACATCTATTTACTTATTATTGAACTTGATGACATCATTATTTGGTTTAATATAAAACTTTTATATATGTGGGGGAAAACTATATTGAGTGAAGGTAGTTTAGAACAATTGTGAAATGTAAAACAATTGGTGTTTCTAAAAACATGTTATAATTGGTGAAGTGATAATTTCAATATACAATAAAAAGGTTTATATTGCTTGAGTAATTATTACATGTATCATTCAATCTCTTTCCATCTCTCTTAAATTCTAAACCCTAAATACTAACTGCATATAATGTTATAATTTATGGTTTGAGTGAAATAGATGTTTAAACAATTTTCTAATTTTAAATATGAGGTAGTTGCTTAAACACAAAACAACCAAATGTTTTTTTAAGAAACAAAATGTGACAATGATATATTTAAATTAATAATAAATATTTCCTTTATTTAAATTAATAAAATAATTAAAATAATATAAACTCTGTTCAAACAAATATATATATATATATATATATATATAAATGTGTTATAAAACATATTTAAGATGGTATTATATAAAATTAAGTATAAATTAAAATTATAATATTACATATTAGAATAAATACTTTAAAATATATCTTCTTCATGTTCTCATGCCCTCAATATAAAATTTTTGTACCTACTACCTAACTAAAATATCTTTACTATAATATTATCAAAGGCAATGGCAAATTATATGTGTTATTTTTTTAATAAATTAAACAGGTTTTTTATATGTTTGTGTAATCTGTTTATTTTAAAAATAAATTATCTTCTACTTATTTAAATAAAAAATTCTATTTGTTTCTCAAATGAATAATTTTTGAAAAAAAATAATTATTTTAAGTTTAAACAAACTAATCAAATAGACTAGTTCAGAAAAAAATAACAGAATAGTCTTATCTGAATAATTTTATTTTTAGTAATTAAAATAATTTTGAAATATAGCTTTTAGAATATTTATTAGTATGTGATTGGTTAAAAATATGAATTTTTCCTTATTAAATTATTATTATAATTAAATTTGAAAGAGAAAGGAACAGGAAAGAATTTTACTATGGAATGAAACCAAGCGTTTAGATCTGAACAAAGTCATCATCTTCATCTTCTTCTTCTTCCCTTTGTTTAGGTTTTCGCAGAGCTTCCATCAGCGCCTTTCTCCGACCCACATATATATTTCACTCCTTCAAGCACAACGACACCATAAAATCTCTCCAAATTCGAAATTGAAATTCATTTAATCGTATCGTATCTCGCGTCGCACGATAACTCGGTTCCTTTGCTTTTTTCTGAATTCCCATTGATCGATCGCAATTGAGAGATGGGAAAAGCGAGGGACAGAACCGAGGATTTCAAAGATGCCGTGCGCCACACTGCTCACTCTTTGGGCTACGACGAGGTTCCCCATTCACAATTTCGTGATCTTCATAATTCAAATAGTTAATTTTTTGTGTGTGAAAATGTCACGTTTGGGTTTGGCTAAATAGGGTTTATGAACAAGTGTTAATTCTAATTGCTTATTAGTTTGAACATTGAATTGTTTTTAATCTCACTGTGATTGAATTCGTTTGGCAGGCGAAATTGGCGTCAATTATGGCATCCTTCATCATTCATAAACCGCCACAAAGGTCTCCATTTTCCAAAGCTGCATTGAAAACGGTAGACTCGGGTTTCACATTGTTCTTTTTAGTGAGCTGTGCTTAATTTATTCCTGTTTGTAGTGTGTTGTTCAATGCTAATTTTGTGTGATGTGGCCTTTTTTCTTGGTCTTTGTTTTTAGCTTGAGAGTATTCGAGAGCTGGATCAGTTTTTGTTTAAGCATAGAAAGGACTATACGGATCTGCATCGCACCACAGAAAAGGAAAGAGATAGCATCGAACATGAAGTAAGTTAGAATTCTAGTTTTAAGAGTATTCTGGTGTCACATTTGATGATTGGAAAACAGTACTTGCTGGGAAAAGTATGGTGTTTCGCCTTGCGCATGATTTTATGCTTGTTGTTGGCTGGCATTGATGATTTAGAGCTTTCTCACCACTGTGTTGTACATGATAAGACATGAGTTAGTTTACTTAGGCATCCTTGCGATTTCTGTGAAGTCTTTTCCTTTATACATGTTGTCTAGGGGAAGAAACAGCCAATAGAAAGAGAAATTAGCAATAGCAAGAAACTGATAGAAGCTAGTGATGGATAGAAGAGATTACGATATATATGCTTGGGGCTAACGTGTTATTCGATCATGGTCCCCTCTTAGGCTAGTACAATTTTTTTTTTCACTGCTAGCACTATTCTTATCAAATCACATTGGTTCTCTCACTTTATTTCCTTCCGAAGGGGTTCTCACAAATCAGTGCATAGTTGAGTTTTCAAAGGCTATTTTTTTGTATCTGTTGTTCGCACCATTCTTTCACAGTTCACATCTCACAACAATATATAGATAGAGCTTATTTTAAGTCTGCCAAGCAATTTGGGCTTTACCTACGCACACACACACACACATATATATTATTAACCTCTTCTGTGTTTTTGGGTCAAGAAGAATGGATATCTCTTAATCGTATAGCATCCTTGAGAAGTTGTACATAGTTTAGCTTATTACTTACTATTATTTTGTAATTAATTTGGTGCAGGTTAGTACTTTTATTAAAACATGCCAGGAACAAATTGATATTCTTAAGAATAGTATAAATCAAGAAGAGGAAACTTCAAAAGGTTGGCTAGGCATTGCGACTACAAAATCTAATGCCGACATGATTGCCCACAAACATGGGGTGGTGAGGACATCTTGTTCTTGTTGATTCTTCAGTTATTAGTTACGAATGTTGGTTGAGCAGAGTTGTATGGGACATCATCAGGATCCCTTATGCAGAGTTGATGCTTGCTAATGTTATCTGAATTGATGCTTCCTAATACATTCGTGAATTGAGATGGCTACTTACTCTTTTTGTATGCTAATGTTTACTTGGCCCCAATTTTAGGTTCTAATTTTAAGTGAGAGACTCCATACAGTTACTGCACAGTTTGATCAGCTCAGAGCTGTACGCTTCCAGGATGCTATTAACAAAGCAATGCCACGGAGAAAACTTAACCGTGTAACCAGAAAAGATTCTGCAGAAACCTCTAATAAATCAGATGAGATGGAGCTCAGAGAACCAGAAGAGTTACGTGCTGAGCCTCTAAGAGTCCAACAACAACTCTTGGACGATGAAACACGTGCCCTGCAGGTGATAAAATCAATTTCTTTATGAATTTGTGTAGGACTTATTTTGTCATTTGTTTAATTGGAGATTTTTAGATTCTCATGACCAACCCTTTGCCATTGTCTTTTCCTGTAGGTTGAATTGACTACTCTTCTCGATGCAGTTCAAGAAACCGAAACTAAGATGGTGGAAATGTCTGCATTAAATCACCTCATGTCAACGCATGTTTTGCAACAAGCTCAGCAAATTGAGCATCTTTATGAACAGGTTAGATAACATTTCAAGGCTGCCATCTATCATGTCTGTGCTGCCCACCCGCTTCACTAACCCACCTTCCAAGTAAAGCCAAGTGATGTGAAACTGGAATTAGAGTAGAACAGGGGAAGTAAATAGATCACACATATAAAAATAGAATTGTCGTGATTGATTCATCTCAAATTCAAGGCTTAAATCTGCAAATCTTAGTATTCAGCAGTCTTAATAATATGCAAACCCCGCTTGATACCCCGATAATAAGAAGTGACTAAAATCTTGAAACAAATTTATTAAAAATACCCCCAATAAGTAAGAAGCCCAAGAAAACTAAAATTTCCAGAAGTGCAATAAATAAGCAATATTTTATACACCTAATAATTCTAATATCCACATTCTATGCTTTAATTAATACCGTGAAGGTATAATATTTTTCACCGGTTTCCTCATTGTAGTGCACAGTGCTTGCAATTTGTTTATTCTGCCTAAAAATAGTTACATTTCAAATTTCTAAGAAATATAATCGTGCTTCTCCTGGCTTTTACAGGCTGTTGAAGCCACTAAGAATGTTGAGCTTGGAAACAAAGAACTCTCACAAGCCATTCAGCGGAATAGCAGCAGCAGGACATTTCTTTTACTGTTTCTATTTGTGCTTACTTTTTCAATCCTCTTTCTTGATTGGTATAGTTAAATACTTGTGGTTTTCTGCTAGCACACTGTATCTTCTTATAGACACTCTGCCCCCTCTCTCGTTTTTCCCTGATGCTGTCAATATCTGTTTTTTACCACTAGGAAGGCATCTTCTTCTAGATGCGACGTGTTGTTTATTGGAGAAAGAATTTTAGTCATCAATTTATGAAGGGAATGGCAAAAGAGACCTCCCTACTGTTTTGTAGGAGGGGAGAGAAATCAAAATACTTTATTTGGTTTGTAAATTTAGAGAGATAAAAGGAAAGTGAAGGGATAAAAAATTATTCTTTCTTTTCCTTTAAATCAATCAGTCTGTTGGAAATGTCAGAAGAATTCTTCACTGAACCTGTTATATACCAGGTATTGTCATCATATCTTCTTCAATGGAGAGTATTTTTATTATGAACTAATTACAATATTACAGCTTTGGTATTTGTAGAAAGAAGTCAGTGAAATCAATTTCTTTAGAAAAATATTGAAAATTGAAAGTAACCGTGCTTGACGTATGAAAAGATATGAATTAAATTAAATTTCCGACAGTGACAACACGAGAGAAAAAAAAGGATGTTATAGAAGGTACACCATAGTACTGTACAAATCACATCTATGCAACAACTATCATTTGTTATACTCCATAAACTTCCTAATTAGATGGAGCATAGTAGTCATTGTCATTTTATAACTATCTCCTAAAATATAATGTTAATTAAAAATCTTACCAGGACCAATTAATAAAAAGAAAAACAAACATAATAATTTAGTATGATATTAAAAAACTCGAAATATGGACCATAAATTGACCAAGACAAAAAATCACTATGTATTGTATTAAAAATAGTTAGAAAGAGACTACTTCACAAAAATGAAAAAAAGAAAACAATTTTTTTATATGAAAACGAACATTTCATGACAA
This sequence comes from Lablab purpureus, assembly GCA_030347555.1. Classification (NCBI taxonomy): domain Eukaryota; kingdom Viridiplantae; phylum Streptophyta; class Magnoliopsida; order Fabales; family Fabaceae; genus Lablab; species Lablab purpureus. The sequence goes on along the minus strand of CM059257.1, from coordinate 1,813,790 downwards.
ACTATCCTATTCGACTTTATGTTCTAAAAAATCAAGGATTTTCAATTGTTCAAATAACATAATAGATGTTTCTATCACACCCATATTTGAAAATAAAAATTAGGTATAAGTTTGAACATATAAAGACGAAAATAGAATTATCACTTCTTTATGAGGAAACAAAGATGTACAAAATAAAAATGAGGGGACATTGTAAAACTAAAACGACTGACGAAGTCAACAACCACAAAATTGTAATTTCATTTGGTATTTTCCTTTTCCATGGTGTACAATTTCTCCACCTCAATTCTCAGCATTAAACGAGGATCGTTTTCGCCTGCACAAATGCGAGCATGTCTCTAACTCAAGGTTCATCATAGAACACCACCTACAACCTGAAAATGAACCGCCCAAATGTCATTGAATAAATGGACCACCCAAAAGTCTTTGATGGTTTAAAAGTATTCATTAAACAGGTATTTTTTTAAATTTAAATAAAAATAAACCAAAGATAAAAATAAATTATTTTATCTACAAGTATATATTAAAGAAATATATGATGTTTTAGTGTACACATTTTGTATAATATTATTTTCCTTCTATAACTATTACTATCCATCTATTATTTCTTTCTTGCAATCTTATTTTTTTCATTTAATCTTTGTTCTCTCTCTTGTTCCACTTTTCCAATAATTGCACTCTTCAGATCACTCACGTCCTTTAAAATTAATGAGAAAATTTTGAAAATAAATTATTAAGATCAAAGCCTATTATCTTTATTATATTCAAATTATAAATTATTAAGACAATAATAATTTTAGAATTAAGTGGTCTGAAAGGGAATGGTTTCTTGAATTTGATACAATGTAACAAGATTTAAAATTTCAATTTAACTAAAAATAAAAAATGGCATTTGAAAGGGAACTTGTTTATAAATAAAAATAAATAAATTAATATGCTTAATTGAAGATAAGCCATGTGACTTGGTAAGAACAAAGATAACTCCTGAAAAATTCATTCGATGATGAAAATTCAAATTTATTTATAAATATAGTAGTGGATAATAATGATTTATTATTTGATTGTCAAAGTAATGAATAATACGGTTCATATCAAGAACTGCATGTTTCAACTTGTAAGGAGAAATATTAATCATTCCAAGCTAGCCTTCATCCAAAAGAATGAAGACTGGTGAAAAAAAATTGAGCACAAAATTATTGAAAGAAAGAATCTCATATCACTATAGTAGAATGGTAGCATGCAGTTGTTTCATCTCCGTAACCCTGATAGTATCATATTTTGTTAGTCTATCACAATATTGACTATTGCACAAGCACCAACTTCTACACATAATAAATAACTTTTTGTTTCAGAAATTCCACAGTTGTTTCACCAGCCCTCACAACCAAATACAACAGACAGAGACAAACAATGATAAACAGAAGTACATACATAAATATTTAATTGCCTACTTACACTAATGGGACAAAATTTGAGTCAGCTGAACTCAACTCCCTGAAGTAGGTCTTCGTTTCACCACCAAATCATCAGCTGAATAGTAATCAGCTATGAGCCTGTACATATACGAGGGGTTGTGCCCTCCCCTGAGAAGTAATTTCCAGTCAGGTGAATGAAGAAAAGGAAACTGGTTAGGACACTTATTTTCCATAGTCAATGACAAAGGAAAGCAAATTTTTCCAATCGATGTAGGTTTAACTTACGTGTCAGTAATAAAGAGACTAACAAATTTTGGCGGCACATAATCAAAAGTTGGATTGACAACATGAAGAGATCCGGCACCGCTTGCAGAATCCATGCAATCTGAGAATTCCCCAAAGTCAAGTAGCTCAGATGGGGATCTCAGTTCATTCAGTAGGACTTCAGGATTGTGTGGATACAAAGGACACAACTGCCAACAAAATATAGCAATTTTCAGAAAAACCCAAAAAGTGTCGATATCTGAGATGATAAACTAATTTTTAAATGGCATCAAAGTTTCCTTAAAAGCAATTAACGTAAAGCATGGGGTATTGCACATTATTAGTAATATTATCACAATTGGGACACATCTTAACTGAGTCAATACCTAAGAGGCATCTATTGCATTACCATCATACAAAATATTTTTTAAATTTTCAGAATTTAAAATCTCTAGAAAACCCATCATTAGGTCAGAAGTTTGGAGGCAACAGGAAGATAATTAAGGTGCTTTTATAAATTTATTGAAGCTCAGTACCTTCAGTTTCAGACAATGCAATTTTCTAAAGAGAACTTCTCCAAAACTAGTAGAAATGGAATAATTAAGGTCCATGTCATATATTAGAAATTACAATGGGGTATTGCACATTATTAGTAATATTATCACAATTGGGACACATCTTAACTGAGTCAATACCTAAGAGGCATCTATTGTATTACCATCATACAAAATATTTTTTAAATTTTCAGAATTTAAAATCTCTAGAAAACCCATCATTAGGTCAGAAGTTTGGAGGCAACAGGAAGATAATTAAGGTGCTTTTATAAATTTATTGAAGCTCAGTACCTTCAGTTTCAGACAATGCAATTTTCTAAAGAGAACTTCTCCAAAACTAGTAGAAATGGAATAATTAAGGTCCATGTCATATATTAGAAATTACAACTCATCAGAATAAAAAATTTAGTAAGATCATTTGAAACTAAAGGCTAAAGAAGTTACAAGCCTTTTTTTAGATGTATATTTCAAAGATTTTGTATTTGTATACATTCCAAACTATTATCTCTTCCGCAATACCCTTTAATGCATAATAAGTTGTCTAAATAGCCTAAACCCGCACTAAAATGTAATTGAACATTATGGGTTGACTGTTCATAACTCGTTACCTATTTATATCATCCATTTTGGGCTAAAGAAGAAAAAGATGCAAAAGTTAAAACTAGTGTCGCCAATCCATATAAATTTGACTTAAACCCATTATACTTCTTTTGCCTAATGGTTTACAAATATTGTTTGGCGATTCATTTTGAAAATTCAGTAAAACACATTCAAAATACTACGTTGATTATGTATTTTTTTTATTCTGATATTCCAACTTACAAATGTACAAACTGTAGCGTGTTATCCAATCCATTAACAACTAATTCTCAAGTCCATATCTGCAAAAGATAATTCATACTCTATGCCTCACCCATGAATTTCAAAATAACCTATCATCCTATTTTTAAATTTCACAGAACAGGAAGTAAATTATAGAAACATCAGAAGTCATAAGCATTCTTGTTTCCTAAGAACATGCCAGATGTGAGGGCACAAAGAATTTACATGTTAAGAACTCACCTTGTGACTCCCAGCAAGTACAACAAATGGAACAGCATGCCTTTGAGCTGCAAGTGCAACCATATTTAACCCAACTGGGGCAATAACTCCACCATTGGCCATGACAGCATGAGCTCCAACTATAACCTATATAATAGCACGTTTAAATCAATTTAACTTCAGTACAGAGTCTTAAATGATTACAAAAAATTACGCCAGGGTTTTCACATACCATGTTCACTCGGGAAATCAATGCAAAAACAGCAGAATCAGAAATTACTGTGGTCTGTAAGCCTCTTGCAGCCAATTCTTTTGCAAGGATATGCCCTTGGTATCTGATTGCACACACAGTCGACATTAAATGGTCTTATGAAATATTTAAACAATTTTATTACTAGTAAATCGCCATCATTCCATGCAAATGTTGGATAGCCACTACTGCTAACCTTGGGGCACCTTCAGCAACAAAGACCTTAAATGATCTTTGTTTTTCCTTTGCAGCATAAAGAAATTCCAACACTGTTTTTGAGCTGCCTAGCGTTAAAATTACCTCACTGAAAAACATGCAAACATCAGGTAAGAGATAAAAATAAAAATAATAGAAGACTTTATTCTATCGAACAAAAAAAAATCCTAGCATCAAGACATGGTCGCAAAAATCAATAGAAGAACCATTTCCTTGGTTATTTAAGATACCATGAATACAAGAAAAAAAATGAAAAAAAGATAAGGAAAATGTATGGACCATAATGTTAGTAGTCGTCTAGATTAAGAAAATCTTCTACAACACAAAACAAGTTTAAATTTGAGAAACATCAACATGATTCTTTCTCTCAATATATAAAAAAACAAACCAAGTGAGAGTTACTTTCAAAAAAGATAAAATATTGAAGACTACATTGTCTGTTGTAAATTAAACAGTATTAAATATAAACATGATAGTCTAAGGTGATGTTATATCCTTCAAAGTTGTTCTTTGACAAATAATGTCAGCCAATAGTACCAACCCCAAAACAATTGCCACATATTCATAAAATAATAAGCTTACTTTTTATCGAAGACCAGTAATGTCATCATTCTGAACATAACGGTAATCCAAAGTCCACGGATGCTAAAAAAGGGTATCATATGAAAGCTTCCAAGTGAAGCTTTAAAAAAGGTGGCGTACAGGGGCAAGAAAGAAAAGGCAATAGAGGACAGCCTATGACCCTTCTAGATAGTACAACAAAAAACACCTCTATGTAAAACTGAGCAATAGATAATAAGAAGGATTATTTTAACAAGTGTTTGATAAACTCAATCATATTACACAAAAAAATAGTAGGAGTCTTCCTATATAGTTGGACACTTCACATGTGCACTGCCTGCTATACAATGATTATAAATAACAGTTTAACAGTTTAGTTTGTGATTATTCATCAGAACACTGAAATACATATAATGTACTGTTCGCTGGTGGCCTGATAAAGAATACTTGACTATGGAAACAAAATCTTTCAATACTCCATTAAGAGAATAACTCTTGGATGTTGGAACCCTTTACATAAATCCCCATTTAGAAGTCTTAGGATTGCTCCCAAATAAAGTAGTAAGACTACTGGAACATTGTGTGCTCAAAATATATGGTTGGTAAATATATAAAAGTTTAAATGCAAGTTTTTCAGTCACGGAACAATTTGGCTTTTGGAAAGCAAGTATAATATGTTTTCAGACAAACACTTTAAAGTATTTAAACATAAACAATGTATATTTAGACTAGTTTCATGGGAAACAAACTTGTGGTGAATGTGCTCCACTGCCTGCTCGGCTATTTGTTCATAGCAGGTAGATATGTCTTGAATAAGTTCATTAACTGCTTCAATGACATCATGCTTCAACTTCCGAATTCTTGAACCTTTCTCAACAGCTGTAGAAAAGGAAAACAAAACTCAACACAAAAAGACATGCAATTAAACACCAAAACAACAACAACAAATATCTCATCATCAAATGTCACACAAGAAGCAAACAGTATTAAAAAATATTCGCATGGATCAACAAATAAGTAACCAGTGAAGAGTCAATCAAGTATATTCTAGTATCTTTAAAAAATTGAGAAACTGATAATACTTTTCGGATCTGCAAAAATTATCAAAACTAACAATAAATCTTTTGTCTGCCGCGGATTTTTGCATGCAAAAGGATGAAATAAGAAAATGACTTCAGTACTGCATTTAACCATGAATTTCTGCGTATCCAGATAAGCAAAACCCCTTTTTACGAAAAGAAAATATCTTGAAAATATTATAAAAGTTATAAAAATCTCAATAGCCTAGTGTCATCCTCACATCTACTTCTCCCGTCAGATTCACCCCCAGAGGAAGATGTGTGGGGAGCGGCAGCTGAATCAGACGTATCCTCTAGAAGAGTTTGTAATGACGGTGGACGTAATGTACTTCTAGCAGCAGCTGCTACAGCAGCAGCAGATAAAACAGGATTTTCATCTCGCTCCACATCATCTTCATCGTCACTTGCAGCTGATACCCCCAAACCAGCCATAGCAGCTGTTGCAAGGGAAAGATCCTCTTCCCTTATAATGTGCAAAACACGCCTCACAATATTTCCCACAGCTAGCTCTGCAACCACATACAATATATGTCATGAAAGGCAAACAATTAATCAATCTGCATAATTGCCAAATCACAATAAACTTGTGCATGTGAATGATAGGGGCAAAAATATATTTCCTTGAATTTGAGGACAAGGGCACCTCCTTTGACTAAAAAAATATAAAACAAATGTGATTCTTCACCACCTTCTTCTATTCATAATGGTGGTATTTAAACTAATTACAATGGCCAGTCATTGGCTCTCCAACATGGCAGCAACAGGAAAAAGTATCTGCATCATGCAAAATGGAATAAAAGGTAATTGGCAGCAGGAACAAACTTCTCTTAAGACACCTAATGAGTCATGTATCATCAACGAAATCCTTCATGTGACCTGGCTTCTTTGATGTTCTCTTGGGCCTAGTCTCATGGACTTTGTTGGTATGTGTCACATGGCTATCAATGACTCAAATCATTCTTCAACAAAAGCATTACTAACCTAAGCATTCGAGTAGCAAAAAACCCCAAAAAAGCAGACTTCAACTGTTCTAATCATTGAGAAAAATACAAAGTGCATCCTTAGAATTTGGGTTAGGGTCTGACTTCAAAAACTAGTTCATGCAATGAGAGTTACCTCCCACTTATACTACTTAGTCATACAACTAGTCAATGTAGGATCTCCAAACCACTCCTCTCACGCCAATGACCAGATATATCAAATGTCAAAGCATTGGACATCTGTGAGCAGTCGGTCTAATAAGCCAGACAACAACCATTAGGATAGTTTTAATACTATCTTAGAATTTAGATTTGAGACTAACTCAACTAAAAGACCAGTTCAAGGAATAAGGGTTGTCCCCACTTATATATATGTTGTGTTAGTTGCATCTCTAGCATCTATATTTGTAGTCATAAATAAATTATGAAAAAACATTAATCTTAACATACCAACAGGATTAGCAGCAATAAGCTGCTCCCCAACAGCCCTTACAGCAGAAATCAAAGCTGTAGCTTGGTTTGTGTGTGGCACCCGCTGCTGTGATATCACAGACCGGAGCAACTCTGCCGTGAGCTTTGCGGTGGCCTGAGAACCTTCAATTTTACTAGCATCACTCAGAAAATAAATAAATAAGAAATCACAAATAAATAATAAATCTAACACACTCGCGCACACAAAGAAAACCACAAAAATCAGCTCATAAACCTCAAAAGTCACATGATGTCTCCTAATGCACCATTCATTGAACTCAAACAGTGTCAGAGGAGTGAAAAATTACCGTTTCTTAAGCTTATTCAGAAAATCATTAACAAGGGTCTGAACGTCCGGCATTTTGGATAAACTCAACCTGAAAATAACAATATTAATAATAAAATAATAAGAAGAAAAACAGAAAAGGGTTTTACTTTGTGAAATACATATAAAAGGGTAACCTAAAGTACAACTACAATGTCAAGGATCTTCAATTGAAATTGAAATTGGAACAAGAGTGTTTGCAACAAAATATTAGAGAATGGAAGAGAAAGACTACTCAATTTGATTTGCAGCTGTATCAAATGAACCAAGATTTTGTGCGGTCTATAATTGAAAGAATCAGACCAGTGAGCTAATCGTAACCGTTGGATAAAAGTATACGTATCATAAAACATCATCTCCTAAATCAGACTTAAAATATGCAACCGTAATTAGCACCGTTTGATCTTCATCAAAGGATACTGGTTCACATTTGCATGAATAAGATATAGTGAACCCAATTCGGACTTTTTCATTTCAGTCTATGGAATCGAGTAGTCCAGGTTCGGATCCGAATACCCACCATAAAAAAGTAATCGAAGTTTTTTCATTATAGATACAAATAAGTTTTTTTTAAATGAAAGTATTTTAAAAAATTGATAACACAAATAATATTAATATTTAATTAGGATGTAGTTTAGTTTGATCATTAATTAAAAATACATCTTAAACTAAAATAAAAATCACATTTTGATTTGATCTGAAAAATTGAACAAATCCGATCTAATTTGAATTGATATTATAATTTTAAGATATAATTTTTTATTAATATATATATATATATATTATATTTACATATTCTAATATATTATATAAAACCTATATTTAATAAGTCGAATGAATATGGTATAAAATTTAAAATTTAAAATATAAATATAAAATTTTATATTTTAATATTTTAATATTTTATTTTATTTTAATATTTTTTTAAATAATAATATAAAGTCTGCATTATTTTTTAGATAGACATGTCTAATAGATAAATAAAATAATAATTATTATAATACCTTTCTTTTTCTCTTATATATTTTATACATAAATAAAATAATAAATAATATAATAATATTTAAATAATTAATTTTAATTTTAATTTAAATAATAAATTACTGATTTTATTTTAATTTGAGAAATGAGGAAAAACAATCTTTAAAGAGCCAAATATCCTTAATGAAAAAAATTGACTAAATAAAAACCAAATTATATCTTTTTTAAAAGCTAAAATTTACATTTGTCCACACTTAGTGTCACATGTTAAAGAGTCTTCATAATTTTATAATATAATTAGTTTTATTTAATTCGTTTTTTTATGAAAAAAGTACACTGATTCATAACAATTATTTGAAGAAAAAATATCAGTAGGTGTGTTTCAATGTAAAAGTGCACATCTTTTATGGTGTAATGAGTTTATCTCATAAATAATAATTAACAAATAACCTTTAATCATCATATTATTCAGATAATAAATAAAGTCTTTTCACTATTTAATTAGACACATTTATCCTTGTTTAAAAGAATATACTTGGTTTATAAAGTATTCCATATAATTTTACAAATAACCTTAACATTAACATGTTATTATTCATCCAAATTTTCGGTGATGGGTTAACATGTTGACTATACTAGGTTTGATAAAAATAATAATTACATAATTTATTTGAGCATAGTAAAATGTTGCATTATATGTTAATGTTAAAAGGAGTAACAAAATCTACATGTGGATTCAAAGGGTGAAGACCAATTTTTTTTTAATTTTTTTTGTTATAATATAATTTTATATATAACCTTTTTAAAGAAAGTTACAAATTTTAAGAGTAACTTGTGATTTTTATTTTAGTTAAAAATTGTAATATCTCAAACTAGCATATTATAACAATTATACTATACTAATATTATATACAATTTATAGTTATTACAATAATCTTTCTTCTCAGTCTTAAGTTAGATAATTACAATAAATCTTATCTTTACTAACAGTTAGGATTTACTACACAAAAGTCTATCAACCTATACAATTCTCAAAATAACTATATATTTCACTAATTTTTCCTACAAACTCATGGCTTCTTGCCAGCCTCCAACTTTGACAAATTTTGCTCTTATGTCATACACGATTATAGTAGTATTCAACAAATACAACATGCACATAAAAGCAAAGGTAAGCAACTAGACAATAAAATTTTTATTGGAATTAAGCATTACACATGAATAACATATAAACTTCAAATTAATCTAAAGTCATAACTCACCAGAAGATTTAGCCAACTACACTCACAAACACATATAAACTGATGACTTCTGGAAGACTATATGGAGTTCAAAGTACTTTAAGTTAGCACTTGGTGTAAATATATATACACACACACACATACACACAATTTTGGTCCTTGGCCCATTCACAACCCTCATCAGAAAATCACACCACCAGGTAGCTACTATTGAGTCTTTTCCTTATTGGGTCACCCCATCTAGTGCCTCCATCAACTTCCCGCCACATATATCCTCTTCTATATGAATAGAAATATCTTGGAAGTCTAGATATCCCATTACTACACTACCTAAACTCCATACACACTAACAATATATTATGCATTCAAGAGACTACCACCTTTCACAACCAATCACATCTCATACACCTTAGGTCTTACTGCCTACAATTACTCATCTTTCTCCAACCTTATTGTCCCATCATAATTCACACAAGCACATATAAATGCAACAAGACCGTAAGAGTATAGATTCACAAAACAAATCATGTTCTAATCTTTCATCAGTGTAATTGATTACATATCGTCTCTGTTTATGTGATTCTCTGTTATTTTTAATATAAAAATGACTTAAAAGATATTAATATTAATTTTTATAAAATATTAATTTGTTTCTTTTATTTTTACTTGTATGGATTTCCTTAATAAATCTAGAAGTATTGAATAATATATGCCTAATAATTAGGTGTATGGTGTGTTGTGAGCATAAATTGAATGATAAGAAAGGTTGGTGGGTGTGAGTGGAAGTGAAAGAGGTGAGAGGTGAAAAGCAATACAGATGGAAGAGGAGAGAATGGTGATCAGAAGAAAAGAAACATTTAAGTCCAAAAGAGTGTAAGGATACAAGATTCTGGTAAGAAATTCTTAATCAAATGTGCAAACAACAACTATATATTTTTCTAGTTCCACAAAACACTCAACAAGCTATCATTCATGTCAATTCATTGTACATACATTCTAATTCACATTTCAACAACTAGCCTTTACATCACTAGAAGCTATACATGTTGTATTCAATCCAATTCACAATTATCACAATTCATTAGGTCAATTAATCATGCAATTCAAGTAGTCATCCAACACACCACAGATTTCAGTAACATAACTTAATGCACAATTTCCCATTCTTTACTTCAAGTTCTATTTCTACTAAAACTCTTAAACATCAAAGTTGAAGCTTCCCTTACCTGGAATAAACTCAAATTAGTATTCTACACCCAAGATTTCTTCTAACTACTGCATGACAAGGTCAAAGTTCCCTTTTTTCTACTAATAAGAGCACCTAATCAATAATCAAACATGTCAAAAATGATTTTAGCCTAGTGGAGAACGAAATTGAAGACTAAGAAAGCACGATTGAACTTCCAATTTCAAGAACATTCTATAACCCACAAAATCCTTTAAATCATCCTACGAAAACCTAAAAGAAAGAAAACTTATGCAATCCAAAATTTTAATCGATCTATCTTCACCTATTCGTCAAGAACAACACGGTGGCGGTGATATTCAATCTTCAAAAAGATGAATGTAAAGAGAGAGATTAGAAAGCGAGAGGAAGAAGTGTTTGAGAATGATAATAAGAGAGAGAAAGTCAGAAAAAAAAAATAGAGTATTTAATTTAGATTTCTTTTTTAGAAACCTGACATAATCAATATAAAATATTTTTGTAAGTAAATATTGAGATAAAGTTTGAATTTGATTTCAAAATTGATAGTTAACTTCTTGACTCAAAAATTGAAATATCCCTATAAAGAAAACAATGATTTTGTTTGTTTTTCCATAACACTGTACATGTAATGCTTAACAATTTACCAAACAAAACCAATATTAAAATAACACTTTTAAAATGTGATATCATGCTTTGTCTTAAGAGTGCAGGACCCATCTGAATTTAATTTTAGGCAATCCAACATGGGTGACTCCCAGCATACAAGAGGATTTGATGAGTCTAATTTTAGGGTTTTGTATCACATAAAATTGAAACGGTAATGATTGGGGGTAATGTAGCCATTCATTCCAACTCCTATGCAACATCTAAAAACCAACCCAGTTTTAACTTAAAAAAAAATATGAAATAAAATTTTATCATCTGTACATTGAGTTTAAAATTTTCAAGTGCATATTTATATTTTTTCAAATTCAACTTATTATTTGTTGTGAAATTATATTTTCTTTATTAAAATTTCTTTTAAATTATACAATTTAGTAAAATTTAGATTGTAAAATATAAAAAAAATATAAAATATATAACAGATTTTTAGATTGTATAATTTAAAAATTAATTTAAATTATCAAAATTATCAAATTGTATAATATAAAAGATAAAAGTAATTTTTGTATAGTATAATTTAAAAATAATTTGTTATTATAAAATTATTCTAGTTTAAAGAAAAGTTCAAATTATATCATTTAAAAATTATTTTATAAATTAACTTTTGAATGGTGTGATTTTGTGAAGAGATGTAAATAAGAATAAGGTGATGGTTAATTTTAAACTTTTGTAAATAGAAAATGTGGAATTAAGATTTTGTTTTTAAAAAAATTTAAATTTAAAGGAGAAGAAAAGAAAAAATTTGAAGAAAAAAAATATAAAAAATGAAATTGTTTAAATTAAGAAAAAGTGAGTGAAAATGTAAAAATAATTATAAAAATTTGTATAAGATTTGATTAATATAATAAATAAAAATTATTTTTTAATTTTATAAAATAATTTTATCTTCTAAATTTTAACTTTGTTAAAATTATTATATAATTTTTTTATTAATATTATTATTTATTTAATATTATTATTATATAAATTTATTTTTATTAAATTATTATTTATTTAAAATAAATTGTAAAACATTTTTATAATTATTTATTTATAATATAAGATTGTATGTTATAAAATAACGTATAATTGATTATGTATATATATAATCGATTATATGATATTTTATAACATATAATCTTATATTATAATATAATTAATTTGTAATTTATTTTTTATTTTAATTATTTATATTATAATATATTATTATTTTAAATTTTATTTGAGTTTTAATATATATTTTTATGTTTATAATGTATTTTAATTATCGAATTCTTTATAAAAAATTTATACATGTTTTCTGTCTATATCTCTTTGCTTTCGCGAAAAAAAAGTCTGATACACAAAATATATTTATTTTTTAGATTTTTTATATTTTTTTATTTTATTTTTCCAATTTTTCTTACAAACTTTCTATCTTGGTCATAAAAGAAAGAGATCCTAAGATATGGGGGTAGAGGAAGAAAGAGTGTTAATTTTAAAGATGTTTCTTTGCTGAAACCAAGCCCAATTTAAAAGATGAAATTGTAGTTTTAGTTAATTAGAAATCAGCCAGGGCTGGGCTGGCCCTTTGGGGTATCCAAAAATCATGATCAATCAGATTAAAAACAGATATCCAAAAAATATGGCAATGGCAAAGAGGAAAAAGGTCTCATTTCTAGGTCACGGGCTCTTTGTTATTTAATCTAATAAAGTTATCAACTGCTTAACTTTAAATTTAACTCATTAATTTACATTCAATCCTTATCTGTTTAAACTAATAAAGTCATATATTCGAATAAATGTTTTATATTTGTATGTAGAATTATTTCTCTAATAATTTCTTAAATGAATTTGTTAATATGGTGATGAAATAATTATTCAAAAAATTCAATCTTTAACGAATAAAAAAACACAAAAAATGGGTTTCAAAGTTTGAATCAAAACATTTTGTATATTATAAATTTACTATTTATAATATATTAGTTTGTAGCTAATACGCTAAGTTATAGGTGATAGTATAAAGTAATGTAGCTCTAGTGTATTTTTAAAATATTTGTATACAAAAATCAATAATAAATAATATTATAATTACTTCAATATTAAATATAAATATATTATATATCTTTATAAAATATAATGACTCTGAGTCTTAATATTAATATATTATTCCAAAAACAATATGTTTTTAATATCACTTACAATCGTATATATTCATCATGTGATAAGGATAAATTAATATAAATAATTATACGGTTAAACAAACATTTTTAACATGTTTATTTTATGATATTTATTTATTATAATTATTATATAATATATTATTATTTTACGTCAATATGTTCACATTATACATATGTAACATTTTGTCTCATTCATTATGCATATATTTATATTACACATATAAATATCAATAAATTTATAGTCACACATGTTATGATTGAATATCATAATAAAAGTTTAATAGACATTTTGGTTCCAATATTTTGTGAGAGTTTGCAATGTTTTTCTACGTTTATTTTTTTTTTCTTCTTAATTGAGTTTCAAATTTTATTAAAATTTGTCAATGTGATCCTTTTTATCAAAATTCACATATTGTAGTATTCATATTCGTATTCTTTTGACATTATTCACGTGCTACGAGTTAATTTGGATGCGTCACATCTCATACAATTAATGCTATTAATATTAATCTTACAGAAAGAAAGAATTATATTGACAAATTTTAATAAAATTTGGAACTCAATTGAGAAAAAACAAAATAAACGTGAGAAACATTACAAATTCTCACAAAATATGTTAAATCTCATAATAAATAAGTCTCACTAAAAATTAACACCTAACATATACAAGACCTTCCAGATATTACCCAGCATATGTCTCTAATGTCACGCTAATATAATGCATTTATTATCAAGAGTTAGATGTACATGTTATCAAGAGTCAAGCATAAGTTTTCTCCAAACTTCTCACAACCTCAAGTCTTGTTTGTGTGACTAGACAACTGTGAAATTGAGATACCTCATAACATAAGTTTTGAATTTATCATCATCATCAAAGGTTTGATACCATCCTAGGTATCTCAACATCGCCCATTAAGAGCTATCAAATCACCATTTAGGGGTCAAACCTTATACACATATACCAATATTGTATATATGAGTGGTTCCATTACCCTTAAACAATATACTTGTTGGAATTCATTGCAACTATTTTTATTGCTATAAACTTACTATCTTTATTAAAGGTTTCAAAAAGTATTTTTTAAAAGAGATAGTTTCTTCCATTAATTCACTCACTCCTATTTCATACTTAAGCCTTATTTTTTTATATAGTATATATGAATTATTTTGAAATATACTTATGGCCATAAATTTTATGAGATTGGTGTGATAGTTAATGAGGATATTAGTAATATGGATTGCTTGGATTTTAACTAAAAAACTCACTTAACTAAAAAAAATTGTTGTAACTCATAGATATTTTTCAAATAAATGCATGAAGAATACTGAAACAAATTTCTCCAAATAAGACAAATAAAAAGTAGTTACTATCCTTATATTTATGATTTGTATCTCTTGTGCTACTGTGATCTCTACCAAGGGGAATTATGTTTTGTAGTTTTGTTTTGAATTTTCAAAATTCTTTATTTTGAATTATATTAATATATATATATATATTATATATATATATATATATATAAGTTTGCTTTCATAAATATATATTTTATATATATATATATTGTGTGTATATGTATAAATGCTTTCATAAATAAGTTTGCTTTGATTTTTGCATAAAAGTATATTTATAAATTAGTTCATACTAATTGTTACTGTTAAAATTAAGGATGATAAGGAGATAAGATGTTAATAAGTTTTACTTTTTTATTTTTATTTCTATAGTAAAAATTTATTTTCATCAATTTCATATCTTATTCCTATTGGGTAAAGTGTATTCCTATTTTAGATATTAATTAAATAAGTATTTTACAAAAAAATAAAAATTACAACAAATGAAACATGATATTATAAATGATTTAAAGTCAAAATAATACACATATTTTTTTCTAATATCAAATATCAATAAAAAAAATTTATCCGCATAAATTTCAAATTAAAGTATTATCAAATAATAATTAAATAAAAGACAAATAATTATAAAAAAGTAAAAGAAAATATATATCAAATATATGTTTTAGAAAGAAATTACAAAACCAAAAACTAAAAAAAGTTAATATAATTTTTTTAAATTATTTAATAAACTAAATATGTCTTTGTAATTTAAAACAGAAATAGAAATAGGATATTGAGACAGGTATAAGAGTGGAAACAGACATTACTATTTCCGTTCTCATACTCAATTTAAAAAATTAAATATCACTTATATTCGTACCTATACCTAATCAATATGAAAATTCTTCATCCAAATTGAGACATCTTTGAATAATAATCAAGAGAACGATTTCTTTCATTTGTCATTCTAGTTAAAACATTTGTAACAATCAAGAGAACGACTTCTTTCTTTTGTCATTTTAGTTAAAACATTTGTAACGTTGAATGTTAAAAAAAATGAGATAAACAATAAGAATTAAACTATTTTTTATTATATATTTATTAGGCAGTTGGTTAAATTGAGTAATTCAAAATAAAATACTTTTTTTAATATAATCTTAATTTTATTATTTTGTGAGTAATATCAGTATGAATATAGACTTTTTTTAATTTTTAATTAAAATACTGAAACAAAGTTATATCATATGATTTTTTTTGCATTTAAAAATCTATTTGAGGTTGTTGTATAAAAGATTGAATTAAATTATTCCAATTTATCATACAATGTTACAACTCCAAAGTTGTGAAAAAAGAGTAAGTTGAAATAGTTATATACTTAATATGAATGTGAATTAATTTAAGCAAAGTTTGAGATTAGTAGCAATGGTTAGAAAAAAAAAGTAAAGTTAATTATTTTAAAACATATTAAAAGTGTGCTTGACTAAAAAGCAATTAGACAAGTGGTGTATTTATGAGAATTTTTTACTTTTTTTTTTCTTTGTTGGTGGTTGGGCATATATACGTGTTTCTTTTATGTTGTCTTGGAGTAGTTGTAGTGGTGGAAAATTGTTGCAAACAGGGTTTGGTCAAATCAACATTGTACAGGGTCATGTATTTTAAGTCCACTGTCGTGTGTCATGTGTTTCTTCCTCTTAGGATTTTTTGGTGGAATTTTTGAGCCAACCATATCAAGTACATTTTTTTTTTCCTCTTATTCTTACTATCTTTCTTGTTCATTATTCTTATTTTCCACATGTTTAAACAAAATATCAAAACTTTTTACAACTAACAACATAGTCCTTCATATTAGTTAACTTTTTTAAAGTGTAAAATTTTTAATAAAAATATTTAAACCATGTTTGGATAATTTCTCTAAGAACTTCTTTAAAAAAATAAGAAAAGAGTCAAATAAACTTATTGCATAAATTAAAAAAAAAGTCATTAAAGAAAATTGTTGGAAAACCCATAAGACCAATGAATAACTATTCAACCATATAATAAAACAATCACATATCTTTAACTTAAAACTTTAAATAAATATGTTTATGGACAAATCCACACCCTTATGTTTTTAGTAAAATGATACTTACATTATTTTTAGTCTGTAAATAAGTATTTATCTTTTTTTATTTTTAATAAAATAAAAATTACTTTCCTTCTTTTATTTTAAAACATAACATTGAATAAAATTTAAATAAAAATATTAAAAATTGAGAAGATTTTTAAAAAATTATGAATGAAATAAACAAGGTAAATATCACTTAATTAAAATTAATTATCTACTTATAAAACATGATAAAATATGAATATTATTTAATTAAGAATGTAAAAAAAATATCTATTTTAAAATTACAACAAAACCCAAAGATAATTTAATATAACTTCAAAAAAGATAAACAATTTTTTTCTGTTTACTATAATCATACAACAAATTCTACAAAATAATTTACTTATAAGTTAATTTTAATTTTTTAAAACAAAAATTACAGATTTTATATATAATATATATTTATTTTTTATGCTGATTAAAAGGTATATTTTTTTTACATGGAGGTTGAGAAGAGGTGAGTTTTAGGATTGGTCCATGTGTTGAAAACAGAGAGTTCTTTATATTAATGTGTTGAAAATGATGTTAATGGCTCCACTTTGGAATCATTGAATAAGCATCCAAGGCAACCCAACCCCACTTTCTTTTCCACCACTTTATTCACGCGCCGCCACTTTACTCTTTCCGACCTTCCTAGCTTGGAATTTTTCTACTGTTTCTATTTTATTTTAATAATATTAAATAATATAATTGTCAGGTATTTTTTAAAATAATATAATTTATATAAATTATAAAAAATGTTTTTCAAATTATATGTGACATGTCATAAGATCCCATTGTAACACCTCAAAAATACAAATAAACAAAGTAATTTACTAAATTATGCATCATCATTATCATAATAACATCTACTCAGATAAGGATCATACAAACAAAAGATGTATATATGCATATACAGTCATCCTCAAAAAGCTATACAAAGTTAAACACATGCCCCGACAAGCAGACAGTCTCAGATTACAAAAGAAATAAAGCAGCTAAGGAGGTTTAACTTTTCTCCAACTTGGCCCCACTGCCTGAAACCACGTCTCTCCTGTCATTTGCTCCCGTGTCAAAACACGATCATAGCAGGTACAAATTCAAACCATGAAAGAAATAGGGTAAGCCAAAAATCAATATTTCCATAATTAAGTCTATACATGAACATTAATTTAATCATCCACACTATTCAATCAACCAGCCTACCGAAGGCTATGGCAATCACAATCACACACATAAGACTGACGACTTCCGGAAGACTGTATGGACTCAGACAGCTGGAACTAACACCTGATACACGACATGGGGATTAAATATTATATCTCAACCTCTACCACCATGTGAGTCAGGGTGAAAGAATTAGGCATTTTCCTGTAAGTCATCCTAATCCAATCTCCGTCGACTTCTCACAACTGATGACAGTGTCTACGTGACTCTGATCATCAGTGAAGTCCGGATATTCCATCAGGAAATCCCTAGTCCATACACACTACTATTATCACATACAAGCACAACACACCACAATCATTCAAACTTGTTCCACCTCAATATAACCCATTGGCCTTACTGTCAGGTACCTCATGAAATTATCCCTCTGGCCTTACCGCCAAGTAACCCCTCAAATATCTTCATCACAACATATCATTCCTCAATTTCACATCATATAGCTCAACATATATCAATCTCATATAACACAAGTCATACATCCTTCAATTTCATAAAAGAAACACAATTTGGGTGCAGGGGTTCTCGCTTGGGCGAGAACATATCTCGCCTGGGCGAGACCAGGCCGTAACCAATTCTTTGCCACTGGAAGGGTCTCGCTTAAGCGAGACCAGGGCTCGCCTGGGTGAGAGTTGGACAAAGACCAACTCTTGCCACTGGAAGACTCTCGCCAAAGCGTTGCTCTCGTGACACTCGTCGCGTAGGCGGTCTCCGTTCTTCAATCGGACAACAAACTGTCAAGAAATCGAAGGGAGAAAGGAAGAAGAGAAAAGAGCTCTAGAAAATGAGTGAAAGAGGAGAGATAATGTTCTTTGAATAATGAAGAACAAAAGGAATTAAATACTTAAGGACGTGGGTCCCACTCCTTTGTTCCTCAATATTTTAATACTCTATCCCTTTCTCAGTCAATTATTTTCTAGGTTCTTACATTCTCCCCAACTACAAAATTTTCGTCCACGAAAATGAAACTCACCAAGCAAAAAGATGAGGGTAAACCTTCCTCATCTGCTCCTCCAACTCCCAAGTGGAATCACCAGTTTTAGTATCCCACAACACCTTGATCATACTGATGGTCTTTCTTCTGAGCTGCCTGAGCTAAACATCTATGATCCTAATGGGAGTGGCCTCAAAAGACAAGTCCTCTCTGATATGTACCTCATCAGACTCCAAAATGTGACTGGGATCAAATATGTACTTCCTCAACTGGGAGACATGAAAAACACTATGCAATCTGGACAGAGGGGGAGGTAGAGCTAGCTCATAAGCTACTGGTCCAATCCTCCTGAGAATCTGATATGGCCTAATAAACTTAGGAGTCAGCTTCCTTGGCTTCATGACTCTGCCTACTCCAGTCATAGGTGTCACCCTCAGAAATACATGTTCTCCTACCTCAAACTCTAAGGGTCTCCTCCTCTGATCTGCATATGACTTCTGACGACTCTGTGAAGTCTTCATCCTTGCCTGAATCACCTTCACCTTCTCAGTAGTCTGCTGAAGTAACTCAGGCTCCACCACTACCTTCTCTCCATCCTGAAACCAACACAAGGGAGTCCTACACTTCCTCCCATACAACGCCTCATAGGGTGCCATCCCAATGCTAGAGTGGAAACTATTATTATAAGTGAATTCAACCAAGGGTAAGATCTCATCCCAGCTACCAAGATGGTCTAGCACACAAGATCTCAACAGATCCTCCAAAGTCTGTATCGTCCTTTCGGACTGCCCATCTGTCTGAGGGTGGTAGGTTGTACTCAATCTTAATCTGGTACCCAAGGCTGCTTGTAGAGTCTGCCAAAAATGAGAGGTGAACCGGGGATCTCTGTCTGACACTATACTGGAGGGGATGTCGTGCAGTCTTACTATCTCTCTAATGTACAACTGTGCTAGCCTGTCCATAGAGGTCCTCAAGTTCACAGATAGGAAGTGTGCACTCTTAGTCAGTCTGTCCACAATCATCCATACTGAGTCGTGCCCTTTGACTGTCCGTGGTAGGTGGGTGATGAAATCCATAGCTATACTGTCCCACTTCCATTCTGGTACCTCTAACTGCTGAAGCATACCACCTGGCCTTTGGTGCTCTATCTTTGCCTTTTGACAAGTCAAACAGCTAGCCACATACATGGCTATCTCCCTCTTCATACCAGGCCACCAGAAGGATTTCTTCAGGTCCTGATACATCTTAGTCATGCCAGGATGCAGACTAAGCCTACTCTTGTGCCCTTCTTCTAGGACCAACTTCTTCACTGCTCCATCATCAGGTATACACACCCTGTCCTTGAATCTTAAGATCCCATCTGACCCCACTAGAAACTCCTGAGGCTGTCCCTCACTGAGATTGTCAACAATGCCCCTCAGGTGGGGTGGGCATCAACTGCTTGCCTTTCCTTGACCACCTCAAGAAAATCACTAGTGACTACCAGTTTACTGCAACTGATGTGGTCAGCAGAGAACTCTACACTGAGGTTAAGGTCTCTAAACTGCTCAATCAACTCATGTTCCCTTACCATCAGTGCAGACATGCCAATGGTCTTCCTACTCAAAGCGTCTGCAACCACATTGGCCTTACCTGGGTGGTACATCAATTGAAAGTCATAATCTTTCAAGAGCTCCATCCACCTTCTCTGCCTCATGTTCAGCTCCTTCTGATCAAAGAGGTATTTCAGACTCTTATAATCATTGAACACCTCAAACTTGGCCCAAACAAGTAATGCCTCCAGATCTTCAAGGCAAACACCACAACCGCCAATTCCAAATCATGGGTGGGATAGTTCTTCTCATGATTCTTCAATTGTCTAGAAGCATAAGCCACCACCTTATTGTTCTGCATCAAAACACAACCCAACCCCAAAAGAGATGCATCACAAAAGACTTCAAAAGTGTCCTCTGGGTTTGAGATAACCAGGATGGGAGAACTAGTCAACCTTTCCTTCAGCTCTAAGAAACTCTTCTCACACTTGTCTATTCAGGCGAAAGGTTGATCCTTCCTGGTCAATCTGGTCAGAAGGGCTACTATCTTAGAAAAGTCCTCTATGAATCTCCTGTAGTAGCCCGCTAAACCCATAAAACTCCTTATTTCTGACACAGACTTAGGGCGCTCCCACTGAAGTACTGCCTCCACTTTGGAGGGATCCACAGAAATGCCCTCCGCTGATACAACATGCCCCAAGAACTTCACCTCACTCAGCCAAAACTCACATTTGGACAGTTTGGCATACAGCTGCTTCTCTCTCAGTATGCCCAAAATTGTCCTCAGGTGTTCTCCATGCTCCTCAACCCTATGCGAGTAGATGAGGATGTCATCTATAAAAACTACCACAAACTTATCCAGAAAGGGTATGAATATCCTATTCATGTAGTCCATGAAGATGGCTGGCGCATTAGTCACCCCAAATGGCATTACCATATACTCATAGTGGCCATATCTAGACCTGAAAGTTGTCTTCTGCACATCTTCAGCTTTCACCAAAATCTGATGGTATCCGGACCTCAAATCTATCTTGGAGAATACTGTAGCCCCATGCAACTGATCCATCAAGTCATTTATCCTGGGCAACGGATACTTGTTCTTGATGGTCAACTTGTTCAGCTGCCGGTAGTTTATGCACAGTCTGGATCCTCCATCCTTCTTCTTCACCAGTAACACTGGTGCTCCCCACGGTGATACACTAGGCCTGATGAACTGCTTATCAAGAAGATCTTCTATCCGCTTCTTCGATTCACTCAGCTCGATTGGAGCCATCCTGTAAGGTGCCATAGAAATTGGTCCCGCTCCGGTACTAGATCTATAGAAAACTCCACCTCTCTTTTAGGAGGTAAACCAGACACTTCCTCTGGAAATACATCTGTAAAATCTTTAACCACTGGTATATCCACTCCCTGGTCCCTCTCCTCCTCCACATGGGTTAGGATCATAAAACACTGAGCTCCATCAACTATATCCTTCCATGCCTGCTGAGCTGAAACCAACTCTACATTCCCTGAGTCTGGGAAAACCAACTGCTTCAAGCCACAGTCTATCAAAACCCTATTGGTAGATAGCCAATCCATGCCTAGAATCACATCTAGGTCCTTCAAAGGTAAACAAATTAAGTTCACCTTTGACTTGCGTCCTTCAACAATCACCGAGCAGCCTATGCACACTCTAGAAGCAATCACCAAGTTAGATGTTGGTGTAGAAACACATAAATCTAACTGGAGATCCTGAACTGGTAGCCTCAGTTCCTCCACACATCTATTTGACACGAAGGAGTGTGTCGCCCCAGAGTCAAACAACACATGCAACACATGACCAGCTATAGAGCACGCACCTTGGACCAGACAATCTGACTGAGAAACTTCTGCACCCGTGATGGCAAACACTCTGCCCGCTGCTCTAGGTCTAACCCCACCATCAGGATGGGCTGGCTGCGGAGCTCTAATGGGAGCAACTCCCCTCCTCTCACCACAGTGTTTGGCAAGATGTCCTATCCTGCCACAAGTGAAACACTTCCTGTGGTCCTGATCGGACTGGCACTGGTGAGCTAGGTGTTGTCCTCCGCATCTGAAACATCTCATCCCCACAGGACGGGGCTACACTGAACTGCTACCCCTCAACTGCTGGGGGCGAGTGTAGGGCGTCCTCTGCTCAGCTCTAGCCCTGCCTACCACTGGCCCTCCCACCTGAGACCTCACGGTCCTGACATTTCCGGCCACCAGTCTTTCTGCAGTCTTGGCTCTCTCCACCGAGACGGAAAAGTCCGTGACATACATAGGTACCACAATCACCTTCAGCTCTTGCCTCAGGCCTTCCTCAAACTTGTTGCACAACCACTCCTCAGTGCAGCTCTGTGAGTAAAATCTAGACAGATGCTCAAAGCGAGCAGCATACTCATGCACTGTTAGGTTGCCCTGCTCTAACTTCAGAAACTCAGTCTCCTTGGCAAACTTGGCTCTAGCTGGGAAGTACTTGCTGAGAAACTTTCTCCTAAAACCCTCCCAGCTAATCTCCTCATCTCTGGCAACCATCAGTCTTTTCACCCCTTTCCACCAGAATTCTGCTTCTCCCTCCAGCATGTAGGCAGCAAAGCCTACCTTCTTCTCCTCTGGGCACTCTGTAACATAAAAAATCTTCTCTATATTCTCCATCCAGAGGTTAGCTTGATCTGGAGTGGAGTCTTCTGCAAACTTAGGAGGCTCATGCTTCAGAAAGTCTGCCAGTAAAGCCTGTACCTGTGGCTGATTGACCGAAGATGAGGCAGGTGGGTTTGCAGCTGCTGCTGCTGTGGCTACCAAAGTAGCCTCTCTGGAAGCCTACAACTCCTGCATAGCAGCCTGATGCTGCTGAGCCATGGCAGCTCCCTGCTGCTGCATGGTAGTAGCCATAAGCTCCATGGCTCTGAACATCTGGTTCATATCTGGCTGAGGGGGAGGAGATTGTCTGGGTGGCATTCTAACAGTACAAGATGTAATCAAGAAGTCAAACACTTATCATAGAAACACATCAGAGTTCTAACACACAACTAGCATAACAAGCCCCAACCCTCTAGGTTATCCTGAGAATCTAACTGCTCTGATACCATAAATGTAACACCCCAAAAATACAAATAAACAAAGTAATTTACTAAATCATGCATCATCATTATCATAATAACATCTACTCAGATAAGGATCATACAAACAAAAGATGTATATATGCATATACAGTCATCCTCAAAAAGCTGTACAAAGTTAAACACATGCCCCGACAAGCAGGCAGTCTCAGATTACAAAAGAAATAAAGCAGCTAAGGGGGTCTAGCTTTTCTCCAACTTGGCCCCACTGCCTGAAACCACGTCTCTCCTGTCATTTGCTCCCGTGTCAAAACACGATCATAGCAGGTACAAATTCAAACCATGAAAGAAATAGGGTAAGCCAAAAATCAATATTTCCATAATTAAGTCTATACATGAACATTAATTTAATCATCCACACTATTCAATCAACCAGCCTACCGAAGGCTATGGCAATCACAATCACACACATAAGGTCGACGACTTCGGAAGGCTGTATGGACTCGAGGCAATTGGAACTAACACCGATACACGACATGGGGATTAAATATTATATCTCAACCTCTACCACCATGTGAGTCGGGGTGAAAGAATTAGGCATTTTCACGTAAGTCATCCTAATCCAATCTCAGTCGACTTCTCATGGCGATGGCGGTGTCTACGTGACTCGATCATCGGTGAAGTCGAGATATTCCATCAGGAAATCCCTAGTCCATACACCTTACTATTATCACATACAAGCACAACACACCACAATCATTCAAACTTGTTCCACCTCAATATAACCCATTGGCCTTACTGCCAGGTACCTCATGAAATTATCCCTCTGGCCTTACCGCCAAGTAACCCCTCAAATATCTTCATCACAACATATCATTCCTCAATTTCACATCATATAGCTCAACATATATCAATCTCATATAACACAAGTCATACATCCTTCAATTTCATAAAAGAAACACAATTTGGGTGCAGGGGTTCTCGCTTGGGCGAGAACATATCTCGCCTGGGCGAGAACATATCTCGCCTGGGCGAGATCAGGCCGTAACCAATTCTTTGCCACTGGAAGGGTCTCGCTTAAGCGAGACCAGGGCTTGCCTGGGTGAGAGTTGGACAAAGACCAACTCTTGCCACTGGAAGACTCTCGCCTAAGCGAGAACAGGGCTCGCTTGGGCGAGGGCTGACCAAAAATTGGACAGCATCTCCCCTAAAACTTGGTCATTTTCCAACTTTGACCTGCTCAATTTACACAATTTATAGCGAGACAGGTAAAGCAATACAATCATACTCGGTTTGGGGCATTGGTCATCCCATTCAACATTCATTCATCACATAGAACAATTCCTGCCAATTTCTACTCATTAACTACTCACATTCATCACAACAAGTTGAGATTCAATCAAATTCATATCCAAATGAAATCCATCATACACATAACAGTATATTCCAATTCACTTCTACTCAAATCAAGTTTAATTCAACAATTTATGAACTAAATGGTATTTCAACATAATGCATCAAGCTAACAAAAGAGAAACTCAATTTACCGCACAAAATGCCTTTCGCTTCACCTTAGCTAGAAAAGGCACCTAAGCAGATTCAATCCCTCAATCAACTGGGAATTTCCCACTTTTCATTGAAGCTTTTAAAGAGACTAAATTTAAGACTTCCCCTTACCTGTTGCTCCTGCAGCTCCTCTATCGCCAAAAGTGCTCCTTTTTCCTCTAAGTGTTCACTTAGTACTCTAGGGGTACCTAAACGCAAAACAACGAGCATTAGCACTGTCCCAACACTTCACAGAGGAAGAGCAAGCCCAAAAACAGCGCCTGCGACATGAAATTGCGCGAAGAACGAAAATCCCCAAATTGGAACCCTAGAAAGGTGCGAATTTGAAAACTCACCTAATCAAAGATTCTGATCGGTGCAAAGCGTTGCTCTCGTGACACTCGTCGCGTAGGCGGTTTCCGTTCTTCAATCAGAAGAGAAAAGAGCTCTAGAGAATGAGTGAAAGAGGAGAGATAGTGTTCTTTGAATAATGAAGAACAAAAGGAATTAAATACTTAAGGACGTGGGTCCCACTCCTTTGTTCCTCAATATTTTAATACTCTATCCCTTTCTCAGTCAATTATTTTCTAGGTTCTTACACCCATGATTATTAATTTTTAGTTTCATTCTTACATTAAAAAAACTCTTTTTATATGTTCTCAAAACTTGTTTCCAACCAACACCATTGTCATGCTTAAGATTAAGAAATTAATTATATAATAACAAAAGATCACAAAGTACATTTCTTTGATTGTCTTATGTTGTTTTTGGTCAAAGTTTGGCAAATGCAACAAATTGGTGAAGCAATAATTGATGCAATAGGATATTTGGAGAGAAATGTCCATTGTAACTGTAATAATTGATACAATAGGGTGATAGTTGAAAGTAACTCAAATTTTTATTAAAAATGTGTAAATTAAAATCTTTAGAGTGAATTTATTTAAGTTAAAACTAATTAAATTTATAATATTTTTTAAAAGAAATTCAACAATTTTTTATTTTATTCTTTGTTACAAAATTATTTGAATGAATTATCACATGCATATACAAAAATTAAATTGTCAAATACAACAATAATTATTTGCTATTCAGATAATAAATTTGTGTTGTTTTGTTTTTAAGCATGTGATATCGAAGTAACAACAAAAACATCTTAAAAATGAAGACAGCTATTATAAAAAAATATTTAATCATTAATTTTAAAATATCTTTAAAATATATTTTCTTCCTTTCAAATTATAAGATGTATTTCACAAATTCTCACAGAAAAGTAATTAATTTGTTTAGTTTTTTTATAAATCTTTCGTCTTTATCCTTATTAATTATTATTAACTAAATTAATTGAAATTGAATCAGAAGTCTTTATAAAATTTTTAATAAAACTGAGTATTAACTGAGATTGAAATTTCAATAATTTTGAATTCATTTTGGAATTATTTTTAAATAATTTAAAATCAAAAGTACTAATTTTTTTAATTAAATATTTTAATCAAAATTTTTAATTCCTACCAAATTGTAAATGATTATACTAAAATTTTATTTTAAAATTTCAATCAAGATCTTTAATTTCTACCAAATTGTAAATGACTATTCTCAAAATTTATTTTAAAACTTTATTCAAAATTTTCAATTCCCACCAAAATACAAATAGAAGTATTGAATTAAAATAACATAGGTGCTGCAACTTCAATATATATTACAACTTAGAAATGTCAGATAATATAGATTTGGTAAAAGTTAAATTAGTACTCCTAAAAATTATATTAGATGATAATGAAATATGAAGAATCAGACTAATAAATGATAATTAATTTTTAGTTCCTCATTTTAATTTCTCTTTCTACTATTTAATATTAACATAAATAATGATGTTATTAATAGGGGTATATAAAAAAAATTATTGAAATTATAAAATACTTTATAATATAAAACAACTTTTCTTTCAAAAATATGTCTTATAATTTGAAATGGATAAAGTAATTGGTATTATAAATCGATTAATATAGTGTAAGAAATCAAAAATAAAAAATATTTGAAAGGAGCGTGATCGTACGCGTGGGGAATGCGAGTTGGAGTGAGTGGGAGAGTGATTGTCTACTCCTTGTGGGATGGACAAAGAATGAAGTATATTTTAATCGACACGCAATCCCATGACATCATCTTCTTAATTTCTATGACATCATCAAGCACATTCTCACACGTCATATTCCAACCACTCTCCACTTTTAATTCCAACAAATATCTAACTTTATTTTATTATTCTGAAACTACCACTTTTCTAATATTGTGTAGTTAACATTTAATATAATTACGCATGAAATTAATAGAAAGTTAATTCAAATATAAGCTAATTATAATCAGGCATGAAATCAGGAACCATTGAATAAAGTAAATAAACTTAAGGATTAAGAGAAGTCTATGCTTAGTTTATTTTTATGTTTAAAATAAAAACTTTTACTATAAAAAATTCTATTGGTACCAAACCAATGACGAATCTAAGTATGGTTTTTGATAAAGATGAGGTTCACCAAATAGTTACTTATACAAGTACAACAACCAACTTCACATCTTTATTTGTAGAAATATCTAATAAGTTTAAATGAGTTTAACATGTGTTTTTTAAATATAAATATTTTTTTAATTTTGAAAAAATTATTTATCTATAATTCTAATAAATTTATTGTTTTGATTTTAATTTTTAATATTTTTATTTTAGTTCATATAATATGTAGAATAGGACGATAATACAAAAGAAATTGAAAACAATTAAATGTTTAACTAGTATCTATTTTATGCAAATTTATCTTCCAATTCATATAGATTAATGTGGGAATTAATTTGTCCTACCATGTTTTTTTTTATTTAATTATTTATTATCTTTATTTTTTTTAAATGATTATTTTTTACAACATCATAGATTTATAAATGTCATTTTTCTACAAAATATTATCATAGTAGTATCACTCGAACATAATAATAAGGGTAAACTTCTATAAAATAATATGTTTGACACATATTTACCATCAATGTTTATATATTACAAATTACCATAAACTAATCACAACATATAATAACATTCATGTCTAACCACTGTTACGACTAAATATGAGAGAACACATATTTAAAAATACTATATTCATGATATAATAATTAGATCTTACATGTTCTATTATAATATTTTTTATAATATGTTTTAATATTTACATTAAATAATACGTTATTAACTTTTAAACTTATATTTTAATTTTTATATTTATTGTAATCCCTTTTTTATGAAATGCTAACATTTTTGGGAGAAAAAAATTGTTCATAACTTTTCTTATTTTGTTCTTTTTTAAAAATTTATGTAAATTAACCTACAAAATCCACAATAACCTAATTATGCATATAAACAAGATTTAATGTAGAGATTAATTAAAAATAAATAAAATATTATAAGAATAGATTGAAAACAAAATAAAAAACAATTTTTTAATAAAAGAAAACAAAAGCAAACTAATTTAAGAAAATGTATTTAAAATTTTTCTATTATAATTACGTGAAAACTCATAAAAAAAATTAAAATAACTATTATACTAATGAGATAGTTAACCACACATACTATTTTTCACTTGAGCCTCACTTTGTCGCTTGAGTAATATCTAAGTCGAGAGAAACTAAGTATCAAATCTTATCATCGCTTCAATGATTATTTCCATTGCTTTAGACACTTCTATGAGAGAGACAGAATTATTTTGACCTCTATCTCACTTAAGCTATAGTCATCGCTTGAACAACCTAAGACAATCAGTATAATGATTACACATCACTTGAATATGGCTTCAGCAACCACACATCACTTAAGCTATATACAAGTTGAAAACACCCCCTACACTTCAAGAGCATAATTTTTCAAAGCTTCCTTCTCTATACTAAGATTTTTGTCTATCTTAGACTCGTCAAGAGTGTATGTACCAACTTACATCAACATATAATTCCATCCAAATTCAACAAATAATCCAATATTTACATACTTTTAGATTTTATACATCTCTTATAATCAAAACCATTATGCAACTATCAACTAACTAAGAGAAAAATTATTAATTCTTCTTATTTGGATTAAAACAACTTAAATCCAAAATATTCTTGTAGTTAACTTCAATCAACCCAAGTAAGCTCTGAAACTAAACTCTACATGACAACATCTCATCTTAAACATTTACACTAAAAGAGGAGAAGGAGAAACTCAAACCTCTAGTAGGATATAAAACTACTTACCAAAATTAAGTTTTGATCGTTTCAACTTGATTTATCTTTTATCGAATTCAGGTAACTTTAGTATGGTAATAATGGTTTACTCTTTTAAAAAATATAAAAAAAAATATTTTTAAAATTGACTTAAAAATAACTCTTATTTATATACATAATAATTAATTATTTTAAAATCTATTATTAAGATATTATTAAAATTTACAAATTAAACATACATATTTAAATTATTAGAAATTAAAATTTAATGAAAAAAAGAACTTGATTTGAGTATTTTTGTTGAAGATAATTTTATTCGAAAACATTTGTTTGGATGAAAACACAATTCTTATATATACAAATTCACTTATTGCATCTTTTATCGAGTAAAAAATTGATGTCAACATATACATGTGAACTTTAAAAGAACTTTAAAAGAGTAATGTTGAAATATAAAGGTTTTTTAACAGTTTAGCAATAGATAATATCAAATAGCTAGGTATGAAAATGTACATTGAAGGGTAATTTACACAATGAATAAACAGTTATCTTCGTACCATATCTAATTATGATCATTTCTACAAAATAGAAATATATATGTATAAGTAAATTGTAATGTGAAAAATTACTTTGTTAAATATTTTTTTATTAATTTACTTTTTTGGTTATATCATCAAAATTTTCAAGAAATAAACTATCACACGCGGCTACCACATGAAAAATATATTAATCATATATCAACACATTATCAAATAATAACATTTAAAAGAAAAAGCTACTTACGGCAATAAACTAAATTTAAAAAAACACTTTTTTTTTGTGTACCACAGAAGTGGTATAACTGGTCAACAGTTCTCCCACGTTACC
Organism: Lablab purpureus; assembly: GCA_030347555.1. NCBI lineage: Eukaryota > Viridiplantae > Streptophyta > Magnoliopsida > Fabales > Fabaceae > Lablab > Lablab purpureus. The sequence goes on along the minus strand of CM059257.1, from coordinate 1,783,553 downwards.
CACATGCAAACACAACAACCAAATGCACAAATAAATAAAATAACAGCAGCAACATATTATGCATTTAATTTTGGAGAAAATATGCTATGCTGCAAACTAGTCTTACATTTATATAATAATTTATTCTTATATACACTAGAAAAACACAAACATAGCAGTATTTTTATTACACTATTTTATTGTAATAAGTTTAAATTTATTATATTTGTAAATATTTTTTTTATCATATTTGCAACAATATAATTTAATATAATAGATATTTCATTTAATATATTGATTTGGTCTATAAAAATATATAATAACATATCCCATGTTTTGTTTTTTATCCCTCTATGAACCTACACTATGGCATCTACATAGTTGTAGAAGTTTTTTATACTATTTAAAGGTACAAACATTTGTTTGTAATGTTAAAAGGTAGAGACACATGCAATTTATAATTATATATATTTAGTATTTAATGATAAAAAAAATATCTATATTTGACATCAATTGTAACTATACATAATAAAAATATTCTGCAAATGAGTTTTTTTAGAGATAATGGTTTCTCTTTCATCAATATTTTGTACCGTAATCTTAAAAATATTATTCCTTACCTCATTGTTTATATTCTTCTCTGATTGTAAAACATAAGTTTCTTTTAAAATTATTAGATTAAAAAATATAATAAGTTAATAACTTTTACAATTATAGTTTAAGTAACTTCTTATAATATTTCACCGAAAAAAAGTAGAAATATAGAAAAAACACCGAAAAGTGAAAGCATAAGTTATTTTTTTTAAATAAATCGATGTGGGACCATGCATGCATATATATTAGTTTATATTATATATACATTGAAAGAATAGGAAAAAAAGGGACTTGTCTTATTTACGAAAACAGAGACATTAATTGAATTCATATATCTTCACATGGAGGAAACAAAGTCTATATAGTGCTTGTTAATTTTGATTTTGCTTTGTGGGATCTGAGTCACCATCATCGTCTTCATGGAAGTGGAGAAGAGGAAGAACAAGAGGGTCACCAGGGTGGAAGAAGAGGGCGAGAGGGTGAAGAAAAAGAGGTTAAAGGGTGAAGAAGAAGAAGAAGAAGATGGTGGTAGCGGTGACGGGGTTCCCACGGAGGAGGAGGTGGAAGAGTTTTTTGCCATACTAAGGAGGATGAGGATGGCCGTTAAGTACTTTGACGACAAAGGGAGGGGAGGCAGGGAGTGGCGGGAGGCGCTCGAGACGGCGGAACTCGCGGTGGACCACGGCGGAGAAGCCGCCGCCAGCCAAGATGGTGATGACGGCAACCCGATGAAAAAGGGTGCGGAGCTGACTAATGTAATTGAGGGTTTTGACTTGAACGCCGCGGCGCCGGAAGCCGCCGAGGGCGGCGGAGCGTAGAGTTTTGTTGGGGTGTGGAACGCACGCGCCGCCGTGACATTGAAGGTTTGGGTTTCTCGAAAGTTGTTTTCTCCGAACAAGAAAAGGAAAAAAAAAAAATATCTACATGTCTGTGTTCTGTTCTTTTGGAAATGAATTAGGTTTTAAGTGTAATTGTAATAATAATATAGGAGACTAGCATGCAATGTTATTTATTAGGAACTTGTTTTTTATCCTTTTTTTCCTTCCTTACCATCCTTAATCTTAAATCAAAACAAGTTTGTTTCATTAACGGTTGTCTTTATTCTTTTGCTGGTGATGAAGAAATAACACATTTGTTCTTCATCTCTGTGTTATGATTCTCTCTTCTTTCCCATATAGACAAAGTGAAGGATCTTAATTTCTCTTACAGTGTTTTTCTTTTATTTAAAGGAGAAAAAATATTAAAAGTTTGTTTTTGTATATTTATCTGGGCATTGAAGCATTTAGTGGTAGAAATTTGCATCTATTTTAAATTTTTTAATTATATATATGGTGCCATAAATAGAATTCACTTAGGGATAAAGATGAAATGGAAATCTAAATAATAGTCTAAAGATGTGTTTTATTAGTGAAGGAGTCAAACTGAATAGATTTAACTGAATGAATATATTGTAAAATTGTTTGACATGTTTTTAGTTTCTATAATAACAAGAACATCATAAAAGTCTATGTTGATAAAATATTGAGTAATTTTTGGTCTAAGAATATAGTATTTTTGGTGACATGTTTGGAATTATATTCAAAATGAAGAAGCATATGTTTTGATTGATTTTCTTGGAGTTGGAGTAGGTGCTGGTTCTCCAAGAAACTTTTACTTTATTTGAGTGTGATCATTGAACCTTGAATGGGAAAAAAAGTAACATGTTAATATTGTAATTAAAATTTAAAATGATTTTTGTATGATTGTATAGAAATGTGAAGATAAAATAAGTTTATGGAGTGGAATGTGATTTGACTTTTATAAGTCATGTATTAAGTTTAGTTTAATGGGAAGCTTGAAGGTGGTAGAACAATTGTCTAGGAAAAGAAGGTGTCTTTGTCGGCCACAATGGGGACTTGTTCATTGCATCACATTGCCAACTTTTGCAATTAGGGTTTGACAAGATTGGTGGTGGGGTTGCTTAGCATACTATAAAATGACCACAAAATAAGTCAAATTGATATTATTAGTGCTAATCAAAGTTTTAATCAGTGCTTTGATTAAGATTGTGATGGGCAACAAGCATCAAAGTTTGGTTTTTGTTATGATTAAATTTAATTAAGACTTTGAACAAAGATGAAAATTTGTATGAAAGGTGTTAGTTTGAATGATAAATTTGAAGGTGAATTGATTTTCATTTATAACTTGTTATTGGAGAATAGTTTTTAGAAGAAACTTAATTGGAAAAAATCTAAGAGTGAAGAAGAAATGGAATGGAATATAACAAGTAAAATGGAGGAATGTAAAATGAACAAAAGTTAATGCTTAAATTAAAAGAAAGGATTGATTCAAATTAAAGGAAAGATAAAAGAAAGTTGTAAATGTGTAATGCTATAAGCAACCGCTTTTTTAAAAGCAATTCAAAATAAATAAAAAATCATTTAAAAAATCCTATTTTTTATGGCTTGAATAACTTTTATTCTGTAACAAAGGTGTGAGTATTATTTATAATGCTAAATAACAGTTTTTTTTAGTCCTCAATAAATTTTTTATATTTATTTTGTTTATTTATTGTTAATTATTAACATTTGTTTGTTGGTAAGTCACACATTAATAATTTATGTTGATATCTTCAACTATTTTTACTTAGATAAACTTTTGGTTGTCTGTAAGATATTCTCAAAAAATAGTTATTTTTATTTTGGCTTTTATCTTTAATTAACAAGTTATTATAAATAATATCAAAATAGTATTTTAAACTACTAGTAGTAAAAATTACATAACAACCTTTCAATTCAAATATATATTAGTTAAATAATATCAAAATAGTATTTTAAATGACTAGTAGTAAAAATGTGCTGAAGATATTACACAATCTTTTAAATATATATTCTAGTTAATTCATTAATTATATAATTAATTCTTTAAATATGTATTTTAGTTTGTTAAAATTTTGTTTCGTTTATAAGAAAAGTTTTAAATTTATTTTATTCTCATACTTTATAAACTGATCTAAATAATTATAAATAATAAATAAAAAACATGTTTAAGAAAAGAAAAAAATAATAAAGAAAAAGACAAAGAAAAACACATATTTAGGAAATAGAAGATGAGAGAGTAGGAAGTTATAAATGTTGACACATCATTCAACATTATTACACCAATTTATAAAGTATAAAGATAAAATTGATACAAAATTTGTTTTAGGAACAAAAACATAATTTTCATATATAGTTCAAAGAATAAAAACATATTTATTCCTTTTAACAATTTAGATTGCTAACAATATAATTTCTCAATATTCCTACGAAAATTGATGTTTCTCTTCCATGTTATATAGTTAACAAAAATCTCATTATGCTTACTTAAAGTAATTTCATGCTTAGACTATATTAATAACATCATTTTATTTTTTTGATAATAATAATTTATATAAATCACCTATTTGTTATTTAACATCTATCACCATCTTAACATCAAATTATCTACCTGTGATTTCTTATAAATCACCCTTTTGAGATTTTTCATTGAATTATCCATCTATGACTATTAAAAAAAATTAATCTCATTCTCAAATATCAATTTCTCATCACATTTTATTTAACAACATATAATACATTTATACATTTCGTGAAATTCAAGTAAAATAAGAGTAAAGAAAGATTTAATAAATAAGAATAGTGGACTTTATTGCTTAAGCATCATCCATCCAAAGAAAATTGTTCTGGTATCTTCATTGTTCAAACATTCAATTATCACTTGATTGTCCATATCTTGTCGCTCTTGTATGGATGACAATAGATGGAGACACATTATACTTTCTCATCTCCATTCCTGTTGTAAAAATTCATTCTCGTCTGCATCCCTGGGTATGTAATTTTTGTCTTATCTCCATCCTCATCGGGTACGAGTATATCCTCATTGATACAAATATATCCTTATCAGAAGACGAGTATAGTCATACATTCCCCTTGTTCCAAATATTAATCAAATGTTTTTTTTTACAAAATAAAATAAAAATCACAACAAAGGAAACATGATATTATAAAGGATTTAATGTCAAAATGATACATATTTTCTTTTCTCCGATACAAATATCAATAAGAAAATTATAATTACATAAAATTTCAAATTAGAGTACCATCAAATAACAATTGAATAAATATCAAATAATTATAAAAAAAAAGTAAAAAATAATCAAATATATGCTATGAAAATAAATTACAAAACTAAGAACCAATAAAAAGTTAATATAAGATTTTAAATTACTTAATAAATTAAATGAGTTTTAGTAATTTAAAACAATAATAGACATGAGGATTGAGACGGGTATGAGAATGAACCGGGGTAGGCTACTCATTTTTGTTTTCATACCCAATTTAAAAGATTGGGTATTATCTATACTCATACTCCATTAATTTGGAGACATCCGATTAAAATTAAAACAAATTTGAATAATACCAATAGAGATGAGTTTATTTGTCATCCCTCGTCACCTCAACATTGTCAAAATGCTTAACAAATTGAGTCATTATTCATAACTTTAGCAATGAAAATCCTCACTTAAATAATATACAATTATTATATACAAAATGAAAGAGCTTCACAACATAAACCAAAATGTTTGATTTTAATTAAGCAAAAACAAAGTAAATTAAATTTAAAATAAGTTCTTCTTTAATATATCATGCAATTTAAAATAATTAATTTACTAAACAACACAATTTAATATATATATAAAATATCTCACCTAAATCAAAACAATATTAATAACTCAATCCAAATAATTGTATTTCACTAAACAAAAAGGGTTTACATAAATAAACCCAAAAAATAATTCATCATCACAGCTTATCTATGTCAATAATACTTGTTATTATATCATATACTTAAATTTAACAATTTAAGATAGAGGATATCACTATCTAAAATTTAAAGTATATTATTATAAGATTTTAAATCTTCATCATTATATTCTCACAATATTATTTTTTCCAAAACAATGAATCAAGTTGACTTTTCTTACCTTAAATCTTATGTTTTCAAAGAATTGACCTAAAGACTTATAAAAATATATAGAAAATCTGAATTTGCTCCCATCAAAATCTGATGGAGTCAAATTTCTATATTATGTTATATTCTAATTTGTCCTTTATGATGAAAAGATATATCAAATGACTTTAAAATGTAAATACAAGTAGAAATTTTATATTCTAGAGATTAAATATTTTAAATGAAAAAAAAAATCTTATTTTTGTTTTAACTTCTAATTTTAAAATATTTATTCTTCATTTAATTTAAACTTTCTTACATAACCTATAAAACATGTTCTTACAAGTTAAATGTCATGTGTACTTTTTTTCAAACAAAAATTGTTAAAAGAAGAAAATCAATAAATGCGATGAAAATAATAATGTTTTTCTTTAAGAAATATGAGATACAAACCTTAACTAGAGTTAAAGAGATACAAATCTCAATTAGAGTTAAAGAGATACAAACCTCTTCCGGAAACAGAACATCATTAGTAACACCTTAATTAATTTTTTTTCTTAATATTTAAAAAAATATTTTTAGTCTTAATCAGTAACTGATATAAACAAACAAAAAATCGAGGAGTGATAAACGGATCACTAGATAAGTGATAAGGTTATCTAACACCCTAAAAACCAATGCATTCTTCCTTTTAAATTTTGAAAAAAAAATTAAAATAATATTTAAGGTGTAAGTATTGCGATTAATTCATAAAAATAAATAATTAAAATTAAAAAATATTTAAAAAACTAAAAATTATAAAATGAAAGTCAAAGTATAACCAAAATGGCACTTGAACTAATTTAAAATAACACATGCTTTATTCCAAAATAAATTAAGACCATATATACATTTCATATATAATATAAATTAAATATTAAATATATGAATTTGAGTTTTATTTTAATTGGTAAAATACTTTTTAGTGATCATTGAATAAAAATTTAAGCATTGACTACAAATAAGGTAAAAAAAATATTTGAATTAAATAACTAACTGAGGAGAAAATGTATTAACATAACACATCACGAAATGAAATAAAAAAGTAGGTGATTACATGAAAAAAAGCATGAATATTCTAAAAATGATAAAAGAAAAACTCAGAGAAAAAAAAATAATCTTTCATATTCTCTTTTAACCATCATGTTAAATTGGGGAGCACATTTATTAATAATAATTAATTATGTAAAATAGGGGAGCACAACTTTAAACTAATTAAGCAAAGAAAATCATGGGCCCAGTCTGCAAATTAAAGAACTTATAGGGCTCCATAGCCCACAAAATGATTTACCCTTGAAAAAACATATATTCCCCTTTTTTAACTGTTTGTTTATTGTTAAAAAATACTAAAATATATATAAAATTTATATATAATTTTAATTTACTTGAATTTTTTTTAGAAAAAAAATGATACCGTACAAAGGATATTCAAATATTAAATTGGATGGATTTTAAAGAAAAAATATCGGATCTAATAACTTTAATCTTATTCTTTGAAAACTTAATTAGTTTTGTTTTAAAATCAAATCCAATTCGATCCATTCCAATTTATTTTGGTTTGGATTAAATTATTATTATTTATTTTATTCTGCCCTCTGTATCCTGAAAATACTGCATCAATCTAAACTGTTTTTTAAGTGCTTTTAGATTGATCAATCTCGAAAATGAAAAAGGTGTAAAAAGTGATTTTTTAAATCCAATAAGCAGATTCCCAAAAACCAGTTTAGTTTTTCAGAAGGCCATTGGGCTCTTAGGCCCTGTAATAACAAGAGGTTTAGTTTTGTTTATAATTTAGAGTTTACATCTTCAAATGTAAACACCTAAAATTATGCAATTTACAAAATCATTTGTTTTAATATATAATATTTATTTCTTAAAATCATGTTCTCGAAAATATTATTTCTAAATTTTGTACTGAATATAAAAATCGTGATATTCCAAAACTCATTTCTGTGATAATCTTTATGATTTCTTGAAACAAATTTAAGAGAGGTGTAATAATATCTGTTTGAAAAATTTTGTATTTATTGTAAAAACTTTGATTTAGTATCTAAATGTGAAAAAATTGAAATTAATCTCGAATATCATAGTTTTATGACAAATTAAACTTTGATATACTGTTAAAATAGTCTTCGAAATTATGTTTTAATGATTAAAACAAACATTTTGTTATCTGAATAAATAAATAAATTGATAGTATTTCTATCTTTAAATATCAAATTAATAATTTATCATCGATATTTTTAATATGAAAAAAAATATTTTTGTATTGAAAGTTATGTCTAGGTTTTCCATTGATTATATTTTAAAATCTAAACTTACAATTGAACCTTGACGTGCCACGCATTGAAACACAACATGCTCATGCTTTCATTCGTATATATGTTGACGTAAATGCTTTACATGATGAATTAATTAAAATTACTAAAAAATATTATTTAAAATAATTGTTATAAAAACTAATGATTTAATTATATGATTATTTATCAAATGTTAATTTTTAGAAAAACTGTAAATTTTACTTACTATACGATAATTTCTAATGTTTTTGCTACAATAATAATTTATTATTTGATGACGGTGTCAAATATTATAGAATAAACATTACCACTTTTTTTGTGTGTGTGTACATTTAAATATGCTTTCTGCTTTCTGCTTTGCTTTTATTTATGTCAACTTTCATGATTCCCAGAGAACAATTCCAGGTGACGTACGTAAAGTTTAGAAGCATTCATTCTCTAGCAAAAGCAAAAACAAAAGCAAATACTTTCTGCCTTTTAAAAAATAATAATAATAATAATATTTTCTAATAATAATTGGAGATATAATCTTCTTCCTTCTTATTGATTATTTTAATCACAATAGCATGATTCAAATAACTCTAATTAAAATGAAATTAAGCAAAGTCAATAACGCATTAATTATTGCATAAGTAAATGCTTATTATTACCCAATAGAAGATATGGTTGGTCTGAAGAAACTTACGTGGAAACACCACAATTATGGAGTAAAGTGAATGGTTGTTATTGCATGGTCAATAGAAAATCTATGAACTATTTTGAGAGAGAAAGAGAAACAAGATTAAGTTATTCTACATGTTAGTTATTAGGTATCTCTAGTTAGAGTCTATCATACCACTTTATTTTTTCTTTAATATTAAAATTTTATAAGATTATATTTCATCATATGTTATGTACACTTTAATCTAAAAATATTTAACTATTATATCTAATATTATTATGATCATATCAAAATAATATTATAATTAAATAAAAATAGTTATTTTAAAAAAATAAATTTCAATATCTATATATCAAACATAATAAATAATGTTTATACAAAAGTATAACATACAATTAGAAAATATTTACAATTTATTTTATGATAACAAAAGACTAAAAGAAGAACAAAATGAAAAAAATACGTAGATAAGCATAATGATAATTTTATAGCCTTTTTTTTCTTATATTTTATAGTAAAAAAATAAAAATTGTAGTTAAGGATCACATTTACTTCATAGAAGACACATTTCAATGGTCATATTTCCAATTAAACACACCAAGTCATTTTCTTTTTTCTATTTATTATTGTAAAATATTCCTTTTAACATATAAGAGATGACTTTTTATGATAAAAAATTATTTATTTGATGGGCTTTAAATTTATCATCTTGTCGGGCTGCTATAAAAAATTATTCTTAAAGATATCATTGGACATTAAAAATGTTCTTCTTTCATGAGTTTAAAAATTAATTAATACTTTATTATTTCACTCTTATGTTCATACGTGTTATGATGTTTAAAACACCAACAAATAGTTCTAATTATTTTCATATTTATTAATATTTAAATTATATAAAATTTTATACACATGATTTAATTTTTAGAATAATAAAACTTGTGTGTAACAAAAAAAATGAGTATATTCCACTTAAATTTGTACAACTAGTGAATCTCAATATTAGGATGTTATTATTTGATTTTTTTTCAAATATTAAAAATGATTTTATCTTCTCATTATCTTATCAATATAATACTCATATAATTTATTTCTTTATTTATGTCAAGGATTATAAGTATGAATAATACTCTTAATTTTTTTTCCTGAAGGAATTGGTGTGATACACAATTTTTATATTTATGGATAGTTTAAAAAAAGGTTAAAATTTTAAGTATATTTAGTATATAAATTAGAATTTTGATTATTTAGCATTTGATTTTATAAATTTTGTTGCTTTTCTAACTTTTTTTCTTACATTATCTTTAACTCCTTTTTAAAAAATTTATATCATTTCTCGTGTTTTTATAAGAAGTTGCCGTTTAGAAGATAATAAAGTTTAAAATAATATGAATTAATTATAATTTGTTTTAGAGTATTTTTTTAATTTTTTTTCTGTTTGATTGTGTGTATGGTTTGTTTTATCCAAATGTAAAATTTGAGCTTGAAAGACTAGTCTATCTTAATTTAGTTAAAAAATTATGTGTTTTGTTTAATAATGTTCTTTGAGAATAAGTCAAATGTTTCTTTCCTTGTGGAGTTCAAATTTTTGTGATAACTTTTAATAAGGTTCACGTTTCTTTAATTTAAAAAGAGTCAATCTTTATTTTTGTGAATATTTAATATGATTTATGATAAGTAATTGCTAACATTTATATATCTAATTATATTTTATGTATTATAAAAACATTAATTTATTTTAATATTTGTGTTATTATTGTTTTGACACAAAATAAATAGTATTAAAAGTAATAAAACTTGATGAAACTAATAACTATTTTAGAAATTTATATATAAAAATTAAAAACATAAAAATATTTGGAAAATAGAGGTGTGGGATGGATAGGGTTGAGGAGTGCATGAAACTTTTTCCTATATTAAATTTATATATTATAAGAACGTGTAATATTTACTTGCTTGTTAGTAGTTTATTTTAATTTGAAAAAGAATAAAATAAATTTGAAGAAAAAAGAAAAGATTTTGAAGAATTTGGTGATAATGAAAAGCAAAGAAAAAAAAGTGGAATTTGAAAAGGAGGTATGGGTTGAAGAAGTGGAAAGTGAAAAGTTGATATCGCCGCTGATTCATATTTCAACATAGCGGATTCAGGAGTTTGCATCCATTAGATAACCTCATGCGTGTGAGTGTATTTTACAAAGTTAATTAGTTTTAATATACTATATATTTATACATTAATTTCATTTCAATTTTACTATATATCTTAAAACCAAACAATTGGGAATAATACCTAATTATATCGAATTGAATACTTCCTATGTTTCTAAATAATAGTCATTTTAGAAGAAGAAATTTGTTTCATATTATTTGTTGTTTGTAAATTTTAATGATACATTAATTGATTTTTACCAGCTATATTCTTATTTTAAAAAATATATAAATAATTAAATGATTCTTTTTATGAGACTTTAATGGACCAACTGTTTATATTACGTAATTAATTATTTTTTATCTTTTTATCTACTTTTTCGTCAATCAATAAATCACATTTAATTCTTTAAGGGTATTATTGAAAAAAAAATTAAAAATTTATTATAAATTATAAGAATTACTACTTTTATTTGTATGTGTGAGAAAACCTTAAACGACTCTTATTTAGAAATAAAGGAAGTATTATGTAAAAATACAATCAAAATTGAATATTATGTAAGAAGATAACTCATTTTAAAACCATTTTAAATATTCTTTTATCTTTACGATTGAAAAACATAATAACTTTGAATATTTTTCCTTAAAGTTGAATTAAACATCTAATTTCTATACTTTTGTAAATTTTCTTTGTTACTTTCTAAATTTTAAAACAACCTATCTTACCACATACACATATATCTATATATTATCATCATTAATTTCTGAAAAAAAATTTCGACTAGCTATTTAAAATAAAATTTTGTTTATATTTTCATGCATATTTAAATTAATATTTTATTTTAAAAATCTAAATTTAATTCCTTTCCAACTAACCTGCAAAAGATGAAATTTGAAAGTAAGGAAAAAACACAACAAACACACATATATATTTTAATAGTTAGTTTATAACCATAAGAGATTTAAAAAATGCTTAATATTTTATTAATTATCGTGAGATTAGGGCAAATGACATGAGACGCTAATGAATTAAAAATGAAAAAAAAATAATCGAAGGCATGACATGAGACAAGTGTTAGTAGTTTGTGTATATTTTTATCAAGTTATTTTATTCTATTATATTGAAATTTAAAAATTGAATAATTTTATCATTTTATATATTAATGTGCGTATTATTTTTAAATTTAATGTTTTTAATAAATATTTATTTATATAATTTATTAATTTTTATATTGTTTTATATAAAATTTGAGATATTATATAATTAATTTAAAATTTAGTAAAAAATTATTTATATAATTAAATTTAAGATAACAAAATTGAAGAAAAAATAAAATGTATAATAGTAAAAACTTGAAAATTACAAACAATAAATGAAATATGAGAAGTGAAAGATAATTGACGCAGACAGGTATTTGAAAGAGATAAGAATGTTTTTTTATATATTATAAAAAATAATATGTGTGGACAAAAACAAAATCCCATTTATATATAGATATCACGTATCATACAAATTGATAAACAACATACAATTAATGTGTAAATTAAATTAGAACAAATTTATATGAATATTTTTTAACAATCATTTATAAATTTCATAAACTTGACTGTGTTGCTAATGGCTATTACTTTTATAAATAAAAGTTTTTTTTATTACAAACCAATAAAAATAATAACTTTTATAATTTATAATAAATTTTTTAAAAAATTCAATAATATCCTTAAAAAATTAAATATAATTTATTGATTGACAAAAAAATAGATGAAAAAATAGAAAATAATTGGTTAATACAAACAACTGGTTCATTAAAATATCATAAAAAAATCATTTAATTATTTTATATTTTTAAAATAAGAATATAGTTGATAAAAAATAATTAATGCATCATTAAAATTTGTAAATGACAGATAATATAAAATAAATTTTTTATCTTAAAATGACACTTATTTAAAAATAAAAGAAATACATCGATAACTAAAAATAAATATTAATTAGATGTATAATTAAAGAAGTGATGTTATTATGATATGATAATATATAATAGGAAGAGGTGGAATTGGAAGCACCACGACCCTTCAAAAAGGATAGGGTTTGTTTGACTGAAAGAACATTATTGCTTTGTGTTGTGTTGGTGTGAGGTAGTTTGGCAGTTGCAGTGCAAGTGGAAGGACAATCCAACTCACCAAAGTGGTACACCACCTTAGTGAAAGTGATGGACACAAATTAATATCTAAGTATTTGGTTCATACATAGTTATTATTTTCTTTAAAATATTGTGTGGTTATGAATTATTTGAATCAGAATTGAAGCTTCATGGTATTTCATTAAATGTAATCACATGTCATGATAAAAGTACAATCCAAAATTTGTAAGAGAAGAAGAAGACCTAGAATACTAAATTATTCTTTCCTCATTTTTGAAAGAGACCATTTCCATATATGCATATAATGAGTGAAGTGAAAAAAAAAATAGCCTAAAGAAGCTAAGAAATGTGTGGTGCATGGTGTGTGTGGGAATGGTATATGCAAATGCAAATGCAAATGCAATCTTTCTATTTCTTTATCTAAAATGTGAAGTAAAACCAAAAGGTGTTAAAAGGCCCACTATTTTTTTATTAGGTCAATTCACAACTCCAACTAACCCTTGCTTGCTCCATGCCTTCTTTAACCAAATTTGCATATTGAGGTTGACATTCACAATAATAGCTATCTCTTATTCTATATTTATAAATCTATCCACACACATTTTTCAATAATTACTACTTCCTAATTTTGTACAACATCTTCTATTTTTATTTTCATGTGGACCCCACCACTTTTTTTTTTTGTCTCTTTGGATACCTTAGCTGCTAAGATCTACCCACCACTCTTTTTGCTGCTAAGTCAATCTCCATGGACTAACTTCTTTTTAATTAATAATATATGCTTCTTATTTTCTTCCTTATTTTTGTCAACTAGGTTATCATAGTACCATTGTTTATCACTATTATTATCACATCTACACTAATATATCCTTTAACTATTTTTAATATTATAAGCAAAATTTAAAGTAAACTAACCTCAAAACAAAACAAACTAACAATTGTTTAATAATAATATATCATAAGATGTGGTTTTTCAATTGCTATACTTATTTCATATTCTTACTTTATTTTTATATTTGATTTTTATATTTTAAAGTTATAAAAATAAGAAAATAATATAATAAAGATTATTTATTTTAATATATGTGATAGTAAAGTTTGGATACCAATTAAGTTATTATCAAACCGAGATATATATAAGTTAACTTAATAAAAAAGTGTTATGAGTTTAAATATAATTAATAGTTATTCAATAATATATTTTATCTTTTTAAAAAATTAAGAGGCGTGAAGTCTTTGATCAACTAATAATAATAATATTTTATTTTATAATTATAAATCATGAAATTAACCGGATTTCTAATATATTTTAATTTAAAATGTCTTTTTTCAAATAGAAAATTAAAACGTGCGAAGGAACTTATAATAACTGGCGCGCACGCTGGTCAATAGTCCAGCTAAAGTTCTTTAATATGAAGATGCTTAATTTAATTTATTATATATTTTTTTTCTCTAATTTCAAAGTCGTAGAAAAACATTAAAACAACATTTTCGTAAATTTATTTATAAATTAAAAATAAAACAGACGCAATATTTTTATTCAAGTGTTATCTTTACGGAACTTTTTAAAGCGATTAACAACAAAATGTGTTATGTTTTCATAGTTACAAGTAAACACGTCAACTATATAATTAAAAAAGAAAAGGTGCTCTCACTATTATTTCCGAGAATGTGACTTTAATTCTTAGTACTTTGTTTTCTTTAAAAAAGAAGTAACAAATCATTATCTTTCTTTAATTATTCTTTTCTTTCGGATATACATGGTTTTGACATTATATTAGGAAGAGAAAAAGAGTTTCCAAAGAGAAAAAGAGTTTGTAAAGGTAAACAAAAAGTGGATGATTCGTCGATGTTGTAATTATTAAAATTAATTCAATTTATTTGGATCAGTTTAATAAACTTACGTTCATTTTCAATGTTATAAAAATAAGTATAATTAGTTTAGATTTTATTTTTTTTAGTCTAAATCAACTCTTATATTCATTGAATTGTTTTTGAATTTTTAGATTAATTTTATTGTGTCCTAGTTCTTAAATTTCTCTTTCACTTTTGTCTTTTCTTTATCATCCATTTATTCTGATATTAATCTACGATATTAGCTGTCTTAATTTGGTTGTATTTATTCTGCATTCTTTTATCGTATTTCGGATAAACAAAGTCATAATATGAACAATAAGATAATCATGAAAAAATAAGTATTAAATAAAATAAATAATTGTAAATTAAAAAGATGTGCTGCTGCATGCATTCATATAAAATTAGGAGTGTATTTAAATATACAGTTAATAAAAAAAATCTGAAGAATAAAATAGAACATTTTTTCCTCGATTCAAACGCATCTGAGTGTAATTAAAATAGTTTTATTTTATTTTATATTATATGTAATATTTAAACAATTCTTTTGGTATAGATATTTAAATAGTTTGTGTCGGCACTTGGCAGGAGACGTGATGCAATACGGAACAGCGACGTCGTTTTAAATTAATCTTTAAATAATTACTTGGTTTTCTCCAAACGCAGTTATCTATCTGCCAAACCAAACACGTCATATCCCGAGAACCTTCAATTTCATTATCTTTTCCCATCGGAAATTTTCAACCAAACTCAAGGGCATATGCGTACTTTCATACCTATTGTCTATATTCCAAATGTTATTTGCTTTTTTCTTTTGTTGATAGATATTAGTTGCTCTACCATAATCATTTTGATAAAAAAAAATAAAAAATTCTCAACGATTATTTTTAGTGAAAATAAAAAATTATTAATAATAAATAAACGTAAACAAAAAATTAAAAACCAATAGAGTAAGAGTTTAGATGTAAAATATTGTTAGTAAAGAGTTTAATGGAATTGATTTAAGAAAATTTATATTGGGTATTTTATTTTTTATTAAATAAATTAAGTGACCTTTAAATCCCATATCATATCATACATACGTAGATCTTTTTAATGATTACAAATTAAGAAACTTATTTTTTTTTAATTCTAAAGAATTAACAAGTTGCTCTAATAGTCTTGGTTAGCGTTTTTTAAAGTGATAAACGTATGTTAATTCTAGTTAATTTCTAAGACCTAACACGCATCATTCTTTTGTTATTTAAAAAAAGTGATAAATATAAACGGGAAAGAAAAATTATGAAAAAAAAAACAGTTTAAGAATATAAAAACTAAAAATAATTAACAAATTTCAGAACGCTATATTTCTCTCTCATTTTTAATATTACACATGCTTATTTATTTATCTACAAATAGATAAAGAACGTGCTTATTTTACGAGATTTAAATATTATTTTATTTTTTTCCGAAATTGAGGATTTTTTTTTTTGTTTGTGAAAGATGTTAGAAGTTCATAATCACACGTTAGATATATTCTATCAAAATTTTGATTCGACTATTTTCGGCTATATTCCAAATATACTACGAATTATTTTAATTCGACCTGATATTCTATACTTTTTTTAAGAAAATTATATTCTCTAACAATCTTATGTAAGTTATGGTATATTTTTTGAAAATATTTTAGGAATATATAAATACACCAATTATGTGTTTTCTCATATAAATTTTCTATTAGTATAGTATTTAATTAATTTTATGCATGTTAATTTTTTATTGTTAATTATATGATTATGAAAATTGTGTTTTGAAACGAGAAAAAAAAATGTAAGTATATGATATTCTGTAGTGTTAAAAAATAGAATAAAATATGAAATTTTAGTTTTGAAGCTTTTAAATTATAATTCCTTTATATATAATATTATCTTAGTGTAATTTATGTTATCTATATTAATATATAATAAAATTTCTTATTTGATGTATATAATTTATTTTAAAATTATTTTTAGGTACAACTATTTATTCCATACAAGATACACTATACCAATTTTTCTATAATTATTGTATTGAAATTTTATTTATTTTTAACATTTTTTAATAAGATTCAGTTATTTTAATATGAATTTTAAACAAATTAGAGAAATTACATGTTTATTTTTTAATTCATTTTAAAAAAATTAATTTTATAAACTTTTTCTTTTTTTACATTCTTTTCATCATATTAGATTTTTATATTAAGATTATTAAAAGTTAGTGAATAGTAGACCACTTTTAATATATCAGAATTTTATTTTTGAAAATAGATTTAGAATTTAAAATTTTTTGTTTCCTTATTTTTGTTCAAGGGATAAGTTTATCTCATGTAACATGATTCTATTTTTGCTTAAATAAGAAGAGTCCACTCCAGTAAAAATAGTGCATGTATAAATGTGTTATTGATGGAATAAGGTATATTAATGTTGATAATAGATGCTTTTATATGTATATATATATATATATATATATATATATATATATATATATATATATATATATAAATCTTTAAAAAATTGATAGTTTATAATAAATTAGGTATCGTATCTTTCATTAAAAAAAACACTCAAACTAAAAAATACTTTTTTTTGCAAGATTAATAATTTTTTAATTTTGAAAAAACTATTTTTACTAATTTATAATAATAATATTGGAATGATTCAATCTCACAAGCATGGAATAGTAGCTGGTTTTGTTAATATTATGTAGAAAAAAAGACCTCTGATAATTTTTGTTATTCGTAAAAATAAAAAATGAAATATGTATGCAAATGTTTCCTAAATATTTGTGACGTCTTTGGTGGACATAAAATAGTAATGAACGATTATAGAAAATGCAAAAGGAAAAGTCAAAAGTAATTAAAAAAGTAAGGTTTAAAAGAATTGTTAGATAACAACTGTATACTGTAACTATTCGAAATAGTTACTCTACAAGAAAAAGATATATGTAGTTAGACTTAGCATATATTTATGAACAAATATTTGATTTGATAACAAATTAGGAAGAAATTTAGATTGAAGTAAAAGATTATTAAAAAAAATTAGGAAGAAATATGAATTTGATTTTGAGAGAGTTGTGTATTTTGTCTTCATAGAAAATGGTATCTGTCTTTACTGAAAAGTCAATTTGAGGTGCATGTGAAGAGCTTTTCATTTGCAGAACTGCTTAACACCACGTTTCTTCACTTATTTCATTAACGTTGTAATTGGTTTTAGGTAGCGGTGCTGACATACCAAACAAATCAGACCACAATCACCTACCGCTGAGCAAATGTCGGGGAAACTTACCAAAATTTTGTTCTTTTTTATATGTTTTTTGTTTCAAAACAATTTTTTAAAGATTTTAGTATACTCGTTAAAAAAATAATTAATAGAAAACTTCTGGATTACAATTTTTTCAGATTTTGTTTAAAGAAAATTAAACATGAAGAGCATGAATTAATTAATTAATGCAAAAAAAAATGAAAGGTGTTGTTGATGGTGGGTTGAACTTGAGTGTTGGAAATGCATCCACGTCCTGAATAAACATTGAAAATATAAATAAATTATTAATTGAAGAGATATTTATGAGAGGGAATATTTTGAGAAAGAAAAAAGAAAAGAAGAAAGGATGAGGAGTTGGAACGTGGCAGTGGGAAGAGGGAAGGAAGGGCACGTGTGAAGAGGAGGAAGCTGAGTTGGCGGCGTGCATGGCAAGTGGAGTCATTGGGAAAAGTGAAAGCCGCCACAGTCACTTGCATCGAGGCAGTGCAGGAGGTGTCAACAAATGCTCTGTCCCGTACAACTTGTATAGACCGCATCTTTCTCTAATGTCCTTCTCACCCAACCTGTTCTTTATAATATCACTTTCTTTTATATATATATATATATAAATGTAATAGAAATTCATACTAAAATAATATTTATTATTCTCTGTTATTTTGAATAAGATTCATTTAAAATTTTATTAAACAAATTAATAAAAAAGTAATTTTTATTATTTATAATAAATTTATAATTTTTTTAATAATATTATTACAATTTAAAAGAATGTGTATTTTTTTTATAATAAAAATATTTAATATATTATTTCTCTACTTGGAAAAATAAATTTTTAATTCTTAATAATATAATTTTAAACATTTTTTTCTCATATCTATTTAAATAAGTTTTTTTTATAACTTTTAATTTTAAAATTTTTATCATAAAAAATTTTGATTTAAAAAATTTAAAGAATATTTTTGTTCTTACAAAAATTTGATATCACTTTCACTCTATATATTGAATTACTCTTCAACTTCAATGTGTTATCAAAAAAGTCTTTCATTCTCTCTATAATATAATTATTAATTTTTGTTTTCATTTTTTGTGTAAGTACCAATTTTTTTTTCTTTTCCTTTATAATTTTCACTTTAACGTCCTTTTTTTAAGAATTAAATTTAAATCACTTAAAATCTTACAAAAAAAATAATTTAATTATTATTGATATTTTTAAAAGTAAAAATATAATTAGTAAAATACAATTAATACAACCTTAAACTCTACAAATGAGAAATAAAAATAAACAAAATCATTTTTCTTAAACTACTCTTATTTAGTAACTCTTATTTAGAATTAGAGAAACTATCAACTAAGTATTTCTAAAAAAGTTCTAATTAAAAATTATCTACGCAACAATAATTATTTATAAAAATGTGTTTAAGTGAAAAACAAATAAACTCATACAATAAATTTTATTATTTTTATAATATTTATATTTTATTTTACACTTACTAACAATATAAAAAAATTTAAATAAAAATCATACAATAAAGTTTAATATTCTACAATCGTTGTTACAATAAAACTACATACTATAAAAATGTAGATATATTATATATTGTTCACTGTTTTAGAATCAAGCACTATTTATCAATTATCTTTTTGTCTTGAAATATTGATGTTTATACCTTAAATCTCCTAACCTAATATATTAGGAATAAATAATTACAGTGATTTTCGAAAATTGCATTGAGTTCTAACTTCTAATATTAACATAGGTTATATTTGTTATTATATATTTGGTCATTTAATTAACTCTAAAATTTGTGTTCTAATTGAAAATTCAAATATAATAGATTAATTCATGATACACATATTAAATTTTATTAACGCTTTACACTTAAAATAATTTATTAATTCTATATTTGTATGTTCTATTTTTATCAATCTAACATCCATCAAATTTTCACCATCAAATACCTTTATTCATATGATTTGGCTCATTTGTAAAATCTATAAACTTTATTTTCTAATATTCTACAAATCACGTCCTCTCGTACAAAGTGATTAGCTAACCATTTTTCACACAAATATTTATTTTTAAATCGCATCTTATTCACTTTTTAAATATTTATAAATCATAAACTATTAATAATCATAAAAAAGTTTCATCAATTACAACATTCCTTCAATTGATTTGAGTAATATTTTTGAATTTGTACATCTTTTTCCACTCATATAAAACATTTTATTTATCCTTCAATGCAAAACATTTAATCACCAATGTCATGTATAAATAATTAAAGATTTGAATAATATTTTTGAATTTGTACATTTTTTCTTCATATTTATATTAAACAAAATATTAAATTATAAAATATTACTAATGTTGCATGTAATCTGAATTGTCTCACAATAAAATAAGTCACAATTAAATCAGGACGTTTAGACGGTTGTATTTTAAATCAATAACTATAATTTTGTACGTAATAATAAATATTTGATCCAATAATTGATATTAGAATCAAAATATAATTGCATATAATATTTGTTGTTTCATGACAAAAGTCACGTGAATAAAAAATCATAAACTACGTAAATCAAGTCACAATTAAATTTTGACACTTAAACTATAAGTAATTGATAAAAAAAATTAAAATATAAATATCTCTTTTTATTATTATTATTTCATTAATCATATTCTAAATTTTTATATTACTTAAGAATTAAGATTAGAAAATTATAATAATTCTATATTTAACTTAATTAAAAAAGAAAAGTTACTAAACAATAAAATGATACATTAATTTCAAAAAATGAAATATATAAAAAAGAAATAAATAAAGAATATGAAATACATAAATATTTAAAAAAAAAACAATGAAGAACAAATGTGTTAAATTACGACAAATATGAACAAATCTGCGTAAAAAATAATATATAATTGATAAGGTAAAAGAAATAATTAATTACAAATTGTAAATATTTATTAATAATTACTATATGTAGCAAGTTGAAACATGGTAGGCGATAAAATAGTACGTCTCGGTGGGGACCATTATGTGAAGAGAACAATATCACGTATCTAAGTGGGACCCCACTTCTCATTTTTCTAAAATTTAGATGTCATCAAACTCCGCCCAGTTGAAGAAGACAAGACAGGAACATGCTCTGCCTTTGCCTTCGTAAAAACCTACCATGCTTTCGACTTCTAGGTAATTCCACATGCTGACTTAAATCTACTCCTTTTTCTTCAAAATAATTATTAAGAAAATAATTTTCTCACTTGTTATTAATAGTAGGTAATTTATCATAATTTTGTTTGTAGAAAATACAGCAACTACAAAATTAAAATTGTTTGTTCAGATTTTTATTTAAAATTAAAAAAAAAAGTTTTGAATAATATAAAAAAAGGGTGCAAATGGGTTTATGCAAATATATGATGTGGTCGAAGAGAAAAGAAATTCTTATCTATCAAACTTTTCTGATGCCACGAGGAGAACATTGTCAGAGGCTGCTTGGGCAACGTGTTTTATAAAATTATTTTAAATAATTTTAAATTCAATATACAGTCTTACATTTTCTTTATTTCTTTATTTTAAGAATTATATGACCATTCTTCTAAATTACTACAAGTTTTAGTTATTCTAATAATAAATTTTAAAAATAAATAAGACTAAATTTTATTTTTTTAGTTTATTTTTAAGAAAATATTATTTTAATAATATATTTTAAAAATAAATAATTTTTTATTTGAAGATACTTGGGATGATATCTAATATTAAGTGACAATTATAAATATAACATTTGTTGAATAAATGTACGTCAATTTTATCTTGTATATTGAGATAATTTTATATAGGGAGAAGTTGATAAAGACTTATACCAAATTTTGAAATTAGGTGTATATCTAGTGTTATTAACAGTTGTATCACCCTGACTTTCAAAAACCTTTTGTCTAGTTCTGGAATGTGTCAGGTGTTAGTCTTAAGTAAGATATGTTTATCCTAATTAAAGTCCTCCGAAAAAATGTCTCATACCTAGCCTCTAATGAGTAAATATTTGTTATAGGTGTTGTTATTGATCACATACACAATAATGATTTATGTTTTATAAATGATGATATTATCAGAAAGTTTAAACTCTCAAATCATGACCATATAATAAAGAACACACAAGACTATCTACTATGGATGGTCTAGTAATGTATAAATAAATTAGACAGTCTAGTACGTTAGACCTTTTATGATCTATTAGTGTATTTTTTTATAATTGTCTCTCAATGGTCTTCTGTTAATCTGTCTCATATGTTCTATATATAAAGAACATGTTATATACATGGAGTGAAAGCATTTTTGTGTAAACGTGAACTGAAAATTCTATGTATAGACCATCTAATATGCAATAAAGTTTCTTTCATTTTTGTTCTTGTATTTGTTATTGTTGAACTGAACCCAATAGGTATACATATGTGATTAATATGTTATTGTTTAGCTTTGACATCGGAGAAATATCATTTGTTGCTTGAGTGACTGATTCATCTTTGAGTGACAAATGGTGGTGAAAGTAATGATTACCCATTATCTTACCATTGCTTAACCGAATAAGGGTAAAAAACTACCTTATTCAACTCAAACGAACACATTCTTCTCTTTTTCTATACTTTCATAGTATTCTTATAGGATCTATAAGCATCCAATAATACATACAACAAACTACAACATACTTACTTTAACATATTTATCAACATAAACTATATTACCTACTATGAAATGTATAACTAAAGTTTCACCTTAACAATAAAAAAAAAAAATTCCTCATAAAGAAATAAGATCCATAAATCTTAAACATTAAAATTTTATATTAAAAGTGATCTTATATTAGTGTTATCTTTAAAAAAAATTTGAACAAGACAAAACGAATTTAAAAAAAATATATTTTAATTTAGAGTGTTACACCTATAAGAAATGTTAATAAAAAAACAATAATTTAATGTAGTTTGAAAATATTTTAGGTGATGTTAATATAACTTTTAAATTTTATATTATGAATAAAAATTTACACGCCGAGATAGGAATATAAACTTATAACAAATAAAAAATAATTTCAAAAAATCACGAGTTAAAAATAAATAATGGTTTAAATTTTTTTATAAGATTTTATTATCTGATTCGAAAAAAAATTAAAAATAAGGAGTTTAGAGTTTTTTTTTTACTTAAAATTAAAGAATTTATGAATAAAAATTAAGTACTTACATAAATGATTTTGACTGTAACATCTAAAAACAAATAAGTTTGGTTGTGATAATTTTAAATAAGTTTTAAAACATTATAAGTAGTATAATCTAGCGTAGATATTATTATTTCGTAAGTAGTATAACGAAACCTAAATGTAAAATATGTTTATTCAAATTTATATAGTATTATAAATAACTTCTTAGATTTTATTTTTTAAAATAAAATGTAATTAAAAGAAGGAAATCTTACTAAACGTGTTTAGTGAATTGTTTGAATAGAAACTTGTCTGCCGATGATTTTTTTGTATTTAAAGAAAAATGTCTAGAATATATTTTCTAAAATATATTATTGATTAACATCCAATAGAAATTACATAAAAATATATCTTTATTTATTTATTTATTTTAAAGTTTTTTACAAAGACTAATAAAAATAGTAACTCTTATAGTTTATAATAAATTTTTAATTTTTTTTTCAATAATACCTTTATAGAATTAAATGTGATTTATTGATTAACGAAAAAGTAAATGAAAAGATAAAAAATAATTGATTAATACAAACAACTGGTCTATTAAAATCTCATAAAAAAATCATTTAATTATTTTATATTTTTTAAAATAAGAGTATAATTGATAAAAAATAATTAATGCATCATTAAAATTTACAAACGACAGATCATATGAAACAAATTTTTTTAAAATGACTCTTATTTAGATCCGATGAGAGTAAACAATAAAACATGTATTATTAAAAAAAATGTTAAAGGGTGAAGTATTGAATAATTTACTTGATGGATCCGACAAGTGAGAAAGTAGGAAAAGAAGAATACAAGAAAGGTAGTTGGGAGAAAAATCAATGTTGGATCCCAATCAACATTAAAGTGAATGAGAACAGTTTTTCTCACAAAAAAAAAAAGTACTAAAATCAATGTCAAAGTAAATGAGAACAGTTTTTCTCATAAAAAAAAGTACTGAAATCAATGTCAAAGTAAATGAGAACAGTTTTTTCTGATAAAAAAAGAGTACACAAAGTTTGTTGTGTATAAGAAACAGAATAAAAATATTTTTTTTAATTAGGCCAGATTTGCAAGAGCTTATTTTAATATTTTAATATAAAATTTGTAAAATAAAATGAAAAATATAATTAAAATCCAATCCATTTCATTGTATAATTAATATTTGTAGATATTTATGTGAGTTAGTTTTTGAATTTATAAGAAAATAATAGTTGTGGTTATTTGCCATAGAAGAAATAGTATATTTAGATTATGTGTTTAGTAAATGAAGAGTAAAAAAAGACTCTGTGTTCAATTTATTGATATTTTTTTGTTATGATGCATATTTTGTTATACAAACATTAAAAGAAAAATTATGTTTGTGAGTTTTATAGAAAGCGATGAAGGGATGTTTAGTAGTTAAATGAGATTATATACTATGGTGTGAAAAGGATGGTTATTATTGTATTATTAATAAATTTTAAAATAAATTAGATGTGACGTTTATAAATATAAGTTATATATTTATTATATAATTTATTTTAAATTTTTTAGTTTTTGGATAATTTTTCACTTATACATTGTTTTTCAATAATTAATTTTTTAATATTGGATTTATGTTAGATTAAAATCTTGTAAAATAAGTGAGGAGTAAAATAATTGGACTTATTAATTTAATTGTGATAAATGGTTTTATTTCTATAATTTTTTTAAAGTATTTTTTTTTAGATTTGGTGGTTAAAAAGAGGAGATGTTTTGTAATAGGATTTTTTTTTTAAACTTGCATTAATTACTTCAAATATTTTATAAGAAATTGATGAATTAAGTCACTTCAGATAAAGAAAATTATTAATTATTTTTAATTAATATAACACTTGTTTTTAAAGTAGGAATCAAGTGAAAATTTATATAGAATGAATCAATGGTGAAAATGTGTTGATAATGTAAGAAATATAGGAATAATTATTGGAATAAATATATGCGTTTAAGATTCAATTCTTTGATTTTATTTTCTAAAATAAAATATTTTTCTTTATCATATTTATATTGTATGATATATTAGATATTTTGATAAAGTCATATATTATAAATTAAGATTTGTTATCATAGAGATTATAATAATGAGAAATAAATTTTTAATAGTTGTAATCTAAATAGTTTTTGTCACAAGATTATTATTAATATGATAATAATAATAATACTAATAACAATAATAATAATAATAATAATAATAATTCGGATAGATCAATATATATGTGATAATATTCATTGGATGAATATTAATAAATCTCATTTATTAATTTACATATATAAATTATATATATATATATATATATATATATATATATATATATATATATATATATATATATGTGTGTGTGTGTGTGAGGATGTAGTCATTGGAGGTTTTTTAATGGAATATTACCTTAGTGTGTTAATGGAAAATTTTCAAGTTTTAGTGTCTTTGTTGAATGGATATTGGGTATAATTAAATGTTTGTGAGATTAATGGTTATTCAAGAAGGGATCCATCAACTTTAGGTAATTAGTTTGAGATCTATGATAAAATTAAAACCTTGGTCATGGTAAATTGTATGAAGGAGGAAAAGTGTTTTTTCTTAAGTCAACTTTAATGGAATTTATCAATTTTACCATACTCTAGATTTAATTTACAACATATAAAATGTATTGTTTCATGTCATCTAGATATTAAGGAGTGTTGTTAGATGTCTACATTGATTAATATATTAATTTGATTAATGTATTACTAGCTTAATTTTAAACCTGCAAAGTCATACAAATACAAAATTTTCTAATCTTTTGTTAAAGAAACTAATATTTGATTGCTAAATTAGAGAATTTATTGCAATTAAATAAATAATTAATTCTAAATGGAATGATATTATATTATTGGCTAAAAAATACAATAATTATAACTAAAAATATATATTATTTTATTATTCAATTCCAGTGTTTTATTTTGATTATAATTGTGTTTCAAGTATCATGATATTTCACCATCATAATTTACTCTACCCATTATTTGTGACTTTTATTTGAACTTTTTTTAAAAAAAATAAGTTACCAAAATAAAGTTTGGATGTAAGTTTAACTATATTCATAAATTAAAACTTATACTCATTTCTGTTTATTTGATATTAATTACAATAATTATGACTAAAAAATTATATATTGTTGGATAGATTGATTGTGGTGAAGAGGTTTCTTGAAGCAATGTATCATGCAAGTTTTTTGGGTATAATGAAAATGTTTTAGGTGGTATTCTAAGGATCTCATAACAATAAACTCTAAAAAACATAAAACCTAGAAAATAGAGAAGAAAAGAAGAGTGAGCTGATGTGTGATATGAAGAAGAATAAAAAAGTCTATTTATAGAGATCAGAAAACTCCCATAATTACTTTAAGTTATGAAAATCATGATGTAATATTGTGAAAATCTCCCACTTTCACAAAAACATGCAAGCCAGCTTGTTTAGAATGTGAATACAATATCTAAAAGGTAGCATAAATGTTAAGTTTTCAAAGTTTCATACTCTAAAAGACAAAAATATATAAATTTTAGATAAGACTTCAAAAATAAATAAAAGTAATCGTTCTAAAAAAATTTAAACCACCTTATCACAAAAAAAAAAAGAATTGAATCTTAAACAAAATTGTTTATATTTTTATTACTTACTTTATTCATATAAAATATGTGTTGATATATAATTTTTTTAAAAGAAAAAGATTTAAACGGTTTTAACTTGATATTTGTAATACCCACGTAAATATTACCATATATATATAATATAAATATGATATCATATAAATTAAGAATAATTTACTAATTTAAAAAAGCAACATGTGTGCCAAATGGAAATGAAAAATATGTGTATACTCCAACTAACGTAACTAGTATGCATGATGTTTGGTATGGAAAACATTAAAGTTGAAAAAAACAAATAAAAAAATAATAATTGAATTATTATACTTTTTTTCATTTTTTATGCATACCTTTTATGCATTATTTTAATAAAATACCTCTAGCTTTTGATTTTGCGTGTACCTATTTTTACTCTTTTTACTTTTAATCTATTATTATATTTTTTTTCTCTCCTTTATATTAGCTACACGAATTTGAGAAATATAGTTGTTTATATATTATGAGAAGACGAAACTGTGATGTTTGATGATGAAGTCATGAAAAGAATTTTAGAAAGAAGATTAATATATGATAGAGTGAATAGAAAAAAAAAAGTATGGAAGAAAAAGTAGGAAGAGGGTGAGAGATTGAAGGAGAAAGGGAGATAATTGGTGTCCTAGGACAATCCAACACCCCAATGTTCTTT
Source organism: Lablab purpureus (assembly GCA_030347555.1). Lineage (NCBI taxonomy): Eukaryota > Viridiplantae > Streptophyta > Magnoliopsida > Fabales > Fabaceae > Lablab > Lablab purpureus. Next base: position 1,756,035 of record CM059257.1, on the reverse strand, counting down.
CTCACTTTGAAAACCCTACACTACACTCACTAGAACCTTCTTTCCTTGCCATTGATGATTGATTAAAAAATAAGCAAGAAACTTGTCATCAAAACAAACCCATATCTAATCTTTCTATAAAATAATATTCTACAAAAAGAAAAGACAACAAAACAAAATCAATCCAAGCCAAGAATCTACCACCACCTGTGGTGTGACCCGGTGACCACTCCACAATTTTCCATTCCACCAAATCTCAAACTTTCAAAATAAATAAAAAATTGTAAAAAACCAAATACAAAATAAAAGAAAAAACACACATGATGTTTCCTATTACGTGGTCCCCACCTCGGAACCCAAACCCAAATCAAATTTAGTTAATTGCCAGAAAAGAAAAATCAGCTATCTGCAATAATGGCCAACGGATCTCACACGCTAAAAAGGAAAATTCAGAACGACACACACAACATCAGTTTTTAACTTTTATTGCTAATTTTTTTATTTTTTTAATTAATTTAATGGCACACTCACGATTATTCAATACGATAGAATCTATCTCTTTAATAATTTTTCTATTTATAGGAATTGAATTTGGGATTTTGTCTAAAGAAAAAAAAAGTGCAGAATCATTGGTATTCACAACACTTCCTTCTTTCACTTCACATCTGAGTTAATAGAGGGTGATTTAGAGTAATATATATATTTTGATGAATATTAAAAAAAGTGATTGTTTTTGTGAAAGAAAAAAGAAGATAGAGAGAGAAAGAAGGAGACGTCCGTGAATGGGAGTTGTGTTTTATTATGCAGCGATATGCACGCGCCTGTCACTATCTTGCATTAGGGATTAAAGTAGACAACTTTTCTCACCCTTATATATAATACCCTTCACCCTTTCTCTTTCTTCCCACCCAAACCCTTCGTATTTTCTCTCTCTTCACTCTTTTCAACTTTTCTTCCCTTTCCATGGAGGATACCAAGAAGCGAGTTCGGGACGAGGTAATCACTAACTCGCCCGAGTCGCCCGAGTGCAAGATTCTCCGAGTTGACTCGCCCGAGTCTCACCTCCCCTCCGTCCTTCACTCCGACGTGCAACTGCAAGACGACATTTTCAACATACTTGACGACGCCGACAATGTGCCCGACCGTGACTCGGTGCAGGGTCTCGACTCAGTCATCAAAAGCTTCGAAGATGAAATCAAGCCTCCGGCTTTGGACCCCAATGACCCGACCCAGATACCCGATTCCGGCGAGTTGCAAACTAAGCTGGGTTATCTCCTCGAAGCTTCCGACGACGAGCTGGGCTTGCCGCCGACTGAGGCTACCGAACCGGGTCGGGTTGAGTCGCCAATGGCGGAACTTGCCGGGTTCAATGGGTTTGACGACTATGTTCCGGGTTTTGATGCATTCGGGTTCGGTTCCGGATTCACGGCGGAGGGTGACGGTGGTGCTGGAGGTTTTGTGACGGTGGAGGGGTTGTTTGACTATGCGGATTCGGCGGATGTTTTGTGGCGGTCGGAGTCGTTACAGGCTATGTAAGCGGCGGCGGTGAAGGTGGCGACGAAGTTTTGTGGTGGGTTAGTGAAACGGTGCGTAGGGATGGAAAATGTAAATCTAGGAAAATTTGGGGGTAAGAAGAGAAAAAAAAAAGTAGCACAGAAATGTAGGTGGTAGATGTGAAAAGTTGTAGGGTTAAGATTTGTTTGTTGTTTCGGTTTTTTCGTTGAATTCAATTGAAACAAACTGGACTCTTGACGACACCGTTTCGGTTTTATTTTCTTGCTTCTTGGAGAAAGTTTTTTTCTCATTTTTTGTGTTTTTTGGTTTTATTTTCGAACTTAATATTTTCTTGGAGTTAATGTTAACTGAGCTAAATAACGTTTGTTATACTTTATTAAAAGTACTTTTATTTAATGTTTTACCCAGGAAGAAGATTTTTGTTTCTATTTATACTCTTATATTTTATTTATATTTATAAATTAATTTTAATGTATTTGTTTTTCGTATTTTTTTATAAAGAATTATAAAAACTCGCGAAATACGTTCTAATCATTTAGCGTTAAAATGAAATATAATTATACAATATTTTAAATTAAGATAATTCAATTTGTTTATTTTTAGCTAAATCAAGTAATATATTTTTGTTTTGTAAATTAATATGTGTCTTGCAGTATTTTTCAAATATTTAAAATGACGGATGATTTTGAAGAAAACTTTGAGAGCAAAGGCTAAGATGAATAAAAAAAGAAAAGAAACTCGATTTATTGGTTAGCGTTACGTTACACCTTGTTTATTTAATGGTAGTTACGTGATAACTTGAAAACGATTTTGTTTTTCGTATGAAACTTTTATGTTTTTGTTTGATTTAGAAAGTAAGAAAAAAAAAGAGGGAGAAGTGATTTTCTAGATTTATTTGATAGAAAGAAAAGCAAAATAGAGAGGAAAAGAAAGGTTGTAAATTAGTATAATATTTTAAATAAAATAAACGAGTGCAAGAAAAAAAAGAATAATTTAATCTTTTAACATACAAGTTTTTATTTTAGTAATTTTATGACCATTAGTAAATAGTTAAAAGTTCGAATATTTCATCCTACCTAAGGTAAGTGTAATAGTATATTTGGATAATATATAATGATAATAAACGAATTGAAACATAATTATTAATCCGTGTTCTTTATAAAAATAATTTATATCTTATCATGAAGTTAAAAAAATATATATTATAATCAAAATAATCAAAATATACAAATAATAGTGTACACGTGAAACAATTTGAAAGATAAATAAATATCAATAAACATACTTTATAGTGTTACACTTTAGTATTTTTTTTAAAAGTTATTCAAGAAATAACTAAATTTTTTAAAAAAATTTCTCCAAAATGACTTAAGCTTAACCTTCTATTTTTATTTTACTTGAATCGACATTTAATTTAGTTAAAACATCCAAGTTACAAGTTAATAATATAACGATAAAAATTTAATTTCATATCTTGATCTTCATTACATTTGTAATTAGATTATTTTTCACTCAAAAAAATATTTAAGTTTCTTGAGTGAATAATGTTCTACCATAATATTAAATATCATTACTTAAAAGTCCATCAAACAATTATTTTATTATTTACATATCTAATAATTACAAATAAAGTTTGATATATAATTGAACTATTTAAATCTTTCAAAAATTTCTCTAACTACCTCAAATTTAACCTTTCACTTTTACTTGACCTAAAATGAGACTTAGCATAGTCAAAAGATTCCAAAGACAAACTAATAACTTAGTCCATAAGTATACTTTGTTGTCTTAATGTTCCTTCCATTTATAAGTATGGAGTGGATGATCCAACACTCTAAAAAACTTACATTTAAGTTTTTTATCACAACAATAAATACCATTAATTAAATGTAACTAAAATCCTTATCCTAATTATTTTATTAATTAAGTGACATACTTAATAATTATAAATAGAGTTTGATGTGAAATTTAGTAAGACAAATTTTTCTTTAATTTTAAAGACTTGCTTTTTTAAACAAACTGAGAATTTGAGAGAGATTTTCGTTATACTTTGGCATTGTATGTATATTTAGTATCATTAACAGTGGATACATCGTATAACTCTAATTGCGAGAAATCTATAACTCCATTTTATAATGATTAGATGTTAACATCTGATAAATCTAAATAAAATCTTTCAAACCTTTTGTATTTAATCATGATTATAATAATATGATTAAATATGAAGTTGATATTGTTATGTGTTGTTGATAATCACACATTAATCCTGTAGTATGATTCGATAATATTAATAATAATAATATATAAATATATAGTTATATTTTAAAATTTTGGTGTAGTTTTTAGGACTTTAAGTTACGGTGATGTATGTATATATGTATATAAATTATATTAAATATAGTTATGCCGATTAGTATCATAATGCTTAGAGAAATCAGGATATTACAATTTTTAATTTTATAAATTAATTATTTTTAAATTTTAATTTATACACATTTTTATTATAATTAAGTCAAGGGTATTTTTATAGTTTATTATATTACTTATTTTTTTTCACATGAATAAAATTTAATAAAATTTCTATTCATTTCGACTCAATTTCTATTGTTTTTTTTTTAATTTAAATAATCTCTTTCTCCTTCTATTCTTTCTCGTTCTTTTCATCGTAATAAATAAGAAATTTTTTAAGATAAAAGGCAGAAGAAAGTTTATTGATGGTTACATTCAGAATTGGTGTTAATCTCTTACTCTTACCGCTGAAGAGCTTGATTTTGAGATACAGAGAAGGACGGGGTTGGAGAAAAAAAATATCAGTTTTATCATTGAAACCCCTTGAATCTACTAAGCGCAGTCCCTTGTTTTTTGATGCTATTTTTATTCTCAGCCCATACCTTGAAGACCCAGTTATTCAATAAATTCCGTAATTTATCACTAAAATATTCATAATTAGTTATCATTATTTTAATTATTTTTCATCTTAATTTATTTTCTTGCAACCAAACAAAGGTTAATTGATAAATTCCATAGTTTGTCTCAATTTTTTACACTCTATTTTAAATATATTTTCTTATTAGTTGTTGAGTATATTCAATAATTTTGAAGAGCAAAACCATAAAAAAATAAAAAAAGATACGAAAAGAAAAAAGCTATAACCAAAATTAGTTGGTCACAGTTGATATCAGTATCCGTTGCGACCATTCTCATCCACCCATGGCGTTCACCGTGCCCGTTGGGTGTGGCGCGGCTGTAATCCCCTGCGGCAACACTACCGCAACCACTCGCTACACCCGTCTCCTTCATTCTTCACATCCAACGCCTAGAAATTACCTCCACGTGGCGTGTGCGAAGAAGTTCTCCTCCGAGTCACATCCTTTCAGCGCCGTAACCGAACCGCAAGCCACGGCGGAGATCGAAGACAAAGAGCCGATGGACGAGGAACTTGCTGCTCTTTACAGTAAGGTGACTAACCTTCTCCGGGAAGAGCGGGATTTCTGGGAAGGACCGCAGTGGGACGGGCTCGGATTCTTCGTCAAGTATTCATGGATTATTGGCTTCGGTGTCGCGGTATAACCAATCACTCTATTCAATTTAGTTTGTTCTTCTTCCTGAAATTGTTAATTGTTGTTGTTTGTTCCTGAAATTATAGTTGAGTATTTAACAAAATCGCATAGTTGAGATTTGAATTCTAAACTACTTGTTTAGGTTTAAACAATGTCGTGTTGTTGAGGTTGCAAACACGTTACGTACTTCTGGGAAAAAAGATTGTAGTCTTAATTTTAAATTGTTTTCATTACTTGTATTGAATTATGCTAATTCAAGAAAGAAAGAAAAATTAAAATTAGTAAGGAAATAAATTAATTTGTATAAACACTCTTCAATAACTTTTTTCAAAATTCTAGTTTTTAACCTTTATGTTTACACTTATAAAATAATACTCGTCTTAGTCTCTAGTGTTTAAAACTCTGTAGGACTAATATAGATTAAAAAATACGTGTAGAGATTAAAACACGTTAAAAATGCGTGTAAGGACTAAGGTGAGTAGTTTCTTGCTACAGGGATTAAAGCTTATAAATTATATTGGTATTGAGATCAAATGACTAATTAGGTCTTTTAATTTTTAAATGAATGGTTTTTTTTACAATGAGTTTGTTACATCAGTGTGGAGTTTCTCATGGATTGTTCTTCGTTGAGTTATTAAATATAGAACTCTTTTTCTCAGTTTAAAGACATGTATGTTTAATTTAAGAGGAAAGAACTAAGCTCTTGCTTTGCATATTTTGGATAAACTCAAGTTTCGAGTCAAACACTGTCTCTTATATTGAGATTTAAGAGGTTGATCTCTTCTAACAATTTAGCATTAGATTTGAGCTTCAAGTTCACCATTTTGTAGTGTTAGAGGAAAACTTACACAAGACTTCGTGAAATAACCTACCCACTCATTGATGGGAGTCTCCATCACAAGCCTCTAACCTTCTTTGGAGAAAACTACCTTTACTGGCAGAACATGATGAAGATGTTCATCAAATCTGTGGCAGGTTGTAATGATGGTGGGTTTTTGAACCTCCAAGGAATGCCTAAGGAGTTCTCATTGTTGTGTTTGAATGGATAAGGTAATACCGAAAAAGTGCAATTCAATGCAAAGGCTAGGTATTTGATCAAGTATTCCCTATCGAGTTCAAAATACCACAAGGTGTTTGGTTGTAATGATGCTAAGGAAATGGTGGACATGTTAGCTCTCAGAAATGAAGGGACAAGCAATGTCTAAAGAATTAAAAACAATCTTGTGAAACGATGCAAGTTGTTTAAGATTACTAAAGATGAGACTATAGTCGAAATGTTTATACGATTCCAAATTGTCTTCAATTGTCATAGGACTCCGAGGATTCTATGCACCATAAGAGAAAAGGACATGCAATTTTCTTGACAATTCTATATCTAAAACTTGAACTTTTTACCGAATTAAGTTGGAATTGGAACAATCCTTAACTGGCTGAAGTTGGTGATGCTTTTAATCGTGGTAGTGGAAAGATGATTCTGTTTTTAATTTTAAATTTTATGATAACAATGCGTTTGCGTCTTGTAGATTTTTCTATGCACCGAATTATTGAATATCTGAATGTAAAACAATATCTGTTCTATGTTTAAGCAGAAAGGATTAAATTTTGTTGGTGAACCACGTACTACGTATATGAAGTTAATGGAAATGGGTAGTCTAACACTCTGTCTATGATGGTGGTTCAATTTGCATTTGCAATATTAATTTGTTTTTATCTCTACCAAATTTCTGCATATTAAAGGGTAACATGGATATTTTCATTGTTATTACAGGTATGTGTTTCTCTATATGGTTGTTTTACATATCCTGAGCCATCAAAAGAAGTGAGGGAAGAGATTGAAAGAAAGTATGGTGTAAGGTCTGGTACGGAGTCTAGTGTTGAATCCGGTATAGAGTCCAATGCAAAATCCAGTACAAAATCCAGCAATGTTTTTGAAGAGCCTGATTATGACGCTGATGTATTTGATTCCAATCCTACAGAGGTGGCTCCTAGTTTGGAATAGAGTCTTTATAGACTTTATATATGTCTTATTTTCTTATTTTTGGCACATATTGCAGACAAATGAATTCAAGCTTTTCTGCATTAAATTTGTAAGGCAATGTTTTTACTTAAGTGTACACCTTTTTATAGTGTATCAACGATAGATTTTGATTTTGTATGTGTAAATGCAGTCTTATTAATAAGGATTTCATGTGATTGCTCACATATCATTAGTGACCATCTTTATATATTTTGAGAATTTATGAAATATAAAAATTAATGATTAATGCTAATTAAACGAATAAGAGAATAGTAAATTTTTTATAATCTAATTACAATTTTTTTTATATGTAATCATAATTTAAATAAATTTCACATTATAAATTTATTGAAAAAATATTTTATTATATTTCTCAACAAAAATTATTACATGATTAAGTTATTAAAATAAAAATTAATATTACTATATTAGTAATATCGACTAATTGTTTCATTGCGTTTAAGTTAGTGGCTTTTCTATTTTGAAATCCAAATTCCATCATGACAGCTCTTGGTGGCACTGAGAAGACAGGAGAAGCTACAAATTCAGAAGAACAAAATGATTAAAAATCATTACCAATTTGCAGGAAATTGAGAAAGGAAATTACCAATTTGCAGGAAATTGAGAAAGGAAATTATCACAATAAACATGTTTATATTTTTTTGTTTAATTAAGAATACACAACTTAAATATAAGAAAAGAGAAGATTTATAAAAAAGAAATAAAAGAAGGGTGTTTACCAACAACAGTGGAATTGTTCGTTGTGCCTAAAACCTGAGAAGGAGCAGTTGCAGGCTTATGCACTTGTTTCACTGAAAAATTGAAAAAAAAAATCAATTCAATACATAATACTATACAATTATTTAAAATAATAAATTTCATGTAAAAAATCAGTTATTCATATAAATGGATAATATATGATTTAAGATTAAATGTAATTATATATGCAACCTAAACAGGCCGAGATATTGGTATTAACTTGAAGGCTGCAAAGAGCTGGTAATTGCAGAGCAAGTGTCCTGTTGATTGGGAAGAGAACTGAAGTTAGTGCCATTGAACAAGAGACACAAACAATGTGGCTCTTGGCTGTAGATCTGCTTGAGGTTGCCACAGCATAGTGACCCTGGAGAAGGGGCAGTATCCTGCACAAATGGTGTGCAAGGAATAAGGGGAATTAGGCTTGCTGTGCATTGGACTATGGTGGGACATGAAGGGCTAGAGTCTTGTGAAAGTAAGTTGGGAAGATTGGAAATAAACAGCAAGATAATAATCTGACACAAATTGGGGACAGAAAGGAAATTATCCAGAGAAACCATAATATAATGTTACGTGTGTTAGTGTTGATGGAAGGTGTCTAAATAGATAAATGATCACTTTTCTGTGTGAGTTGTTCCATGCTTTATGTGTGAGTTCCATCTAACATGTATTTCTTGTTTCTTCCTGTGATCAACTAACTCATTGAAAAACTTAAAATGTTAGGCAAAGTTACAGTAGTTTAATTTTTCTGCATCCAAACACTTTTATATTATAAATCAATTAAAAAATCACTCTTCACTTAACTTTTAAAATAAATTATTAGAAAAAGTTAATAATCTCACTGTAAACTTTTTTTCAACTTTGATTATAAGATATTTTGAATACTAGTAAATAAAAAACCAGTAATTAGCATGGTATACTTCCATTTCCTATTCCTGTCTTTCCTTCCTTTTTGTCCTTTTTATTGACTTCCTATACATAATTAGCATGTATACTTCCATTATAAAATAGAGAATTCACCGAAACCTGGTTAAGAAACTGTCATAAGATAGATACTCGTTTGTTCCATCTAACTCTGAAATGCTTGATGATAGAGAAAAAAAAATGTTTTTACTGTTAAATAATGATAGTTACAAAGTAGCACAAACATAAGTTTTTGTTTTATATTCAACATTTGCATTCAGATCACTTCATTCTATAGTAATATGATCTTTATGCAGTTTTTCAAAAGAATGTGTGCTTTACTTTGTTTATGTAGTGGCATGCACAAAATGGCAGCAAAGAAGTCAGGAATAATGTGACAAAGTAAGCTACATTTGCTTCCCTTTGCAGAGCTAGTCACAAAAAGAATCAGATTCAGCATTTAAAAGGAGCATCAGTGTCAAGGAAAATGCTAACCAGCTCATTATAAACCCTTTTTGACTCTCAAAGTCTTTTTTAAGATTCAGTTTTCTTTTGCTAGCTCACTCATACTACTAGAAATTTTCAAATTCCTATTGTAACTGTCTCTCTATCTCTTTCTAATTGATTGGTTTCATGACAGTGAAGGCAAGCACTAATCACCATCTTTTGGTTACCTAAAGAGCTCTGAAGCTATAAATGCTTAAAATACCTTCTGAATCATTTTTGTTTCCTTTGGGTTGCAGTACTTCTGCATGGTGATGAGGATCAATATTGATTGCAATGGATGTTACAGAAAAGTCAAGAGAGCCATTCTTGACATGCCAGGTTAGTTCATGTTTTGATTTCAGTTTAGAGAGTAATATAACATTTTTCCTTCTTCAAAAATTTGTATTGAAATTTCAAAAAAATGCTTTTCTAACTTTTATCCAAAAGTATCTGTAGTCATCACTGATCATTCTAAATTTCTATGCAATAGTTTCTTATAGTTTTGAAAGAGTTAAATTGTAGATTCTCTTTCTTTCTTTGACTGTGGTAGAGTTGGATAGCCATCTCCTTGAGAAGCAGCAGACAAGAGTAGTTGTATGTGGCAGGTTCATCCCACAAGATGTGGCAATCAAGATAAAGAAAAAAACTAATCGCAGAGTTGAGATTTTAAACATACAAGACTTGAGCCAGAGCAATGAAGAAATGGAAGACCAGAAACCAATGTCCAATAATTGGCCTCTTCTAGCCACCCAGAATCAAATAGAACCATGTCTAGCTTAGAGAAACAAAGATCACAGACACACACACAAATATATATATAAAAGTGAGTATGTGACCTGTACCATTTTTTTTTTTTTTTTAAGTAATTATAAAAATTCCTAGTTGAGGATGCATGTAATAATTCTAGAAATTACCAACTTGCTATAATTGTCTCTGTTCTGTAATTTCCTTATTAACTCTATGAAAGTACTAACTTACTATAATTATCTCTCCTTCTGCAATGAATTTGATCGCAATTGATTTATTAACTCATGTAAATAACAAATGTATTCGATTTGTCGACTCCAATAGTTATTTGTTGGGAAGAAGTTATTTAGCCTGTAGGTAGCTTTTATATTAGCTAGGTTACCTCTTTACAAGAGAAGAATTGCTGCTATGACCTATCAACCCTATGTTAATAGCAATAATTTGAATCTCAAATAAAGTTCTAAATTTAATTTTTACAAAATAAAAAATTACTTCTTTTCTAAAATGGTTAGATAGTTTTTAATACCCAATGTAAAAAATAAAAGAGTTAAAAATAAAAGAGTTAGATATATTTACACCTAATTATCTCATATAACCATTTTACCAATACACCCACTTTACACTATAATTTCCACTATATATGATTATCAAACTATCAAAATAAAATTGCTAACTTACAAAAGTTTGCCTATGAAAGGCAGTAAGAAAGTATTCCTTTACCTATTATCTTTTTGGAACTCAAATTTTTACACATACCTCATCCCCAAACAACCTCTTTCTATCATGAGTCAAATATACTTCTAACAGCTCAAATTAATAACTCACTTTAACCATATAATATTTGAAAAATAAAATAAACTCTACAACTTAATCCTACACTTAATGTTTTAAAAGAAGGAGTGCCTTCCTTCAAGGAATATTAATGAAGGTGATTACAGAAAATGTGTGGTCACATACAATTGAAAGGATTAAGAAAGAAATTCTTCATTTCAAAATTCAAAACACACAACTGAAGCACCCTGTTCTACAACTGGGTAGGCTTTACATTACATATGCATTGGCACAACATCTATCCCTTCTTTCAGCCATGCATGCACCTTTTATTCCTCTTACATATACTATAACCATATACAATATCCACCACATTTACACGACAGTACTGTACGTACGTGCACGTATATATGCAGCAAATTTATTCAAAACACAACAATATAATGCATGCATGCATACACACACGATGATGTCTCTACTTGTTGTCACTGTGTCCTCCGGGAAGCTTCTCCTTAATCTTGTCCATTATGCCTTTCTTGTCCTGATCTCCGTGAGATTGGTCATGCTCACGATACTCCCTCCCATACCCTTCATCTCTGCGTGCTCCTCCATAACCAGTACCGGTGACACCCGTTGATCCATAGCCGCCACCACCTGCGGTTCCACTTCTAGGACCAGTACCTGTGTCAGCAGTGTTGGCTCCAACGTAAGGGCCACCGAGACCAGTGTCACCAGTAAAACCACCGGTAGTCCCATGCTGTCTACCGGTGTCACCAGTGAAACCACCGGTAGTCCCATGCTGTCTACCAGTGTCACCAGTAAGACCACCGGTGGTCCCGTACTGTCTACCAGTGTCACCAGTAAGACCACCGGTGGTCCCGTACTGTCTACCAGTGTCACCAGTAAGACCACCGGTAGTCCCATATTGTCGACCGGTGTCACCAGTAAAACCACCGGTAGTACCGTGCTGTCTACCGGTGTCACCAGTAAAACCACCGGTAGTCCCGTGCTGTCTACCGGTGTCACCGATAGTTCCATGTTGTTTACGGGTGTCTACACCATGAACGTTACTAGTATCATGATCTGCATAACCACCACTTTCGGTTGTGGTGATATAGGTGACACTGGCAGCTTGAACGGGGTTGCCGTACTCATCAGTTTCCCTCACAAGGTTACCATACTCGTCGATCTTGCGACCCTCACGATCTTCGTACTGCTTCTGATAACTTGCCATGGTTGTTTGTGGTTGTGATAGGTTATGATTGTAAGAGTTTGTGAGTGAAAGGTGTAGTTTTTTATGAGAGAAACATGCTATAGCATGGAGTAGGTTTTATACGAGAAACCCAGCAAAAAAAACTGGTCAAGGGTCTTAAAGCCTGACACGTGTCATGCAGTTTTGACTATGCTTCTGCCACGTGCATGGACACGTGTTGGTGTATTTTTAAGTGAAAAGACGTGTTGTCGTTTTCAGAATCATCGGTTGACACGTGCGAACAGTACTTAGTGGATCGGTGGAAGAGGCCCAAATGGATAAGGGTATACATTGCTGGGCCATGCATGGATGTGAATTTCTATGGTGACTCTGTTTGTGTCAGTGAAAGGTACCAAGAACGTGACACCTGTGACAATTCGATAAAGATACGAGAATCGAAAATTAGTCACGGGAAATTTAGGAGCAAAGTTGTTGAATTTTCATTATGTGTATAAATTTTGCCATGGCATATGTTATAAGTAATATCAGTGACTTCAAATAATTATAAATGTTATTAAAGCTATGTTAGTGTTTACCAATATGATTAATTGAAATTTTGAGATGATGTTAAAATAATTTTAATGTAAGATATATTAAAATAATGTTGAAATTTATATGCATTAGGCTAATTTTGCTTTTGGAGCAAGGCGTCATATAGCAATTTATGGGCCGAATTTGCTACTATTACTATTGGGCCTTTCTTTTACACTGTCTTTTCTCTAACTACACCCAGCGGTGTTTTGTCAAATTATTTTCGAATATTATTCTTGTGCACGTAATTGGACCCAACGTTCTGAAAAACAAATTTTAGAATTATGAAAATTTTGCATTTTTAGGAATTCAGTGTCTTTTGTATTATTTCCTTCTCAGTTTTTGTTTTTAATTTTTTTTTCTAAATAGTTTTACGCTACTCTACAGTCTATTTCTCATCTAGAATATATTAAGATTTAAATAATAAAAACAAAATACATTGTTATTTTAAAATAAATATTACTTTATGAGCTATGGGAAACAAAATATTAAATACATTGTTATTCATAAAACTTGTTTTGTTTCCAAAACTATAAAAACAATGAAACACTAAAAAAATTCATCACCCAAATTAATTACATTTCAAATAATATTTTTTTATTCATAGAATAATATTATCTTTTAAAATATGTAGGCAATGCAGTAATTATTGGGATAGAGTTTGGCACCAAGTTGGGTTCGAAAATGGCACCGCACCACTCAGACATGACATGATTTTGACATAATCAGTTAATGTGCTGTTTGACTTTTGATGGATAAATTAGTACAAGGTCAAACCTCAAAATATTGGTGAAATATATTTATAAAAAAGATATATACTTAATAAATAAAATAAGTTAATGTTAAATAAAAATATTTATTTCAATATTAAAATATAAATTTTATAATATTAACTCCACATTAATATTTATACTATATATATATATATATATTATATCTGTAGAAGAGGTTTTAACATATTATAACTATGAACCGAAACATTTAAAATAGATATTAAATGTAGTCAAATTTACACGAACAAAAAAATTAAATGCTTAACATTAATGAAAAATAAAATGTTATTTTTATATTTACTTGAAGTAGTTATTGAATGTAGTCAAATTTACAGTAACAAAAAAAATAAATACTTCACATTAATAAAATATTAAACATTAGGTAAATGAGATTTTTACTTCATAAAATACCATAATAAATTATTTGTTTTAATTAATGTGTGTGTATATATATATATATATATATATATATATATATATATATATATATATATATATATATATATATATATATATATATATATATATATATATATATATATATATATATATATATATATATATATATATATATATATATATATATATATATATATATATATATATATATATATATATATATGAGAAAGAGACATTCCATATTTATGTATTTAAAAAAATAAAAAATAAAAAAGTGAGCATAGTGGTTAAAATAAATAATAGATGATAATTGATTTGAAGAGTGTATAAATAAGATGGTAAAAGAGAAAGATGATTGTAAAAATAAAATAAGATATATGAAAAGTATAGAGTTTATTGATAAAAAAATAAGGGGAGAATAATTTAGATTGATTAGAGGTAGAAAATAGAAATTAAGAGGTACATGTAGACGTGTAGTCACGTTCTTACATGATGACTCTTCGTTACCACAAACAAACACGACATAACTTCCATAGCATTCCCTCACCGCCACGTTTCAAAAAACACTCTTTCACCTTTCAAGCTTCCGCCGCCGAATCCCACCTCGAAAATCGCGTTTAGTTAAACTTCTCAGATTCTCTCGTTTGCTCCGATTTGGCCGCGATGATGAGTTCGGCGGCGAGGGTGCCCAAGCTGGGCTCCTTCCGTCACAGCTTCGCCGAGAAGAAGGAGAGGCTGCTCTCCATGAAGGGCGGCGGATACTCCCAAATCGGGATCGCGCTGCCGGAGTCCGACGAGGAGGACCACTGGCCCCGGAGGCCATGCTGCTCATACCGCGCTGTCTCGGACGGGATCGTCGGCGCGTGGAAGAGCGCGAAGCGCGTGGCGGCGAGAGCGTGGGAGATGGGGATGTCTGATCCCAGGAAGATCATATTCTCCGCGAAAATGGGGCTCGCTCTCATTCTCCTTTCGCTTCTGATTTTCCTCAAAAAGCCCTTCGAGGACGTTAGTCGATACTCCGTTTGGGCCATTCTCACTGTCGTCGTGGTTTTCGAATTCAGCATAGGTATCAATCTTCAATCTTCTCAACAATCTTGTTCAAATCTATGAAAGTTATTATTGGCCAAAGTTAAGTTAACACATGCCAAAATTTGAATTTGAAATCAAATTCAATAGATTATTTCATGTTAGTTAAGACATACTATTTAACGTTTTAGGATGGAAATTCAAATTTGATGTTACTAATTAATCTATGTAGTTAATTCATACTGTGTACCTGAAGTCCAGAATCTAGTTGACCCCACTTAAATTGGTTCATTTGTTGTTGTTTTTTTATATTAAAATTTGAATTTGATTTTTTAAATAGAAATTTGTGGGTTTCTATGGATTATTTTTTTTGGATTTATTATGTAGTTTGAGTGTTGAATACACTATTATTAATAGTGTCTTATGCGATTTAGCCAAGAGTAATTCTCCTTAGAAAAGCTGTGGTTTATATATACTATAAAAATAGAAATTATAAAAATAAAAACTTACATTTCCTCACCTAAACTATGGTAGAGTTTTTACTTCAAATATATTTTGGAATTTAGCTCGTTAAGATGAGATTAGCAATTATTGAAATTATAGCTAATTTAAATTGAATAAATGTGTACCAAAAAGAAAAGGTTGAATAATAAATAATATATACATAAATACACTGAATGCCCGAGTCTATGTTTTCTAATTGAGGGTCAGTGCAGAAAACTTGTACAATGTTTATATATCTGAATTAAATTCTTATCATTATATAATATACACATGATGTTCATCACTATCATAGCGTTATTTTTGAGCATGTAAAGTACACCTCTTTCCTTGTACTTTTTCCTTTCCAAACAAACGCTTGTTAGTGTTATCATGGTGTCTAGAATTGCACGTGATTGGTATAATTGTCACGAACTTAGTCCTTTTATTACTTAAACCTTAAAGTAACATACAAAATTGGAACATGTGATTAAGAACCAAAGTGATCTCTCTCTCTCTCTTGTTTTTAATTATAGGACCTAATTAATATTAAATGTTTTCTGTGACCAAGTTATTCGTATACGCGATGGATTAAAATAAGAGTTTATTATTATTTTTTCTTTTTCGCTTTTGGGGTTTTAATTCGTCTTCCTCAAGGGGAATTGGCGAAGAATATGCTTGGATTAGTGCATAAAAGCCTTAAACCTTTTCAATAGACATATAATAATGTATTTTGATTGGGTCATTCGGGAACAGCTAGAAGAATTTCGGTTAAAATATTTGACCGTGGTAGAGTGATATGTGGGTTCTGTTAATTTAGTTAGTTTGTCTAGAAAACTAATGCCAACTAATGTAAGGAAAAGTACTTGTTGACCAGTGTCTTGAGGGCAGTGGTTAGGAAAATTCTATATTTTTGTTAAACATTTGCAATTACTTAAAATGTTTTTTTTTTTTTACTTTTTAAAGTATTACTGTTTTCTTTATTGAATATATTTTACTTTTGTTTCCTTAAAGTTTTCTTTAGAATGCTCGGTAGAATTCTCCTATTTAATTTATAAGGATAGGCAAATGTCATTCTAATTTGAATCAGAAAAGAATCATATAGTTTTCCTTATTTTTCTTCTGCCTCGTAATGAATGAAATCATAAGCTATAATTTTTTCTGCTGCATGTTCCAAAGCCTCTACTTATTTGATTCAACTGTTTTCATGTACTTCATCTTTTATTAAAAATCCAGTATTTTGATCATAAATCATTGGCTGAAGTAAAACATTTATTAGTAATTCTAATTTCAGTTATAAGCAATAATTTGGGACAATGTACTCCTGCAGGGGCAACTCTTAGCAAAGGGCTTAACAGAGGATTGGGAACTTTGTTAGCTGGAGGACTAGCTTTGGGAATGGGAATTTTATCACAATTGGCTGGAAAATGGGAAGAGCTAATCATAACTGTTAGCATCTTCACTGTAGGTCAGGATTTTGAATCACTTTTTTTTCTTATCATGTCATGTTGATAAAGATTCATCAGACTTTTTTGTTTTTTTGAGTATGCCTTGTTCTCTGACTGTGTTATTATATATGAATGGCAGGATTTTGTGCCACATATGCAAAACAATATCCAACGATGAAGGCTTATGAATATGGTTTCCGTGTGTTCTTGATCACCTATTGCTACATTATTGTATCCGGGTATCGAACAGGAGAGTTTGTTCAAACAGCTATAAATAGATTTTTGCTCATTGCACTCGGAGCTGCTGTGGCTCTGGGGATAAATGTATGTATATATCCAATATGGGCTGGTGAAGATCTGCATAATCTTGTGGCAAAAAATTTCGTGGGCGTTGCTACATCATTGGAAGGTTGTCTTAGTTTGTGTAATTGTGATAAACTAACAACTAATATTTTAGTGCGGCTTCATAATCTTATTTGTTCGGTTGAATAACTGTGTTGAGCTTCTTTTTCAGGCGTTGTAAATAGCTATCTTAATTGTGTTGAATATGAGAGAGTGCCTTCAAAAATTCTTACATATCAAGCTGCAGAAGATGTGGTTTACAAAGGCTACAGATCAGCTGTTGAATCTACAAGCACAGAGGACACATTGGTATCATCTATTTTTGTTGTCTGTTTCACTTTCACAACAAATATTGATAATCCTTTTAACTCATTAATACGTACTTCTTATTGAAGATGGGTTTTGCTGTATGGGAGCCACCTCATGGTAGGTACAAAATGCTTAGATATCCATGGCAAAATTATGTGAAAGTAAGTGGGGCTCTAAGGCATTGTGCATTTATGGTCATGGCTATGCATGGGTGTATACTGTCTGAAATACAGGTACTCAACTTTTCTGTTCCAAAGGCTTCTGAGTCTTTAAAATCTTTTCTATTTACTTTTGGTGGATGGTTTTTAGTATTTTTTTCCATATGAAGATCTCGTGACGATCTGTTATTTTAAAATCTTGTTATCATTCTTGACTAGAATATGTTAGTTCTATTAAGTGTTTTAAACATTTAATATTTAGAGAGGTAATTTTCAAGGTTGATCCATATACTGTTTTAAATAACAGTTGATAGTTTAATGAAATAGGGTTTCGTAAATAACTCCAGGTTCGATTGTTGGCGTTTTGATGCTAGCAATGTGAGGGGTCAAAACTTGAGAATTCACAAGAACAAAACTTATATGAAGTTCCTTGAGTACTTTTATTGTTCTCCAATCAAAATTGAAGTTTCTTTTCAGTAATACATGTAATAAATATTTGCACTACGGGTCAGCATAGGTTATTCAGCTGAACCCTTAATTATGGTCAGAGAACTAAACCAAAAGTACTTAACAAACTAGATCGTCGTTTTGTTTTTTTTTTCTAAACTGAGATTGACCATTAAATTTAGCCATTTGTCTTTATAGAGAAACGTCTACTGATTATAAACCTTAGACTTGGGAATGATAAATTACCCAGACATACTGGAATTTAGCTTCATTTTTTATAATCTACTGTCAATCCCTTTGGTCCCAAAGTTCAGAATGTTAATATTGCTTCAGCTTCTCTTAACTCTAGTATCCACTATAAGGCCCTTCTGTCCCCAAATCTTTTATTCTTAGTGGCTTGACTAGAGATGCTGTCAAGTCTTAACCTGAACCCAAGTATACCCAGTTGTACAATACTGGTACCTGGTACATACTGTGATTCAGTAGATTGTTTCTGCCTTAAGAATCCTTTTCTATTATTTTCGACATCAAAATGGGTAAACTTGACATTGTCAGTTGTCACTTCTTTATATTTGACGTGCGAAGTCCTTCTATGCTGTCTTTTCTCATCCTCGCAGATTGAATCTGGTCACTGCATTAAACTGAAGTCTCTGAGGCCAAAGTACCATTTCGTTTTTCTATTTCTTGTCGGTGTAATGTGTTCCATTTTCTCTAATTTATACTTCTAAAATTGCTGTCATGGTTCCCAATCATATAAAGTAACTAGATAACCGCTAGGAGGAGGTACCCTGTCTGCGTTGCTTGATTTACACTTGAAATTTTGGTGGAATATTTTATCTACAAAATGTACAAGTGGTTTAATTATGTGGTTGAGACTTTATGAGTCTGGGAGTTAGTTGAGAGTTTGTTGGGAGTCAGTTATGAATAGTTAACTATCTTTGTTAACTGGTTTTCTATTTGTACAGTCTTCATATGTAAGGCTTGTAATTGATTCTTAATAATGGGAAACCTTTCTTCTCTGTTTCTCTACTCTCTCCAGTCTTTAAAACACACTTAGTCATTGATAGAGAATTCTGCTCTTGATCGTTTTTTCATAGAATTTTGCAGTATGTGTTTTCATAACAAGTGACTTACAGGAACAAGGCCTGCAACGGAGAAACTGATTCTTATATATGGAAGTATCTATTAAAATATCCTTTACTATGTATTTTTTGAGTAATACACTAAGTTACTCCCCGGAATTACAATTTCTAGTTAATTTCGTGCCTGAAATTATAAAAGTCTCATTTTAATCCTTACACCAAGCATTGATAATTTTGATTCTTATTTTTGTAATTTCAAAGGTTAAAATGATTGATCTTTGATAAAATTACGGCCTAAAATAGCTGTCATTTTAGTAACTTTGGGGATTACAATGACATCTTTATAATTAAATGATTGTTGCTCATGATTTCAATGAATTTGGTGTATTACTTTTTTATGATTCTTTCTTTCTCCTGAAATAGAGGAAACTTCAAAGTTCAGATAATTTAAAGTTAAATAGTTGGGAGATTTTCATTTCGTTCCAAACTTTTTCTTATAATGTATGCAAAAACACCCGTGTACTTAACCTCCCCTTCAATTAACAGGCACCACCAGAGAAGAGACAAGTCTTTAGAAGGGAGCTTCAGAAGGTAGGTTCTGAAGGGGCGAAAATTCTAAGGGAACTTGGAAACAAAGTAAAAAAAATGGAGAAACTAGGCGAGGAAGACATTCTTTATGAAGTACACGAGGCAGCAGAAGAATTGCAGCAGAAGATTGACAAAAAATCCTTCCTCCTTGTAAATTCAGAGAGCTGGGAAATCGGTAACCGGCCAAGAGGGGAGGGTGATCCTCAAGATCTCTTGAACGTCGATGAAGAAAGACACTTTTTAGAGTACAAGTCTCTCAGTGAAGCTGTGCTTGATCTCAGAGCTGTCAAAGTTCCAAAAAGTTGGGGAGAACAAGCAACTCCTCCTGACAGGGCACCTGCAGTGCCTGCAGGTGTTGGTGATGAAAATATGTTCAGGAAACAGATATCCTGGCCTGCTCATATTTCCTTCAAAGCAGACGCAGTGACAAAAGAGGAAGAATCTAAAACGTTTGAAAGTGCTAGTTCTTTGTCTCTAGCCACTTTTACATCCCTTCTAATTGAGTTTGTGGCAAGGCTCCAGAACCTTGTGGATTCTTTTGAAGAGTTAGGTGAGAGAGCAAAATTTAAGGACCCTCTTGAGCAAGCACCAGCAACATCTGGTGGGTTTTGGAACCGGTTGTGTAATGGTTTGACGGCCAAGGATTGAGAATTTGATTGCAGGGACTAATCAAAATTAAATGCTGAAATCCAAAATCAAAGTGTGCACTTTATTTATTCTTTACATCATCTGAACTCTTTCTCAAAGCCATCAGTCTTTATTGACTTCGTAAGCCGAGAACAACTCACCTCTTGTTAAATCAATTGCGGAGTGCTACTGAAGCTATCACACTAAGTTTTGACAATAAAAGTTCATGTTAAAAACCTGCAAAACAGTTTTTTTTTTTTAATTTTAGGAAGATATTAATGATAGTTTTGAAGTCACAAAATTTAGATTAATGATTAATGATTTGAAAATACATTTTGTGGTAATTTTAAATCCTAAAATCCATAAAACAGAATCAAATACTGGTGTATATATATATATATATATATTTATTGTCTGCAAGAAAGAATTTATATATAAATGAAGTACATATTCCAACCCGTATGCCTAATGTATTTACAAAGATGATCTACATGTACTAAACATCCCATATGAATAGATATATAAGGTTAGTTTCGTGGTTTGGTGGTTAAGAAGGGAAGGAATGGAAAAGATTACCAACAAAAACTAACTGATAAAAAAAAAAAACTAAACATCCCATATTTTATTCCCCAACCAAAATACTTCTGATTTGTTTAGCCAGCAATGGTATATACTTAAAATGCAGCAATCTTCCATGATTTGGTATCTTTTACACGATAACTCTTTGAAAAACATCATACTATGATTTCTTAAAAATGATCTCCTTTGTTCATCAAACACATTTTTAAAATGTATTATTTTTATCAATCATAATAGTTTTCATTATAATTAAAATAAATATATTTTTTTTCATTTATATTCAATTATAAAGAGTATACTCAATTCGAATTAAACTATTTTAAGAATTTTCTCTCACTGCTCACTTGCATGCTAACCAATGTTTATGTATAATTACCAGACACTCTATATTAATGTGAGTAATGTTAGCCAATGTCTTTTTCATGACAACATGGATATGCTATGAGGATACTTAACTCATCTTTTACAAAAGATCATCCTCTTCCAAAACGAGAGAGACAATCTTCCATCAAATTTTTCTATGTCAGATTTGACAACACTTGTAAACAACATTGAAACTTCAGGAATCAAAGATAATTTTTTAACAATAATGAATTAATCTTTTTTTATATGTAAAAACAGACTAAACTACAACCACAAAGCATACTAAGAGTATCCTATTGAACCATAAGCTATATTGGGAAAAAGGTCAACATCTTTATCCCTCGAGAATTATCCTTCTACTAAAGAAATAAGATAAATGCAATAAAAATAACCAACACAAAATTATAACGTGAAAAATTTAAAACTGGATAAAACCACGACTGTTGTTTAATAACAACTAGAGAATAACACTATGTAAATTTTTTTACAACAGATAGACTACTCTCCCTTACCTTTGACTCCAACACTCACTATCCAAAGCAAGTAATTTGATAGAAAATATTCTCTTTGTCTATTATTCAAAATTAAATAGCTTCTTAAATTTAAATAGATATGTTATAAAGATTTTTTATATTCTCATTTAATTAAGAATTACTGTGCACTATAGTAACCTCCTAATAATTAGATCGCTGGTAAGTGACTCAATTTATTCAAATTAAATTATTTTTCTAACATTCTCTCCCTTAATAGTTGAGACACCATACAACTCTCTCAACTTGATCTTCACTCTTGCGTGGACTAGCTCAACAATTTCTTCTTTACAAAAATTTCTTAATAACTAAAATTTCACATTAATATGTTTGCTTCTTCCATGGATGACTGAATTTTTTGACAATTTGATTAGTGGATTATTGTCATAAAAAATTGTAGTAGCCTTTGTTTGCTTGAATTATAATTCTTCAAGAATTTTTCTCAACCATATGGCTAGACAAGCACAAGTTATAATTACAACAAACTCAGTTTTAGTATTGGATAAGGTAACAATGTCTTGCTTCTTAGAAGACCATGAAATAGCGCTTGTCGAAGCATAAAGACAAAACAAAATCAGATATCATCCTTCTATCATTTAGATTACCTGCATAATGTTAGAAAATTTTAATTTTGAATAAATTGAGTCCATTACTAACAGTTTAATGATTAAGAGGTTAATATAGTGCACAATAATGCATGTTTCCGTTTGGAATAAATTTTATTGTTCAATTTTAGTCTGCAGATTTAATTCTCAATTATAAGAGTCTTTATAATGTATCTATTTAAAAAGCTACTAGATTGTGAATAATAGACAGAGAGAATCTTCTAACAATTGTATCAGAACTTGATTGTCTTGTTGACAGACAAAGACAAAGACAAACAAGTCCCATTGTGGTAAAAACCTAAAAACAATTAAGGTCACAACTAAGGTAGTGGTTGAGAATTCCCTTAAAGAAAGTGTATCAATGTGGAAAAGATATCAAAGAGATCGTTCTAATAAACCTAAGAACAATTAGGGTAGTCTCACACTTGAGGGGGAGACGATTAGAAATTCAAGTGTGAGAGTGATAGTAAAGTCGCACATTGAGTATAAATGATAAAGTTGAGTTATATATAAGAAAAGAAGAAACACATAGACATCCAGCCTTAAGATTTTATGTTGAAAGTGAAATCATTTTTCTTGTATGCTCACTTTCTTCACAGTAGGACAAAATCTTTTAAATATTTTTTTACTCAAATCCTTCTAAATTCCTAAAACCTCCAATTCAAATATAAGTTTATTCCATATTTTTAAGCTAGAAGAATCCTTAAAATTTTTAGGATTATTCATCTTATACAAAATTCATTAAATAAAATATTTCACAATTGAGATTCTAAAAGAAAAGATATGGAGAAGTAGAAAAAAAAAGATAAACATAAAAATTGGAAGTGAAAGAAGAAGAGTAAATATAATTTATATATAATTATAATTTTAATACTACCAATATATTATAAACTTTAATTAAGTAAAATAAATACCATTGATCCACTTTTACCAAAAAAAAAAAAACTATTGATTTACATTACATATATTAATTAAAATAAAAAAAACAAGTTACGCAGTTGCAATAAGAAGTTTTACAGAACGAATCTATAATTTTGTTTCACATACAAAATTGGGCAATGATATATTACCAACTTCATTCTTATATTTATATGAGAACTCTATTTAATACATCAATTATTCAATCTTATGATTATATTATTATAGTATGTTTATCAATTTGTTGTTTTGATGGTCAAAGGATACTTTTTTTACAAAATTTATATCGATATTTATTAACCCGTAGAGTAAAGTTTTTATGATGAAAGTACATTGCCATTAAGCCACCTTTTGGTTTTAACGTCTTTGCTAAAACTTTCCAAAGTAATGACTGCAAATAATTGTAAATCTGATTATATTTAAAATAACTTGTCATACAACATCATTTATTTAAAAATTTATTAAAAATAACTTCTCATACAACATTATTTATTTAAAATTTTATTTTTCAATTGTTAACAAACACCAACTACTATATACATTTTAAAAAATTGTTTTATATTTTTTGAATCTTAAACAAAAATTAGGCACGCATACACAAAAATTTATCATATGAAAACTTTGTTAACTTCTATAATTATTAACCATGAAAGTTATTTTCAATTTCCAATTGAATAGCATGTCAATACGAAAATTCTTCATCCATTACAAAAATTCTTTACCCTATACTACATAAAAAGAAAGCTCAAATAATTATTACTTCAGCTCATCCTTTAACACTGTGAAAATACAAATTAAAAAAAAAAACTTTGATGAAAAAACTCTCAATTTATAATTGTTATTGTCACAGATTATTCTAAATTTTCATTATTTTCAATTACTCACAAAAACAAAAGTAAAAATTTGCTACAACTATAATAATATATATCACAAAGAAGTTAAAATAGTGCTTTATTTATTATTGATTTTTTTTCAACGTATGTATTACTTTGTGTTTTGAATCGTACCCAGGAACATTATTAGAAAAAATAAATTTAAAAAGCAAACACAATAAAAAATTTAAAAACTATTGTTTTAAAATAGAAGAATTAATTGGTAAGTTGGGTACAATTATTTTGAAGAAGAAATGATATTTACACAACAATCTTTTATAATATTTTTTTTTTTTGCAATTATAAGAAGAAATTTGCAGCCAGTGATGAACAATACAAAGGGAAAAGAAGCAGTTACACCCTCGAGAATGGTGAAATTCCAGGGAAAATTATAAAACCAATTTTCTCTCTATCCAAACGGCAGATCCGATCCACGCTACATTCCCATTCCACTCCGTCCTTCAACAAATCCCCTTTCAGGTGCCACAAACATCACTTCTCTCTCTCTCTGCCACAACAACACATTGATTCACTTTTTTTCACTCTCATTTTTTTCCCATTTCTCTCTGAACTACGTTCCATTGCTTTAGATCAAGAAGTGTATTGTAGATTTCGTGTCTTTCTCTCGCTCTTTCCTTTTGTCGTTTTTTGTTTTGAATTTTTTGCTTAATTGAAATCGAGTGAATCGTCGATCTCCGATCCTTGCAGTTTTCGAGGATCCGGTGAAACGACATGGCGATGGTGGACCAACCTCTGTATCCGATTGCCGTTTTGATTGATGAGCTGAAGAACGAGGACATTCAGCTGCGGCTGAACTCGATCCGACGGCTCTCCACGATCGCCCGCGCGCTTGGCGAGGAGCGCACGCGGAAGGAGCTGATTCCGTTTCTCAGCGAGAACAACGACGATGACGATGAAGTGCTTCTCGCAATGGCTGAGGAATTGGGCGTGTTCATTCCCTACGTTGGAGGCGTGGAACACGCCAACGTGCTTCTTCCTCCTTTGGAGACGCTCTGCACCGTTGAGGAAACTTGCGTCAGAGACAAATCGGTGGAGTCGCTGTGTAGGATTGGAGCTCAGATGAAGGAGCAAGATTTGGTTGAACACTTCATTCCTTTAGTTAAGGTAGTACATATACATAGTTGCATTGCTTTTTTATTTATCGTTTTAGGTGTTGTTTGTATAAACTTCACTCTAAGTACTTTGAAGTGAAGAGAATAAAAAGATAAAATATATGGAGGTTTTCCATAAGCTATAAATCAAATTATGCCCCTTAGGTTTGGAGAAGTAAATGAAAATAATTTATATGAAAATTAAGTGCATAAGTTGATTTGAGCTTAAGCCTCAATTCATTTTACTTTCTCACGGAGAAATTTATCTAAATAGGGTCATATTATGAGTCTGACTGTGGTTTGAGTGGCATTCAATGTTTTTATTATTTTGCTTGTTGTAGAGGCTGGCTGCTGGCGAGTGGTTCACAGCCCGAGTTTCATCATGCGGTCTGTTCCATATTGCTTACCCTAGTGCCCCGGAGGTGGTGAAGACTGAACTGAGAGCCATATATGGCCAGCTCTGTCAAGATGATATGCCCATGGTTAGGAGATCTGCTGCCACAAACTTGGGAAAGTTTGCTGCCACTGTTGAAGCTCCTCACTTGAAATCAGACATCATGTCTGTGTTTGAGGATCTTACACAGGATGGTATGTGAAGATGATGCCACGAATTCCATCACCTCATCATGAATCTGTTATATAAGAGTAGGATAGATGCACCAGTTTTAGTGTTTGTAATTGTTTATAGTTCAATATTTTGCTGCTTAAATTGTTGAGGACCCCTGTAGTTAGATAGCTGTGAATATGATATTACTCTGGCGATTTGTTTCCTCTAGAGATTTATGTTTGTTTCTGGTCACTCTGTCTAGATTGGCAATTAGATATATTTAAGTTCAGAAGATCTACAAGAAGGAAACTGAAAACAAAATCGAAGGTTGAATCTAATTAAGGTATTTTTGGGGTCTTAGACAAGTTTCAACCATTTTATGCGTGATGTTAATCTGAAAGGTATTCATCAAAGTAAAGACCCAAAAATACAAAAAATATCATGTAACAGTCTAATAGCTTTCATCTGTAAATATTTAGTCTCTCTTCCTCTTAGTTTCCTCTTAGTTAGTCCAAAATCTTGGTATAGAAGGAGAAATTTGTATGTAAAGTGTTTATAAAATAACTGCAGACACTTGCAGACTTTCACTGATGAGCTGCCTTTATTATTGATCTTTCCAATAAGAGGAACAGTGATCATATTTTTAACTCCGAAGAGGCCAGTTGATGGACCTGTTCTAGTGAAATTCACATAACTACTAGTCATGAATAGAACAATGTATTATTATTCCTTATAGGAAACTTGGCATACTAATGTCATTGTTTGTCAGTATGTTGGACTGACTAATGGGAGCAATGAATACAGGTTTAGTCTGTTATGTTATGGTCATTTGTTGAGTAGTTATGTTAGACTGTTTTTTAAAGTTGATTGGCTTGATGGAATTGCATATTAACAAATGATTTCTTGACTCTTGTTCTTGCAGATCAAGATTCCGTTCGGCTACTTGCTGTTGAGGGTTGTGCAGCTCTAGGAAAATTGTTGGAGCCTCAGGATTGTGTGGCACATATTCTTCCTGTCATAGTCAATTTTTCTCAGGTTTGTTGACCATTAGTAATCCTATATATATAGAGATATATCTTCCATAGCCATTTTGTGGCCAACACTTACCAAAGGGATGTCTTGACAGCAACATTTGGGTTGCTTTAGCTAACTATATATGTAAGACTATATCGATAGGCTGAGTACAAGTTTAATTATTGGCTTGTCCCTTTCCAAACATATGTACAACTATGCAAATGACCATAGTTGCATAATTTTTTTTTGTTTGATAGGAAGAATGTGTGTGAAAAATATTATCAGTTTAAATTTCTTTTTTCTAATGTAAAGAATGTGTATATGGAAAACAAACACCCGCAAAACAATTTATTTTTGGGACCTTCTAGTATTGTTTCGTAGCTTAAGTGTCTGCTCACTACACAGCCATAGTACCAACAATGCTTTTATACTACTGAATGTTGGGTGGTACAGTGCAACAAGAGCATAAGCTAAGTGTTGCTGACATGATAATGTACAATAGAGGATGAACATAAAAGAGTAGATAAGGTTAGGAAAGAAATTCAACTTTGGGAACAAGAGAAACTCGTCCCAATGTGGGTGTAGTGTATTATTTATATGCAGTAACCTAGGCTAGTTCCTGGTAGTAGTAAAATGTAGTGGTAGAATTGAACCTAAGATAGCATGGTCAAGTGAAAGAAGACCAATAAAAGCTGCAGAAATAGAGTTGATTAAATGGAGGATAGGCTATTAGTACAAGGTAGAGGAAGAGTGAGAAAACTTAATAAACCATTGAAAAGAACTTCGATCTGAATAGAGTTCTATGAAGACTCGATTTTAGACAGAATACAATGGTGTGGGAAAAGTGTTTTTTTTGTATAATATTGTGTGAAATAATTCTTATTTCCCCTTCTATGATGCACTATACTTGAATATTTGTTGGTGGAAGAATGATAATCTTAAGCCAATTCAAATTAAAAGATTAAAGTTGGAAATGGATCTGCTTGGGTGATAACATTCCCCCACACCACTGCATAATTATATATTTAATTATTTGACGTTGCATGAGATGAGTTTGTTGACTGGTGAGTACTAATTAATTGCATCAGGAGTTATTTGACTATTGAATTAGTTTAATCCTGGGATGTAGGTCTTAGAAGGTGGATTCTTTTATGGTTTTATTGTTAGTTAGTTGTCGCGTGCTTTTCATATTTCATAGTCTCATCCTTATTGTCATTTTAAAGAACCTTTTTGTATTCTCAATATCAAAAGCCAAAAAATGAAGTAAAAAATTAATTTGGCTTTTTGCTGACTTGTGTTGTTCCCAACTTTTTGAAGTGAATTTCTGCTTGTTTTTGTCACATTTACGTAGTTGAATTACTTCTTATCCAGGACAAGTCATGGCGTGTTCGTTACATGGTTGCAAATCAACTATATGAGCTATGTGAAGCTGTTGGTCCTGATCCCACCAGGTAACCATTTTGTCTGCTATTTGAAAATCTGTTTTTGTTGATAGTAATAACTAATATTCTTCATTTTGTAAAAAAAAAAAACCTATTACGCTTCATGATTTAATGTAGACAAGTTATGATTTCATGTTAATTTCTTCAAGACATTATTTAAAAAATTAAAATGCGATTGTTTCCTAGATTCTAGTTGACTGTTTATATAAATGTGATGCATTTGCAGGTCAGAATTGGTTCCTGCCTATGTTAGGCTGCTGCGTGATAATGAGGCTGAAGTGCGTATTGCTGCTGCTGGGAAAGTAACTAAGTTCTCTCGCATACTAAATCCTGAACTTGCCATTCAGCATATTCTACCCTGCGTGAAGGTATACAGTTACTTTGGGACTCTTGCAGTTTTAACATTTATGGTAATAGTTCAGTTACAATCGATCAAGTTTGCATACTATAGGAGCTATCAAGCGATTCATCTCAGCATGTTCGCTCTGCATTGGCTTCCGTTATTATGGGAATGGCACCAGTGTTGGGGAAGGTACGAATCTAACTTTTTAAATTATACGAACATAAAATTAACACATTTACAAATGTGTATACAAAAATGTTTGGAAAGGGATAGAAATGACATGGCTTAGGTTATGATATGAATAAATGGTTTAGAATATAAGGAAGTCTTTCCAAATATGACCTAAGTATTTATTTGTTATGACAGAAAATCGAGAGGTAATGTGAATGAATTCATGTGTCTTCATTACACTATGTAGGTTCTTATTTATAATTAGAGCCATAAGCATAATGGGTAAGGGCTAGATAATTATATTGCTCATCATATCCCTAAACTTCCATATTTAAACAGTACATTGTATAATTACAAGATTCCTACTGATTTGCATCAATAGTTCAATATGTTTTGTTATGCTTTTTTCTCATGGCAGATATGTTTTAGCCTATTATAACTTGGGGCAATTGCCATATCTACCTTAAAATTCTATTGGAATATGATTTTTTGGTTTACTACATATTTTAAATTGCCCTCACTAATCATTAAGTTGAATAAAGATTGAATAAATTTGTGTCCTTGATTCATTAGCCACCTGACCTCAATCACTCGGGCTATTTTAAGTTAGAATTTTTCTTTTGGGGGAAAGTATCCTTCTTTTTTAAATGTTCAAATTACTTTAAGATCATAGTTTGTTATTTATACTTTTCTCCTTATCTTAATTCCCTTTTCATAAAAAGTTGTAAGAATTATCTTTCTAATCAGAAGCTTCATTCAGGACTTGATTTCTTCATTTCTTCTAATTTTTTCCTTGACTAATAGATCGATCACATTTCTATACAATATCATCAACTTTTTGTTGATATAAATGTTAAAAATGTATTTGTGCCTATGTATTGTTTCGTTCCCTCTCAAACAGTTTAAATTTTCTAGATCCTCCACGTGTCTCTTGCAGTGGCATTAAACGTCATGTATATATTTATCACTATCCACAAACATGTTATGACGCATGAGGTGAAATAGTCATACTCTTGTATCTCTACAATACATGCCTTTGGCAGGATTTGATCTATTTGCTTTCCAAACTTCGGCCATCCCCCTATAGAATAAAAATTAGTTAATAATACTCTGGTCTGTACAACATATGAAAAACTGAAATTGAAACCTTTTCATCTCGGTGATCTTGCACTAGTTTATTTTTGGACCTCCACCTATATTCTCCACTTTATTGTTTCTCATCCCCTCGTACAAGCACATTTGATTCTGTTTTCTAATATACTCTTCTCCGGTGTGAGAAACCTTTGCTTCTATTCCTTAACTCTTGAAATTGTTCCTGGCTAAAGGCAATTCAACATATGCGCCTTCTTGCTTTTACATAATTTTGTGGTGGTTGCAGGATGCAACAATTGAGCAACTTCTGCCTATTTTCCTTTCTCTTTTGAAAGACGAATTTCCTGATGTCAGGCTAAATATTATCAGCAAGCTTGATCAAGTGAATCAGGTTTGTGACTTAAAATTCAACATTCTTTCAGATTGCCCACGTACGTTTCAAAATTATTTTCATATACTCCCTCTATTGAAGCTTGTAATTTTACATGAGGATTGCAGGTTATTGGTATAGATTTGTTATCGCAGTCTCTGTTGCCAGCTATAGTTGAGCTTGCTGAGGATCGGCACTGGAGAGTTCGACTTGCAATCATAGAATATATACCCTTACTGGCAAGCCAATTGGGTGTAGGCTTTTTTGATGATAAGCTTGGTGCTCTTTGCATGCAATGGCTAAAGGACAAGGTTTGTGAAGCAAGTAAAATTATTTTCAATTGGTTGTAGTCTTATTTTTTGTCTATTTTATTGAAAACAAGTTGTTTGTCCTGGGCTTTACAAATTTTATTACAAATTTCATATATTTGTATAGTTTGTATCTTTTAAGCTAAAAGAAATAATAAAATTACATGTCTTTGGGAATGTATGATGCTGTTGGTGAAGATTGTGTTGGTGAAGATTGTTTATAGAGCAGCCAAAAGAGGATTTCGCACTGTGCTTCATTTTTGGTATATTTGGTTGGAAAAAAATGCTAGAATTTCTCTTTAATGTTACCATGGATTTGATTTGGGATAAAGTTGTGCTCTTAACTTCTTTGTGGTTTAAAGGACTTTCTAGGACTATTATTTTTATGATCGTCTGAGAGATTGACATGCAGTGTTACATGTTTCATGTTCGTGATTTTGATGTTTTCTTTTCCATTCTTTCTTGGATTAGCTTTTGAGTATATCTTATCCTCTTGTGGTTGTACCTTCTGTCATTCTTAAGAAGTTCTTTGTTTATCAAATAATAATAATAATGCGGTTTTTGCTTTAATTTTAAAGCTCTCATTATTAACTTTAAAAAGTAACTCTTAAATAAACTAGTTTGGTCAAACTCTACCACAATACTTTGTTTTTTTTTGCCGCTTATATTTGACATGCATTTGGAAACGTGGCCGTTTCTTTTTACATGAAAAGGAAAAAGAAGGAAATTTGTTGTAACTTACAGATCTTAATTTTAGAGGGCTAAAAGAACAAAAAAATTGTTAAATATTAGTTATTTTATGTTTAATTTGCAATTTTGATGTTGGTTTAGGATAGGCTGTGGAAAGACCTAAAAGGAAAATACCACTCAGTTTCCTATAAAGGTTATAACGCTAAAAGAACAAACAAAATGTTAAATATTAGTTATTTTATGTTTACTTTGCAATTTTGATGGTGGTTAGGATAGATTGTAGAAAGACCTAAAAGGTAAATACCACTCAAAGTTTCATATAAACTACAAGGCTAAAAGAACAAACAAAATATTAAATATTAGTTACTTTATGCTTAATTTGCAATTTTGATGGTGATTTAGGATAGGCTGTACAAAGACCTAAATGGAAAGTACCTCTCTGTTTCATATAAAGGTAATAAGTCTTATGTTTGATGGAAGGTTCAGACCAATCCTCCATATTGAGTCAGTTATAAAATATATCGAAAACTTTTCTGGTCAAGAAGCCAGCTATTCTTTCTTTCCTTTTTACTAGGGGTAGGGGTGTTCAATGTCATTCTGCTTTTTATTTTATTATTTGTTATTTAGATTCATTGTATCATATTGACTCTGTCAAGTGTATGCTCGTGTATTTGTAGGTATACTCAATCCGTGACGCGGCCGCAAATAACATCAAACGCTTAGCAGAAGAATTTGGACCGGATTGGGCAATGGAACACATTATTCCACAGGTTTTAATAGATGAACTTAGTTTGTTGATGTACATTTGAGTATATTTTACCTTGAACTATAGAAAAGGATTCCTACACCAGTGATATCGTAGACCATCCTCTAACCGTATGTTTTGAAATGTTTACCCTGACTTC
Organism: Lablab purpureus; assembly: GCA_030347555.1. Lineage (NCBI taxonomy): Eukaryota > Viridiplantae > Streptophyta > Magnoliopsida > Fabales > Fabaceae > Lablab > Lablab purpureus. The sequence goes on along the minus strand of CM059257.1, from coordinate 1,723,978 downwards.
TAGGACTTCTGTCTACGGCCAATTTTGCTTAGGTCATGAAATTTGTTAAGATCAATTAGAAAAATAATATTGTTTTCTTGATCATTTCACAATTCAAATATTTTGGCATCGATATCAGCATCAGCATTGGCTTCGGCATCGGCATCTTAGCCTAGGCGTACAGCCCATAATCAACTATAGACCAATAAGAAAACCAAAAATTACAAGATAATATTGATTTTGGAATAATGTTAATGAAGAAGAAGCACACGATATCAAGAAATGAAACGAACTGTTGGAAAGGGGTTGCGAGCAAAAGCAATTAGACGGGGCTAAAGAGTTAAAGTAAAAGGAGAAGGGAAAGTCTTGTATTATTTAAAGCAATCGAGAGAAGGAAAACAGGGTTTGTATTATTTAAAGTAACCCTAGCTTTGGAATTAGGTGTGGTGATGCCTGTGGAAAGAAACTGTTTTGAATTTTTTTTTACAGTCGACACTTTGCTTAGTACTTCAAGGATTTTAAAAATGTCCTTAATGCTATTGTCTAAAGAATAATTCTATCCTTTGCAGGTTTTGGACATGGTTACTGATCCACATTATCTGTATCGGATGACGATCCTACAAGCAATTTCTCTACTGGCTCCTGTTTTGGGCTCGGAGATTACTTCTTCAAAATTGCTCCCTCTGGTCATTAATGCATCAAAAGATAGGTAAAATTGTAGAGTCCTTACACCTTTTGTGTGTCTTCCTTTGAGCCAATACTCATAGCATGTGTTGCAGGGTACCCAATATCAAATTCAATGTAGCCAAAGTGTTGCAGTCTCTCATCCCAATTGTTGATCAGTCTGTAAGTAGCTTCCATTTAAGGTTTCATCTTCAACATACTTCCATCCCATAGTTACTTGGACTATAATACAGTATGGATTTCTAAACTAAAAAACTTGTATATTGAAAATTAATCAGAGGAGCTATATTATGTATTAATTTAGCTTAGAAATATTGAGGTCCAAATTATTTTTGTTGTAGTTTATTTTAATGCTACGTTGAATTGGTTGTTTGTTGAATTCTTCACTATAAAACAAATTTCAAACTATTTACTTGCTGAAAATGCTTGGATTACAAAACCAGCTGGTTCAAAGGTAAGCTGACTGTTTGGTACTGGTAAATGTTAATATTATCACTTGAAAATCTCTGTCCCAATACTCTTCTCAATAGACTATAGTTTGCTGTTTTTAATAAAGCTTGTGGCAGTGGGTGGGAGTGATACGAAACACATTACTGTTTCATAGAAGACTCTGAATGCCTAATCTCTCTCTAACTAATTATGGTTTGAATAATGAAGGTTGTTGAGAATACCATCCGTCCCTGTCTGGTTGAGCTCAGTGAGGATCCAGATGTTGATGTTAGGTTTTTCGCCTCTCAAGCACTACAATCTAGCGATCAAGTTAAGATGTCTAGCTAGATCACACTGCATGTTGTCGTTAGTTTTTTTTTCTTATACATTTTCTTGTGTATTTGGCTCACGCCAACTTGCCCAATCTTTTGTATCACATATCATTATGGTGATCCCGCTTTGCTTTCAGTTTATCCGAATACCAGGTTCTTTGTAGTGAAAAAAAAAAAAACATTGTCGGAAGTGAGATGGGTTTTGATGACCACTAATTATTTGATTTACCCATGTGAACATATTTTGTATGAAATTTTGATTTACCAATACAATGAATATATTCATTATATGCTTAAAATATGTACACTTCTAAAGATAGTGACTAATGAAAAATGTGGGACCAATCGGTTTGGATCCGTAACGCTAAGAAGGTATAAGACTGTATACTTTTTTGTTATATTTTTTATATTTATATATTTTTTTAGTTTTTAAATATACAGTCTTTCTCAATTTTAATAAATAACACGTATTATTTGTATTTTTTAATAATTTATACCCAACTTTTCACTGATAAAATGTATTAATCGTTAATAAAATAATTAATATTTTTATAATTTTTTATAATTTTGTCTTTTCTAATTAAACTTTTATATTATTATTATTATTTTTATTTATCTTTTTTTACCATGTAAAATTTGATAGTATAACTGAACAAATTAACTTCAATATACTCGTTATTGATTATTAAAGTTTTAAATTATTAGTAGTATATTATTTTATTAATAATATATTATTTTATTTTATTAAAATATACTGTATAATAATAAAAATTATAAGAAAAAAGAATTAAAATAAAAAAAATAAAAAATAATTAATAACATGATAATTTATTTATTTGTTAAAATTGTATAATTTTTTTCACTTTTTAAGTCACGTCTAAGTAATATATTATTTGACCCTATCTCGTTCAAGTCCTATTACACTACTCTTTTTTAATTTTGTATTTTTAAATTCATTGAAATAAGTCACAATTCTTTTAGAAGTATATTTTTCTTTTCCACTTTTTTAAATCTTTTTTGCAAGCTTTTATACTGCTTTACTGTGATACATTTATAATTTTTATTTAAAATTTTCAAATTATTTTAAAAATAAAAGTGGTCCATGGAATTATTTTAGAAGAAAAGTATAAAAAAATGGAATGCACTTTTGCTATTCATGTTCCAACCACCACATTATCCCAGTATTCTATAAATGGTGAGAAGGTTAGCTTATTCCCACCACCAATGGTGTGTGAAAGAATGTTTCTTTTTGACAGATATATCACACATAATGTAGAAATTTTAGAATTCCTATCTTATCATTGAATCTGGAATACATTATTTGAACTAGCTCTTGAAGAATATCAGTAGAGTTACTAGCTTCGACCTAAACAATTACACATGCAAAATCATAAAAGAGAAAACAGTGGAGCAAACTAATTTTGTTCATTGTGGAAAATCATTGGGAAAATAGCTACAATGTGGAAAAAATGGTCAGAATCTAATTAGATCTAAGAAGAATATAGTTTTAACATGATGGGATCAAGGAAGTTCAGTTCTCCATGATGCTGCTAAGAATTTTCCTTTCCAGCCGTAAGACTATTTTCCACTTCAACAAAGTTAGGTGTAGATAGTTTTATGCTAGCAATAAGAGATTCAGCAGCACCACTTAAACCCTTCCTCCCGACCAAACTCACCCCGAAATTACGGTTTAAAATTCTCATCCTGTTCTCATCTCCCTCCACCTGACTCAACTCAATGACCTGCTTCTTTGAGAGCAAGGCATAGAGATGAAGATTGCCAGAGTCTAATACAGCACCTCCAATTTTAACCCTCAGCAAAGAACTGGAATCAAGATCATTCAGTTTTGGATCATACAAAGCAGAGAAGCTACCAAATGCCATATCAGGTTTCAAAAACAATTTGTGCAAATCATCATTCTCCTGCGTGTTACTTTTTGATGTGTCAAAAGTAGGCATGGAAGACCTCCTCTTTGCCACTCTCAAAATGTTTGCAGCCTCTCTCATTCCACTGAGAAACGCTCCATGCATAGTCGCAGGATACTGCTTGCAAGTTGCCTCTCCAGCAAAGAACACTCTTCCATCCCCAACACTCTCTGCAAGAATGTCATAATCATCTCCTGAAGACCCAACAGCGACATAAGAGTAAGATCCATATGCAAAGTGATCCTTCCCCCACCGAGTACACACAGCCTGAACCGGATCCGGAACAACAATCCCCTTTGGATTAAAAATATCCTTCAGAATGTCCAACACCCTTTTCACAGACTCCACCGGCGACATCATCTCAAACCTAATTGCAGCCTCCCCGGCAACAAGAGCAACCAGAAGGGGCCCCCCAGACACCGAGGAGTAGCTATAGAACAGAAAAAACTCACCCCTCATACTCAAATCCTCAGTCAAATGACCAAACGTATCAATGTCCCCACCCCAGAAATTATATGGAAACAACATTGCAACCTTGTTCAATAACCCAAACCCCAACCTATGAATAGCATCCTTCTTCCTCTGAGGAAGCTCAGGCACAAACTCAATATCACCCTTCTTAAGCACCCCCAATGGCACAGTACAAAGCACCATATCCCCTCTAAACTCCATCCCACCAGCAGAAACCGACACCCCATCACTCCCATACTTCACACACTCCACAGTCCTCCCATAGAAAATCGGCAGATCCTCTGCCAATGCGCGAACAAATGTCTCATTCCCCCCTGGAATGAAGCAATGATCACCCCCCATCTCATAGGGATCATCTTGATCCCAATACGCCATCGACAAATTCGCCATGAGAGTCGCATTGGCGTACTCCAAATTTGCAAGGTGCCAATTCAGCAACATCCTCTCCTCCTTATCCTCAGCCACCTTGTAAACCCTTCTGAAAGCCTCCAATGCCGTCCCCAATGGTACATCCACTGACTTCACCTCCTCAATCATGGCCTGTCTAAGCTTACAAACCCTCTCCAACAACTTGTTAAACGAAACCTCAACCCTAGAGTCAACCTCAGAGTCAACACTCCTCCCATCAGGCAAATAGAGAGGACAAATATCCCTAACCTTATGCAAAGGCAAACCCAATTGCCTAGCAAGTACCCCAAGAGGGTTCCCATTTATTCCAGTGAGGACACTCCCCCCGAAATCGGCTGCAGCCACAACACCATCACCACTCATCTTCTTCGTTTTGACCCTCCCACCGGGTCGGCTCCTACCCTCCAAAATCACAACTTTAAACCCCATAAACACTAATTGTCTAGCTGCAACCAAACCAGCGAATCCAGCACCAATCACAATCACCGTTCCTCGATCAGACTCATCGAAAGGTTTCAGTTTTAGGGTTTTTATCTCCTGCGCAAGGCCGAAGTTAATGTAACCATGCTCCAGGAGGAACCGATACGCACTTTCGACCAAACCCTTGTGCTCCGACCGGATCGACCGCAGGGCCCGGTCGTGGGTTAACCAGACCGAAACGTTGGACCGCCACCGCGCCAATATGTGGTTACGGACGACGATGTAGTTCGACTGTTCGGAGCCACCGACGGTGGAAACCACGTTCGCCTCGATCTCTTCCTCGGTTAACGAGTCCACGGGAAACCCCACCGAGATTGCGATTAGGGCTTCCACGTCGCAGTCCTTGGACACCTCGCTTCGGCGAGTGGAGGACGGGGCGTTGAGTTCCGTAAAGAACTTCTTGCGACGGCGCCGCTTTCGCGGCGGTGGGACCGGGTCGTGTCGTGTCGTGGTGGAGTCTGGGGAGTCCGCAACGGCAGGCTCGGGGGTCATTTGGGTGGGGAGGGAGGAGTCTGGGTCTTCGGATGAGTTTTGGGGGGACATTGCGACGTCGTTTTCCGGCGATAAGGCTTGTGATGGCGGCGGTGGCAGTGGCGGTGGCGGCGGCGGTTCCGGCATTGTTGGTGGTGGGGGATTTGCTATGTGATGAGTGATGGATAGTGTGACCTTTCGCTCTAGAATTAAAAATTTGCAATTTTGGATAAAGAGACTATTTATTATTTTTCCTTTCTGTGTCTGACGCATATTATATTATAGAATAAATTATAACTTTTATTATCATTTACTTTTTCTGTAATTTTGATTCTTACATTTAAAAAAATTATAATTTTGGTTTAGTTTTTAGTTTTATATACGTTTTATTTTTATACTTTAATTGCTTAGATTATTTAAAAGATGACATTTTTATTATACCTCATGTATTCTTCATTCGGTTCTGTATTTTTATTAATCTTGAAATTTTAAATTTAGTGGAATTCTTCTAAATTTTAAAGTTACTATAAACCTTTATGATATAAATCAAATAAACCCTAAAAATCTTTCAAAACCCTAAAAATCATATCATTCTTGCATTATTATTTAAAATTTATAAGATTTGTCAAAAATTTAAATCATAGTTGAAATATCAATCCAAAGTCCTTTCATTGTTCTTTAAATATTACAATTTCTGTTTTTCCACCTTTATATTTTACATTTCACTTACATCTTGGATTTGGATGGAACACATTGATAGATTCCTCTATAGCGATTATTCACTTGAACAATTTACTTACCCTTTGTATTAATTACTTTTCTATTAAAGTATCTTTAATTATTTTAATTTATAAAGAATAAATACTATAAATGATCTCTTTCTCTTTTCCTCGAAAATTAATAAATTAGAGTTTACTTTTAAAAATTAAAACTACACTATTGTTGCCCTCTCTCTATACCTCAATTTTATTTAAGAATAATCTTAAAAAGAATTATATTTGTATACATTAGTTATATGCATTTTATATTATGAAAAAGAAAATAATAGCAAATAAAAGTGGAACCCTAAGTACACTTTCTCTTATACTCTCCTTTAATTACTGTTATTAAATGAAATCCATTAAAAGCCACCAAATTTGATGGATTTCAATGAATTTAAACCAATAAGAGAAAATGTATAAAAAGGTGATAAGAAAAAGTGTTGGTGGTGGCATTTTTCTAATCAAATAGTGATTGGAGTATAAAATAACCTATTATATCTATTACTCTTCTAAGTTCCTATATTTTGGGTGTAACTGTACATTGGCTGTTTCATTGGTGGATGGCATCTTAGATTTTAGCATGAAAGGATCTGAATATTACAATGTATATTGTTTTTCTTAGAGTGAATTATAGCATGCTATCAGGGATAAAACTGTTTTTCTTTCTCAATCTTCTGCTTGACATGCCACAGTCTGCTCGCTTCCAACCAATTTTTTGCTTTGCATTGTCGTACACAACTAAGTATCCTCTGAATGAAATGTCTGCAAATGTCATAATCAGTAAAGAGAACCAAATTATCACCAAAGTTGAGCAAAGGAGAGGAAAAGAATGATGCTACAGGGAAGTGGTTAAAACTTCACTAGTTATAAAAAAGAGAGTGAGGACATAAATTTTACAAGAAATAGTATAAGTAATATAGAATATTGTCAAATGAAAATTTAATTTTAAATCCTAGGAAACTATCAAATGCTTTTATGTTTGCAGAAGAGTAAAGGCATCCACTTTTAATGTTTTCTTTATTAGTAGAAAGAGGGATTTTTAAGAGGATATAACTAGCACAAGCAACAGATGAATCAAATCATAAAATTTCAAAACTGAAATAGCCCATGAACTAAATTATGATAACTCTGATTACTCTAATAGTTATAGAATCTCAACAGCATTTTGATTTCAAATGTGACTCATTCAGTGGCACTACTTCTGCTGCACACATGGGCTAGCTAGCTGAGTTTATTCATTATCAAACACATTAAACTCAAATGTACAAAGATCATAGGCTAAGTGAAGTAGTGTGAGATAAACGTGATAAGTGGGAGATAATAATAAATGACCATGCAAAAATTTCAGACATTAGAAGAAAGCATGGATAAGGAGGGGAGGTCTCACTTGCACCCTTTTCTAGATTTATCATCTATCCCTGAGCTATAGGTGTCTATCAAAAGAGATGTACTAGGAGTCGAGGTTTTAAATTGCGGTTGCACTGCAGTTGCAGACACTTAACATTGCAGCAGAAATCAGTCACTGTTTTTAAAACCTTGGTATGAATCCAAACCTCGAATATGTGAAGGATCTATAAAGGAAAAGAAAATAACCCCGTATTTGCAATCCAATCATTCAAACTTATACCATTATAAGGCAAAAAGAACATATAAAATAGAAATTATTTGTAACAATATAGGCAGGAAAAATTGCATCATAATAAGCTTTTAGGTTTTCATGAGGGTGAGAGTACCTCCAAGAATAATTGAGGATCCATCGTTTACATTACTACCATCAAGGACACCCAAGCACACATGGCCTTTGTTCTGCAGCAAAAGGTAGTTTATTAGAATACATGACGATAACAAAATCAGTTGGAACAAAAAGTTGTAATAGAAAGAGAGGATTACACTAATGATCAAGTAACCCTCTGGAGGTATCTGAAACATTGTGGACAAAATCCACCACTTGCTTCCAAACCGAAGAGTTAAGGTCTTGAAGTAATCCTTGACATCTCTGACAGATCTGCATGCATGTAACGTGGATTTTAGAACAGCATGCTCCATTGTAATTGGTGAAACATGCAATAAAAATAATGGACCTGTTTCATTTCTCCATAACATTGTCAGTCAAACAGATACAAGAAAATAATGGGCTTATTTGTTTCTCTGTAAAATAAGGTATTAAAGACGAAGAGAATCAAAATAGTGTCATTTCACCTTGCATAATTTAGTTCATATCTTGACTGCTTTACATATTATGTTATTTTAGTTATTATAAAACAAAATTAGAAATGCAAAACATATATAATTGCACCTTGAGTAATTTATCTTACTTGATTGGGAAATTTGCTTGCCAGCAAATGGGTAAAGTAGTATCTGAATCATCTTGAACGAGTCTCAACCCAGAAACTTCATTAAGCTGCACCAATACACATAGATAATGAATTTGTGGAGTTCAAGAACAGACTCAAGAAAAATGTACAAAATGGTTCGAGATTGATAAAAGTAAAAACTCACAGAAGTAACAAGATCCAAGTATGCTTCTTTTGGGAAATATGTATAAGAACTGCCACTATCAAAAACCACCTTTCCTACTTTGCTTTGGCCGTCAAAACTAAGTTGCCGATTTCCATAATTTATGCCAAGAATCTCAGTTTGGTATAAATCCCTATAGATTAGAGTATAGGCCACATTTAAATTAGAGAAGAATCGGAACAAACCTCAGAATATGCTCAGCATCAGGAAAAACAAGTAGATACATAAAAACATAAAAAATATGGAGATTTTAAAATGAAAACAATATAAAACATTTGGGAATAAATCTTGACATCCTCAAAGTGGAAATTAGCAGTTTCACAAAAGAAAATCAAACTAACTTCATAATTAATACAGAACAAGCACATTCTTAATTAAGAAATTCACACTCACGTATTAAGGGTATAGGCCATGGGTACCCAAGTCATACCCCAATATGGCAAGAAATCATCACCCAAGAACATGTAACCACCACCAACTTCATCATCGCTTAAGCAATGACCAACCAAATTCTTAATAAGCCCTTTACTTGCTAACTGGTAAGGTAGGCTAACTTTTGCCCTGCTCAGTCCCATGATTCCATCTGTCTTCGCCAATGTGTTCAAAAGTAAGCCTTCTTGATCATATCCACACCTTCATACAAAAATATCGCGTTGAATGGATCAACAATTTCTTATAATACATTATTGCCTTAAAGAAAAGGTACAAAAAGCTGCCAAAAAAAGGTTTCATACCCAAAAACAAAATTTAGCTTGGTTTTGGATCCATTAATAGTTACAAGATGAAGCTCGTCTCTAATAAGAACCCCCAAGGAAGAACTCTGATCTGCATATTCAATTTCATAGTCACACTGTTGCAAACTTTCGTGATGCCCATTCTTCTGATTTTTCTGAACATCCAAGCAAAGAGAGTCCATGGATGATACTACATTGGATCTTGTTGGCTTGTATAGGACATGAGCTCCCTGTATTAATTTTATCCTTTGAGTAAATAAAGTTCTCCAATGCAAAATTCCACCGAGGCAAAATTTCATAAACATCTAGTAACTTGGTAAGTTATATCTATACTCTATGGTTCCTATTGCTGAGAGGCATTACCTTTCAACCTACTTTGACACAGAAACATACATAGAAAAAGTCAGCCTGATGGTATATAGATATTCCACATGTGCACCCTGTAAAAATTCCACATGCATCTAACTGAGGTGGCCTGATATTTGATGAATAATAAATTATACCTTTCCACAACTTCTGCAAGGGGCATCACACTGAATCCAAGTTAAGTCACTCCCTGTATCCACGTCAAGAAAATAACTTCTTGGAGGATTTCCCACACGTAAAATAGTGAAATACAACCTGCAATGAAGAACATGTCGCTAAGTCATCACAACAGGGAAGGAGTTACTAAAAATCAGTAGTTCCTAGCTTACCATACACGACAAAAGGGTAAAAAAATATCAAACACCTAGACTCCTACCAATTTTAACAATCACAAAAATATAATTTTATATTTGATCTATTTCACCAAAAAACATCCAACCTGCCCTGTGTACTCAATTGATAAGCTACCATTTTAACGTCTTCAAGTTCATCAAATATCATTGACTTAACATGTGTCTAATGATTTTTAGATTAAGGATACACAATCTTAAATCGGCTAACATCACGTTAAAGTTGTCTAATTAAAGTTGTTTTGTGATATACAAGCTAGACTGAATACATTTTCTTTTTCTACGGGAACATTTTATTTTTCTCTGGAAACTTATCTTTGCTGGAGACGAAGTCAAAAAGAGAGATTTAGATTCTTCAATTTTACTTTTAATTTTCTTTGGAAACCCAACCATCAAATCAGCAAAAGCACCGATTTTGATCATACCCGTCTGGGAAAACGTTGCCACTGACAGGAAAAACTGAAGATGAGTCAAGGGCCACTACTTCAGAACCAACCCTATTTTTTCTTTGTGTCAAAATCTTTTCTTTATGAACAAGCTTCCCCAGTTGAAGCTTCATATTCTTCTGCCCCAAAACACCAAATTTAGGATACAAAGGGAACAAATAGGATCCGGGTTTGCCATCATCATCACCATCATTCTCGGGGCCACGCAGTTCCAGGGTGGTGGTTGAAGAAACAGAACCATAGAGGAAGAGAGCAAAGAGAAGAACACCAAAGAAGGAGAAAAACTTCACTGGGGTGCTGTGGAAGAGTCTTCTGAGTGAAAAACTAAGCTGAGTATTAGATGGTTGGGAATGAAGGGGAGGATCAGTGTTGTTGTGATCATTAAGATGTGTTTGGTGTTGGTGGGATTGTTGAGGAAGTGTAGGTTGAGGAGAAGAAGGGTCACAGAAAGTGAAAGCAGTGATGGTTTTGCCTAAAGAAGGGTTATCTGGGGGTGGAAGGGAGATTATAACAACACCTTTGATCTGAGGAAATTGATCATCTTCCATCACTGCAGCAGCAGAAGCAGCAGAAGAAGAAGAAGACGAAGAAGAAGAGAGGGAAGAGATGAATGAAGAATGTGTCTACCTACCAAGTAGTCTTTAGTCTGCTCTGTCACATGATCTCAGAATCGACTTGGTCAATCAACAGTTACTCTTATCTTAGCTGCAGAAAACGTGTTCAGTACTCAGTTCACACAGACGAAGGTTCCTTCCAAGCACCAAGAAACAACAACCTTAGAAAAATGTTACCATAGTTCTTGTATTAAAAATTTTATTGTTTTTTATTCAAACCTATTACTCCATTCTGTTTTATTTTTATCACTTTCAAAATATTCTTTTAGGTCTAGTCGTGGTTCTAGTTCTACTTATTTAATTGGGATAATTTAATTCTGAAATATTACAAATATTTGTTTTCCAATTTTTTAATCCTGTAAACTAAAAGATTTAAATGTTATACTTGTACCATTTTAATTTGCAAAAATATGTAGTAAGGAATCTCCATTACGTATTCCTAAGCTTAAGATTTTAAAATTTAAAATCCTAATTATAAGAAAAAAAAATCTTTATATCTTAATTATATAAAATATTAATGGAGGCGTAAGTTTTATAAAATCGTAAAAATTACAAAAGAAATTTAAAAATAATTTGGCATAATAAAAATTTAAAAAGTAAATTAATTTTTATATAATAATTTTTACAATAAAAATTATCCAATTAAAATACATTGAAAGATCAAAATTATGCTTTAAGATATAAAAAAAGCTCCTCCGAACAGAATGTGTATATAAGGAATTAAAATTAGAATTAAGAAAATAAAATTTCTTTTAAGTATATTTTACTTAGAATTTTTTTTCATCCATTTTTACCTTACCTTATGAACTTCAAGGTTGTAATGTTAGAAGAAACTTGAAATATTGCAAATGTTTGAGATGATTTATTTTTCGAATAATATCTAGTATTTATTTCAAACATCTTGACTAATATTGAGTTCATTTTAGCAATCTTTCTTTTTTTATTGATGACAAATAAATATAAGGTGAATGAGTATGTATCTCCTATATAAAACAAAATATAAATAAAATTCTCTGCAATAAGACAAATTCATTTAGAATACTCGTTGATTATGTTTGTTTCTGGCAACAAATGTTTTACGTGTTCGAAAGGAAAAATGATTGTTTATGTTTATATGTACAAAATATTCTGATTTTCCCTTTTCAATAACAATACTCCGTCCCAACTTACAAAAACTATGGTATGAGATCAGTCCCAAAATAGTTTTTGAACTCCCAAGAAAATTTCCACAAAAACTGGTAATTTAAATTAACATAACAAATATAGGGATAGATTTTGAAAAAACATAGAATTGACTATATGATTGTCTAGAGAAGTACCCTTCTAATTGCTTCTTTTTTTAAAATAATAATAGTGGTAGTTACCAAGTAGATAATAAGCCTTGAATTGGTCCCATTTAGAAGCCCAAAAAAAGGACAGCAACTACACTACAATATAAAAATAGATTTGGTTATGACTACACAATAATAACTAGGGTCAGTTAAGGACACAATAACTAGTGATCTTTCATCATGGTATCAATACAATTGTGTAAGATCAGATTAAAAAGATGATGACAAAATATTTTTTATTAACAAAATTTTACAAAATAGAATGTAGAAAATACATTCTGATAGTTACTTTTCAATATACAACTATTTTAAAAAGGGAAGGCTCTAGAAGAAAACTACTACTTATGCAAGTACAAAGGAAAAACTGAAGAAGACAAATTTTCAAACAACAATAACGAGTACTGATGGTGACAAGTTGAAACCATCATACATGCAATCCAATTTCTCATTTCCCTTCTAACCCTAATTATGATATGAGACTCACCACCACCACCGTGTCATGTGTAGATTAATTCACTAAAGTTTCATGAAGTAGACGATAAGTTGGAATCAGAAGCAAATGTTTTGCTCTTGGCATTGATAACCCTGATTTCTCATTCATATCTATTTCATCAAGACCATAAGGTAGCTCCCAGTTGAAGCAGTGTATCAGTTGAGCTATAACCAATTTAACTATGCTCAGACCCATTACCATTCCTGGGCAGCTTCTACGACCAGACCCAAATGGTATGAGTTGAAAGTCTTGTCCCTTCAAATCTACACTGCTATTCATAAATCTTTCAGGGTAAAATACTTCAGCATTTTCAGACCACACTTTAGGGTCTCTCCCTATGGCCCATGCATTTATTATTATTCGTGACTTCTTCTTTATGTAATAACCTTCTATCACTATATCTTCCATTGATTCATGAGGGGCTAGTAAGGGCACAACAGGGTGTAGCCTTAGGGTCTCCTTCAAAACCATATCCAAATAACTTAGTTTTGCCAAATCAATCTCTTCCACCATCTTCTTCATTCCAACCACATCTTTTAGCTCCTTCTGAAGACTTTCCATCACTCTTGGATGTCGCACAACTTCTGAAATGGCCCATTCAATCACATTGCTAGAAGTTTCTGATGCACCAATTATCATGTCAAACACAATACCCTTGATGCTTCTTTTATCAATTATAGTTGCATCTTCAGCATGTGGATGTATTGGTTGGTCTTTTAACGAAAGTAATGTGTCGATGAAATCATTAAGGTGCCCTTGTGCTTTAGGAGCTAGTTGATGTTCCTCAATCATCACCTCCAACATTTTATCAAGTGCTTCACTGATTTTCCTTGATCGTTGTGTTAATCCCTATCAATCAAGGGCCATCAAGAACAAACCAGAAGGCATGAATTAATCATCAAAATAAATATTATAAAGTAGATGTATTATAGAGAGACTACATACAGTAAATTATAGCAACACCTTCTTATGTCTTCTTACATTATAGTTATTATTAATATTGATTATTGATTCTAGCTAATTTTGATTATGGAACTTGTTGCTTGATTAACATACAAACCTGAAGATCAAAGGGTCTTAACCAAGGCACATAATCTGCCAAATTGAAAGCTCCTGAAACACTCATGGTCTCCAAAAGAATACCTTTCAAGTCAAACCTATCATCCTTGTTCCTTCCCAACACCATCTTGCATGCCATGTCCCTCAAAACTTCCCCCACTCGCTCAGTGAGGTCCACAACCTCACGCGCCTCCGCTGCTTCTTTCACCAACTCCACCATCGCCCCAACCTCCCTCTTTCTCAAAGGCCCAAAACGCTCCACCTTCGACGCGCTCAGCAGGTGCGTGGTGCACACCTTCCTCACGCCGCGCCAGTACGCGCCGTACTCCGCAAACGCCACGCTCTCTGCGCCGTACGTATATTGGGCCGCTTCGAACTTGGGCCTGTTTGCGAACACCGCGTCGTGAGTTTTGAGGAACAGTTCCGCCGCCTCGGGGGACGAGACCACAACGGCTGCAACGTTTCCCAGTTGTAAGGACATTATAGGACCGTAACGTTGGGACAGGGATTGGAGCGAACGATGTGGGAGTGTTTCTGTTCCTCCTACCATGTGGAGGTTGCCGATTATCGGTAACCGTGGCGGCCCCGGAGGAGGCGGTGGCTGTCTCCGCCGTGACACGGTGGTGTGTTGTAGGATGTAGATTAATGAGACTAGGGGGGCTAGGAGAAGGAGTAGTGTTAGAGGGAACATGTTGTGGCTTAGTTTGTTTGTTTGTTGTTATGTGTGTGTTTGGAGATGGCTAAAGGAATTGGTTGTGACCTGTATTTATAGCTCCCTGTGCATGCATGCATGGACTCAAGTTGGGTAATAGAAGACAAATTAGATTTTAAATAAATTTTTACCAAAAATATCTGAGTTTGAATATAACCATCTAAATATGAATTATTTCAGTTTAAAATAATTTGTATATGTTTGAACGAGTGTTGACAGAATTAATTTTATATTTGAATTTTTTATCATAAAAGTAAATTAGTTGTAAATCAAAATGTTAAAAATTTATATGAAATCACATCAGTTAGTATTTTAACGTGATTTTGAAAAACCCAACAAAAAATTAAAGATACACATGGAAATTAATTGAGAATGTTATCGATACCTTTTTTTAACACTCTCTCTTAGACATTATATCTGATATGGATTAAAATTTATTGAAAACTATCAATAGATCATTTTTCATTAATGATTATCTCTTAATTTTGGAGGATCTCAATAAATTTAAACCAATAAAAAAATATTATTAGCATTTCTCAAATCAAATTTTCAAACTCTTGACCGCAGCATACGTTTGATTTGTTCGTATGTATCGTTAAGTAATGATAATATGTTAATGTATTACGGTTGAAGAACTAGTGAAGATTTCAGATGACTCGAATTGCTTTTGTTGATAATTTTTTATGCTTACGGATTTTTTACGTATGAAATCAGATCGTATTTTGTTGTCGTGGAAGAAAAAATCAACGGATTTTATTCGAATCTACTTGACAACCAAAGTAAGCATTGATAACTACAATTAGCAGTGACCAGGTCGCTGTTTTGTATTTGATTATAAAGCATTCAAGATGAAGAATCAAAACATATCCTTAGAAAATGACAATCCTCGAACATGAAAAGAATGTTTTCGGCTAGTTTTTTGTTTTCAGAATTAAGAATTTCTTTATGGTTTGGGTAGAGAAAATGTTTAGATCAAGAGAAAGTTAACTCCCTTATAAGGTTAGAAAAGAGCACAAACATTGACGAGAACAGCATAATTTATATATAGTTTATCAGTAAGATAAATCTGAATACCGAACCAATAAGCTGAAGATTCAACCAAATGTGTTGATTCTGGTAGATAAATTAAGAACTACATTATCTTTTGATAATAAGATACAATGAACTACGTGTTTTAGAGAGATCTTTGTGACGTCAATTGAATCTCACCCTTTGTTTTCAACTTATCAACAATATCATGATTGACTCCATTTTCTGCATTCAACATTTGTCAGGAGAGATTATTTTTGTTCTATGTAATTACTTCCTAGATCGTAAAAATATTCTACTATTTCTTTTCCATGATTTGTTTTGCAATGCTGATTTTCGAACATTAGAATACTGAATGTTTCGTGTATATAGACAAAATCTCAGATTTAATATACAAACCATACAAAATCCAATTTGAAGGTTCGTGCAGATAAAACAAATAAAGTACTTACAATCATTTTTAAGTAAACCATATTTAGCAATAAGCCTAATCTGCCAAATTTATTCCTTTCAAACTTCACCTGCTAGGCGATAAGTCGGCACAGCTAGCAAATGCTTACTTCTTGGCATTGTGAGACCAAATTTCTCAGTCATGTCCAATTCATCAGGGGACATGCCCAATGGAAGCTCCCAATTGAAGCAATGAACCAATTGAGCTAGAACAATCTTAACAGTGGTTAGACCCAAATGAATCCCAGGGCACCCTCTGCGACCTGAACCAAATGGTATGAGTCTAAAGTCAAATCCTCTTATGTCCACATTGCTATTGCCAAATCTTTCAGGACAAAACACCTCAGCATTATCTGACCAAACTTTAGGATCTCTCCCCATAGCCCATGCATTCACTATGACCCTTGACTTTTTCTTTATGAAATAACCATCTATAGTAATATCTTCTCTACACTCACGAGGTACTAGCAAAGGTGCAACAGGGTACAATCTTAGTGTCTCCTTCACCACCAAGTCCAAATAAGGCAATTTTTCCATATCAGTCTCCTCCACCATTCTATTCATCCCCACTACACTTTCCAACTCATCTTGAAGTTTCTTCATCACCCTTGGATGCTTTAAGAGTTCTGACATAGCCCACTCAACCGTTGTGGCAGATGTGTCGATTCCTGCAATAATCATACTCATCACAACAGCCTTGATATGCATTCTTTCAATGACAGGACCATGTTCATCCTGAGGATCCAGGGGTTGATGCATGAGTGCAAGGAATATGTCCACAAAGTCCTTTCGGCCTTTATGTTCTTTATCTTGTTCATGGTCTTTGATAATCTGCTCCATCACTACGTCAAATGATTTGCACACTTTCTTTAATCGTCTTACTAGTCCCTGATGTGTCAGTGATTGAATTAATATCTCATTGTTTAAGGGTAAAATCACAAGTGATAAATAAAGGAGTGAATAATGAAATGAAAGTCACATTCGAAAATTAAATCAAATGTTAGTTTGGACGAATTTCCTAGTATGATTTTTTGTCCAGTACAGATTTTGTCCTTCAAACACAATCTTGGTTAAGACACTACTTAAGGGATTGATCTCTTTCAACCAATGTCTTTTCATATACATAGATGACAGACCTCAAAAATCAAATTCCTTACCACATGATTAAAGAAAAATGTTATATGTAAGCCATGGTTGAAGCTTGATTTATTTAACTCTAAGGACAATATAACTCAACCATCAAAATCACAATAAAATCTAAATTGTGAAAGATCACTAACAAAATAGGCAGCAGGATTATATGATCAGAATCAAAAGTATATGATACGGGATATGCCGTGTTTACAATATCTAGTAGCATTGCATACCTGAAGATCAAATATGCGTAGCCAAGGCAAATAATCTGCAATATTGAAAGTTCCAGCCAAGTTCAGTACTTCACGAACAAGGTTCTTTACATCGAATCTATCGTCCTTACTGCGACCAAATATCATTTTAAAGGTGATATTCTCAATGAGATCCCCTACAGTATCACTGAGATCCATAACCTCACGCGATGATCCTGTTTTCTGGAGAAACCTGACAAACTCTTCCAACTGCTCGCTTCTCAAAGGAGAAAACATCTCAACTTTCGATGCAATAAGAAGTTGTATTGTGCACAGTTTCCTCATGTTGCGCCAGTAGGGACCATACTCAGAAAAAACTATGCCCTTGCTACCATAGGAAATATATTTGGATGAGATGCTTTTAGGCCTGGAAGCAAAAGTAATGTCATGAGTCTTGAGGAATAGTTCAGCTGTTTCAGGTGAGGATATCACAATGGTTGGAACCTGTCCTAGCTTTAAGGACATTATAGGTCCATATTTTGTTGCAAGGGATTGAAGGGTGCGGTGTGGTAATTTCCCTAGCATGTGGAGATGACCAATAATTGGCAGGCTCTTAGGACCAGGTGGATGTTTTCCCTTACCTTGGCCTTGTTTTGGTTTTAACACAGCAGCTGATACAACAAGTATGAATACCACAAGGAGTATTGCAGGAATAGCTAATGTTTGAGATAACATTTCTGATTTTTCTTGATTAAAAATGGAGAATGTCTGGAGTATTTCTTATGTGATCTTAAGGTAACCACGGTTTTGGCATGGACACAATTTCCTGCTACAAAACAGAAATGGGTGATTATAGAGTACAATGGTGGCTTGGAACCTTAAAATAGAACAGAAAGCAAATTCATACCCCATGCAATCAATAAATCACACTTGTTAAACGAAAATTGGTGATGATTCAGATTAATACACGTTTTATACAAGTAACCAAATTATAAAGTATTTCATTTCATTATACATATACATATGTCATGGAACACAAACTTTCTTACATCCTCTCATAATGGTTTCCCAGGTGTTCAGCTTCATGTGTTCATTCATGTAATAATTCAAATAAAGAGAAGGATAAGCTATTAAAATAAAAATAAATATACAATTCAATCATACATTCGTGTATCAATATTTTAACTTGATGTACAGACTCAATCCAATCCATTTCAAAACTATATATTAGTATGTAGATCTAAGTTCAAATAGATACAAGATTAATAATAGCAAATAAATATCTTCTGAAAAATTTGTATTAAATATGATTTATATTAAGCACTTTTGATCTATACATGCACCTCAACCTCAAAAAAGTAAGAGAGAGTTTTCTATACAAATCAAAGTACATACACAAATTGTTTATTTTTTTTTAAATAGGAAAACAAACTGTTTAAACAAAAGTTTATTACTTGAACGAAAAATCAAAGATTTTCTTTGTCCTTATTTTGCTTGAACAAAAATCAATTTAAAAGAAAAAAAAAAGAATTGCCTATCAACTTAATTTTAGCTTGACTAAAAATTGTAAAAAAACTAAAACTTAAAATATTTCACAAAATTAATTCACAACCCAATCGATCAATTCTAACTCTCGTATTCAATTTTAAACATCAAAACAAAGTTGTTTTTTTATTCAAACTCATGTACATTCACCTAAACAAAATAACAAAATATAACTATTTGACACTCAAAATTCCAAAATCAATATTCAAATTCAAAATTAATTCAAACACAATATTCACTAATTCAATCTAAAAAATCTCAACCATTACAATAACAATAAGACTCCAAAATAAAAGACAACTTCATATATAAATCAAACTAGTTTCCCTTATCTCATAACTAGTTGTGCTTGCAAGCCATAACAAAAGAAATTGTATGATGCACCCAAACTTTTATAAACCTAGTGAGAATCATCAAAATAACCAAGATTTAATAGAGAATTTCTTAACTTGGAGAACTTGTAAACAATTAAAATACGTATATATAAAACCAAAATATTAAGAATGGAGAGAATATAGAACAAAAATAAACTTAATCTAAATTGAAAGTTACTTTATACTATATTGTCTCTTAACCAGTAAAGTATGTTCTTGGGGAAAAATGAGAAATTAATTCGGAAACAAAGAGAGAAGGTTGAGAAATAAAGGAGAGAGAGACATGTGTATAGAGAAAAGAAGAAAACAGAAGAATAAGGAAGAACATAAAAAGAAAATGTAAAAGATAAGAAGAAAGAAAGAAAAGAAGTTGGCCTAAGGCCCAAGGGCTTCACAAGTTCAAATGAAGTTGATAAAAGCATCAAATCCTATTTAATTTAATTTCTCTTAAACCTTCATCCTTCCAATCAAACATAACATTATTAATTATAAATTGATTGACAGGTACTAAGTAGACTTTTCAAAGATAAAAACAAAATGCAGTCATTGTGTTGTTGGTTGGACAAGTTTGCAGGCCAACTCACAAAAAGTTAACAACTATTTATAAAAGAATGCCTTTTTTTGTACATGTTTTTTTTGCTTTTCTATCATTATCAACACAAATAATAAGAATTATAATTTATAACATCTGTTTTGTTACATATTTTGTTATCATTATCATCTTTATAAATATAATTAATTTACTCACTATAAATATTAATTACTTTAATGAAAACTTATAAATATTATAAAATTAATAAAATATAACTATCATGTATATTGAAAAGTACCGTGTCACTCATATTCAAAAGTAAATTATCATGAACCAAAAAATTGCCTATTGTTGAAAAGGTCAACATAAATAAAACGATAGTCCAAACTTTGGTAAACCACTTACACAGATTCAAAGTAAATAAATAATAAACAAATCAATATTAGTGATCTTTTAACGAAAAAGAGTTTCAGGGATTGACCTACCCACCTCAATTTATTTAATTTTTATTACAAATTAAGCAAGATGAGTTCTGGTTATTGTTTGTCAAAGTGACGTTATTAAAGAAATAGATTGAAAACCATGGAAGATTGTAGTGCTACGTTTCTTAATAAAAAAAGTTTCCAATTTTGATACTACTTGGTTAAATATCTCAATCCAAACAAGAAAACACCCTCTTAAGTAGCTAGACAAATAAACTGACACATATATCACTTGGGTTACCAAAAACTGACCTACCTACAAACTTTTTATTCTTAAAATAGCACTACTTTCAATTTTAAACATACTCGCATTCTCAGGCTATTACTACTGGTATAATTATTAAACTTTTTAAGTTATCATTATTATTACCTCTAACACAATTAGAATGATTAAGAGATTTAGTTTTAAAAGTTTGTTTAATATATTTTTAATTACTGAACCGGAGTACCTCAAATTCATGAGCTAAAAGCAGGTTTTACATTCTCTTATTTTCACTAGCAGAAACACACATGCATGTGAGACTATATTTCTATTCGATAGAATATATGTAACTAAAATTGCCAGATAAGCATACCTTCTCAAACTACAGATTCAAAGTATTATAAAGAAGTATGATAAGTTGTAACAACAAAAGAGTGTTGTCGTGCCTATGACTAAAAATATAAGGTAACAGTGGTTAGAGAAAAGAAAGACAAAGATAGTTGCTGTGTAGAAAATGGGATAAAAGGTTAGTGCAATTACTTCTTCAGTGGGATCGGGTAGTTGCAGAATAAAATATATTTTTCATTTTTAATGTTATTGAAGAGCAGAACAAAATGAATATCCTCCTGGTTTTATATTTCCATAGATTTATATATTCACAAGCTTACAAATTTAACAACATATAAGCCATTCAACTTGCCTTTTCTTTATCTGCTGCACGCAGGACTGTTCATCTGAAAAACTGGTTCTGAAACACAGTATAAACGGGAAAAAGTTATTTATGTTATAAAACTTAAATTAAGAAGGTTATCTCTGTTGTTTGGTATTCCTAGAATAATATTAATGGTTTTAGGCATGAGTCGTATTACCGAGAAACATAGTCTGACAAACCTATTTAATAGGTATTATCATTTTCTTTTTGAGCATTTGAAGAGGCAATTATTCTGCCTATAAATTCTTGTAACAGCATATTTGAAAAGTGCAGCAGAGAAATATACAGAGATTAAAATAGAGAACAAAGGTTGCCAACTTTTCTGCCCTCTTGTTGCCAAACAAATTGGCATCAGAGCTTGCGTGTGTGGTGAGCGTGAGAAAACCTACCAGCCTCAAGAAAGAACGCCGCGGTGTCTGCTGGCCAGAGAGAGGAGCGGCCGAGAGCTTTGTGAGTCGTGTGAGTTGAGTGTAAGCAGTTGAGAGAAATGGCGAGGTCTAACCAATGGCATCCCGCTACCCAAGTTAACAAAAGGCACCAATTATGACAAGCTGGAAGGTGCAAATGAAGGCCCTTCTCGGCTCCCAAGATAAGCGGGATGTGGTCGAGAATGGGTATGAGGAACCGAGAGAACACGGATGGGTATTCAAATGCCCGGATGAGCGCGTTGAGGACCGTTCGGAGCTAAAGACAAGGCGACTCTGTATCTGCTATATCGAGCCGTTGATGAATCTGGTTTTGAGAAGATTGCCAACGCTAAATCTTCCAAAGTAGCATGGGATACACTTGAAAAAGCAAACAAAGGAGACGAGCGGGTGAAGCAAGTTCGACTTCAAACCCTTAGGGGCGAGCTGGAAAACATGAGGATGAAAGAGTCCGAAGCGTATCCGAGTTCATTACTCGAGTAGAGGCCAGTGGTGAACAAGTCTGAATCGGAATGGTGAGAGTCTTTCATTTAACCGAGTTGTTGAAAAGATTTTAAGGTCATTGACGGATGATTTCGAGAATATCGTGTGCGCAATAGAGGAGTCCAAGGACCTATCAACGCTCACCCTTGAAGAGCTTCTTTGGGTCCCTAGAAGCGCATGAGCGAGAGAAGGAAAAACAAGAAGGGGAGTCCCTTGAACAGGCTCTCCGGACAGAGGCGACAATAAAGGGGAGAAGGTGCTCTATGCTCAAAACACCACGAGGCGGAGGAAGAGGCGGAGGCCAAGGTGAAAGAGGAAGAGGCCAAGGTGGTAGAGGAAGAGGAGGACGAGGAAATGAGCAAGTCGGCCAACGAGGCTGGGGTGGCCGAGAGTCGGGCTCGGGGTGGCCGAGCAAACACAAACAATATTGAATGTTATAAGCGTAGGAAGTATGGGCATGTTGCCAAGGATTGTTACTCGAGTAAAATGCTACAAGCGTGGAAAGGCTGGGTCATATTTCCAAAGATTGTAGGTTTGAGAAGAAAAAGGAGGAACCAACAAACTTTCTTGCTGAGGAAGAAGATGAAGGATTGCTGCTAGTAACAAACATTCCAGAAACTGAGGTCAAACCGAGCTGTTCAAATAACTCGGTTTGGTACTTAGACACCGGCGCAAGTAACCACATGTGTGGTGACGGCGCTTATTCAAAATACTTTCAAAAGTGGATTCAGGTGCTGTTTCTTTCGGTGATACTTCGAAAGTAGCTATCAAAGGCCGAGGAACGATCTGGTATCAACGGAGAAATGGGCAAATCGGAGAGATCGAGAGATATATACTACGTACCGATCTCAAAAACAACATACTTGAGCATGGGACGAGTTAATGGAGAAGGGATACTCGGTTCGATGAAGGACCGAGAACTACAAGCGAAGGATAAACTCGGGAGGCTCATTGCTCGGGTAGAAATGAAGAAAAATCGCATGTACAAACTAGAGCTGAAAATAGTTCAAGATAAATGCATGCAACTTGATATGGAGGATGAGGCTATGAAGTGGCATTTTCGGTTCGGTCATCTTCATTTCGGTGGGTTGACTCGAGTTGGTAAAAAAGGATATGGTGTTCGGATTGCCTAAAATGGAATTTGAAAAAAGGTTCTATGAAGAATGTGTGATCGGGAAGCAAACGAGGACTTCTTTTCCAAGAAGTTACGAGTACCGAAGCAAAGGAGCAACTCGGATCGATCCATACCGATTTATGTGGGCCGATAACTCGAGAATCATTCGAGTAGTAAGAAATACTTCGTCTCTTTCATTGATGATTTTTCAAGGAAGACGTGGGTTTATTTTCCGAAGAGAAATCGAAGTGTTTGAAACTTTCAAGAAATTCAAAGTGACGGTGGAGAAAGAAACAAGCAAAGTCATCAAAAGCAGTTCGATCGACGGAGGAGGCGAGTTCACTTCTGCTGAGTTCAACAAATACTGCGAAGAAAATGGGATTAAGCGTTTACTGACTGCCCCATATTCTCCGCAGCAAAACGGTGTAGCGGAACGAAAGAACCGAACCATTCTTGATATGGTTCGATCTATGTTGAAAGGGAAGAATATGCCGAAGAAGTTTTGGGCAGAGGCAGTGCAGTCGCGCAGTCTACGTACAAAATAGATGTCCACATGCAAAGCTAGGCGAGAAGACGCCTCAGGAGATCTGGAGTGGTATGAAGCCGAGTGTCTCTCATCTGAAGGTGTTTGGTAGCGTGGCCTATGGACAAGTACCAAGTCAGCACAGGACAAAATTAGAAGATCGGAGCAAGAAGTATATTTTTATTGGGTATGATGAAAAATCTAAAGCATATAAATTGTTTGATCCTGTTAACAAGAAAGTGGTGGTGAGCCGAGACGTTCATGTGGAGGAAACAAAGCAATGGTGCTGGAGTAACCCGTCCGAAGAAGAAACTAACTCGGAATTTGTTGTGCCTTCAACAGCAACAACCCCTGAGTTTTCAGATGAAGAAACCGAGCCACAACAGCCCAGGATGAGAAGTCTGCAAGAAATATACGACACTACAAATGAAGTTCATGTTGTATGTCTTCGACCAGACTACGAAAACTTGAGTTTTGAGAAAGTCTGTCCAAGATGAGAAGTGGAGAACAGACCATGGATGAGGAGATTGAGGCGATTGAACGCAACAAAACTTGGGAACTAACCAACCTTCCTGAAGGAGCTCGACCCATTGGAGTAAAATGGGTGTACAAAAAGAAGATGAATGTTGAAGGAGAGGTTGAGCGTTATAAGGCTCGACTTGTAGTGAAGGGCTATAGACAAAAGGAGGAATCGATTATGATGAAGTATTTGCTCTGTCACGAGAATGGAGTCAATCAGACTTCGATCTCATTAGGCTGCTCGGAATCAATGGTAAATTCTACGAGATGGATGTGAAGTCGGCCTTTCTAAATGGAGTCTTTGAAGGAGGAGGTGTACGTCGACCAACCACTCGGGTACATGAAGAGAGGGATGAAAAGAAGGTCTTGAGATTACGAAAAGCTCTCTACGGGCTTAAACAGGCTCCTCGTGCCTGGAATGATAGAATTGACGGGTATTTCAAGAAAAATGGAGTACGAGCAATGTCCATACGAGCATGCCTTGTATACAAAGAAATCGAGAAAGGATATGATGGTAGTCGCTCTCTATGTTGACGACCTCATATTCCATTGGAAGCAACTTGAAGGCGATTAAGGAGTTCAAGGAGGTAATGAAGAAAGAGTTCGAGATGACGGACTTAGGCCGATGAAATATTTTCTTGGCTTAGAAGTGAAGCGATCGGAGGAAGGGATTTTTATATCCCAAGAGAAGTACGCGCATGAAATTTTAAAGAAGTTTAAAATGGAGGACTGCAACCGGTTTCTACTCCAATGGAGCCAGGCACTAAACTCTCAAAGTTTGATGGAGGAGAACGAGGCGATTCTGGAAAATATCGAAGTTTAATTGGAAGTCCGAGGTATCTCACAAGTACTAGGCTCGATCGATCGTTGAGTGTTGGAATAACGAGCGAGATACATGGAGAATCCAAGCTATACACATTGGAAGGCCTTGAAGAGAATTTTGAGATATGTTCGAGGAACCCTATCACTTGGTCTTTTCTATTCAAAATCGGATGACTACCGAGCTAGTGGGTTACTCGGATAGTGATTGGTGTGGTGATGTTGATGACCAGGAAAAGTACATCGGGTTATGTATTCCTACTCGGAAATACTGACTTTTACTTGGCTGTCCAAAAACAGCCCATTGTAACTCTGTCAACCTGTGAGGTCTGAATATGTGGCGGCCTCTTGGAGCGTGTGTCATGCGGTCGGCTTTCAAATCTATTAAGGCATGCGGGAGTGATCCAAGACGAAGGGACTGTAATCCGAGTTGATAACAAGTCGGCGATCGAGTTGGCAAAGAACCCGGTTAATCACGGAAGGAGCAAGCACATTGACGTCCGATTTCATTTCATCCGAGAACAAGTCAAAGAAGGAAAGGTTGAGCTGGAGCATGTTGAAAGCCGAGCTCAAGCCGCGGATGTATTCACCAAGCCACTGCCGACCACTCTGCTGGAGAATTGTAAAATGTTGATTGGAATGCGAGATAAGGAGAGTATTTAAGTTTAAGGGGGAGATTTGTTATAAAACTTAAATTAAGAAGGTTATCTCTGTTGTTTGGTATTCCTAAAATAATATTAATGGTTTTAGGCATGAGTCGTATTACCGAGAAACATAGTCTGACAAACCTATTTAATAGGTATTATCATTTTCTTTTTGAGCATTTGAAGAGGCAATTATTCTGCCTATAAATTCTTGTAACAGCATATTTAAAAAGTGCAGCAAAGAAATATACAGAGATTAAAATAGAGAACAAAGGTTGCCAACTTTTCTGCCCTCTTGTTGCCAAACAATTTAAGCCGCGTAAGAATTCAGATAAAAAAAAAAGACAGTTTCTGAAGATACAGTCACGGGATTCAACAAATCAGTAGCAAAATTAAGACTTTAGAGCCTTCTAAATTCCGTAAACAAAACCTTGAATTAACAAAGCAAACTTTTGAGACAACAGTGATACCCAATGGTTGATTTTGCATTGTTCCATTGCCCAAAAGATTAAAATAAAGATATAGAATCAGAGAGGGGTACCGTAGTATGTGATTGTGTGGATCCAAAAGAAATGAGTTGTCTTGGGGAACCTCGGTAGAGACTGCAGAAGACAGATCAGAAATCCAAGGTAAAAGAAACGTCAGAAAATGAAACACTTGAAGCAGAATAAGGTGTATGTTGTAGAGGAGATAGAAACAAACAAAGAAGTAGTTGGTCGTTGTGTGTGTGAATGTGAAATGATTTTGGAATTTTGGTTTAGTTTATATGGGTAGGTGGAAAGATTGAGTTTATGCGTTCTGATTAGTTGGTTGAGGACTTCCAGATAATTGGAGACTTTAACTTTTAAACTTGGAACTGCAATCAAAGGCTTTCCAGCTCTTCTCATATCCACATTTTTTAAACATTGGATTATGATATTTTAACACTTATTTTTTCCTTAATAATTTATGGATTGTAAGTTAAGTATAAGAGAAAAATAGTGGTATTAAAATATCATAACCCCATTAGCCAACTTTTCTCATATCTTCATCTCTCACTATGTGTCTTCAACTACCTGTTATATCATATTGATTTTATATTCAATTTTCTTTCTCTTTATGATTTTTTTTTTGGTAAGAACTACAGTTTATACTATCTCAGAAGTATGAGACCTTGCCGGTGGGAAGTGACAGGTTGATATACATGTGCTCATATAATCTCATATTGCATTAAATAAAAAGATATGATATGGTGTGACCTGCGAATCTCTTATCAAATATTTTTTATTTTTTATTATAAATAAGAATTTCATCTGTGCATAACATATAATTAAAGACATGATGATTTTACTAATAATTATTATCTTATCTTATAGTGCAAAGAAAGTATAAGACTAGTGAGTGGTGAAGATGGCTTTGTTGGATATGGATGCATCCCATAATCTACTATTGCATATACTTCAATCCATATTGGAGATGACTCATTTTACGATAATTGAGTATCTATAAATATTAAAATTATATATGAGCTTAATAATAATATTATTAATATATTAAATAATATATTATATATAATATATAAATATTAAAAATATTGTATTAAAAATATGAGTTTATCATATATATATATATTATTAAAAATCTATACAAAAGTTAGTCAATATTGAAAAAAATTTGTTGAATTTTCTTTTATTACAGTAAATGAAAAATTTGATTGATTTATAATCTTTTAAAAAATGAGTAAAAAATTTAATTAAATAAATAAAATAAAATTAGATTTATTTAAATAATTTTATTTATAAAAAAATTATTTATATAAAAAATTCATAAACTTTATAAGTATATTCAGATATTTACTGGTATATGTAGATATTTGTTAACATATAAAATTTTAAATATGTTACAATATTGAAGCTTGATACACCATCATCAATTTTATTTTATTTTATTTTATCTTCATTCTCAACTCCCAAGGCCCAGCAATCTCTTTTGACTTCTGCACGTGACAGGAAATTGATCCCATGCCTACATTACACGTGCCTAAGAATTTCAGATATATAGTATTATTATATTATAACTTAAAGTGTAGGGAAAGTGATTCTTTCTGAAAAACTATACCTATTTATCAATATTTTACACCAAATTACATCTCTTTCGCAGAATTTTCAGTAAAGTGGAATTTATAAATGAAATGGACTCCCACGTTTCGATTTAAAAATAAATCATTTTATTAATTAACTCAACATATTATGGATTGGAATTTATTTTTATTGTTTATTTTAAATATTCATATAAATTAACTTTTTTATTTTTTATAAAAATAGTATAATTGAAATTTTTTAAATAATTTCTTCTTTTTAAAATATCTTTTTTCATCTTCAAAAATAAAACATTAGAAAAAATGTAATGTATGATATCTAGATTGGTCAAACCCGTAATAATCAGGATCAACTAGTGGGTGAAGTCCATTTTATCATCTATCCAGTAAAGCATATCTTAGTACTGTAGTTAGGATTTGTGAATTGTAAAACTTATCTTTTTATGATTAAGAATTCTTACATCATTACTCAATATGTAGATACAATATTGGTCTATAAATGTCCAAACCATTGTTGATTTTCCATCAAACAAAGCATAAAATGTTACTTGAAACATTGGTCATCCCTGCAACACTCCTTGTGCTATTCATTTTGGTTCTATCCTTTGCCTTGTTCCATCCAAACCACCTTCAAGATGATAGGAAACATCCACCAGGTCCTAAGGCCTTGCCAATTATTGGTAACCTTCACATCCTAGGAAAACTCCCACATCGAACACTTCAAGCTCTTTCCAAAAAGTATGGTCCCATTATGTCCATCAAGTTAGGACAAGTCCCGGCCATTGTGGCTTCCTCACCTGAAACTGCA
The DNA here is from genome assembly GCA_030347555.1 of Lablab purpureus. Taxonomy (NCBI): domain Eukaryota; kingdom Viridiplantae; phylum Streptophyta; class Magnoliopsida; order Fabales; family Fabaceae; genus Lablab; species Lablab purpureus. The sequence continues at coordinate 1,695,353 of CM059257.1, read as the reverse complement.
GAACTATTCCTCAAGACCCATGACACTGTCTTTGCTAACAGGCCCAAAATTCAATCATCAGAATACCTCTCTTATGGCAGTAAGGGCATGGTGTTTTCTGAGTATGGACCCTATTGGCGCAACGTGAAAAAACTGTGCATCACACAGCTTCTAAGTGCTTCAAGGGTTGAGATGTTTGGTCCTTTGAGGAGGGAGGAGTTAAGAGTATTTGTGAAGTCACTTGAAAAGGCAGCAGCCTCTGGTGATGTTGTGAATGTGAGTGAGCAAGTTGGGGAGCTTATATCCAATATTGTCTGTAAAATGATACTTGGCCGCAGTAAAGATGATAGATTCGACCTAAAAGGCCTTACTCGTGAGGTTCTGCACTTGACTGGAGTGTTCAATGTATCAGATTATGTACCTTGGGCGGCCATCTTTGATATTCAGGTATGAATTTGTTTTAAGTACTTCTTATGAAATACTGAATATCTATCAGTTTAGTACTTTAGTTAATAAACCTTGATAAAGTTCAAAACTAATTTGAAGGATTTTCAAAACTTAAGGAATATATAGTATGATTTCTAGTATTTTTAGGATTTGTTTTCAAAAAGAGAGTAATTATCCTGCTGAACTTTCTTGTGTGACCTTTGAGTGTTTACATTCGATTATGCTTTGATAGTGTGTATTTGATTTGTATTATCCATTAGTCAAATTTGTATCCTGGTAATGATAGTGAACTGCTGATAATTTCCAAAATCTATTATAACAGGGAATAAAAAGAAAATTTAAGAAAGCTAGTAAGGCATTTGACGAAGCGTTTGAACAAATTATCAAAGATCATGAATATCCTACTGATAGCGATAAGAAAAGTGTGCACTCTGAGGATTTTGTGGACATACTTTTATCACACACGCAGCAAACCGTGGATCCGCTCGAACAGAAGCAATTCATTGACAGAAATAATATCAAGGCTATCCTATTGGATATGATTGCAGGAGCATTCGAGACATCAGCTGTGGCAATTGGGTGGGCCATGTCAGAACTCTTAAGGCACCCAAGGTATATGAAGAAACTTCAAGAAGAGTTAAATAATGTAGTTGGGATGGATAGGTTTGTGGAAGAGTGTGACTTATCAAAGCTGCATTTTCTGAATATGGTAGTGAAAGAGATTTTAAGGCTGTATCCTCCTGGGCCCTTGCTGGTGCCTCGTGAGTCCTCAGAAGATATTACTATTGATGGCTATCACATAAAGAAGAAGACAAGAGTTTTGGTCAATGCATGGGCCATAGGACGAGACCCTAAAGTATGGTCAGAAAATGCTGAAATGTTTTATCCGGAGAGATTTGTTAACAGTAACATAGACATTAGAGGACATGACTTTCAACTTTTACCATTTGGTTCTGGTCGCAGAGGATGTCCTGGGATACAATTGGGTCTAACCACATTTGGTTTTGCTTTGGCTCAGTTGGTGCACTGCTTCAATTGGGAACTTCCATTTGGCATGTCTCCTTGTGACTTAGATATGACTGAAACATTTGGCCTTTCACTACCCAGAAGTAAGCATTTGCTAGCTATACCAACTTATCGTCTATCTAATAAAGCATAACCAAAAGTTTCAAACATATCATTTAAGTAGCAAGTTGTTTTGGTGAAACTTTTCATCTCTAATTTTGTCTTCATTAGATTGGTCATGTATGCAATGAGCTTCTTTGTTGCAGGAATTAGGACTATGTGGGTGTTTATTTCACTGTAATATGTATTAATTAACGTTGATTTTATTACTATTTATGGTAATTCGATGATAAACCCGACCACTTAGTGGATTTTTACAAAATCAATAATTTATTCTCAATTGTGATCTTCTATAATAAGACAATAACAACAAAGAAAGCCTCATTTCAAATGTCTTGTAGCAGTGGGGTCCATACAGATCTTCAAGTAAGATATGATTTCCTGAAAATATTTTTTAATAGATGATAACAGTTAAAAAAAATAATGTATACCATTATTTTATTTTTTTGATTTTAAATAGTTTTTTCATATACATGACTAGTCAAACTCTTGACAATAATATTTAAGAAATTCCAATATAAATATCTAGTCATCTTTATGATTGTTCTAAATTTTCTTCCACCTACTTCATGTTATTGAAGAATATAAAAAATAATCAAATTAGTGTTTAATATTTTCACGACCTCGTAACTTTTCGAAATCATGTATAGTATATTCAATTCCATTATCAAGCCATAACTTTTTATTTCCTTCGTAGTATGATTCTCTCAACCATTTTTTTAAACTTCTAAAACATTATAAGAACTTTAAATTTATATTTCAAAAAATAGACCAAACACATTTTTATAAATCATCAATAAATAATTGGAAGTAATACACAATATGAAATATCTAGTGTCTTTTAAAGACATTTCCTATATTATGATTCATTTTAGATTCTCAACGCATTCCTTTTTAGGTTACTCAATGTCATGTAAGATTTAAGAATTTCATATATTTTTTTCTAACAGAGAGACCTAATTAACTTGAGTTTGTAATTCATCTATGTCGCAGGTTGTGAACAAACAAAAATAGTTACACTTAAACCATTGAACTGATAAAACACTTAATCACTTAAATTGAAAAATGAAATGATTATTCAAATGATTTTATCAGATGGCTAAATGCGTCACATGTCTCAAAATGAGATTGAAATCAACTACAAACATATCTAGATCGACCTTATTCGCATTATTATGATCCTTTCGTAACCTAACCAGGTAGTCGATAAACTGGTCTGGTTAACAAATGCTTCTTTCTTGGTGTGGTGAGTCCAAATACCTCGTGCATGTCTAACTCATCGCGAGACATGCCCAATGGAAGCGCCCAATCAAAACAATGCACCAATTGAGCCAAAACAAGACTAACCGTGGTTAAACCCAAATGAATCCCAGGGCACCCTCTTCGACCCGACCCAAATGGTAAAATCCGAAAGTCCTTTCCACGAATGTCTACGTTGTTATTCTCAAACCTCGTAGGATCGAAGATCTCGGCATTGTCCCAAACTTTAGGATCTCTCCCTATAGCCCAAGCATTCACTATAAGCCTTGATTTTTTCTTTATGAAATAACCATTGATAGTAATATCTTCTCTACACTCACGAGGTACTAGCAAAGGTGCAACCGGGTGCAACCTTAGTGTTTCCTTCACCACCATGCTCAAATAAGGCAAATTTTCTAAGTCATTTTCCTCCACGTGTCTGTGCATTCCGACCACATTTTCTAGCTCCTGTTGAAGTCTCTTCATCACACTTGGGTGCCTCAAGAGTTGTGACATGGCCCACTCTACCGTTGTGGATGAGGTGTCAAATGCTGCAGTGATAATGTCTAATATGATAGCTTTGACGTTTGTTCTATCAATGATGTTTTCTTGGTTCTGAAGATCATTGGATTGGTTCATGAATGATAGCAGTATCTCTACAAAGTCCATGTTGCGTTTGTTATCCTTGTCATATGGATTACTCTCGTGGTCTTGGATAATTTGCTCCAACATCTCGTCAAATAACTTGCTTGCTTTCTTTAATCGTTTTGTTATTCCCTGATCAATAGTTGCACGTATAAATATTTCATGTGTGAAAAAAATAACAAAAACAGATAATTCTAGCAATATTTATATATATATATATATATATATAAATATATATATATATATAAATCATATTTAGGATTCACATTTATAGTTTTATTGTATTTTTTAAGCAATTCATCTTTCCTTATTCATTGTATTTAGTATATATTTGTATTTTTTATAATAAATAAGAATTGTTATAAATAAATCATATATTTTATTTTTTACTTTTTAAGTCTGATTTTTGTTCATGGTTTAGTTAAGATTTTTTTTCTGTAATTATTATTTTAAATTGATTCTTTTTACATTGGATTTTATAGGAATTTCAAATTGGATGTGTGAAACATTTCATTTGAAATTCATAGCTATTTTTAATAAATCATAGAAGTTTAGGCTAAAATATGTTGTTTTATACAAATTAAATTTCGTAATCAAGTTTTAATGGATTTAGAGTGGCTAGAATTATACATATTTGTTTTCTCTCACTTAGAGACTATATAAGTGCTAAAATATCCATATTGGAGAGAGTTTAAGGTAGGTAATTTCGTGTTTTACATTTTATGCAAGTTTTGCAAGTTCTCTCTTTCTTTGCCTTTTTTAGTTTTACAAGTTCTCTCTTCCACTGTCTTTCCTAATTCTCTTTTTTAACCATTCAAACAAGTGGAATAAAGGAATCATTGGATCACACAAAATGCAAGCATGAACTATGAATCAGTAGATGCTCTCAGTTTATTTTCTAATATTGATTTTCAATAGATTACTTTTATTTATTAATAATTAATAATTGTAAGATAAGCATGTGTAATTCAATTGAATTCCATATCGACTTCAACAAAATATATTTGATTGATTGAGATTCTTATACTCAAGATTAAGACAAATTGATAAAATAGTTAGATGTTTGTAATTTTATGTTTTGTGAATCCAAAGCATTTTAGTTTGATGTTTTTAATTCTTGAATTATTGCAATTCTATTTTTGTATTTTCATTTATATTCTTACATTTTATAATTTAATTCGACTTTTGCGCTTACAAATTGTTTGTGTTTTTGTCTTACCTTTTCTTGTTTCTGTTTTATTGATGGACCTAGAGGGACTAGAATTATGTCTATTCATTTTCTTTCACTCAGAGATTATATAAGTGCTAAAACATTCACATTGGAGTGAGTTAGGTAGTAGTTAGCTCATAATTTCATTTTCTACATTTTATGCAAGTTGTATTTTCTACAAGTTCTCTCTTTCTTTGCCTTTACTAATTTCACAAGTTCTCTCTTTCTCTATCTTTCCCAATTTCATTCTTTAATTGCATCACAAAATGCAAGCACGGACAGTGAATCAATAGATGCTTCAAGTTTGTTTTTTAATATTGATTCTTAGTAGATTATCTTTGTTTATTAATAATTATATTATAAGCATATATAATTTGATTTGAATTCCATATCAACTTCATCATAAGAGATTTGATTGAATGATTGAGTTTCTTGCACTCAAGATTAAGACAAATTTGATTAAATAGTTTGATGTTTGTAATTTTGTGTTATGTGGATCAGAAACACTTTAGTGTGATGTTTTTAAGTCTTGAATTGTTGAAATTCTATTTTTGTGTTTACATTTATATTCTTGCATTCTAATTTAATTAAATTTTTGTGCTTACAAATCGTTTGTGTTTTTGTCTGGTCTTTTCTTGTTTATGTTTTAATTGCAAACTCTCCCCCTCCCCAACCCTTACTAATTTGCTTAGGACGAATATTGAAAGGAAAAGTATTGAAGTCAACCTAGTTTAGCCTCTATATTACATATTTTAGGAGGAATTTAGTTTGTCAAACTCATTACCACATGGTGTTTATCTTCAACCTAAAAATATTTGGTTTATTTTGATGTATCACTTACAAAAATACATACATAAAACCTTATTACATCTTGTTATGTCTATCACACTACTCAAGTTTGAATTGAAAAATAAATATCTTATATTGACATACTAAGTACTTAAACTTATAAAACTACTAGTAGAAGATTAAAAGTAATATAAATACATTTTCAAAGTCCATATATATATAGATAAAGATTAAATAAAAATAGTATAAATAAAAACAATTTTCATGTATAAATGTTTTTATTACCTATTCACCAATGTATAAGCATAACAAAATGGACTTAGATCTACTAGTACAAGAAAATAGACATTTAGCGTCGACCAAAAGTTATCAGTAATTACTCAATAATAGCATTAGACTAGTGTTGCTCAAATAGCAAACTCTAAAATCATGGACACTAATTTTTTAGCTCAAGTTTTGAAGATTGACTCCAAATAGTATAAGCTAAACCAATATTAAATGAAATATATTTTTAATATTATTTTAGTGTGCATCAATGTGATTGATGCTAATGACAATAATTTTTAAAAAAACTTTTTGTATAATGTCTTTATTCTCATATTTAACAAAAATAAAAATTAAATAAAAAATTCAAGAATATAATTGAAATAAAGAAATGAGTGTAACAAAATAGATGTGTATAAAGTGGATTAGTAGAAAAAAATGAGTGTGGATGAAGAAAATAAATATAAAATAAAAGAAATGAATATGAAAAAATAAGATAAATTAAAAATAAATGTAAACGAAAAAAATATTGTATTATAATTAATTAAATTTAAATCTTTAAATTAAAACAAATTCATCACTTATATTTTATTTCATCAAAACTATATGAATAAAATTAAGATAAACTTAACCATCACTAATTTATATAATAGCTTTATGTCTTAATTGACTAAATATTAACTTTTGTATTAAAATAATTTACATTCTATATTCTATCAATATCTTATAAAGATGTATAAATACATAACATATAAATAAAATTAAAATAATAAATATTAAAAATATATTATATTAAACAAATATAAATAATTTTATTTATTTATTAGTATTTAATACAACTAAAACTAATTCGAACACTTATATAAATATTTTTATTATTAAAAAATTTAAAAAAAATAATTATCGGTGTACCACGTCAAAATTAAAAATAATTAAAAAAATATAAAGTTGTGATTTGGCCTGTGTTTATCGTTTTTCAGAAAAAAGTTAAGACAAAAGACATTTTTACCTTCAATTTTAAATTATAAAATATAAAAACATTTTCCAACTTAAGATTCATCTCATTCGTGTTTATGTGTAGCCTTATCATCAATGACTGTAACTTAACCCATCATAGTCAAAGATTGAAAAAGGTTAACTTGTGTGGCTATTAAAAGCTCTCTTTGAATTTGTATGAGTAGAGTTTATATTGTGAACAGTGGTACCTTGAATTTAAGTTAAATTTTAATTAAATAATTAAATGTAATATTTTATTATTATTTGTAGTTGTCAGCCAAATTAAACAAAAACAAATGAATGAAAATTAAAATAAGAAAAAATAGATATATGTATTTATTAGGGTTGAAGCAGGTGCAGTGGCTACTACCACAAGTAGATGAAGTGGGTGAGCTAATATCAGGATTCTTATCCACAGTACTCAAACGTGAGGTGAAAGAAAGTTCTCAGGTTTCAGATTCAATGCCATAATGATCAGAACTCAAATTTCATGTGTCTTGTCCTTGAAAGTTCCAACATGGTATTATTTTATTTTTGTAAAAAACATATTTTCAAGAGAAGTGAATATAACTATTAGAAATCTAGGGCTGAAATTACATTTTATATAAAAATAATAATAAAAGTTTTATATGGAAAATAGTGTAAGATTTTTTATATAATTTATGATATTATGTATTGCTAAATATTTTTCTTAAAATTTTTTAATTTAAAATCACTACTCAAACAAAGATTGCTTGTTTCTAAAAGGAGAATAAAATAAAGATTGCGTGTTTTTAAAATGAAAATAAAAAAAATGATAAATATATTATACGCATATAACATATTTATATCTTGTTTATATTTACAGTTTATAATAAATAAATTTATATTACTTCATTAAATATATAATAAATTAATTAAAATTAATATTAAAATAAATATATAAACATTTTATTTTTATTAAAAGAATGTGTCAAAAAAATATCAAAAGGACTATTATAATAAATGAAAAAGGAAAATGTTTCGTGGAGAATACCTCACCAACACCAATGCTTAGTTTTGACTTTTTTTTTAAATATTTTAAAAAAAAGTTATGGGTATAGGATTACGATGTCTACACATTTCAGTTGCATGATAATAATTAAAATAATTATTAAAAATCTAGTCTCACATAATAAAATTGAATTTTATATAAAAAATAAAATTTTAAATATTGAATATTAAGATTTTACTTTAAAAATTGTGTCGTACATTTTATATAATTTCATCTTATTTGATATATGTTAAATATCATTCTAAAAATTTTTTCACAATTGCAACATGTAATTTAAAAGAATTTGATACCTGAAGATCAAACAGCCCTAACCAGGGCATGTAATCTGCAAGATTGAAGGCTCCAACCAAGTTCATCACCTCTTGGACAAGCCCTTTCAAGTCCAACCTATCATCCTTGGTACGTCCCAAGACCATTCTAAACACGATTTTCTCCAAGAGTTCCCCCAGCAACTCACTCAGATCCACAACCTCACGAGATTCTGCAGAATGTTTCAGCGACTTCACCAACTCTCCCAACTCCTCTCTCCTCAGAGGAGCAAACATATCAACCTTTGAGGCACTCAGAAGCTGCAGAGTGCACACTTTCCTCACGTTGCGCCAGTATGCACTGTACTCAGAAAAGGCCAAACCCTTGCTGCCGTGAGAAAGGGATTCTGAGGCTTGGATTCTGGGTCTGCTGGCAAAAGCAGTATCACGGGTTTTGAGGAACAGTTCTGCAGTTTCAGGGGAAGAAACCACTATGGCTGGAACCTGCCCTAGCTTGAAGGACATTATGGGACCATATTTTGTAGCAAGGGATTGGAGACTTCGATGTGGGAGTTTTCCTAGCATGTGAAGGTTACCAATAATTGGCAAGGGTTTGGGACCTGGTGCAGTTTTCCCATGATGTTTGTTTTTTAACAGAATAAGAATGAATGAGACTGTGATCACAATGAGTATTGCAGAGATAGCCAGTGCATGAAGAAGCAACATTTCCGAATTGTTTACTTTCCTTAAGTTCCTATTTGATGATGGATGTGAGGAAGGAAAGGAGTAGATTTGAAGTGAAAGGGAAAGATAAAAGAAAATAAAGAGAAAGTTTGTGAATAATATAATTGATATAATAATTTAAATTTAATTATATATTTATATATTTAAAAAATAATTTAATATAAAAAATAAATATTGTAAATTTAATTTAAAAATAAAAAATTTAAAATAAAATAAATAATTATTATAAATTTTTAATATATAAAAAATTATTTTTTAATTATATATTAGATTATATTAAAAAATTATTTAGTATTATTATATTAATTTAAATAAATTATTATTATTTTTTAATATTTATTTTCATTATATAAATTAAATTTATAATTAAATTTTTATTTAAAATAAATTTTTCATAATTTTAATCTTTTATTTATCTTTTAACAAATTTAAAATATATTTTTATAATTAATTTTTTATAAAACAATTTTTTAATATTTTTATAAATTTTTATTATATAATTATTTAATTATATATAATAAAATAATATAATATATAATATAATCGATTATAATATATACATAATAATCGATTATGTATATAACATAATCGATTATGTATATATATTAATATAATCGATTATATAATCGATTATGTATTAATATAATCGATTAATTATAATATAATTAATTTTAAAATTTATTTTTTATTTTAATTATTTATATTATAATATAAATTTAATTATAATAATTAATAATATTAAAAAGTTAATTAAATTAGTATATAATATAATTAAAAGTTTTGTAAAATAATCTTAATTTTAGTGTTTTTTTACAAAATTTTCTTATATATGTGAAAAAAAATTTGAATGAATATGTTTTTCGTTTTTTGTGTATATATATTTTTTTTTCTTCTCGATCTCTCAACTTTATGTGTTTGAAAAGGAATAGAAGTTAAGAGAAATAAGACATGAGTTCAGGTATTTATTGACAAAAATGTTATTTGATGTAAAATAAAAAATAAATAAACACATCTTCATAGTGGAAATAAACATTTTTATACCATAATAAAACTTGAAAAAAAATTAAAATAAAAATAAGTGTTACTGTTCAATCAATCATATCATTTTAGTATATTTAAATAGATCTTTAAATACATTCAAAACGATTAAATTAATTTTGTGGGTTTTAACTTCTCATTATAATAACAAGTCTTGTTCTAATTCTGTAGGATGTTTATTAATAAATTATAGCAAATAATAAAATTGTGTTATAAAGGGTGTTTAAAAAAGTAGTATATTGCTATAATTCTCAACATAAAATGGTAATAATGAGGGCAGCTGGTATTTGAGACTGTGCAGGAAAAGTCTTTCTTTTTTTTATATAAATAAAATGTAATAATAAGAAAAGTATATATAAACTATTATGGTTAAAATTGCAGATAAATTAATACAGTTAAATATATAAAATATATTTTTAATTTGTAATGAATAATTTAAATTATGATAATAGTATATGTTTTCTATTTTTCTTGTGTGTGTGTTAAAAAACTTATTTGCTTATTTTCTTAATTTTCTTTGTTAGAAATAATTGAAAAAACATTAATAATGAAATGTTGTTAGGTTGGAGATTAACCAAAGTTATTCATGGGTTGGAGTCATCCTCTTCTTAAATCCTACCACCCACCACAGAGACAGGCAGAGAAATGTTGTTTTCAGAGAAATTTCTCAATTCAGTGTAGTAAGTAACCAATTCCTTTCCAATAAATCCTGAAGGATGCATGAAAAACAATTAGAGTCCTTTTCATTTTTTTATATTTACTAAATATTAAATTTTCATTTAATGTCATGTCACCCTTAAGTTAGGTAATAGATATTATAGTCAAACTAACACAATCTACCTGTACATCTTTCAAGAACCTAAAAGATATTTCACAGTTATATTAATATAATTTAAAAATGAACTATTTATTTATTTATAAAATTTTATTTCATAATCCACTAAAATATATCTTTTATCATATTATATCTTCTTATTTATTTATAGTGAATGATAAACTATTAGTTTTAAATTTTTTTAATTATTATATGTATAGAAAATCTTTACTTTTTATAAAAAAATAATTTGTACAAACTTACTTATAATCTTAAATTTTAAGAAGACCCACTTATTCCAATAATGTTTTAGGAAGTAAATGTTGAAAACATGTTAAAATGAAGCCTGGTAAAGTTGTGATTGTGAATGGAGTGCAGAAAAGGTAAATTGACCTAGGGTTTTGCATTGTCAGTTAATCTGAAAAAAAGGTGACAGAAAATAAAGTTGAGTGAGCAAAATAGAATGGGATTCACATGAAAGGGAAAGGGGTCATCGTCAGGTCCTCTCATTCTGTCTCTGTCTGTCTTTGTATGATTTCAAGAATCAAAATAATAAAGTGAATATGTTTGAATTAAAAAAAATATGATCTCATGAGGAGACATGACACTCACATTATATTATTCATAAAATAAAAAGACCAATGTTTCTCAAATTAGTAAGTTTACAATATTGTCCAAATAGTCATGTTTTGTTACTTGCTTTTCCTTTTATTAGAGAACACTTATTAAGTTTTTGGGTCATTCTGATACGTTAAAAAATAATTGACTAAATATATTTTAGAGACTTTAAAAATGATTACTTATATTTATTTATAATTATTAAAAAAATTCCAAAAATTAATTAATCTTTATAATTTTTTTAATATAATTTCTTATTTTGACCATATTTTAGAAATTTTTTAGAACCCATTCTAATTTTGAAATTTTAATTTTTAGAAATGAAAATCATTAAATCACAGCCATAATAAGATACATAGGAGTATTGTGACTATGTTTCGCAATGTCTGAAAGTTGAAATCGACAATACTTTTTAATTTATAATACTTACATTAAAGAATATCAAACCGACAATACTTTGTAAGGATAAGAATTAATTTAATAAAATTTTAAGTAGAAAAATGAAACATTGCATAAAAAATAAATTATATGATTAAGTTGGTATAAAAAAATTACAATGTTTAAGGAAACAAAAATAGTGTTTTTAAAATTATTTACTATTTTTAACTTAATTTTCTATTAGACTTTTTTTCCTCCAAATGAAAGATACTATACAAGTTCTATGGTCACATTTCCATCCGTATGTGAATGCTTTATGTTGACCTACCTACTACGATTGAGAGATAATATAAATTACATTTATGTTTATAAGGGTAAAATAATAGTTTTATTATGAAAACTAATATAATTATTTTAAGCAGACAAAATAAATTATCTCTATTTTTTTGTTAATATATACTAATACTATTAATTTTGAGCTTTAAAATGTTAAAATAAAATTAGGATGAAACAATAAAATATATATTGTAAATAAATTAGGACATGCTAGATTTTTCTCATCTACTTTAGAAGAAAAATCTATTTTCCCCCAAATATATGCATATAAAATTTACAATATTTATACATATTATTATAAAGTTGGATATACGAATATATTCAATTTTTTAATATTTATTTATATGACAATGATTTATTTAATATATTACATAATATATAAAAAATAAAAAATAAAATTTACATTGAATTAAATTAAATTTATAATAATTAATAAAAAAATTAAATTAAACTAAACTTAATAATAATAAATAAAAATAACTTAATTATATAAATTGTAGAATTTATGAGTAAAATGCATGAAATCCAGTAGTAACCAGAAGTTATACGGACTGAAAATAAGTTAGTGTCTGTGTTTTTTTAGTGTCTTTTATTTATTTATATTTTTTTATTTTTTTTATTTTTGAAAATATATTAATCTTTTATTTTTATGTTTTTATTATTTAATTATTTATATATATATATTTGTTAAATTTAATAAAATTATAGTTAAAGATTTGATATTGGAAAATTAAATGAGTAAATATTATTTAAAATTAAATAATTTTGTGATATTTTATTAATTGTGTTAAATCTCATTTATCTTGATTATTACAAAAATAAAATTTAAATTTTTTAAATATAAAATAAAATAAAATATATTACAATATTAATAAATTTGTGGATATAATATTTATATATTATCACATTTTGATATTAAATTATTTTATATGATATTTGTTCTCACTTTTTTATCTTATTTTTTGTAAAAAAAATTAAATAGATAAACATATCAAACTTTCCAAGTTTAATCAGAAAATATATTTTTATTATTAATTGAAATATTTAGAATATAAGCAAATGTTAATTCAATTTATTTTAAGAGAATAAGAACATCAATCTAAATTTTATCTTTCAATTATAAGAAAATATGTATATGTGTATATTTAATCTCATGTGACAAGAAAATAATATAAAATATTATTACTTAAAATATAATTAAATTAAATGATATATTTGAAAAGAAAAAAATTGTGTCACATGGAGATGGAATTAGAGTGTAATAATTAATTTGAACTTGCTTTAATCATTCAGCTTTAGATAAATAATAATTTCTCTTTCCATGGTGATTGATTGGACTGCACATGCACATGTTTGCAATGTATCTGGACATTGATTTCCAACAATTGGGTTCATATCCCAGAGAAAAATAAATAAATAAGCAATGTGGATGTATAAATGTATCTTTTAAATTATGCAAAATACAATAAATTTAGTAAAATTAAATTATGTTATGTTTTTATGAAAACATATTAAATACATAATTTATAAAGAAAATAATTAGCTTAAAAGATGCTCTTAGATCAAGAAATAAATAATAAAATAATATAGATCATTTAACTATAATTATATATTATAATTAGATTGAAAAAACAACACAATATATTTATATTTGTTTACTAAAAACTCATATTCTACATTTAGGTTTTCACAAGAATAATTTTTAATAGGTTCCTCTAATTAAATAAATTATTATAATAAGTACACAAATTATTTCTAATTATAATGAGTACACAAAATATCTTTTGTTATTTTGTTTTAATTTCATCCTAAAATTAAAATCTTAACCAAAAAAAAATTTCTCAAATAAATAAAGAAAAAAATAATTTAAACTTTTTAAATATATTTAAAAAATATTAAAATGATTTCACACATCTCATTCACTTATTTTAACTTTTATTTGTTTCTTGTTTAAGAATAACTTTCTTATTTTCCACTAGTGTACCTAATCATGATAATATTAAAAATATATTTATATATTTTATAATTAACTTTTATAAATGTTAAAGATTGAAATGAAGAAGAACGATCTTACTAAAAATAATTGCTCAAAATTTCAATTTACACTCATATTTTTGAGAAACTAAAATTAATGAATACATTAAACCAATAATTTGGCAACACCTAGAAAATGTAGAATAAGTAAGGTGTTCTACAAAATGTACTATTGGAAAATGATTTATCAATTTGATTTTAAAATTTAAGTTGGTTATTTGATATGAATTTTCGTGGTAAAAAAAAACCTTCACATGGACAATTGGTTTGCTATGATTTTATTTCTCAGAAAATTAAAAAGGTTTCTGTAGCTCAATTTTTGTTGATTGTTATTACAGCATTTACAGTAGGAAAAGGAAAGAGAGATGAAGGATTAAGAGATATGTTTATGCAGACAATAGAGTTAAGGTGAGAAAGAATGTGAAAAAGTCTTGAAATGCAAAAGAAGTGTAAGCAAAGAATTGGAATGTGAAAACAAACACTTTATTTGAATAATTTTATTTCAGCTAAAGTTGAGTGATCATTGCGTGTTGGATTCTGCTTTCAGCTAAAAGTGGATTCAGAATTTGCGTCTTAAATGGGAATTCTTACTTCTAAATAGTTTCCCAACTGGCCACAACTCTACCTTTGACAATTCACTTCTAAGAATAATACACTCATTAAAATAATATATATTTTTGGATTTATATAAAAATAATAATAATAAATAGAATACTTCATTAAACCTTTTGTTTTAACCAAATAGAATCTAAAACAATAATTATATTTCTTTTAAAAAATTAAACTATAATTAGGGGTGACAAAGTGGGTTGGGTCCGGCACGCCAGCATATAGGCGGGGCAGGCTAGCATTTTAAACCTGTCAACCCGTATCAGCCTGGCCCGTCTAGCCCGCCAATCCGTCGGGCCAGGGGCGGGGGGCGGACCAGCCCGCTGGCCCGCGAAAAAATATAACACCTCATTCACTCTCACTCATTTTCTTTAAATTTAGGAAAGTAGTTATACCTAAGATTCTTCAACACCTCACTGATTGCAATTTCTTTTGTAATAAACATTATGTCTTTTAGTTTGTACTTTTTAAATGCCATGTCACCATATACATCTTTAATATATTGTTATAATTACAAAAATTCATTTAAATTGGACACAAACAAAATAGTTGCAAAAAAAAAGTCCAATTTAAAACCAAAGATCCAAAAATAAAATAAAAAACTCAAAAAAATGAAAAACAAAAAATATAGGCGGGTCAGCCCGTCAACCCGCCAGCCCGCCTCATGACGGGGCGGGTTAAAAATTTTGGCCCGTATCACTGTGGCGGGCTGACCCAGACCTGCCTGTTTTTTGCGGACTCATGGCGGAGCGGGCCTAAACGGACCGGACTGGCCCGTTTTGCTACCCCTAACTATAATTAAATCTCAAAATTTTATAATTAAAATAAAATAAAAATGATAAATTAAAGTTGCCTCGTAAAAGAATCCATCTTTTTATTTATTTATATGAACTCTTTCAATTTATTGAAGATTGTTTTAAAAGAGTGTCAAAATTATATAAATTCTGGGACATGTATGAAATTTCTAATTAGTTCACACTTTCGACATTGATTCCTCCAGATAGAGAATAGAGCTTTTCTTCACAGATATATTTTTCATTAGGTTATTTTCTTTCAACTTGTTATTACTTTTATAAATATCTATATAAAGAGTTTATTTGATAAACACTAAATATTTTAATGTAATTTAATAAAAAAGTTACATCAAACATTACATAACATTAATATTTATACTATAATATTTTATCATTTTTTATCCTATAATATTTAGCCATTAAATTATTTTTAACTTATTTTGTGATAATTAATTAATATCAATACAAAAATTAAACATTAATGAGTAGAAAGTTCATATAATATAAAAAATAGTCATAGCGACCTTCTTGATGATTTGAAAACATAAATTTTTTCATGTACAGGAATACACTCATATTCGTACATACTAGTTGAAACAAAAAAATTTAAATAGGTAAATAAATTAGAAATTATATCTTTCATCATTATATTCATATTTTCACAACTTTACATCTATAGCAACATAAAAAAGAGGATTTTTTTTAATATTTCAATATTTTTATTTTATTTTTTATTTTTTAAAAATAAATAAATAATAAATTTAATCGGATTAAAAATTTAATTTCTATATCTTTACATTCTTTTTAACTTTTTCTTTAACTTTTACATTTTATATTTTTTTTTTAAATTTCTTATTTTGAGAAGACATCCTCCTCTATTTCTCTTTTTTATCTTATAATATTGAAAATTGTGGTACACATATAAAAGTAAAAGACATATAAATAATATTATGGAAGAAGATTGCGAAATTAAATAATGAAATGTAAAATATAATATTTTTCTTTAGATTATTCATTCTAGGTTATTTCTTATTCTTTAAATGATAATTATTTTTTAACTTTTTACATTTTTCATCTCTTTTAAAAAAATGTATAAATGATATTATGGAATAAGATTATAAGTGGAAAGTCGAAACTAGATCAAATAGTCTTTTAAATTTTATCATTTTAGAATTACTTCTTATTTATTAAATGATAATTATTTTTTATTACTATTATTTTTTTTTAATTTTTATAATTTGATTATGATTTTTTACTTTTTTTATATAAATATTTTTATTTTTTATTCTCACTACACATTATCATTATTACCATTACCGTTACTTTTATCTTTATCTTTTCTTCTATCTTTACTTTTATCTTTATAAAAACAAACAAAATATTGAAAGATATTATATTATAGTTTTAAATTTTTTAAAAGATATTATTTTTGAAACAAACAAAATATTAAACTAAATTTTTCCTCTTCTTATGGTTTCTACATTTTAAATATTTTTTATTGTCACTAGTGTAAATACAGACACGTCAAGTGTGTACGTTTTTTTTACTATAAATATATAATATAATAAGAATAGTTTTGCTATATACTTATAATTGTTTAGAATAAAAATTTAGTTTTTCTATACACTTAAAATTGTTTAGAGTAAATTTTTACTTAAAATTAATATGTATGATTATATACAAATTATTCTTATTATTTATTTAAAATAAATAAAAACAGACACAAAAGCGTTGTTGAGTGTGTATCTGTGCTAGTGTTTATAAAAATATTATTAATTAAAATATGTATTTATCATAATTTATATATTTTAAAATATTTATTTATACATTACATGCTCAATTTAAATAATAATGTAAAACTGATTTTTTTTTACATTTTGCGTCTTACATGCGATGTCTTAATGAAATAGTTCCAATAATTTATAGCAACCAAAAACAACATGGGTTCTACCATCCACATGGTGCTTTATGTGAAGTGTCTTCAGATTTAGATTTGCATTTGTCTAAGTAGTGGATCTTATTGTCAAACCCATGGTTGAATTTATTCTTTTTAACATTTTTTTGCATCTAAAAATACTTTATTTTAAATATATTATTTTAGTTTTCAAAATTGTTAGTTAAAATTATCGTCTTAGGATGCTCTTGGTAGGATTAACATTATAAGATGTGTTCTTTCCTCTTTTTTTTTTTAACTTTTGTGCACGTGATTTTCATGCCAAAAGTTGTTACATAGTGTGTTATGTGAAACTAATCAATGTCCTTCGTATTATTAATGATTATGTTTTGTAATACAACATATGCAATATATACTTTTAATAAATTGGTAATTTGAGTAATAAGATTTGTACTATAGTTCAATATACATGCTATGATTGATATACCTTGAATCTTTTTTATCTTATACTACTTTGAATGTAAGGTATATTTTTATTTTTCTTTTAATTATGCATTTCACCATACTTTCACATAACATTCTTTTTACTTGAATTTGAATAAATATTTTTATATGTACTCATAATTTTTTTATTTAGTTTTATTTATAACAATTCTATAGTCTATATTTTAAAAATTTAATAATAATATTGAAAATTATAAATTTTAATAAAAATGTTTTTAAAATCTTATTTAATTGACCCAATGTAATAATTTTAAAAGTGTATTGAGTTAGTCTAGATTGATCTCATAAAAAATGTAGAAAGTCAATTTTTAAGATATTATTTTTATTAAATTAGGTAATATCTTCCTAAATCTATCTAACCTTGCTGGCTAATATCTCTAAGTGTAAATCCTAAATCCATACAAAAAAGTATAATAATATCATTCTTTTGATTATTTTGAATCCATAAATATCTTTTTTACCACTATGATCTTATAAATATCTATGCAAGATTTTAATATATTTGACAGTCATAAAGTTCAACCAACATGTCTATAATAATCATACTACTATATAAATAATAAAAAATAAAATAATATTATAATAGAATTTGTTATTCATTTCTTTTTAATTCAATCATGTTTATTTTTATATTATAATAGATTTTTTTTGCCAATAAAATAATCCCCTCGTGAGTCGTGAAGTGTGGGAGTGGTATTTATTAAGTGTGGGTTTTAATATTTATAAAACAATTTATAATAAAAAAATTCCGATTATACTTCCTTTCTTCTTACTTTTTATCTATAATAAAGAAATTAATTATATAATTCTTGAAATATACTCCAGACAAAATCTTATCATGCAACATTGAAATTGAGATATGGAGTATGGAACTTTAAAATCTAAAATAAAATTAATTGCATATTCTTTATATTGTGTTTAAAAGATTTATATCATTAGTTAAGAAACCAATTCATTATATATGATTTTGATTGTGATTTCATATTCATATGTCATTTATTCTTACATATTTTCTGACTTGTTATTTTGCTCACACCTTAGAATTTACCTTTAACTTTCCAATTCACTATCTTTTTTAATTTCTTTTTTTGAAGGACAATTATTTATATAATAAATTAACTAGTGTTATAAAATCATTTTAAAGTATTAATTATTTTTAATTGTCATTTATGCCTTTACAATCAGGGCATTGGAAAAATACCTAAATCGTCAAAGTGTTTATGGAAAAAGTACAAGGGTTGGCAACTATGGACCACCCTCACTTCACATCACATTTATTTATGCCCCCTTCTTTCCTGGAGATTGGGATAAGGATTTATATAAATGAATTAATAAAATAAAATTAGTTTTCATAAGTTAAAAATATGTTTTTTTTTATATTACTATTTTAAAATAAAATACCCAAATATACTTATTTTCATATTATTTACACAGATATCACATTTTATTATTTATGTCAGAATTTGGTTTCGAATTATGATCTATAAAAAGTTTACATTGATCTATTTTGCTACTCAAAATTCGGTCTTCAAGAAATGAAATTTTGATAAGGCTATTTTAATTCTTTTTCTTTTTGCTACTTGGAATTTGGTTTTCAGAAACTGAATTTTGAGTAGATTTTTTAATTTTTTTTCTTTCGTCTTTGTGAATGATCTAAGAACAGTAGTTCTAAAGTAAAAAGCAAGACTACAAAGGTAAACGTCGTTCTCATGTCTTTTTTCGTCCACTTCACAAGCAGCATTCATGGAGGAAAAATAAAAAAAAAGCTTACTCAAAATTCAGTTATCGGAGAAACCGAATTCTGAGTGGGAAAAAAAAATTTGAAATACTTTTATCAGAATTAAGTTATTTGGAAACTGAATTTTGAGTGCCAAAATGAGCTAATATGGACACATAGTATGTCAGAATTCGGTTTTTCATAAATAGAAAAGTGTGATATATGTGTAAATAATACGTGGGAAAATATATTTGTATATTTTTTTTTTAAAAAAAACGTAATATTTAAAAATAAAATCTAAAATTAAACAAACTTCTCATAAAGTTATATGTAAAAAACTTTTATAGTATTATTTATCTTTGTTTTTTCATTTACGTGAAAAAAAATGATACAAACAACATTACTTATTTTAGTTCCTAATTTTTAGTTTGATTATTGTAATTTAAAATGTGATATAAACATAATATAAATTATATTATTAAAGTTTTACTTTTAACCCAAAACCAAAATAATAATCTTACAAATTTATTGATTAACAAATTAATTTTAATCTATCACACAAATTAAATAAGTCAAAAACATTAATAAACCTTTTCTTTATTTTTTCTAATTTTTTCTTTTAGTTCAAATAACATTACTTCCTACTTCTTTCTCCCTTAACTAATTTTATAATATTATACTCTTTAGAAACTAGAATAACTTAGCTTATAATTTTTTTCCAAAACATTAATAATGTAGAAAGTCAGTTTACATTTCAATTCTATACTTCTATAAAAAATAACCAGTGTTTTGTTATCTGTAATAATTAATAATAAAGATTGATTTTTTAAATGTATACACTCCTTTTAATTTTTTTACTTCTTTTACTCTTTTTACTAAATAATTTTTCAATTGTCTTAATTAAAAGATTACTCATAATAAAGTGTCATATTAAACAATTGAAAATATTTTTATTATATAATTACAACGATTAATAAAAAATATTTTTATGTAAATTTTTTAGTTTATATTTTTATAATTAGTTTTTAATATAAAAAATTAATTTTATTATTATTTCTGTTATTATAAAAAAATTATACAAAATGTCTCTGTTTCAACTTTTTAATAAAAAATTATACTATAAATTACATTTGATTAGTACTTAAACTTTAAATATTTATAAAAGAATTATTAATAAACTATTTGTTCACTATAATTTATTTATTTAAAAATAAATTTGATTTAATAAGTTTTTTCTTAATTTTTAATAAATTTTTATCATAGATTTTTTTATATTTTTTTAATATAATCATTTAAAATTAATTAATATAATTTTTTATATTAAATTTACGTGAACGAAATTAAAAGAATATGAGATGACGTATATAAAAGACATATTAGAATATAATTTTTTTCTTGACTCGTATTTTATATTACATAATCATTTTTTTATAATTATTTCCATTAATTTAATATACAAAATCATAATTTTAATAAAAATTGAGATTATATTAAAAATAATATATAAAAAAATCTAAAAGAATTACAATTTTTTTTTTTAAACTAGTAGGTAACATGATGAATGAATGATTCAGTCATACATACATCAACCAATCAAAACCCTTTTTTCTCCCTTTTCACACTCTCTCTCTCACTCCAACTCACTAGTCAAACACCAAGCACTCTCTATATCCATTTGAGAAGAGAAGAGAAGAGAAGAGAAGAGAAGAGAAGAGAAGAGAAGAGAAGAGAAGAAGAAGATGGATCCATCCCAAGTCTCGCAGGGTCACCCCTATGTCCCACGCGATTTGCATCTACCAGATTACTCTCCATGTTTCCTTTCCATGTCCAATATTCTCTCCGTCTTCGCTTTCTCCTCATTGCTTGCCATCTCTCTCATCTGGATTTCTTCAGGTTCCAACACTTTCTTCCTAGTTTTTCAAAAACCACAATGTTATGTAAAGCTTTGTTATTTCAATTGCTTTCAGTCACAGATTTTGAAGCTGCCTATAGGGTGTCTGTGTGTGTGTTTGGTGAGGTTTTTGTGACCATGATTGGTCACTATTTTCTTAAATTAAAATCTCTTTGTCCCAATAGTTTGATTTCAGCTAAAGCTGAGTATTGCGTGTTGGGTTCGGTTTTCAAAATTTGATTTTGGATGTTGGTTAGAGATTTCACATCTTAAATGTGATTTCTTATTTCTGAAGAGTTTCCAAACACCACCATGGAATCAGATTTCTCCCTCTGTAGAGTAGTTACATTGAAAAGAAAGTTTTTAGTGCATTGATTTTCAGGGTGAAAACAGGTTTTTTTATTCCTCTTTTGATGTGGAAGTAGTTCGGACTAGAATAATCATAAGAACAACATATAGCATAATAGCATGTTTAGTTCCTCAATCCACATTTGATTAATCACTTTTACTGATAGGCTTGTTGTAAAACCAAAACATAGCCCCCTTTTTCTTGCTCCTTTACGCAATGTGCAGTGTCTTCGAATATAGTTTTGCATTTGTCAAACATTTGAACAGATCTGTTTCCTTGTTCTCCAATATAATCCACAGGTTAATACCCGTTAACCATTTATTCTCTAAAACTTATCATAGTGATGCACTGTCAAACCGTCTAGCATAGCGACTAATCATAGTTTGTGTAATAGAGCAAAACTAGATTATGCATGTGCTTATGATGAAGTTTTACAATTGAGTTTTATATTGGTAGCCTGAATAGTAAAGATTTACACATTTTGATCAGAGAATTGGAAAGTGGAATTGGTGTAAAATAACATGCTATCAGTGGGTGTACAGGATATCCTTCACCAGACATTTATACTGTATCATTAGTTGCAAGTTCAATGTTCTGCTATGACTTTCCACCTATCATTGTTATTTGAATTTTTTTCATTGATGAAAATGATTGTAGGTTTTCTAATTTTGTTTAGATGACTTGGTATTTCCTCAGGAGGCCTTAAGAAAACCAAAGTTGACAGACTGCTGATGTGCTGGTGGGCCTTTACAGGCCTTACACACATAATTCTTGAGGGCTATTTTGTTTTCTCACCTGAGTTTTTTAAGGATAAGACTGGCTTCTACCTGGCTGAAGTTTGTAAGTTTCTTTAGCAATTCGAATTTTGGATTTATCTTCAAGGTATTTGCATTTTTTTAGTTGATGGAAATTCTTAATGAAAAAATAACAGGGAAGGAATATAGCAAAGGGGATTCAAGATATGCAGGAAGGGATGCAGGGGTAGTTACTGTTGAAGGAATAACAGCTGTTTTGGAGGGTCCAGCTAGCCTTCTAGCAGTGTAAGTTGAACTTAAGACACCACTAAAATAACTGTTGCTTTGACACTGCTACTAGTGAATCTTCATTAACTGATTCAAGTGACGTAATGTGAGTGATTTATGTTTCCAATCTCATCTAATAAGACAAGACTCTTGTTGTTGCAGTAATTTAACATTGGATTTAAAGTTTTATCTTCTCTAGGTTCGCATTTTCACCTTATTGTTTGTGTTGTCCGTGTGATTGACAGATATGCAATAGCTACCGGGAAGTCATATAGCTACATACTTCAGTTTGCCATTTCTTTGGGTCAACTATATGGAACAGCTGTTTATTACATTACAGCAATCTTGGAAGGTGATAATTTTTCTACTAACACATTTTACTATTATGCATACTATATTGGAGCAAACGCCTCCTGGATTGTAATACCCTCAATCATTGCCATCCGCTGTTGGAAGAGGATTTGTGCAGCATTTCAGCTTGAAGGAAGTCAGACAAAAAAGGCTAAAGTTCGTTGATACAGACATTTTCAGGTCCTGAACTAGTAAGATGTTTCAGGGGTGGTTGGGGTAGGTTTGTTGTAAGAATTATTTTAAATTATTATCTTTAACTACACATGTCAAGGACAGAAAAAAATACCATTCGATGTTTTATGTTTTGAACAAGTATTTCCGTAACATTGATTTGAAATTAAATGTTTGGTGGTAGATGGTAGCATATAGACATAGTGCTTAATTTTCATTTAGATAACATAAGAATTGATCTCATTCTAAAGTTTAAAGTTGGATATTGTATTAGTTTATTGGCCGATTCAGATCTTTAAATTAAATATTAAATGATCAATGCCATTAGATAGACAAATTCAAATGGCTAATAACTAGAAATTAAGAATCTCATTAAACAAAAAATTTGCAAATATGTAGTTTAAAAGATTACAACTTTAAACTCTTCAGAAATACAGAAACAACTTCTGAAATGCAACTATTTTTAAAGATTTAGATTGTTACAGGAAATCAAATTAATGACTTCATTATTTGTGAGATTTCTTAAGTAATGGCACTTTACTTCTATGTTTTTTCCATACAACATAATTCTTGGAAAGTGTGATTGTACAATGACAACCTTCATTGTTGTTGATAATTCAAAAGTCTAGCGCCAACCTTTATTGTTGTCTATCATCTCTTTAAGGACAACCTTGATTGTTGTCGTTATTTATCGTCACTGTTTGTTGATGACAATTTATTTGATGGTGGTTCAGATATTTGTTGTTCACTTTTACTGGTGGTTGTTCACTTTTACTGTTGGTTGTTCCTTTCTTCCTTATTTCAATCAAAATTAATTTGACGTTGTTGTTCACATTTGTTTGCATCCTAATTCTAGAATCGATTTTTATTTAACATCACATTACGATTAATACCATAATTTTCATAGTGATAGAATTGTATACTTTGTATAGTTTTTAATTGCTCATCAATACTAAGAAAAATGTAATGTTTTCCTTGTTATCAAGTTCTTTTTCTCTTTTGTATAGGCCTATATGCATAGGCAACACAACCACAACTTTGATATAATCTGCTACTCGTCTTTAATCACTCCAAGCATCTTGCGGTGTGATACCTTAAACAATTTAGGTGGTCTTTGATTTAGGATATGGATATTCCAATTAATTGCTTTAAGCTAGAAAGCTTTTAAATCTCTATTACTTAAAAAACTTCGTATCATGTTTAAATGTGTATGATTTTTCCCTTTTCAATTTTCATTTGGTTGAGATGTGTATGCTCAATTAGTTGCTTCTTTATTCTGTCATCACAAAAAATAACAAATTCTTTTGATTTATATTTTCCACCATGATCATTGCACAACAATTTGATTAGAGTCTATGTTTCTTTTTCAACTAGAGCTTGGAAACTTTCAAAAACTGTGATACCTTCAGAATTTTCATGCAAATAATAAATCTAATATTTTCTACACAAAAATTTCAAAGCTAACTTTCATCTTTCAACCTTGTGTGAAACAATATGAGTTAGTGATAGTGTAGTTATATAATGAAAAAATCATATTAGATGTCATATGAATTTGGAAAGTTAATCTCAATTTTCATCTTAAATTTTGAAGAATGTAAAGTGATGATCTTTTTAACCTCTCTTTCTTTTAGGAATGAGACTTATGCTGGTGGTGATAATTTTAATAACCATAATTATTATTACATCTACCACAACCTCTTGTGGTTGTAAAATGATTATCCATAGAAGTCTTTAATTCATCTTTCTTTTTCTCCTATTGATTTTTTTTATTCATACATCAACAAAGAACTTTGCAACTCATTGATTGAAAGTTACTCAATCAATGACCTATAGAATTATAGAGTGAAGTATTTACACAACTATAATGATATCTTTTGATTTTGTCACTATAGATTCACATCTTGTTGACAATGACCATTGTATATAAAAGATACTATATTACTATCCCACCCAATTTTATTTGTTGTGTTTTAAATTTTGAACAAAAGGCTTAAAGTTATCGTCTCTTTAATTTGGAGAACATTGATAAATTTTTATAAAAAGATATTTTTTTCACAAAACAAAGTTGTTTATGATCATTATTTTGTAAAAAAAGGTAAGGCTTAAACCTAACTAAGATACCACTATTATAAATAAATGTTGATGTAGAGTATTACCTCTAAGGTTAAAGTTAGAAAAGAGAATGTTATTCAATTACTTCATATTATTGCATATTATTATTTCATGATAAATACTTTTAAATAGACACAATCAAATGATTAATAACTAGAAATCAGGAATCCAATTCCAACAAATAATCAAAATTATGAGAAGATTAAAAGTAAAATATTGACTAAACCACTAAAACTCCACACACAATCTTAACAAATCATTTCTTAAATAAAAAATTAGCAAATATTTGGTTTAAAAGAATAGAACTTCAAATCCATGTATTTTCTAAAGTTGAGACACAATCTTAAGGACTAATATGTTAAGAAGATACAACATCAATAAGTTATGAATAAACCCATTTAAAAGATTGTGATACTATTTTTAATCTAAAATCTTTAAAACTTTGAGTTTACGACTCTCCTTCTTTATATGTTACTCAATTTGCTCATTTCTAACATGGAATTCAAACTCATTATCTAATGTAAGAAAATAATAATTTAAATACATGACAATTATATATACACCAAGACTTCCAAAATTAGTTTCATTTCAATTTCAATTTTAGTGAGTTTTAACTACAAATGTAACATTCTACCATTTGTTGCATGAAGAGTGTTTTACATGGTACGTGCTATTGTCCACGTTTCACCTTTAGTCGCAATAAGAAAATTATAAATAAAAGAACACCATGGTAGTAAACTCAAATCTTGAAGTGATTTCACTTTGAAATTACTTAGTAAAAGAACATTTTATTTAATTTTCAAAAATATGGTCAAAATAATTCATTAGAGCTCCTATATGTGCATGATATTTTTTAAACTTAGTTGTTTTGGATTAGCATGCTTATATTCATACAGATTCAGAAGTATTTTCTTGATAATTATTTTTTTTCTTTACCATTTCCCATTTCAATCAATGAAGATAATTATGGTTTCACTAATCAAAATTAGAAATAGATCGTATTTTGGTTCCCAATTTTTTTAATTTTTTAAAAAAGTTTTAATATCGCAATTAATTTTTAAAGACTATAAACAGTTTTGAAAAAATTATATTAACCCTCAGATTTAGTACTTACATTAAGTTCATATCAAATTTTAGGAATTAAAGGTTTAATTATTACGTTATAAAAGTTTGTCCTAAAATAGATACATAAAAGGACAAAATAACAGATACCCATGGGCCAACAAAGTGTGGGGCCCAAAGCCCAAAGGACCAATTCGGCCCAATGGTTACGAGGAAGAACCTGTGTCCTCAAAACTGCACCTGTAAATGTAAAAATTGCTCATGGTTAATGAAAAAATTGATAATAATGATTGATTATCAACCCAGCTGAACCATTACTTATTGACCAAACAAAAACATGAATAAATGGTATTAAGCTAAGCTAATACTACTACTTAATTTAATTAACTTTGCAACACATTCAGATCCGTTTTTCTGATCCCACATTACCGCACATAAGAGTTTTCCGGTTAGGCGAATACAAAACCCGAAACCGAGACACAAAAAAGAGAAGAAGAAAAGACAATACAATTTCTTCAACCAATTCATACACTGCACCACAAAATGGAGGCTCCGTTAGGTGGATCCGGATCCGGATCCGAGAGGGACAAATCCTCCACTCCTCCATCCTCTTCTCCGATCTCCGTCGTCTCCGCCTTCTGGAAAGGTCTCACCGAAACTTCACTTCCACGTTCGCTAATTCTTCCCATTTCGCTCTTTCCAATTTTCCATTAACATTCATAGCTTTCTTCTTAGTTTGTGTTTTTGTGTGCGGCAATTGACTTAGTTATCTCTAATCTATGATGCGTTGCCGCATTGTTTCAATTACGATTGTTTCGTAACTTTGTTTTTTGTTTTTCTTCTTCTTTTCAGATTTTGAGTTGGAGAAGGAGAAATCTGTATTGGATGAGCAAGGGCTTCGAATTGCGGAGAATCAGGAAAACAGTCAGAAAAATCGACGTAAGCTTGCGGAGAACACTAGAGGTATGCGCAGTTAGTGCTTTCGCTACTGTTTCCAAATTATGCTAGAAACATAGTTAATAGAATTATTATTGGCCTTTATTATGAAATCAGTATCTGATTTAAGCTTCAAAGTTCACAGTTCACCTTAGATAATGTATACTTACCTCTTAGGCCTTGTTTTTACTAAAATTGGAACAACGGAAGGAGCACTGCTGCACTCTGCTTTTTCCATGCTCTGATTTGTTGTTGTTGTTGTTGTTGTTTTGTTTGGTGTTTTAAATGGACGTGTCTGCGAAATTACATATTATGCTGCTTACAGATTTCAAAAAGGCTTCGCCGGAGGATAAGTTAAGTTTGTTCAATTCCTTGCTTAAGGGCTACCAGGAAGAGGTTGATAATCTTACTAAGAGAGCCAAGTTTGGAGAAAATGCTTTTCTCAACATCTATCAAAAGCTCTATGAAGCTCCGGATCCTTATCCAGCTCTTGTATCGATTGCTGTGAGTTATAGGATTTAGCTTACGTTCCCTTTTGAAAAAACTTATGTAATTTTATTGGATGTATTACATATACAAGCACGAATTAGTTATGGATAATGAATGCATGATTCTCTGATCTAGATATACTGATATAATGATGCTTTTTTTAGCGATGAACACTAGGCACGTCCTTCCATCTTGGAGTGCATGCAACTTAACGGTGTTTCCTTGCCATCAAATCTATGTTGAGACAATATTCTGTTTTTACTATGTTCACCCCATTATTGCTTTGATTAAGGCATTTTCATCTTTTGACTTTCAGAGAGTTTGGCAACCATGCCGTTGTCTCAGTTTATATATTTAAAGATTACCAACTTAGGTCTACATCATTACTTCATTATGTGATTAAACAGTTCCATTTTTATCCCTTACTAGATTCTGCTTACAATGCTCTTGTGCATTGGCACTTATGTTTTATGCATGCAGTGAAAACCATGTGCATGTTTAGGTATGCTTGTTCATGATATGTTTTCATTGTACAGGAGCAAGATCTCAAGTTATCTGAGCTTGAATCTGAAAACCGGAAAATGAAAGTTGAGCTTGAGGAGTTCAGAACAGAGGCAACTCACTTAAAGAATCAGCAGGCTACAATACGAAGACTTGAGGAGAGAAATAGGCAATTAGAGCAACAGGTTATTAATACTTATGATATTGTTGTATACGGTTACACAATGTCATGGTTTCTTTCATTTCTTGAGGAAAATACCTGTTGATGCCTTTATTTGTTGCTTCCTGTGTTCAATCTTGTATGCACTGGGGCATTGCTGGGATCCTATTTTGACCAACTGTTTTCATTTCTGTTATGAAACAACTCTCCCAAAAGCTTAAGCTTTTAGGTGAAAGCACAACAATGGTTTTTAATATATTAAATCTCTAAATCATAATCCTTTATCCTTGTTTATTCTCTAATTTAATTTCTTAATAATTTAAGGATGAACAAACTTAGGTGTATGGTAATTACTAGTATAGTATTGCCTAAAGATTGCTTTATATATATTTTATCCAGTACTGTATCCTACAACTTTCCTTAAATCTGTTTTTTCCATTAGACAGAACCTTGGCCTTAGAAAAGGTAGGGGCAAAGTAGGACTTACTAAGTTTCTGATTTTGTACCCTATTTTTCATTAAAATATTTCTCATGAATTGCCAATTTGTCGGTTTGAGATGCATTTCCATGTTTCATGCCTGTTTTATGCATATATTGTGCAAATGGGTGAATTTGGGATGCATTTGCATGTTTCATACCGGTTTATTGTCCTAGCATAACTGAATTTAACTCCCTACTGTCAAATTGATAAAGTTCCTTTCAATCTGTCTGTTGATATTTTGTTATTTTATGACATTTGCAATTATTCAAGTGCTCTAGATCCCCAACATCTTTAAAATTCAATCTCAAATTAGACCTAGTTTTCTTTCATGATTTTTAGTTTGTCATTTGAATTTTTGTGAATTAGATGGAAGAGAAAGTGAAAGAAATTGTGGAGATTAAACAACGCAGTCTGGCAGAAGAGAACCAGAAAACGTTGGAAGTTCTGAAAGAAAGGTATCCTGCAATCTTGTCTGCTATTGAAAATTGTTCGTTTATTCAGTTTAGTACATGCAACAACTGTATGAGGTATATGTTTGTAGCATTTCTTACTGTTGACAATGTGGACCATTGAAAGAAGGGGGGGGGGGGAGTATGGCATTGGCCTGTGTGAGCCAAATAAACACCGGCTCCAAGACCTGCACACATGGAAGGTGGTGGGAGGAAACAAACAAAATTTGTTAATGGTGTGAAGTATAAGAAGGTCTGACAGGGAAAGGAGGGGCAAGCAAGGACCTAATGTGAGATTGGATGGATGTTAAGGTCTCTTGAATGACCTTGATGTTCTTTTTATTCCTTTCTGTTAGCTTTCTGTTTGCTGTGAGTGAGGGAGAGTCCATGTTTGGGAGTTCTGTTTATGCTATTTGGATGTATCGCTCTTTTTCTACATTCAAATATGAAAGACCTAGGTTCCCATTAGTTTGTTCCTCTTGTTCTGTATAGACCAACTATTACTACTGTATCAGAACTGTCCTCTGCTTTGGCATTGCTTACCCAGTATGATGATCTCTTTATTCTATGCAGGGAACAAGCACTACAAGACCAGTTGCAGCATGCCAAAGACAGTGTTTCTAATATGCAGAAGTTGCATGAACTTGCACAAAACCAGTTGTTTGAACTCCGTGCCCAATCTGGTAATCTAGAAGTTTTCATTGCTATTTTAGTTGTACACTTCACTTGAATCTGTAATTTAGTTTTTCATTACTTATGATGTGCATATTAAGAATTAAGACCATGATTCTCCTGATATTATCTAATATCAAGACCATGATTCTCCTGTGTTCTTGAAAACCTCAGAGGAAGAGAGGGCTGCTAAGCAATCCGAGGTTACACTTCTGATGGATGAAGTGGAGCGTGCACAAACAATGCTTCTTAGTTTAGAAAGAGAGAAGGTGCAATTCACAAACTTTTATTTGACTATGATCATGAAGTGTGATTGTTTGCATTTGTGTTTACCTGTTTGATCAAATTCTTAAATTTTTGCTGCTTTCTCTCTTTGTTTCGGAAGTTATGAAATAGTATAGTACGCTGTCTTTAGATCTATTTAAGTGTAGTGAAGATGATTGGTGTTGAGGTAGATGAATGGACACACAAGATCAGAAATATGATTTGAGATAAATTAGAAGAACGCTTATTTTGAGACAATGACCGAACAGATCCTCAACTAAGTTGTTTTGGACATATGAGGAGTTGACTAACAGTTTCTAAAATTGAATCAGATAGAATACATTCTGATTTAAAAGGATAAGGAGGGAAAACCCAAGAGAAAACTCTTGGAGAAACTATTTAGGTAAACTTTGTTCTCGTCTCAATAACAAGGTTCTTCCCACCAGGCATAAAGAATTGCATTACTAGATTATATTACTTGAAAAGGTTATCGTTGACTGTAAACTAAATATAATTTGTAATTGTCACACTGAAGGAACTGTGTATTTGTGTAGGAGTTTCTTGGGTCTTTAATGTGAGGATACGGTTATTATTACTAGCTCATGATCAAATTTAAAATAACTAAGGCTCTGTATGGTATGAAAACTTTGGGTGGGAGGGCAAGGAAGACGGGAACAAAAATTGGTCCCTTGTTTGGTATCAATTAACGGTGCAGATGAAGAAAATTGGATGAGTTTCATTATCTCAAGCTGCTGAGCGCTGATGCTTTTCCATATTTAGTAAGACTTACTGTTTATTCTTGTGATACTTCTGTGTCTATGCAGGGGGTTCTCCGATCTCAGTTACAAACAGCAAATGAAGATACTGAAACTAAGAATAGGTATGGTGGTTCTCTTTGTTTTCTATTTATTCTTATTGTTATTCTTACTCTGTTACCGAAACATACAAAGCAGTAGTAGTTGGACAATTTTCTTTTTTCCAAAATTATTATTATCTGCATTTCAAGTTTCTAACTTCCAAATTGTACATAAACTTTTTTCTATTGACAGGTAAACTAAGAACAGAACTTACAGTTCTATAGATGTGATTTGTAATGTTCTCTAATTAGAATTAGAGTTTCACCTTGGTAAAATGTATAATTCCTTAATGTAAACCTTTCTCCAAATATTAAAGAGGTGAAACTCCTATTCTAATTGTAGAATGGCAGCTATAGAACCGAATGTAAGTTTTACCTTAAACCAAAACAAATTGTTGTAACTACACTATCTATCTTTAGCATCCATTTAAGTGGAGTAACATTTCTACTCTGCATTTCCTTTAAAGATCCTTTGGTCTGCATTCTTCTAAACATGACGATTAAAGGCAATCCTAGTTCAAATTGTTCAAATCCATGTTTCCGTCAAGAAATCCAGTTTTATTTTTACGATCAATTTGATATTTCTTGGAACAAAGTGAAAGTTGCAGCTGCTTGTTCCAAAATGAGTAAGGTGCATATTGAAGAATTTGTCACAATTTTCTGAATGTGCTAAACAACACACCAGAAGTTGTTGGATATATAGCATTTTTTCTGTTTGTCTAATCATTTTTATTTGGTATTTTTAGCTGTATGTGTTATTATTTTAATAATTTTGTTCAGCTTTAAAAGCTTGTAAAACAAACTCTCTTTACTTGATAAAATTCAGAGCATGTTGTGTGAAGCAAACCCATTCTTCACCTTTGGGTTTATCTCTTTCTGTTAACGGAAGTGATTTTTTGGACTCCTCAACCTATTAGTCGTACAAAAAGTTCTTCAATGGGCAGAGCTACTTGACTTATTTGCGCTTTCTGTCTATCTGATCCTATATCCATATATGCATACTCACTCGTTGATACTGCTCATCCTTCTAATTTCTTATCTTGTACGCTGGATCACAGTCTTCAGATTATTGTTTGTTTTTTACTTTTGCAGTGACAGCTTTGACTCAACTAGTGCACTTGAGAATTCTTTAAATGTCAAAGAAAAGCAAATCTCTGAACTGAACATGGAACTACACAATATTGAAACAACCTTATCAAATGAAAGAGATGAACACATTAATGATGTCAAGAAACTTACTGCAATGCTCAATGAAAAGGTAATATTTTGGTTAGCCAAACTCTACAGCAGATCTCTTTAATGATACTTCAATGCAATATAAGATATTGTGATTTATGAATGCTCATATTTTGATCCAAAATATCTGGTTTCAAATTGGACAAGTTCCACACTATACGCATTTCAATTGATAATATATTAGCAATTCCATTTGCATTATTACATTACATGGTACATAATTTTTTTCTTCCATGTTCATGAAACTTTGAAACTAATTTTTAACTATTTCAGTCACAAAATTCTCAATTTAAATGGTGGTTTGGCATGTAGGTCTGTGAACTTTCACTTAGATGATGAAATTTCTTTTCCGTTAGTTGAGATATAAAAATTATCTTGATAGTGCTCTTTGTGAAACTGTGTATGATACCCATACCCTGATTTACAAGCATTTGTTCTATCTATCAAAAGCTATTATCTCATAGTATGAATAGTTACTATTGGAGATCCCACAACAAGTAGAAATATAGTCAATCTATAATATATAGGTACATGCAAACCTGACCTTACTAAATCAGTTTTGTGAAGTTGAGTTAGGCTCAACCCCACTTTCATAAGATGGTATAGAGTCATTTAGAGTCTATCTTAGTCAAGTTGTTGGGTCTATCATGTCACCCATTATTGTATTCTCTTCTGGTCCCACGCTTGAGATGTTAAGTCGAGGTGATGTGTTAGGGATCTCACATCAACTAGAGATATGGCCAAATAATAATATATAAATGGGTGCAAATCTCAACTTAGCCGGTTTAGTGAGGTTATGTTAGACTTAACCCTACTTTCATAAGAGTTACAATACATTTATGCAAATTTGATTCTCTATATTATTTTGGGATCTAACTCACCTTTTTATTGCCTTCTCTTAATGTAGGAGGCTGCCCTTGTGGAGATGAAGAAAGAAATTCAAGCTAGGCCTACAGAAAAAACAGTTGATGATTTGCGAAAGAAAGTGAAAATTTTGCAGGTGGTTTTATTGTTCGTTTATTAATCGATTTGGTTACCTCTTGTAGCTTCTCTATTTATGTACTCCTTGTGAGCTATACATGCAGGCAGTGGGTTATAATTCAATTGAGGCTGAGGACTGGGAAGTGGCTACAAGTGGGGAAGAGATGAGCAAGATGGAGTTTCTTCTTCTTGATAAGAACCGGAAAATGGAACATGAACTAACACAGTTGAAGGTAAGAATGTGATTTATTTAGCAATGGGACATCGAGTCCTCCTTCCCCTATAAACAAAGAAAACTTTAAAAAAATTAGAGTGAAAGAAATTATCAATTAACCCAGCACTGGCCTTTTTTTGAAGAAAACATGACTAGTTTGGAAAGGATCCTCTGTACTTCCTTCATTTGAGCATTGTTCATGTTGTGGACTAAATAAAAATATCATGTAGAAGGATGTTCTTTAAGATGATAGCAAGTGTTGTTGCTGTGCATATTTTCAGGTCACACTTTCTGAGAAAACATCTTTACTGGAAACAGCTGAACAAAAGATAGCAGAACTCACGACAAAGGTTAATGAACAACAAAAGTTGATACAGAAGTTGGAAGATGACATATTGAAGGTTTTGAATAATTGTCTCTACCACCACTTTCACATATCCCCCACTTTGAATAGAAAATGAATTGCTCTCTTTTGCTAATCTCTGTTAGTCTGTTTATGCATTTGTGAATTATGATAAAATTTTGTGCTTTTGTTACTTTTTTAATGCTCTTAATAATCCTATTGATACAGGGATATAGTTCCAATTCAAAAGATCGTAAAGGGAACTTCCTTGATGATTGGGATCTTTCAGAAGCAGGAGGGGGTGAGGCTTCTGAGGTAGATTCCTCTCTTGTGCTTCCATTCTTCTGGATTTTATTGCTTTGAAGGGATGTGACTGCTTAAGCTTTGAGACAGATGGTTTAATGATACAATATATTTTCTTTGATTTTTTAATGATGCCTTTAGGTACAAATGTTGACTTTTGCTATTAGAAGATTAAAAGTTTAGGAACAATGAAAAAATTATTTTGCTGGATAATTAAGTAGTGATTGATTAATCACACACCTAAATATTCTTATGTGTGTAGCTGTTCTTTAAAATTAGATTTGAAGAGCTCTTAAATTGGCTCTTTTTTCATCAGAATACAGACCAAAGGCAAGTATCCTTAGACCAAGATCAGAGCTCAATGCTTAAAGTGATTTGTAATCAAAGAGATCGATTTAGGAACCGCTTGCGAGAGACAGAAGAGGTACGTGTATAATCAATATTGCCTCATATTTTATTTGTTTCTATCTAATATTATTTAAACCAAATTTTAGATTATGGATATGGCAGTGTAACAACATCTGGGTGAAATTCACTTTTAATAGGAAATAAGGCAGTTGAAGGAGAAGATTGGTGTATTAACAGTGGAACTGGAAAAGAGTAAAGCTGATAACGTCAAACTATATGGGAAGATTCGTTATGTACAAGATTATAATACTGAGAAAGTGGTTTCAAGGGGTTCGAAAAAGGTTTTTTAAATTGTGATTACATCATTATGTTTCTTTCTTAAAGATCATATTTTCCCTTTTACCTTGAACTTAAGATTTGTTTGTTATTTCTGTTTAGTATGCTGAAGATATTGAAAGTGGTTTCTCGTCAGATGTTGAATCTAAATACAAGAAGATATATGAGGATGATATAAATCCTTTTGCTGCATTCTCGAAAAAGGTGATCCAGCTTGGCTAATGTAATGAAACACTGCATTTTAAAAAATGGCTCATGCATTATAAGTTTGTATTAGTGCGCAGCTTCACTGCCTTAATGAAATATACATATTTTAAAACTGTGGTGTCTATCTGTCCCAGATAACTAAAGGTGTATAAAACCACACAATCAAATCTTTGAATGAATTTTCTATCTATTTTACGGTTGATGCTGCCCTCAGACGTGACTTTTTTTAAGTGTTTGTGTTTGTGAAATAACTTGAGTTTTCAGGTGTATTATTACTGGTATTAAAAAATTGTGGGACTAGTCTTTGGTACAAGGAAGATTCCTCTTATGTCCTTAATAGAAAATCTAAACGTTGTTGGTTAAACATGCATTTAAATAGTTGTTGCTTATTGGAGCTATTGAACACTGGATTTTCCTCATGTGTAGATTTCCGTCTCCCATTTTGCACCTTACCTAGAAAAGGGAGGGCAGATTGGGATTGGATGAAAGAAGTGATTGGTTAGAAATATAAAAAAGTTATCTTTATTGTGTTTTCTTATCAATGTTATTTAATTTTTAATTATGAACTGTTCCATCTATTTTTCATGTAATTAGGAAAGGGATCAAAGATACAAGGAGTTGGGATTCAGAGACAGAATTACACTCAGCAGTGGACGTTTTCTCCTTGGTAACAAGTATGTTTGAATGCTTCTACAATATTTTAGACATTTTCCAATGCTCCTGTTTTCTTTTGCTTAAATTATTTGTTAACCCATTTGATATCAAAACAATGGAGAAAAAAAATTCTCAATTCTTCTAATGCGTTGACTTGCAATCTCATAAATCATCATTAATTGTTGGCTTAAATATGTTTCAGGTCTTCAATATATAACCGATTTTTGTTGAGTATCCAATAGAATTTTCTTTTAAATTGACTACTTAATAAATCAAAATTTTTGGTTAAGTCCCTTTCGTTTCTTTCGACAGTTCTATGGTCCACGTGATGGTTAAGTTGTCATACATGTCACACGATATGCTGTGTTGAGTAATGATTTAAGTTTCTTTTGTTACTTATATTATCATTATCCGTCATCATATAATGAAAAACAAATAAATTATTATGATAAATAAAATATTGAGGAATTAAAAGAAAAATTTAAAAGTATTTTAAGGAATTGAACCAAAATAAATATTTCATCTAAGAACTTAAACCAAAATTCTTAATTTATTAAGAATCCAATTTAAAAGAAAAATATATAAGAACTTGAAGCATATTTAAGTCTTAATTTTTTACCAACCGTTAATTTTGAAAAAGATTAGATTTCATAGTTTCGAATCTCCAATCATTCTTGCTGGTTCTGTCTGCTGAAAACAATGTCTCTTTCTACTCCCCCAAGCAGGGGTGGAGCTATGAGTGGATAGAGAGGAGGCATGGCTCCCCCAAGCTTTTCAGAACCATTTATATGCCTATACTTTCAATAAAATATTAATGAAAAATTGTAATGTTTGGATCTTGTTCGTTATATACAAAGTATGTGATCGCATTCTGCATTTTGTTGATGTCTTATATGGTCGTGTGTTTACACGAAAATTTAAATTATATATATATATATATAAAATTCTAAATTTAATTATTTTGATTCCTTCAAATTTTTGGGTCTAGTTCCCCAGTGGTCCCAAGTTTTAGTTTTTACAGTTATCCTGATCACTTATTGACACAGCCTTCCTTATCTATGTTATTTTTATGATGTTATAGTCTATCTACCTCAATGGTATTCTTGTCTTGCACACTTTCTACCAGTGTTCTTGTTTCATGGGAATCTGCTGGTTGCAATAATTTATTCCACTGAGCATACCTAACATTTTGCTGAAGTCAACGTGCTGCTCATTGTCTCTTCACCCCTTTCCTTGGTTGTCTCGTATGATGCTTCTTTTAACCCGGTGTGATGGTATAACTCAATTTCACTAATGCTGCAAGCATTATGAGCTCACGTGAGATCCTTCTTTTGAGTGAGGTCCGGGTGCTCTGTTTCAGCTTGCTCTGGAAATTGTAACAAACTCTTTAACCTCTCGGTTACTATATGTTACCCCAATTCCATATTTGGCTCTGGTTACAAGTCTTGCATAATATAAAAGATTAATGCTTCTTCCATCAATTTATCAAAGGGTTTGTCATAATTCTAGAATTTGACAATTAATGTTGAAACTTTGGACACTTCAAAGCATAAACTTCAATATGTTCTGTACAGATTTTAGCAACTCGGTTTTTTCTGTGGTTTCTTGATGATATACGTAAGAGTTGGTCTAACCGTTATCCTTATACTGAAACTAAGGAAGTTGGTCTAACCGTTTCTGCAGGTATGCCCGAACTTTCGCATTCTTTTATACCATTGGATTGCATATCTTGGTCTTCACCTGTCTCTACCGAATGTCTGCTCTCAGTTATCTTAGGTAAAAATATCTGATGATGACTAATTTCACTGTTATAACTATTATAGATGGATTTCAGCCACTCTTACCCTTCTCTTTTCCTGCAGCAATGGCCCAGAGGAATTCCTTGTTGGAGATAAAAACGTTGATCTTCCACGTGGACTGTAGTGGATATGCAACTCAGTTTTCTTTTCCAGTGATCGATTTCTCAAATTGAATGGTGCATGTGATCGGAATGCAACCTCTTTTCGGTGGTCTTTTTTTGCAGACAAAACGATAACATATTGTCAATATTCAAATATCAAATGTATTGTACATATGACTGTTGTTTCACTCTATACGCTGTTGCAATGAAATATAGATGTTTTTTTTTCTTGTACACGACAAAAGCAAAACACTGTAAGTCGTTGTTGACGGGCCCACGGTTGAAGTGTGCACTGAAAATTAACTAATTTTAACTTACACAGTCTTATTAATTATGAGCATGCATTTTAATGAGTTCTTTATCTTAAATTGGTTATAGATGTGAGGAATTCATATAAAAAAAGTTTAACTATGAGTTATTAAGTCATTACATTTTGTAAGTGAAAACTGATTTTGTTATTGATAGAAACAAGTAAATCATGTTGCTTATTTAAGCAATGCACTGTCACGTGACTTGTTTTGGTGAAAAAATGTTATACAAAATTGTTTAATTTGAAATACCTGTTTTGGAGTACTCTAACTAATTATAGACTTTTTATGGGATATATGATTAATTTTGTCACTTATTAAATTCTGTAAAATTTTGCTTTCAGTAACTTCTTGTTCAAATAAATTTTATCAATTAAATTGTTAAAATTTCATCAAATACATTAAATTTATAATTTTATATTTTAAGATTCATGTTGTATTGCATGACATTATTAAAATATATCTATATTTATTATTATTATTATTATTATTATTATTAAGTCACGTATGATGAATTATCTAAATTGTTTAAAGTTCTGTATACATTTTTATTGCAATAAATATTACTTAAGGTAATGGTAAGTAATGGTTGAATTGATAATGTATATTTTTATATTCTTATTCTTCTGAGGGGTGTCATGGTCCTTGTGTGTTGATCAGATACTATTTTATAATGCACTTTCATTGGTCAGTCTTCATGCTAAGTGAAGAACTGAAGCACTATTTGTCTTTGTTCTTCCTGTGGTCCAAATATCTGATTTGACAAAAGGACCTGAGACACATGGATTTTGGTTCTAAATAAACTAAAATAGGTTTAATTGAGTGGAGGCTGTGCATATTATTTTTCTGCAGGAATTTGATGAATACAACCATTGTTATGACTGACAAAAAGATAAGCACATGAATTGAGTAGTTTGTTCCATTAGAAACAAACAAGGTTGTCTTTTAAGATTACCTCAGAACTTAACTCCATCTTGTAATAAATCATCTTTGATTGTTAGCTCTCTGAAGCCACACATCAAAGAAAGTTTGTTGTGTTATTTGATGAAAAAGTCAGCGACGTGGTAACTGTTCTATTGATTTTATGGACAGTTCTACTCTTCAATTGAGATTATACATTTCCTTTTTTGACCATATTAGAGAAAATAAAGAAATATGTGCAAGCTTTGTTGCCATGTTCACCATAGTTTTTTTCAATGATCATGTACACATCCTAACTTCTGTGTCTGAAAAAGGAAATGGTCAACTTCCTTCAAAAAAAAGTTTGATACATTGGGTTAATTTCCTTTTGAAAAAAAATTGCCAAATGTATTGTTAAACTTGTTGAAGGTAAAAAGGTTCAATCTTTTTCTTTGTCAAGACTTGGATGTGTGAACCAATCAGTTACCCATTTCAAGTCACAATCAAATAGTTTGGGGAATAGAACAGAACTACTATGTCCACAGAAAATAATACACTATTGAACAATAGTCTCATAGTAGTTGAAATTTTATCAAATTATTCTCTGTATAAAGTGATTGATTTTGAAATCAAATTTTAATCAACCCCACTTTTTCCTCTTTGACTTACCCTCCCTTTTCACACTCTTCATCATACCTCTTTGGATGATCCCAATGTTGTTTAAGTGGTCAACATACCAAACTTTTCCTGTCTCAAGACTTTATATATTTATATTATGCACCCAAATAGTATTAAGTGATTTTTGCATCATAAAACCCTAATAAATCCTTAGTTAAAATAGTATCAAGTAGTAATTGAAAGAAGAGATTCTATCAAAAATGGATAAAAACTTCATATGAATGATATAATTTTAAAAGATATTAATAGACACATCTTTCTTGGTCTTCTTTCATGTTTTGTCTCACGAAACCATAAAAGAATGGATGAAGAAAAGGTCCATGATTTGAGGGTTTATTAATCAGTGACACAACACGTGCAACACTTTTAGATTTATTGGACTTGCATTGCACTTACTTTATGAAGTATTTGTGGTTGACCAATCTGCATTCAACCATTTTTTTCAATGACATGATTGTGTTGTGAGAACTGAAACTCCTATCTTTGCTTTCACTGTGCTTCAACATTCCAACAACTGCTTTCAATTCTCTGATGCATTTTTTCTTCCATCTACCCTTGTGCTAAATCAATAGCACATGGGCATTACATTTCTTTTAGAATATCTCCTTAATATTTATCATTTAGTTGCCATAAATTATCTGTCAATTTCCTCAATTATCAACGTAAATTAATATATCATCTTAAAATGTAGTCAAATATGAATAATTTGATCACATTATTATTTAATTTTTTAAAAAATTGATGTAAATAATCATAATGATATGAATTTATGATTAACAATTTAATTAATATTTGTTTTTATATAAATTATTAATGATAGAACATTTGTTAAAAGTTATTTCATTCATCATATTTATCTCTCTCAAACTTAAAAATAAGTTTAATTCTATGTTAGACATGATGATTTCTTACTTCTGAACATAACTTAGCATTATAAAACTTGAACGAATAAAAAATAACATACTAAAAGTTCATCTAAAGAAACGATGGATGTTCTTCATACATAGTTTAATTCCATAATTTTCTACAGAAAAATTAAAATCAAATCATCAATCTTGATTTTTATTAATATGTAAATTACTATAATATGAAAATAACATTGCCAATATTATGCTAAAAACATAATCATGCTACCAATCTTACTTTCAAATATATAACTCTGATGGAATACTGTGAAGATTTTGTAATTACAGTAAGTAAAATATTAGTTTAATTGGTGCTTTTATTTGTTAAAAGTAAAACTTATTAAAACAAACAATACTTTAAACTTAAAAACACGTAATAAAAAGTATAATTGATAAAAGTTATATTATTGTAATCAAATTTAAGATAAAAAAAGCTAATTTAATTCAGTATAATAATTCAGAAAACACAAGTTAGAAAATTGAAGAAAATGCACGATGTATCTCAATTTTAAAAATAAATATAAATTTATTACAAAAAAAAAATACCTTATCACATGTAATAATTACCTATAACTTAAATAAAAGCACTTCTATTTCTGTATCATTATCCTATAAATTAATAGAAGAATAAAACAAAACTGTTTGATTATAAGAGATTGTTTTAAAAGTTAGAAAATATAACATCTTTTAAATAAAACAAATTCAAACATATATAAATTAAACTATAATTTCCCTTTTTCTTTTCCAATAAAGGTGTAATTTAAGTAATTTTATAAGCATTAAGAAATTAATATCACATCTACATATTACATTGTTGATTACACAGGTAGCAAAAAACACATCTGGAAGAATTAAAAAAATGGGGAGGGTATCATGGGAATTATGTAAGTAAAATTGGAGTTACTCTTTCCATTAAACATATTTTTAGTTACTTAAATATTTATTAGAATTATACTTTATCCTTTGAATAAATTTTGATATATTTTTTCTTTATAATTTAAATTGTTTTACAAAATGGGTGCAAATAATCTTTAATTATTATTTTATAAATAAAATAGTAATGACTAAAATTGATAAACACTTTATAGAAAAAAAAAGGAAATTGAAAGTGGATTCCAGCTGTTGAAAACATGAGAAAACATTAAAAGAAAGGAAGGTAGATAGAACCAAACCTATTTACTGCAACCATCCATGAATCCATGAATCTCTCTAAATTATTTGGCCTAAAATCACGGATTCTCTACCCCACTTTTTCATCTTCACCATTTCCAAATTGCTTTGCTCCATTCATAACTTAACACACGTCATCATCTCTGCTACTGCATTCTCACAACACAGGCCATGCAGACTCAGAACAACAACATTGTCCTTGTTTCTGGCTTCTACCAAACAACATTATTATGATAAATTAAGAATAAAGAGACAATAAAGAATGGATCAAGAGACAAACATGCCTCAAAGCTCCTTCATTATCCAAATAAAAAATGAAAGAGAAATAGTGTACAAGGCCATGTGAAATTAATCTCACATCACTGTCACATTGTGTGCCATGTGACCTACATGCAAGGCTTTTTTAACCAACACCACAAAGAACAAAGCAGAATGAAAACATGACCATTGACCTAAGACACTGCAATCTCAAAATCCAAACCAAAACAGCCCCCAAAGCTTCATAAATTTCTCCAATGGAGTATTCACTTTCATTTAATTAAAAACAACCACCCTTTTCATCCCACACAATCCAAGGCCACCACCAATTAATAATGCAAACCTACCAACAATATTTATAAATCATCATCATAAATTACTATTATTCATGTTATATTTTCCATAACATTAATAACTATAAGGCTAAAGACGTAAATTACATGCCCTAGCACTTGTTGGGAG
The DNA here is from genome assembly GCA_030347555.1 of Lablab purpureus. NCBI lineage: Eukaryota > Viridiplantae > Streptophyta > Magnoliopsida > Fabales > Fabaceae > Lablab > Lablab purpureus. The sequence continues at coordinate 1,652,929 of CM059257.1, read as the reverse complement.
AGAATCCCACTACGGAGTTCGCTAGGTCGAAACTGACACGTGTCCCCTGCTGCTGCACATTCCCTATGATCGACAGAGACGACGTCGTTGGCGCAAACGCGAAACAGTACGTTCCGGCGCTGTCCACCGGAATCAGGTAATTCTTCGCCGGCAGCGCCCATGTCTTATCGCCGGCGAAGTGAAACGACACTGTCGGCACGCGCACCGATTGCAGAGACGACAGGTCGTAGCACGTGTCGAACAGCGCAACGCCCTCCGCGGGACGCAGGTTCTGAGTCATCCTCTTGAATGCGTCGCGCACCGAGTTGTAGGCCTGAGTCTTCAGCCGAGTTATCGCGGTACCGGAGTCGACGATCACCCCGCCGACACCGGACTGGTCGACGGCGAAAGTCTCCGGCGGGACAGGGACCGTCTCACCGCCGACGCTAAATCCGGTGAGCTCCACGTAGTAGAACGTGTCCACCCTCTTGTTCTTCAGCAACGGCGCGGTGACCGAGTCACCGGGTCGAGGTGAGTTGAACTCGAGCGTGGACGATTTCCCCGAGTCACGGTCTACTAAACAGTACGAAAACGACGACGCTTTGATTTGGGAGGTTAATGACAAGGGCCCACCGCCAAGACCAAGAAGCCCCGCGGCCCCGACGAATAGCCCCTCGTTATCGTGCCCGCAACCGATCGCGACCCGGTTAACTGAACCGGACCCACCAAACGTCACCGTTTCAGTGACGTACTCCCCTACTGTGAACGACCCGTCACCGTAGGAAACTTGGTAGAGGCACCTACCGTTTCTGCACGCCGACATTTCAAGGGCATCACACTGTTGAGCGTCGCAGGTTAATGGGTAGTACGAGGATGATGCTGTCGGGTCAAAGATCGGGTCGGATTGCTGGTAACAATCAGAGCAGGGTTTGCATTGGAGCCAGTTTACGTCGGAGCCTGTGTCGAGGACCATGTAGAAGGGCTTTGTAGGCTGGCCAACACCGACGCGTGAGAAGTACTCGCCGCTTCCCTGGGCGGTGCCGGAGGACACGGGCGTGGAGAGGTCTTCGGGTCGGATCTCAGTCTGGGCCGGGTAAAGGTCCGATCTTTTGACGCTATTGAGTGCCAGCTGAAGTTTGGTCTCGAGCGAGTTGACTCGGGCTGAGTCGCGGTCGAGTCGGGACAAAACTAGGGTTTTGTAATCTGGGTGTCGCTCATTGAAGAGGGTTTCCCTTGTGTGGAGTTGAACGGAGAAGAAAGAGGAAGAAGGTGAAGTGGGGGTTTCTTGTTGAGTTAAAGTTTGTTCAAGAACATGTTGGGGGTTGAAGGAGAGGATTTGGTGGGCTTGGTGAAGGGATTGCGAGATGTTGAGAAGAGTGGTGTGTGAGGGAGTGGTGATGGCGCGAGAGGAGGTGAGAGATAGGATCGTGAAGATGATGCAAAGAGAAAGAAGAAACCGAGCCATTCTTGTGTGTTTGTTAAGAGAAAAGGTGTGAGAGTGAGTGAGGAGTGTGGAAGAAGAGAGGGTGATTGGATTGGCTTTATGGGATTGAGAGAAAGAGAGAAGGCACAGAGAAAGAGGTGCTTGCATTGCATACCATTGCATTACATCAGACTGATTGATTGATTTGTTGGTTGGTGGATGGGAAAATTAAAGTGGGAAAAAGAGTTTGGTAATGCATCTTATGCATTATTATTATTGTTGTAAATTCTAAATAGACACATACAAAGCTAATCTCTGATTTTGTTTTTATTTGCATGCAGAACTGTTCTTTGTTTTGGTTATATGTCTGCTCCAATCAATAATTAATCATACTGGGTAAGTTGTTATATTAGTATTTCCATGACTTTTTATCAGAGCTAAATTTCTCTGTTCGATTTTTTGTCACAGTTAAATTTCTTTATTACAAGTTAGAAGAACTGTCAAGAACCACACACACACAACCTACTACTGTGAAGAAGAAAAACTCTCATAGGATGTTTATATGATTACCACGATTTTTTTATGTACTGTGTATGTTTTTTAAAACCTGTACAATTGTTTAACTGTTTAACAGCATAACAACACTTATTTACAGTAATTCACTTTGATTTGAACCATTTGTCCAATAATTTTTGTTCCTCATTTTAGAATTGTCTATTTCAATGTATTTCATCACAAAACAGGGTAACTCATTCTACATCATAGAAGGGTGTGATTATCCATTTTAATGCCATCAAACTACTATAAGATTTGGCTTGTATAAGATTTCAAATTCTACATCTTGTGTTTAAAATTACTTTGATACAAAAGTTACAAGAATAAGATTTGATGATAACATAAAAAAAAATCAAAATGAAGAATGCTAATTCTAAAAAGAAAGTAGTCAGAAGCATACAAGAAAAGTTAAAAAAAGTATGAGATTGAACATTTTTAACTAGATTAAGAATTAGTTTAGAAGAATAATTAGGAGATATATTGGTTAAAGGATAATAATATCAGAAACTACATTGAGAGTAAATAAAGAGTAATATATTAATATTTGTATTATTAAGAAGTAAAATGAGTAATTAAATTATATTTGTGGGTAAGTTGCAAACTGACTTTCATATTTCTGGTTTAATTAATATTGGTATTAATAAATTACTATTTAACAATAATGTCGAGGATAGCTTTAAATAAATTATATTGTCAATACAAGTTTTCATTAACCCTTGTTGGTAACATGTGTGTAACAATATATTTTTCATATTTTTCTCTTTTGTTATTTAAATAAAATTATCTTAAAGTTAAACACAAAATGTAATTATATCTGGCATAGGATTTTTCTTAGATTTTTTTTTCTATAAATACTTATACAAAAGGAATTAAATTGGTGAAAAGGAATTGATATTTCTTATAAATTAAAATCAACTTTCATAAAAGTCCTTCTATCTAACTTTTTCAAAAGTTAAAATGTATAGATTAATCTTTATTTGTAAAAAAAAACTTAATATATTTTGTTTTGTTTTGTTTTATTATAAGTATTTATGTAAAAGTTTTACCACAGTAGATTACACTTTTTATTATACATGTGAGTTATAATTGTCATCTTACATTAACATACTAAGATAATTCTGTACATAATTTCAGATTTCATTGTCCATTTCAATGCTGTCAAAGTAAAACTAGGAAAGTTTGTTAGTTAATATATAACTATTGTATTTTTTTCCTTAGTTTTTATGTTGTTTATTTTAGGAAAAAACAGAGATTAGTTTAGCTTGCGTTCAAGAATATATAATCGGTAAGAAAAGTGAAACGCAATGCAAGTGTCTTTAAATGTTTTATTATCCAATTCATTCAGTGATCCAATTTTATTTCATCAAAGGGTAAGAAATTCCATTGCACACGCTTTTAATTGTATGGAGTATAGTAGGCTAGAGTGAGTTTTCTTGCATAGCACTTTAATGTTCACATAGCAACTACCCGGATGTTCATAAACAATAGTTGAAATGAAATTAAATAGTTCATATTTGAACTAAGTAAATTAGAAAAGAAGAAAATCTTAGGAAGCGAGTTCGTAAACCTTCATCTAGATTTTGTCATTGTACATAAAATAAAAGTAGAATCATAATCCATTAAGTAGAAAAAGGGTTAGAATAAGATCTCTAATAGAAAAAATGGTTTTAGGTTGTTTATGCATGTGTGTTACTAGTAAATTAAAGGGAGAATAGTCCTATAGATAGAGGTAAAAAGGAGATATCCAAAAGTATTAAGAAAGGCCTCATATATGATTGAGATTCATACTAGAATAGGACATTGTTTGATTTTTGAAAATTACTTTTTCTACTCCTATAGTTTCTTCTTACACCTCCATGAATGTCTTCGAAATGTCAAAAAGTCTAAACTACTCGTACTTTCAATTTTTATATTAGACAATTTAAAATACTTTTGTAATTTAAACATATATTTGTATACAATCTATAAATATTTATACAATCTAAAATGTATTTTTAAATTACTTTGAAAGTGTATTTTAAATCATTTTTATAGATTATACAATTTAGAAAAATATTTTAAATTTTTTAGATTTATAAATATATTTTGGATTGCACACTCCATATTTATAATATATTTTTAATAGTACAATCTAAAATAAATTTTTAAATTTCAAAATGCATAATTTAAAATAAATTTTTAAATTCAAAATATTTTAAATCTATAGATAATTTGGACTTTTTTAACACCAAGATATGAAGTTGTTAAAAGAAATAATAATTTTGTTTCACATTTTCTCTGGCCCATTTTCTCTGGTCTTATATGCTTGAATGGGCTACTTTAGTCCAAAAAGCTGAACCAGCCCAAGTTATATTATGAATCAAACGGTTGATCAAAGCCAAACTCCATATACAAAATTCCTAAATTCATGAACAGTAAATAGAGATTTGGTCCAAGTAGAGTTGTCATGTCAATGCACCATAGCATCTCGAACACATCAAATTTATGTACTCATAAAGAGAAAATTATTGGTTGTGGAGGATGTGGTATCTGCCATAAAAGCATGTCAATGTCATTGTTATTCTTGTTTCCTAGATTTTCTTTTATCTAGCTATGATTATATTTTCACTTTTCATTACTTACAGGAGCATGGATTGCAACCAACCTGGATTTAACTTAGGTAGTAACCAATGTTGTACTGAGGCACATATTAGCCATATCCGTTTGTTTTTAATGCTGCAAACTTGAATATTTAAAATGCTTTTCAAGACAGCAACACTGAGAGTTAAAGCTCATTCACTGTGATATTTATTCTTTTACGTATGAAGCATTGTATTGTAGATAACCAATTGGTGCTTGAATTTTTGCTTGAGTATCAACCAGCCATCTTAATCCAAGATATAATGGACATTTGTTGTTCCCATGTCAGACATCCAATTTTATGTTATGTTCTGGCTATTGCTTATATAAGAGGCTTGCTTCAGTGAAAGTGGAAATGTTGTGACTGATGATATAGTAGAAGACGTTAAATCCAACTAATGTAACAGGTTGGTAGCAATTTATGTTCTGTATTTAGTACTAACTAACTGGCACCACCCCTTTCCTTAACTAGTCATTATTTTTCTATACAACCATCTTCAATGGTTGGAATTCGAAAGAAGAACATTATGGAAGTGTGTAATTTGTAAGATATGATACGATTTGTCACCCAACCAACGAAACTACTAGGCCAAAACAAGCTCATGCCAATGGTCTATCTGTGTATCAACAACCACCACCATCAGCTGGCTCAATTGAACTTAAAAGCCCGTTTCCTCTCAACTGCATGCAGTGGTCTTCAGCATCCACTTGAGCACATATGATCACCACTGCTAGTCCATTATGATGTGCCTCCTGCATGATGTTAACTGCATTATCAATTGTCATTCCAGGTATCACCTTCATCAACACTTGCACAACATATTCTCGCTTGTTGAAGTTGTCATTGTGCAGCAAAACTCGGAATGGTGGAGATGTTTTCCGCGATTTCCTGGTACAAAACATGTGATCAGAGATTTGATCATTCCCTTTTGGTTTCAAACATGTGATGAAATGAGACAGGAATAAACAACAAAGATAAGAGTAAGCACAAGCAGAAAGATGGAATATGTTTTCACAAAATGGACTCGCCTGCTTCATAGTTACAATTCTTTTCCAGTGACGAGTGAAAGAAACCTTGAATAAACATATCAACATTATTTGGACATTTGCTATTGACACAACTTTGGCATTTCATCTTTCAGCAAGATCAGTTCCAAAAGTCCAACAGTAGTATTGATGTGATATGTAGTATTGCTTTCATTTCATTAGTGGTTTTCATTTCTTGCAGTTGTAGTTTAGTTCAATTTAAAGATAATTACGGAATTTAAAAACAAGTTCATACTCTTAGTAAAAATAGAAACCTCTGCTCTCAGCAGATCTTAAATTAACAGTAGGAAATTAAGGGTCCAAGTCTGTACTTCAGAGTCAGCAACTACAGTTTTTCAATTTGTTTAAATATTATTAGAAAGTAATATAAACTCAAGAAACAAAATCAAATGAAAACACTATATCAGTGCTTCTCCTTGGCCTCAGATAAAAAATAAAATCAAATACAAACAAGAAGATAGACTACAAATTAGAAAAGAAGGAATTGATATAAAAGAGTTGAACCCAACGAGAGGAAAGATCCCTTTTCTCTGTCATCTAGGTAGATGAACTGATTCCAAAATATAATTTGTGTTGAATGTTGACAATTGAAATTCTGACCTTGAACTAGTGGTTACAGCTTCTTAATTTTAGACTACTTCAAAATTCGTTTTCTATTTTTATAATATCTTTGAGTGCATCATAACAGGGGCTTCAACATAACAACACAACTATCTAAGTTGAACAACCAACCAAACTCTCCTAAAAGCTTAATCTGTCACAGAAGGCTAAGACTAGGATTTTACTCTTCAAACCAACACCATTTTAGTTTTTAAGAACCAACCAAATATAAAACTAATTTTAACTTGTAAAAAAAACTTATCTAGACATAGTCATGGATATTCAAGATGTTTCTTTAATTCTTCTGCACAATCATAGAGTGTTAAAATCCTCTTATTATGCTCTACAGTTCCTAATGTTGGTATTACCTCACGTCAAATTCAGATTCCCGACCAGGTGTTGTCGTCTCTCTGGTTGGCCTCTCCACCAAACCTCCACCTTTTCCTAATATTCCAGTGGCTGCCATTGCCATTACAACAGTCCGATCTTTGGAATATTTCAAAGCAAAATTTTTATCTCCTGCGATTAAAAAAGTAATAACAATTAAAGCATAAACTCTTCTATTTTCATAGGGTGTGTATATTGACTATCTTTGTAGTAACATGAAGTGTTGGAATTGAAATACAAGGTCGAGCATTATTTTGAAAAATATAAACAATTAGAACAACATGCTAATGGAAAAAAAAGGGAACATAGTTAGAAAGTGGACATGGTATAGTACCAAGATTTACTGCATTGAATACTTGGTTGGGTGAAAGAGCAAGTGCAGTGCTTAATGCAGCTTCCATTGCTGCTCTTTTGAGTTTCTCTTTGTGGTAGTTGACACTTAGCAGACAACACCTGTAACAATAACAGGGTAGCAATAATGTGAGAGAATTAATCGAATGTTGTCTTTGTGGTTACCTCACTGATTTTTTTGGGTGGGTGAAAGAGATGCAGAGGGTATAAAAATTGGTAGAGAATTTTGTAAGGTGCACACTGAATTTTGCTTTTACACGTTAATATGGTGACACGTGTGCATCCAAAATTTTTGAGGTTATTGTGCCCTTGTGATAGTAATGGTTTGAAACAGGACATGAAATTCTGGAAAACTGCTTAAAGCCACAAACTAAAAGGCCAAAGCTAGCTTCAATTGTATGGCTGAAGAATTTACTCAGACATTGAATTTTTTATAATTTTTTTATTTAATGTTTTAAATTTTAATTCTCTAATTTTAGGACCCTTATATTTCTTTTTCATCATTATTAAGTTCATTAAATTCCATTGGTGACATTTAACAATGGTGTTATTGTTAATTGATACCTCCCTTCATTGGCCATTAAAAGGCTAATTTTTGGACCAGTACAATGAACTGTCATTTTTCAACATTAAAATAATAAATTAAAAAAAGGTAAAATAAATTAAAGGATTAAGATACTAAATCTATCAATATTCCTAGTCATTTTTTTTCCATTTGTTGATAATTAATCTAAATAATTAACAAGATACAACACAATGGGTACTGGGTTCTTTAATGCTATTAGAGATTTTATTCTTGATTGTGTACTTGAAAAAAGCTTTTTAAAAGAGACAACTTAGTTTAAATAGTTTGTTTAGATATTTTGTTAGAAAGAGATAAATAGCTCATCAGATGATTATTGTGATAGGAAAAACTAAAAAGTTTAAACATGCTTATTAGTTTTAAAAAAATATGGATAATTTTGTTTTTAAATTAATCGACTTTAATGATGTTATCACAAAGGATTAAAATTCAGACTAAAAATAGTTATTTACACGTCTTTTTTAATTTACAAAAAGATTTTTTAATTACAAAACTGTACTATAAACATTAAACTCTTCAACAAATAATATATCGTATAGTAATTAACACTAATTATATCATTTTAGTGGATTAATATTGAGACATTAAAGTCAATTCTAATGATAGTTTATATACACTCTATATTTTATATTATTAATTTTTTAACAAGCATACCAACTATCAACTAAAATAGTATATTGATAAATCAAATTGTTTGTATATAGAATTTTACTCATTAGACAATTTACATATTTACTAATTAAGACTTAAAAATTTAAAGATATATTAAAATAAAGAGATTATTTTTATCCTATAATTGAAACAACAAACTAAATATAACTTTTTTAAAAGGCTTGCAAGCATATCTAAATCAATTAAACTGTATAAATATATTATGGATTAAATTTTATGAACTTGACAGAAGAGTTGCTAAGTGTTCAATATAACTTCCTACATAAGTCTTCCATCTATAATATTAGTTTACTCAAAATATAATTTGTTAGTGAAAAAAATATAAAAAAAATACTTAAATATGGTTTTAGACTTTTAAATTTGAAATAAGTTTATTTTTCACCTCTTCATTTTAAAATTGGTATTTTTATCTATAGAAATTGAAAAAAAAATGTTTAAATCTCTTTATTCAAATAATTTTACATTTTATTCCTGAATATTAGATCAAATATTTATTTCTCTTTGAAAATGTCTATTATGACAACATTTTAGATAATTTTGTTAATATAAATATTAAAATAAGTGTTTTTCTATTAAAGAGACATAGAAATAATTTAAATTTTGAAGGATAATTCCTAAATGATGAAACTAAAATCAAACAATTGTTTATTATTAGTCGCGATTTCAAAGATAATGATTATTAAAAATTGTAGTATAATTGTATTAATACGGTTAAATGCTATACTTTTTTTTTGTTAATTTCACACTATTGAACTTAAAAAACGTGTCATGTAGATTATTAGGTTAAATTATGGAGAGCAAAGTGACAAAGTCAACCTGTGCTAGCTTGAATGAATCATAATGAATGAATTACTAATGATACCACCGACCTATAGATCATAGGATGATAGTGTATTACTATAACGGTCAAATAAAAATCAGACCATTTACATATTAAGTTTAATTAACCATAACATGTGATTATCTAATTAATATTTGTCTAATAATACTCTATTATATAAAAAAAATAACATTTATTTGTTTATTTGACCGTTATAATGCACTAACATAAATGCATATGAAAAAATTAACCATTCTCAAATTCAATATGAAAAAAAAATATTACATAAATTTTTAGATTAATTTGTCATTATATTTTATAGATATGTATAAATAACTTAATCATAAATAAGAACATTTTTAAAAAAAAATAAAAAAATAAAAAAAAAAGAGTGAAAAAAATTTAAAACACAAATAATGATAAAGTAAAAAATTATAAAAAAATAAAAAAGATAAACTTTCACATATCTAGGATCGTTTAGACGAATTTATAAACTATAGAAACGAAATAAGTTTAAAATATTTTAAAGACGAGATATAATTTTGACAAATAATTCAAAAATTAAAAACATATTTAACTCATATAACATAATTCAATTTTGACAAATAATATTTTTTTTACAATAAAGATTAATGTAAATGTTACAAAATTAGAAAAAGAAATCAATACAATTTGAAAAGGTCTCAAAGAATTTGAGTGGATTGAGTGTAAGTAACAAACTCTCACTTCTTTATGGTTGATTCATGACTCGGTCTATTGATCCATTCTTTTAGAAGTTCCCATCGCATGAATCACTTAATGAAAACGTTGATTTTTATGTTAGGTTGTTCGTGAAACATATGATTAACGTTTCGTTTGGCAAAAGGAAATTAAAACGTAACTTCAGGACCAACTAACACCACTTCAAAGAATACGAAATTCACTCTATTTTTTTACATTTAGTTCCGTCCATTCCGTAGATATCTCCCCTTTTTCCACCAAAAGTGTTTGATTCTTCAATTTTGTTCAAAATTAACAAGTAAATAAATCCATAAACTATAACTTAGAAAATGAAGCTACGTAATAAAGTCGAACCACGACAACAATAGTAAATGCTAGATTTTGAGTAGATATTAATACATTGAATAATGCTACCAACACTCTTCCAAAACTGTGTTTTTTTTAAAGTTATAAAATAGACTAATTTTCCATTTTAACCTAATTTCTCATATACTTACTAACGTTACAACTAAATATAAAAAATTATATTCCATCGTGCATCAAATAATTGCTTATAACATTATAGAATAATGATCCTATGTTGTTTATTATATCATATTAAAGATCTTAAGAGAATGTATAAATAATATACTAAACAATTAATTATAACAAAATGAGATAAGATAATTATATTCCATTATATTATGAGCCACTCCATGATCTTAATTATAATCATGTCACACAATTAATTCGTTAAGATTTATCGTTGACACATGATTTTTAAAATAATTATTGCAAAATTTAATACTGTTACATGTGAATGGAAGATGCTAGATAACATATTTATATAAGATAAAACTTTTACATGAGTTACTATATGTTCTGAATTAATTATTAATGTCTTAAACTTAGGATTTAGAAAACGTATTTACCTTTTTCCGTCAAATTGAAACTTTGCACACAGCGTGCCTCTTGTTTCACGCAACGTAATACTTCACTCGTAACCGTCCAACACATGGCTGATTAAATTTCATCAACGGTTCATGTCTTCTCCTGTAAAACGAGGGCGAATATAGCAGCACCACATAAATCCTCGGGCCCCACACATTACGTGTAATCGTGATCCACAGATACACAATTATAGCCAAAAAAGCGACAACTAAACCTTCTCGCCAATCAAACTTGTCCACGTGGCTCCTAGGCAGAAACCACCGACCTCGTAGGGCAAAGGTTCTCTGATTTGGTGTTTTATTTTAGAACCTTTCATCGGAATACCGGTTGGTCACTGATTTCAAACTTCCATGACCATCCATTCTCAATATCCGCTCCCAATTTGTTGTTTTTCATTTTGATTCGATTCTGGGTATCGCCAAATTTATCGATTTTCCGCGTATTTTGGATTCGGAGAGTTTGAAGAAATAACCGAACTTTGGAAGGAAAAACACAACCCCATGATGCAACGGTTGGTTGATCATGTTCTTGCTGTAACTAAAGAGTAAGGACATTTGGTTTATCTATGTTGGGTTTGAATATTTTATCATGGTTGTTGGTTATCCATGTCTTGTATTAAACGGGGTGCCTGTATTTTAATTTGTGTGTGTGGAGTTTAATTATATTGGGATTTTTTTTGAGGAAATGATTCAATGATAAGGACATGATTGTTCTCTTTGTTTTATTGGCATAGTTTCTGTTTGGTCATGGTTTTTCTTTTCCCTAAGGCTGTAGTTCTGCTGATCCTCCTGGAGAAGGATGTTTGGTATTGTTTTTACTGTTCAATGTGTATCATTTTTTTGTTGGAGGGGGTTGAGTCCTTTGGCTTCTTTTATGCTTCAATGCTGTTAGAGCAATTTTAAGCACTTTTTTCTTCTGGGGAAGGGGGTAAATGTTATTTTATTGTTAATCTACAAGTTTTGCCGAAAATAATTCTGGTTTTATTGTTACTTTATTCATCCTTGAGGTGTTGATCAGTTTGAAAGATTTTCTTTTGTGGCAGAGAATTCGGAATCCTAAAACTATTTCAATGTCTTAATCAGTTTTCACTTGGCAAAGGATGAACATGTTTATCTGGCTTTTAGTGCAGGTCCGTGAAGGCGTTTACTTATGAGTCCTTAAATAATATTGTGAGGCTAATCAATGGAGTATCTGCCCTTTTGTTGGCATTCTTACCTGGGAAAGCTAATATACTTGAAGGTATCCATGGTTGGGAACTCAGGCCAACTTTCCGTGGACCGCGATTTCCGCGTTGGATGGAGAAGTAAGTTTCCGTATAACATCAGTAATTTTTGTGTGAATTTTTTCTAAATTTTCTTAGTGTCACTTACTTAATTTATATACTTGTATCTATTGCTACGTTAGAACTCAGACTAGTGGTATGGAATAATAGAATCACTATTTATTTGCCAAAAGCATCTGGTTCAATTCTAATAACTTGTTTGTTAATGTTCTTTACAGTACTATATTTTACATTATAGATTTTGTTGTGTCATTTATCAAGTGATTGCATACACCATGGTAATTTAGAAAAGGTGCACTTATGCATTCTTTGAGATTGCACCCTGTACCTTCCCATGATTCTGGTGTCAACTGGGTCATGCCTCAGTACATGGCTACTAAAAGAATTAGGAAGCAATGCAAGTAGCAAGGAGCCATATTATTGAAAAACCAAATTCGGAAAGAAGTGACTTCGGCTTTATATTTTTCTGAATTAAAGATTCAAAGTTTCAAACTCAAGACAAGAAGGAGGAATAAAAACGCAAGGATTAGCAAAAGAATAATTTAGGGCATAAAATGTAGCCAGAGAATTGGCAGAGAATTAGTTAAAGTAGACTAGAAAATAATTGATGCCAAGGAATTAGTACACCAGGATAAAAATTGTTATCTTTTAGTTATTATTTTAGTGAGATATTTGAGTCTATCAGAGATTCTGGGTTATTCTTATTTTATTCATTGTAAATTTGATATTTTATTATTTCTTTTACATTTTTGTACTTTGCAATCTTCTTTCTTTTCTTTTTAATGTTTTGTTTTTCTGATTCTTTGAAAATTTAGAGTTCATATCCTGCATTCTATCTCATTTTGGAATGCATACCTTTACTCTACAGTTTAATAATGTGGCTAGTATATTCATGATATTATTTTCCTTGCCTTGATATTTGTTTTCTTTTCTCTAGTGGCGTATCCTCTTTCAACCAGTTTGTCCATGATCTTTCTATGGATTCTGATAATTCAAGCCTTGAATACTCATCCGAAGAAGAAGATAGTGACATATATAGTGATGGACTGGAATACCCTCCATCTCCTGCATCTGAGAGTTCTAGAACCTCAGAAGCTGGTACTACCAAATTCAGTAGGCATCAGAAGGATTGGATCCAATATATCTTACTTTCAGTTTTGCTTCCTTTAAAGTTATTGCTGTGGATTCCACTTCATCTTTTCCGGTTAGTTTATTGTGTGGTGTCAAAAGCAATGTCTTTCGCTGGACGTAAGCGTCCTTCTCATTTACGTGCACATAAGAGAGTGCTGAGTATCAAGGAACATATTATCCACCGTGCCACTGATAGGAGACGTGGAGTTGTAGAGGTTGTGCAACAATTTCTTTATATTAATTTCTATTGTGTTTTTTTGTATTTTTCAGATAAATTTCATCGGAATGTAAAATTTGTGTTTCTACAATTATTTTGTCAATCAGGATCTTCATCTAGGCATAGAGTTATCTATAGAAGCTGTCTTTGATGTTGTTCACAAGGCAGCACATCTTCTTCTTTCCCCTTCAGAAGCTTTTGGGGCACTATTTAGGTTTTTTTCATCACGTGAAAGTGCTATTAAAGAAGATCATGATGGCATTGAGGATGTCTCCATATATAAAGATACATTAGGAGAAAATGACCCAAAACCCATAGAGAGAAATGTCAAGTATCAGCCTCTGAATACAGATGCTCGGACATGTCAGGATGTAATAACGGACCTTGGGTAATGTCTATCATGTAGTTGCCTTTATTATCTATTCTTTTTTTTTGTCTGCCTCATGATTTCTCATTCTACCTATGGCAGGTATCCATATGAAGCCATTCGTGTGATCACTTCTGATGGATATATTCTTCTTTTGGAAAGAATACCGAGGTAAAAAATTCATTTATTAGATAATTATGTGGATCTTCATAAATTTAACTGCATGTCCCTTTTGATTTTTGTACTTATTTTGATCTTCTGAAAATTAAGGGCATCACCGATGGTTAATATGATGAATCACTTCAGAAGGCATAAATGGACACGGGATGTGATTCTAGTTATAGTATGTTTGAATATCTCATCTATTTTGTCATTGTGTGGAGTGAATTACATCAGTATGCGGAACAGTTATCTTATGATTGGGAATCTGTATTTTCTCTGTTAGTAATCTTTACTGATCGAAAAGATAGCAATTTTGGGTCGAGACCTTGTACAATTCATGTCTAGAGCTGGTGGATACACATGAAAATGTATCATAATGTTATCAATGTATCATTATGAATAAAGTTCATTTTTATAAGTTGATAACAAGGTGGAAAAAACATTTATGTGGAAAGTGGAGATGATTAGGGTTGTCATTGTAATTTCTAGAAAAAAGGTGGTCTCATTGCATGCAGTGTGTAGTGTCTAATGTCTGTTGTTACACTTCCCAGGCGAGATTCAAGAAAAGCTGTTTATCTTCAGCATGGGGTTTTGGATTCATCAATGGGGTGAGTAATTTTATCTCTATATTTTCTTAGTTCTTACTTGATTCTGTTATTAATTTTGTGTAGTGAATTTGGACAATGTTTTTGTTACAACAATATGATCTTTGGTTTAAGTCAGCGGGTTCATGAATCTGACTATTGGTAGGATATGAATCACCTGTAGTTCCCACTTCCCACAGAGTTACTGACAACTGACAAAGCAGAGTTTTTTGTCTAAAGTCACGTGTGCAGAAGAGTTAGGACTTTGGATTTAATTTTTTTGTTTCAATTTACTTCTTAACCCTGGACTATGCTCAAAATGATAGTGATGTTAACTCTCTTTTTTCAGTTGGGTATCTAATGGAGTTGTTGGCTCTCCAGCTTTTGCAGCATACGATCAAGGTATGTTATATTTGTTGAGATAATGTCTGTATTTGAGCGAACAATTCATTGGAATTATTACATGTACAGTTTGTTCTATCTGCAGGTTATGATGTATTTCTGGGGAATTTTCGTGGTTTGGTTTCACGGGAACATGTCAACAAGAACATATCATCACGTCAGTAAGTTCATAAAGTAAATCTATTTGAATATTTTTGGAAATTTCAGAGAATGAAATGGAAAGGGAAATAAAAAATGAAAAGTGAATAGATGGATGGATTCAAAAAGAGGTTATCAACCCGCTCCCCCAAATTTATTCATTTGAAGAGAAACATGTGTTTGCTATTGTTTAAAAAATTTAACTCCCAAATAAGGGGAAGTATTTCCGTCCCATTCTTTCCCCCTATCTTCATCATTTTGAATAATCTGTGTTTTCTGTTATGGTGTCTGACATAATCTTATTCGTCTAAGCAAGAATGATGTAATGCAGATACTGGCGGTATTCCATCAATGAGCATGGGACT
This sequence comes from Lablab purpureus, assembly GCA_030347555.1. Classification (NCBI taxonomy): domain Eukaryota; kingdom Viridiplantae; phylum Streptophyta; class Magnoliopsida; order Fabales; family Fabaceae; genus Lablab; species Lablab purpureus. The sequence goes on along the minus strand of CM059257.1, from coordinate 1,637,595 downwards.
AAGGATATTCCTGCTATGATAGAAAAAATCCATGAAGTAAAAACTGCTGAGTTGAGGCTTACTAAACCTGATATAGAGGATGAAACTGATGATGATCAGCTTTACAAGCTTTGTGCCATTTGCCATAGTTTGGGAGGAGCTGCTGTGATGATGTATGTTATCACTCGAAGGATAGAAGGGAAACCCCATAGACTTTCAAGATTGGTTTTGTTATCACCGGCCGGATTTCATGATGACTCTAACATGGTTTTTTCCATGGCTGAACTTCTACTTGTTTTATTGGCACCTGTTTTGTCTCTTCTTGTTCCTGCCTTCTATATACCAACCAGATTTTTTCGTATGCTTGTGAACAAGTTAGCACGGGATCTGCATAACCTACCTGCAGTTGGAGGGTTGGTTCAAACTTTAATGAGTTATGTTGTTGGTGGAGACAGCTCAAACTGGGTTGGAGTTTTAGGATTACCACACTATAACATGAATGACATGCCAGGAGTATCTTTTCGTGTTGCTCTGCATCTTTCGCAGATGAAGCGAAGTGGAAGGTTCAGAATGTTTGATTATGGTAGTGCATCAGCCAACATGGAAGTGTATGGTTCACCTATGCCTTTGGACTTGGGTGCACACTATGGACTCATAGACATTCCTGTTAATCTTGTTGCTGGACAGAAGGACAAAGTGATAAGACCTTCAATGGTGAAGAGACACTATAAATTGATGAAGGGTGCTGGGGTAGATGTTTCATATAATGAGTTTGAATATGCTCATCTAGACTTCACCTTCTCCCACCGTGAAGAACTCTTGTCATATGTTATGTCATGCTTGCTGCTTGTGGATCCTAATCCAAAACATCAAGTGAATCAAAGGGGTGTGAGGTCAAGAAGAAAAGGAGGGCAAGTTGCAACCAGTGGTTGAAAAACAAAATCTTACACAGTTCATACTTACTGAAGTACTTCTGCCATTTCTTGCAAGAGTCTCTGGCACATGTGTATGACTGAATATAGAGTTGCTCTGTACCAAGGGTCATCTTTTCCTTCAAATCTTTGTTTTCCGTTTGGAGGAAAAATAGGCCTTGAAATATATGTTTAGATTGTACATTGTAAAATGTTGTACTGATTATCAAATCGAAAACAAAGACAATAATAGAGTCTAGATTAATGTTGTATTACTATCTTGTATCTTTGTAGTTCACTAGTTTTTGTCTTTCACAATTTGATGTTTTATTAAAGTTATTTTAGTTTAAAATAGAGATTTTATGAACATACAATAATTTACTTCTCATCATTTTTTTTGCTTATCCCTCTTGATCGTCATAATATGAAAAAAAATGTTGTAAAGACTGGGCATGTAAATTTGTTTTTAAAATTTAATCTTTTTCAAGAGGAAATAAAACTATAACACTTTAATTTTACAATAAACAAACAATGAAACCAGTAAGGTACCAATTATTTTACTAAGACACAAATTGAAAAATAATTATTTAATTATGTAAGTTTTTTTTTTCAATGTTGAGTTTCATTCTTTTATTGAATTTTAAGAAATATTTATGCATTATTTTTAAGATTCATTTAATTTTAACATAGTGGTTGATGATGTAGTGTATTTTGGGTCGTTGGATTTAGAGGAGATAATTCTTTTTCATTTCTGTTTTTGTGTGCTTTTCTTATATCTTTCCTTATTTATTTTTTTCCATTTTTTTTGTTAATTCCTTTTGCAAGTTTTAGGGTTCTTAATATGCAAAATTATTTTAAAAAAAATTGAACCATATCAAACCATATAAGAAAAATGTTTGATTTGGTTGACCATTCTATATCATCTTATGGTTGGATTTTTTTTCTTCAAAAATGTGAAATAAACTGAACCACTATGTGGAAATGGTTCGATTCAATCCAAACTTTTTTCAAAAATTGGTTTGCTCTGCTTTCTTCTCAAAATGGTTTTGTTTTTAAAATTGATTTGGTTAGTTTATAGACAATTTGGTTTAATTTTTTGTTTTTAAAATTGATTTGTGGTATTTGTTTGAATGCTCTCAAATAAGGTTGACCAAAACTCGATGGAAATTGCAATCGACACAAAATAGTTATATTTAATAAATTTTTTTATTTAGATATTTATTTTAGAATTAAGTATCAAAGAAGGATTATTAGTGGATAAATTATTAGTAATTAAAGAGTTATTAATAGTTTGATTTTATAAATTTATGTCTTTCTATTTAAACTTGTTAATTATAGTTGTTTCTAAAAGAATTAATTTTATTTAAATTTATGTTATTTGATGTAACTTATTTAATCTGTTTATTCGTTATTTCAAGAATTAGTATTTTATTGTGATAAAAAATTTATATTTGGATTAAATTTATGAAGTTTGAATTAGAAAAATATAACATTTTTTTTAATTATTATCGCAGATAACTTAACGGTTCAACCGTGGATCTTGTAGCTGGACCTCATGTATTGGATTATACTTGAAAAAACTTAAATTGTATTAAACTTATTTATTTTAATTTTAAGTATACTTAAAAATAAGTTAAGTTACATATTTTTATTTTAAAAATATTTTTATTAAAAAATTATTTAAATGATAACAAGTAAAAGTACTCTCAAATAGTAATTATAAATACAATTTTATAATATAATATAAATATTATTTATTTTATTAATTATTAAATTAAAATAAAATAAAAAATTGAAATTATTATCCTGTTTAAATTTAAGAATATTAAATAACAATAAATAAAAGGAAAGGTCAGAAAACTGTTACAGAAATTAATAATTTTAATTTATAAATTATTAAAAATTGTTTAACTTTAACTTAAATTAACTTAAAAGTAAATATCTTTTGCTTTATATAAACTGATATAAATCCTCTTAAATCCATTTTTTTTACATTTTTAATAATATAAACATTTTCATTTCATATTTTAGGTTTTATAATTCAGAAATTAATATTAATTTAGAAATTCGTGTAATCCATAATAAAGTTTTAATTTCTAAAATTATATAATGTAAAAAAAAAGGATTTATATTATATAATTTCTTTATATAAAAATATTAAAATTATACAATTTAAAAAATATTTTTACATTAAAAAAATTTAAGATTACACAATCTAAAATACATATTTTAGATTATATAATAAAAAATATCTTTTATTAAAAACTTGGGCCACAGTCCAAAAATGTTAGTTTGAACATTTAAAATGTATGTAAACCTTTCCTTTAAATATTCATCCTTGTGAAACGAAATGTGTCGAAATATTTGATGAAGATGAGATGACAGAAGAGTGCTCCATCATCTTCTTCATCTCCACTCTCTCTCTATTTTCTCTGTTTCCTCTTCAATTATTCCTTCACTGTTTCTTGTTTTCCCTAGCTTTCGTTCTTGAGAGTTCAATGATAGCATCGAAGAAGTGGTTAAACAACAAATTTTTATGAAAAGTTATTCTATTTATCAAGCAACACCGATGTGTCCATTCGAAAAACAAATTTACAAATCAATCTCCTTGTGAATGATGGTTAAATGGATCATATGATGAAAATATACTTCATTTTTAAGATTTTCTGAAATGTTCAACTATTTCTTTGCTAGTTGTCGTTGAATTCTCTGGAACTGAAATCTAAAGGAGATAAGATAAACTGAAGAAACATGCAGAAAATGGTGGTGGAGGAGCCAACCTAGTCAAAATGAATGAAGATAGTGGAGGTCTTCATCCTCACTCCTTGGTCTTCTATGGTGAAGATCGAATGACAAATTTTTAAATTTGAAGGAATTTAAAATGTAAACAAAATTCACTTTTTATATTTTAAAATATTTTATTTAGATAAATTAATTCAATTTTTTATATTTATATTATTAATTCGAATAAGATAATTTTATTTATATTATTTCTAAAACACTTAAATCTATACTAACAAATTAAAATATTATCAAATATTAATTTATTTTAAATATTTAATGCTATAGAAGAAATATTATATATTTAAATTTATTTCGAAGATAAATTTTGAATTTATTTTATCTTTAAATTTAAATATAAATAATATGTGATGATAAATAAAAACATAAAAAATTTAAAAATAAAATAATAGTAAAATTAAAAATTATAAAAAAGAAAAATAAAAAATAAAAAAGTTATAATACACGAATTTATAAAAAATAAAAACAAAATAAATTTAAAATTTATTTTAAAAAGATATTATTAATATATATATATATATATATATATATATGAAATACGTATTTTTAAAATTTAATTCAGAATTAATTTTAATTTTTAAATATAGTTATTATATACAAATAGTAATATATAATAATATTATTATTGTTATTTTTAATTTTAATTTTTTAAAATTAAAGTTATTTTTTCTAAAGTGGGTCAGTCATTGATGGAACAACCTCCGTGCTATTCCATTGTATTCTCCTTTAAATAACAATATTTCATTGTAAAATTTATCGTCATCATATCAATGAACATTTTTTTTTTTTGCATGTGTTGAATGTTTATATATTCACATTTGGTAACCGTAAGTTAAGTTTTATTAATTACTTTTTATTTTATTATTATATATTCAGTTTCTTTTTTTAATTATTTTTTATCTTAATTTTTCTCTTCTATCATCTTTATAATTAAGCACTATTGTAGAACAAAACAATATAGTGCTGATAAACTAACGGTTTTAAAATAATTATATATTACTAATAAAATAAACATCACATTATTATAAATATAAAACTTTAATAAAATACAATATTTAAACTTTCATAGTTTTAAGTTCTTTATCTTTTTTATAATAAAACTGTTGAATAATAGTCTATTTTACAATAATAAAACTGTTAAATAAAAAATAATACAATGATAAATAAAAGAATAAAATAATATACGATTAAAAATTTAATTTAATGCTATATTAAACTATCAAAATCAAATTATTGACTAGTACGTAGATAAAGATGTTTTGATAAAAGAAATATAATAATAAAGATGAGAGAATGTATAAAAACAATATAGTAGTATAAAATTTTAGTTAGGATAAAAAAAGTAATAGAAAATAAAAAAAGCATTAATTAATTTAAATTTTTTATGTTAGTAGATAATTGATTGATATTATGTTATTTCTTAAGGATTCATGTTATATTAATAATTATTTATTTTAGAGTTGACTAACTTTCCTTTTACAGTTAAGTGTATTATTTTTCTTTTTATTTTAATTTTTCCATCCTATAATTTTTAGAGTACATTAGAGAAAAAGAGATACCTCGTGTTTGTAAATTTATTAAGAATTTTTTAAATAATAATTATATAAAAAATTAAGCGATTACATTTTTGAAAAATTTGTAATTACTTTTAGTATTTAAATAATATTTTTATTTTTATTTTAAAATATAATTAAAGATAAAATAAAAATATAAATTGTGTATATAAAATTTAGGAATTTTCGTTATATATTATTACAAATTTATTTTTATTTTAAAATATAATTAAAGGTAAAATAGGAATATTAAATAAAAAAATTATTATATATTATTGTAAATTATAAATTAATATTTTAAAATATATTAAAAATAAAATAAAAATATGAAAAGTAAACATTAAAAAAACCCTCTTTATATATAATTATAGATTAATAAAAACAATATCTTATTAATATAACAATAGTTTCAAAATAAAATAATATATTGTTAATAAAATAGTTTTAAAATAAAAAAATAAAACATAAAACTTTAATGAAAATACAAAATTTAAATTTTTACAATTTTAAACTTTCATCTTATTCTTTGTTGCAATATTTGAGGAAGCATTGTCTTTATCTACATTTTCTTTATTTAAATATGTTTTAATATTATAGTTTGTCTTCAAGTAAAAGTTACAAGTTTTACCTTATTTGATTAATTCTTTGTCATTTTTTATTCTCTTGTTTTTTTTATAACTTTTTTCTTTTCTTCAATAAAACTATTGAATGAAAAAATATTATGATAATGAACAAAATGATAAAATAATAAAATAATAAACAATTAAAAATTATAACTTACTTAAAAGTAAAACTATGTTGTTTTTTTATTAGACTATCAAAATATTAATTTATGTTGAGGAAAATAAAGAAGTAAAAAAATATAAAAAAAAATATAAAAAAACAAGATAATAATAAGAAAGTTTAGTTAAAAAAATTAAAAATTAAAAATTATTAATTAATATTTTATATGTTAGTAACTAATTAATACACCTTTTTTTTCTGTGTTTTAAGAAAAAACATTATATTAACGGTCTATTTTATGAGTATGGTCTATCGTAGTATTGATTTGAACATTTATTCTTTAAAATTAGAAGCACTTGCAATAAATAAATATACAACACATTCATTACTTAATATAATTCATTGTTACTACATTGATAATCTTTAAGAAAGAAACAATATTGTAAACAATTAATATTATGATTAAATAATGATTTCAAAGTTAAACTGACCTATGTTTAAATTAATGAACATTAACATTCTAAACAGTTTCTGAATATAGTAGTAATTAATATATAGATAAATTATATAAATCATTAAAGCTTAATTATGTTTTCATTCTTTGAAATTTGGAGTAAATTCAATTTTAGTTCCTTTTTTTTTCAAAATTATTTTAGGCATTCAAATATTTTAAAAAAAATTGCATTAAAAATTATTTAAAATTTATTTTATTCTCTCAGATTTAGTATTTAAAGACTAAAATTATATTTTGCATTAAATATGAAAAAATAAAATATTTTTTAAATTTAAGAAACAGAGATTAAATTCATCTAAGATTTAAGAAATAGAAATATAATTAAGGAAATTATATATTTCGCAAACTTTTCTTTTCAAAAAAATATCTTTTAAAAAGAAATTAACTCGTTGTCTTTTTTTATTATACGTCATTAGATCCTATGTATTCCACATTTAATTATACATTTCCACTTTACTATCTGTTTTAAAGTTTCGTTAAAAGTTTCTTTAGAAAACAATATAACAAAGTTTTTTTAATAAAGTATTTTATCATTTTTATATTTATATTAAAAATTAACAAATAAAATATATTTTCTTGAATTTAATAAAATATTTATAATTTTATCTTTGTTTTATATATTAAAATAAATGCATATGCGTGTGTATATATATAAACTAATTAAACATTAAATAAATGATAAAAATATATAGATGACAAAAAAATAATTAATATTGTCTTCAAAATGACAGTTAAATAAAAATAAAACTCTAACAAGATGCTTACAAAAACAGTGTTAGTAAAAATGAGAGGGAGAAAAGATATAAATAATGTATTTTTTATAAATTGTAACTAATCTTAGATGTTATTATATGAGATCTTAATCTTTTGTAAGTTCTATCATATTATTTTTAATTTTTACTTTAATGAAAACATATTATAAGATCTACACTCTAATTATAATATTTATTTTACTATTAGTGGAAATATATTTTCTTAAGATTAAAAATATATATTTTTATTTTTATGATCCTCATCTTGCTTAAATTTAGAATATTAAATTTAATGTCATATTTGCTTATTTTAATAGGAATGTTTTATAAAATTCAAATAAACTCATGACTTTCTGTATATTAGAGATGCTTTATGAATTGTATAATTATAAAATTAAGATTTAGATTTTATAAAATTTTCTCATTAGAACTTTATTATCATAAGAGTTGTACACATGGTTAGCTTAATACTTTAGTTTTATACGATTTTTTTATTAAAGTATGTTGATAATTAAAATCTTAGGTTATAAGAATAAAAAATTATTTTCTATTCTAAAAATATATATGTATATAGATAATTAAATAAAATATTAGTTATGAATCTTATAAGATTCTTGTCCTTTAGTAAAAATAACAAAGATATTTTTAAAATGATACGTAAAACTTTAAAAAAATAAAATAAGACATTGTACTGTGATTTCTGTAACAGAAATGACTTTAAAATATATTAACATAAAATAACATAAAAAATTTACTTTTTATAGTTATATAATTTCATTTGTAAAACCTGATATCAATAGAATAGTCTTATAAGAACAATATTTTAATTAATTTTTTAATTCAGATTTTGGTAGAAATATATATTTTCAAAATAAAAAAACATTCTTTTATTCTTATAATTTAAAGTTTTAAATTTATTATCATATCAATATTTTTTAATAAAAAAATTATAAAGCTTTTATGATTTGAGTATAACTTTTACGTTATGTTTTAAAGTTTTGAAAAAAAATAAAAAATATTTTTTATTCTAAAAACATAATTTTTATCAATAGCTAAATAAAATATTAATTAGATGATAAGTTTTATAAAGATTTTGTATTAAAATAAAAGTTGTAAAATGATATAAAAAGTGATGTACTATATAATGAAAACACAAAATGTAAATTATTACAATTTAAAAATAAAAATTAAATAGAAAATAAATCTTCAAATTGTGAAACTTTAAAAAAGTAACGAAAAAATGAATAAAAACCTCAAGTGTTATTATAACACTATGAATACATTTATGAATGATGATAAATATTTGGTAGTACCTGTCATCCATGCATGAAAAGAAGCACCGAAAGTTAATTAATTATATTATTAATGAGGGTTAAGCTTTGTAACGAACATGAGTGTTATATAAACTACCAAACAGTGGTCCATCTTCTTCATTCTCAATCACATTGGTTGCCTTGCCTCCACCATTTTCTGCATCTTCTGCAATATTTCTCTTGTTTCTTCAGTAGATTTCAGTTCCAGAGAATTCAATGGCAATTAAAAAATGGTTAAACATAATAGTTGACGGAAACTCAGTCTTAGGTCCTTACTGGCCCAACATTTTTTCAGACTGTCTCCAAAAAATTGTCAGGTGTCTAAATTCTTGATGCTACATGATAATTTGTTTGTTTCATGTCGTATGTAAAAGGATATGCATGTTCTATTTTTCATCATAAATGCTTGATATTAACCATCATCCATAACATGACCCAGTTAAAGATTTATTTTTGAAAAACAACACTAACCTTCATTTGTAAAAATTATAACTCTTCATAAATAGATGAATTACTTTGTTCAACCAGAGGATCGGTATAAGGGGAGGACAACAATTAAAAAATGAAGAAATATTTCAAAAATAAAAAAATAGCTTTTGTGTGTTTCGTGAAACTATTTCTTAACCCTTTTTTTAACAATATACATCTATGAAATGCAGAACTTTTTCATGGATTTAAGTACCACGGTGAAAAATAGTCATTTTTATTAGTTTTTTGTTAGTAAAAACTATGACTTTAATATCAGTGGGGGAAACGTAACCCAAAAGAAGTTGAATGAGAGTTTATTTCATGAATTTTACTTAACTGAACTGTTTTTATGATATACATAAATATATATTAAAATTAAGCTGAAAATATGAATAATTTTATAAAAAAAAAATATTTTTACATGATAAAAAAATATCAAAATTTCCTTTCTTTAATATTTAAAAGATTAGCCTCCTTGCCTCATTTCTATCTTCGTATTTTTGCTCTCTTATATTTTATATCTTGAGCCTCACTTGTATATAGACTGAACTTGCTAACCTTGTTTTAAGAATAAAACTTTGGATGGCTTTCACTCAATTTAAAATTTAAATTTGTAACTCTGAACTGAATTTTCTTTCATATGTATGTGCATTAATTAATAATTAATTAATTAATTACCTTTTTCCCTATTTATTATGCAGGACCTTCTTTGCCGACTCAAGAGAGGAGGTAATTTATAATATTTTTGTATTTGAATTTTGTGTAAACATGCACATAGTTTACAGAAATTGATTGATTTCAAAACTAAAACTTAAGGATTATTGTTTAGTTTCTCTTACATCCATATCATTCATCCAAAACTTCCTTCAAAATAAAAAATATTCCAAATCATATATTAGGTTAGAGATTCCACGTTGTGTAGTGATATAAGAAGTTTAGTCTTTACAAATAAGATAGAAACCTTACTTAAGTGATAACATAAAAGGAAAAAGCTATCATATGAAAGAGAGTTAATTTTTATGTTATAATATCATTGAGGACAAGGTTGGTCAAATGTTGTGGGAGAGAAGAAGCGTGTGAATGGACATTTGTGCTATTTATGACAAGAAATGCAGATATTTTTGTAGCAGAAAGTTTAAGCTATTTGATGTTAATATACTCTATTCTTGCATGACTTACCCAAATTGATTGATTTCAAAACTAAGTTTAAGATTTCTTGGTATACCTGGTATCGGTCAGCTATTCAGTACTTGAATGGAAATAAAAAAATTCACAATCATATATTAGTCCTAGATTAATGTGTTCTCATGTGAAGGTATGCCAATACAGTTCTAGTTTTCAAATCCACAAGACAAATCATCTTGCCTTACCATGCATCATTTGTTTACAGGGAGCTAATGCATGTGAGGTAGGTCTGGTCATGTACAATGCCACCTCCTTTCAAGGTATACTTCATTTTTCTTTCCATATTTTCAATATATATAAGATATTCCTGGTTGAATTCAATTAAGAACATCTTTGCAGTGATTATTTTTGCCTTTAACTTTATGACATATATAATTCCTCAATAAAATTGTTATATTGAAGAGAAATCCTAAATTTGTTTGTGTTCCTTATATAGGTTTGGAAGTCCAATATATCAATTGGACAAGAGAGGTGAATCAATTTTTAGCTGTGTTATCATCTTTAGACTTCAATGGGAATAATGAAAACCAACACAGCATGGTGCAAGGTCTTGCAGAGGCTCTAGCGGTATATTAACACATACTTCTTTTACTCCTTATTAATCTAACCATAGTACATTTGGGAATTGCAAGCATTATACATAAAATTGAGAAATAACAATGTGTAATGTGAATCATGGTCTAAGCAGTTGTTTCCAAGGCCGTCTAATGTCATGACAACAGAAGAATACTACAAGGAGATAAGACATTGTATTCTTATAGCAGCTGGAGACCCCGTTCCTAGGAGAATTTTAGTCTCCGTGCCAGAGATTAACAAAGGAAGAATTTTTGGCACACAGTTCATACTTTAAATGCTGATTTTTACGAGGTGGCTGAAATGTTTGGTCCGGTAACATTTTGGAGCTCTGTTCTTACATGTTTTATCCAATGGTAGCCTTCTATTTCTACTGACTGTGCTCATGTTACTACATGCAGCTAGCAGTATCCCTTTCAATAATATCTCCAGTACAACATCCAACTTTTGAAGTGATATTCAATATGGTATAAGGTTATCTCCCATATTATTAGCATCCTTTCACTAATATCTTATTTGTTAAGCTGGTTTAAGATATCTGTTGAATGACATGTTCCAGGTCAGAAAGTCCCATCTAGAGTATTATTAATACTAGTAGCAGAGGGAAATGATCCCTTTCATTAGTCTAAGCCAAGGTTTTACACTATAGTTGTACAGTGAATCACAAGTTGTGTTGCATAATTAGAACAACATAGTATTCATATATGTTTTGGTGAGTACATAACTTTGTTTTCCTTCTTTTATAGGGAAATAATGGTTCTCCAGTGGCAAACACTCCAATCTCTAATATTAAAATTGGCGAGTTGAATGTTCTATTGTCAAGAAATTTTAAGGAGGCACATGATGCCCTTCGTGGGAAAAGAAGAGTGGATCCAGCCACAAAAGAAAGTGTAGAATCAATGAATATGACAGATGATATTGGACTTCCCACTGATTTTTCTATTGACAATGAAGGTTCTCTCCCTTTGTTTATTGTCCGTACATACATTTGTCAATTAATTTTATCCTTCTCTTGTCATTTTCTTATTAAAGTAACTTTTTTTCCCATTTTACTGTTTAGTATCAAGTTTTACTCCTCTGACTACTTTTTATCTGTTTATGGACTTATGAATTAGAGAATTTTTATCACTAACTATAGCAAGCTTTAATTGTTGAAGTAATGACATTCTTATGAAATGAAGCATTGCATGTTATATCCTTTTTATGCTCTTACTATTCAATGTTTTTTAAAAGTACATGTATCATTAGCTAGTAGGAGCTATTATTTATTAGCATCTAAGTAGTAGTGGAAAAATTTAGATCTTGGTTCCACTTTATCTCGTATAGGTGGTCAATAAGAAAAGACCTGTCCACAAATCTCATCTTATAACTATTATCTGAATTTCAATACTAATCTTTATAATAAATCTTCCAACCACTGTGTAGCTTACTGCTATTTTTTTCGTCTATAGACATTTTTTCCAATTTCTGCATAAAATATGAAAACTTTGGAATGGATAATTCTGTTTTTTGTGTCGTGCATATTTGCAATGTGCCAAGTGATATGAACCACCCTTCATTTCATTTTGTTTTGGTATTTTCAGAAGTTGGTAGCATGGTTGATCCAAGGGGTGCTTCACCAGCTGACAGCTCCATGTTCCTTCATTCAAGTGGAAACATACTTAATAATACTCAACCATACTTATCACCACCAATTCTTCCATATGCTAGTAGCAGCAGTAGTTGCTCACGTCTTCCATTCCTGGTAGCTGGGTTTGACAAATATGGTAGACCTGTGTTTGGACCAGGCTCTGGGGTTCCATTTCCACCCATAACACCTCAATTTAACCCCCGTGATTTTTGGCCTCCACCACCATCTTCTACATATTCTCAAAATCTCGTGCAAGCATGGGAGGTAAACTGATTAGTTAGCTTCATTATTCGGCACAAACCTAACATAATATGCCTTCATAATTGCATAATCGTTGAAAGTATCCATGTGCTATATATGCTCATGCATTGTTAGCACAGTTGTATGTAACTTGTTAAATTTTTCTTATACTGATTTCTCTTGGATCATATTTGGTTTTGGACTGAATACCAGTGAAGAAATAGTCTAGTGTATAGACGTGATATCTAATATAAATATTGGAATGTGCGCCCCAAGCAAACCATACACTATTAGAATTTTTGTACTTTCTAGATGAAAAATGAATCTTTGGTTTACAGTGTCATTTTCTCTTGTGCATCTATAGGGAACTTTGGTTGGAAAAACGAACAAGAATCGCTCAAACACTCAAAGAGGAAAGGTATGTTAGAATCTATTCATCTCTAAAATCATCTTTCTTGGCCTATAACTAGTTTGTTAAAATGAATCAACAGTGATTTATGTTCTGATCTTTTAGCAATAAAAATTCTAATAATTATGCCAGTTAGCTATAATATCTGAAGTTTTCCCTCTTTCTTCACATGAAACAGGCCCTAAGAAGAGCAACATCACCCTCGACGTAAGTGTACCTTCCATGTATTCTAAATCCTAAGTTTTCAAAGAAATCCTTATTGTTACATTTTTCCCAATTAAATATAGCTAGCTATAAATGATATCTATTTATCTCTGTTTAGTCCATTGTTATGAACGTACGAGTTTAAGTTCATACAGCTAGATTGAAAATGCTAATGGATGTTATTCGATGATAGAAGCAGAAATGAACACAAAATTCTACAAGACCACTTTGAAATGAAAACTTGCAGCTCCAAAGCCATGGTTTGAGTAAATAAAAATTGAATAACTGAAATCATGTCTCAACTATAATTTGGTGTTTTTGTGCAAATCAAATTACGCAAATGCAAAAGCATCACAATAATATACTTTTGTTGTTCATTGCAGACTTACTAGCGAGTGGTCGAGAAGGCTAGATATATCCTTCTATTTACCTGAGAAAACTCTCGACTATACAATAACGTAATTTATGGAACAATGTTATTGCTACTTCTCAAACCAACACTTCCTTTTGTTTGGAATCTTACATATCTTTCAATAACGTTTAAATGCAGGATCTATCGTGATCCCATAGATTATGTTTTCTTCAACATATTGCATTTCAACAATCTCGAGTTGTATGAACATCTGAAGAACAAAAACCTGGTCAGTCATCTAACACTGTTAGAAAACTTGTTATCTCCATTTACTAGAGCTTCATTTCCCAATCAAAAGAGATATCAATTGCATTGCATTTTTATTTCAAAACTAATGATAATTTACTTTTGACCATGAAGTGGACTCATGTAATTTATTTAATTATAGCACAAAAAGGATCCATTTTCTGCATGGTTTTCCCCCCATTGATGTTAGATATTTCTGTGCAGTGTGCGAAAATTAATCTCCCTTTTCAGACATTGATCTTATCTCCAACCAGAAACAGACATTACTACATAGGAACTGTCTTCCCTAAGGTGAGTTAATGTAAATAAGATTTCACATTATTATTTTCCCTAGGTTGTCTCATGAACATTTAGCTACAAATGTTGTGAGTTTTTGTTCTTTTTTTCAGTACTTTAATTTTGACTAATGAGTAAATGGCAGGATGTTACATTTATTCAAATGAACTGAGTATGCAAATGACTTTCTGAGAGAAGATAAAACTGCAATTTGAAGGAGCTGTTTGGGATTTAAAAGATCATTAAAAGGAAAGATCAATCATGGTGATCCCCTTATGCATAAACGATATAGCAGTTTTTAAGACTGTACATGACTTTTATCTTTTATTGTTTCAATTTGTTAAAGAAGTTCCCTATTGAAAGTGTGTGACACCCTTAATTTAGGAACAAGTGTTTTATCATTTGTTAAAGAAGTTCCCTACAGAAAGGGTGTGGCACCAATTCATGTGTGGTTGTGCCTATGATTGTGGTATTCTCCAAAAGCATAAGCATAGTTTAAGGGCCTCTTGAAGGCGTAGGACATGAATGTTCCCTTTCAAGCAAAATCACCAAGGGTCACTCTATATCTATATTACTTTTTATTTTTACTTTGAGATGTGTAAGTTTTATAGATTTAATGAAAAATAGTAAGAGACTGACATTAATCGATTTTCTTGTCAATTTACTATATAATTTTCATTATAGGTATGGATTTTCGTTTTTAGCATAATTGTAAAAAATTATCTGATCTTAATACAATAACTAATTATGAGTAAAACAATAAAACCAACATGTATAGTTAATAGTTAATAGTTATTGGTAAAACTCAAACGAAATAATATATATTGCATTATGATTACTAGAAATGAAAATTGTTAAGACTTTTTGTATGATAAATTAGTATGTTAATAATAATGTCTACTTCAATGTTTATGGCCTAATTACCATATATGATTAAAATTTAAACAGGATTATAAATGTTATAGGAAGAATATGTTCAACTTTTATTTTACCAAAATGAAAATTTACAATGGTATGAACAAACATATTTTACCAAAAAAAAAGTTCCATCAAATGAAAACAATTTACAAAACTTAACCATGCTTTTTCTAACATGACCAAAGTCTTGGTTAAACTACTAGTATTCAACATCTTGTTATTGCATATTAAATATGGTCTCTAAAATATATTAGATTTCTCTTGATTTTTCATATTTTTTCTTTGACTTTAAAAACGCAATTTTATTTATTTTTCCTAACAAATTTGATATAGTTAACAAAATCAATACAATAATATGAATGGAATACAAAATAAAAACAATTTCATGTATAGTAAAAGATAAAAATATCTGCCGCCTTCTAATACTTCTTAAAAGTATTAAAATTAAAAATTAATACTTTAGAGTAAGATTTGTCTTATGTTGATTGTTGCAACAAAATTAATTTTATTATGTGACATGTTATTTAGCACATTGTCTTCAACTTGACATGATGAGTGGCAGCTGACGCATCACTTAATATGCTTTATCAGTGAACTAACCATATTAATTAAAGTCATTTTTATGAAACACTAACATAAAAGAAGAATCTTATTTTGAGATTTAATTTTTAATTTTGATGTTTTTAGGAACTAGTTAAAAAGTGATTTAAAGATCCAAAAGGTTATTCAACAACCATGAAAAAAAATATTTTAAAGTGACTAATTCAAAATTAAAGAAATATTACAAAGATTATTTTATAAAATTAAAACAAAATAATAACAACTATAACAAATAAAATTTTAAGGAGACAAAAGGTGAAAAGAATATGATTATATTTCAATAAAAGTATTTTAAACCAAATTTGTACATGAGTAATCCATCAGCAATCCTCATTGTCATAAAATTGTTAAGATGGTATTATCAAAACCAACAAATATATTATACATAATAATTTATAATAAGATATCATTATAAAAACATACAGATATTATTTATTCTTTTAAAATACAGTTACTAATAAAATATCTACTATATTAAAAGCTATACTTTTAAACAACAACAAAATTATTACCTTTTTCATCTCTTTTTAAGTATAGTATTTTAAAATATTTTTATTTTTATTTACATTTTATTTTCAAAGTTCAATACAATATTAATTATTCCTTTGCCATCTATTGTAATGTAAAAATAAAAATGGTAAAACAGAAAATCTTATAAACATTTTATTAAAATAAAAATATATTAAATTTCTTGATTTATAAAGAGTTTATGTTAATTTTTTAACCTAGCATCATTTGTTAAAGATATATTTCTCTGCTACTTTTTAATTGTGGATTTTTAGCAAAAGAATTTCTTTCTTCTGTTGTTTTTTAAAATTATATCTTAAATTTAATTAACATAGGAAAAATATTTATGATAAAAGAAAGAAAATGTAATAATAAATAAATATACACTAAAATAAGAAAATTGAAAACTATAACAGATAACTGATTTAAAGATACGTTAAAGATAAAAGAATTAAATGCTTTGATAAATTTGAGTAAAAGGTTATTATAAAGGAATAGAAAGAGTAATTAAATGTTATAACATTTATGTTCACCTTAAAATAATAATATTTTATCACTTAATATAACATGTGTTCTTAATATATATAATTTTTATCTTTTTATATTTTTTTCTTTGTATAATATATAGTTGATAAGTTAATTTTGATAGTTTAATAGAGCAACATAATTCTACTCTTAAACAAATTTTAATTTTTAATTGTTTATTATTTTATTATTTTATTATTTTATTTATTATGGTAATATTTTTCATTCAATGATATCATTAACTTGAAATAAACTCTACTAATATTTAATATTTTATTTTGAAACTGTTTCATTAGTTGTGTATTAGTTTGTAACTGCTTTCTTATTATTAATATATTGTTTTATTAGTAATGTACTATATAATTATAAATGTTATAGTTAAAGAAACCAAGATAGAGAAAAATAAATGAGAGAATAATTTATTTTTATAATTGAAAAAAATGTAGGTATAAACTATACTGACACATTATATATGTTATTAAATCTCATTCAAAATTTATATTAATATTATGTGTGGATATATATATAAAAATCATATACCCACATATATTATATCTATGATGATATTTTTTATATATGACTAAATATTATATTTATTGTAGCGTGCATATATAAGAATACATGTATGTTAATTAATGACATAAAAAATGTTTATTACAAGAGTTATAAAACAAATTTTTTATATATAAAATAAAAATTATTTATTTATATTAAGTTATATAAGAAAAAAATAAATTAAAATATAAATAATATATTATCAAATAAAATATTATAAAAATTTTATATTCAAAATATATATATTATATAAAATTTTAAGAATAATATTATAATAAAAAAAACTCATATTATAAAAACAGTTCAAAAGTTTATAAATTAACAATTTAGAAACTAATTCATCAGTTACCAATAAATTTTTCAAACAAGTTTTAATTAAATATTTTATTATAAAAAATTAACAATATTATTTGAAAAGTTAATGAATATTATTATTTACTAGTGGAAAAGAAATATTTCATGTCTCTATATATATATTATAAAGAAAAGAAATATACTTTTACATATATTTTAAAAGTAAAAAAAATATTAAAAAATAATAATTATACTTTTGAAAGAAATGTTACATAAAAAAGATAGTGAATAAATTTTTGAAAAAGTAGTTAAATAAAAAAATAATAGTTACAATTAGTTTTAAAATTTAAATAATTTATTTGATTTCATTTTAAAATTATTAATTAAGAATAAAACATAAAAAAATTGTCTCTATGTATATTCTAAAGAAAAAAATTATAGAAGTTGTTAAATAAAAAAAGTAGTTACATTTTTTTGAAAAAGAGATTATATAAGAAAAATAGTAGTTATAGTTTTGAAGGAATGGTTAAATAAAAAAATAGTTAAATTCTATTTATTTCACATTTGATGATTTTTATTTGAACTTTATTAACTGAGAGCCACATGTGTTTGCATTTATAACTCAATAAATAATTTAAGCATCTTTACAACTCCTCATGTAAGAAATATTTGTCTGTATGTGTCATCAATGCATGAAAAAAAGTAACAAAAATCAATTCTACATTAATGAGGGTTGAGCTTTGTAATGAACACTAGTGTTATATAAACAACCAAACACTGCTCCATCTTCTTCATTCTCAATCTCATCTGTTGCCTCTGCCATTTTCTGCATATCTTTTATTCAGTTTCTATTGTTTTTAGTAGATTTCAATTCCAGATTCCATGGCACCTAAGAAATGGTTAAACATAATAATAGATGGAAACTCAGCTTTGGGTCCTTACTGGCCCAGCATTTTCTCAGACTGTCTTGAAAAGATAGTCAGGTCTCAAAATTTCTTGATGCTCATATACCATGCATGATAATTTGCTTCATATCATATATAAAATTATATGCATGTTGAATTTTTCATCATATATGCTTGATATTAACCATCATTCATAAAATAGATTTGTTTCTTTATCAACAACACTAATCCTCCCTTGTAAAAATTATAACTTTTCATAAATAGTATGAATTATTTTCTTAACCAGAGGATATGGGAGAAAACAAGTAAAAATTGAAGAAATGTTTCAAGGCATTAAAAAAAATTACTTTTGTGTGTTTCATGAAACTATTTCTTACCTTTTTTTCCCTTTTAAGAATCTAGATCTATAAACCAGATTAAACATTTTCTTGGATTTGATCAGTAACAGTGAAAAATGATGAATTTTTTTATGAAACAACTAAGACTTTTAATTTTAACATCAGTGGGGGAATGTAGCCTAAAAGAAGACTAAGGAGATTAAACAATTTCAATAATTTTATAAAAATACTATATTTTATATAATAAAATATTTGAACTGATTAGGATTATAATAAAACATTTACACTAATCCAGTGTCTAATAAAAATTATACTAATTAATACAGTTTATTGGAAAAATAAAAATTAAATAACTAAAGAAATGTCTAAAGTGCCCCTAATTTAGACAAGAAAAAATATATCAAACTTTTCTTTCTTAATTACATAAAAGATAAAAAATATATATATATTAGACTTTATTATATTTCATATGGTCCGCCATTAGTTTATATATAAAGTGAACTAGAGCTAACCTTGTTTTACGAATGAAACTGTGGATGGTTCAATTTATTTATTTAAATATAAATTTGTTACTCTGTAAACTGATTTGCTCTCATAATATGTATTAATATAACTTATTTCTCTATTTACATGCAGGAACTTCTTTGAAGACTCAAGAAATGAGGTAATTTATAATAATTATAATTTGATTTTTATGTTATGATCTGTTCTGTTCTTATGTGAAGGTATGCAAATATATAGTCTAGTTTTTCAAATCCACAAAGACAAATCCTCTTGCCTTAATATGCATAATTTGATTACAGGGAACAAATGCATGTGAGGTAGGTTTGGTCATGTACAATGCCACCTCAATTCAAGGTATTATGTCATTTATTTTTCCATATTTTCAATGTACATAAGATATACCTTGATGAATTCAATTAATAACATGTAATGTTAATTATCTGATCAATTCCTTTAGTAAGCACACACATCATATATAGGATAATTTCATTTCTTCATATAGGAAAGAGATCCATTCCTCAATATTGAAGCAGAAATCCTAAATTTGTTTCTGTATTCCTTTTACAGGGTTTGAATTCCAATATATCCACTGGACAAGAGAGGTGAATCAGTTTTTAGCTCTGTTATCATCTTTAGACTTTAATGGGAGTAATGAAAACCAGCACAGCATGGTGCAAGGTCTTGGAGAGGCTCTAGCGGTATATTTATATATGTTAACACATACTTCTTTTACTCCTTATTAATAATATTCTACTGTTCATGTAACCATCTTACATATATTGGATTTGCAAGCAATAATAACAATGTGTGATGTGAATCATGCCCTAACCAGATGTTTCCAAGGCCTTCTAGTGTGATGACTACCATAGAATACTATAATGGGACAAGGCATTGTATTCTTATAGCACCAAGAGATCCCATTCCTTGGAGAATGCCAGTCTCCGTGCCAGAGATTACTCAAGGAAGAACTATTGGCACACAATTATGTACTATAAATGCTGATTTCTATGAGGTGGCAGAATTGTTTGGCCCAGTAATTGCATGAAACTCTCTTTTTACATTTTGTTTTCCAATTGATAGCCTTCGATTTATACTGATTATGTTCATGTTACTGCATGCAGCTAGCAGTATCACTTTCAATAATATCTCCAGTACAACATCCAAGTTTTGAAGTGATATTCAATATGGTAAAAGTTTATCTTCATATAATTAACATCCCTTCATTAATATTTTATTTGTTAAGTGAGATATCTATTGAATGAAATAGCTTTCATGAGTCTAAGCCAAGGTTTTGCACACTATAGTTGTACAGTGAAAATGACTAGTTGTGTTGCAAATTTAGAACAGTGTAGTATTCGTATATGTTTTTGTTAGTACTTAACTTTGTTTTCCTTTCTTCTGTAGGCTAATAATGGTTCTCCACTGGAAACCATTCCCATCTCCAATATTAGAATTGGTCACTTTAATGTTATATTGTCAAGGAATTTTAGGGAGGCACATGTTGCCCTTTTTGGGAATAGAACAATGGATCCACCCACAAATGATATTACAGTTCCTGTACATTTAGCTGATGACAATCAAGGTTCTCTTCCTCTCTCTCTGTTTATCAATTTTCATCCCTCTTGTTCTCTTTTCTTCTTAAATAAATTCTTTCCTATTTCACTGTTTTTCATAAAGCTTTACCTCTGTTGGTTATCTTGTACATGTCTTTATTGTCTTATACATTACTGAATGTTTTATTACAAATTTATAGCTAACTTTAATTGTTGTAATGACATTCTGGTGACATGAAGAATTGCATGTTATTTTCCTTTTATGCTTATTACTATTCATTAAATACATGTATATATATATATATATATATCTAAGAACTATATTACTTGTTAGTATCTAAGTTGTAATTGAAAAATTTAGCTCTTCCACTTATAGTAGCCAACAAGCATAGACTTGACGACAACTGAAAGTTATTAACTTAATTTTAATATTAATTTTTCTGATAAATCTTCCCAACATTGTGCAGCTTATAGCTATTATTTTTCTTCCATTGACATTTTTTGCAATTTCTGCATAAAATATAGGAGAACTTTAAAATGGATAATGTTGTTTTTTATTTTTCCATATGTGCCAAGTGATTTGAAACACCCTTTGATATTTTCAGAAGACCTATTCACAATTGCTAGCATGATGATGAATGGAGGGAGAATCATTGAAGCTGCCAAAAATTACAGACTTGTACGTGTAGCCTTTCATATTTGAAATTTTAGTTTGTAGAATAGAAGATCTTTTCCCTTTTTTTCCTTTAAGGATTAAAATATTAATTAATGTGTTATTATTTTACTTTTGTTTGTATTTGTTATTACTTAAACTTGTTTTCATTTGCCTTTTACGAAAACAAAACAAACTCTTGATCAGGAAACTACAAACCCAGTGTCCCTAGTTGCCCCAAATGTCTCAACCAGTGCAGTTGGCATTTCAACTCCACCAATGGTTGCTTCCATTGCACCAACCTTCACAACTAGAGAAGGGTACTCACAAGGATTAGTTCAAGAACAAAGAGGCAATGTGATTGCAGGCAGTTCAGAAACCTGTTCAATGGACACAACACTGGGAGTAGGTATGACTGATCCAAGGGGTTTTCCACCAGCTCACAACACCACATCTATTCATTCAAGTGGAAACTCATTCAATATTTTACCCTACTTATCATCACCAGTGCTTCCTTATATTGCTGCTACTACTAGTACTAGCAATATTACTCGCCCACGTCTTCCATACCTAGCAGCTGGGTTTGATGTCTACGGTAGACCTGTTTTTGAAGCAACTGGGGTTCCTCCTGCACCTATAATACCTCCATTTAACCCCTCTGATTTTTGGCCTCCACAATCATCTACTTCAAATTCTTTTGATCTCGTGCTAGCATGGCAGGTAAATAGCTCTATATCCATATTTGATTCCAGATTATTTACTAGTGAAGAAATATCTGGCGTATATATACACTAATATCTGATATAAATATTAATCTTTGGTCTCCAGGGAACTTTGCTTGGAAAAACCCACAGGAATCGCAAAAACACTCAGAGAGGAAGAGTATGATAGAATAAATTAATCTATAAAACAATATTTCTTAACCTAGAACTAGTTTGTAGACGAGATCAATAGTGACTTGTTCTAATCTTTTAACATTCACATTCTAATAATATATATTATATGCCACTTAGCTACAATAACTGAACTTTTCCCCTCTTTCTGCCATCAACAGGCTCACAGAAGAGTAACATCACCTTCCACGTAAGTGTACCTTCCATTCCATGTATTCTCAATCCTGAATTTTCTAAGATATGTACATAACCTTAATGTTATTACATTTTCCTAATCATATATAGCTAGATTTCTATCTCAACCTATAAGTTTAGGTTCATATATAGCCAGATAACTTGGATCTTATTCAATGATAAAAAGCGTAAATGAACAAAATTTCCTACAAGGTCACTTTCGAAATGAAAACCAGGGACTCCGAAACCATGGTTTCAATAAATTAAAGTTGAAAAACAAAAGGCATTTCTCAACTCTAATTTGGTATTTTTGTCCAAATGAAATTGCTTGAATACAGAAATAATGTCTAACATCACAGTTATCTAATTTTTTTTGTTCATTGCAGGCTTACTAGTCAATGGTCGAGTAGGCTAGAAATAGTCTTCTATTTACCACAGAGATCTCTCAACTACACGATAACGTAATTTTCTTAACAATGCTGTTGCTACTTCTTAAAAGAACACTTACTTTTGTGAGGAATCTTACATGTCTTCTAAACACATTTAAATGTAGGATTTATCGTGGACCTATTGATTATGTTTTCTTCTACATGTTGCATTTCAACAATCTAGACTTGTACGAACATCTGAAGGATAAAAACCTGGTCAGTTATCTATCTATATACTTACAACGACACTGTTAAAAAACTTGCTATCTCTCCATTTACTACAGCTTCATTTCCCAGTCAAAAGATATCAATTGCATTGCATGTTCATATCAAAACTCATGATAATTTACTGTTGACCATGAAGGAGGTTCATGTGCTTTATTTAATTATAAAATAATTAGAGGATTCATTTTCTGCATGTTTTTGTTTCCTATTTGATGTTGGATATCGCTTTGCAGTGTGCAAAAATTAATCTTCCTTTTCAGACATTGATCTTATCTCCTACCAGAAACAGACATTACTACATAGGAACTGTCTTCCCTAAGGTGAGTGTAATGTAAATAAGATTTCACATTATTATTTTCCTTAGGTCGTCTTATGAGTTTTTGTTCTCTTTTTCAATACTTTAATTTTGACTAATGAATAAATGGCAGGATGTTACATTTATTCAAATGAACTGAGTATGCAAATGACCTTCAGAGAGAAGATAAAACTGCAATTTAAAGAAGCTGTTTGGGATTTAAAAGATCATTAAAAGGATAGATCAATCATGTTCCCCTAGTTCATCAATGATATATAGCACTTTAGGAACTGTACATGACTTTTTTAACTTTTACTGTTTCAATTTGTTAAAGAAGTTCCCTGTGTGTGACACCCTTAATTTAGGAGCAGGTGTTTTATCATTTATTAGCTTTTGTATTTCAATTATACTAAGAGATGATCAGCTGTATAATGTTAAATGTCAAAAAGTTAGGCTTAAGACAATGATTCACTACGACATTCTTTCAAATAGATACCATAGATAAAGAAATTGAATTTTCTAAAACATATATTCTTAAAATTCGTAAGAAAATAATTTATGAATAGGTGTAATTAAATAATTTACTCAACAACAACACGTTATTTAAAATATAAATTATAGTATTTATAACTTTTTTAATCGCATGCTCTTTATGATTCTTTTTTACTGTCATTTTTTCCATTTAACTGTCATTTTTTAATTTAAAATAACATTAATAAACTTTTTTGTCAGTTATATTCTTATTATTTTCCTAATATTTAATTAGTTTACACGTACAAATAAAAATATATAGTTATTTATCTTATTAAGATAATGAAAATTTAATACAGTATATTTTTTATTTCTCAAAACACCTACAAAATTATATTTAAAAATAAACGAATCAAGTAAATAATTTATTATAAAGTCATTATAATTGTCTGAGAAAAGTTAAATTGACGTAATATTTTGATTATTCAAATTAAAGAACATTATTCATTTTTCCAAAATGAAAACAAGAATAAAAAGTAATTATTGTCAAACCAGCTGGCTCCATTAACAACACTCCTACATAAAATTAAAATTAAAAGTAATTAATTATTCTTCCGTTATTTTTTATATGTGTTTTAAGATTATTTTGTAACAATAAAGAAATATAATATTTTTTATTTTAATAAATAATTTCTCTTTTTATTTAGCATAAAAAATACATGTATAAATTATTAAAAAATATTATAATTAAGGGTATGATAGGAAAAAAATAATAAATATATTATTGAAAGTCTAGCAAGACAAATAAAAAGGAAAGTTATATAAAGTTTTATGAATTAAGTACTACTTCCCTTCTTATTTATAAGTATAAAAATATATTCTCAAATATAAGTAAATTTGAATTATTTTTCTTAAAATACTCAACTTTAACAAATGTTTAATTTTCCGTTACATATAATATGTGTTTTTTGTTTTTAATAAGAGAAGAATTTTAAGAAGAATGTTCTTCTCTATAACTTTTTAAGTGTTGTTAAATTTTTTATTTTTTAATAAATCAAGTAATGTAATGAATTTTCTTGAATTTAATAAGATATTTGTAAGACTTTATATTTTACCATTTTCAATTTTACATCATAATAAATAGAAATTTGTAAATTAATTAAAGTTAAATGAAGGATAAGAGTATACATGATAAAAGAGTAATTAATCTCTTCTTTTAAATTTTTTAAATATTCACAGTTAAATAATATTAGTAAAATTACACCTAATTGTTCTTTAATGTGTGAAATTAATTAGTTCTTTTCTTAATTATACACGAGAACATAAGTAGTATTGTTCTAGTCTCACCCTAATTTGTTGTCTCCTTTATCATGCATCTTCTTTAATTCTTCTATTCAACACCATGTCGGTTAAGAAACAGTTGAACATCATAATAATAATAAAAAATCATAATTTTTCAAGAATATATCGCAAGTTAATACTTGTTTAATTTTTTCTATATATTTTACTTTTCTGAAAATGTTAATAAAAAATTTGTTTAAATTTAATAAAGAAGCAAAATAAACACTATCTATTTCTACCAGCAAATTAGTAAAAACGAGCAATTAAAAATTAATTATTTATAATTTATTTTTTGAATGTGTATTTTTTATTTAGAGTTAAATTGAAGTTATTTTGTAAAATACTAATTTGTAAAATTTATACTTTATGATTCAATTTATTTAATTTTTAAAAAATAAAATTTATTTACATAATATATAATTTTATTTAAATTATGCTTTAAAATTATTTTTTATCTAATTTCATAATTTTAAAAAAAATTGTTTTTAAAATAATATTATTTAAAATTAAAAATATAAAAATCCACGAAAAGAATTTACAGATATTTTTCTTTCAAATATGCATTTTTTAGATGAAACAGGTTTTGTCGTTAATTTCTTCTTAATTAAATGTGTGTAGTGCTAACATAATAACATACTTAGAAATTCATATGTTTGTTTCGATTCGTTTATCACGGATCGAATTAAATCTTAGATGATAATTTTTTTTTTCGTTTGTACTAATTTGCAATGAAAATGTTTTAATTGAACTACTTGTTATTTCTTCCTTAAACTGAGGAGAAAAAGATAAAATTAAAATATGAAATAATATAATAATTTATAATATTTATTTATTTTATTTGCCTCTATCTTTCCGTATCTGAATTGTTCAGCATTTACTTATCTAATTTCAAGCAATATATTCAAATAACAGTGAAAAAATGTGAATAATGGTGTAAATAATAGATAAATTGGCTTCATTAATGTTTTATATATTCTAATAATTAGTGAACTTGACATGTTTAAATAATTAGTTATACATGTTTTGAATATTTGAATAAGAGATAAAAATAATAATTCAATTAACCTTCTCATATTCGAATAAGTAGATGAAAATTTTGATTAAGCTGTGAAAAAATTAGAATAAAAGTTTAGATATTTGAACAAGTGACCAAGAGATAGGGGAATTCGATTAAGTTGAAAAAAAGACAATAAGCAATTTAATTAAAAATAATTTAAATTTATATGGATAAAAAGGATAATCATGCTCTTATTTTATATTTATAATTTTTTTTAATAAAAGCAATTTAATTTTAAATTTCTCCATTCCTTCTTACTCTATTTTTACTCATCCAAACAATTAATTTCTTCTCTCTCTTTTTGTGTATTTTTAATTTTATCTTTTTTTTTTCTTTTTTCTATCTCAAATTTTCTTTCCTTACCTTCTTCTTTTCAACGAAATGCAGTGTTAAGAAAACACATTTTGACATTTTAGACCCTAAAGAAATACAGAACATTTTGAGATTAAAATTGAATTTCCAAATCTTTAGAAAAACGAAAAAATATATTTTGTCAAAAAAAAGTAATAATTAATTTTTTATCTGATTATTTGTCACTAATTACATAATTAATTCTCTGACTTTTTTATTAACAATATATTCAGGATGTGCCGAATGTACATGTATTATTTCTCAATTACTTTAACGTTTTGAGGCTTTAAAGGAGTTTCTTTTTATCAATACTTGGGCCATTCTTTTTCCTATCTCAATTCTGAAAACATGGTTCCTTTTTATTTTTTAATTAAATTTAAATAACACATTATTTATTATTATTGTTATTATAATATTTTAGTCTTTATAATAATTTTTAAATAATTTACGGTTATATTTATTATATTAAACAAATAAAAAAATATGAAATTATACATATATTTTATTAAAATTTAAATTTAATAAAAAAAATTATTATTATAATTTTTTTAATTTTATCTTATTCTCAATATTATTTCACTATTTTCAAAAATAAGTTTATCTATTTATCTATTATCTATCTATTTATTTATCTATTTATATTTATATATATATATATATATAATAAATGACATTAACGTTACGATGACGATATTTTACATAAATAATAAATGATATATCATCAATTAAAATGAATTCTTTGTAAAGTCAACGAATGTAATGTGTCACTATAATTAATAAATATGACACTAAAATCGAGATGAGTATCACTTTTCTATTCTTATCTTTAGAATAAAATTTATCAAGATCTTTGTCTTGAAATAAAAATACGTTCACGTCTTTGTCTTTATATTTAATTGATATGAAATTTTTGTTTCATTTCCTTCCTCGTCGAATACGAGTATATTTCTATTGGATAATGAATATAATGGTACTTGTCCCATTATATTTTAAATATTAATTAAATAATTTAAAAAAAATAAAAGTCAGAACAAAAAAATATGATATGACAATATCAATAAAGAAATTGATAAAACTCAAATTAGAGTGTAACCAAATAACAATGGAGTAAATATCAAATACTTATAAACAAAAAGTAAAAAATGATTAAATGTATCCTCTAAAAATATATTACAAAACTAAGAACCAAAGAAAAATTAATATAGATTATTTTGGTTATTTAATAAATTGGATGTATTTTACTAATTTAAATCAAAGATGAATATAAAGACAAAAATATGATATTTGGACGGATATGAGAACAAGAATGAGTTGGTATTTACATACACATCTCCTTCCACATCCCAATTTAAAAAATCGATTATTACTCATAGTTATATATTTTCAATGTGAAAATTTTCCATTAAAATCAAAATAAATTTAAATAAGACCTAAAATGACCTTCATTTGTCATCCTAATAATTATTGAAAAATCTTAATATAAATTAAAAAATCTTAATATAAATGAAGTAGTATGGATTTCCCAATTTATTACCTAATCCATCACTTCTAACATTTCTTTCTCTTAAAACATCAACACACTAATTTAAGTCCATTATTCTGATTCTTCCAAAATTATTAGTAAATATCTTATTAGAAGAATACCATGACCATGACATAAAATATTACATTAATTAAAAAATATAAGACCAAATTAAAAATGTTAAAAATAATACAATCAAATTAAAAAGAAAATCATCTTAATAGTGAGAGAAAAAATTTATTAAACTTAACATTTATTATATTTTCTAAAAATAATTTTAAAATACTAAAAAAAAGAAAAGAGCAAGTATTTGTTAGTATCTCTCATCAAATAATAAAAGTCAATGCAATGTTAATGAGGGTGGAGTCCACAACTAGCTTTATAAATAGCCAAAAAGTCCTTGTCTCCTTCATTCTCACTCTTGTCTCTGTCCTTCTTCTATTGTTTCTTCAGTTTTGTTCTTGAAACTTTCAATTCTATAGAAATGGCAGCTAAGAAATGGTTAAATATAATAGTAGATGGCAACTCAGCCTTGATTCCACACTGGCCCAAGATTGTTTCAGGATATCTTGAGAAGATCATCAGGTATGAAAATTCTTGCTACATCTCAAAAATTATAATTTGTTTCATATCACATATATGAGGATATGCATGTTGTGTTTTCTTTTACATGGGCTTGCTCTTCACTATCATTCACAAGTTTCATTAATAGTTTATTTGCTTTTTGAATACCAACAATAGCCTTTCTTGGTTAAAGTTATAACTTTTCACTAAAAGAATGTGCTATGCATGACTTTCCAGAGGATGAGATTATGCATGAAGGGAGGAAAAAAAATTGCTTTAAGAGACTAAAGATATATTTTTGTGTGTTTCATGAAATTATTTCACACCATGTTTTTCAGAATTTGAATCTATAACTATTGAAAAACTTTTTCTTGATCAGTGGGAAAATCGATCTAAGAGACGATAAATTCTTTTTTTTTCTCTTTATATATATATATATATAATATTAGTAATACTTGTCATAAATACTTTTAATATTTAAACACAATTTGGTTTATTTATTTTTATTAGATTAAACGTTTATTACAAAATATAAAATTATAATTAATTAGTTAATTGTAAATATTATTATTCCTGTTAACTCAGATAATTTTATAGTATTTTTATTGGAGGATCATATTTAGAATAAGTTTAAAATATGAGTTTTAAAAAACTTAGGCATTTGATCATTCTCATATGAGGATAAATTTAAAATCTAAGATATTGGGTTATCAAAATTAATTTTTACATTAAAAATATTTTTTTATAAAATAATTTTTAGATTAAACTTTAAATAACATAATTAAATAAGATTTGATAAATTTTATATTTTAAGAAAATAAATATAAGATACGAAAGATAATCTTCCGTTTAAAATTTGGATCTTATAAAACTTATATATAATGCATGCTGATGTCATATTAAAAATAAGATTTAAATAAAACAAAAATTTATTTGTTTATATCCAATATAATTATAATATAAAAAATTAATATATTAAAATATAAATAATATATTATTAAATAAAATTTTATATAAAAAAAATCAATATAATGTCTTAAAAAGATATATCATAATAAAAAGTTAGAAAAAGTAAATTAAAATATTTATAATCTCTCCAATGAGCTATTATGATTAGAGGGTATCCAGACAACAATCCTATTAAAACTAATTATTCTTTTCTTAACATTTAGTGATAGAAAATGAAAATAAATTATTTTAAAATCACATTTTCTAATAAATGTCAAACTAATTAATAAGTTTTATTAAAATTATAAAAACTAGTGGAAACATATGTCCTCAGTTGCTTGTGTCTCTATTTTTAATAATAAAAAGTTAAAAATTAATAAAAGAAATTTGTAATTTTTTATATGTAGTTTTTTTGTTGTATATGTATTTTTTATTATTAGTAATTAACTAAATTTGAAAAAAGTTGTTTTGTTTGTGATTTTTAAATTTGAAAAAAATAATTATGTTTATAATTTTTTAGTTTGAAAATTTGATTTTGAAAAAAAGTAATTAATTGAATTTAAAAAAATATAATCACAAAATTTAAAAAGTAAAATAATAGAAATTTGTATATATTAAATAAGAGAATTCTTTTTGTTCACTTTTTCTTATAATGAAAATAAAATGGTTGTAAAAGACACTGTTTAAGAGACAAATTTATTAAATAACATCTTTAAAAAAGTTCATGTGTATCTACTTTTTAATAATGGTTACGATAAGTAATTTTAAAAAAAGTAGTTATAATAAATTATTTTTATTAATTATATTTGTAAGAAAAATTGTGTACATCAAATAACTCTTTATATATAAATATATATAAATAAAAATAAAAATTAAAAAAATTAAAATTAAATGTTCAAAGTGCCTTTGGGAAGGAAGAACGTGACAATACTTTCTTTCTTTTATTTTGTATTTTATATTGTTGTGTAATGTTATTCTTTTATAAGGTTTGTGTAATGTTATTCTTTGTTTATTGATTATGCAGGACCTTCTTTGACAATTCAATAGAAGAGGTAATTTTATAATTTTTTTTTCTATATTTTGAATTTATGTTATGTGGTTTCTTTTGTAAACTTCTACACCTGACAGAAACTTATTGATTTCAAAACTAAAACTAAAGTTTCTTGTTTAATTTATCTTACACACTCTA
Organism: Lablab purpureus; assembly: GCA_030347555.1. Lineage (NCBI taxonomy): Eukaryota > Viridiplantae > Streptophyta > Magnoliopsida > Fabales > Fabaceae > Lablab > Lablab purpureus. The sequence goes on along the minus strand of CM059257.1, from coordinate 1,606,596 downwards.
TCATTCATCCCATTAAAATTATAAAAAAAATCCCAATCATATTATTCCTCTATTAATTTGCTTTGGTGTGAAGATATTATCATGCAGTGATTGGTTAGAGTAGAGAAATTAAAAGGGAAAGAAAAAATTAGGAGGTAATTAAAAGGGATTTAAGAGTGATAAAATATTAACCATTCAATGAGTCGATCTAATAAATTCGTAAAATAAATTAGATTAAGCTAAAAAAATCATAATTTAAACTGAACCAAATTATTCTTTTGTTTAGTTCATCTAATTGTGACTTTATCTAATTATGACTTGAACAAATTTAGGCCAAAATGGTATGTAACATCGTACATATGTTTTTTTATAAAATAATAACTATTTTTAAAAAGGTTAAAATAATATATTTAAATATATATATATATATATATATATATATTAATTTATATTTATTTATATATCAAATTATTATGTTTAAAATTTAAATTTAAATTTAATAATATCATTTAAATTTTAAAAACATATATTTAATTTTTATTTTTATTTTTTAAAATAAATAAAAGTGGTTTGTCCAAGATAAATTATATCATCAAGTTAAACATTTATAACTTGTTTAAAAAATTAGTTACTAACATATAAAAGATAAAAATATTATATTACTTTTAATATAAAATCTTAACTTAAATCTCGATATTTATACATTTTAATTTTTTTATTTTTATTTAATAGAAGATTTTATTTAACTTCTCTCGGGCTTAAATTCCTTAAAAGTTTGCAGCAGACCCAATATAAAATAAACTAATTAAGACTTTTGTAACATGTTTGGCAATTCCAAGTGCCAATAAATGTTTTTAGATTTCAAATTTTCCTAAGACTGTTTCTATTGGGGTGAAGAAGCATTCAATAAACTCATCCTTCCTAAAAAATGTTTTCTGGAAAATCATAACACAACACAACAAAAAAGCTAATGAAAGAGTATGGTTAGCATTCTTCTACAACACAAACACAATTGCTTTCTCCACCAACCATCTCTAACAAATCAAGTCACTTCACTCCATCATCCAAACATATAACCATTTTGCAACAGTAAAAGTAAAATATAGTATCTTTTAAAAACTAAGACCTAGATTAGAGTATAATCCATACTAAAGCTATTGTTCTTGTTTAGAATATTTTAATACATTTTTGTGTGCAAATTTAGTCTAGTTTCCAAATCCAGAAGAGATGTCTTCCCTTACCATGCACCATTTGTTTACAGGGAAATGAAGCACAATGTGAGTTGGGTCTAGTCATGTATAATGCCAACCCCAATATAGGTATTTCATTTTTTTTCTTATATCTTTTTTGTTTAAGATATATGCCTTCTTATTGAATTCAATTTATAACAACTTTCTAATCATTTCCTTTGTAAGTCCACTCTTTATATATAGATAGTTTAGCATATGAAAGACCTATTTCTCAGAGATAATACCTTCTTAGGAAAGGCATATTCCACAATAAAATAGTTTAACCATAAATTTGATTCTTTCTGTGTTTTTTATGCAGGGATGGACATCCAATATATTCATTGGACTAGAGATGTGAATTATTTTTTAGACGTTCTATCATGCTTAGCTTTTTATGGGGATAATATAAACCGACATCTTCTGGTGGAAGGACTTGCAGAAGCTCTAGTGGTATGCATATATGAACACATACTTCCTTTCCTTTACTCCTTGTGTTAATTTTACCATTGCATAAAGATCTGCAAGAAATTATACCATGAAAAGGGAAAATAACAATGTCTTATGCAAATCATGGCCTAACAGATGTTTCCAAGGCCTTCTAATGCAATGACAACACAAGAGTACTATAATGGAGAAAGACATTGCGTTGTTATAGCAGCAAGAGATCCTTTTCCTGTGAGAATGCTAGTCTCTGTACCTGAGATTAACAGAGGAGGAATTATTGGCACACAATTACATAACGTTAATGCCGATTTTTACGAGGTGGCAGAAATGTTTGGTCCAGTAATGTCTTCAAACTCTGTTCTTATATTTTTGCCTAAAGGTAGCCTTCTATTCATACTGATTATACTCATGTTACTACACACAGCTTGGAGTATCACTTTCAATAATATCTCCAATGCAACATCCAATTTTTGGAGTGATATTCAACATGGTAAAAGTTCATCTCTCCAAAATCCTTTCACTGATATTTTATATTGTCATACCCCAAATCAGTAAAACATATGCAATGGACAACAAGTTTTATGATTCATCAGATTACCAAGCAAACAATTATGGAAAAAGGTGTTAGTTTAGCATAATACACTAAAATAAATATAATTACATTACATTGTGGTTGTCCAATGAATGACTATGATGTGTTGCAGATTAAGAAATAGTATAGTATTCATACATGTTTTGGTTTGTACATAACAATGTTTGTAGGGGAATGATGGTTCTCTGCTAGCAACCGCTCCCATCTGTAATATTTCCATCGACCATTTTACTGTTTTACTGTCAAGAAAATTTAAGGAGGCACATGATGCTTTTCGAGGGAAAAGAACAACGAATGCACTCAAAAGAGACTGGGTAGAAGCGATGAAGAGAACAAATGATACTCTATTTCCCACAAATTTTGCTATCGACCATCAAGGTTCTCTCTCTTTCTATATTGTGTGTGCAGTGTTTCTATAACTCTTTTTGCTTATTGTTATTCTCTTTTCTAATTAAAATAACTTGTTAAGTGTTTTATTATTTATTATAAAATTTTACTGGTAGTGACAATATTCTTATGATATGAAACAACAAAAAGTTACATCATAATTCTTTTTATACTTCTTACTGTACCATAGAAATATAAGTAAGTTACTATTGGATTGATAGTTTCTTACTAGAGTGATAATCAGATGTCATGGTGTAATTCTTTATATTTATAGAGCATAGTACTACAAAATAAACCCTACAATGACTTAACTTATTAGATATGATAATTGATACAATCCACAAAATTTTCTCCTTTTACAATTACCCTATTAAAAAGTAAACTCATAACTTCGTATCTCATACTAATTATTAAATTGAATTTTATAACTAAGACAAAAATTATATATTTAATCTCTACTGATATACAACTCACTATAGTTATGAAATATTATTTGTTGTCATCTAAGTTACAACCTAGAAAAAATCTCTTTTGGCCCTAATATATGGATGTCTAAGCAAAAGACTAGAGAACAAATCTCAACTCCTCCTACAGAACAAACTTGAAATAATTTAATTTTAATACTAATCATTATATATATATAACAATATTTAGTTCTTGTTATTTTGGCCCAATGACATTTGGGAAATTTTGCAAAAATTATGAGCACATTTGAATAGGTAATGTTTTTTTTCGTGCATTTGCAATATGTTTTTGGTCCAAATGGCTCAACCAATGAATTTGACATTCAATTCCATCAATGGTATCCACAACACCAACTTTCACAGCTGGAGAAGGGTCTTCAAAAGGATTAGTTTTGGAAGAAACGAACAATAAGGGTGTTCTTGGAGACATTTCACAGAACTGGTCAATGTTTCCTCGTTCAGCTGGAAGTTCATTCAATATGCAACAACACTCCTCAGCATCAATGTTTCCTTATGCTACTAATAGTAGTGGTGTTGGTCACCAACATTTTCGATTTCAAGTGACTAGGTTTGGTCCATTTGGTAGATCTGCATTGGGATCAAGCACTTGGGTTCCTCGTGCATCTGCAACATCTGCAACACCTCAATTTAATCCTGCTAATGTTTTGTCTCCCTCGCCATATCTCACAAATCTTCAACACTACACGCATGCATGGGAGGTAAGTTGATTAACTTCATAATTCCACATAAGATCTTGCTTGCTTCCATAATTTCATATTCTGCTCTTATACCTGTTATTTTTTGCATATCAACTCAACAGTAAACTTACTTAATAGGCAAATTTATATCAAATTATTGGTTTAAAATTCTCTTTCTCTTGTGCATCTCTAGGGATCTCTGGTTGGAAATATTCACGAGAATCGCACATCCTTTCATATAGCAAAGGTAAGGTAGAATCAATTAATCTTTCTTAACCTAGAATGTCTGGTTTGTGAAATAGGATAAAAAAAACTATTTATGTTCTATTTTTTTAGCAACCAACATTTTAATAATTGTGTCAATTTACTAAATAACTCCTAATTTTTTTCTCCTCTTTCTACTTATGAAACAGGCTCTCAAAAGAGCAACATCGCCTTTAGCGTAAGTGTATCTTCCATATATTCTTAATCTTAAATTTTTAAGAAAACATTATTGTTAGATTTCCCTAATCAAAATATAACTAGCAATAATATAAATTTATTTATCTCCACTGGTCAATAACTATCAACCTTAAAGTTTAAGTCATGTGGGTAACATTTTCAATCACCTAAATGCTAATATATTATTTTCAATTATTAAAAGAGAATTATGAAGCATTTCATCAATCCCACACACAAAAAAGAAATATCATAAGCATACTAATTTCTCTTCTTCTTTTTTTAATTGCAGGCTTGCTAATGAGTGGTCTAGTAGGTTAGAGATTGTCCTCTATTTATCAGAGAAAGCTCTCAACCACACAATAAAGTAATTTTAAATCACAATGCTATTGCTATTCTTGAAACAAATACTTTTGTGGAGAAATCTTACATATATACTCCAATAACATTTTAATGCAGGAATTATTGTGAACCTGTAGATTATGTGTTCTTCACTATAATGCAATTCAACAATCTTGACTTACACGAACATCTGAAGAACGAAAATCTGGTCAGTCATCTCTACTTATAACAATAATGTACCAAAAAACATGTTATTTGCTAATTTACTACATCTTTATTTTTAACCCAAAAACATTAATTGTAGTTTGAATTTTAATAAAAATAGTGGTAAATGACTTTTTGATTTAGTCATAGGTATTCTATCTAACTCTAACATAAAGGTGATCCATCTTCTACCTTCTACATGGTTTTGGTCCTCTTGAAAAATTCAATAATCTATTCTAATGTTGAGTATCTTTGTGCAGTGTGCGAAAATTTGCCTTCCTTCTCAAACTTTGATCTTATCTCCAACTGAAAGCAAATACCATTACATAGGAACAATATTTCTCGGGGTGAGTTTAACATTAATAATGTTTCATGTTATTTTTTCCTTTTAAGTTTTCGTCTAAACATTTAATTATGAACATGTGAAAATTTCTTGTGCCTTTTTAAATACTTGACTTCTAACTAATCAACCAATGATAGGATATCATATTTGTTGAGCCTCTGTGAGTATGCATATGACTCTCAAGAGAAGACAAAAAAGAAAGTTGAAAGAGCTGCATCTTTTGGGAGTTAGAAGAACATAGTAATACGACAAGTCATTCAAACATCATGCTTCTTTTCACCCTTCCCCATAGTTTTTTATAAAAGTTAGCTTAGTTATGAATCTGCCATGAATTATATGTCAATTTTGTTTTGATGATTTCACATATGTAATTTCAGATGTTTCACAAATTAAGTATGCAAGGATTTAAAGGTTGTATTAGCATTATACAACTTTTATATGGCCTCTCAATTGCATAAATGTGTTTATACCACAACTTATTTTCATAAATTTTTTAACATAACATACAAAGATAAGCTCCTTAATAATTTTTCTATTTACTTTTATTCTCACAAATTATTTATTTAAATTTTTACCATAAAAAACTAAATATGTCTTTTTTATGTAATTTATATTTATTAAGTAGCTTAGTGAATACTTTTTAATTTAATAAATTACTTTATAAGTTTTCTACTTTTCAATTCCTAAATCACTAAAAAAATTGTTTGTGGTAAAGAAGTCATCCCAAATAGTGATAAATTTTTAGATTGAAATTTAACCTTTGTAACAAATTTTGTTTTTGTAAATATTTGTGATGAAGATATGTCATTCCAAACTCTTCATTACAAAAGTTATCGTAAAATTGTGTTAGTGATAAAACTTTATTACGCCAAATGTATGTTGTTAAAAGTTTGAGTCACAAATGTTATAACAAAACATATAAATAGAATAAGTGACGACACAAACAAACCTCACAACAAAAATAATAAGAAAAAACATTAATTGCTTAAGCATGTTAATTTTTGTTTTAAGCAACTAAACAAGAGTCATTCACTTAAAGAAAAAATATTGTCACTGGAAGTGAAATTGCTTTTAGTGTCAATATACTCATTTAAGTGGGATTGAAGTTGCTCTAAACAAAAATTTCTTACATAAAAAGTTGTTAAATTATTCTTGCTTAAGTGATGTTAACTAGCTATTTAATAAAGTTAAGATTCTATAAGTGTTTTTGATTGAATATTATCATTTAAATGTGTACTTATATGCACTTAAACAATAAAGCATAACAAAGTTAGTTCATCTTAGTGTTATATATTGAATATTGTTGCTTAAGCATAATAATTAATTGATTAGCTTATTATTGTTTTAAATATTATATATATATATATATATATATATATATATATATATATATTTATTGAAATGGAATAAACACACAAGATAATTAAATTAGAAAAACATCATTATTCTGACAAATTTAAAATAAACTAAAAAAGTAAACTACAAAATCTTAAAAAAAATAATCACTTATTTCATGTCATCTATTTTAACTCATCATTATTATCTTTTAAGTGACATATGTCAGTTTTCACATAGCTTAAAAGTTCAATTGTAGATTGCTCCTCAAAGTCTCTTGATCAATCAACATAAATAACATACTCTTAGTGGATAAGACATGATCATTCCATATGGGTAGAAAATTCATATTATGTGTCCTTCATCATGTTTATGCTCCTTTAATTTGCAATAATTATAATATATTTAGCTTGAATTACAAATATCACGCATGTGCTATATATAATAATAGAAATGTTGCTTGCGGTGATGAAATTACTACTTATGATTGAGATTCTTGTACCTCCTTAGGTGGCACAAATAATACCTTATACACAAATTTTTTCTTTATTTTAAAACTAATACATTATCATTCATTTTTATATTACATACACTTTAAATTTTAAAAGCATAATACTTACATAGCAACTAATGAGGTGTCATGATATTTACTCCTAATGAAACTCAAATGAACACATAAAAAAACAAAAATGTAGTCTTTTCTTATTTTGATCAATAATATATTAGTACCTCGTTAATCATCATGTGGAACGATTTGTCAAAAGAAAGAGACTCGAAATATCAGGCCCATAAAAAAACTGGGCCTGAGTCAAACAAGGCCTAAATTGACACAGTAGTCCTCTGATCATGTCATGACATGCCATGACATAGATACCTTAACTCTGTTCTGTTGAATAAACCAGAGACAGCAATGGGAACGGTTTTCTGCATAAGCAAATTTGCTACTTTGAGCACCATCAGATCACGACCCTTCTCTTCACTCCTTCCCTCTCACCCTTTTCCCTCCATAACTTCCGTCAACTCCAGTTTGGCCTCTTCTTTTTCTTCTTCTGTCACATTCTCTTTCACATGGGACGATGCCATTTGCATATCTGAATCTCAAACTGACACACAAGACCGCTCTCGCTATCTCCAAGGCTTCTTCAACAAAGTTCAACTATGCAATCGTGCTTCTGTAAGCTCTTCGCACTGTTCTCTTTGCTTCCTTAGAAAACACCAACAGTGAATGAATGAAGCAAATTTCATATATTGAGACACCCAACCCAATTTTATGTTTGCGCATCATACCCTCTATTTTACCGTAAAGTTATTTTCTTTCCGGTTTTTGAATTATGGGTCTGGCTAATTTTTAGTTTGTGAGCGGGTAAGCCTTTGCGAAATTGGTTTGAGTGCTATTGATTTTACAATATTGTTCTTTTAATAGAATTGAGTTTAATCATAGTCTTTGTTGTTGACATTGAACATGGTTATAGGAGAAAAAATCCGAGTTCCTTCCGTTTGTCGTCGAGGACCACATTGTTGGATTCATTCACAATGGGTAAATTTACTTCAATTCTATCTCTCTCTTTTTTTCTTGTAACCCTGTGTCATCTATTGCTTAGTTGTTTGTGAATGTCTCGTGGATTAATCTTGTTGGGTGATCCATGTAGCCGATCTTTCCTAGTGGAATAAGGCTTTTTGTTGTCGCTGTTCTGATTTATTTTCATGACATGAACTGCTGCGCCTTAGCTAATGAAAGTTGCAGGTTTATTGGTTAAACTTAAAATAAGTTCAGGTTTGTGGAGCATTTGAGGGGCTTTGGCGATGTGTTTGTTTTCCCCAAAGAAAAATACAATGGAGGCCCCAATGATGACTTTGTTTCTTTGCATCCAATGCTGAAGACAGCTGATGAAAGAACCAGTGCAGTTGGATATGTAGTAAAGCAGTTGGGAGAGGAGCGGATTCCAGGTATACGGAATGAGGTATAAAATGTGTAAAATGTTATGCTTTGTTATTCTTCTGTGCCTTCCTAATGCCCAGATACCTAACCTATGTCTCTTGTCCATCTTTACCAGCTTTACCCTGTGACATCATCATTTGGTGCACCCATTTTCTTTTCATTAGAGCGTGCAGCAGCTCCTTATTTCGGCATAAAGGTACATGGAGATATTTCTGGGTCCTTTATTTCAAGACTTGTTTTCTATACTTTTTGTAGTTACTGCAAATGTTCGAAGCCATATAGTCAGCTGCGAGTACATTGTGAATTCTGCCCTGGCCTTGTGCTGTTATCATAGTTTTAGACTGTTAGTTCTACTCTTCTAAAGCATTTTTAGCCACAATTTATCATTTTGGGAGAAAACCAATTTCCTCCACATTGCAGGTTTGTAAACTATTTTTTGCCAAATAAATTTCGTGAGAAAACTTTTAAACAAACCCGTCAGCTGTTATTCATTGCTAAATTGTAATTGAAAATAGAACTTGCTTTAGTAATGTGGAATTGAATGTTACCAATTTGCAATCTTGCGTTGGCATAATTTTGAAATTAATAGGTGATTTGTCTTCAAGCAAATTTGGCACATCCACTCGATATTTGTTTTTCAACAGGCTGTCTAATTTCAAAATATCCAGTTTATTTGGCACATCCAGTTTATATCCTAAAGTTCTTGTTGTTCATAACTTTTCATCTTTAACCTGTATTTTGGTATCTTAATTCCAAAGCTCTTGCTTTAACCCTTTTTTTCTCTTCAAAGATTAGGCTTATGGAGTCCATATGAATGGGTATGTTGAGGTGGATGGGCAGAAGCACCTGTGGGTAGGAAAGAGAAGTGACACAAAACAGACATACCCTGGAATGCTTGATCATCTAGTTGCAGGAGGACTGGTTTGTAGTTTCATTTGTCTCTGTTATGAGCTTAAACATTCTCCTCAAGATCACTATTACCTTGTGTGTGAATCATTTTTCCTCTGGTTAGGAACTGAACAGTGTTAGCAATGTGTAAGCAATGAATAAGCAAATCAATGCCGGCGAATACGATCCATTCGCTATTAAATGTTTCCTTTAGTTCAATATATTATCATCAAGTTTCTTAGTTAATTGCTACTGTCACAGCCACATGGTATTGACTGTCAAGAGAATCTCATAAAAGAATGTGAAGAGGAAGCAGGAATACCTAGATCTATCTCAGTCAAGTAAGTAACTAACCTCATACTAAACTTTCCTCCTTCCTCCTCTATTCTTCTAGTGCATGAATTTCGATTCGCCTCTGGGATGGCCAGTTAAGTGAATTTTTTTTATGCCTATGCTCGACATGCTTATTAGACGTGTGTACTACTTTACTCTTTCCAACCATATGCCAAAATGAAACATTTCAAATAAGTAGTACAGTTTCTCTGTCTAATTCTGTTGATTGCTGCTTTCACAGAGCCATACCTGTAGGGGCTGTTTCATACATGGACATTGATGGGTATAGATACAAGAGAGATGTCCTATTCTGTTATGATCTAAAACTTCCAAAAGATTTCATACCTAATAATGAAGGTAAGCCTTTCGTGTTCTTCAATTTTCTGTTGTTTGTTATGTTCTATCGATGCCCTCCTCACCTTCTGTGGTTTAATAAATATCAGATGGAGAAGTTGATAGCTTCAAGTTGATCCCTGTTAGGCAAGTTGCAGAAGTTATCCGTAAGACGGAGTTTTTCAAGACAAATTGCTCTCTCGTAATCATTGACTTCCTGTTTCGACATGGGTATTTGTCTACACCTTTCCTACCTTTTTTTCCTGTATGCTACTAGTGTAAACACTTAATTGGAAGGGAAATTTTCACATTAAAATCCTAACATGCATGTAAAAAGGCAATGTGATCGTTGTTCTATTCTGGGAACCATACGGTGTGCATTTGCATGTAACACTTTTTGTTGTGTGCCACTGTAGTCTCTGGATGTTCAAGATTGGTTCATTGTCATTCCCAAAATTTATGGGCCTGTGGTAGAGTCACAATAGTTCTTTTGCAATAGTTCTCTTAAATGGTTATTCTTGGGATGGTTCCAGTGAAAACTTGGTGATTATTTGTTCTTATATTGCAGATACATCACTCCTGAATATGATGGATATTTGGATCTCCTACGAAGCTTAAGAATAGGAGATTGCTCCTGACTCAAACCATCATGACTATTCTCTGTCATGCATTGATATTTGTTGTGGAAACTTCATAATGGTTAATTCAATATTGTCTTAGAAACTCTTGGATTGGACTTTTCCTGTGATGCAGTCTTCAACTTGGATACTTATATTGTACTTATTTTTGCAATAATCGGTGAGTAAACATTAAATATGTTCAAACAATTATGTCATGCAAAATCTGACATTTAGATTTTCATAAAGTCAAAATTGCGGCTGTTTGTTTTTCTAGGTGCAACCCCTTAAAATGAACAAAGTTAAATGATCCAGATCATGTCTTGAAGATAAATTTGACCAATGGATAAAATAAGATTCATGTCAACATAAAGTTGAAAGAATAAATTCACTGCCCCCACTTTACTTGCCAGCATACCCATGAGAAGAGTTAAAAAAAGTACACTTCCACAAAGCTAATTCACGTCATTATTTCAAGAGGACAATGAATTAATTAACACATACCACACTTTTTCCACATCAAGACACCATATGAACCTCACACAGACTACACGTATGTTTGGAACCACATCAGATAACCCTCTCAACGTGCATTCAATTCAACACAAGATGTAGTTTCTTAAGTATTAACGTGAGTTGCGAACACAGTTCCAAACATGTACATCAACCTATATAAATGAAATCAGGAACAGGTATAACTAAGACGACAAAATGAAGGAGATTCAGAATTACTAGCCTATAACACCCTTGAGAACATCAACTAGCTTAGTGCATGAAGTCATCTGAGGAAAATGCCCTTTAGTGTCTAAAACCTCCAATGTAACTTTCCCTTTAATTTTGCTCTCCATGTAAAGTGCTGCACTGAACGGAACAATAATGTCACTAGTGGTCTGAATGATGGTGCATGGAGTTTCAATTTTCTCGAGTATATTTCTGTGATCACTATAGAACACAGTCTTGGCTAAGGAGGCTGACACACCAGCTTTCATGTTTCTCAGGAACTCTCTGAATTTGTTAACAGATGGCTCATCATTTGGATCCACTGCTAGTAAGGAGAAGCCAGTGACCCAGTTGTCATAGTTGGACTCAATGTTCTGCAATAACTCCTCAACATCTGAGCTAGTAAAGCCCCCCTCATAGTCATCGGTATTAAGATACCTGTATGTTGTGGCAAGAAGTTAGAGGGACTTATCCTTGAGATGTCTTGATATTGAGTTGGTAAAAAAAACTTGATTTTTAAATATTTGCCATACTTATTAAAAGCTTTAAACTTAAGAACATTTATGATGGAAAGAATGATAATGAAGTGATGGAAAAAAGATTCTTCTTTCTTTTGTTTGGTATATTTTAAAAAGTGAAAAATGAAAATCGTGGACCGTCCTTCTAAACTAGAGAGGATAGAACTGAATTTGCCTTACTTTTTACTAAACAACTTTTTTATTTTGTTATTTGTTAAGGTTATTTTCGTCACTGTTGAGTTTCGATATTTTAGAACCTGTGTTCGGTTTTGTGTCAAAATCATTTTTTTCAGAGTAGTATACGTGTTTTAGTTTAACATTTGTGACTAAGATTAATATGAACACACATCTTAATCACTTCACCCTTTTAAATCGCCAATAAACGCCTTTCTACGTTTTATTTTATATGTTTCTTTACTTTAACGGAATCAAAATTAAAAATTGTAAAATGCTGAGAGAATATCTTTTGATCTCTAAACTGAAATTGACTTGGCCGGCAAATTGGTGGTTCAAATTTGAAAAGGGCTAAAGGAGCAATCTTCCAAATCTTATTTAATAAGAAGTGGAGATAATTGAAGTCAGCAAAGTGGGAAGAGAAAGTGAAGTTTTGTCTTTTTGAGTTAGTTCAGAGCTTTCTGTTTATTCTATTAACAATTTTTTATGGATGAAAGCAAGGTTGCATCATCAAACACACCACGCTCAAAAAGGTAATACCACAAGATTACAAAAAAAAATGGAATCCCTCCCCCAATCACGTATACACCACATGTTTTGGTTGGTTCATCTGTTTTTTTTTTCTTTAACTCTGTATCTGGTTGGTTCTTTTTAATAGTGAAATAAAATTATTGTTTATTTGGTATATGATATATCCTTATCTTTTGCACAGTCGAACATTGCAAGTTGCCCAAATAATTAGGTGTGTTATCGTGTGAAGTGTTGATTAGTTATTGTTCTTTTTCACTCACAAATATAGATTCCTACAGACAGCGGAAAGTCCTAGAAAGAATTTTGGGACCAAACCATTAAACACAGTATAGGGATTCCCTGAAGAGAAAGAGACAGAAAAAAGAATAGCACATATATAATTCAAGCCTAACTCAAACAACATGGAGATGATGGAATTAGTGAGACAAATACTAAAAAAATTGACAGTGGAGAAGGAGGATATACATGCATGTTAGAGGGGAACATTATATTTGTAAAATAAATTTTAAACAATGAAATGAAAGAGGTAAGAAAGCAAAATGAGATGTAAAGAGTTATATGACAGAGATGTGTGAAAGAATATAGATTGTAAAATATGTATTGTATGAAAAATGAATTATATAATAGTAAAAATGATAAAATTGTAAAATAGAATGCTAGGATTATTGATTTTAAAAAAATATTGTTAAAAAAACTGTTTAATATTTATATTTTAAATAATTTAAAATATTTAATAAATATAAAGTATATGCAATATTTTTCGATCTAAAAACACCTGTTAACATAAATCCAAAAAGGTGTGAGAGAAAGATCATAAAGAAGAAAACAGTTCAGACTGGTACTGCTGTCCATGATTAATGCAACAGAGGGTTTACTATTTCTATCAACTAGCTCAAGGACTTCAAAAATATTCCAAAAAACTTACAAGATCAAACTTCTTCACTCAAAAAAGATGGAGTTGAACAGCTAGTATAAGAATTTAGGTGGTACCTACTAGATAATAAGTTTTAAATTTTAACTTCAGTATGATCAATGTAAAAAAAATTAAGAGAAGGAAGGTTAATAAAATCAAATGAAAAAAAAAACAAGTTATTTCTTAATCTTAAAAGAACAAAGTAAAGGATAAGCAAGCATCTGAAATGTTTAGTGAAAAGAGTTGGTGATGAAATAAGGTTAAAATGTTTTTAAGAGATGTAAACATAAAAAATTCATCAGTTTATGGAACACAGAATAAGGATACATGTGAGAAAAACAATAAAAAAGAAAAAGGTAAGAGAAAAAGAAGATTACCTGGGAGAAGCACCAAGGAGAATAAGTCTCTTAAAGAGGTCAGGCCTGGCGATGGAGGCTATGCAGCCAATCATGCCAGACATGGAATGACCAACAAAGGTGACAGCTTTGAGGTCCATCTGATCCATGAGAGTGACCAACTCATCAGCAAAAGCTTCCATGGAGGAATACTTCAAAGGGTCATAGAGGCTTGGATCCACTGCTCCAGAAAAGGGCCAATCAAACAGCACAACCTTGTAGTCTTCAACAAAGAAGGGAGTGACCTTGTCCCAGACAGACTGGTCTGTTCCAAAACCATGAGCAAAGACTATGGTCTCAGTGCCTAACCCTAGGCTTCTGGCATTCAAGGCAGTAGAAAGCCACTGTTTTTCTAACATCTTTGGGTTGTTGTTAGCTTTGGGTTCCATAAGAAGCAAAATCAACAGGGAGAAAAGGTAGTGAAAGAGCAGAATGTGTGGTTTGTAGTGCTGCCTTTTGGGTCTGTCTGGCCATATTTATAGCCATATGAGAAATGTTTTTCTCTTTCTTTTCTTTTTTATTGGTCAAAATAAAACATGTACATGTACTTACTGTAAGATGGTATTCGCCAAACTGTGTGACGTCATTTGTCATTTGCCATTAGCTCATATGGCCTTCACTTTTTACCTATCTCGTCTTGGTATGCATTGCTGAAATTTTGGAGAAAATATTTATGATTACATAAAATTTTCATCTTCATTTGATTATACAGTTAAAAATGTAAGAAAAATTATAAATTTTTAAGACACATGATATAATAAGATGAGGAGAAATTAAAAAAAAATATATTAAATAAATATATATGAAGTGAAGATAAATGTATAATATTGTTTAATTTTTTATCCACTTTTCTACCGTTTAAGAATTTTTTATCTTAAGAGTAATTATAGATATGTTATTTATTGAAATAATCTTATTCTCTCAAAAAAAATTATTATTTTTATTTATTGTGCGATTGGATTAAATTTACAATATTATATAATCCAGTTTTACTCATTGAAAGAATAATTTGAGAATAAATTGAAGTTTTAAACCACTTTATTTTGTTCTCACAATGGGTTTGCAAAAAAAAAAACATAATAATGGCGTCCAAAAGCGGCGATCAATTAAATAAACAGTCTAATTAAAAATTTAACTTAATCCCACATAAATTAACGCATCTTTTATACATCCTAAGATGTCTGAGAGCATTTATTTTATATTATTTTATTTTATAAAGTTAAAATTTAATATATATTAATTTTAATACTTATTTTATGTAATTTTGTTTAAATTTAATATATTTAAACTTAAGATTAAAAGAATTTAAAGTCAACCAATTAAGTGAAAAAGAAAATAGGATGTGGGGAAAAAAGTAGAACTTACAAAGGAAAAAAAATAGAACCTGAAAAATGTGAAATGGTTAATCTTAGTTGATATTTTAGAAAAGAAGAAGCGACAAAATGAAAACAAAATAAAATGACGTTACATGAACTAAGAGATACATTAAAAAGTAAAATGTATAAAATATAAATAAATATCTTTTATATATTGATACGAATAGTGATGGGTGGAAAAGTTGTAACACATGTTTATATTTATTTTTTTTTGCTTAACACAATTAAGTAAAACAATTGATATTAGTTAAAGATAAATCTGAAAAATTGTACGTATAAAAGATAAATATAAAATATATCATTTTAATTAATTAAGTTACCGATAACAAATTTACTCGTTAGTATATTTATAGATAAAAATATATTATTATTATAAAAAAACATAAAAACAATGCAACTTAACTCTTTCACTATTAATTACAACAACAAAAAGAACAATGTTGTTGGACTCCTCTATATTCATCTTTATCAAACGTGAGTTTTGGTCAAAAGTATACATAAGTGCATTGAATTATTTCTTCATTAAATTTTCTCTTTTTCATTAAAACTTTTTAAAAGTCACAGACAATTTATTATGAATTTGTGTTGATAGTTGGAGTCATTTATTATTAGGAAATGAACATTGTAGTAGGCTACCCACTCAAACAAAAGAAAATTCAAACTCTTTATACTTGTACTCTTTTGAATTGTCTTCTCCACAGTTCTTGCTATATTCCACTGTTCAATCCATCAACTTTTTCAAACACTTTCTCATGTGTTTAGCTTCTCCTTTCTTTCACAAAAGAAAAAAAAACACTTCCATTCACCATTTTATCAAACAATTTTTTGCTTTCTATGTAATAATATTCCATGATAAGTTTTGAAAATAAAAAAAAAATTCTATAAATAGCATATTAAAAATATATTTTAAATTTAATTTAATTTCACAAAATTGAGTTATAAAATAAAATTTGTATTTATTTATATATTTTAATTAGATATTGTTTTTAGTTTATATGAAACTTTTAATATATTTTTATGACACTAAATACTACTACACATTTCAAACATTAGAGTAGATATTTATGATGATTCAATAATGACTTAAAAATGGTGAAATTTTTTAAGGAGATGAAAGAATACGAGTCTCATCTCTCAAATTTTTAAGAATTCTATAAATATTTATGATGAGAATTAAATTAACCACAAAAAATTTATACAAGAGAATTAAATATCAAAAATTTTAATTAAATTCTTATAATGCAACTCATTTAATTTAAAAAAATATTAAAGTATAAAATTAATTATAAAAAATAAAAAACTGATGAAATGTTTAAAAAAAAATTAATAGAAGTATGTATTTTTATATTCTCTACCTTGAGTTCATTCTCTCATCAACTCAATAGAGTTAAACATAAACTCTTATTCTACTCTTTTCTTATCATTGTTTTATTTCTAAAATAAAATAAAAAAAGTAATTTTCTATTGTTTCACTTTAACAGTAAAATATTAATTTTGTATATAGTATTTCTTATAAATTTTTATTCTTTCTCATAAAAAAATTATCTACAAGAGATATTTAATTTTTTTAAAATTTTTACAATTTAATTAATTTAAGTGTTTTATTTTTTTACAAATATTTTAGTATGAAAATCTTTTAGAAATATAATAAAATTTGAATTGTTTTGTTTTGTATATCTTACATCTCTTAATATTCATTTATATTTTTATATTTTATTTTTAATCTTTAACAAGAAAGTGAAAATACATGTACTCTAATTTAATCTTATTTTATTTCATTAGAGATAAGCAACATACTTGATAAGATAGTGTTTTAGAAGAAACTACTGGTGTAATCAACTAAACTTTTCCAGTGTGATCTGTGAAGTATGAAGTAGATAAGTTTATTCTGTGGTGACGTGAAACAAGAAACAAGAAACAAGAAACAAGACATTAACATACGATGTTATGTCGTAACCTTATCTTCCCCCAATCTAGTAGATGTCGTTGGGATGCATTATTTAATGTGAATAAAAAAATAAAAAGGTAATTTTCCATGAAGTGGTTGGTGGGGAACCTTTATGTGAAATTATTAGAAAAGAAAAAGGAGAGTGGGGCCCATGTCTTGGACAGAAAAGGTCCCATTTGTCGTGTTATGTTTATAGCGGCGTGACAGTTGGTAGAATGAGATAAAGAAAGTCCAATGGTAACCTTTTTCCGTCATTAAAACCTCCTTTTGCCTTTAATTCTCGCATGTCGCTACCCTACACTACAATGCGCCACTTTCTTCTCTCTTTTCCAACTCTACACACACCACCACAAAATCTTACAAGGAAAGTTGGTCGGTGCGCTAGTGTTTATCTCTCAAAAAAATTCATTTTCTTCAAAAAAATATCTTCAATTTTTTATATATCTTCTATTTTTTTCTAATTTTTTAATATAATATGTTTTCATTAATTTTTAATTTTTATATTAAACATTATATTATATTTTTTATATATCTAATATAAAGTAAAAATTAATCTTTTAAAAATAATTTCAATTTATAATTTATACATAAATAAAACTAATTATAAATAATTTTTAAAATATTAATATTTCTTTTTAATAATTTTATTGAAATTCTTTTAAATATTTAAATAAAT
This sequence comes from Lablab purpureus, assembly GCA_030347555.1. Lineage (NCBI taxonomy): Eukaryota > Viridiplantae > Streptophyta > Magnoliopsida > Fabales > Fabaceae > Lablab > Lablab purpureus. The sequence goes on along the minus strand of CM059257.1, from coordinate 1,588,780 downwards.
TTTTTATTAATAATTAATCGATAAGAAATTAGATACCATGTATTTATTATATCAACAAACAAATAACTAAAATACTTATATCTATTATTTATATATATTTATTTAAAATATCTATTTCTTATTTCTTACAAATTTTACCCGGTGTCAATTTTTATTTTATCTTTTTTTACCTTATTATACTTAATATTCTTTAACTTTCATCAAACTCTTTTAAACTTTTTCAATATTTATGTAACTTTCTTTATAAAAAAATAGAGTATGAGACTTTTAAGTAAATAAAATTTTAATGTAAATATAAAAAAAATCAAGAAAATTATGTAGTTTTTCAAAATAATTAATGTAATTTACTTTAAAGTTGGACACGAAGATAATAGTGTGTTAATATAATATGTTTTCTTTAATAGGAATATTTATTTGGAATAATGTTTTAAAGAGTTCTTCTTTGATCATTTTCTTAAAATATTTCCATCGACAAATTTTGTTTTTTCTCAAGGTTGTTTCCTAACTTCTTATTTTTTTAAATATTTTTTTTAATTTTTTCCAATATTTTTTAAATACCTGTCGTTGAAAATAACATTATATCACAATACAAATTTTCACATGTTTAAAAATAGTTATCTGTTATAGCTGTTTAAATAAATATTATCGTTTATATATTTCACAAATAAAAATATTGATTAGAACAAAAATATCTTAGAAGATAATTTTAAAAACTGAAAACACAAGTTCATTTTTTAACATAAATAATAATTTAAATTTAAATATGTTTTTTTCTCTAAAATAGAGTTATGTTTCGTTTTTGGTCTTAGAAGATATTTTTTACTTCCAGTTCGTATAAAGTTCCTATTTAGGTTTTAGTCTTTGTTTTTTTTTTAATTCTTTGAATATATCTTTTTTAAATCCTTGCAATGTTTTGTTTATTTAAAATTAGTTTTTTAAAACTTTTGATGAGAATTAAAATTTATATATGTATTATAGGAACTATAATAAAATAAAAATATCGCTGTTATCAAAAGTCAAACAATTTCTATAAGTATCAAAACAAGATATTTTTAAGCCTAATAATGTGCAACCATTGTTTTCATTATCATTTTTTTAATTCATTTGCTTCACCTTTTCCATTTTTCATGTTAAAAGAAAATATTTTATAGAATATGTATGACGTAATTATGAAGTACAAATATCGTTGTGCAAATAGCATTAAATATCTCTTCAAACTTTTCCACAACAGTTACCTCTTCCCTGTTTTAGAGAGTACACAAGACCTTGAAGACCCCATGAAATTTATATCATCAACTACCAATAATTGGGCATGTACATTTTTATTATATATATATATATATATATATATATATATATTATTTTTTTTCAATCTCTCCCTTCATTAAGAGAATATGAAACCCATGAACAACACAAAGTGCAACTCTTGCCACTAATTTATTAACAATTTCCTCTCCATGCTACCATCTTCTCTGCTGCAATATAAATTCTAACAATGTGTTTAGACTAAAATTTCAACAATTCCAAACAGATATTAGATTAAAATTTCAACAATTCCAAACAGTTAAAATATAAGATATTTAAATTACTTATAATTATTTTTTTTATTTTTTAAATAATTTGTTTCAACAAAGTAATTAAAATAGTTTATATTTTAATTCTTTTATTGAATATAATCAAATTTAATTTAAGATTTTTTAAGAAAATATAAATTTTAAAATTAAACTTTAAAACATTATAACTCAAATTTAAATATTAAAATAATATTTAATAATTTTAATTTTTAATATATGTGGATGATTCAACTCAATGTGAGTCTCAATATAGGTCTTGATTCGGCGGACAAACTCATCTCGATTCGACTAACATTGACTCGATGGATGTGGACCTTACTTGACTAGGTTGACGTAGGAGTGACTTGACCCACATGGACTTGACTCGACTCAACTCAACTAGGACCATGTGCATGCCCAATTCGATCTAGTCAACATAAGTTTAACTAGAAATGGTCAATGTTAGCTTGACTCAATCAGGCTAACGACGACCTAACTCGTGTGAGACTCAACTCAGTCAAGTGTCAAACTTGACCTGAGTCTGACTCGATTTTACTCAGCGTAAACTAGACCCGACTCAATTCGGGATGATCTGGCTAGAACTGGCAGTGGTATTTGAATTTCCTTTTTTTTAGGTTATTTTAAATTCTATTATTTTAGCTATTTAAAATACCTTCTCAAATCTCTCAATTTCAATTTCTTTATTCAAACAAATCATTTTACTTCAAAGTATTTGAAGTTCCTCAAATAAATAAATTACCCCCTTAAATTGTCTCATTCGAACATACTATAACTCTCTTTTATCTTTTCCAATGTCATCCTCTTGGTTTGAGAAAGATAAAAAATTTTGAGTTAGTTCTAATATAATTTTGGGGATAATTTTTATACAAGATATCGTTGGATCACGATTTTTAATTGTATGGTATGACCCAACAAAATATTAGTCAAAATAATGAATTTTTTTTAAAACTTTTTATCATATCAACAAACTAATCGATGTTTAAATCAATAATTATTGGATCTTTTGAGGAGGATGTGTCATGTAGATTCTATAGGAATGAACCAAAATTCAATCCATATAAAAATTACCACACTCCCTTTAACCCAAAACCTTTAATTATGAGTTTTTGTATTTTATTCCTTATACTATTCAATGTGTTCATTTTTATATAATATTAGACTCAAAGTTATATTTGAATTTCTAACACTAATAATACTATGAAATGATTAATCAAGACTTAAGGACAATATTGGTTCATCTTCAAAGCCCTTCGAATGAAAAACCTATAAAAAATTTGTGTCCTAAGCTTGTCTCGCTAATTTTTCCTCTTTTTCCTCTCATATTCTTTTCTTCAAAGATACTTTTATTTATCTTCAAGAATCATTTACACTAATTTATAAAATATAAAAGTGAAATTTGTCTAAAATTTATTTCAGGAACAAAGTATAATTTTGACAAATAATTCAAGAATAAAAACACATTTAACTTTAACATCAATCATTAAGATAAATTATGTTAAATTTTTTAACTTGAATCTAATTTAAATGAATAATGAGATGAAGATTTTTCTACACATATAAATTATTATGAATTAATTAAAAAATTAAAAATGTGATATATCTATGTTTGATTCTGACCTTTAAGCAAATTAATTCAGCTAAGTTTAATTTGATTGACTTATGCATGCAAATATTTGACCATACTAAAAGTTTTGCTTTGCCAGCAATAAATTTGCTCCATTTGTTTTATTGGAGAATCTTATCCTTTCCACCATCATTGAACCAATGGAAGTTCAGGTCAAACAATTATGGGTAAGGTTTCTTCTAATCCCAGCCACTAGTTACTTTATAAATTTGTACAATTTTTGCATCAACTTAGAAACTAAAGTTGGTTTCCCTTTTGGTTTATATCAAGGTTTTTAAAATTGTACTGGTAATTCAACTAGTAAAAACATGATTTAAGGTTTAGAGGTGGAAAATTAAATTGGAGTTTGAATTGAAATCTATAAAATCATATTTTTTATATTTTCTATTAATAATAATAATAATAATATATTAAACATAAAACAAATTTATTAAGTTAAAATTCTTAAAAAAGAGTAGTGTTTAAAATTCAGCAAACATTATGTATTTTAAGAAATTTAATATTTTATTTTTGTTATAATTTTATTATTTATTACAATCATTAATATCATAATTATGTATTTAAAAATAATCTTATAATTATAAAAATTTTCTTTAATACAATTATTTTTTATATCTTTTAAAATAAGTGATACATAATGATATATAAAAATAAAGTAAATAATATTTAAAATCGTGTTGTTTTATTAATTTTTTAAAAAAAGAAAAAATCGAGTCGAAACATCAGTTGTATCGATTTTATTAATTTCCAATATATCTTTTTTCTGATTTAATCTGGATCCTATTACATCTGATCTTGTAATGTTTCAGATTGATTTTTAGTCGAGTTTTCATTGGGACTTATTGAACTATAGTCTATCGGATCATCTTTTAGAATCATGCTTCATATACTTTTTCTGGAAATCATATATTTAGTGGTGTGTGATAGGGTAATATGTTAGGGTTGGATTCAGCTTTAATTTGACTAATCTAATATAATTTAAATTTAATATTCTAAAGTTTATGTGCAATTATTTTATTTATGAGATGAATTAATGAATTAATGAATTGTGTAAGCTATGGATTAGTTTCAGGGAGTTATTCGGATTTGGTTTAAATTAGATTAATCTTTTTAAATTTTGAATGAATGAAATGAATACATTGAATATCTAATAATATGATTTTAATAATATTCTTATAATAGACTATAATTTTATATAGTTTACAGCTAAATTTTAATAAAAATTATCATATTAAAATAAAATTTAAAATACATATAAAAAATTATAAATATTAAAATATTATTTTTAGACTGGGTTAGATATCCATAGAATTGTAATTTTTTTATATCCTGCTATTACTATCAATTTTACTCAATTCATTCAATATTATCCACTCACCCAAATCAAACCCATATATATTATGATGATAATAGTGTATGTATAGATTTTGGATTTTTTTTTATTTTATGATTTTGGAAAATGAATGTTAGTTTTGGATTTGATTAACATGTTTTGATAAGCTTCAAAAAATTAATTAAGGTCATTTGGACTGATATAATTTTGTTTTGAAGCATAATTGATTTCCAAATGACTTGATTTGGAAAATTGAATTTTTAACTCATTGAAAATTCTTTTCATATCAATATATATATCACTCATGTGATATATTGGTTAGTTATTATAGAGTTAATATGAATTGAATTTTGATTTAATTTTTCTCGTTCAAGTATTTAAATAAGTATGTAAACTATACTAAAACATGTCATCAATTACTTAATTTGAGCGAGGAAAAACTTGTACAGTAAAAATAACATCACTTAAATATCTAAGAGTCTCTCAGGTGACAAAAATTACTTAAGTTATAATCTATTATTTAAATAGGGATAATGTCAAATCAATTTTCTTTCTTACTAAAGAATATCACTCACATAATGATTTCTAACTTAAACAATATTCCCTTATTTCAATGTTTTATTGTTTAAAATGTTATATTTTGTTTAAATATTTGTTTTTTATTTGATAATTATCTTTATTTATAAGAAATGAAGCTAGTACACAAATAAATAAAATTAATATATATACATTTTTATTTCATATATAAATATTTAATATTTTTTTTCTATATCTCTTCTCTTATCACATTATATACCTTATTAATAATTTTAATTGTTAATAATACTGATCAAATAATTATTAATCCTATTTTCAATTAAATAACATATAATCGTTTAAATAAAAATGAAACAGTAAATAATAATTATATTTACCACTATTGCCAATAAATATATATATATATATATATAAATGTTTTGGGTTCCGTATCGATGTGTATTACACTAGTTTTACAAATAAGATTATTAAAGATCAAATTAAATGTGTAAAAAACTTAAAAATCAAAGTATGTTAAACTCAAAAGTATTATATAATATGAATTAATTAACATTTTAAATTCAATATTCAAACTAAATTCACTGTATTTACATCTTTTTAATAATAATTGAATTATAATAGTGAATTAGAATTGACATTTTTTAAAATAGTATTCGAATCAATAAGTGGAATGAATTAGTCCCTCTATTTATAAATAAGAATCGTTTATCAATAAAAGTAATAATTTTTATAATTTATAATAAATTTTTAAATTTTTTTCTAATAATATTTTTAAAGAATTAAATGTGATTTATTGATTAACGAAAAAGTAGATAAAAAGATAGAAAATAATTGCTTAATATAAATAACTGGTCTATTAAAATCTTATAAAAAAATCATTTAATTATTTTTATATTTTTTAAAATAAAGATATATTATTAAAATTTACAATCGACATGAAGTAAATTTCTTCTTTTCAGGAAATAGAAATAGAATTTTTAGATATGTTGAAATTTAAGGAATCGTTGATTAATTGGAATCTGCGTCCACTTTTAAGAAAAAGATTATCTAAAAAATTATGTATATTTTTATTTACAAGTTGAGATGATAAAAGTGATTACAGGTGGCAAGCATTTTCTTTTTGGTGGGAATCTGGTTTTTAAAGACATAAGGATCCATTTATAAGAATTTGGCGTCACTTTTGTCTTTTTCTGAATCTCTTTATTCCATATTGTGTGGACAGGGCCATTACTCACCAATTTTATTTTATTTTATTTTATTTTTTGCTTTCTGAAATATTCATTACCGACAAGACAATATGAACATATCCTAGATTATCCTGTCACTTTTAGTTGAATATTTCAACTTTCACTCACGCATCACACCACCTTTTTCACTTATTCTATTCTTTTAAACCAAACTCTGCAAACACAAACCCTCACACTTTTAACTCAAATGGGAACACCTTCATCGCTTCTAAACTTCGTTACCTTGTTTCCTCACACTACTTCAATACACAAAATCCCATCATTTAGCTGTCAGTTTGAATTTATGGGACATTGCTGTTTTCTTTTTAATTTTCCAAATTAGGAGAAAAGAATTAGTATTGTTGTGTGTCATCATCTTCTTCACTTGTATGGATCTACAAATGGAAATAATTCATCAATTCAATAATATATATTAGGATTTAATAAATTATTTTGGAGGATTAATATTATATATATATAGTTTTAAAATGTGATAAATAGTTAAAATGATAATAATTTGAAAGTGAAAGTGTTTTATAACTAACTCTATGTCATGGTTTGGCAGGAATCAGAAGAGTGAAGCAAAATCATGCAATGCAATGCAAGGAATCTACGTGAGATGGAACTTGGGGGAATTGATAGATACATGGCAACTTGTTATGTCACTTGTCGTGGTTGTGGTGAATCCAACGTTATTCTTTTGAGAAACATGGAGAGTGGATGGAATGACACGTGTATTTTACAAGTATTACATCACACCTTGTAAGTTTCTTTCCTCATCATCTCAAAAGTCTTGTCGTAATATTTTTAAAATAAATGTTAAAAACAATACAATTGGTACAATAGTTTAGAGAGTGAAAAAGGAAGGAAGGAAGGAAACAAAGAAAAAAAAAGTAAAAAAGAAAGGTAAAGTTTGTAATTAATTTATTAAATAGAAATTTTTTATGTATATTTCAAAAATATATTGTAAAATAATATTTTTAAAATATAAATAAAAATAAATATTATTATAAAAATTTAATGAATAAAAAATTATATTTCAAAATAAAAATATATTGAAATAAATTAATTTATAAAATATACAAATTTAATTTAATAAATTTTATTTCATTTACAATTTATTTATTATAATAAAATTGTAATTATAATTTGAGCTAAGGATGACATTGAAGCGAAAATGAATTTCACTTTCTCATCCTATTTTTATAGTAAAATTCATCCTTATCCTATACTTATATTTAACGTGTATGAAATTTTTGTCTTATTCCTATCTCCATCAGATATGGATATATCTTCATCTGATAGCAAATATAATTGTATCGATTCCTTGCTATTTCAAATATTAATTAAATATTAAAAATAAAAATAAAAATCACAACATAAGAAAGAAACATGATGTAGTAAATGATTCAATGTTAAAATTATATACATTTTCTTTTCTCCAATGAAAAATATCAATCAATAAAGAAATTATAATTACATATATATCAAATTAAAATATTATCAAATAAAAATTGAATAAAGATCCTATAATTATAGAAAAAAAGTTAAAAATGGTTAAGTGTATGCTCTATAAATAAATTACAAAATTAAAAATCAAAGAAAAGTTAATATAAATATTTTAGATTACTTAATAAACTAAATGTGTTGTAGTAATTAAAAACATAAGTGAGTGTGAGAACGCAATCCAGGTATTAGGACGAGTATGACGACAGAGACGGAATGATAAGAGAATAGAGGCAGGACAAATATGATAACAGAGATAAAACAGATATGTACATCTCCATACCTATACCCAATTTAAAAAAATCAGGTATTACTAATACCACGGGAAGGAGTTATTTTTCATTCCTTATTTGAGCTAGCCCATCTTACCTTGCAACTCACATAATTATTTTTATTTTGGCTGTTGTGTAGTATTGTTTATCTTGACTAAATATTTCTATTCATTATTTCATTAATATTATATATTTAAAAATATAAATATAAATTTTATTTCATGATCTACTTTAATATATATTATTTTACTAAATATGAGTTTGAGTTAATAATGAGTATATAAATAATCGTATCCAATAAAAATAAAAATAAGACAAATTTCATATCTATTAAATATAAAAAAAATAAAAATAAATTTTTATTGTAAAAATAATAATTAAACTCCTCTCCATCCATTCTGTTGCCATTCCTTAGTATCATTATAGTATTCTTTAAGTCAAAGTATTACATTTAATATATGTGCCAAAGTGAATTTTTGAGTAACTCATGAACATTGGAGTGCATCCTACTCTTGAATGCATTAGTTTTTGGCTGTTAAAATTTTAAGAGAAGAAAGAGATGTTTAAGGGTTATTTTCATTTGCTTTTTTATGTAATGTAATCAACTCAACTTTAAAAATAAAAAATATAAAATTTAAACTAAAAAACATAAAATTATGATTTATTTATAAATTTTTATAATTTATTTTATTAGATTAAAAGTGAATGTAAATTGTTTAATATTAAAAAAAATTATTTTTACGTTATTAACTTATAAAATGATAAAATTGATTAATATTAAATTAAAAATTAATTTAAAATTTAATTAATAAATAACTAAATTCTTATTAATGTTAAAAATTAATTTAATTATTATTTTATAAAAATTAATTTCATAACTTTTTAAGATAAATAGTCAAAAAAATATAGTTTTTATTATGATAAAAATTATTTTAAATATTAATAATTATTAGTTTATAAAATAATTTTAAATTTAGTCAATATAATTATTAATTAATTTTTATCTTTAAATTAATTTATATTTAATAAATTTCTTATACTGTAATAATAATCTGACACAATAAAAGTTATAAATTATATTTTGAAATATATGAAAGAAAAGATTGGAAAATATCGAATTATCAGTTGATTTTAATTTTATCTACAGACAGTGTAGCCATTTCTGTTTTGTTTTCTTGTACTTCCCAATCTTAAAAAATCTACACAGCGCAAATATGAATATAAATTTTTTTATTAAATAAAAATAAACAGGTTCAACAACATCATATAAATATCAGAAATATCTATAAAAGCCATTGATAAAGATCTTTCAGGTATTTATTTCTCTTAAATAAAAATAAAAATAAAAATAAAGGAGATGAAATAATATAATAATAATTTTCCTTGTATTAAATAATTGCTGCTAGGACCAAAATTTCTTGATGAATATCTTTGATGGTTCAACCTCAATCACCCCAAAGTGAATCCAAAAGAAGACAGCGAAGCATGTAAAAAATAAGTAAATGACAGAAAAATCTAGAGATTATAAAATAAATATGAAAAATGAAATATTAGTTATGCAAAGCTATGGGAGAGAATGTCTTCTTAAAAATTTGATATTGCAGATACGTATAATCATTAATTTAAAAATAATTGAATTTAAATGCATTTTAAAAATTATTAAATTAATAAAATTTAATGCAGTTAATTGAATTCTGTACTTCCTCCCTTGAAAAATGACTCGTGTTTTAGTCATATAAAACGTGCTAAAATGACTTATGTTCTACATTATCAATAAAGATTTATTATTATTTTTCTTTCTAATATGTTATCTAAAATTAATTACTTCTTCGTTTCTTTCTTATTCAAAGTAATGCATTCATAAAAAAGATGACTATTTCAGTACAATTTTCTAAAAAATATATATTTATTATTCCTCTTAGTACGTATCATATCCTTAAATATATATATATATATATATAAAGTTTTTTCTATTTGAAAAATGCTTTTTCTGTCTATATTATAAATTACACATATAAAAAACAAATTCATATAATTTTATTGATTCTTTTGACTAATCTTATATTTTTATCTATGATAATGGTCTTAATATACTACTAATACTTTTTGGTTATAAATTTGAACCAAAGTATGAACAGCACACGAAGCAAAATTTCTTGATTACTGAAATTGAAATTATTAATTATTATTTTTAAAAGTTTCTTTGGATGATTGAATAATAATAAGAGAAGCAGTGATGTGTGAAAAGAAAGAGAAAGTTGAATGATGAAGAGTTTGGTGTGAGAAAAATCTGAAAATGGGTCCTCTTTTCATTAATTGGACGGTTCCTAATACTACTACTTCCAACGTCACTTAACTTCTTCTTTTAATTCTCTCAATCAAATCAAGTACTTGCATCTTTCTCTCTCAAATCAAATACTCACACCTTCATGGATCATATATAAGATATACATTTTAAATTTAGTACAATATTATTTTTTATCTTAAAAATAACTCTAAAATTAAAAAAATAAAATTTTGTAGAAACTCTTACATTGCATAATTGGAACTGAAATTATAATAAATTCTTAAAAATAATGTAAGATTGAAAAAAAAAACCTAGAATGATAATCTTGAAATGGGATTTAGGGTTTACAAATTACATTACAATAATATCCAAACACCACATCCTTCCTTCAATGCACACCATTCAATCAGATTCAGAGTCGTATGTGAAAGAGCATGACCAATAAATGCTCATGCTGCAATAAATTAAACGAAGTCTGCTTTATGAAAAACACGACCAAAATGAGTGGTGGGTAGGGACACTTTTTTTTCTGCTTAAATAACATATGATCCAATACTTTCAATGAAAATGTAATTTTTTCTCTCAATATTATTTTAATTCTTCATAGATAATGGAAACTAATATTCTTATCTTGTAATGTAACAACTATTTAGTATAAGATTGTAATGCGATTAACAAGAGATAGATGATGTATGTTTATGAAATTAAGTATAAAATAAATTGTATGAACTTAGGTTTAAAAATATATAAGAGATAAATGATATATGTTTATGAAATTAAGTATAAAATAAATTGTATCAACTTGTTATTGATTGTAATGTAGGTTTGGAAATACATAAAAGATAAATTATGTATGTTTATGAAATTAAGTATAAAATAAATTGGATGAACTTGTTAATGATTCTTATGTATGATTTAAGATATAGATAGATTTGAAAATATCTTTTTTTGTTGTTGTTATTAATATGGGAAAACATAAAATGGATTTTGGAGTGTGTAACACAGAAAATGCATATTTTAAATTGTTGAAATTACTTTTTGGTTAAATATTGCTAGAGCAACATATGATTATTTGGGGAAGATCCACATAATGTGTAATCATTATATTTATTGTCTTACATAATCAAGACAAAGTATTGACAATATAGTATGTAGCTTAAGCGATAACTTACAACTTGAGTGAGAAAGATATGGAGACGATTCTGTCTCCTCTAAAAACATATCGCTCAAGTGTAAGAGAAGATGCTTAAGCATTGTTATAAATGCTTAAACGTGATAGAGGTGGTGTACACTAGCATCTTATGATAATGGGAGAGTTTCTGGAACTTCTTAGATTTCTTCCAATAAATGAATGTTGCTTAGATTTCTTTTTGTAAGTGAATGTCACTTAAGCTTTAATTGTTCAAGCAATCAAGTAATTACTAAAATGAGAAAAATCTAAAAGGATGTTGCTCTTAGATTACATTAATTGATGTCTTATATATAATGATGATGTGTTTTAAAAGGAGATAAAATTGTAAATAAACATAAATTATATATATTTTTTCATTTTCGCAATGATTGAAAGTGAAAAAATTATATAAAAAATAACAAAATAAATGAAATAAAATAAATGTGTATATAAAAAACATAAAATAGACTAATTAAATTTATAATTTAAGTTATTTTTAATATTTATACTAGTTACGTTAACACATAATATATCATTTGAGTAGGCTGTGACCTTGATTGTTAGGAATTTACAAAATTTTACATTATAAAATAGGTTGATTTCTTACTATATATAAAAAATATATCTCCATGTAATTATATTGAAAAAACTTCGTATTGAATAATAATAAAATTTTAAATTATAAAATTAAAAAATTTAAATGTTGTGTATCAAATTATTTAACTTCAAAATTATTTTTTAATGTTATTTAATATTTTAAACTACACAAATTTAAAAATATATTTTAAATTGTAAAATTTAAAAATTAATTCGAATTACACGGTCTAAAAATATATTTTAAATTATAAAATATAAAATATATTTCTAATTATATTATTTAAAAATTATATTTTTGAATTAGATAATTTCAAAATATATTTCAAATTATACTATACAAAACACATTTCTAAACTATATAATTAAAAATATATTTTATATTATAAAATTTAAAATATATTTTAGATCCAAAACATTAATAAAAGATGTTAGAATTTTATATTCTAAATTATATAATTTAAAATATATTTTAATTCCAAATATTTGTAAAAAGATGTGAGAATGTTGTGCAGCTACTTGTAATCTACCAATGAAAATACAAAACATGCAAAAATAAATAATATTGATTCACTTTGCATCATCTTTTTGTTGAAGTCGTCTGGTTTTTGCATAAAGTAATTATGGGTCCAATAAATATCAGCCTGTAAAACTTGTTTCAACATTAATTATATACTCAATCATAAATTAAAACCACTAATTTGAACATTAATTTGGTGTATACCATAATTTAATTTAATCTAAAATATCAAAATTTAAAAAAAAACATATTTTAATTATATTTTAGAAAATTATTTTAAATAAAATTAGTTACTAAATAATGAGAAAAGTTGATCCACATCCTTTTCACTAATACAAGTATTTCTTCCAAATTTAAATGACATGACTTATGGTAAACTAAGATAAGATTCCCATTTATTATCCTAAAAGAAATAATTTTGATGGTAAGTCATGACAAATTAGCTCTCAACTTTTTTTATATTCGAATTTTTTTCTAAATAAATATTCAGGCAAATTTTAGTGAGAAAACAAATTAAAAAACGAAATTTCCCAATACCACTTCTAAAATAATTACACACGTGAATAAAAAAACTCTACAAACTATATAGAAAAATAGCTTGAATATTTTTCTAATTTTATGTTTTTTATATTAATTCGTTATTTCATTTTAGTCTTTAATTTAACCAAACTACTAATCTCCGATCAAGTTTTAATATTTAGAAGCACATAACCTTTTAATCTTTTTAATTAATAACAATATATGAAACTACTTTTAAAAAATTAATATTTAAAATTAATCATTTTTAACTAAACTAATTTCATAAAGTAATAAATCTTTGAAAACTAAAAATATATTTAATAAAAAAATATAACAAAAAAAGTTAATTTAAACTATCTTTTAGATGATAATGACCGTAGCAACTAAAATATCTTAGATAAGAATCGAATTTTCTTTTTTCCAAAATCACATATAATTCAGTCCATATAAGGTACGTTATTCATCATAAGTATAATAATAATAATAATGGTGCAAGAACATATTACTCAGTAGAAAAGCGCAAAACAATGAAAAAAAATGTAATAAAAAATAAATAATTAAATATGTTTTTAATCATTAAATTATTTGGACTTATTTCGTTTTTATGCTTTATAAATTCATATAAATGATCTTTGATGATGTGTTAAATTTTTTTTATTTTTTTATTTTCTTTATTCATAGTTTTTAACTATCATTTCTCTCTTAAACTTCTTTCAATCTTTTTCCTTTCATTTTTTCTCAATTTTCTCTTCTTACATGTATTTTTATTTGTCATCAGTGATAATTTATATATGTTTATAAAGTTTTTTTCAAAGATAAAACATAATTTTGACAAATAATTTAGAGACTACAAAAATCATATTTAACAAAAAAAAAAAAAAGTAAAAACGAAAAATAAAAATATATTTTTCATTGCTAAATATATACTAAAACACTTTGTATAATCTCAAAATACTACATAGTATTCTTAAGTTCCTTTTAGAATTCACTAAAAATATTTAATACAATGAATGATATATATACAAAAGATGATTTCATTATTTTTCACTCAATTTTGAAATAATGAGATTTTTTTATATGTTATAAATTTTTTTAAAATTTTTATTTAATATATACTTTTTAACTTACATTTAAATTCTTAACAAAATATAATAATAATTAAATTATAAACATTCTATTCTAAATGAAACATAATAAATAAAACTAAAATAACAGCTATGGACATAACAAGGACAAATGTTGTGATTCAATAAGAAGATACTTAGACATAATCAAACGTTATCTCTTGAATTCTGACAAAACAACAAAATTGGAAACACATGTTTCACCATCTTTCCAGCTTTGTTGCAGGTGGTTTCCAACAAAAGCTACCAAAATAAATTAAGTTGACTAGAAAAACATAACTAAAAAAAGGAATATAAACCCTTTTATTATTTGAAGAATAATATATCCATTAGATGTAAACGACGATAGTAGGAATAAAAATCAAAACCAAAAATACCTTCACATGGAGACTAACTTTTTTTATGATTATAAGTACTTGATGTTTTATAATTTTTGTTTTCACTATGATATATCTTGGGGCAGAGTGCAAACAATTGTTCTTATAAGAAATGAAAAACAATAAAAACAAATTATTAGATCTTAGTAAAAATAAAAGAAAAATTAATGTATATGACCTTTTAGTTGGCCATTGAATAACTTAATATCTTGACTATCTATATATAATTCTAGTCACTTGATAGTATAAAAATCTTTATCAGAATACATGAAATTAAAAATATTTTTAGTTTTAACTAAACTTTTTGTTTATTGTTAAATATTAAGCTCTCTTGTCTTTGTAAAGAACACTGGAACTTTAGCATAATGTATCAATTGACATTCTTGATATTTGCAAAATGATAGCAGATACTTCCTTAGAAGGTTTTTATGGTACAAGGCTAGCAGATGAAAATGACATGTTCTGTTCACAGTTGACAAAAAAATGCTTTATACTTGAGGAGTGCAGTGAATCTCAAGGCCAACCTATATCTCACAGAATGCTCTATCAAACTCTGCTAACATCCCTATTTGTTGAAGGATTTTTGAATTGAGGCTATCATACATGTATAATGATTTTTTTCATTCCCAACACCTACATCAATGCAACCCATATGATGTTTTCTTCGTCATGCTTGTACACTTGGTTCAAAAACATCATCAACCAGCCGCTCCATCATCTGTAATTGATCATAAGGAGCAATCTGGAACATATGGCAGAAATCAAAATTAACCATAGATTAGAAGTTGCTAGTACTCTCTATTACTGGTTGAATTGCATTTACTAATATGCTTGAGCCAAGGACACTAGTACTCTCAATAACATAGTATACATAACCATTTTTTTTGGTTGATATTCTAAAAATTCTTTATATTGTCAGTACTATTTACTCAATTTTATGTTTTCTTTTTTCCAGAGGATTATCATATCTGATGTATATATTACCTGATTAAACCCGTCAGGCCAAGTTATTGAAACTGCATAATTTCCCATTGGCCTAATTTCTTCAGGTTCAATATCTTCAGGAACATCAGTGTACTGCAATTTCTGCTCCCCCGTCCATTCATCCTGTTTTTAATAAAATTAGCTCCTGATGAGACAGATACCTAAATTGAATATGACATGCAAAAGATCCATGCATATATTAATTTAAATTATTTAACATAACCGAACATGGATTACTAGTCAATGAGCAATTTTTCTTCTTAGAAAGCAACAGCTTTTTTAAAGTATTTGGTATGGACTTTCTTTCACAACTATCCACTCTCATCAACCAGACACTTTGAATTCCTGGTTAACATGAATTTGAACTTCAATCCAATGTTTCCCTTTACTTTTCAATTCAAAACAAAAATAGACTAGAGTTTAGGAATTCCTTCCAGTTTTCTGTCACAGAGACTTCTGGCTTCAGGTTCGTTGAGATTTCATGTTGACTTAGATATGACCTAAATAGAGCTTATAAAGACTTGGACAGTTCTTGTTTCAGTCCATTTGATGTTGAGATACATTCAGACCAAATTCTAAAAACCTTACCGAGTTTCGCTAACAAATGCATCAGATTGAGGTGTAGAAATAGCATATTAACTTAAAACAGTGTGCTCCTCTCAATAGTTTGCTTTATATATGTTATGGATAACGAATAGTTTACCTATGACATTTGAGTTGTAGTTATGCCAGCCATAAATACCCTCCACAAGTATCCTCTGATTTTATTTTTATCTTTCTTTTTTTTTTTACTTTCAATCTTCATAAGTTGTGGACAATCACTTCTGGAATCTCCAGTTTACTACCTATTACTGCCTAGTTGTTTGGTAAATTATGTTTCGTAATTTCTAACTTTCGGTCTGAGCATATGAAATGTTACAAGTTATTGCGGCCACAATATTTTCTATGTTGACAAAAATAAATAGTCCCTGTAGTAGTTATGCAGGGTTATTCTATCATTCTCATGTATGTTGATGTAAGAACACTGTAAGTTCAGAAATTTTAATTAAAACTACAACTTCACTTCAAAATATTTTGAAAATAAAATTTATCAGTTAGTTATTCACATACCACACTTTGAGCAGAGCGATCATTCCGTCTCACTGTTGCAGGATGCAGAAAGAATTCTTCCTTTGAATCCGGTACCTTCACTTTGATTGCCTTGATTGATTTATCATAGGTAACAGCAGTCGAAACTGAATTGAAGTGTTTTTCAATCAAAGAAAAAACATGGATACTTAAAAGAACTGAATATCTGTATTCAAATAAATTGAAATAATAATTTCTGAACATTATTTAGTTGTTACACTTTTACAGAGGTTATTTACATTACATAGACATATGCTAATAACTAATGAGTACTCAAAAAGATATAGAACATGGTTGATTTATAGGTTTTGCAAGGACCTTTTTCAATTGCTGCCTATATGTTGCTTAGTTCTCAAGTTTAATAATGTATCTAGTTAATGCATATCTAAATGAAAAACTGCATTCCGTTTCACTATGAAGTATCAAATACAATAGTGAGATAAAACATTAATAATTAACATTGTTTCACAAGCCAAAAGGGACTAAAGATCTCAATTACCCCAGCTTGATCAGTGATCAACAACTTAAAATTTAATGCCAGTTACATACGAGTGAACAACTAGCTTCAGTATCATGTTAATAGATTTGGTAAAAGGCATCTCGTTCTCAAACATCACCAAGTAGGAATTGAATACCTTGTTGGCGTATTTTGGCACACTGCTGAACAACACATACTCCTAGATTTTGGAATATCTTGGAAACTTCACCTTGAGGATCAGCCACCACTTCTGGCATTCCACTGTCTCCAGAGGCAGAGAGCTGTGACATATATTCAAATAAACTTCATTTGTTCTCAAATCATAGTTTGCATTTAGCGATGAAGCAAGAACATTGAGGGTTTGAGTCTGGTAAAACATAATATCTTTAATGAACTAAACAAATTCATTGTGTTCTGTATAGTTAACCAAAAATGCTCCTATCAAATTTAAATTAAAGAGGTGCACCCACTTTTGCAAATATAATATCGTTAAAATATATCAAACACAAATGACTTCGAACTGCCGGATGAATCATCATCGAGATAGGATTTTAGTTTTACAAATTCGATTGAACCATGGATGCAAAGATGGTTCAAGACTGGTCCAATAAAAAGATGGCCTTACAGGTTATAGCTTAAGGTCTAAAGACAAGATAAGAGTTTAATTATGATAAGGAGGGAAAAATATAAGTGGAGATGGAAAGCTAGTCGTAGAGGAAAGTATAGATAATAGAGAATATAGAAATGGTACACTTTCTATACTTGGAGGAATAAGGGAAATAAATGACCAGCATCAAACTACATCCATGCAAGGAGTGGCAGAGACCTTCTTGTGGACAGTCTCCAAATGGTTAGAGCAGCTGATTGTGTAACAGTCACTATAGAGTAGCTTGGGAATCAGTACATGGCAGAATTGAAAACCAAAGAGTTATTCAATAAGCATGCATGAGCACTCTTGTCCAATGAAGTCATGAGCACACGATAATGCTGAAGGTAGAATCTTGTCCAATAAGCACGAGTTTGCTAACAGTGATCATAAGTTGTTGAATTTGTTGGAAGATATACTTATTTTAAACCTCCCTTTAGTTTGCTAACATTTTGTATCCTTATTCCTACTCACATCTTGACATATGCTTCTTTGGCATGGTTACCTAAACAGAGGTGTCATACATTGTAAAATAAAAGACACAAGTTTGGAGGATTTCTGAAACATGGGACTGCTGTTCCAGGAAAACAGCTGGGTTCAGTGGGAGGAAAAAAAGAACTTTACGGAGGAAGATCATCTGAAAGCCTTTGCATTCTCTTTCCACTTTCCTTTATTTTAAGTAGGGCAAATAAGAACTAAGCTTGGTCCAGGTGGCAGATTTTATTCAAGATTGTAGTGAAGTGCTGTATCATTGTACCTGTGCATGATTGGGGTTTTTAGCTTTTAAAAGGTGGGGTATTGTCTTTAACTCCTCTAAGTCGTTAAGATGTGGAAGGTTAAGGATAACTTTTGCTGGTGGTACAAAAGATGTAAGAGAAAGATTTGAAGTATAAAAGACAAAGTAAAATAAAACGTACAGTTGGTCTAATAGGGAGATCAAATAAATGAGGTATTCCAAACTGCTGAACAACCTGCAAACATAATCAAACTATCAAACATGTGCCACAGACAGTACATAATTGTTTTATTAAGTATCATAAGCTTGTCCACGTTTATTCCTTGAATATGATGAAGCAGATAAAATGTTAATAACCAAAGACATTATTCATGCCTGAGAACCTGAACCTCTGCCAAATGGGTAATATCGTTTTCCATCAGCATCAAAATGACACATGTTCTCCACAACCGCAACACAAGGCACCTTAGGCATTAACAGAAAAAAATCTACATAAGTATAAAACATAAATAACATTAAAGTAAGACTCAAATTATGATTGGCAAAAACTTTCATAAACGTTTTAAACAAAAAAAAAAAATGAAACAGAGGAAAGATAAAAGAATGTGAAACAGTTAGAAGCATGGAATTCAAAACAATAAAATGGAGTAGTTTATGTCTTCATATTTTAGAAGAACCACCTTAAGCTTTGAAAACATCCGAACTCCTTTTGCAACATCAATGAAGGACAGCTTTTGAGGAGTGGTAACAATTACAGCGGCAGTTAATGGAACTATCTAAAGAAGTATGAAACCAAAATCAAATCAAATCAAATGAGAATAGGAACTAAAAAGACATAGGCAAATTAATTAAAGGATATACACTGTACAGGCTTCCTAATTCCACTGTCATTGAGCTTAGCCAGATTTCAGCACTAAGCAAGGAGATCAACTAGCCAAAATTTCAGCTAAATATCAGTGCAAAACTAAAAAAATAATTGGAAAGGGTAGATTTTAGGTCAAAACATTCCCATCCAATTACTTTTGCACTATGTTTAGCTGAATTTGGGCCAACTTGAACTTTTCTAGGCTGAAATCTGGCTCAGCTCAATAACATTTGGCTGTTCTGATCTCAGACAAAAGACGATTAAGCAGGGCCAGTTCCAGCGCTATGACGGAAGTCAAAGTGTGATTTGAAACAAGCCATAAACATTATGAAATAGAACCTGGCATAATGTGAGTTGAATATCTCCAGTTCCGGGAGGCATGTCGATAATGAGGTAATCCAGCTCACCCCTACATTGCATATCAAATTAAGATTATATTATTTTTGGACAGGATTCGAGTATAGATTATTATATTAACTCCAATGCATGCTCTAGGGTGGATCAATAATAAACTTGAATAACATAAAAAAATTGTCAATAACAACAAAAGCCTTACCCCACTAGGTGACTTGCACAATTAACACAATGCAAGATGCTAAAGACATGGTTTTTTAAGCCAATATAACATGTAACCTTTACCCCATTTCCTCTTTAGTACTCTTTTTTTAAAATTCTTACCACTCTGTAGTAGTAAGAAGTTGATTAATGACTCCAGAAACCATGGGGCCACGCATTATTGCACGTCCTTGTCCAGCAAATCCAAAAGAGACCAACTTCACTCCCGAGTATTCAGTTGGAATTATGGTCTTCTTCTCTGGATTCTACAGCAATATTCTGAAGAATTATGTTTGCAGTACTAAATAAATACTAAAACTCAATTGGTTTATCAAATCTTACCATTAGTAACAGTCGGTTTTCAGGAGAGACCATGGTTGGTAAGCTTGGACCATAAACATCAGCATCAAATATACCAACTCTAGCACCCATATCGGCCAATGTGTAAGCGAGGTTTACTGCTACAGTAGATTTTCCCACACCCCCCTGCAAAGGTTGACACAACAGGCATTCATGATATGAAATGCAAATTACGGTAAATGGATTGGCTCATAATTCCCTCTGAAATTTTGTTAGCTTCAACCAATTGTTGATATTATAATGCAATCCTTTCAGTGTGGAAGAGCTGCATTTAGTTTTTGTTGCATTAAAAAATCAAGATATTTTTCACGCACTATATATGAAAAACTATCCTTCATAATTAAAATAAAACTTCCATTTAACTCATTTAGATACTGCAAAGTCTTTTATCAGCAGGAATAAAAGACAAACTCGAGTTAAAAAATATGGCAAGAAAGTAGTCCCAAATTATGGCAAATAATTAGATATAACAAAACCAATATATACGATGAAGGAAAACTTCCAAAAAAGATCAACCTTGCAACTGGACACAGCCACAATATTTGAAATTGTCTGTAGACCTGCTGGAAGTTGCTCGGCGTATAAAGGTCTTGCTGGTTGTGCAGACATCGTAACTTTAACATTCTTGACCCATGGAAGCATTGCCACCACTTCATTTGCCTTCTGCTCAAACTGTCATTCATATATATTCATTAGTCTCAATAACATCAGAGTTAGGAATGGAGAAAATCAAGTATGAAACATTTTTTTCTCTAATGGAAGATAGATGAAATATTTCATTTTTTATCCCTGCTACATACTGAGTTTATAAAAAGAAGGTCTACCACTCTAACCTACATCAGATATAGCTCAAACAATGGCAATTGTGTCATTTACCATGTCCTTGACTGGACATGCTGGTGTGGTGAGCTCTAACCGAAACGATACCTGAGATTCAAAGGAAAAACTTTTGGTGAGAACATTATCATTTACATGAGTGTTGCAGAAAGTTTCAGGGCCAGTGCTTTTAAGACCTCTCCTAATGCTTTGTCAATCAGTAGATCTTTCACAAACCCACATGTAACAATATCTGTTCCAAAGTCTGGATCAATAATCTGAGACAAGGCTTTCAACACATCATCCTCAGCTGTTCCAGTTGACACGGAAGAATTGCCAACTACAAGTATTCCATTAATAGAACATTTCGTTATTATCTGGGAGTGTTTAAGTTAACGCATGGAAATCTTCAAACTAGTTACATGCATATATATAAAAAAAAAAGAAAAAGATCGTATCAAACGTCAACCAAGAAATCATGAATTCCAGGAAAGACAATTTGGGATGGCTTTTCATAAGCAATTGACTTTTATTATTCATTCTCTTCTTTTAGAGTATAAATTATCTCACCAGCCAAATCTGCCATTGGAATATACATTGAACTTCCAACCCGATCTCCAACTTTTAAGCTTATTGGTTATTTATTACCATTTTAGAAACAAAATTATAATTCACAACATGAGATACTAACATTGACATAGTTTAACTATTATGCCTAAAATACCACCAGGGAGCAAAAAAATATATGAATAAATTCTGTAGTCTCCACCTGTACAAGTAGGTCTAAATCCCAAACTTCATCCTTAGACAAATATCCTATTGTAATTCCTTCACTAGGTCAGCAAATTAGTTCTTTTATCTTGTTTTGCCAGCTTTCTCCAAGCACTAAATTGTACAGGAACCAGCAGAAGAAAAAAACAACCAAAAGAATTATGTGAATCTATAGTCACTTCACCCCAATATATAGAAGTGTGAAATTCTTCTTTTTAATTTATCATATCAATCCTGATAAGATTATATAACAAGTCAACCAACCTCTGGTAAGCTTAAGATTGATCAAGCATTGAATTTACATTACTCACCAAGACCCAGAAACAGGGAAAGTGAATTTTTTATTATAAAACAGTTCCATTATCCTGACACTCTAAATCCATAGCCAAACTGATATTCACAATGCCCACATCCCAGTTCACAAAACTTTAGCACACATTTGAGGTCTATGAGTAGAACTATGCATCTTCCATGCACAGAAAAGGAATCAAATTTAGTAATTTACCTTCAACAGAAGCAGCTCTGGAGGTGACCCTTTTAAGGGGGATCCACAACAACCGCTGATCCTTTTGGGAGTGAAGAGAAAAATGAAGGATGGAAAAAGGTGAAGAATTTACACTCATAGAAGGGAGCAAACCTGCAAGAAGAAAGAAAAAAAAAAAGAATTGTGATAAGCATAACATGGTGTGAAAAGGGTGTAAGAGAGTGGTATGTACGAAGAGCGAATGAGTGACACACCCCATGTTAGCTGTGGTACTTTTGAGGTTTGGAAAGAAAGGTGAGGAGAAGATGGAGCACGAAGAACTTGCATCGCTAGTGATTGTGTCTGTGGGTGAGGTCAGTGACAGTTTGTTTCTCAACCTCATGTTTCAGTTACTCGTTGCTACTACTAAATATTTTTTAAATTAATATTTTACAAATTACAAGTTCAATGTTTCCTCAGCCAAAATAATTTCTTTATAAAAAAAATTGTAAAATTGGTTAGACCTTTGCTGCATAGGGCTGAACCCGTCCCGACCCACTAACTTGTGGTCCATACAATTTAAAATTAATAAAAGAATTTAATTTTAATGTACTTGTTCTATTCTAGTTCTCATTTATGATAATTATTTTATAATAAGTATTTCAAAACTCACAATCATTTTTAATTGGACGAGAGTAAACAAACAAAATTATGTTGATAATTTATAAAAATAGCTTTTTAATAAAACATAAATTTTGAAGTTTTTTAGTTCATCTTCTATAATTCATAATATTTTTTAATATTATCATACAAGCATGCATTTTATAAAAAATTCTAGTGACTTTCATCAAAATTACATAGAATATCATACTTACTAACATTTCAGATTAATTAATAACATAATTAAATATTTTTTTTATAATTTTTTATTTTATTATTATGTGTCTCTTAAATTTATTTTATTATTTTTTAAAAATATTTTTATTTGTTGATAAATTTATAAAGTATAAAAATGAAATAATTTTTTTTAACTCTTAATAATACCCTGAATTATATAAAGATATTTATAATGAGAATACATAAATGTTAAACTCATAATTTATGTGGGTTAAAAGAGTTGTGGTGAATCACTTGCTGAATCAAAGGATTAGTAATTTATATTTGTTTACAACAAATATTTAAGAATTTTAACATTTAAACATTTTCTTTGATTTTAGATTATATAAGAAAAGTTTTTCTTTTGACTTAAAAACAGAAGAAGAAGGCTTTATATTTTATTTTTTGATCAATCAACAATTTTTTTTATATCTTTACTTGATTCGTTCTTGTTCATAAATTTTACATTTTTTTATAGTTTTACTAATCACAGTATTCAGTAATTTATTATAGAGCACGGTATTAAAAAAATTCCTGTGCCTAGAGGGCTCTAGGATAGTATAAACTTTTTAGAGAAGAAAAACTATTTATACAAAACATATATCCAAAGTCTCAAAGAAACCCAATAGAGAGGTCAATTCAAAAATGACATTATTGGTCAATTGTTAACAGTTAAAAGTGAATTTGAATCCTTAAATCAGATAAAATGTAACCAAGCATATTATGTAACAACATCTTGATTTATATTAGGTTTCCAGGAAAAAGGAAGTAAAAGAAAATAAAATTCTTTCAGTTGCTAGTAATAGAATTTGTCATACAAACAAATAATATACTTATCTATCTGAAGGTAAAAGCAGTGCAAGAATCAAATTGGGCATCTCTAATGGAAAAAATGAGACATAAAGTGGACATAAGGTGGAAAACAAAGTGTTGAGAGTGACAATTTTCCATGTTCATCTCCAACTCATAGCATGCCATCTGATTTTGCAGGCATCCTTCTGAGGAAGTTTTGAGGAACTGCTGGAATATCAAAGCTGCGAAATCTTGGAGGTCTCAACACATAAGTGAGCCAAATGAACATCAAAATGCGAAAAGGTACAAAATAAGTAACAATGACAGCCACAAAACAGAAAATAACAAACAAAACAGTTGCTCTTGGGTCCCTCCAGCTGAGAAGAGACTGGACCCTTTCTCCTTGAGTTGCCAAATCAGCCATCACTTCTACCACCCTCCCTGCAACTGCCCTTAATCGATCATACCTCTTCTTTAAGTTATCACCACTAAATTTAGATGGAAAGGGATCAAATTCTTCTTCTAGTTCTTCAACAGTGACTGTGTCAGCCTGAGACAAATTCATATCCATGTGGGAAGGATATCTTGGCCTTGTTCTATAGCGCCAAATTCCAACCAACAGGAGTAAGGAAAATGCTGAAGGCAAAACTATTTTAGGACAGAAAATAATTAAGAGAAACATGAAGTAACTAGTCACTGTGGTAACTGAACTCTTCCAAGAATGTATCTCATGAAACTGATTAGCTGCAGAAACCAAAACACTCAGAAGACCAGCAATCCTGTAAAATTGAGCTCTTCCCCTCCTCATGCTCCATACATTAGTCCCCATGTCTAACATGTATTCCACAACCTCTTTACTGAGTGGTGGTTCAGACCTTCTGAACCTCAATGTGGTGATCACAGCAGCTTGGTTCCTCAAATTATCCAGCTGAAATCTAGACAAAGGATTTATATAGTGCATTCTTGGGAGCAAAGGTTGTGCATAAGTGTGAAAAACATTCAACATAGACGGACAAGATAACCTCACAGCCAATTGAATTTCTCCCATCTTCCTGGCTCCTTGAGTTTGCAAGTTTATAAGTGGATAAGAGTGAGTGTAAATCCTATCACATTCAAGTGTGGACAGCCTAATCCTTACCTTGCCAATTCTCTTATCAACTGCTTCTTCAGGTTTTTTTCCTCCGACATTTTTTACTGCATTCAAGTTTCCATTATCAAACACAACAATAGTGATCACTGTGCAAGGATCATACACTTCCCATGTGTATTGCTCATTCCACTTAGGAGAAAGACTATCCACAACAGTCCTTGTCCTCACCCATTTGGGACCATACTTAGCTACACAAAAGGCATCAGTGCGGTTATCCTTCTTCATTGGAGAGAGTCCCACAGCATTCAGGATTCCCAATTCAAGAACACCAATACTTGGTTTGCACAAGTTCTTAGATGATGGCCTGACATCACTAGTGTAGTGAGTGGCCTCATCAAGAACGTGGTACCCTCCATCCAAAGAGATCCTCATGTTAAGTTTACTTGAAAACTTGACCTTCTCTTCACCCTTATTTTCCTTGGGCGTCTGAAGGTTGTACCACACACTAGCTGGTGGAGTAGCATCAGTTCTCTGCTGCACATTCTTCAAAGGAACCACACAACTTCCCACCCTTTCATGCTTGTTATAACTCCCTTGTTCAATTGTCACAAACAAGCAATCATCAAAGGGTTCTTCTACCACAAACATCAAGTCCTCATTCCACATGGGGTTTGTATTACTCTTCCTAAAACGGCTCCTCAAAGCCAAGTTCCCTATAACACCTTGGATGAAAATATCCGAGTTATTACCACTCTTAAGTTTGAGCAATAAATCCTGAGCTTGAATCACATTAACTCTGAGATACCAAAGCCTAGGAGAAATATATACCTTCGAACGAGTGTGAGCAATGTTTTCAATACTAGTCTCTGCTGCATCTGAATGCCAAGCCTCAGGAAAAGCTTCATCTGCCTGAGTTCCCATCCAAACAGACAACATCAACTCTACTTCAAGCTTCACCCCTTTTTGATCCTCAAGCTTGCACCACTGTGGAGCCAAGGGACTATCAGGAGGGACCCTCATGGGTACATCAGAAATTGTGAATGCAGCACGTCCCAATAACTTATCAGGGTTACCACAATTCTTGTTCCAAACAACAATTTCTAAAACTGGTACTTGAATTCTATCCTTGGAAAAAGCAAAGACTTGGTTCCATTCCGGGGTAGTGGTTTTCTCCAAGCATCTTGTTGTCCCTGTAAAGCTTCCAAGGTTCACTTTCACATAAGGGTTGCAAGGTTGAGATGCACATAAGAGTTTGGCCTTCACCACCTTAGCAAACAGAAACTGCATTTTCTCAACCAAGTCAAATGCAGTGGGGAGCCTATCACCACTGATCACTCTTCCAGCATTGATGTTTGGAGTTGTCACCTTCAGAGAAAAATCCTCTTTGTGTTTTTTCTGTTGTTGGTTCTGATTTATGTTTGCCATTGTTTACTCTGCAAAAGTGAACACATCATACAGTTAAATCAACCACAAACACATATAACATCAATGAATATCACATAGAACCAGGGGAAACATACACTCACAAACTGTTGAATAATGAAGAACTCAAATAATATGTTCCCTCAGTATTTCAAAAGAGAAAAGGATGTGAAAAGCATATAAAGGAAAGTGAAGGTTTGGTGAAGAATAAGGCAGTTGTCAGTTATGAAACATGATACATAATTGTATGGTGATTACGGTTCCTAACAACTACATGAAATTGATTGAGATTTAAATTCAAATTGAAAATATGTAACAGAGAAAATTTTGTCTTGTATTTTTTATTTGTGTGCATGTATTACTTACTATACTTTATATTTATAATTTAAATGATTTTATCATAAAAATTAAAAACATTATCAGATTTAATTTACTGTCACTCACTGTTAAATATTAAATAATATAAGCCTCATGAATGTGAAAAATTGCAAGACAAAAGAATAACTACCTTTAACCTCCTTCCTTACTTATTCCTTATACTAATTTAGATAAAACTAATAAGAGCAGTTACTAAATTTCATAGATAAGGGCTGTTACTCAATCTCACAGTAGAATATTCAAAGAGAGTTTCCAGTCTATATTGATAATAAATATACATTTAATTTTATTAAATTATTATTATGTGCAAATATATATGTTATGATTGATTTATTTTTTGTTTGATTCTCTGTATAATCCAATTTCATTATTTTTTAAGAATACTGGTGTTAATGTATCAGTTTTCTATTTGAATTTTTAAAGACTATTCAATTCAAAACAATGAATGTATATGATATTTCAGTAACTTTTAGTTTGACAAAAAAAATCATTTTTTCCTAATGCCTTAATCAAGTACTATTGTTTTGTGCATATTAAATTATTTCTTTTGTTTTTATTTTCTTAATAAAACTGAATAGAGCAGTTCTGTTTTCGTCTAAAAACCAATTTAATCTAAATCATAATCATTTTTAGATTGGATATATGAAATAGTTTAAATTCTTGAAAATACTTTTACATCAAACTTAAAATAAACTCAGACTCGTACTAATTTTGATGTAAAATAATAGACAAAATATTTCAATCAATTGTCTATTTTTTTATTGTTATAGTTATGAAATGTTTATCAAATAATTAATTGTCATATAAGTTCCTCCACCAACCCTTGTCCATTAAAGATATAAATTTTAGTTTTAGATTATAATTCTTTAAGTAAACTTTGTATTTTAACTGAAATGTGAAATGTGTATGAGTATGACACTAGATGAAAAATTAAAAATTAAAAAATCTACTTACAATTAATAGAAGCATGAAATACTTTTAATTGTCAAGATCTTTAAAGTATTATAATCAGTTCCACTTTTCAAATTATGTTTGGTATAAAAAGTTACATTCGTTTGTTTGTAAGTGGAAAAAACTTCAATTTTAAACATTCTCTAAAGCAGCTAATGTAGACAGTTGACAAACTTCTTCATTTAATCCTACACAAGCTGTGCAATTTTGATAACAAAAGTTCATTCTTTAGTTTGGCAATGCATAAATTTAATTTAATTTTTTCAAGTGAATTTTAAAAGAACAACCTTATTAAATGTTAAACTTGGCAACATGAAGGAAAGATTGGTACAACAAAAAATTATGGTTTAAATTTGGAAAAGTATGTTTTATGTTTGATTTAGATTTAA
The DNA here is from genome assembly GCA_030347555.1 of Lablab purpureus. Taxonomy (NCBI): domain Eukaryota; kingdom Viridiplantae; phylum Streptophyta; class Magnoliopsida; order Fabales; family Fabaceae; genus Lablab; species Lablab purpureus. The sequence goes on along the minus strand of CM059257.1, from coordinate 1,560,416 downwards.
TAAAATGTCATTCTCAAAAATTAGTTTTACTTAAATTTTCACAAAATCATTTTCATTTTCATGGGACGGGTGGAAAAACTCCTTGTACTAGACATGGAATCACTGGTAAGCATTCGGTCAATGCAGTGCATAGATGTATGTACGTTGCCCTTTTTAAAAAATTCAATTAAAAGGAGAATAAGATTCATTTTCTAAAAAAAAATATTTATGCATTCTGATAAATTTAATACATAAATGATTTCTTAAAGTTTACTCCAATTTTGTATTCTCAAGTTTCAATTAAAAGAGTAGAAATTGCAAAACATTAGAAACATTTCCTTAATTTTTTAACAGTGTCAAGCTAAATACAATTACAATGTCATCTACCGTGTCAACAGCTTAGCTTAATTCACTACATGGTGGCTTCAGACCTACAACACACGCTACCCATAATAACTAGCAAAGAGAGTGCACCAACACTAGGATTACATAATACAGAAGACTCAGATGAAGATAATCATGGTACAAGCAAGTGAAAAAACACAAAAATAACAAAAGAATGACGGGATGAATAAATCAGCCATCACAACGTTGCTTGTCAAATGAAGTAATGAGAAGAAAGTTCAACACTAATAATGATCTACTGTGACTAAATTCATAATTGATAAATAATTGCAGTAATTTAGTAAATAGCAAATTGCCTTCAACATTCTGAGACCTGATGTTCAAAGATCCTTCTTCACTTCAAGGATGAATGAGTTACTGTCTGCGCAATCGTCAATGTAAATCCTTTTAGCAAGACAAAAACTTGTCCCAATAAAATGAATCACGGTGAGTAATAAAAAATGAATGTACAAGGCAGAAACAATCAGAGTGATCTGAAATGGTGGCAGTCTTGAAGCATTTAGGGATCTCATGTAACAGAATTCCAAAAGCTTAACTTGATGTCACAGTTTTGTTGCAGAACCCATTTCTAGGCCTCTTGTTGGATATAATATCAGAAAATGAGTCAACTAGTTGCCCAGCCAAACTACTAGGATCATCAATCAGAGTTTGAATGAAAGTATTTACCACCCTTCGTTCTTGCTCTGTGGACCTCAAACTAAACCATGTCAGCAATTTCAACCTAAATTCCTGCTTAATATGACCCTGGCATTCTAACCAGCGAATTACTTTCACACAATACTCAAAGTTTTCATCTAAAGAGAATGGACCATCAGCAGGGCGTAAAGGAGAGCCATTTATCAAAGTGCTGTCACAATCATGTGTCTCTTCAATTGTGCTAGCTATCCTTTTCCTACTTGCATCTCCACGTGAATCAACAGCAGGAACTTCGCCGGTTTGTCCATGGTTCCATGTTTGGGAACCACCACTACCATGTGATCTTGCTAAGTTTTTGTCTAAATCATGAGAAGCAGCATCATCATCTGCCTCAACAACCTGCTGCAAGGTACAACCGTTATCTTCATCCCTGGAAGACTCAAATGGAGGTGTCAGTTCTTCGTTCAAATCAGGCACTGAAACAACATTTAGATCGAGGTCACGTGAAACTGAGGGCAACTGCTCTTGTGGTTTGCTAGGCTTGATAGTTTCACTCTGCCCACAGCATTTTCTCTTGTCAGCACAGCAAAACCCCTCAAAGCTACCTTGTTCTTGAGCCCAAGTAAGATGCAAGATTTTCCCAAGGTCTCGAACCTTAAATCCAGAGTGTGCGGATGTGGGATTGGGCTCCAATTTGGAACCAGAAGAATTGCATTCAGCTTGAAGGTTCTCCTTTTTTTGATTCACAGCAACTGATGAAGATGAATTCTTTTCCAATATCTCAACGCTCTTGGTGAAACACTTAGTCTCAGAGTGACCCAGGTCACCCGTATCAGTAAAAGATACAATTCGAAAAGTATATTCCGTGCAAGGTTGGAGGTTGGATAACAAAATCCTTCTCTGAGATTTGGGAAAAACACAAACAGGATCTTTAGTGTGTGATTCCTCCCTGCTCTTGTAATACCATAGCTTGTATCCCTTAATGTCCCCAGAAGATGCATTTGACATTTCAATTAAAATTATTTTGACTGAGGAAGCTGTTACCTCTTCATACACAACCTTGCAGGCAGCGGGAAGTGAACCCTCTGCAAGATGAAGAAGTTCATCATATACCATATATAAATCAAATTGATAGGCAAAAAAAAAAATATATATATATATATATATTACAATAAAAAGAATAGTTCCAACCTCTGCATTCTGGATTTATATTGGGAACAGTGGCCAACCACTCATCAGCTTTCTCAATAGCAAGAGAGCAGAGTTTTTGGACATCACTAGCAATAGGGAGTCTGCTGACAATCCCACGTGCCATCTTGGCAGAAACCCCATTAACTGGACCAACTTCAGTTTCCAGTTTAGCCTTTGCCTCTTTTACCATTTCATGCAATTCTTTAAATCTTGAAGTTCCATCCAAAAGCCTGTAGCTCAAATATATCCTGAAACATAGTACATCTACACGTCGAGCATCTTTTGCTATGCTTAGCTGCTTCTTCCAACATCTGCCAGCATTAAACATGAGTCACCAATTTTACCAACATAGGCTAAAAATTTAGTCACAAACACAAGTAGAAAATGGTTTAAATGTTTTATCAACCACAATATTCTATTTCACAATCAAATAGTCCTGAGAAAGCATATTTGTTGACATATAACTGTAGCAGTTAAAGTTTGCTTCATAGTTGCAAGTATGTATATGTGAAAGATGGACAAGAGACACAATAGAGGTTGATGCATATTTGATATTTCACAGCATAGACACAGAAATTTGAAAAGATTAATCAAAGCTTCACTGTATCAATTTATTGATACAAAGAACAGGGGTAAAACACCAATAACTAGGAAAGTAAAGAAGATTACTCACCCAAGTATCCCAGTAACTTTACCACAGGATGCACAACAATAACCACCATCTAGTTGCATCAGTTGTCCATGATCAACAACTCCTACTTTTTCATGTTGAAGAGCACACTCAATATGGCAAGACAATCCACAGGAGTCCCCTTGAGCAGATTCACATGTGCATACCAACCAAAGGCTAGGATCCTTATTATCATCAAAAAGGTGGCAAATACAGCAAGAGCACCTTCTACAAAATGTATCATCTTTAGAGAGAACTGCTCGACAAGCAGAATTCTTACAGATCCAGGAGCTTGAATGTCCAAAATCACTAGGTGGGTCAGGAACTGGTACAAACCGCACAGGGTTTTCTCCTTTGCGATGTTGCTTCCTAGAAGACTGATTGCTGACACCAGAAACTTTTTTTGAGTCCGGTTTCTTGACAATCTTACTGGTTGACTTAGTTTCAGTCATCCTGCTTTTTGAAGAAATGTTCTTTTTGTCCTTATCAAAGCAAGTTCGTAGAAGTTCCTTCTTAAGACCAGGTTTTAGGAACTCCTGAAGAAGTTCTGAACTTCTTGAAGCATCATCTGAATGACCATTTTTTTCAGGAGTACTTTGTGCACTAGATGAAAGGCTTTGAACACCAGAAACTGGACAAAAATAAAAACCAAATACCAAGTAAGTCTGGTGGAAACAGAAGGAAAATCTAACTAGAGTAAACAGCAAAGCCTACACTCCAGTACAGATGTTGATCAGCTGAAGAGAACAATAACAAAAATAACAGATTAATCCAGAGCAATAACAAATGGAATAAATAATAAGTTATACACAGATTCCACTTCCACCAAAGACATGAGTAAAAGGGTAATCACGGAGCATCTCAACCTTGAACAGAAGAACGCCAACCATTAAAGAATGACTGACTACATTGTTCAGATCAAGGTAAGACAATAGCAGGATTTTATGCGCTCCGAAAGGGGAAACAAAATGGCATGTCGTGGAATTGTTACCCAGCATAAGATTCAGAAAATTCATAGATATGCATATTACATAAGTGAGAGGAAAACAAATTATAATAATAACACTTAAATTCATAATCATAAACATAAGAAAGCAGTGCTGTTAAATGGAGCCACCATGCCCGCTGCGTGGAATTCTTTTGCCAACTGCCATAAGCAATTTTTGAAGGAAAGACCACTGTAGCAGCACCATAGGCTGGAATGGCATGTTTATATAGAGGAATTTTGGCCTTCCACCGTATTCCTCCATCTGCCATCGGTAACATTGTGAAAAAGTCAATAAAGCAATACAGAATTCACAACTTAAGCCAGTAGTGCCTACTGCCTTAAACAAAAAACAACACGGGCACCTAGACCTGACTTCTCTTATATAGATTATCCAAATTAAAATCATAATCACTCCAGTGATATTCATTTCCTCCATCTAATTCAACAATCATATCATCTAGATGATCCTCACCTAGAAGTGGCACAGCAAGAACATCCTCATCCTCCTTTTGATTTGGAGATGGTTGCAAGAGGTTGAAAATGAAGACAATTGGTGGTTGTGTTTCCCTATAGTTAGGGTTAGTGAGCACTTGGTTTATGGGCCTGGGTTTGCAGAAGTTCAAAATGGCAAAAGCAGTTTGGAACCTAACTCACCAAACAGAACAAAAAACTCCACAATTCTGTCGAGTCTACAATTCTATGCAATGATCAGCATATTTGTGGGTCTGAGCTCACACAAACTCGCCCAGATACGTAGAAGCCTAAAATAGTTCAATTCTACAAGTCAGCATGTGATTTTGACTACCATGATTCAGATTAGGGTACCCACAAAAATCAGCTTCACCAGTCCCTATTTAATTTTCTTTGACAAATAAAATCATGCCCCGACTGTCTATATTGAACATTAAATCCGAGCATATGTTGCTACCCTTGGCACATATATTATCATTTTCAATCTAAGACTTGTATTATTATTTTACACCAATACCTAATCTAGCTCCACACTCCTAAGCTTCCTCTCAACATCATACATAAGCTTAAGAGTTAGAAATCAAGAAACTAGAGCTAAACATATCAAGGTTATGCTTCTACCTAGTTATCATGTATGCGTCAATCAGCAGTACCAAGAGAACCTGCAATAGAACCATCCCTACTTTAATTCAACAGAAGAAACTAAATAAATTGTTCAAAATTGTACATCACAGACGGAAACCATGAAAAAGAGAGAAGATAAAAGTGTACAAACAGGTCAACTCCAATTCACATGAACTCAATTTAAAAAAATAAAGAACTAAATTGCGTGAATAATATACCAAATCCAAGAAAATTGAAAAGAATTAGCCCAATTTATCCAAATAATGCTACATAAATCTGTTTTGACTCTTGCACTTTAAAAGAATCATTTATCATGTGATCAAGAAGTATCGTCCTAATTATAACACAATAATTGTCTTCGAAAGCATTTCTCTGTGCATGGACAGAATCAATTCAAATTCACTACCACCTTCAAAAAAAGCAATAAAAAAAACGTAAACATCAATGTCAAAATTATGAGCAGATGCTAATACCGTACTAAATTAGGAAATGATTTAAGCATTAAGAGAAATAGACACACACCAAAAGAAGTTATTTCAGTTCAAGATGAACAGTAATCAAGTAGAAGACTTGGAATCAAGTTCCTCTGGCTGAAATGAACAATTTATCATTAAATAAGTAGGAGTGACAAAAGTGAGGTACCCTGAATCAGTTAAAACTATAGAACAATCTCCAACCTATATTCCAAACAATAAGGATCAGACCTTCTCACCAAAAGTTTGACAATACACAACAAGGACATGATGAAAACATAGGTGTTCTCATAATTAAAATACCTAAAAAAAATAAATAGAGGAGATATAACAGGAACAATTGAGACTGAGAAAGTAAATACCTCATAAGCACCAGATCCTCCCTACCATGGAAAACAGAAAAAGAAAACAGATATCCTGACAGACTTGACACTACAGGAGCATCTATAAACAATGTATCAAATACTGGAAGGGAGTTCAAGACCATTGCGCGACAGCTATAGTTTGGAATAACCCTTTTATATAGACTAGACTATGCAGGCAAAGGAGAAACACCTAAAGTTTTAATTTTTAATTTATTATGCACATCACAATAAACACAAGTGCAAATCTTGATTCATGGGCACCATTCAAAATATTTTTAAGGAATGTATCCTTCTTCAATCCAATCATTTAAGTGTACTTAATCATCTTGATCTTTATTGGCTGATATTTGAAATTTGGTCCTCAATGCGTACATAACTAAAATTACTCCTTCATTCCTATTTATAAAATCCCATTACCTATTTCATCAAGATTAAGAAAGTAGTTAATTTAGTAGATAATTTGGCCAAAAAATTTACCTCAAAAATACTCTTGTCATTAATATTTCTCTGTCTCTCCTATTATGTGCTGATACAACCACTCCCTGTTTTTAATTAGGGGTAGTTTAGACTAAATAATTAATGCAAGAGATATTATGGATTGGGTATTATAAAAAGGAACCACTTTTAATTTATCTTACAACTAGGGGCAGAAGAGGTAATATTTTCTTAGCTTAAAAAGTATACTGTATGCTCATCTTTAATATTTTCTCGTGAATATTTCCAAATCAAATCAACTTCAGAATAATGTCAAATATTATGACCATGATCTAAATTAAGAAAATCGATTGTCCCATGGAAGATTTTTGGCGAAATTGATTATAAAAAGTCTTGTCAGGATAAACATAAAACTATTGAGTATAAATCAATAATAATATTGGAGTATAATTATATAATCACCAGACACATTGCCAGTTCTAACTCAGATTGTAATCTATTTTAAAATACCAAGTGCATGTTTGGATAATTGGTAGAGGATTACTTGAGTAGAATGCATTTGAAAGAAGTATCTTCCGTAGAATGAATTGTGTGTTTAGGAAGGTTCTTCCTAAAGGTAATTAGTGCAGAAATATCATAAGTACTTTCAGCCAAACTTTTAATTCCCTGATAAATTAAGTTTGGTAACTGACAAGACAATTTAGACAACAGAATCACCTTTTGAGGAGCTATTTACACAAGAAGGACTAACTTCTATAATCACACCCAATTCTTAGCATTTATAATACCATCAAATTCAGCAGTTTATGTTTTAATTGGGAAGGTTGTATGTAGTTCAATTCTATCTAATTATACTCTATCCATAGCAGAAACACACATTAATGCATTAATATTTCATAATTTCATTTCATATGATAAAAACAGAACATCATTGATACATCAAAATTCATATCCGCAAGGTTTAAAGGGAAAAATAACAGACATTCATATCGAGAATAAACATAACAGGAAAAACCGAAATAAACATCCAGTTAAAAGAAATCCCAGATTGGTTTTGTAGACATTCTTCATAGCCTTACCTAATTTATTGCAAAAAAATTTAGTACATCTTATTCCACATAATTCTTCATCATTATTATCCTTAATAAGGTATCACAAAATATAACATTTCCGCATAACAAAGTACATACAGTATTGTTTATTTACCATAATATAATTCCAATTAACAAATAAGAGGAAGAATAGGACTTAGATTAGCGTTATGCTGCATTGCAGCCCATAGCCACAATTACTTTCCAAAACTACACCATACAGAGGAAAAATAGAAAAATACTAGATTTTGACCATATGTGTTCAGCATTTATTAAATCTGAGAAGCTCATTCTGATATAACATTGATCCTTGACTCTAAGAAAGTAGCCATGCAACAGATACGACCTCAAGCATATATAATTACAAGGTATATTATGACATCATATGTGCCAAACAGATTTCAAGTTAGGGTTTTGCCAACAAAAAGGAAAAAATGTTGATGAAGCAGTTAGGCACTAACACGGTAATGAGGCAACAAACTATTGGACTATAAAATGATCAAGTGACACAAGGCCTTCCAAAATAAACCACTTTCAATATTTAAACCAAGTGGACTGAAACTGTACATAAACATTAGTACATGTGTTGAAACATGTAGCAGTGTGTTTGTCAGTGGTAAAGCACATGAAATAACAGAATCATTAGATAAATCACACAACATGCATCCTTCCCTTTTTTAAATCGCGTCAATAGATGAGAAAAGTACACTAGCTCTCGCACAGCCAGCCGGATAATATTGCAAACACAACAGAATGTTGCAATTTGTAACTACTAAAAGATCAAACTCAAAAAGAAGCTCAAAAACACACCTTTAGCAAGGAACTTGTCTTCTAGATCCATTTTGTAAGTGCCCAACACAATAACAGAATGGCCCTTCTCTGACAAACAGACAAAAAAACGCATTAAAAGGTTGCTTACGTTACAGTGAAGAGCAAATGAGTCTTGTCGCTCCATTAAATTCCCACATGAACAGAAAAATGAAACATCTTAGTAATGTCTAAGCTATGCATCACACTAAAGAAAACTATAACACTAGTTAAAGCAAAAAATGCAATTTAAAAAAAAAATCCATTATCAAACACTTCAAAAAAACTTAGTCTTGATAGCCCACCTATTTTTCATTTACCTTAAAGAAATAAGAAAATAATAATTTCCCACGGAAGAGAGTAACCATGTTTCATTCAAATACACCAATTTCAGAACACAGCCTCTCCTGACTTGAACATGATAAACAAACACATTCAGAAAGCAAAACTATAAGTACGTGACACCAACAATTAAAATTAATATATATATATATATATATATATGTCAAATTAAAAATTAAAAAAAAAAATCAAACTCCAAATACAGCTGTATTATCTTGCCCATTTGACTCTAATCCACGTTCCCTCATGGAAATTATTCAACTCCAATCAACATTCAACAGCTAAATAAAAACAAAACATTACTATTATTATCATTGACTTAAATACATTTCAAAAGAAATGAGAAAATATAGAGACAAATTAAATGAGAAAGTGAAGGTGAAGAGAAAAGCAGAAGCACAGCAAACAAATCACGATTTAACAGTTCTTCCAATAGGCATTGCGCGCGGTGCATTAACGATAGGGAGAGAAAGAAAAATCAAAGAGAGTCTCCATATTATTATTTTGTTTAATTTTAAAAAATGGAATAAGGAAAATTAGAAAGAATAAAAGCAGTAATTAACGCGAGAATCACGAGGCGAACGTGAAGGTAGGAAAAGGAAGCGAGGAAGGGGGAAAACGAGAACGAATCTGCGTAGAAAAACGAATCGAAAAAGAAAAGAGAAAAAAAAAGTAGGAAAAGAAGTTCAATCACTGACCTTGGGATAATGGGGAGAGGAATCAAGGGTTTGTTGCCATGAAGAATCCCCAACAACACAACACAACACAACCAGACACAAACGTTGTTGGTGGTGGTGGTTGTTGTTATTGTTAGTTTGCGTTGCGATAGAGAGAGAAGGAGGAGGAGAGGTTTGTTTTGTAGGAGTCGTTCACGTTTTGAGGTGATGGGAAGTGACGCGCGAGGTGGGGCGCGTGGGATGGCGGTAGTTTGAACGGTTCGGTTTTTGGGGGGTGCATGGGTACGGATAGTGTAGTCAGGTCAGCAGCCGCTGTTGCTGTTGTTTTTCCCAATCTCTTTTTCTTCTTATTTAGTTTTCCACAAATATTATTATTATTATTCATATTTTTAAATTGGAATTTATGAAATTAGCAATGCTATCTCATCTGACAAATGTTAAAAGAGTGTCTTTTTGGATGAAAGTTATGTTAAATGCAATTGCTATTTATTTTACAGAGCTCTGGGATGGAAAAATGTGTTTTTAATTTTATAAATTTCAAAATTTAATTATATATATATAAATCGCATGTGAACCCGAGCTATTATCTAGGTCCAAAAAGAAAACATTTTATAAAAGATTGCATCATAAACTAAAATTTCAATTCTTTAATTCATTTTGTATTATTTGAAAAAATCAGAACTAATAAAACGAAATAATGTTAAAAATTGGAAAAAATGCTAAAATTTGGAAACTTAAAGTTCATGAAGATTTAAAAAATAAATTGGTGTGATCTCTTCAATTTTTTTAATTATGAAGTTTTAATGTTTATGTATTATTTTGTTAAATATAAAAAAAAGGTATTGTTCTGTTTGTATATTTTAAAGTTGATTATATTAAAATTTACGTGAATCCACCCATTTAATCTACTTATCAGTCATAGGTTGATTTTTACTAATGTTCCAATGATAACATGTCAAATAAAGTAAGTTGAAAGAACCTATTTATAAAATAAGTTGAAATGAATCAGACAGAAAAAGTTAAAAAAACAATATTAAATTAAAATTTTAATAAATAAAGGTAAAATCTTGAAAAATCTATATTTATTAAAAATGTAACGTAGATTGAAAAGTTGTTTAATATAATGTTTTAAATTATTAAATTTACAATATATTATGTATTATATAAAAAATTTAATTATGAAATTGTAATTTTCGTTGAATTGATTGTTTTAATATAACATGTTAAATGGGTTGAAGAAAACTTATTTATAAAGTGAGTAAAAATAGGTCAAATTCAAGCATTCAATTAATCCATTATTACAATTATATTACACATTCCTAATTTAATGCAACGACACACGTCACTTCAAAAAAAAAGTCGTATATACGATATTTTTAATTTAATCTTCATAAATGTAACGTGTTTTTTAAGAAAACACTTTACTTATAAAAATCAAAACCAAATTGTTAAAGCATGTAAAAGTTTTTTACACATGAGAACTCGTAAGAACGTAGAGAAGAAATTATATGTTGTTTTAATTATCTTTTTTACTTTTAAAAATTTGAAGAAAATCTGATTTTCATATCTCAAATTTAGAAAAATAGCAGTCGTTCAAGTTTAAAAAAATGGTTTTAAAACCTCTGAAATCGTACAATAATAACTTAATGACATTTAAAAGTGAAAGAAAATCAAATTTTGAAATAGCTCCATGTCATTTTCCCCATCTTTATTAATATTATTGGATTCGAAAAATTAAGAATAAAAACATAAATCGGTTTATCAAATATTTTAGCAAGTAAACTACACTTGGACACCTCAAATAGCATCTTTAATTTGAATTTATAAATAAAATTAATTAAAAATGATAACCATAATAAACAAAAATTATGTGTCTCTCTCTGTTATTATCAAAAGTGGTCCTTTTCAGATTTAGAAAATAAGTGTATGGACAATAATACCCCTATGTTTTGCTTTAAAAATATAGAAGTGTGTATATTGGAACAGGTTTGGCTTCACTTTTACGTAATCTCCATCAACAGCTGTACTTTTCATCCAAAAGATTTGAACTCAACAACAATAACCTACTCAACCTAGCACAAATTATTTTCAATTAAATTAATTTTAAATTGATGTAATTTATATTTAAAGTTCGTCCTTAAAAAATAAAATTTTAATAATTGAGTAGATATTATTTATTCATGCAAACTCGTAGTAGAAATAGAATTAGAAAAAAAATTATGTTTTCCTTTCACATAAAAATGCTATTAATGTGTTGATTTTACAATTTTTTAGCGTGATTTTTCATATTAAATATGATTTTTACGAAGTTAATTATAATTTCTATGTCCTAAACATGACTTTTAACTGTCAACGAGTTTCAGACCCACGTGTTATGTTTTTGTATGATGTGTTCATCAGGACAAATTCAATGCAATCATGTCGATCTAGTTAAATAATTATTTTGCATGCCTTATAAAAATTAAGAGTGCACTACTAACTTTAAAAATATTTATAATTAAAAACAATTAGGTTTTGTGCTCGTTATGAAGACTTTTTTAATTATAATATAAATCAGTAAAATAATTTAAAATATGATCATTAAATTTAATGTATGTTTAATCATATATGTTATTTATGTATGAGATATATGTGAATTTGTTTTACATTGTATGATAGTTGTTTTTAAGTTGAGAAGTGTAAATATTATTTATAGGTGGTGTAGACGATAAATAAAATTAAGTTTTCTTTTAGGTAAAAGAAATAGCAAGGGGTGAACTTAGTAAGTATGGGGTTGCAATATAAACTTGAGAATCTCTCTTTATTTCGCTAATTTTGAGTGCAAGTTTAAGTTGGAGTGTTTTAATGGCTATAATTAAGATTTAGGAGGTGATTAAGATATAGTTTAAACCTCTTTTTCAAAAGCTTTTTTCCTTCGGTACAAGAAAAAACCAAGGTAAGAGAAGAGGTATGTTTAAATTTTAATTTGAGTTATAGCTAATAACTTGAATAATAAAATTGAGTAGACCTTTGCATGTGAATATTTGGAGGAACAAAATAGGAATTTGTTTAGTTGTCTGATTTTGAGTTTATGAAACTAGGGCTAGGTGATAGTTTTTGGTTGAATTTTGGATTATAGTGGCATTTCATTATTTAAAATTGGAAATTTTATGTGATATTATATAAATGAAAATATGAGTATAGTTAAATTGCTGAATTGTTGTTATATGTATAGATTGAGGATTTGTTTTGAATTATATGGTAAGTTCTATTTTTTGTTTTAAATTTATATCCATGTCAATGTGTTAAATTTGGGAAATTTTACATCATCTTTTTAAAGTTATTTTGATTTTTAAAATCTAGATGAATTAGTATGTTTTAAATGAATTATTAGTTTATTAGTAGTTTTAAATGTATTATCATGATAATACATTTAATAAAAGGAAAATTTTAATATATATATATATATTTGGAACTTTTAGTACATAAAGTGACAATTTTTATCTTTTTCTTATTTTATAAGAAATACAAAATATGTGATCTCATTTTTTAGTGTTGTTTTTAATTTTCTCACTCGCTTTATTTTTTTCTCTAATTAATCAAACAAAAAAGAAAATTATTATATCTTTGCTTTCCTAGTGTATCAATCATAATGTAAATTGAAGGACAATTACTTTTATAACATTTAATCACAATTGATTATATTTAATAATATTCATTTGGATAAATTGTTTTAGAATTTGTACTTTTAATAAAATCTAATTAATTTATACTTTTATGATGTAAAAACACATAGATATACCGTACATAAAAATCAGAGTAAAAATGAAATGGGTAAAAAGCACTGACAGGGTAAAAATGTTGATTAATTAAATGTAACCCTTTTTCATCCAAATTATTTCCTATTTACTTGATCATATATACTAATATATACCAATCATGGTCGTATAAAAAATTAAAGAGATTTTTCACTTAATAAATAATTGTTATGATACGTGAACATGTAATATTAACCTATAATTACAATTAATTAAATATGGAGAAAAAATAAGAATAATAAAAGTAATGAAAAAATAGTAGTGAAAATAGGTGATGAGTGGGGCCTTAGGGCAGGTTAGGGTGTGAGTGAGCAGCTGCAGAAGCAGAGAAAAAGCTACCTTAAGCAGTATTTTCTGACGTGATTGGTAGGTGAATTCTTCATTCTATTCACTGCGCGTGAGATTAACATTATCCATTATTTTTTTATTATTATTATTATTATTATTAGCTATTTCTTCCTTTTTTTCCACTTTTTTATTTTTATTATTTTATTTTCGACAAATACTGTTGGAGACAAAAAGCGATGTCTGGTGCATCACATGACACGATATCTGCTTTCATTTATGATCCGTCGTAACGAAAATATAAACAAATTTATTTTTGAAAAAAATAATATTTAACAAATATAGGATATGATTATTTATTTATTTATTTTTAAAAAGTGCTGATATAATTAGTTATAAAATAAATGTGAACCCGTGATTATAGCCTTAGCATTACCAATGTGAAGTTAACGATGAAGCTGGTATCAAATCACAAAAAAGAAAGAAACCACTGTTATCTTTGGAGTCATATGTTATTATTATTATTGATTATTGATTACTACATTGTACTAAATAATTGTTTGGTTTCTTAATAAATAGATTTATATTTAATTTAATCTCAAAGAATTCGCTTTAAGCTTTTAAATAGGCTTCAATAAATAACTTTAAAAAAATATATGAAAAATTGTACTCGATATAATGGATTATCTAAAAAAATTAAGAACAAATCATTGTGCAATATTATCATTTAATGTCTTTGAAAAAAACCTCCTTCTAAAAACATTTGAGAACAATTTGCAATATCATGATACTAGAGAGTTATTAAATAACAATAAAAAATGAGTAAGAATGGTTTGTAAATTAATGAACCCTATATTTTTTTCAAAATTTTGAAAAGACTTTTATATATGTTGCTTAAAAACAGAACTAATAAATTATATTAAGTGATAATCAATTATTTTATTTTTAATTGAATTTAAAATCTTAATAAGAACAAATGCAATTGATTATTTTTAATCATAATTTAAGGTAATCAATTATTACTTCATTATTCTATTTATGATATTAAATTAATCCGTTATGATATTCTAAAGCATTTTTTAAAATCCTTTCAAAAAAAGAAAACTATATATATATATATAAAGTATTTTATTGAGTTTAATATGCTTCTGTAATTCAAAATTTTACTACTTATCTTTAAAGGAAGTTTTAAAAAATCTAAGTGTGATTTTTTTAATAAATAAGTTAGGCATTGTGTAAATCAAGAGTGAGACGTGTCCCTTAACTTATTTATATCTCGAGTACAATTTGTTTGGTGTACTTAACATGAATGGGGGGGCATTAAGTGATTGTGTAGAAGAGATAGTTGGTTGGATAATAAAAGAAGTAGTTGTTAAGGAATTACATTTACATTGACACAAGTTAGTAAAAAGTTGTCTTAGAAATTATTAATCTAGTTAAAGGTTTCTAGTGCATACCTTATCATTGCTCATCCAAATTGAAATTTTCATAGCCTTGTGCTAGGTTTTAGCACAGAAATTGAATATTTGTTGGATGACTGAAACTCTAGAATAAGATTTATGGTCACAGTTTGTTTCAAAGTATTTTTACAATGAATGAGATGAAACTGATCAAAATTTATTGTGTTATTTTGGATGTGTCACATTTCATAAGGTTGAATGAGACATTTATGGATTTAAATATGTAACTTTTATATGTTGTGCTTTTTAAAAAAATTCTTATTAATTCTCAAGAAAAGTAATATTTTTTAATTTTTTTTCTTAATAACTTGCTAAGAAACCGTACACCGGACACCATTGTGATTATAGTCGGTATATATATATATAAATAAATTTATATAAAATGTAAACATCATTTTTTTGTAATTTAAGTTGCAAATATTCATTTACTCATTAATATATTTTATGTAAAATTTAGATGGAATGTAAACAGTTCTTAATCAATTCCATTAAAACTTAATGTGCGACAAATACATGTGTTTGGGTAAGTATTTTTGCGTTGGTTCCAATTAACAATAGTTTCTTTAGTACCTTCAAAATTATTATTTCGAATATTTTTACCTGCGCAAGTATTTCACCAAAACTTTTGTTCACACTAAACAGAGCTAATTTTTTGTCCACAAAATATATTGTTATAAATTCATTGCCCATAAATTTGTTTTTCCTTTTTCAAATCAAGCTTAGCACAGAAAAATGCTTACAAAACTTATAATTCTTACAAGCCCTTTTAACTTATTTGAACAAGTTTCATAATCAAATTTATAACATTCGATTTCTTTTAATAAAAACCATTAAACAAACAATTAAGTTATTTATGCGAATGCATCCTAAATTCAATCTTAATTCAAGAAATTTAACTAAAAAATATTGACGGTATAAATTTGTTGTGCACCATCATATCATTCAATCACATACAATAACTTCATAAACTTTTATAACAAAATTACTTAAAAAATTGTATTTAAATTAAATTTGAATTAATTTACAGTGCAAGAAAAGAGATTGGATAGCAGAGAATATTGAACAAGAAACGTCCAAACTGGCCTTATCTTATTCAGGGAGTGAGTTGAAGGAAGTATTGAGACCATCAAGTGATATCAAAGTAGATTCGTCGTAGCATAAATACGACTATGTAAAAGTATTACTAGGCTTGTAATATTACACATAATACGAGTGATTTTAAATTATCTGCACTTTGTGGACACTGATGGATGCTATGCTATCTCATTACATAACACACCAAGACTGAGAATAAGTAGCCAATACACTGCATGCATAAAGGAAGATAAGATATAAAAAATAAAGATGATAGAATGCAGAGAAAGTAACTATAGCATATTAAATAGTATCATTCATAAGTCAACTTAAGAACAACCTGTTTCATGAATGCACCTAAAAAGAAGACATAATAACAAGATTTCATGACACGAAAACCTGACATCTCACAAGCCAAAAGGAAAAGAAACAGCTAATTTGCACCAAACGGTTGTGCATGGCTTCAGCACCAAGTTTCTTATAATGGGAATATGTCATAGACATCAGAATATGTTTTCTTCCTTGATCGAAGGCAGATTTCTAAAACTCACATCAAAGCTAATATTTTGAAGTTCAACGGATTACCCCAACGTATGGAACCGAAGCATGGTCAAAACGTGAACAAAAACCACTGCGGCTCAAAGCAAGACACTGGGAAACACAACAACGGATCTATGAAAATCAAGCAAATGCACAGAATACTTCAGAGAGCTTATACAGAACTCCAAACTCATACGGCCAAACAAAATCTGAAGTAATAGTTGATAATCAAGTGAACCTAACTAAGTAAATAAGTCAGTAATAGTATCATAAACCCTAAGCAAGTCAATTTCTAAATGATAAGTAATAGCAGAATAATCTGCAACCAAATAAATTTAAGACGTAGAAATATCCCAACAGTTTGTAAATGCTAAAACCAAGGCAAACAGTAAACTGGGAGAATTAATGGTACCAATGCCAGGAGGCAGCTATTGTAGAGATGGAAAGATGGAAACAGTATCTCAAACATATTGTGGGCTAGCAATGAAACACAAACCAAAACAATATCTGAATGGTGGTCAACAAAAAGATGCTGTTGACAGATTCAAAAACTATTTGCCACTGCCAATAGAAAGCTAAAAGATATCAGGCTCAGAACCAACCACCTAATTGCTAGAATTTCTTTTGCAAGTGACCTAATTAGAATAGAACAGAAATAATTATACCAAAGCAGTGAACAAAATAAATAAACACTAAATTCTACTAATGCACACGAATTATTTTTCACAAATGGGATAATACAGGATCGAACACGAAACAAATTGACAATGTACCAAAATTTCATAAAAGAAATCAAATTCAAATTTTCTACATTTAATACAGACATGTTGAAGCAGGAAAGTTTACGATTTTGAGGGTATGAACAGTATGATGAAAAGTGAAAACAGTCAAAAGCTAGAATTATTTCAAAGTCTTATTATATGAACTAATTCAAAAAAATAAACGAAAGCATAATTAATACACTACACAAGTTTTTGCCAGCCTTAACAAAACCTTACAATGAATCTTCACGTGGAAGAAATGATAAAACATGGTTGGCAGACAAACTTCATTAAAAATTAGTCAAATCTTACACACCAAGTAAAATCATTAATAATGATTTTTATGCTTATAATCATATTAACACAAATCCAATTACATTACCAATATTTTCCAAATTTAATGACGACATTTGAAATACTATATCCCAAAAACTACACTAAAACCCAGAAAAAGGAGAACGTCCACTTGTAATTCTAATGAGCACATCCACTACAAGCAACTAATCAGACTCATGATATAACAGTGACCAGCAAAGTAATTTTTTTTTCATAGCCACATGTCATCATTTTGCTTTTGTAACGAAAAAAGACAATCATGGAATATTTCAAGACATGAAAATGAAAGAACAATCTAACAGTGGAGCTCTCTCTGTCATTTCATCTCCATCCAAAACTTTATTCAAATTCACAATACATTACAGCCACAAAAACCACAAAATAAAAGGAATAACCACCAAATCACCAAAAAGATAAAAAAGAAGCATAGTTATAAATCCAGAAACTGTTCTGAAAGTCCAGAAATTATTACATAGTTCAAAATTATTATTGCCTCAACT
This sequence comes from Lablab purpureus, assembly GCA_030347555.1. Taxonomy (NCBI): domain Eukaryota; kingdom Viridiplantae; phylum Streptophyta; class Magnoliopsida; order Fabales; family Fabaceae; genus Lablab; species Lablab purpureus. The sequence continues at coordinate 1,542,509 of CM059257.1, read as the reverse complement.
AATTTTCAAGCAACATATATTTAAGTATTATTGAAAGTTTTTTCATAAATTGAAGAACTGGGTTATATGTTATGTAAAGATTAGTAGAGCCATAGACTCTGATTATTCACAACCAAGATTATTTAATAATTTATTCTCAAAAGTCATGCCAGACATGATTTCTGGTTATTTTAGCAAGTAAAAATCAAGTCGAAAGCTTATCAATAAAATTCGCATATTCTAACATAAAAATAAATTACACATGTGAGCAACTAATAACCAAGGTTATTAAGCACGATGAACCCGCGAAAAAAAACTAACCTTTTCATGAAGAAGCACGTTGGCCCTCGCACGCGGGGCTATCATCGAAATTCTTCGATGGATACTTCGCCGTGACCATGCCGACCTCGAAGACGATATCGTCGCCGGAGGAGCGGATTCCGGTAATCGACCACCACTTGAAGAACGCACGAACCCTAATTCCATCTAGTTCTGCGATTTTTCCCTGCACGATCTTCCCGGTGATGGTGTCGGAGTAGGTGGCGACGTAGTTGTCCGGCGGGAGCGTGATTTTGCACGCGCCACCGAGCTTCACAGTAAACTCGCCGGTGGTCCGGTTCACCGCGTATCCTAGGACGGTGGTTGCGGGAAGCAGACCGGAGGGTAAGCCATAGCTGACGAGCTCCACGTGAGCCAGCGACAGCGTTGATTTTGGGGTTTTAGGTTTAGGGTTAGGGTTTTGGAACGAATTGGTTACGAGATTAAGAAGAAGAGTGAACGCGAACAGGATTTTGGGATTCATTGCGATTTTTCGTTTCGTTTGATTCAATTTTTTTTTAAAAAAATTCCTCTGGTCTTCTATATGAAAAAACGAAACGGATATTTTTATTTTTATATTTTTTATTTGTCAATTTTGATATCTGTCACGATGGTGACGAGACTCTGGATGATGACTTTTATTGTGAGAAGAATCAATGGAAGGATCTTTCAACACGTAACGGAAAAAACGACTTTCTCTTTTGACTTTTTGGTTCACGAATTGGGCCTGGATTGAATTTGAAAATCGAGGCCCAGATTATGAAATGAGCCCGGCCCAATTATGAAAAATATCAGTTTTTAATTTCGACCACGCATGAAAACATAAAATGGATGTTTAATTGTTAACTCCATCTCTCAAATGTACCCAAAAGGAATAAATAAATAGAATAAAACAATTAAACTAAAAACTACTAGATGGATGAGTGAAAAGGATGATAATTAACAAGCTAAAACTATTTTCTTTTATAATTTTTATAATTTTTATAGTTTTTTATTTAGTTTTCAAAAAAATTAATTATCTTCTATATTTTTGGTAGATTAACATGCCTACAAATAGTATGGAAAATTTTCAATAGTATGTGACCTCATTCTAACCTATTCTTAACAAGTTGATGAAGGAACAAATCAAAACAAGTCAAACCAACTTATCTTACTATTTCTAATTCCAACAAACCCAATTAAGAATGTAAAAGATGTGAACAAATCTAATTAAGGTAGCACAATTATTTTAGCCTTTATTATGTGTATTCTTGGGATCACAGTTCAAAATTGAAATCTCATAAGAAAAATTAAGCTCATTATTCCTTTGGTTATGCATGTGACAAGTTACTTAGATCTTTGATATGTAAAGTTAACAACTTTCTAAGCTAGTTTCTAATTGAATTCACGTGGCCAAAAAGTTAGAGGAGAAAAACAGAGCTGAACCTCTCAAACACCATTAAACATGTGTCTCCCTGGTCTTCTTGACAACTTGCACATGCCCTACATTAGGCTACCAACAAATTTAGACCTCCAAGTAAGAGATGCATTCTCTTTTCCTCCATTTGTTTTGCTGTCTCCTTTTTATTTTTGATGATTGATGACAGAGGGAATTGTGATGCAAAGCTATACTTGTGCAAGAAGGCAAAGTGCTAAATCATACGTTTATTTAATGGTGATGACTATATTAGGCATTTGAGAGAACCATTTTGTGCTTTATTTGTATTCACCACATTTGCTTGTGACCTAATTAAGCTTCTTTTAGTCTCTGGCCATGATACAATTATTTTGTTTGCTGCCAGGGACACATCTTTGTTTAGTACATCCAAGTTTCAAATTAGTATAGAATTCGTACATAATGGATCTCCTTTTAATTATTCTTGTGGCAACAACCATACTTTTTTGTTGCTTTAATAATATAATGTATAAACATCACTGGTCAGTCTCAAGAGTTTGAAGTCAAACTTTGAATACTCTACTGCTAGAACTATTTATCTTGTTATCATGTCAGTGACCTCAAAGTTATGGTCACTGCCACGTTACTACTACTTTTTCAATTTCAACAAGCATATCTGTTATTTGGCATGGAAGCTTTTAAACGCGAGAAATTGTTGTATGGTTTGAGATAATAGTGTGTTTATGATTTAGTAATTGAGTTTTATTATTTTTTTCATGTAAATTGAAAAACTGAGATACATGTGTAATGTGGAGTTTGACTAAAACCATAAATACATGGAAAAACACACGATAGTTTCTTGCTAAAAGGAATGTTAAAAGAATAAACAAGAAGGTTCAAAAGAGAAAAGAGTTTGCTACATTTTAACAGAAAACGCTAAGTATGACATATATTTATGAAACAACTTGGGCAAACAAAAGTGAAACTTTAATCACCGATGATAATTGGCTTACATCTGAATCTTCACAAAATGTGTTAGAACATATCAAGACAAACCAATAGAGGCATTAATGCACTTCTGTCTTTTTACTTTCCCTTTTTGCATGAAAAATACTGGAGTTTGGCAGTAGGTATTCACATGATACACTATATACAACACCGAAAAGACATACAGAAAATTAGAGCTCCTAATTCTATTTCAACATCTTCTTTTAGTTGAATCTGATGAATATGGTTCTTATTTCTTGCTACCTTGAGAATTCCAAAGCTCCGCATTTTTCACCTTAGACACACTCTGCAACACTTCAGAGGGAAGAACATCGCCCATAACCACTACTATTTTTGTTTCCAGATCCACCTTATATGCGCTCACTCCTGTTTAAAAGATGAATGTGGATTCCAATATTATAATCGTAAATAGATGCAAACCAAACCAAACAAAAACACAACACACACATACTGAAAATAAACATTAATAATGTTGACTTTATGACAGATGTTGTCAAAAGGAGTGGTTAGCATATTGTCTATCTTAGTATCATGTGGTGGACATTTGAGCAACCCACTGTGATCATCAATATCTGACAGAATTTGCTTTAGCTTGTGATGAAATTTAGGAAATAAAGATAAACTGGTAGAGCAAAAAGCTGGTATACCTACAAGTTCCAGTAATGTTACATACTTACTAAGTTACATTCATTGTTAATTTTTTTTTCTTCATTTTGTTTGTGACAGTTAAATTACTCTAGAAAGCTGCTTTGTGATATGGAGAGAAAAAAAGGTAATATGCTCACCTTCCAACTTCGAGATATGTTTCTCAACTTTTTTTGCACATCCATAGCAATGCATGGACACCCTCAATGTCACTATCTGCATATTTTGTAAATAAGAACATATATCTTAAATCATTCAAGCTATCTAATATAATACCAAACATGTATTTCCTTTTTCCATTTTGTACAGAGAGAAGAAGGACTTATGATGTTCCAATAGAAAATTCACTACAAAAAAAATAGAGTTGCAACAACAACAACAACAAATTCTTATCACATGAGGCGAGATTGACCATGTAGATTATACACGTTATTCAGTTCAGTCAAAGACTAAAGTTTCAGAATAAGAGTTGGAACAAAGAAAAAAGGCCTCACCTGGGGTTTCAATTGAAAAGCCAATGTCTGCTTTCCATCTACTACATCCTTCAATCTTAGTTTATGATCAATAGTAGAGCTTACAATCAAAGGCTTTTTCTCAAACTCATATTCAAACTCCATGGAGTTCATGCAGAAACAGGTGTTTGAGCCAAAAGAAAGACAGAAGGTATCCAACATCCTCCCTAGTTTCCCCATTTCAAAGATATGTTCTTAGTTCTAAGGCAAATCCGAGTACAAAGAAAACCACAATTCTAACAACTAAACTAACCTCCCACACAAGTCTCGAGTTTCATTTCAACCAAAGCAGGGTTGTAGGAATATCTTATATTAGGGAGGAGAGAGAGTTTAAGGGAGTGGAGGTAACGAATAAGGTTAAAGTTAATTTTTATTGGGGAAGCCAAAAGCAGCACAAAACCCAATAAATTTTACGAGGAATAACAATAGAAAATAGATTCAGTGCGTTTGATATTGTCATGTGATGAACTTCCAAAAACACTAGACCAAACTAAAAATGAAGAATGCAACTGGGGTGGATGACATTAATTGTCACAATAAAGTACTACTAATCTTGTGAGACACAACTACAAATTTTACTTATTTGAACCAGATAAAGAGCATAATTGCTAGAAAACATGTTTTGGTGAATTGTAATAAACTTTAATCAATACATTATTAGTATGTTTGATTATACATCTGAAATGTGGTTTTCCATATTTACTGAAAATGAAGTCTTGCCATTCACATCTTAAGTGTTTTTTTTATTTAACGGATTTTCAAAGGTGCTCTATGTCATCTCACAATATTTCTTAGGAAAACCTACTAGAAACAGAGACATTAAAAAGTATTATAAAAAGAGAAGCATAGCTTGTGAGTTGTCTCTGTGACTATTTTGATCATGGAAGAAACAGGTTGTATTAAAAGAGGTGAAACTTGGATCACATGATCAAGGAGGACATAAGTAAAGGAGGAAACAAAGATCACAAGATTGGAAGTAGAAATGCAAAGCTTTATTAGTGAATGTGATGAGGCTTAGCCCAAGTTGGAGGAAAGGAATATGTATGTAGATCCATGTGGGTGATTTTATCATGAGTTATATAATAGGTTTTTTCATGCCACTAAAACTTTATGATAGTTTTTTTGAGTTTTCTTTATAATACTATCCAATCATATAAAGTTACTTATCTTATTTGAGTCTATACAAATTAACTAACAATCTCGAATTTAAGTCTTAAATATGTTACACTTAATATTTTGAAAAAGTTATTCATAATAATTTTATCTGACTTCTGCATCAATTTTGAACTGATCTTAGATTTTAAAAGGAAAAGGGACAAATGATGAAATAAGTAATTGAGACCCATTAAGACCAGAATGAGAAGCTGTGGACATGTGTTGTCCTCACCTTGAATATATGATGGGACAGGAGGAGGTCATGTATTGCATTGTATTGCATTATTGAACTCCATGAGATAAGAAGCGTTTACAAATTATTGAATCATTGAACAATTGTGATAAATAAAGGCTCTTTTATCTGCAGGTTGGTCCATGTGACAGTGGAAGCTTTCAATGGAAGCAGAAAAGGAGAATTTTGAAAAACAAATGCTAAGGGTTAAGTCATGTGTTAGGTATATGTTAATCACATGAGCTTCTGTTTCAGCATAGATGAAAGTTGAGGGAGAGTTTCTCCTAAGAGGTTATGCATGAAGCTCAAACACAACCTAACTCAGAACAAAATGCAGGTTTCACAGGTCCCTCCACAATGAGTAGTTACTGCAACTGAGTAGATCAATTGATATATATTGTGATAAAGAAAATTTTATTCTTTACCTTTTATAAAACACAATGCTTCAATTGATATAGATTGTTTCACTTTAAAGAGTAGTTTTGAGTTTAATTTTTTATCATTCAAGAATCTTAAATATTTAAAAGAATCCTTTTATTATTTACAATGACTTAATGTTAGCATTTTTTTCTTTTGTAATAACAACATGCAAATATGATAAAGAAAATGAAATTCAACAAGAAATGATGAAGAAAATGAATAGCTACATTGCAAGGGCACTTATGTCTACTTTAGCTTAGAAAGACCAAACATGTTGGAGTGTATTGACAGTATTTTCTATAAATTCATGAAACATCTTTAATCTTATATATTATTATATCTTTCTCTTTTCCTTTAGGCTCTGTATGGATTAGAGAGTGGAGTTGAACAAGTGGAGAAAAAGAAAATAAAAAGAAAAAGAGAAGAAGGTAAGATTATTTGAATTAAGAAAAATAATAAAAAGGAAAAATTTGAGAATGATTTAATTATTGTAATGGATAAAAATGAATTTTTAATTAAAAATTTATAAAATAACTTTATTGTCCTTATTTTTTTAATTTTAACTTTATTTATTTATTATTTTTATTAAATAAATTTATTTTATTATTAATAATAATAAATTTTATTTATTATTAATAATAATTTTTATTTTATTATTAATATTATTATATAAGTTTATTTATGTTATTATTATTATTTATTTAATATTTATTATTATTACATAAATTTATTTTTATTATTATCTTTTATTTAAAATATTTCTTTAAACTTTATTTTTACTATTTTTATTTTTATTTGATTATATATAATATAGTTGTAATCAATTATGTTATAACATAATTGATTATAAATATAGTTGATTATTTTATAACACAGTGGAACAACATTATATCTATATAAGTTGAAATATTCTTAAAAAAATTTAAAATATTTCAATCGCTACACCAAATAAAATATTTTATGTATTATCTTCAAATGAAACATTATAATAATATTTTTAACAGAAAATTAAATCCAAGTTCTCAAATATATCATATATTACAAATTAGGTATTCCAAGATAACAGAGAATATATGTTGTGGAAAGTTTCTGAAATAAATAATTCAGAATTTACTATAAAATATAGACCACTAAAAATGATGAGAGTTCATATAATAGTTAAGAGGGTGCAGAAAGGAAAAGTGGAACAAATATCGGAAACTTATGGTTATTTTGTATTTTATTAAGCCCACTCACTTTACTGTTTGACACTTTCGGTGGTTAAAATCTGGCCCTTAGCAGAAGTATATATATGAACGCAAAATTATGTTGCATAGAATAAACTTAAGTTATATGGTGAACCCTTTATTTATCCCAAAAGCATGCCTCCTCTAAAACATTTTAGCATGTTTCCTCAATGTTTCTTATGTAGGAAGATTTTGTATTTATTAACCAAAGTCATGTCATTTGGATTTGTAATTATTGAAATGAGTAATTTTAAAAAGTTGAATTTAGGTAAGTTGTGAGACCTCATTAGTGATTTTGATTTTTTTATATTGAAGTTATAACTTAAGTGATAATTTCAAAATTTTTTAATGAAATTGTCACTTAAATTTTTTTACAATTTCCATATTTATAATTTCCTACATATATACTTTAATCATAAAGGAGTTATTTTTAATAATAATGTTTGAGTATTTAATCTTTTTAAATATGTAATTAGTTGTTTTTAAGATGATAAAATTTTTAATGGATTTTTTAATTTAATTAGGTTTAGTTGGATTATGTGATTAAAGTATTATTGAAGGTAAATAAAAAGTATAAAATAAAATTGAAATAAATTATGATAAATTGTGAAATAAAAAAGATTATCATTTGAGACGCTAAAAGATTGATTATTTTCTTTAAAAACTAAAATTATTATATAAGTAACTACTTCAATATAAAAAAATAAAATCATGGTTGTTGCACAAGTGAGAATTTACCAAAATCATAAAAACTACCTTTTTTAAATTATAAATCAAAATTACACCATTTTAAATGCAAAAATCCATATATTGTCATATTAGGTGTTATTGTAGATAGGGATCAAACAAAATTTCCACTTCTTATACCTTTATCAAAGAATCCTCTTACTTGCTATATCACCTTATGTTCACAAAAATCATTGTGCATGATAGTGAGCTTATTGATCTCATTCTTTTCTAGTATGCTAATGACTAATCTTCTTCTGAAAGTTTTGGTTTATCATTTAATTATGTTTTTTTTTTCATTTTGAAAGAAATTAATTTGAAATCCAACTTAAAGTGATCGGATTTAGTACTACTTGAAACACTTTCACTTGTTTTTGCTCAAGGGATTGATTGAGTGAATGTGTATTTTAAAAATAGTACAATTCTGAAGTTAAGAAATGGCATGAAAAGATATCTCACATAGTCCCATTTTCTCTCTCCATCACCCAACATTTGTTGCCTTTTGTGAAATCTAATCTTCACATACTCTAAGTTTTATTTTCGTTTTCTTTCTCACTTTTTGTGGGTGTCAAACTGTCTCCTTTCACCCACCCCAAATGCAAAAGCTACCTCCATTTCCATCAACCGTAGTTCTTTACCTACAAAATCACGTTTATAATCAGGTCCATAAGGTTGATGTAGATGGGTTCACATCATGTTTAAGTGGCTAGTGTGTGGCTAGTGTTTGGACCAGAAAAGCATGACTAATGTTTGGACCAGAAAAACTTGATGTGAGAAATTTAAATATAGACTTTGAGAGTTTCACAAATATTGAAGATGAACAAGATCAATGAATCCTATATTAAAGATCAACAAGATAAAGAATATATAAAAGGATAAATTCATAAATTTATTATCTTATAATTTTATATTCAATGTGATATAATGATATTAAATTTTTTATACGACATTTCTTGATATGTTCATTAGAAAAAACCCAATACTTGACTAGTGTTAAATTATCCATAAATTTACAGGGAAAATATATTATATTTCTGGTGATGTAAATTACATTTGTCTGGTGTTTTTTTTTGTCAGATATATCTTTTTTACACTTGAAACAACCCTTCATTGTTCTAATAACATTACAATGATATATTAAATACCCCAACACATCAAAGCATATATATATATATATATACACACACACATATACATATATTAAAAAAAATGAACACAGTGTTTCATTGGCTGTGATTGGACATTATTTGTTACAGACAAATGGTAATCCACTTTGTGTTGAGCATACAATGATTCACTCACGTAAAAAAATACTCTGATAGTTGAAACTGAGAAATTGAAAAATCATTAATGAAATTTGTGATGAGCATACTCTAATTGTTAAGTTATTTATACCCTCAGTGGCAAATGAACATAACAGGTACTCTGTAGCTTCAAGTAACAAATCAAAAACTTATGTGCGTTTGTGCCACCATCATTGCTTCTGACTTCAAATTTCTAGGATGTTGCAAGCAGTTGGAACTCTTTTTCCAATCATAGAGAGGTGCACTTGGAGGAATCCACAACATGTGCAGCTGATATATAGGGAAATTTAAGATCTTAATCCTCAACAATTTCAAACTAGAATAGGAGATAGCAGGGAAGTCCTTATGTAGAATCAGCATTTCTACTCTTCCATATGATTGGAGCTACCAGCATCCATACTGTCAAAAAAGTCAAAAGCTTCTTTGCTCAAGAAATTACACTATTAAGAGTCTCTCTAAGTTTAAAATTGTTCAAACCTGAAACACATGTTTAAAACTTTTTCATACACTCTTTATTATGGCCTGAAATTTATAAATCTTGTGAGTCCCATTTCAATTTAATAGGTCTCATCCCCTGTTCATATATGTATTTCACCCAATAACAAACAATGTGTTGGAAATTTATTTGAAAAATTTCTCTTTTCTGATTATAGTTAGATAAAATTGAGATGGGATCATACTTACAATAAACACAAACTGCCAACCATTCATTTACTATTCTGACCCAGGCACTGGTCCAGCCTACATCAATACTCCATCTGCAGTAGAATATTGGTATTACAACTTATTTCACAAAATTTATAACTTAAAAGTCTTTTCTAAGATAAGAATCAACTTCATATAAACTTTCTACTAGCACCTATAAGTTAGCAACAAGGGAAAAAAGGATAGGTTGTGAGTGACAAAATTTTGGGAGTGATATAACCAAATTAAGTGCTTGGATTCAAAATGATATTATGTTACACAAAGAATAACTTCCAAACTTCAGGTTATAAAATGGTGATTGAGTTAAGTGGGATCTAGATATGTATATGATGATGGCTTGGCTATTAGTTAGAAATAGAATGTGTTTCCTTTCTTTTGGGTGAAAAGGCAAAATCCAAGAAATCCATGTAAGATGTTGAGACAATTAGTAGATGGGATCATACTTTCTCATAGAATGGTGACTGTTCCATCCAATCAATAGCATTGCAAAGTACATTGCTCCTGTGGCAAAAACAAAATGGAAGAAGCCATAACCATATGGAACATCATCTTCTGCTGGCGGATCACTCTTCCTGAACTGTAAAATATCAGTTAGATATGCTTTGGAGAGAATCTAACGTTAAATAAAGTTCAATTTAGATCCTGTAGCCAACCTGAAAGCATTTGGAATCTATGCCTGTGGAAAATGTTGCAACAACAAGCGCTAGTATTGCAACAACGAAGCTCTGCCAACAGTCAGTGTCATATGTCAGCCAATAAGAAGGTAAAGTGATATCATGTTAAGAAATGAAATAATAGCAATCGTAACAAGATAAATCATTTTTTCCATAAAATGTGTTGATTTCATGAGAAGATTTCAAGCATTAAGTCCAAATTATGAAATAGTAAATATTACAATGATGCTTTGCCAATCTGTTTTGGATTCAGATTCTGACTTTCTGATGCAATCAGCTCCCGCAGGTTCACTGCACGCACAAATATGTTCTAAAGCTCAAATTCAGCAAAAATGAAGACAAATGAAAGTTTGAGGGATCAGGTACATGCATTACACAACTATATCAAATTATGTGTACAAATCCAAAAGTAAAGAAAAAGATTGTTATCCCTACCTTCTAATTGCACACCAGCAAAGAAAGACGACATAAAGCCCCATCAACCCTGGACTTAGAATGCCAGCATTCACCTAGTGAGAGACATAAATTCCACATAAAGTTATGATGGGAGATAAAGTAAGGTGTGCAAGCAAAAGACCTGCAAACAGTACTTACTTTTGGGTGAAGAGATACACTTGTCATCAGTTGGAGAAGCACTAGGGTCCAAGTGATGAAGAAAATATTGAGGAGGCAAGATGGTAGTGGTGCATACCAAATGTACATCAAAATTATCCCCACCAAGCAGATAAAATATGAAACAGTTGCAAATAACATCACATGGATTTGGCTGCACAAAAATTGAAGATAAAAGTAAACGTTTTAGGAAGTACTTTGAGCACTATACTAGTATTCTGCAAACTATTTGAATAAATGAATTAAAAATATTTCTTATCATGAAAAAGATAAACATAACTAATTTAATTAAAATTTTCATACCATCTTTCTGCATATTTTTCAGAGCCAAAACAATCCGTCAACCAAGTAATGAAGCTGATTATGCTTATAAGTTGAATTAGGAGGAAAACCCTGAAAAATATTGATAAAATTAAAACAATCAGAAATCAGTCAAAACAAAAATATACTGCAACCATTTTAGTTGAGGTACAGAAAAACACATACCCTGCACCAAAATGTGCAACCTCACCTGCCCAAAAAAAATTGAGTTAAGAGGGATAATAAAGGTGATAAATACAAGCAACATTTTTTTGTATCAAATAGGAAGCATTAACACTTGGAGGCTTTTTCAGAGACACAATTTACCAACCATAAAGCTCGATCAACTTAGAAGGGAGTAAAAATGGGAATATTGTCACTAGGATCACCAGAACAGTCTTGACTAACCACCATCCTGAGTGCCATTCATCTCTGCCTTCCTTCAATTTAGAAGTGCCAGTAGTTGACCAAAACATTATCATATAAAATAACTGATCAAGAATTAAGGTTAAAAAAAACTGAGCATAAATATTGATTAATGATTGACCAAACCAGATTTCATGTATATAGATATTGAAATTTGAAAAGGATACAAAGCAACCCATGCTCACACGCAGAACACCATCTGCACCCAAACAGTCTTTTCCAACCTTGCATCCCTTTAAACCTGCAAGTTCAATATATGTTAGAATTCAAGCTATTGGCATCATAACAATATAATGCTAATAATACACTTAATGTGGTACTATTTTTAAGCTCAGTGAAATGTAGTGAAAGTGTCTAACTAGAAACTGATTCAACACTTCTTACATAATAGAATAAGAGCAGATTATTAGAATAGTTTGCATGGAGTCTTAGGTTCAAATTTCAAAGTTTTTGTTGTATTATAAAAAGGAAAGAAAGAAATAACAGGAATTACAAATAATACTTCATTATTCTTGTTGCACGGAAATGCAACACCCTCTGCAAGTGTCCAATGTTTTAAAAAATGGTATGTGATTGCTATTTCAACCACAACATCAAAGTTTTTACGTTGATCATAATTGCAATAATTGTCATATTCACAGTAATTGCCTATAATTTCTTATAATGTCAATAATTGTGATGAAAAAAATGCCACCTTGATAACAATTTAAAACCTTTATTGTGTTAGAAAGAAAACTCTTTCTATCATACATATGGCATTGAGATGACCAAAATTTGAAAGCAGCAACAAAAATTAAATGTGATGGTGATGCGATGTGAAAGCTCATAAAGGATTTAAGCAATCTCACCCTTCAATTGAGTTAAAGCAGTAAGGCTAGAAAGTTCATCACGTGCAGCCCATGCCAACAGATTGGCCACTAGGAAAATCAAGGCATACACATATCTTGCCAACCAAGGGTTGGAAACATTTCTGAATTGACTGTACCATGAAGAATCCTTCAACACTTCACACCTTTGGTTACTGCTGTTGCTTTCCCCAGTCTCCATCTTCTGTCTAATTTTCAATAAATCAATGCAACACAGTGTTCATGAATGGATCACAGACACAAAAAATATGCTCCACACACTCCAATCAATATCTTCTATTCTTCTCCCCTGCACTGCAATGCATCAAAAGACTAACTGAAAATCCATCACATTCGTCTAGGCCTCGAATGAAACAGAACAAACAATCAAATAAGAACCAACAATTAGCCTTCACGTAACCATGAGAATAGTGGTTCTTATAGTTGGTCCTACTAGTCATAGATTCTTTTCATGCCATGTATTATCTTACCTATCATCATAGACTATATGCTAAACCCCAAAATTTTGGTGTGCCTACCATATTATTGAAATTCCCTTTGTAAGAAAAAGAGTCTAACTCTGAAAAAAAATATTCAATAGAACATTCCTTGGTTCTATAAAGTCTTACCTGTATTACATTGAATTATAAACCTCCACCTTCTTCGAGTGGAAAACAGTATGCTTCACGAAAACATTGTTTTTTAAAGTTCGAAAAGAAAAAAAAATTGCCTTTAGATTGTTATTTAAACCCCCCATCTTCTTAAGTGGCTAAAGTTCATCATGGTTTTTCTTTTCTTTTCAATTTTTATTTGTGGGAAGAAAAAAGTGAAAGAACTTTTTCACGTCATTTGCTGTAACTATCTTGATATTGGATTTCCCTTCGCAGTGCTAAAGAGATGTTTTTGGATTAAAAAAAACACAAGAGAAGGAGAAAAGAAAAGGGTAAACTTACCTTTTCATGAAAAAGAAAACATTTTCAACATGAGAACTGTTAACCATATTATTTATAATTCGACAATTTAATAAATAATCTCACCAACATTTGTTAACATTTTCAAAGTACAAATATTTTAATTAATCACAGTTGTCAATTTTAAATAAAAAAAATGGGGTGAGTGAAGAAATTAAAATTTGTCTGTCGAAAAAAATAAATTAAAATTTAAATAAAGCAAAATAAAGAACATAATATTTATAATTTTCCCTGAGAGATTTTCCAACTTTAATAATATCTAAAAGAACAGAACAATTGGATTGGAAGAGATATTCGTTTTCCCATATCTCGAAGTAAGCGTCCAATTTTTCGTTAATTTCCCTCTGTGATTTTCTCGGCAAACAAGAATCGATCAAACTTAAGTGTTCATCAGTTCCATACATATACCTACACATGTGCGTATTTGTTACAAACTATAATCTATAAATTTATAATATATATATATTATAAATTAACAATCCACACAGAATGATATAGATTCAATGAACACAACAGTAGGAACGCAGACTGAGAAAAAAAGGTTAATGAAAACAGGTAAATTTCTCTATTGAAACATTTACAAAGTAGAATGCAAAACTTGAAACCAAGTAGCAACAACTCTTATTTCAAAGGCAAAAATAACATCAGAAATTAATGCAATCGTTAATTAATTGCCAGCTTCAAATGGGGTTCATAAAAAAAATTATCAGAATCGATCTAGTAGAAATTGAAGATGAGAACAGATGAACCAGGCTTTAAGTTTGATTCTTGTTGCTATTATAAAAAAAATGGGGTTGATGAATACATGAGAATGAAACAAATGAAGGAATATGACGAACAGTACCTGAAGATGATCAAAATCATTGAAGAGAATTGAAGAGGATGCTGATGATGATGATGATGATGGAGAAGAAGAAGTAGTATAAGGCAATAACATGGAGACAGAAGAATAACTGTGTTGTTTCTTGGACAAGCTTTGATGACGATTATTTTCCATTACAATCTCTCTCTCTTTCTTCTCTCATTAAGAGACACAACAGAACCAAACACAGAGAGAGAGAGAGAGAGAGAATAGTTGGTGCAACATGTGTGTTGTTGTTTGAGTGTTTAAAAATGATGATAAAGATCGATCAGAGACACTTAGACTTGTTGTGAGACAGCGACATACAGGTGGCGAGGTTGCTTTTCGGTGGTTTCTCTTTGCTTTTTCCTTCTTTTTCTCCCGCCGTAAGCTCAAGCTTCATGCACTTTAGCTCTCTCTCTCTCTCCTACTGTGTTCCTTTCAAGCTAAACTATATATTCTTCCCCACACAAATCTCTTACCCCATTTTATTCCTCCACTTCAACTAATTTTATCACCACATATATACATATTCTTTCTCATCTATTATAAAAAAAAATCTTTTATATATAGTATAATTTTAAAATTTTATATATAGTATAATTTTAAAATAATTAATTACTACTATAATAAAAACCGACCATCTTATCGTAATTTATGATTGCATGATGACACTACATGAAACATGTTATACAAGGTTGTTTCAATTTAATCACTGGTGAAAAACAATATTTATATATATCTTTAGTGGTTTTAGTAGGGGTGTTCTGTCATCCCCTTACAAACTTTTTATGTATGGACTTGATGAATATATAGTTTTTCTGTGTTTGGTAAAAGAAAAAGGGAGAAACAATAATAGTGGTGTGAAATTAAGGAGCTTTGATTCATTGGATAGCTAGTGCAAGTGTCATAATAACAGGACTTTTTTAGCAGATAAATTGATGAGAAGAGAGAAGAAGAAGAAGAAGAAGAAGAAGAACAGCATGTTGGCAAGGTGGAATGAGGATAGTGATGATGATGCATGTACCATCCAGGGCTTAATTGAGTGAAAAGATTAGATTCTTGTGTTTCTTTCACGCCCAACTTAATCATTGGTTTCATGCTACAAACTATTATGTTTTTTCACAGTAAAACAACAATAATGGACACTGCTATGATCTTTTGTTGAGTGCATGTAGCAACATTACAATGTGACTTTTTGACGTTTGTAAAAGGTGGTTTAATTTTATTCTTTCTATTTTGACTTCTCAATCTTATCAATAATAATATTCCAGATTCTCTTGTTATAGATTATAATATTAACCTGTAATGAAAGTGAAAATTTGTTCGCCTTTTTTGAAAACAAATCTCCTTTTCTTATTCTTTTCCTTGCAGGTTGAAAGAATATAAATTGTATGGAGGTAATAAAAGTCATTCTGAGGGAAGTTATAACTTTGTAACCAAGTGCCACTAATAGATACTCCTAAGCTCTATTTTTTTACGACCACATATATATTTTATGTAAAAAATACCATATATAGTTAAGAAGTATAGAAGACACACTTTTTTTAAGTTATATTTTAATATTGACTAAAATTTATTAAAAAAAATACTCTACAAAATAAAGAGAGAGAAAATCGTTGAAATAAGATATAAGACACAAACTTTTGTAATTTTTAATAAATTCCAACCAGTAAAATAAATTTAAAAGAGTGTGACAGTCTAACATTATTCTATATAGTCTAAAACTATAATCAGTATTCATTTGGAACATTATTAACCCTTTTCATAAATTGAAAAATATGATTATATATGTATTAAAAATTGGTTGAAACCATATATTTCATATTAAAAAATATTTTCAATATTAAATGAAATTATGTATGTTTTTAGGAGTTGAATTGAAGATTTTGACTAAAGAAGAATAATCCAGGCATGGGATAATATTAGAAATAATGTTCATAAAATTTGGTTATTAAATTGAAGTGATTTTTTGTTTTTGTTTCCGTTTTGTCCTTTGATAACATTGGTGGTGTACGTAAGTGAATTAGGCAGCATCCAATGTTGGGAAGAAAAGGTTCCTTTAAATTAGTGGATTTCTGCACTGAAAGCACATTGTCCATCCTTTATTTGTGTTGATGTTCTTAAAGGAAAATAAAAAGGTGGTCCTTTTGGCTGCAATTCTGCAACAAGTTATCATCTTTTTTTCCATACACACAAATATCAACAACCATCACCAAAACATGCTTGCTTTCTTCTCAACTCTACTATTTCTAACCATACAATTAACTTTCAAATCATTAATTTTATGGTACTTTTTTTATAAACATATTTTATTCAAAAATAACATATTTTTCAATGAGAATTAAGAGACAATAGCTTCTAAGATCAATATTAATATTGTATTATGTATTTCACAATTTTATTACAAGTATAATATATTTTTTTTACCTCAATTTTATAAGATTTTTATTACAATCTGATTTTAAGAACATTTTTTTTGTTGATTCACATTTTAGTTAAAAATTGTTAATTTATCTTATCTATTAGAGGATAAAAATGTAACAAATATATAATTTTTTTTATCAACAATAAAATAAATAAAATATTAAGAATATTCCAATTCTTATAAATCAAATAGAAGAAAAAAATTTAATGTATTGTTATATATTTTTTACGTGTCATTATGTATCTATCATGTTTTCCCTCTCTTAAAAATATTAAAATTAATATATTAAAAGAAAACACATATATTCTTGTTAATTAAAATAAAAATTTAATTGATAAAAAAATTTGAAACAACTTGTTAAAAACATGATAATATTAAAAAAAAGTCTATTATATATATGTCTTTATTATATCAAAATTTCATCTGTGAAAAAGTGTTTTGATGCATGAAGAGAAAAATATGTTAAAATTGTGATGGTACTCAAATATTTAGTTATATGAAGTTTTAAAAGTAAAACCTAAATCTCAATGTGATGTTCATGTCACGCAATAGTTTCCACAGTGAATGATTAAAATTGAGTTTGATTATTGGTCCATATGACGCACTGTTTCGTACTCATTGAAAGCAAAGAATAGTTGAAGGAATTTGATTCTTTAGAATGGGTGAAGATGATGACAATAACGTGTAGATGTATAACTCACACAGAGACCATTACGAAATTGATGAAGGAAAATGCATACATCAAGTAACCATATATGCATGAAACTTGAAACAAAGATGTGGAAGAGCTATACACTACGCAAACTTCTTTTTTTGGACATTTACCATTCAAACTAACCTATATTTGGTATCTTTTTTAATCCTTAGAACCCTAAACCTTTAGTTACTTCATATCTATCTCCCAACACTACAACATCAATATTGACAATTATCTTAGTTAGTTTAATATTTATTTTTAAAAAAAAAAAACTAAACTTTACAATAACTGTTAAAAGTTTCTTTTTTTGTCTAAAGGGTCGATTTGGAACTTAAGAAAAAATGAATTGAAAGGAAAAAAAGGAAAAAAAGAAAATGGTTCGGTGAAAAAGATATAAAAAAGTTAGAAATTTAAAAAAAAGATCAAAACTGTTGGAAATCCCACATCGACTAGAGATGAAGTCAATATAGTGTATATAAGTGGGTGCAAACCTTACATTACAAGTTGGTTTTGTGGGGTTGAGTTAGACTTAAAGTCTACTTTTTAATATGGTATGGTATCAGAGTCATATAAGTCTATCCTAGCAATATGTGAAGAATTCATATGTATCCATATGGAATCTGATTTCTAGTATCAACCATTTGATGAGCAGAATCTTAAGAATTAAAAGCTACCTTGTAGAGTTATTGTGTATTAATTCCAAATAAAGAGTGGAGAGAGGCTGTTTATAAAGAATCACTTTAAGAAACTCAAACTATATAGAATAATGGATATATTTTGTGACCAATCATTAATTAATTTTATAAGTATTTAATTACATTCAATATTCATTTTCCTAGTACTATAAAATATTATTGGTAAATTTTCAAAAAAGATCTTAAATATAAAATTTATTCTTATTTAGCAGATTTTGCAATAAAGAAGAGATAAGACCTTCACATTAGATAACGAGTTGTTTTATACAATAACTCTAAATATCTCTAAAATGATAAAAAAAAAAATTCTTTTCTATTGTAAAAAAAAAATCACCATGAAACCTACAAAAATTTATTTAAAGATCTCAAAAGTGATATCTACCATTAAAATATAAAAGAAAAAATATATAAAAAATCTTATATCCTAAATGGTACGAAGAGAACTAAAAAAGTATTATAAAATCTTAAAATAAGAACTTATACCGAAAATACTATGTATTTAAAGTTAAGATATAATAAAAGTATTATTACTTAATGTGACAATTTCAACTCAAATAAAAATTTAAATTATTATCATAATTTTTTCGAGGATTACATATGAGCAATAGGCAAATTAATTTCTCATACACTTAAATTTTCGAAAATTCATTCTCAATTTTTTTTACAATTCTATTATATACTGATAATTTACCCTCGGTTTATGTTTTAGGCAAAAATAAAAATAAAAATTATAATATTCTTACACTTTTGAAGACAAAATTCATATCCAAGCTTGAAAAGTTGACTTAGCATTACCTAAGAAACATCTTTTGATTGATCATAATGTTGCTGTTCGATGACATCTAAACATGTTGAAAAGGATTGTGTTTGTGTCTGCCTCTGTCACACAATTTACCTATTCCATACACTGAAGGATATGACCCACATGTGTAGCATAAATCATAGAACTTTAGAAACAAAAAGAACAAGAACAACACATAATTTACAGTAAATGAAGAAAAAGGAAGACAGAAAATTCACTTTGAGGCTATTAAAGTTTCCAAATTTCAATAGGTTCAAGACTTCATTAAGAAAAAAGGTATTTTCAAGTCCCATTTCAAAAGGGTTTTGATAAATTTAAAAAAAAAACTTGAAATAATGAAGTTTAAAAGTATTTTTACTATATATAATGTAATTTTTATCGGATTTGAAACAATAATTAAAATAATAAATTATTCTAATTAAATAATGGAATTGATAAAAATGTTTATTTTATATGGTTATTAAATTATTTAAACAACTCGAATGTTTATCCACAAATTAAACCTAACTTCTAAGTTTAGTTCAAATCTTGAAAGTTTTCTTAACCATATTTCTTACCATTTAGGATATCTCAACACACATCATAAAATATTCGAATTTTATAATGAGATATTTATAAATTTGAGGATATCTCAAATTTCTTCAATCAAATCAATTTTAAAACGACACATTTATAAACCATAAAAAATTATTAAATGAATTCTATTAATAAATATTCCAAATGCATGTTTTTATTAAATACTTTAATTTTTTGAAATTAATTCTCACTTTTTGTTAGCTGTATAAAGGTTTTGAAGTGTCTCTCTCCTTTTGAAATTTTTTTGGGATCAGTTTTTGGTCCAAGACAAAAATACGAACGGCCCAATAGTGTAGGCCCAACTAAAAACTCAAGTACATACACACCGCACAGAAGACGAAGACCCACCACTACATTAATATTTTATTATAAAACACATAAAAGTGATCTTAATTTATATCATTCAAATAATATTTGTTCATGTTTAGCATGTGTTATCACTCACAAATCAAGACAATTTAAATTAAAAAAAAATCAAATTTTCCGAATTTTTAAAAATTTTCATTTATCAAGAATTTAAAATTCTCTAAAAAATTAAAATTCTTGTTGCCAAAGTGTATGATAAAGGCAAAGGGCCTAAAACCTTTGAGCAGTGAAGAAATTGGTGGGCCCTGGTGAAAATAGAATGGCCTTATTACAAGCCTAATCACCTAAAATAAAAAATATTGGGCCTTTCTAATTAATTACTCTCCACATATACTAATAATTTTTACACAAGAATACCAGTGATATAGATATTTCTTTTTTTTCATACTTTTTTATTGGCTTAGTTTTGATTTCCATCGAAGCATCGTATTATTATAATGAAAATCTTTAACCAAGTAAAATAGTTAAAATTGAAATATCTAAAAAAATAATTTGACATATTTTATTTTTTCTAAATTGTTAAATTTCTTATACATGCTCTTGGTTGATGATGTGAGATTAATAATAAACACAATTTCTTAAAAATATTTAGTAACACAGTCATATTTTAGTAAAAATTAAAAAGAGAACAATTTTGGTCGATTTAAAAAATTATTATAATTTGTGAAATTATTTTTAAAACATTTACTGTTAAGTATCTAGAGTTTTGAATTTCAAACCGAAATAATTCTAGTTGTTTTCTTTTCTTTTTCACCTAAAATACGTGATTTTAACCAACATGCATTAATATTAGAGACTTTTTAATTATGTAAAATATTGTAGTAACTGCAAAAATAAAAAAATAAAAAAATAGACACAAGAGTGGCCACCGCACGTGTGTAAACAAGAGGAAACAAAACATTATGAAATCACGCGAATCTTGTCGGTCACTTATTTACGCCGAAATTATCACGAGTGCTCACCTTTTCACTACTTTTTATCAAAAATTTAATAATAATATTATTATTATTATTATTAGTGAGTATTTTTTGTATTCAAAACATAAAAGACGGACAAAAAAGTGTAAATATAAACCCAGAGCTTGAAAGTTAAATTAATTATACTATTTTTGGAAATAAAAAAATGGTTACTTTTTTTCCATAAACTAAAAATAGTTATTCGAAGATATAGAACAACAAAGTAATATATAGTGTATTTATATTGTTCTTGAATACAAATTACGTAAATAGAATTACATAATAAATGAGTCATGAAGATGGCAACGTATAGGAAAATAACTACTAATCAAATACGCAAATCACGAGCAAACATTCTCATGAAAGAGAACTCCGAATTCAAGAATCTGAGAATGGAAATTAATTTGAAAGGGTCTTATTCATCAAAAATCGAAACAAAAGTGGCTGCTAACATCAATTTCTTCCAAGCTTTTATCTTCCTCAACATCCCTTTCAATTATTATTTTTTCTTAAATTTTCTTTTCCCTTAGGGCTAAGAAAAGTGTAGCAATTAGGGTTAGTGAATGGTGAGTTTCTGATTGACCCATCAATTGCGGCAAAACTTTCTAGTCTCCCAATGGTAATCTATTCAAATTGTCCTTTTCTATTTCCTCTTCTACTTCATCTAAATTGAGGCTACACTACAAAGTTTACAGTGACACTTACTCCCTCTTTTTTTCTCATTTATGTGTGTGCACTGCTCAATTCAATTATTGGATTGGCAGAGAATGGGAACTGAAAAAATGGGTTGCTCAAAGAATCCATAGCTACATACTTCAACTATTATTATTAGAGTACACCAAAAACCCTACCCATCACCATTGCCTTTACATTTTGTGTTCCCGTGAATAAAAGCCTATGATTAGGTATATGCATATATATATATACATATATATATATATATATATATGAATTAGTTGCCACTGCCCACCTTCTCCTCCTTCATCCATTAATGAATTACCTACAAGTTTAAAGCACTTGAATCCCTCCTTGCTTTCATGGTGTTCCTTTTATGGCACCACCGACATTAATACTAACCTTACCTCCATTGCAATGTGCCACATCTTGTCTTGTCTCTCTTCTCTAGCTAGCTCTTTCTTTTTTTAACTTAGGATACCCTCTCTTTCATTTAGAAACTACTATTTTGATGAGTGAAAATACTTAAGGAACTCACTTATATAATTTTAAATCATAGTTGCGATGACAATCTTGTCGTTATCTTTTAACATTGTAGAAAATTACAAGAAAACATAGTGAGTTTGACCACAATATAGTCTCATGGTACAATTGTGTTGTGGTGAATAAAAAACATTTTTTTTATTTGTGACCATAATTGTGATTTGAATGATGATTATGATGGCTAGTATATTGTTTAACTAATCAGATCCAATTTTTTGGTTAATTGATGTGGTTTTATTTTTCTCTCTTTTATCTTGCTCGAAAGATATACTTGTCTGTTCTTTAAAATGTGAGAATGGGTCAATATCATGAGTCACTTTATGAAATGCCATTAAATATGCTTGACCTAATCACAGGCTGTCCTTGAACCCAAATTAAATGAATACTTATGTCCCGGTTGAGGCATAGAACAAGTCAACCAACTTCTAACATTAATATTTTTCATTACATGTTTGATGTGAAAAGCCTTTTACAGGCCATGTGAATTTATACATGGAGGGGCCCTTTAATGTACGTCACTATCCATTTGGTGGTGGGATATGCCCTCCTTGTGTTGCAATTTTTCTCATTTTTCCCTTTCATCCAAAGGTAGCAAGGGCAAGTGGAAGTTGCATGCTTTTACTTCTTTCCACTTTTTCCCCTTCCCCTAACACAAAGGGTATAGACAATTAATTCAAAGAAAACCCACCAAGGTATATACAACTTTCATCTAACTTTCCATGGTTTCCATAGTGGAGAAAGTGACCCTAGGTCCACAGTTCCCTTCAAATCTAGCAATTTTGCAAAGGGGGATTCTTTTTATGCATGTTAAAATGGTACAAGAGAAATTGATTCATGTATAAAAAGATCAAATTTGTTTAATGACTCCAGCTAATGTGTTTTCCTGGTCCAATATGTGGGCACTTAATGTGCTGCAAAATGGTGCAAGAAAATAAATAGTAATGTTGCTCACCATTGTCCTAAAGAATTTTCTTTTACAAAGGTAGTAATGATATTAGAAGTTGGGCATCATGCAAATTACTCTTGTCTTCTATGTTCCACCACTAGACCAACTAGACCAACTCTATCTAGTGGGGTTTCCAAGTCTCCCAAGACATTAATTAAGAAATTAATTCTAACTTTTTTTATTAAAAGTACAATGGAAAGAAGGATTATGGTGTATTAATAGTAACTTTTAAATACCAATTTTAATAAGGAAAATTATGCTCTTGATTCCTTACCCTTAAAAAATGCCACCCATTTGTGAGTCACCTATCTGCAAACACGATAAAGCAGAGATATTTAAAATGCTACTACCTATCGCTACTCTACATTTTTCTCATAATTGCAAACAAATAAATTAGATGCCATCTCCTTTTATCCCAACTATGATGGACAAGTTGCCACCTCCTATTCAACTTCATGTCTCTCTACAAGAAGAAAACTAATACACAGGGAACTATGGACGAAAATAAGCAAGAAGTTGGGTAAGAAGCTACCATGAAAACTGGCTTCTCTTTTGTGAGAACCAAATATTGATCCCTGTCTAAATGGAACCAAATGTTCCTTGAAATTCCAGTTTCACTATTTGAATGTGACATTACGTACAATTGTTTTATTTTATTTAATACAATTAGAAATCGTGTTTTATATTTATTTTTATGATATTTATTGTAAAAATATAAATTTAGCATAATAGTTTGTGTTTGGTTGATGATATAAAAGCAGGACGTATCTTATATTTTCATTTTTTTTGTCTTTTTATTAACATAGACGCGTCTAAATTTGGTTGTCCCAATATTAATTGTATTAAAAAAAATCCCAGTAACTGCTGTAGGGTCCCATTTAAGAATGGAAAACCCCAAATTTACTTGGGCTATGAAGGTTATCCGAATTTATGAACAATTCACATCAATGGGCTTGGAAGTGATATGCCAGAAATGGGAGAGTTGGATCTATTGGAGTTAGCTCTTGGTGGTACCAAACAAAAGTTTCACAATCATCTTGCCTTTACTTTTATGTGAGACAAGTTTCAGTGAACAACACCCGAGGAAGGCAGGTGATGAAAGGGGTAGCACAGAAGAGGCACAACCAACAAAAAGTAAAAGACAAAAGCATTTTTTTGTCATTAAAGTCAAAAGACATTTGAATAAAAGCACAAGTTTCAATCGACAAGCTTTAATTTATGCTTTTGATCTTGTAAAATTAAAATGAAGTGTTCTTAGATTTAAACATTTTTGTTAAAATAATGTTCAAACAAAATTCCTGAGTGTCAAAAAGCAACTTCTCGTTTTTCATGGCCAGAATTAAGTTTTGGTTGAGCACCCAATGTGTAATAAGAAACAAAACAAGTGTTAAAATAAGAAGAAAAGCTAGTTTGAACGTTTGCTAAACGGGGCACAATGCGAGGGAAACTTTTAACCTGAACGAGCTTTTGGGAAGGTTAACAGTTTATGTCCAAAACTGTATTGGTGGAAAAGTGTGCATTACGCAAACAGATTTGAATTCAAATCTAAAGAGTTATTATTATGAAGAAGTGTGCACATGGGGGGCAATCTTAAACATACCGCTAATCAAGTGAAAAGAAAGGTTTCACAAAATTAAATAAATTAAATCTGCCTTGCCATCATCCTTAAATGGTTCCTTGGGATGGAAAGCCAGGTCCCACCAACATGACCTGAATTAGGGTTCTCTAAACTATGGACAACGGTGGTGACCTCGATCCAAGATTGAGGATCATATCAAACCGCAAGTATAATCTTTGATAACAGCAACAACCAAAATTAGATTTCTGACTTAAACTTAATTATCAGGTTTTAAACAAAAAATCCAAAAACGACATCTTTCTGATTCAGTAAACCCTCCTCCACGTATGAACTACATTGAAAATAGTGGCACTGTTTTGCTAAGACGGTGGATATTGCCAAAAGCATATCAAAAGTTGAAACAAGGATGGGTTTACATTTGATTGGCCAAAACCATATTTGATGTTTAAAAAAGGATGTGGGAGTTGGAGCTCTGAATTACAAAGGCGTATTGCTCCGAAAGTTTGAATTGAAACAAACATCTAATTGATCAGATGATGAACTAAGTTTGTCTATTCTATCTCATAAGCTGGAATCACAAACGAGGGGAGATCACATAAATGCCGATAGAGAAGCGCAGATGAAGCATAAGCACACACAACATTCTCATAGCAGAGAAATATTTTCGAGACACTGGTACGAGAAAGGAATTACCTCAATTCAGAAAATCAATACATGTAAAATGTTCTTAAATTATACTATAAATTGAAAAACAAAAGAAACAAAAAATTAAATAAAAAAAGTATGATATAAGAGAGACAATAACAATAAACTCCACAAACCTGCAGAAGCAGCAGCAGAAAGTGCTGCTACTGTCTATGCAATGCAACCCTGAATTATGGTCTCCAAATTCATCCCTATACATACACATTTTCTCTGCAACCTACTCTTTCTCTGCCATTTTTATTTCACAACTCGAATATCCATAACAATTCAAATCAATATGGAGAGACTTTCTCCTCTTACCTCAATCCAGTAACCTCCTCTCTGTTTTCCTACACTAGAAGAAACATCACATGCAGCCTTACACAAACCCTTTTGGTTCTCAGGTTTTATTTTCCGCGCGACGAGAGTCGCGTACTTACTTGACAGGGCTGGCACAGGAAGAAGAGGGCACAGCAGAAATGGCCACCAATAATAACAAAAGTATCAACTGAACTTCCATGGTTTTTTTCATTGCTAGGGTAGAGGGCAAGGGTTAGAGGAGAAAAGTTCTCAAAAGAATCAATAAAAGGGAGGTGGAGGAGGAGATGCATATGAGACTCCTATGACAGGTGGCAAAGGCCCTTCATATACAGGGGCTGGTGGAGGAGACGACGGTGGCGGGGGCGGCGGTGAATTGTAAGAATAAACAGGTGTTGGTGGTGGCGGCGATGGTGGTGGAGGAGAACTGTATTGAACTGGGGGAGGTGGTGGTGATGGTGATGGCGGAGGCAAGTAAGGTGCAGGATGTGGTGATGGTGGCGGTGGCGAATGCTCTTCACAAGGTGGTGGTGATGGTGGAGGCGGTGGCGGTTCTATACAAGGTGGAGGTGGTGGTGGGGGCTCTATACAAGGTGGAGGAGATGGTGGTGGGGGTGAATGAACCGGCGGAGGTGGAGAGTGAACAGGCGGAGGTGGGGGCGGTGAAAGATAGGGATAAACAGGCGGCGGCGGTGAGTGTGGTGGCGGCGGTGAGTGTGGTGGTGGCGGTGGAGGCGAGTGTTGTGGAGGCGGTGGTGGACTATAGTAGTATTGCACAGGTGGTGGTGGGGAGAATACAGGACTTGGGGGTGGTGGGGGTGAAGGCGGAGGCGGTGAAGGTGGTGGCGGAGACCTTACACAATATACTGGCGAGGGTGGTGGCGGCGAAGGTGGAGGAGGGGGTGGCGAATAGACTGGCGGTGGCGGGGATGGGGGAGGTGGTGATGGTGGCGGTGGTGAAGGTGGGGGTGGAGAATAGACTGGCGGTGGCGGTGAAGGCGGGGGTGGTGAAGGCGGAGGTGGTGAAGGTGGTGGTGGAGGGGGAGAATAAACCGGTGGAGGTGGTGGAGGTGGCGGCGGTGGCGGTGGAGGCGAATACACTGGAGGTGGTGGCGGTGGCGAGTACACTGGGGGTGGAGGTGGAGGCGAGTACACCGGAGGCGGTGGGGGAGGGGAATGAGGGACATAAACAGGCGACGGTGGTGGCGGTGACGGCAATGGTGGAGACGGAGGAGGAGGCGGCGGCAGGGTAGGAACAAAAGGCTTACACCTAAAAGACTTGCAATCGACAGGGTGCGACAAAAAGGACTTACATTGTCCGGCGGAGCGCTGGTAGGGCCTGGCCGGAAGGCAGTTGCGGCGGTCATCTTTCGCCGGCAAAGCGAGACACCGCGGTGGCTCGCCGGTGAAGAAGTTGTAAGAGAAAGTAAAGAGCTGAAGATTGGGAAGCTTACAAATGCTCTCAGGAATCTTCCCGGAGAGTAAATTATGCGCTACATTAAGCTGCTCCAAACCCACGGCACCTCCGATAGAATCAGGCAAAGGCCCTAACAACTGGTTGAAGCTCACATCGAAAACCGTCAAGTTCTTCAGCAACCCTATCTCCTCAGGGAAGCACGACCTGAACGCGTTGTTCATCAGAATAATCTCATTCAGGCGTTTCATGTTGCCGATTCCAGCCGGCACGCAGCCGTGGAAGCGGTTGTTGGCCAGCACGATCACCGACACCGGCGAGTTGCCGAAATTCTCCGGAAGGTCGAAATGGAAGCGGTTGTCGTTGATGAAAATGGCATCGAGGTCCTTGTCGAAGAGCTCCTTGGGGACCGTGCCTTCGAATTCGTTGAACCTCAGATCTAGAAACTTGAGCTGCGGGAGACGCAGCACCACGTCGGGGAACTTTCCTGCAAATCGGTTGTTACTGAGATCCAGCTCGAAGAGGAGTTTGAGCTTGTCGAACTTGTGCGGCACGGTTCCACAGAAGCGGTTGGTGTTGATGTGGAGGAGCGCGAGGTCGGTGAGCAAGCCAAGCTCCTCGGGGAGGTATCCGGCAATGTCGCCGTGGTTGAGGTCGATTCCGGCGACGGTGCGGATCTTAGGGTTGTCAAGTGCTTGAGTGCAGAAAACGTAGGTGTAGTTGCAGACATTGGGCCCCACCCAGTCGAGAGTGAGGTTTTTGGGATCAGAAAGAATGGCCTGCTTCCATGCTTGTAACGCTATGTAAGCGTTTCTCAAACGGTTGTTCTCGAAGCGGAAAGAGGGATCTACGGTTACCTTTTCTCCTCGGTCGCCGAACTCGTCTTTGTAGTAGAGAAGCTGGCGCTGCTTGATGTAGGTGGCTTCAGCGTCAGTGAGAGGCCCATTGTGGGAGATTGCCTCGGAGGCGCAGAGGGAGTGAGCAAGAAGAGCGATGAAGAGAGAAAGAGAGAGTGAGAAGTGGAAGGAATAGGTTTTCTTCCTCATCTCACATGCCGCATCTGAACAACCCAGCCCCAATCAACACAGGATTTCAGAGCTCCCTTAGACCAACTCTGTTTCAGATCTGGGTGAAAATAATGTACCTAGATTGCTCCTCTCTCAGGATCGATTTGGGCGCAAACAACACACCAACTCTTGGTTTCTAGGGATTTTGGAAGAGTGTGTGAGCCCTGGGGGAGCGTATAAGAGTGTGTGTGTGAAGAGAGAGAGAAAGTGGGGTGAAATTAAAATTAAAATTAAAATTAAAATCAAAATCAAAAATAATAATAATAATAATTCATCAAAAGGACAGCTAAATCACAGCTCAAAGCCCACCAGATTCTCTATCCCCTCTTCTCTTCCTTACTCGCTTTTCTTTTCTTTTTTATATTTTCCAAATTTATTTTGTGGCTTTCTTTCCATTGTGGGCTTTTTTTTGTGAGACAAAAGAGGAAGACTCTTTACACTATAATTCGGTATTTTCTGGCTTCTTCCTTGCAAGACGCAACAAGCTAAGAATAATAATTATTATTATTTATTATTAATAATTATTAATTTTTAAAACTTAGTTGGCACTCACTCGTTTACGCTTTGAATAAAGTGGTTTACGCGGAGAGATGGAATGGGAAGAGAGAGAGAGAGAGAGAGAGAGAGAGAATAGACCATTTCCACCAAACATGCACTAATTTATTACGCTCTTTTCAGGAAATAAAGTTTGAATCTCTTAATAATTAATGAAAATTTTAATATACTAGAGTTTCTTCCCTGTATTTTTATTGTGGCATGATAATTTGTTGAGAGAACATGTAATTGGTATTTTCTATAATTACTAAATTGAAACTGGTTTAATGATCTTGCAGAAGTGAATAGTGATATAATAAAAATATTGTTTTGAAAACTAATGGGGTTTTCCTAATCATTGTTTCCGTTATATTATATGTAGACATGATGCTGCAGCAGTTGTTGCATCCATCAAATTATAACGCGCCTCTCTATTTGACAGAGGAATTGTGTTTAAAAAATAATTAGAAACCGTTACCAACATCATGATGTGGAATTTGAGAGTGCCACAAATTTAATTTAATTTAATTTAATTTAATTGTAGAATTTTTGTTTTGGTGATTCATAACCTGAGAGGTGTTTCTCTGTGTCGGTGACCATTGTCAAATCAAACACCTCTCCAACAGAATTAAATGGCCGTAACTTTATTTCTTGTAATAAAAAAATAAGATTAAATTCATATAGTGAATCGCTTTGCAATTTAGTTTGTAGAAAATAAAATTTATTTAATTATAAAAAATATATACAATACGAATACGGGTAGATTGTTGATTAAAAAAGGGTATAAAATGATGTCACGCACTCACACCTCTTGAGCTTTTTCCGTAATACACATTCCCGTGATGGCGATAACTTCTCGACGGACTTTTCCCTTTCTAACTATGGCTTTTTCTGCTTAAAAGATTCCACCGTTTCCTTTTTTTTCTCTTCTTTTTTCATGATAATTTAAAAAATATGCCATTTATTCACTTTTATGTAACCATTTTAAAATGTATACCAACAAAAATTTTTAATTAAATACGATTATATGACTGCTAAATTTTAATAAAAAAAGTTATATAATAATTAATGTGTTTAATCTATGTAATATAAATGTATAATAATATTTTGAACATTTATTTATTAATTTAAAAAAAGATAATATTATTAAATATTTACATAAATTATTTTATACCAAAGTGTATTTAAAATAAAAGCAAAGATCAATTATAAAATTTTTCCTATAAATAAAATCATACTTAATAATGGACACTGCTTTAATTATCTGTTTGAGAGAAAATATTCATTAAAATAAAATAGATTAAATAACTTCCTATCATGTATTTAAGAATTTCATATCCTCTCATATATTTATGAGTCTTATATACGTTATTTAATAAGTATTTTTCCGCTTTGGTTTTCAATAATATTTTTATTTCAATTTTGCTTTGTAGCTTTATTTGCATCCATTATATTCATTATTCTTTCACGAATAAGATTGATACCAACATACTTTTTACTTTTTTTTCTAATATATCTAGATTTTCCATTTTTTATTTTATATTCTATAAAGTTTTTAATTTTTTAAAGTGGTGAGTTATTCATCAAATAATAAATTAATGATAAAACTGATACATAGTTTTAATTTTAAAGAAAAAAAATTAGTCAACATAATCTAAATAACATTATTTTAAAAAATTCTAATAAAAAATATAGTATTTAAATGAGATCAATTATTCTTTTTTCAAAAATCAAATTTAAATCAACTAATGGATAATATTACTTATTAATATCATCATTTAAGAATATCAATAAATAGTTATATAAAAATTATAAAACAATGAAATGGTAAAAATTATTATGGACTAAAAGAAGAAGAAGAATACATTAAATAAATTATTAATTAATTGATATATACGTGTAATACTTCAACAACTTTTACATTTCTCAATATTCCATCTTTTAAATAATTTATTTCCATTTTATAAGAATTTACATATGTTATTAAAAACTTATTAAGTATATAATATAAAATTTAAATCCAAATCTTAATTTAAGGGTAGCAAAACATATCAGTTCGACCTGTTTCGGGTCGGTCAATTGGTAGTCTACCAAAAACAAGAAAGGGCGAGTTGCTTCGCTACCATCATACTGATTGGATCTTCTAATCAGATTCGGGTGACATCCATTTCAACTTGATCCATTGGTAGCCTGTCAAAAATGAGGTAAAGCGAGTTATTCCGCCACCATCATACGGGTTGAATCTTCTGATCCGATCCGTTAAAGGACGGACTGATGATCCAACAGAGCACCCTACCATTTTTCTTTTATTTTTTATTTTTATTTTTTTATTTAAAAATAATTAATCTTTATTGTATTATATATGATTTTAAATCACACTTAACCATATAAATATTTTTTAACACTTCTAATTGATGAATTTATGTCTCTAATTGAATAAATTAACATAATTATTATCTTTAGGAGATAAATTACTTTATTATAATTGATAATTAAAACTTAATTTGTAAGTATAAATAATTTAAATTACAATATTATTGTATATTTATATCTCGTAAATAATTTATGTTTTAAAATTATTTTTTATTTTATTTTTAAATTAAAAAACAAGGCCCTTAAGAGATTAAAAATTTCAACCTGATGTGCTAAATAAAGTTCACTTTACCTTCACAACCTTGAATCATAAACTCTAAGAATGTAAATTTCACACCCATATCACAAAATAAATAATAACACAAGGGAGAGTTAATGGTTTAAAATCTCAAATACATACATATTTTTTCATAATTTGTAAAATTTATTTGCATTTCATTTAACATTTTTGTTGGTGCATATTCAACCCATTTACTAGACATATATTGGAATGAATTGTGTAACTCTTAACCTAATAATTATATTTCACGTTATTAATTATTAACATTAACATCATAAAACTTGACTCCATTTTCAAAAGACAAATACATTCAATTTGACTAAGAGATTTATATCTATCAAGCTGCATTCATTAAAACTAAATATTTTCTTATATCATCATTAACTATTAACATGTCTAATATTTAATTAAAAAATTATATCAAACATAACTTGATAATATAACATTATAAAATCATTTTACGCTATCAGGATGACGGTTAAATTCAATTAAAAAAATTTAATCATGTGTAATATAATTAACGAGGTTAATATAATAAATATTTTGAACGTTTTATTCGTTGATTAATGTGAAAGTAAATTAAATTTAAAGTATTTACATAGGATATTATAAACAATGTATTTAAAAGCATATAAACTATAAATATTTTCTATAATTGAACTCGTTTAGGTAAAGACGCGTAGTTTTAATTAATTATGAGGAAAATTGTGAGAAAATACTCATTAATGTTTGACTTTAACATTAAAAAAATCTTACAAAAATAATTTTCATAAATATTGATTAGTCAAGAAAAGGATGATTAAGTACCTATATATTAATAAGCATCATAATTTTTATATTTTTTAAATATAGAATAAATAAAATAATAATTTGTAACGTTAGAATAAAGTCAGATTTTTATGAAATTTATTTAAAAATTATGGAATGTTAAATTAGAGAAAAAATGTTATGAACCTGTTTAAAAGTAAAATTAAATTATTTGCAGACCCTCTATCTTTGTTTAAAGGGTGTGAAAGAAAGTAAAAGATAAAAAAAATGAATAAAATAGTGAAATTCTTTGTTTCGAACCAACAAATTTATCCTAAAAAATGATAAAGTGATTAATAAAAAATTAACTATAAGGTCATTGATAACTTTATCATTTGAAACTATGACTAGATTAATCATTGAACAATCCCTTAAAATAATCCAAAAGAAAGTTGAATTGCCATTCCCAGTCAATAACTAATATTAAATGAATCCGAATTTATAATTTTTTTTTTCTTTTTATTCTCATAATACTTTCAATTTCAACCATCAGTTTATAGAGTTTATAGGTTTTTTCTTTAAATTCACTCTTAAAATATAATACAATATGAAAAATAACATTATAATATTATACTATTATTCAGTCATAAATTAAGTTTATTGTGTTTTCCAATAATTATAGAGAAAACATGTACAATAATTAAGATTTTTCCATGTTGTATAATAAATTATTATTAATAAAGGAACATGCAAAGTTTATAGGTATAACATTTTTTTTTTACAAAACAGAAAATAGTCCTTGCCACGTCACATCTGGAAGTGCTTGAAACGCGTTTTGGTCATAAAAAGTTAGCAACAACTGGTGATAACAACTTAATCGAAACATCATTCTTTTATTCTAATAACACATTCATTACATCAATCACAACTGTGACACTTAATTGACCTGTTTATTTCCTAGTATCTTTGTCTCACACCCGTTCAAACTGCATACAACTGCTGTTTATGCTACATTTAAATTCATCAAACTTAGCTTTATTTACATCCAAATTTATTAACATCGCTTTTATTTTATTTCGATTATTACAAATTATATTCCCAAGTTTTTATCTCTAACTAACTATTATCTATTCTATATAATTTTTCAATTTATATCAATGCAAGTTAAGAATGCTTATTCTATTTTTATTTTCAGTGATTGTCATTTTTATATCAGATTATTTTTTAAATCAAATTAGGAAAAGATACGTAATAGATCTCACCAAGTTAACACACTTGGTAACAACATTTTAATTATAATACCATTAACCGTTAATATCTAAATAATATATATAGAAGTATACTTAACTACACAATTAATTTGACAATATATACATATATAACTCTAAATTCTTATAATATAAGTATTATTTTTTACATACGAGTCACTCCTCACTTTATTTATAATATAAATATATTAATGATATAAAGATTAAATCATATTTTTTATACTGAATTTAAATTAATGTTGTGACTAATCATATATATTGTATTATTTTCAAAATATCCAAATGAGTAGATAGTTATTTAGAAAAGAGTAAAAAAATGAAAATTTTCATATCACACATTCTTTTAATAGATTATGTTGTTGATCAATTATAGATAGTGAAGTTGTTCCATTTCTTTTCAACTTCAATAATCACTTTATTATTACAATATATTTTATTATTGTTGTAATAAAGAGCAAACAATACTATCACCTTAATTGTGAACATACAAAAACATGTCTTTTTGTATTTTTTAGAGGAATTTCCAAATACAGAAGAATAAAAAAAGAATATTTATATCAACAACTGAAATTACAAAAGAGAAAAAATTATTATGATTTTTCACTTACTCAAACTACCACATACACACTTGAGCTTTAAAAATAACAACCAATATTTGAACAAATAGTCTTTATCATAAGTTAACACTTGATTTTAGCAATCAAACTCTTGGTTTAATAAGACAGAGGAACGAGAATAACTCAAAAACTTCCCACAAATAAACTATATTTTAAAAAATAATAATTATTTAGTTCAATTTCAGATAAAAATAATTATTTCTTGATCGAATTAATTCAAATATTTTTAACTCCACTCACAATTAATTTTCAATAATAAATAATGAATAAAAAAATCATTCCATATCAAACAAATTATAATTAAACTAAACAAAAATCTTATTTATCGTAAAATATTTTTTCAAACTCATAATCAAAATAATAACAATAATTATGATAATAATGACCTTAATTAATAATAATAATTACAACAGTCATATATAATCACATAACATATTTTCACTACATATAAAGGTTTTTTTTCTCACAAGAAATATTATATCAGATACATAATTATATTATATATATATATACTAACTATTGTTGTGGGATGTTTAATTGTTATATAAAAAGATTGAATAAGTTAAGTTATAATACAGTTATAAGATATATAATTGTATTATATTATATTATATATATATATATATATATATTATTGTTATGGGTTGTTTAATTGTTGTATAAAAAGATTGAATGAGTTAAGTTATAATTCAGTTATAATATTTTAAAATCGGTGTTATTTAAGAAGATGTATTTTACTGTTACGTATTGTTTTTTTTGTTGATAATGATAATCAAGGGATTCAGTATACATATTTTATATAACTAATATAATTTATACTTGTCTAATTTAGCAAAGTGAAAAAAATAACGTCCATTGTTTTCCTCCTAACATATAGCTTATTAATACTTAATTTATAATTTTATAGAATTTAATATTTATTGTTCTGAATAAAGTCATAAAAAACAAGTTTGTTTAATTATAATAAGAATAAAAAAGTCAGTATTAAACATTTATTTTTTAAAATATTATTTTATAACAATTTTGAATCATTAATATACTTAAATTTTTTACAAAGTCAAATATAAACTAACTAAATAATTATTTAGTTTTTTTCAATTCTTACAAATTTAAACTGCACTTCTTAAAATATAAACTATCAAATTGAATTTAATCTAAAATATAAAAGAGTATATTTGATAAAATTAGCATGTAATTGATAATTTACCTTTTAGTTAATAATAACCTAATTGTTATTTGTTTAATTTTTAATTAAGTTGGTTTATTAGATTAGGAATGTTTGATAAACTAATTGATAAATGTATAATGTTATAAAAAAATATGATTATATAAATTAAATTACTGTTTTTAAACAAAATATATTATTATATAATTATAATTTTATATATTTTTAAAATAATTACATTTTAATAGTTATGTTTATGTTTTAAAAGTTGCATGTGTATTTTTTTAGTTGGGGAAATCATTTAAATAAATTGATGTAATGAACATTAATAAAAATTATTTATTAATTTTTATATGCCATCAATTAATAAAACATGTCTTATTTTAAATTGTAATGTTAAATTTTCTTAAATGAACTATATATATATATATTTAAAAATACTCAACAAATATTAAAAATAATGCAACAATAAATTGTCTTCATATAATTAAAATAGATAATAACAATAATTAAAAATAAAAATATATAAAATTATAAGAGATAATAAACAAAAATAAGTTACCAACACGTTTTGAAAGTTACTCAAATAGTTTATAATTTATAAGTTATAAATTTTTTAAAATAAATTTCAAAATATTTATTAAACACTTTTGTGTTAGTTAAATTAAGTTACTAAATGTTTTAAAAAAATTACTTAATTTATTAATCTTATTAAACATACTTTATGTTTTATTTTTTTACTATGCAAAAGTGATTTAAGTATAATTTTGAAAACTTCATTTTAGAAATTGTTAACCAACTACGTCTAATACTTCTTTATTATTTTATCCTACAAATATGATAATATAGTCTTCCATTGAAATTAATGTGGTTAATTGTCAATGAAATAGAAGATCTATGATGTTTACATTAAATATGTATTTGTAAAAATAATTTTAAAAAATAACTACAAGCATAATATAAATAAGTTTAGTAATAAAAATTAAGAAAATATTGAAAATATCTGAACAGGGTCTATCTATGGAGAAGAAGAGGGCTTGAAGTTAAAAAGTTGAGACTTTACATTGCAACCACAGACAATTGCCATGTTAGGCGACCGTATGAGCATTGATGCGGCGGAGAAAATGGGTCCCACAAAACTCCAGAGATGGTGAAAGCGATGTCGTGTTGGGCCCACGTGTCACATCTTGCTCGCCTGGATCGTCGGCGCTCGTCACATCTTTCCTTTTCCTCACTTTCACTCAATTTACCATTATCCAATTTCAAACATTCACTACCTATAGTTTTTTGTATTCTTAAATATTTAATTTTGTATTTAATATATTCCATTATATATTAACATATGTAAGTCGATTAAGCTGGTTTATGCAGTTATCCGAAATCTTTTACATGAATTTTTTTCAACTTCTATTAATATAATATTTTAATTGTAATCAAATCAATAATTAAACTAATATATTTTCATTATTTAATGAACTTACACTATGATATTTAAATTCATGTAATCAAATCAATAGTCAAATTAATATATTTTTATTATTTAATAAATTTATATGTTTAATATTATTTGAGCATCTTAATGTTGTTGCATAAGTTTCCAAGGATTTGAAACTTTATGCATATCATTATCATCTAGCTTTAGAAATCAAGATGTCACTTAAATAATAACGATCCATTCTACAATAATGAGTTAGTCACCATTCAAACAAATTCAAATTTAAAAATAATTCAAATTTAAAACTAAAAATTTCAATATATATATATATATTCAATTTTTATTTCATTCTATCTAATATACTAACTATGTTCATATTCATTATCACATAAAACACTAACATTGTATCCATCTTATTATTTCAAAAACATATACTAAATTATACATATATTTATCTTCATGTACATATAAATCATCCAATAAAAATATACATCATCCATCTAAACAATTAATTTATTAAATAAATGTAATTATTAACTTATTTTATGTAAATATAAAATATCTACAAGCTCACAAATTTTTCTTGACACTTTTAAAAATATATTAGTTAATCAACTATCAATCTCTAAACTAATAACATCTTTCCTAATAAATCACTTTAAAAAAATACTTTTATTACACATTAACCTACTTATCTATACATTTTACAATTTTTTTCAAAAACATATACCTTTCTAGTTACAATAATCTTTTAACTAAAACTTTTAATAGTATGAATTTTAATAGGACATGAAATTTTAAATAAAAATTATATATATATATATTTAATGTTTGGATTTTAGAAGTTGATAAAACAGTTAAAATTTAGAGACATAAAAAAAATAGCGTTTTTTACCTAATTTTGAACACAGTATTTTTTTATAGATTTATTAAGTTAGAATATGATTATGCTTAATATATATAATATAAAAATTAGAAAGAAAAATTAATTTAACTTTTTTAAAATATAATAATTGTATTTTATTTTCTTTCTAACATAAAGTAAATGTTATATAATGTAATCGGTACTACAGTTAATTTTACAATTTTACATATTTCTTTTATCAATACCAACACGTATCAATGCAACACAACACAATAACAAAGATTTCTTTCACTGAATCTGAAATAATTAACAAAACTATGACTTATCTATAAAAAATTTAAGGTACAAATAATTTTCCTTATTTAGAAACTTAACCATATCATATACAAAAATAATTTAAAGACAAAAAAAAGGAAAAGGGGAGCTTCAAGAATTAGATGCACTTAAATACATTTTGTTGCATGAGCCAGTTTTATTTCAATTAGGTTGGTTTTTCTGAACATGAATACAATAAAAAAATGTAATGATAGTTCATCATTACAAAAATCATAATTATGATTTCTTATGCAGGGAGTTACTTGAGTAGTCCAGGCATTAAGAAGTGTATCATAATTTATAAATTAATTATCTTAATTATAAATGTATCTGAACAATTATAATTGTATTTATAAAATAATTATCTTGATTATTTATTTCATAACTTTAATGATTATAAATATTAGTTAGAATGTTCTTAATTTTGTATGTTTTCCAAATATAACAATTTTAATTAATTATATCAATAAAGTATTAAAAGTTTATGATTAATATAAATTTTATATAAATTTTTTTAAAACATTTCAAATGAAAACAAGTTGAGATGCATTATCAACAAATCTATAAAAGGTATAGTAATTAAAGTTAGTCACTTTCTCAATTTATTATGGTTAAATTATTAGTTTCAATCATACATGAATAAATAGATTTAGAACAAGTTGTATCAGCCACAAACAACTAGTTCCATTTTCTATACCTAATTAGTGTTTAATTGCTCACCAAATGATGTAATAAATAAGAAAAAATATGTAGGTTGAGATTGAGATCTCAATGGTGTGAATTATTATGTTTTGATTAGTTAGAGATTTTATTGTTACGATTACTCTTCTATTAATTTAGTATACTCTTATATTAGGTTAATGAACCAAATTACCATATAATATTTTTTCATGTAGTACTATTTCAATGAATTTTTAATTTAAATTTCTATGTAAAAGCTATTTAAATACAAAGCTACCAAGTCGACTTAAAATAGTTTATTCATTGCGATAAGATATAATATCTTTCACTTTATTACACATTTAAAAATATGTGCAAATGGCTATTTTAAATAAAATTTTAAGAATGAAAAATTAAATATTTTTACAAAGAAAAGAAAACAATTTAAACCTAGTTTCGCAGTCTAATTTTCTTAGTACTTATTATTAAACTGAATTTAGACATTGATTAATGTTTACAATTTTTTAACAATTTTTTTCATTAAATATTATATCAAATATTTTTTTAAAATCGTTAAAATAAATAAAAAATTGATCATGATTCAACAATAATAATACTTTTAATTGGAAGGTACGAGTGGACTTTAGCCATTAAGAACATTTGGCTAAAGAATCAGATAACCTAACAAACCTTATATATATAAGTTGGTGCACAATCCCTTTTGTTCAATTAACAAACACCATTTACAAATATTAAAAATTAATTTGAATAAATTATGATCAATTTAATTTGGTAAAGTACGTTGAATTAGAGTTATGAATAATTTATAATGAATAATAATTGATAAAAAAATAATAAGATAGAGGAGTAGGAAGAACCTTAGGTGGCAACACTTGCCACGTGTGATTGAGAGTAAGACAAATTTGCCAACCGGCAATGCCAGCTGTTAGATGTTTTGTTTTGGGTCAACACGTGTCCTGCTGTGAACATTCCACGTGGGACCACAAATCTTATTCTATGTTGACTATCAAACATTCAAAACCTCCTCACGCAATCTATTTTTTTATTTTATTCTTCAAAAATCTATTTTTATTTTTTATATATATATATATACACCCACATATCAATAATTTATTTGAATTGGATGAATTATTATATGATGTAAAATATTTATTTGAAATATATGATATAAATGTATGAGAAAGATAACACAATGATTGGTTTAGGCTTTGGATGATAGAAGTTGTTATTTATTATCTTATTTAAACTATATAAAAAACCTGTATGTTTGTAATTAATTATTTAAATACTACGACTTTGCTGCGAAGTGCAACTTAACATTCAATAATGAACTGTCAAAGAAAAGCTAAATAAAGTGAAAAATGATAAAATAAAAATTTATTTTATTCCTAAACTTTGAGATATATGTCTTCTAGACCAAAAGCACTTTATTAGCCTAATAAATACTTTCGTACTCTTTTCGGTGGAAAAAAAAAGCTTCTAGAAAGAAAGTTGAAGCAAACAGTGCACGATTGAATTTACTCAGAATTATTCAGACACTATTACTTACATAAATTGTGTTGTTGAACAAATTCAATAAAATTATATCAATGTTTTATAATTTTTCATAAACAACTTTGTCTGAACCATTCATGAAAAATATAAATTCTTTTCAGATAACTTAGTATATATTGAATATAACTTATTTTCAATATTCAAATCTTAATTCCTGACTCAAAGATATTAACTAGAGGTTTAATACACTTGATAGACATGAAAAAGAGCATTCATAACTAAAACAAAAAAATTCATTGAAAACCTTCGAGGGCTTGGTGGCAATTTATAAGTAAAGTTTGAAATGAAATAAGATAAATAAAGAGCATTCGACTGAATTTAGGGTTAGAAAAAAAAGAAAAAGAAAAAGAAAAAGAAAAAAACGTGGTGACGCAAATTACGGAGAATTTGAAGAAGTCAACTTGACCCTCTTGTGTTATTTATTCTTTATTTTTTCATTATTTTTGAAAATCAATATTTAATTATGTTCTAATATATATCACATCTTGGTTTACATGTTTGGGTAAATTTGTCAAATAATCTAACGTGTAAATTTGTTTAATGAGAAACTATATAAAATATATTATCTCATTTTGTATTAAAAGAGGAGAAAATAGATTTCGTAGACCACTAATTAATTCTCAACTCTTCGTGCTCTCCACTCTCAAAATCCCCACAAAATTTGGGACCTTGAAAATAATATATATATGTTTTTTTTAAAATGATGTATTATATATAATTACGTATATACCTCAATTTTACTTTTGATAAACTTTATTAATTACGAGAATTATTCTTTTCTTTTTTTCTGATATAATCAAATGATACCTTACTTCCTTTTGTTCCACGTATGAGGTCTTTTCGGGCTTTATTTTAAGTTGAATTTTGGAACAAAACATGTGCATATACATGCTTCTATAGCACACAAGCATTAATTTTAACCTTGACCTTTTCTGTGTATATTCCTTTCAATACAATTATTTTATGTCTACAAAGTCAAGATTTCGCATGTCCCATGGAACTATAGTTCTTCAAAATTATAAATGCACCAAAATAAATAAATAAATAAATAAAAGAATCACAACTATTAGAGACCAATTATTCAACATTTTCTATTTGTTGCAATTCACGGCTTATATACTCACTACACATGTGCTCCCTCATTTCTTTAGGATCTTTATAACCCCTTCTTTTACAAAAAAGAATTTTTCTTTGTAAATTATGTCAAATTTTTAATCCAAGATTAAATATAGGTTAAAAAAAATTAAATCCTTATAATTTAATAAAAAAATTATTCTTAGTCTTATAATGTTTTTTTTTCCACTTTTATTTGCTTTTAACTTTCTCATCTGTAAGACTTGTTACTACAATCTTAAAAACAACATTATTTATGTTAATATCGTGTTATTATAAGTTATGTCACTAAAATGTGACGTTACAATGACATCATCAACTATTGAATGTCATAAACATAGTATAATATAGCAATATTAATACCGTGTCAATATATTATCACATCATCGCGATGTTATGAATTAGAAAAGCATATATAGAAAATAAAAAATATTTTTTACGTGATTGAACATAAAAAACACATAAATTGAAAGAAAACGAGTCTAATATTTACATGTGCACACAACTATTTATGTTTTAAATTTAATTTGAAACTACTACAAAGTTAAAAACTTAATAATAAAATAACATCATTCAACCATATAAGATATCATTTAGGTTATTTTAGATATTTATTTAATTTTTACGAGTTCCATAAGAAGTTTCTAATAATAAGTTTATTAATACTGTTAAAGTTAGTCACCAAATTTAAAATATTATTTATTTTAAAGTTTGAAATATTTTTACAGTTTTATTTTTGAAAGATGTAAAAAATCTGTATATGAATTTTTTTTAGTTTCGACTCTTAAAACTATTATAGAAAACAAATGTTTTAGTAAATTTAAAAGAGAATGAAGATTTTTTCTTGGAATCACATTCAGTTCCCATATTATTATGATTAATCAGCATATTCAAAAGTATTGTCACTTGAAAATTTAGAATTTAATCACCATATATATGCCACTTGAAAGTAAATAGCCACATTCCAAAATAGCATAATATAAAAACTTAATATTAAATGTAGTTAGGTATATGAAAACAAATATAATGGACATAATATTAGATACAACTTGAACAGTAGAAGAGGAGAAAAATAATAACCAATAGTATTGGATAATAAAGAAAGAATTGAGGAGAGTGAAACAACAAAATCCCAACAAAGAAATGACTTATATAAATACTTGCTTTTTCATTTTCCAGAATATAGACAAAAAGGAAAAGACACCCTATTAATGGTTTGCAAATATTCCCCTAAAAAAATTAAATATTCTTTATTGAAGATTAATTATGTATGAAATTTCTAATTTGATGCTGATTACACAAACATAACTTTCCCAATCTCTTCTCTGCCAGGAATTAATAGTATACCTATTATTGATTTGGTTAATCGTTTTTTAAAAAAATATAATAAATTTTAAGTGATTAATTTCTTTTACTTAAATGTTTTTTGAGTTAATTTAAATATGCCCAGAGTAACACCTTTAAAATAACATCATGTTTTTTTTCATAAAGATACATTTAAGTTGTTTTACAGTTAAATAAAAAGAAAAACGATCTACAAATATTTTTTACTTTAATGGTCTATATTGGATATAAAAAGTATTTTGTAGTTTTATTATAAAAGTGCAAAAAAGGTGTTCATTGCCTCTATAAAACTATTTGATACTTGATCGTATATCTCAAACCTAAACACAAGCTTAATTATATTTTTAAAAATCTACAATTTTGGTTTATCAACAATTGATTAATAAATCCGTTGCAAAACACATATTTAATTGCATGTTAGTTTTTTACAAAATTCTTATTAAATCCCAATATTGATGAGAAATAATGGACTAAAACTTTATTTTCTCTAAGTATTGAAATAGGTTAAATATGAAGTGCGAAAATAATATTTTTTTATTAGGTTGTGTTGATAAAT
Source organism: Lablab purpureus (assembly GCA_030347555.1). NCBI lineage: Eukaryota > Viridiplantae > Streptophyta > Magnoliopsida > Fabales > Fabaceae > Lablab > Lablab purpureus. Next base: position 1,499,642 of record CM059257.1, on the reverse strand, counting down.
GCAAAATCTTACATTTTATTTATTCTAAAATAAAAATTTGGTTTGGTGAGTGAGACACTTCTTTATTAGTTGGGTTGTGACTTGATGGAGTGAAAAGAAGAAGGAACTAATGCCTCTTTTATTCAGAATTAATTTTTGTAGTTTTTTCTTTAAAAAATGTAAAAGTAAATTACAACTTATTTTTGAAATTTTTTGAAAGACTAAAAAAACAACATTTGAAAGTCAAATAATGTTAAATAAACTATTTTGAAGGTCACTGGTTGCTTTAAAAAGAAAAGGCTTTAGATTATTCTGTAATGAATAACTCAAATAGTGCATTTGTTAGAGACAAAGAGAGAAGTTAAAGATTTGGGATTGGATTAGTTAAGTAACGGCATCTTCTTAACTAACCACATGTTCTTATCTATCCACGTAGTTTCATATATGATGATTTTAGTTTTTGAACTTTAAAGAATATAAATTTAGTTCTTAATTTGAATATTTTCCATAAATAATCAATTGTTGATTAAATTCATGTTTTTGAAAATTTGAAAGCTAAATTTATTAATATGAAAATTCAGAAAATTTGGACCGTATTTATCAAACAATATACAGGCTGAAAAGATACATTTTTTAAAATCATTTATGGAAATATAATATATTTAGGAATTATTTATATTTTTAACTAATTGTTTTATAATATAATGTGGGAATTCCAGGAAAAATAATCGATAATATGACAAATAATGAGAATGTTAGAATATGATATGTTTTCTTCTCAATTATTCAAATCATTAAAAAAATTACAGGGAACACACAATCATTAAAATTCCAAACTGCTGAAAGGAATTTTGAATGTTGGGTTGTTAGTAGTGTTGGAAAGATTATTAATTATTGCCATTCATTGAATTGAGAGTGTATTGAGGCCTATTATTTGGCGCACCAAAGGTAATAGAAAAATTAAAGAAAAATAAACTAAGTATTTGTTATAAATTATAAGCACTTATCTAGTCCAACCATCTAAACAAATCCCTTTAATCACGTTGGGGAAAAATAATTCCTTTATTTACCCTAACTTTTTCTTATGAGTGCCTTGCATGTTAGGCTAAGTTTTGAAAATGAATTTGGTGGTGGTCAATGTTGAATCAATAAACTATAAGACAATTTTTCATATTTTATCTGATTTTTTCTTCAATTTTAACCAGTAAGCTCTGAATAAAAACATGGCAAGAAGATACTGACAAGAATTATATAAAATGAAGAGAAATAAAAGAAACTAATAACAAATTGTTTAACACATATATTCCATTGTTGGTCAAAATCTATTGAAAATTATGGAATAAAATTACCAATGTTTATGTGGTGGTCCTAAATTGGAAGTGTCCGTGTGGGTAGCATGTGCTAGGGTGTGATCTTATCATAAGGAACATGGTACCCCATGAAGATAAGATACACCCTAAAACTCAAAAAGCTCTTATAACCAACCTTGTTTTGTGGCATTGGACTCACTCTTTTCTTTTCTTTTCTTTTCTTTTCTTTTCTTTTCTTTTCTCAGCATTAACTAAATATCTACTTGTCTCTGAAAATTACATGCTGATTTGACATTCCACTCTTCCTACAACCTCCATTTTAAACTTTACACAAACCCTTCTTTTTGCTTATCTGTTGAAAACCAGAACTCGCTTACGCTGCATTGCATCTGTCACACACTAGTTAATTTGAACACCCAGATGATGATCATTATAAAAGTGTTTGAAGAAGTTAAATTAATGCACGAGAGAATATAAGAAAGTAGCAGGCAATGGTGCTGCTTAAGTCGTTAAATGTTAGAGAAGAACATGAGAAGCACCAGCTGATTTTTTTATCATCGCTTCTTATATCTGATATGATTATTTGAGATAGAGTAAGCAGATACATGGAAAGGAATAGAACCGGCTTATAAGAACTCAAAACTACAGTGCTTTTCTTAACCTAAGAACTTGTCGGCACGTTACAACAAAAACAAACAACTTTGTACCGTTCAAACTAACCGTGACAATTTAGATTCGTTGCAGACGCGTATTCAAGGATACCCCACAAATGCAACATAAGAAATACGTTACCTTTTCAAAATGCCAGCTCAGTTCGCATGCCTCATACAAAGTATCACATAATATATATATATATGTATATATATATACACTACAATTATATATATACACTACAATTATATATACTGAAATATAATAAAAAAACCCATAAATATTTAAGTATTAAAATTTTAAGTTAGAAGCATTTTAACAATGTTATATTAGGACTATTATGAAAAGTTGTGTAATAAATATGTGAAGTTGTCAACAAATTTTAATCAACTCTTGCACCAGTTATTTAATTTTTTTTATCGGCTTTGATTTTCGGGTGTTTCAACTTTTTAACCGAAGATGGTGAAGAACAAACTCTTGTAAAAATATCACAAAAAATTAGTTAAAAAATGCAGCATAGATGTAAAAATACAGATTTGAATGTTTGGAAACAATAGGGTTAGTGTTTTAAAAGAAGAATGTGTATAGGAAAACATATTCTTTTGCTAATTTTGTGATGTTGAAGTCTCCGACCACTTTTTTATTTGGCTAAGTAATGCTTATGAAAAGGTAACCAAATGATTGGGCATGATTGGAACATTCTTTAATATAGTGGGGGGGTTTGGAGTAAGAATGAAAAAGGTGTTTATTTAGCTAATCACAAAAAGTGGAAGAAACGAACAAAATGAAGAGATGAATATGAAGATAATGAACAGGGGAAAACTAAAATTTATGCTAAACTACGATTATTGTACTTCATATATATATATTACATAGATTCATTACAGGTACAAAAAACAAATGTCATTTGAGGCACCTGGTCCCTTTGATTACTTTCCTCTGGCCCACTGACAACCTGCTGCAAGTTGTAGAGCATTTACAAATAATCTAAGCAAATGTTTGTATGGGATGTTCCTCAGAGATTCCTTTCAATTGTTCCTTTTGTTTTTCTTGTTCATTTCTTTTCTCTACTGGGATTGTGTAAGCATAATATTCGTATCAAGAACTTTAAAGGGTCACTTTGGAATACGAACATGGAACTAACAAAGATCATCCTGGCCATCAAAGATTAGAATTTGTGTCTGGTCTTTTTCCAAGAGTGTGGGAAAATGAGTTATCAGACTTTCAATTCATGATGCTGACCTCATTTCTTTCTTTTTAACCTAGCAAGAAAATATTACTAAAGTTCGTTATATTTTATGATAATTTTTTTATAAATTTATAAAAAAAATAATTTTTTATAATAAATTCATTAAATTTTTTTATAAAATATAAGAAGTTTTTGTGAGAAAACATTAATTTTGTGGGTGTTTAGAACTTGATTTTTTTTTTTGTAGTTTTTGGGTTTAAGTTTGGACTTCAAACACAGGTTTTAGGCAATTTCTTCTTCCCATCCTCATATTTTTCTCATGCACTCCATTTTTTAAAAAAATTGTCTGTTTTTATATTTTATTATTCACTCAACCTCCATTCTTGTCTTCCATTAATGTTTTTGGACATTGACAAAGAATATGGTTGCAGGTGAAGGTTTTGAAGGTATTGAAATTAGTTAACTCTTTTTTGGGTGTAACTTTCCTTTTTCAAAGGATTTCGACAACTAAGTGACAGTTAAATATTCCAATTAAGCAATATGAGATGATTTCATATATTTAGTTAAGTTACATAAGATACAATATTCGAAGCTATTCGTAATTTTAGGTTTTAGATTGTGACAACATAAATTGTTTCCAGAACATTCATTTTACAAATATAATTATGAATTTTGGATAATTGAATTTGTAATAAATTTTAAATTATATAATTCAAAAATATATTTTTATTATTTAATCTAAAATTATAACTATAAATTCTAGAGTGTGTAATCTAAAATATATTTTTAGATGGTATAAAATATATATATATATTAAAGTCTAAAAATGTATTATATCTTATATAATATGAAAATATATTTTAAATTACTCAATACAAAAATTATTGCATTGATAAGTTAGATTTTTCTCATATCTCATGGAGGTGCAAAAGGAAGAAATCCAAATTTTAGTTTCATTTATGGTCCGGTGTAAGTATTATAGGTCTCAATTTTTTCCATTTTCAATTTATTTTATGTAGTTTGGGTTGAACTTTTTTATTATGGGCTTAAGATTTTAGGCCGAAGTCCAATTTGTTTAGACTTGAGGTCATTTTTAGACACTTTGATAGTTAATATCTAATTACAATCCAGACTTCAATAATTTTTGGTTCTTATAGTAAATAGTTTGCTTTATTTATTTTTCTATTTTAATCCTTATATTTATTTTATTTTATCCCTCGCATTACTACTGTTTTAAGTTGCTATACAATTGAAACACTTTTATATAAATTTAATTTATATTATAAGATTTCCATTCTGGTTACCTTCTATATTGAAACGTTTCATTTCTGTTCCACTTGTATTATTAAGATACTCATTTTAATTTTATTATTTAAAAATGTGAAACTTGTTTTTGTTCTCTGCTAATCTCATCATCTTAATAGAAATCTTGACATTAAGAATCAAGTATTAAATTTTAAAAAATTAAAAAAGATCAAAAGACAAAAATGTTAAGAAACCAAAATAAAAAACATATTTTACATTAACTAAAAAATTGCTTAAGCCATAATTTATACGTGGCCACTCTTCAACCGTGATCCCAGGGCAGCATCATTCTAGGCCCAAAAATATACGTGGCCCAGAGTATAATCATCATTCCAGGCCCAAAAGCCTCATGATCCAGATGATTCTAATAAGATTGCAAAAGAAAGAAATTTAATTATTGTCACATAAGTTTAAATAAAAACCAATGATGGTTTAATGCATAGAATGAACTGATCAACAAGAAAAAAGAGATGAAGTGATTAATTTTTGGATATGGAGTTTTTCTTTTATGGAAATTTAATGTTTTAAAGTAATTGAATCTACTTTCATATAGTTTCTATTATTTTTATTTAATTAATGGGTGTTAATTAGTATCATTCATCTATATTTAATGTTTGTGTTGTTCTAATTGAAAATTTAGAGTAATTGTATGATTCTATATATAGTCCAAACGTTAATTGAATTTTCTTTTGGAGTTATAAACTAAAGAATATAATTATTTGTTTCTATACCTAAAGTTAGGTTAAAACAATTGTTCATTAAAAACTCTTTATTTTAAGGTATATTAGTTACCGAATTCAAAGGATTAAGAGTAAAATCATATGAATTAGGTTTTTTCGCCTTAGGATTTGAATAAATTCGTAAGTTGATGATAACATAACTTGAATAGAAATGAATTGTGATTTCATGTTAAATTATTTAATGAAAATTTTACTTATATTTGTTTGATTTTTAATTATTTTCATTGTATAATTCTAATAGTTTAAAAATATTATTTACTTATTTATCTTTTTGTAAATATGATTTTATTTACTACCTTATCACTTGCATTGTGGTAATCTTGTCAATATTAACAAAATAAACAATTTCTCCCAACAAAATCCTCTTATTATCATAACAAAACCAAAGAGTGAGACTAATTAATCTTCCAATCTTATATATATTTAGAGAAGTTTTGTTATGTATGATCCATTTTATTTATAGAATACTTAAATTAAATTTAAAATTAAAATAAAAAATTACTTATATATGTTGCCAAACTGTAACATGGGTTGATGATGTAGGAATCTCTAAAAAAAGTGCCATTCAAAAGTGTTATTAGTTATGGCTAACATGACAAAAAAAGAAATTTTGAACTTAACCCAAACTAACTTTATTCACATGAACTTAATGAAAAATTTGTCCTAGATTTACTAATTTCATTGAGTTGATATAAACTTCAGCAACATCAAGAATCAAACTACGAAGAAATGGGAAATTTGGAACCCATAAGGCACGAAACTTTCAAGTGTTCATTTGCCAATGCTTATTCCTCTTTTCTTCTCTATATTCAATTAGTTTCATTATTTGAACATAAAAAAAAGTTAATATTAATTAGGTGATTGTTATTATTATAAATCATTATTAGTTTATTTTATATTTTAAAAAATACATTTTCCTTGTTCATACTTATTTAAATTTATGCTAAAAAATAATTTTCATTGTTAAAATATATATATACCATTGAGAACTCTTTTATGATTGTTAGGTGAGTGTTGCTTTTCCTTCTACTCATCTTTGTCTTGGATATTCATTCACTTGCTTAATTTGCATATATATGATTAGGATAGGGCTTTCTCATGTCTCTACTTAACCTTTATTTCAATTATAAGCTTTGCTTTTTGGCACTTTTATCTTTTTAGTTATGAATTTTATTTCCACAAGTTAGATACACATCTCTTGCACATGATGAAGAGCCAACACAACGATAAAAAAACTCTTCGAAAGAACTTGGAAGTACATGAACCAATTGATGTAAAAATATTTTGATTTAATTTAACCAATAGTTTCTATTATTAGAATATTAAATATATAGCTACATTAAATACTAAAAAAAATAGTCTAATTTTTTAACTTAAATTTTAGGGAAGATATAAGATTTAAAAAGTTTCAAAAATAGAAAAAAAAATGCAAATTTATAAAAAAAATCACAATTTAAATTATTTTGGAAGCTGAAAACAACATATTTATTAGAAAAACCGTGTAATTTTAATGTAGTTGGAAGATTAGTTAATTTATTTTGTTATTGATGATGACATGCATGGTTATTGGTTAATTAAGTTTAATTAATCTCCAGCCTTTGGGTTATGCTATGTGTTGCTCCATATTGCACGCTGTATATATGTTTCCAAAATGGGAAAATTGATTACTAGCTAAAATTTTTCAAATCCATAAAATAGTTGTATAATAATAATAATTATTATTATAATTATTATACTAATACTAACATCGATTTGGGGGCATCTTAAGCTAGTTAATTAACTAGTGTATGAATTTCTTAAACCATGCCATCTTCACCATTATTTGCCTTTGATGAACGAAGTGAATACTGACTTGCCATCACTGCATCATCCAATGTTAGATAGAACGTCTCCTTCCCAATTTTGTCTACAAACTTTGATACTACAAGCTTCTCCATCACCTCCAGCCTAGGGTTTACGAACAAAATCTACACAAAAAGAAGAAAAAAAACCTAATTAATCACTATAAACAGATTCATTTAGTTAAATCAATTCTCTAACCACTTGAAGTTCATGTGTGTTACCTTAATTCCATTCTTTGTCAACACTTTAATCATCTCATCCAATGCTTTGATAGCAGTTGTGTCAATGGATGTTACTCCTGTAAATTATAATAACAAAAACAAAGATTTTCATAATAAACTTAATGATCCAAGAGAATTCTAAACACTGAACACTTTTTCTATCTTGCTTTCACCTGACAAATCAAGTATGATATACTCAACATTTTCTCCAGTAGAGGCTTGCTCACTTCGAATATACCTCATAATCCTAATGCAAATTAAATTTCGGAAACGAGTTAATTAGAATAATTTTCAACTGATTTGGTATATGCAGAAAGTATATTGTTGGCTAAACTAATAGCTGAATCCATAACTTATACCTTTCTTTAACGTAAAGAGAATTTGCAAAGTAAACGGGAGAACCCAGTTGAACAATAAGAACCCCTGGGAATGTTGAAACATTATATTGTTCTGTGTCTCTGTATAAACCTATTTCAGGTAACTTTCCAAGCTTGCATGGCGTTGGTCTAGCCACATATAAAAGGGCTCTGAGAACCCCAAGTCCAACCTTCATTGCAAATAGAATCATCAACAAAGTCAAACCTTGTTTTAATCCAATTCAATTCTACAAGTAAATATAAACTAAAATTTGTTCATTTCTATAGTATGAAAAAAAAAAAAAATAGAAACAAAGTGATTGATGTGGAAACCTGAATTGTGAAATACAAATTAAGCATAAGCTAACTCATGTAAGTGATCTAACACCACCTTTAATAACATAAAATGTGTCTAGTGTTTTCAGGTGTGTACATATTGTTTAACTTTCTTATTTCTATGGAACTTTAGCTTACAGTTAGATTTTTAGGTGAAAATGAAAATTGATGTGAAAAGAAGTTATTGAAATGAAAAATAGAAGGAGTTGAGCACTGACAGAAATCATGAGGCCAACATCCATGCTTATGAAGACAACTCCAAGGAAGGCAGCCATGCAAATGACAAAATCAAACTTGTCAACTTTGAAGAGATGGACGACTTCTTCGTAATGAATGAGTCCAAGCATGGCAGATATGATAATGACAGAGAGAGCAACAAGAGGGGTGTAGCCAAACAATGGTGCCAAAAATTGTAATGTCAGTGCCATTACTAATGCCTGTATCACATTTGCCATTGCAGTCTTACACCCAGCATTGTAGTTCACTGCAGTCTTCGAAAATGGTCCTGCAAAATAGATTTAGGACCAAAATGTGACACTGGCATGGAAAATTAAGCCATTTTTGTGTTTATTATTATCAGTATATACAATAGCAAAATGGTTATTGAATTGCAATCTGAAAACATGTAACATAATATGTACTATAAAAAAGCGTTACTGAGATGGTTAGTTTGTGTGCAGGTGATGAGAAGAAAAACTCACCGCTAGTCAAGTAGCAGGAAGTAAAAGATCCGAATAAATTCATAAGGCCAAAAGCGATCATTTCTTTGTTCCCATCATGAGGTGTATTATCAGTGACAGCAAAGCTTCTTCCTATTGCTATTCCTTCCTAATAAAATCAAATAAATAAATAACTGATAAAAAAATTATTGAAGTGTATGTGATGATTGCTAGAGATTTTAGTTTCTTACTGCTAATGACAACACCCCTGTGATAAGACCAGCTTGCAAAACTGCTGATAAATATTTACCATCAAAGTTCAAATAGTGGATGGACAATGGATTTAATCCTTTATCTAGATGCCCCACCTAATCAATTTCATATAAGAACAAATTCAACAAAATCTTGGTATACTTTTAAGATACTTTTGGAAACTGAAAAAAAATGATTATTATATCTAACTTACAATTTGAATTCCATGTTTTTGGCCCTTGACCAGGTAGGTGAAAACGCCAGCAACTACTACAGTCACCATTGGAGCTATAGCCGGTACCCAAAAGAGTTTTGGATTCTTATTCCTCTGAAAGATCACACCAAAAAGTGAAATCCATTAGAATAATTAATTTGGGTACACGTGTGAATTTAATCCCTTAATTAAAAAGTGGCAATAGTATGATGAAAAATACCAAGTACGGCCTTTGTGAAACATTAATATTGCTATTATAACTTGAATGTACTGTTAGCTGCCATAATTATATTCATACGCAATTTTTACATATTGGTAAATACATATGTTAATTTCTTTTAATAATTTTATTTATTTATTTATTATAATATATATATTTTAAAAGTATATTTAGTAAAGTATTTTTTTAAACTTTTAGTTGATTAATAAATATTTTTAATTGGATAAATTAAATTAGTCTGTCCTATCTTACCTCACCTCTGGTCCATCGAGTTGACGGTTCAGAGAGATGAGTCCGATTGGATTGAGAGACTAAAAATAGCATCTCATTGGTCAAATTTTCACGAACTGGCACACCACTTTCCCATCCTAAATATCCCTAAGGTCCAAGAAGGTTGAGTGGTGCACTAGATGTGTTGTGATGCCACTTCTTCTTCTTTAATGATACAATAAAATATATGCAGAAAAAGAGAAAGTTAAGATGAGAATGGCTATAATAAAGGGTACTCACCAAGTGCCTGGTAAATTGCAAGAAAGCAAGGAAGACCACGCCAAGAACTGTAGGTTCCCACCTAATCTGTTAAATAGATAAAAAAGAGAACCCCACCCACGTTATTTATTCCCAAAATATAGATAAAAATAGCAATTTTCTTTTCTCAAAACTTATTTTGATCAAACTGATGAAACAAACAAGTGAACATGCATAAACATGCACGGCTTTAAATTGTAATTTGCAACCTCACAGGTATACTACTTTTAAGATCTTTGTAACCATATTTGTGGGTGAGTGAGATTGTGGAACTTGATGCTTGTGTTGAAAGAGGCTAAAATTGAGTTGGGATATCACTATCATTCCAGAGTGAACTGTCCTCATATGTAATAATTTGATTTCGTATCGCAACCTTTTACTGTTTTGATCGGTCAAAAAAGCACTAAACATAATTTCAATTTGTTCTATGCTAACCTCGTGTCTGTTGACGATGATGCTCTTTACCACTGCCACCAAGTTGGTTTTTTGTGAAAAATGTACCATGCCAAACACGCCCTTTAGTTGTTGGAGGATGAGAATTACTGCTGTCCCTCCCATGAAGCCATTGATGGTAGAATGGGAGAAAAAGTCCACCAATATCCCCAGCCTGCAACAAGAAAACATATAATTCCAATTTTATATTATTATCAAAATTTATTTAAAATTATAAAATGAGCATAGAGGATTTATTAAGCAATGAAAGAGGTCTGAAAAAATGTGTTAAAAGCATTTCTGATATGATTAATACTTGGTCACAAACACACCCTTTAAAAGTGTCCCCACCTAAGAGGAGTGTTGAAGGAAAATGAGTTACCTGAAAACTCCCAAACAAGTCTGGAAAATACCAGTGACAAAGGTGGTAGTAAAAATCAAATGAAGATACAAGGTTGGGTCTTCATTTGGGTCTGCCACAGTCTGTATGGTTTGACCAATTAGCAATGATGCTGCTGCTATCGTCCCCACAGCCATGTGCCTTGAACTCCCAAATATAGCATACACTAGAGGTGGGACAAAGCTTGAATCTGATCAAATTACAACAGCCATGTCAAATACGTCAAATCATCACACAACACATTTCCTTAAATTCTTAATCGCTTCATACCAAGGCCAGCCTTAACAAACCAGAATTAATTACCAGACTCTTTTTAACACACACAAGAGGATGGGTTAAAACTGTCAAAGGAAGTTACGTAGGTAAGTTAGCTAACTGTCTACACACTCACATAATGGATTTAATCAAACCATACACAAAGTAGTGATCAAAATTTCCTAATCTCAGTTTCCAAACCATAGATGGCTATTGAGTTTGCTTTTGGTGATGAAATTCACACCAGTTCAATCCATGCACCATGTGCGTGTAAATTTACGAAGGATGAAGGAAGTCTTTGTTTTTTTCTCCCCACATATTCTCCTTCAGTATCAGACAATTTTGATGCGATTCAAATTATAAACATCATCATTCAGTGTTTGACAGTGTTTAGGATAGAATGGTATAATACAAGATGAATGGTTTAATGACAGAGCAAATGTGGAAATTAATATTGCATATGCTGTGAGACACGTTAGCATCGTATAATTAAAAGAAAATGATTCAATGAACATCTAAAAGATTCATTCACACCACCTTATATACAACACTTAGAAAGAAAAGAAAAATTATAAATTTATGAGATATAACGAAATAAATGTTGGATGTGTGTATATAAAATGAAGATTTATGTATATCATTATTCATAATCAAAAACCGTAAAACATAAATTAAAAGCAAATAATCATTGAAACAGTGGAATGAAACACAGGGTGGTAAAAATGAATGGATCAGGTAAGAAAAGGAGAAAAAGAATATATTGGAGTAATGAATTTGGATTTGAAATTAAAATAGTGATTCTTACAAAGGCCAATGAGAGGAGGAAGGTCTGCAAGTTTGGCATAGCTAATGCCTTGAGGGATGGCAAGGCTTGAGATGGTTAGGCCAGCAATCAAGTCAGAGAAAAAGAGACGCCAAGTGTACGTTGGTAGCCACTCAAAGATAGGGATGAAGTATTGCACCCCTTTCAGCACCCTCCTCTTTGGTTTCTCCTCGTTCTTGAACTGCCTAAAGGGATCATCAGGAAACAAAGCTTCCTTCAACCCCGTCCTGAGTTTCGTCCCAAATCCTCTCTGAACCGAGAAATTCACCCCATGATGATAACCATCAGCATCATTATCATCATGGTTGTGATTATAAACTTCCGTGTTACCAAGTGTACCCATAGTAACGATAACACCAACAATAACAATAGTAACAAAGAATGTATGTGTATGTGTATAGAAGAGAAGAGAAACGAGAAGAGGGTGTATGAGAAATAAAAACTAGTTAAGGGTGTATGTGTGAGAGACGCGTGGTGGCTATGAGAGTATATATAGGCCTTTTGTAGTGGAAACTATTTAGGGTAAATGGTAATTGGTTGACAGAACAGTGGATTATAAGTCTTGATGAGGTTGACAATGCATATCTCAGGTTTGTGTTTTATTTGGTATTTGTTTGGTTTGGATTATTGGGAGAATTTGGTTTTGGATCAGACTTAGACGCTGCAGTTTCTTGCATAGCCGAACGTTAAATATGTTCTGCAGAAAACAGTTCAGCAATATTATTGTGCTGCCTCTTCTGCAACCTTCCATGGATTGATACAAACTTCTCTTTATATATATCCTTTCTGTTACCAATTTACAATATAAATAACATTCTATTACTAAGTTACATTACAATACATAAGCATATGTAAAAATTATTAACTATATATATTAAATTCCGGTTAATTAATCTTTACGTAATATTTCTATTGCTTCTTTTAATTGTTTGTTTTTTTTATTTATATCTAATTTTCAAAGCTAAAAACAATATAAACTACTCTTTTATTAATTGTATACTTTTCACATAATATTTAATTAGTGTTTACTTATATTTTCATAATGAAGTAAAAATAATATATATATATATATATTTCAATTTAGAGTAAAGAATGATAATAATGCTTTATTATAGATAATTTATTTTAATTACAATATTCAGAAACATTAATTATGGTGAAACTTTTTTACTCAATATAATTCTAAATGTCTGGTCTTTATCTGTTAAAAAAATAAAAACTTGAGAATGTTGTATTATTTAAGATAAGATTATTCTTAACAATTTGCTTTCCAATGTCTTTCTTCTTTTTCACACGCACAATTAATAAAGGAAAATATTCTGAGTTTAAAAACTATGTATGTCAATGAGTAAGAAAAATTATTATTAATATGCCTTTTAAGAGAAAGTATTGTAAGAAAAAAAAAACTTAAAGTGTATCTTTTTTATTAGCACTTAAAGTGTATTTATTTCAAGTTTTACAACAATTTTTTGGAAATTGTAAGTAGGAAAGTGTAACATTAAAGAAAATACATTCACACGTAACTTATTTTAAGAAATTTACATTACACATAGTTTTTACTTTTTATATTTCCACGCCAATTTTTGCATAAAAATAGACTTTATTTCCTAAAATATATGGACTTTATCTTCTAAAATATATTTCCTAAAAATATATTTTGTCGATATTTTTTATTTTTGATGAATTATACATTTTTTCCTTTTTATATCATCATATTTAAAACATTTTTTTTCTATGAAAGATTTTTTCTTTTTCTCAACAAGTTAATAACATACTACCAACAAATATATATCACGTGCAAATAATATTGTTTATTTAAAATAATTAATACTTTTAGAATACTCAAAGAGTAAAAATACACATCCATGTAACCCTTATATTTGGAAGAAATTATTATTTATTGGGAGATGAACTTGCCCTACTCCAATGCATCGTTTTGAGATCGATTTTGGCTGATATAATAAATTAAAATTTATCTTCTACTAGTCTTTTGGGCATGGCGAATAGAGAAGTAAATTTTTATTTTTATAAATTCAAGTGATATTATTTATGGTTTATAAGCTATTTTATTATGTTGTGCTTCTTCATCGATACGTACACATATATTGATTTATGGTATTTCTGGATTGATTGTGAAAGATAATAATTTAATAATTTTAGAGTCAACCTTTTATAAATTTAATTCAATAAAATTAATTTTTTATGTTTATAAATAATTTAACCATGATTGCCTTTTGAGCTATTATTAGCATTCTCGTTCGCAAATATGAGAGGTTATATACGTGTGTTAGGAACACGAATCTTCTATATATGCAGTTTTGAAAGAGTTTTTTTTTTATTTATAAAAATAAATTTACATGTATAAGAACAATTTATTATTTTTGATAAAAAAAAATTGAACTTTCTTTTATCTTAGAATAAATCTTAACTTATTTCGAATTGTAGTTTAATACTTTTTTTTCCTTTTATTACTTTCTCTAAATTGAGTGTTTTATGTTCATATAGTTTATAATAAAATATAATATGATATTCACAAGTAGATACAACTTCTCTTAAGAAAATAGGTAAAACTATAGATTAAGAAAAATATACACATATAGATTAAATTATTGTCATGCCTACATATTATAAGTTGTAATTAATCTACACATAAAAAACAGTGTCCAAATGAAAAGAATTATGTATTTTATTTGAGTGAAATAATAAAAAATGGAACTAATTAAGTTGGAGAGAAAGTATATAACCGATGAAGTTGCTTTCATTTATATTTTTTATGAATAATTTATGCAGCAACACGTACGAGGTTATGAAGCATAAATATCAGTTATTAGAATACTGATAAATTATTTAAATAGCTTCATAAGTGATTTTCTACATCATGGTAACGAAGACAATAGAAAATATTTCTAAGTAATAATAATAATATAAATAAATGAATAAATGATTATATATTATATATATGAATAAAGAGTTTCGTATAGTTGCCGTTTTCCTTTGACTCTTAGTTTTGTTATTAATTGATTAGTGGAGGAAGTGGTGATGAACATTAATTCCTCTATTATTGCATCTCCATCATTATTCTTCACATGTTTTTACTGTGCCTATAGTTAATACCACTCACGACTATGCTTAGGTAATTAATTAACTACTAATTATTGTTTCACTAATTAATTAAAATGCTAACACCCTTTATATTGAATTTATATTATTGTTGAAAATCATTCCTCAGTAGATAAACAATTCTTTCCTTTTTCAACTCCCTACATTTAAAGTAAAAGGAAAACGTACCTTAGAAGAACTAACTTTATAATACAGATATTTTTAAAAACAGTTTTAACATAGAGTTTATTTGTTTTTTGTTTTTACTTTAACATAGAATTGTTACACAATTTTAACGTTAATTTTAAAATAGTATTACCATTTTCAAGTGCTTTTTTTAAGCTCCAAAAACACTAGAAGAAATTCTATCTAAATCATATAATTTATTTATTTATTTCGATGCATAACTTTCTTAGAAGGACTTTTTACATCCTTCGTACCCTTAATTATTTGTAATTCATAATGTTTATAAATTCTTACTAGGGTTGGTGAATTTACCTAAAAATTATGTCCTCCCACCTCTTTTATTCAACCCAAACAAAACCTTTAAGTTGCATACCAATGAAAGTTGTAAAACATGAATGATTTATAAACGTTGGATGTTCCTATGAGAAGTTCTTTACTATGAAATGTATATGTATATAAGGTAAGTGAGTGGTTGATGAAGTTACTTTAGCAAATGCTCTCTCTGTTTTTAAATAAGTGTCGTTTTAGAAGAAGAAATTTGTTCCATATGTATTTCAATGATGCATTAATTGTTTTTTACCAACTATATCATTATTTTAAAAAATATAAAAATAATTAAATAATTCTTTTTATGAAACTTTAATGGACAAGTTATTTGTATTAACCAATTATTTTCTATCTTTTTATCTATTTTTTCGTCAATCAATAAATTACATTTAATTTTTTAAGAATATTTTTGAATTTTTTTTTAAAAATTTATTATAATTTATATTAGTTGTTATTTTTATTGGTCTGTATAAAAAATCTTGAACACTCTTATTTAAAAATAGAAGGAGTAGGAGAGTTAGAGACGGATTTTGTATATATTTTATTTTTGTGGTGAGTTCTTGAAAGGTGAAAAGAATAGTGAGAGATGGTTTTGATATTTTGGAGGAGTGTGATGTGTTTGTTTGGTGATGGTAATAATGGACGCGCGTCACATGGATATGGAAACGTGATAATAAGGGCGTTTTGAAGTGAAACCAGAGATGTCTTCGGGATGAGGTAAATACCACGTTTTGTCTCTATCGTGAGCTTCTTCTTATTGCATTTTTCATCAGAACGATATGAGTTCATTTTTTTACTAAATACACTAATAGGATTTGTATTGCAGTTGTCTCTAATTTGAATAGAAGATACATATGTTTTTAGTATTCTGGATTATATGCGTATTTAAGTAAAAAATTATCCATATTCAAGAGACGTGATTCATGTTTTGATAAGACCGGCTGAATCTTACTCATTAACATTTCACTATAAAATAAAAGAATGCAAATTCAAATTAAAGTTTAGTTAATAATATATATTTTAAAGTAAATGGTTTTAATATAAACATAATATATTTAGGATTATGCAAATAGGTCTGATATGTACATTCACCTTATCTATTATTTAGATTAGATATGACCTAAAAAATAATAATTTAAATAAAAATAGGTTTTTAGCTTGATTTGATTTTTGAAATTTATATAGATGAATATCAGATTAATCTACTGGTTAATGAGTTAATCTATTTTTTTATATTATTTTTAATTTTATTTTTAATTATATATATCTTATGTTATAGATGTGAAATATATTAATAAAATTATTTTATTAGACCAATAAATATACTATGAATAACATTATTTAGTATGTAGAATAAAGATGTTAGAAAGATAAAAAAGATGTATGAAAAGAAGATTATTCCAACAATCTTTTTATATATGAGAGTAACACAATAGTGATGACAAAATTAATTGTCATATTTTTAATAATAGTATTTTAATATAAGAAAAAGTTTACATTTATTTACAAAAGTCAAATTAGATGGTGAAATAAAAAAATTAAATTTAAATCCGATATTAAGTTGTCTGATTTTTATTGTTAGTTAAATGAAGTGTTATTTCCTCTTGTAAGGTATATTGTATACTTTTTTTTATGATATTTTAGATTTTTTTTCTAGATTAAGTTTGTTTTGTTTAATTATAAACTAATTATTCAAACTTCTCATTTTCTTTGTATTAGTATATGAAGTAATTGAATATTAAATTTTAGAATTAAATTAAACATAAAATTATAACCTGTTTTATAATATAGGCTAAATTAACTATCAAATAGGACCATACTAAGTTGGACTAAATTACTCATTTTAACAATTTTAATTATAATATTTCTCATTGTGAATATAAAAATCAATATAGAGTAAAAAAATTAGTCAACAATATTAGTAAATAAATAAAAAAACACAAAACATTTTTTTTTACTTTTCTACTAATTAATCTCTTTAATTTGGTATTTTGTAAGGAAATCATGATTTTTTGTCCAATATGAATCAATTTTAAATAATTAATCTAAAATAGTATAAAAATATGAAGAATTCATATCTACTTGATCTAATAAATCAAATTGTGATATATGATTTTTAAGATGTTAAATTCGACTTAAATTGGATGTTGAATCAGAATTCGACAATGAGTAATTTTGTGTGGAACCATGATTCAGTGACTATGATGTACGCCCAGAGGAAATAAGCAGACATGGGAGTGAGGGAAGCAACCCCTCTTATTGAGAAAGTTAAACATAGAAACAACTTTTCTTTTTTGGTGACCAAGATTTATGTCATCACATCAATGAAAATAATGTATCAGGACAATAATATATATACACCTTTATTTAATTTTTATTTTTTCTTATTATATTATATATTTTATAAGTTTATAATTTTTTTCTCTTTGTAAATGTAACTCAAGTATAAATAGACATTTTAGGTTTATGTTAATAATTTTCCTGTGTTTAGATGAGGTGAAAAACATAAAGATATGGACATTTGGGTGAGACTTTTTGGAACCCTACCTTTGAATTAAAGCTTCAATGTCAGTTCTTATTGAAAATACATTTAATTTATCTCTTAAAGAGAGAGTTTTTGTTTTGATTCCAACACTTGAGCAATATAAAAGCTATAACATATTAAAATAACAAGTTTGAAAATCCTGAAAGTGTAGTAGGAAATAAGCCTCCCTCAGATGGAAGTGTGAATTGAAGTGAATGTGTGCAACACATTGACCCACCAAAATGCAATCGAAACTCAAGCCACTGTGTGTGGTCTTCAATAATACTCCCCACATCTTATTATTTCATCATACTTACCTACGTTTAGTTCAAAGAAAACACTCAAGGATAGAAAATGAAAAGGACATCATTTTTAGATTCTTTTCATGTAATTTGTTTAAAAAATAATGTGTATAAAATAACCTATTTTTTAGTAAAGTTTGTACTAGAAATTAATTCTGCTATATCTTTCTCAAATGTGAAGAAACATGTCATTGATGATGACCTAGGTAGAGAGACAATAAACTGACAGATGTAGTGCATGCATGTGAATGATGGCAACAAACAAACCCTTTTTTTTTGTCTAAAAATTGGAATCAATGTAGAAGAAGAAGCTCTAGTGAGTGAGCTTATAATAAATTAATCAAATCCAATAATACCTTCCCCAGACACACATTAATTAGTTTCCATTGAGTGATGCATATGGGACAAACCATTTTGACCTCCAAAAACTTCACACTCTACTAAATACACCTGAAGTAAGTAAAGTTAAAGCTATTTATGTTTATGTAAGAATTCAACTTGTTAATTTAACACACTTTTAAATTGTACAAGATAAATTAAGAAATCGTGATAAGACAAATTTAAGTGAAAAATATTGAGTTTTATTACTAAATTATTCTTATAAAGGTTAAATATATTTTTAGTTTTTGAATTATTTGTAAAAATTGTATTTTGTTTATGGAGTAAACTTTGGACCAATTTGGTTCTTATACTTTATAAATAAGTTCTAAATGATCATTAATAAGAGATAAAAACATCTTTAAAGAGAAAAAAACAAAAGAAAATAAAAAAAAAGAAAAAAAGTAAAAAAAAAAGATAATAGAGAAGCAAGAAACTATAAAGAAGAAAAATAAAAAGATAAAAAATAATTCTAACTCATCATCATCGTATATACGAGTTTATAAAGTATAACGATAAAATAAGTCCAAAATTTGTTTTAGAGACGAAATCCAGTTTTGACAAATAATTTAGAGACTAAATACATATTTAACCATTTTTATAATAATATTTTTAAGCATAAATTATTTCACTTCAAAGATCATTTTAACCACAACAGTTTTACTGACACTTATTCAAAAATAAATTTAGTCTTATTTAAAAATTTTATTTTATCTTATAAGAAAAATTCTGCTTTCTTATTTCTAATCAAGGAGAATTTATTCATACTTGGAATCTTATATCATATTACACTAATTATAATTGTTGTGAGATTGATTAAAGTTATACCCGAACACGCCTAACTTAGTGAGTTAATATGATTGGATGGTTGTTATTTTATTAGGGAAATGAGATTGATGGTTTTGATAATGGCAAAAAGGTGGAAAATGAGATCCAAAATGAGGAATAAACCAGAAAGCAACAGGGATATATATATATAGGAAATCTTAGTTTGCCAAAACCTCAAAGAAAGAGACAAATTGGGAGATTTGAGTGTGTCTTCAAACTACTACCAAATAAGCCTCCCTCAGTTGGCCAAGATTCAAAGAAGATACATGTTCATCACACTAATACCATATTTTATTATTCAAATGGAGAAGGCAAGTGAGTTTTTGGTGGGTATCTCATATATTAATATATAGTTTTTCACATCATTTTCATATCCTCAATCATTAAATAAAGGAGTGTAAATTGGACATATAAAAACTATTACATATCATTCAGAGGTTGCCTCCACCATTAATCTTAATGTTTAATGGTTATGTTTAAATATAATGAAAGAAAGTGAGAAAGTAAAAAAAAGAGAGAGGATAAAATCAGAATGATAAATAAAATTGGTTGAAAATTAAATGAAAAAGAATAAAAAAGGAAAAAAAATAAAAATGTTGTATTTATGTATTTTATTATAAATAAAAAACAGAAAAATTAAAATTTATGATGAAATGATCCTTAAATATTTCAGAATAAATACTTTTAATCTAAAATACATTAGCTAAATATTTATATTAAATAATACATAAATAATCTTTTGATTAATGAATTATTTTTAGAATAAATGATAAGTTTAGTATGAATAACTCAAGAATTAGTGATCTACTTTATATACTATTTAAACAAATTTAAAATTTTTGTTATATCGATATATTTTTTTATGTTTTATGTTCGTGATTCATTCATATTTAACATTTATTTTTGGTATATTTTAATTTTAAAATTAGACAAAAAAAAATACTATTAAATTTTATGACAATGAATTTTTTGTTTTATATTAATCTTGACATTCTTATTTTCATCGATAATTTCAATTATACATTTTTCTAGTTAATTTCTATTATATCTCAACTTTGATTGTATCTTTATTTTTATTTTTTTTTATTTGACATTTTGGGTATCTATTAGAATATTTTAAATTTTATTCATACTTTAGATTATATTTACGAATGTTTATTTTGTAATTATAAGTTATTTTGAGAAAATTGTATTATGATTTTTTTATATCTTAAATTATTGGTTTACTTTGAATTAATTTTTATAAAAACTATGTTATTTTTTAATTGGATTGATATTTAAACATTTCAAATTTTAAAATAAAATAAAATTTCAAAATCTTGAATTAATTTACTATACTCAATCTAACAGGGTTGGATTGTATTTAAATAAAATTAAAAGATGTATAGAATGTAACTATTTAAATAACACAAACACTTGATAACCACATTTCTTGAAAAGAATCTCTTGCCAAAGTGAACATATATATATAAGTTAGCCAATTTTGAAATCAAATGCTCTCAATTGTATGATACATTGTACACACTTCATTAATCCTTTAATCTTTGTTATTTGAAGCTTTAAACTTTAATATTTTGCCCCACCCTTGCCTTGTGTACGTAAAATTGAAGTGGGAAATGCCACATGTCGTATATGTTAATGGAATTGTGTGGACTACATAGAAAACATTCGTCAACTTTCTTTTATTCAACCATTCCAACGTATTTGTCAAGATCAATCCAAAGAAAATAAAAATAAAACACGAAATTGACAAACCTTTTCCCCTTGCAATGAATGAATTGCCAAGTAGATTGCACGATCCAAATATGGAATGGTGACTAGTTTGTAGGAAAAAGGGTTGTTTTATAATGTATCTTCTTCATTTTATAAAGTAATTTTTATTGGGAATCCAAGTGTGAATGTAAATTTTACATTGGAAAAAATGAGTGTGAACACTATATAAGGAAAAAGACTCCATAAACTTATTGTCTTAATGTTTTGGGTTAAATGTGGTGTCAATTTTCTTATGTATATTAACTCGTGACTCATTTGGTGTTGTTTCTCCTGACCAAAGATCACCTGTAAAGTACTCATATACTTATGCTCGAAGGAGAAGACTCACACTCGTATGTGGTTGTAGTTGTAGCTCATTCTCCTTTACAGAATCTCCCATTTCAAAACTTGAAATTAATGTGGTAGATAGGTTTATTATATGTGAGATATCTATTTTAAAGTGGAAAGCTCATGCAAAACCAGGCTTTGGTGGACGTCTTTCTCACACACATACACAGCCTTATGTGACTTTGACGCTTGGAAGCATCTAAAGGTCAAACTTCAATACAACTTTGCCTCAAATTCTTACTCTTCACACCACTACTCACTAAATCATTGCACATCTATTTGGTTCTTCACTCATAAGTGATATCTGTTTCCAAATATTATTTTACGAAAAATTTAACTCAATAGATAATCCATATAAGAGATTTAATAACACTTCCAACCCAAAATTTTAAATTTTTTAAGTTTTTTTATTATAGCAATTTTTGTTTTTTCATATTTACTCAACTTATATTTATAAATTCTTAACAATGCCATTCTAAACACCTGAGTATAAAACTCTAAGTATTATTTTTGAGTAAATTTATTTTTTCCTCTCCAATATTTTAGGTATTTTATAAAAATAGTTTTTAAGTTAAATTCAATTTTATAAAACTCATATAGTAAAATGAGAGATTTAAACTTACTTATATCATAATTTTTTTCAAGTAATTATCCAACTAAAATATTATATTTACTTAATTTCCTGATATTTAACTACATAAGACTAGAATCATATAGAATTATAACTACCAGCAAAATAATAATATTATTTTTATATTTGATATAATAGAAAAAACAGAAGAAAATAGATATAAATGCACAAAGGCACATTATTACCTATGTAACTTTATCTCTGTTATTCTTTTGCAAAATCTTCCAAAAATTTAATACTATAATTAATAATAATTTTGGTTAATCTTATTTGGGAGCAACAATATATATATTTATATATATATATATATATATAAAGATAAAACAACTTTCATTTAGTAATCATATTAAATTTTGAATATTATCATAATTATTGTAAGTATGTATAGAAACTTCACCATTTGACAGTTTAGGTAAAGAAAACTTAATTTTTTCCTAAATGTAAAATTGAATTTGGAATATTATTAAGAATATTTCAACGTTTACATCTGTCTATTTATTTGTCTGTGTATATTTATATCTACGTGTAAAGAAGACTTGAATATCCTAACATTTGATTAAAAGATTAATTTTATAATAATAATTTAATGTAATTTGTAAATACTTATTTTTATGTGAGCTAAAATAAGTGTGGTATAAAATTAAAAAGTGATAATAATTTTTTTTAATTTAATTTATTTAATTATATATTTAAGGCATGGATTAAATCTATGCAACTTAGTTTTAAATTCTATTATGTTTAAGTGGAGGGGTGATGACAGTATGTTTAGGTGGTGCGTTTAGTAAATAATTTGGGCTTTTTTGAACTGAAAAAACTATAACAGAATCAAATAAAAAAGGGTGTGAGTATATTTATGTGTGGGATGAAATTACTAATATGAAGAATCTTTTATAATTTTATAAAAATTAATTTTTTCCTTCTCTCTTACCAATTTTATGACCTAGGAATTTCAGAATTTATATGCATATGTGAAATTGCTAAATAGTTAAAAAAATGTTTATTTAATAAAATCATAAGAATTCAAAAAATTGAAAAAAAATAGATATACACTGTTGGATCACAGAGTGGGTTCATTCATGACTAAACTCTTCTATCATTGATGCATAAAACAAAATATGATGATGTTTGGACTCTAAAGACATTATGCGAAATATCAATGTCTTGTCTATTGAATTCCAATTCATTATTTTTTGCGCAAACGTCACTTAATGACATGGTTAGGGTGGTGTTTGTCTCATGTTAGGATTCACTGGATAAGCCCTGCCCCCACTCAAAAGTACTTAATGGATATCATTATTTTATTTTATTTTATTCTATTTTCCGCACAAAAGCTACTCTCTTGCAACATTTTTCTCTAAAATTAATCCAGCAATTAAGAATTGAGAGTGCCATATTTACCTAATCCTAATCCTAATCCTCCATCATTATACGCCAATACTTCAACCACTACTAAAAAAGAAACAATCGTATCATACTTCGCATTAAAACGGGATTTCATTTTAATTGCCCTTTTGCCCAAAAATTCTAAGTCTCTTCATATTTTTTTCTACTTTGGATGGGAATGACACCTTCTTCATCACTGATTTTCAACTAAGTTCTTCCAAACACACGTATGACCACCAACACAATTTTTCTTTTTATAAAAATGGGACAAAAAGTGAACGATTCCCCACCTTTATAATTATAATTTGTTTGACTTGTTTTGGTTTTAGGTGTTTGCATTATATATATAAAAAACATAAAGTTTGAAACATTTTGGCAAGTAATGATATTTTACTATCGATAATGGCTTTTTCCAGCTTATTTTGTTCAGAAGGTAGAGAGCATGATCACTTAGAAAATATGGAAAGAAGAAAGTGGCCCTTGTTGTTAAGGAAGGAAAGGAAGTAATTAAATATGGATTAAGGGCAGAAATTTAAAAGCTAAAATGATTAGGGGTGCATTTCTTCTTTTACATGAACTGATAAGGGCACGTTTTTTTTTCTTCTTTTAAAAAGAAAAAATAAATAAATACGTGGTTACACAATATTTAATATAACTATACATGCACGTATTACTAATGGTTACCTCATGTATTGTTGAGAAAAATATACTCACAATTGATTTCAAATCAATATAACTTGGATTCATAAATTTGAAACTTTTATATATATATATATATATATACTTCTTTTTCTGAAATATAATGAATAATATATTATTCAAAATATAAAGAATACATGAATTGATAATATGTTTTTTTATATTTTTATTTGACAAATTGTTATTTATGGTAAATTTATTCACTTTTTAAAATAACTTTTTTGGAATGTTAAAACTTTGTATTGAGTATGTATGCCTATTAGACTCTTAAAAACAAAATAATAATATAAAGTAGACTAATCTGTTTGCTAAATTTTAATTTAATCCAATTTGTTAGAAAAGAACTAGGAACTTGACTACTTTAAAATTAGGAAATAAGAAATGAAGCACGATGAATAAAGTTTGAAAGTTTGAAAAATGGTAGTAAGGGAACAACACGTCTATTGTTTCCCCTCAACTCAACCACAGTATATTGGGACAAATTTTTTTTATAAGTATTTTAAAAGACATATATCCAAAAATTGATATGTTCATAAGTTAACATTAATTTATAAATTCTCTGATATAATTTTAAAAATATATTTTTAATTTATGGAAAGCTAGATGTTAACATAATTTAGAAATTGATGCTTTCTCCAAGTTTAACCCAAATATAAGGAGTGATAATGGACACTATATTTTAGTTTGTTTCACATTTAACCTTAAAAATTGGGAGGAAATAGTTATTCCATATAAAAGTCATGAATTAAAAGGCCTGAAGTGGTGACCGACCCTCATGTTCTAGCCATTGCCATCCTATCCACAACCCACTACTTTATTCCTTTCATATGAATCATCCGTACCAGAAATTAAACCATGCTCTATTATTTTCTTAATTTCAAAGGCCACTTTTGACCCTGTTACAGTTTAGTGCACCCTGCCAACTCCGTTTACTTAATTATGCAAATAACTATTACTTTTTCTTTATTCTGTTATATATATATATATTCTTATAATCAAGTTCAAGAGAAACTATTCATCCAACTTTTTTGACTTAAATGAAACACGTTTATTTCAATATTCATCCACTTCACACTCCATCAAGGGTTGTACTGTATCAGGTCCAGGATTTTCTAATAGATTGTGTTTGGAAACTGAAAAGATTTTGTAAGGTTAGAGTTGTTTCTATTTGTACATGTTATTTTGATGATACTAATCAATGTTCTTCCCCTCAAATACTAGACAGTCCCAATATGGTTTTTGCATGATTGAATGAATATCTAAGATATTAAATAACTTAATAACATAATCGATAGGATAAGTTCTCGTATTATATATCTAAAAACAATGTTGTGAATCTGAATCCTCTAAAACCCATTTGTTAAATATGAATTTTAACGAATATTATTAATGGATATCCCTTTGACATGCAGTTGTCTGGTTTTCATGGTGATGAGAAATAGCATATATATATATATATATTCCAGAACCCTTCTTTTGACTTTTTACAATTGAGAATTCAATTAGGTTCCATTCCATGGGTTGGTTCAGTGCTGAAGGCCATACTTGAACTGTCATGTCAACAGACTCAGACTCAGACCGTTGCCATGGCCCTGTTTGTGGTATATATATATATATATATATATATATATTCAGTGAATGAAATGTCGTTGGTTCTGCAGATTAAAATTATGCATATATATTTACTTTCTCCTTTTGGGATATTAGGCATGCCTTATGCTTAGGTGACAGTGACACCAACGTCTCAATAAAATTATTCAATTGTAAAAAAAAAGTGAATTAAAATTATTCATGCAGCCCATACAAAACCCACGTGATTCAAGCGGTGATCATGAACTTGTACGTGCAGTTTGGTCAGCTTTTAATAGTATACAGTTACAGAAATAAGTAGTTGGTACTGCTAAAATTACTTGCACCTCTTGTAACCATTGTGTAGTTATCCATTTGATCTGCCATATATATATATATATATATATATATATATGCGTCTGTGTGTTCAAAGTTGTAACACTTGTAACTCATAGTAAACTTCATTCTCAACAATATCTCTTTTCTGTCAGATATTGGGATTATCTGATGCAGTTTTTATAAGAAAAATATAGGTGAAAGAAAGAGAAAGAGATAGACAAAAGAAAAGAAAAAGAAGATACAACATCAAACAGAGATATAAAGACATATATTTTCTTAATTTGTAACCATAATTCATGAAGTACAGTTAACTCGCAAGAAGGCATATATATATATATATATATATATATATATATATATATATGACCTGCAACGTTGAAGGAGACGTGTATTCTTGCAATCTCTTACCTAAACTGAACGGGAAATTTAGCATGCATGCATCTAGGTACGTACGTGAACTTATTTGTGGATACAGAAAGACATTATTGCATCAAAACAGATTAAAGTAGAAAACCATAACTGTGAAAATGAAACACTAATGATAGAACTATATTGTCACAAATCTGCAATAATTCAACGTACGTAACTCCTTCTAATTTTCAAGGCTTATTGGCTTCAACATGATTGAAACCACCAATGACACCACCAATTCCACCTATAGCACCTACACCACCTCCAACACCTCCAATTCCAATTCCTTTGTAAATGCCCCCACCAATTCCACCAACTAGACCAGTACCACCTCCTAATCCACCACCTGTACCAGTACCACCTCCAATCCCAACACCTAGACCACTACCACCACCTCCATATCCACCACCTAAACCACTACCACCTCCACCATCTCCTCCAAATCCACCACCTAAACCACTACCACCTCCACCTCCTCCACCATATCCTCCTCCTAAACCACCACTTCCTCCACCCAAACCACCAATGGACCCTCCATCTATGCATGATTCTGGCTTCTTCACCTCTTCCTTTGATTTTTTCTCCAAGTTCCTTGCATCAACATACTGGGACATTCCCAGCACCAAACATATTCCCAAAACAGTAACCGAAATGAGTTTTCTCTCCATCACTCTTATAACGTTTTACTGCGCGGCAAGTAACAGTGTACACGCCTCACTCACACCACCATATAGCTAGACTCTCTGAATTTCTTACCATGTATGCATGCATTTATATAGTTCTGGCTTGCATGTGAATAAATGATGATTTTTATTGCAAAAAAATGTAAAAGAGGAATAGAATTGAATGCGCAGTTGGAGGGTTAGGAGAATGTTGTTTATTGCAACCTCACAAGTTACCTTCCCTCACAGTAATAGCTCAGCTCTACCCCATGCCAGTAACGTGACGTTCCCTTCGCATTCATGATTGGCCACTCATCCCCACACTTATATTTTGTCTCCATCCACAAATTATATCAGTAACTTATTATATATACTCATCGCTGTTTTATTATTAGTTAAAATTTAGAAAATATATTTAAAATTCAGGAAGATAATTCTGTACACCCCTATCTACACCTTAAAAGAAATAGATCTATTTCAAGATAAGGAGAAATCATTAAACAATTTTGGACTTTCATAATCCTCACCAATCTTGGTATAACCTTCGTAAGTTGTGTTCTGTTGTGTTTTATAAGTATTAATTGTGGTGTTGTCAAGATTATTCACCTACTACTTTTTACAACTAGAGATATAAATAAGCGATAAGATTAATTATGTTCGAATTCATTTTTTTTGGAATATGAATGAATGAATTCGTTATGTGTGAAATTATTTATTAGATCGTAATTTCTACGAGTTTTACTAGTATCGATTTCATCATCTTATTCCGTTTACTGACTATTGATAATTTGTGACTCTCCAAATATCTATCATTTGAAAATTTATTAAAGTTATATACAATTTACTTTATAAATTTTTAATTTGGTTCGTGATTTATTAAAATAGTTTTTATATATAGAAATGTTATCTTATGCCACTTTTAACCCTCTTAATTAGATATTCTTAATTTAATTTTTATAAATGTAATGCATTCTTAATATTTGATTCTTATAGTAATACATTCGTGTTTGCTTGAAGATGTTGGTAACATAGTACCAAGTTACATGCAAGTAATAATATAGTAGGAAAAAGTCATATTTAATTAAAACAACACAAGCATTAAGCTATAAAAAAAACTAATCTATCATCATCAATTAAACAAAAGCAAATGTACACGGGAGTAAATCCAATTACATTAAACCCCAATAAAAAGAAAAAAATAGCTACTTATCGTTTTGAAGAATCCTCAAAAGAGGAAGATTTTTTCGTCTCAAGTGTGTCTCCAAGTATCTAAGTGACCAAAATAGGATATAAAATTTGTATTTTATAGACATTGGATATAAAATAATGGAGACTTAAGTTGTCAAAAAGTAGACTATTTAAGTCTTAATTTTTTTTCCTTTTAGGTTTCACTTGTAAACTATCCAAAATTTTGTTGTTTTGAGTCCTCCCATAAAGCTTAATATTATCCCCCATTAAGCTAAATTCATTCAGTTTTGGACAACTTAAACCCCACATAATACGTTTCTTTTTCTCTATTTCAATGTCCATGAAAGCTCATAATACTTTTCTAAAACTTTGATCCTTCAACCAATACCGTAAAAAATAACAGAAAATAAAATAAAATAAAGATAAAATGCAAGATGAAAAAAAATTAAATTTAAACTTAAAAAATAATCTATTCAAAGCTAAATTTAAATCATCACAATTTCAATTTAAAAAATATAAAAGATATTAAATAATGATATCTAAATTACTATAAAAGGTACATTGCATGTATAGATTTAAATAATCAATTCTCAATTAATTTGATCACCACAAATAGATACCAAAAATAAGAATATGGTACACTTGAAGCAACCAACTTAATAAATTAAAGGTGAGCTTCATGTGATTTTATACTATATAAATTCTTTTTGTTCTAGAATGCAAAGCTAGAGATATGATTATTTTCTTCAACCTATTCTTTGTTCGATTTTGGAAAAAATATCTGTATTATTACTCTTTCTTCTACACATGCTCTAAAAAAATATAATAAAATAATAGCTATATAGTTAAAAAAAATCACAACAAAGACATAGAATCCATTCTGTTGAAAAACTTTTCTGATGTCAACACTAATATCTTTTTATCCTTCTTAACGTAGAAGATGAGATAATCATTTAAATAAAAAGTACATAAAAGTTGGTTGCTTTTTTTTCTCCCTGTGATAATGGGAGCAACACAGTGAGCCATCTCTTCATTAATTTAACCCAACTGTTTTTTCTACCAAGCAAATATTTGAGTTGGATCGCAATAGTGTTGGGTTTGAGTTAAGATATATGTGAAAAATGAAATATTTTCTCTAACTGTTTAATGTATATTGGACCTTCAGACTTAATCTTTAGACTATTTGATAAGTGTGAATTGACGTGTTAATGATTTCTGTTGAATAAACAAATAAAATGGACCCACCACTTGTTGAACAAATAATAGTGCACCGAAAGTTGGAGAAAATGTCTCCCATTTCTCCTTGTTTCATGGAACATGAGTGCACCTCACCAACCATGTTTCTTGTTTTTTCATCTTTACTCTTCTATAAATTGAGAAGCAAGAAGAGAAGCAAAACACCAAGAAAAATCAGAGAAGAAGAATACCACCGTAAAGAAAAGAGAGCCACGGTGAAGGAGAGAAATAGAGTTTTTTGTGTGTGAGAGAAATACCGAGAGGTGTAGACACAGTACAATAGAAGATACTGTGAGTGTGAAAGTGAGAGTTTAGTATACCATCCGAGAGGGTGAGATTTATTGAGAGATCCTCAGAGAGTGAGAGAAACACTGTAATCCTACTTTTATAGTGGAGATATTTTTCTGGACTAGGTCCCGTGGTTTTTTCCGAGAGGATTTTCCACGTTAAAATTTCAGGTGTTATTTTTCTCTACGCTTTCATTTTTACGCTTCCGCATAGTGCCCATTTTGGGGTTCACAGAGGAGGGAACAAATACCGCTGTTTCCCAACAGTGGTATCAGAGCTACCGGTTCGAAAAATCACGGTCCTGTGAAACTCAAGATGGAAGGAGACATGTTCAAGCTAACTGCGGATAATTATTCCTACTGGAAGCCGATGATGGAAGATCATCTATACTGCAAGGATTTGTATGAGCCGATCACAAATTCGGAAATTCCGGAAGGGAAGGCCGAAAAAGACTGGGAGATTCTGAATCGTAAAACAGTGGCTATGATTCGGAAATACATCGACAGAAGTCTCTTTGAGCATGTATCGACTTATACCAATGCGTATGAGTTATGGACAAAGCTTGAATCAATGATTCAAAAGAAGACTCCCAGGAACAAAGCTCACCTAGTCAGACGACTCGTAAAGTTGGAGTACACTGACGACCAGAATATGATCGAGCACCTCAACACCTTCAAAGGTATTGTGAATCAATTAATGAAGGCGGATATGAAGATTGATGACGAGCTACAAGCTCTTCTACTCCTTAGTTCTCTACCGGAGAGTTGGGACACGTTGGTGGTCACTCTCGATAACTCGACGACCGGATGGAAAGCTCGGTCTGGATAACATCACGAGATAGTTTATCGAATGAAGAATCCGGAAGGAAAGAAAGGGGATCGAGTAGTCACTCAGAAGCCAATGTTGTTGAGAATAGAGGAAGGAGTGAAAATAGAAGCAAAGGAAAACGTGAAAAGTCACGAGGAAGATTCAAGTCTCGTTCCAAAGGTCTGACATGCTTTTATTGTGGAAAAGATGGTCACAAGAAGCCCGAATGTAGATTCCTGAAGAGAGATCAGAAGAATGGAACTGTACACCCTGATATGGTAGATCCCAAAAAGAAGTTGGAGGAAAAGACCACAACAGCGGTGGTATCAAATGATGAGAATGTGTTCCTTATCACTGAGGTAAACTATCTAAATATTGTTTTTGAAGACTGCGCTTGGATAGTAGATACCGGAGCATCTTTCCATGTTACTCCTCATGAGGGATTCTTCTCATCCTATCGAAAAGGAGATTTTGGAACAGTGAAGATGGGAAATCATGTCACAAGCAAAATTGTGGGCATAGGAGAAGTGACTTTGACGACTGAAAATGGAAACAAACTTGTGTTGAAGGAGGTAAGACATGTACCAGAAATGCGTCTAAACCTTATCTCAGTCGGTAAGCTAGATGATGCTGGAATGAACAACCAGTTTGGAGATGGAAAATGGAAACTTAGCCGAGGAAGCATGATTGTTGCTCGTGGCAAAAAGGAAGGCTCTTTGTACGTCATGCAAGGAAAGATATGCAAAGGAGAGACAAATGTTGCTCAAGAAGAAAGTAAGGAGTTGTGGCACAAAAGACTGGGCCACATGAGCGAGAAAGGACTAGAGATCCTTGCGAAAGATCATCTCCAGAGTATAAAAGGACAACCACTTGAAGTATGTGAAGACTGCCTAGCAGGTAAACAACGTAGAGTGTCCTTCCGTAAATCTGAAAATGGAAGAAGAAAAGAGCATATATTGGATCTTGTACACTCAGATGTTTGTTCAACATCTGAAAAATCCCTTGGTGGTGCTCAATATTTTGTTACCTTCATTGATGACCACTCCAGAAAATTGTGGGTTTATCCATTGAAGAGAAAAGATGAAGTTCTACGAATCTTCAAAGAGTTTCACGCCTCAGTTGAACGTGAAACTGGTAGAAAGTTGAAATGTTTGAGAAGTGATAATGGTGGAGAGTACAGAGGTCCGTTCGAGCACTATTGCAAGACTCATGGGATCAAACATGAGAAAGTACCTCCCAAGACACCTCAGATGAATGGAGTAGCTGAAAGATTCAACAGAACGATTGCCGAGAAGGTCAGAAGCATGTTGTCTCACGCAAAACTTCCCAAGTCATTCCGGGGAGGCAGTGGTGACAACGAGTGATTTGATCAACTTATCACCGTCAAGACCATTAAACGGTAAGATACCGGAAGAAGTATGGTCCGGTAAAAGGCCTCATATCGCAACTTGAAAGTCTTCGGATGTAAGGCATCAGTTCACATTCCGAAAGATGAAAGAGCAAAACTCGATGCTAAGGCGAAAGAGTGCATATACCTTGGTTCTCCAAGAGATGAATTTGGTTTCAGATTATGGGATCCTGCAAACAGAAAGATTGTTCGAAGCAGAGATGTGGTGTTCTTTGAAGATCAGACAATCCAAGACATCAAGAAAGTGGAGAAACCAACACTTAAGCTGATAAGTGATCAAAGCCCTATTGTAATGAACAACTCAGGGGGAGAGACTCATCAAGCCGAACCAGAGTTACAACTTGATGAAATGGCTGAAGAAACAGATCAACCTAACCTGACGGAAGAAGATCAACCAATTGAGGATGCTCCGCAAGAACCCCAATTGAGGCGATCAACAAGGCAGAAGCAACCGTCAAGAAGGTATTTTTCAGAAGAATATGTTAATTTTACTGATGAAGGTGAACCTCAAAGCTTTGTAGAAGCAATGGAGATGAAAGATAAAGACAAATGGTTGCAAGCTATGGAAGAGGAGATGCAATCCTTAAAGGAAAATCAGACTTATGATTTGGTAGAATTACCAAAAGAAAGGAGAGCATTGCAAAACAAATGGGTGTTCAAGCTCAAGAATGAAGAGAACAACCCAAGCCCAAGGTACAAAGCACGAATTGTCGTGAAGGGGTGCAACCAGAAGAAAGGAATAGACTTTGATGAAATATTCTCACCAGTGGTGAAGATGACATCCATTAGAGCAATTCTCGGTCTGGCAGCAACACTAGACCTGGAGATTGAACAACTGGACGTCAAAACAGCATTCTTACATGGAGACCTAGAGGAAGAAATTTACATGAAGCAACCAGAGGGTTTTGAAGAACCAGGCAAAGAACACTTGGTGTGTCGTCTGAAGAAAAGCCTCTATGGTCTGAAGCAAGCTCCAAGACAATGGTACAAGAAATTTGATTCCTTCATGATCCAACATAATTTCAAGAAGACCTCCGCAGACCACTGCGTGTTTGTGAAGAATTATGAAAATGGTGAGTCCATCATACTTCTCTTGTATGTTGATGATATGTTGATTGTAGGGAAGGACAAACTTAAAATAGCTGCTCTCAAGAAGGCATTGAGTAAGTCTTTTGCCATGAAAGACCTGGGTGCAGTAAAGAAGATACTTGGAATGAAAATCTCCAGAGATCGTTCTAGAAGAATGCTATGGGTATCTCAAGAAGATTACATTGAGAAAATTCTCAAAAGGTTCAACATGCACAATGCTAAATCTGCTCGTGTTCCAATTGCTGGACATTTCAAACTCAGCAAGTCTCAATGTCCAAAGAATGAAGAAGAAAAAGAAGAAATGAGCAAGGTACCCTACTCTTCTGCCGTGGGTAGCCTTATGTATGCAATGGTTTGTACAAGGCCAGATATTGGCTATGCTGTAGGAGTTGTGAGCAGATACCTGTCGAATCCAGGAAAGGAGCATTGGGAAGCTGTTAAGTGGATACTAAGGTATCTAAGAGGATCTGCCAAAAGAAGCTTGTGTTTTGGCAATGGAGATCTAAAGCTAATCGGATATTCGGACTCAGACATGGTCGGAGATGTCGATTCAAGGAAGTCAACATCGAGTTATCCGATTACTTTTGCGAGGAGCTGTTTCTTGGCGATCAAAACTACGTAAATGTGTGACATTGTCCACCGCTGAAGCAGAGTATGTAGCAGTGACTGAAGCCTCTAAAGAGATACTATGGATGAAGAATTTCCTAAGTGAATTAGGACATAATCAAGACGATTATGTGGTAAACTGTGATAATCAAAGTACCGTCCATCTGACCAAGAACCCCATGTTCCATTCACGCTCAAAGCATATCGACGTGCGGTATCACTGGATACGAGAAGCGCTGGATGAGAAGAAATTGAAGATAGAGAAAATCCATACAGACTTGAATTGGTCTGACATGATGACTAAGTCAATACCAACTAAGAAGGTTGAAGACTGTTGCCAAGGTGGTGGTATATTGGTACCTTCTGACTAAGTTAGAAAGATAAAAAAGGTCCATTTAAATGTTTATGGGGGAGATTTGTTGAATAAACAAATAAAATGGACCCACCACTTGCTGAACAAATAATAGTGCACCGAAAGTTGGAGAAAATGTCTCCCATTTCTCCTTGTTTCATGGAACATGAGTGCACCTCACCAACCATGTTTCTTGTTTTTTCATTTTTACTCTTCTATAAATTGAGAAGCAAGAAGAGAAGCAAAACACCAAGAAAAATCAGAGAAGAAGAATACCACCGTGAAGAAAAGAGAGCCACGGTGAAGGAGAGAAATAGAGTTTTTTGTGTGTGAGAGAAATACCGAGAGGTGTAGACACAGTACAATAGAAGATACTGTGAGTGTGAAAGTGAGAGTTTAGTATACCATCCGAGAGGGTGAGATTTATTGAGAGATCCTCAGAGAGTGAGAGAAACACTGTAATCCTACTTTTATAGTGGAGATATTTTTCTGGACTAGGTCCCGTGGTTTTTTCCGAGAGGATTTTCCACGTTAAAATTTCAGGTGTTATTTTTCTCTACGCTTTCATTTTTACGCTTCCGCATAATGCCCATTTTGGGGTTCACAGAGGAGGGAACAAATACCGCTGTTTCCCAACAATTTCAAATAAAAAAGAAACTTGAACAGTCATAAATTCGACAGTGAAGTACCTATGCAGCAAGTTCACAGGTCTATTCTGACAAGCGGTTCATCACTTGATTTGCATGAGATACACCAGAATACAGTGAGCTCAACATTGTGTAACACTGTTGTAGTATATTGGAATTATTTTGTCGAGATGGTGGCACACTAGCTTCCAATATTTCTTGGTGGTAGATGGTGATAGGGTAATGAATATGGACCATGCTGACTAATTCTGAGATTTTTGGCAAGTCAAACAACAGTATCTGCAATTCAAATATCTTTCATGGCAACCTTAACTCCAGTATTTTTCATAATTATGTTATTATCACTATTTACACCAGAAAACATTATTAATCATTTCTAAAGGAGTCTGTTTTGTGAATTAATTCTTTCATTTACATTGTTCAAACTCAGAATACTTAAAAAAAAAGTGAATTCAGTATTACTTAAATAAAAAGGATTGTCTTAATTTAGCTATATATATAGAAAGAAGCCTATATATATAGGCTTCACAACTAATTTAGAACAAGCTATAAATGCAAAGAGCACCAGTCTGCATCATCTACTTGGACAATTATGTTATGCTGAGTGGCTACAGTGTGGCGTGTCTATCTGTTGGTGCAGAACTTAAAGTTGAAGATAAATAGAAAAGGACACAAAATCTGGATACAAAGAAATCTATATACATTCACGTAGACATGGTTATACCTACTGTGTGTTCTTAGTGTTGGAAAATTTAGGTACGTAGTTTATTTTCAAGTTTGCATGATGTTAAAAACATTACTGTCACTTGGTTCTTCTGGCCTGAGAATAAAATCAATCTTTTGTATCCGAATTCCGCAAGTTCAAAATTTATCACAGTACAATAAATCACTTACCTAATTGTTTTGACCAAGTAAAATTTTATTCTTATATGTATAGTATGTGGCAGTTTATGCTTAGTACTTCATCGTTGCTCTGTGTTTCTAGTTTTGGTCATGTTTGTTTCTTTACAGAGGGTAGGTGGTGTTTGCTTTGCATGCATTTCAAGTTACCTAGTGTTCCATTAAAATTGTAAAACTGAGGTATTTTAAAAGATATATATATAGTAAAACATGTGATAAACGTAAATTCTTTAAAAGATTTTCTTAGATATATATATGGATATGAATTTGTATTCTTTTAGTAAATTTTTATTGTATTTTTTTATATTAAGCTTGCATCACTTTTAATTTAAATGAGTTTTACAATAAATTTTGTGATCTATTCGCAATCTTTATTATCAAGTTCAACAATCTAAAATTTGATATATTTTATTATTCATCCCACATTAGATGTGAATGTGAATGGAGGATATCATTATTATGCAAATAAATCAAATAAATGTTATAACATATACTAATTTTATAAGATAGTTTTGATTTGTGAAAATGAAAAATGATTTAAAATAAAAGTTCTATGAAAGAAAATTTTAAAATGTGAGTTTATTTAATAGATAAATATGATTTTTCTTTTCATTTCGTTTTTAAAAGTAAGAAGTAGTGTGTTGTTTACATAGAAGAATCTCTCTCTTTTTTGAATGGCTTTGATAAAACAATAAATGATTTGGACCATTGATAATTACTCTTGACATGATTGTAGGTAGGAAAGAAAATAGTTTGATGTTCTCATTTTGATTTGAAATTTTATTTGTTGTCATTCTTAAAGAAGCATTGAAATTATGCAACCCAATAACACTGGTTCCACTGAATGGCCACAATTTATGATAACTGTGCTATATGTCACACATAGCATTTTAAATCATAATGGGAGACCAAGAGAGGAAACTCTAACAGAAGGAAACAAAACCCAACAATGTGACCCTCAACTTCATTTCAAACTCAATAATGGAGAACAAGAAGAAATTATATTTTGTTACCTAAAGTGTCATTAGTGCTGCATTTTTCATTGTTACTTTGATTAATGGGTTGACCAAATTATAATTACAAATTATATTGGTTCACAATTTCTCATCTATATATCACTAACAAAATAAATTATGGCTTCTGAAGAAATAGTTTACTATCTTGGTCTTCAAAATAATATTAACATATTACAAAATTATTTTAATAAAACTAAACATATACAACTTATTAAAACACATTTCTTCATATCATGCATTATTATACACTATTTATTCTTTAAGAAGACGTGTGTTGCATAATGCACCTTAATTTTTGCATCCTTAGCTAGACAAATGTCACCACCACACACACGCACACATTATATATATTAGTAGAAAATCTATAACTAAAATTGATTTGTTTTTTCATAAAAGATAAGCATGAATTTTGTTTTGCTTTAATATACTTATTTTCTCAATTTCTTCATAAGAAATCTTAAATTGACATAATTATAAAATTTTGGAAAAAGTGATCATTGGAATGTATAAATGTTGTTATGCATGTCTTTCTAATCAATGATTATAAATCTTCATAAGTGAAAGAATCAACGAAATTATGTTGTATTTTTTATTAAATCCATTCTTGAGGTTGAGAAGCATTTTGTTGTCACATTCACAAGATGATTTTTTTTTCACGAAAATTAGCTTCTAGAAAATACATTTTGAAATGTGCTGAAATCCGAACATTCTGAAAATGTAGAAAAAAAGGTAAAGAAAGTAGCATACCTATTAGGCCAATTAAAATTCTGATCCATAGCCAAAGCCCACTATTTTCAGCCCAAAGACTGTTCCTTCACAAACACAAAATAAGGAAAGAGAAAAAGCGTCTAAAGATCGAAAAATTCCCCAAATTTGACACCACACAAAAACCCTAACCCAATTTACCCTTCCCCAAATTAAATTCTCCAATCATTCCTCAAATCCCTTACCTACAATCGCGATTTTGCTTTGTGCAATCTCGGCGATCCCAATAATCACAAACTCCCATGGACGACATGGAAGACGACGCAAGGTACCCTCCCAAGTCTTTCTCCCTCAACCGCCAGAACCCCTCGCACCGACACAAACACCCCGTACGCGCCGCCCCTTACCACCGCCCAATGCCCACGCGCTACGACCAGCCTATCGTCGATGACGACGATGACGACGAAGAAAACGAACCCGAAGATTTCAACGACGACAACGACGAAGGCGAAAACGGCTACGACGAAAACGACGTCGTCGGGTATCCCCGGATCCCGAAGAAGCGGAAGGTGGTAGTCGCGCCAGGCTCCTACGAGTTCGCGCCACGTTTCAAATTGTCGTACGGTTCGCGCGGTTCGGGTTCTTCCGGTGAAGAGTGGAGCGAGCACGAGACTTTGGTGCTGCTGGAGGTGTGGGGGGACAAGTTCCTCCAGCTCGGGCGCAACAGTTTAAGGTCCGAGGAATGGCACGAGGTTGCCGAGAAGGTTTCGGAGGAATTGAAGACAGAGAGAAGCGTGACGCAGTGTAGGAGCCTTTTGGACAAGCTGAAGAGAAAGTACAAGAAGGAGAAAACTAAAATGGATGAAATGGGGATGGGCTCTTGCAAATGGGCCTACTTCAAGAAGATGGACATGTTGATGGCGTCCTCTGCAAGGCAAGAGTATGGCCTTGCATGTGGGGTGGATTCTGGGGAATATGTGTTTATGAACACTAGGGTTTACTTGAACAGGTCCAATGGATTTGATGAGATGAGGGACAGTCCAGGGGAGTCTGAGAGTGATGATGAGGAGGAGGGAGATGAGTTTGGTGGTGGCGGTGCCGCTGCTGCTGAGGATGAGGAGGATGAGACATCGTTCCGTGTGTTGGCGGATTCGATTCAGAAGTTTGGGAAGATTTATGAGAAGATTGAGAACAGCAAGAGGCAGCAGATGATGGAGTTGGAGAAGATGAGGCTGGATTTTAACAGGGAGTTGGAGCTGCAGAAGAAGCAGATTCTCGAGAGGGCGCAGGCTGAGATTGCGAAAATTCAGGAAGGGGATGAGGAGGATACCGACACATCCACGGAGAATCTCACTGAATGATGTAGGTAGGTAGGTTGGTTGGTTGGTTAACGATTAAGGGTGTGTTTGGAATGTTTGAAGAACTTATTTATAGTTTATCAGGAATTTGATATAACCATTTATGTAAGTGTTTGAGTAAGCTAATGAAAATAGCATATGATTTTCTCTGTAAATTGTTTTAACATTTTAGGTTATGTCAGTAAGCTCTCAGAATAGGCTACAGCTTATATGAAGATAGTTTGACCTTGGTAATGCTTCAATTATAGAAACAATAATACATAAAAATTAGCAAGTGCATAATTAAGGTGCTTACGCGGATGCACGCCTAAGTATAGTTTTTTGTATATCCTATGCCTTTAGTACTCAATATATAATTTTGTTATGTGATTGATATGTATGTCTGGAAATTAATGTATTAATAGGTCTTTTGGTTGGGTTTGGTGGTCATTAATTATTTATACTCTTA
The DNA here is from genome assembly GCA_030347555.1 of Lablab purpureus. Lineage (NCBI taxonomy): Eukaryota > Viridiplantae > Streptophyta > Magnoliopsida > Fabales > Fabaceae > Lablab > Lablab purpureus. The sequence continues at coordinate 1,460,444 of CM059257.1, read as the reverse complement.
ATAGTATAAATATAAAATAACTTGCTATTGCTCAAATTTGTAAAAAACTTCGTATGTATATGAGTTGGAGCATTCTTAGTGTTTCTTATTATTATGTTTGCAGATAAAAAAAAAGTATATTTTTTTGTTCTGGCATAGTACTGCATTTCCTTTTTGTTCTTGAATGTGACGACCACATTTGTTTGGTATGAAATGAAACTACTAAAGAACATTTTGAATTTTTCCTTTAACCAATGTACGTATGAATTAATATGATATACTTATAGGAAAATAACTATTGTCAAATTAATTTCCTAAGGTGTTCAATAAATGCTTATTTCTAACAAAAACTCTGTTTGTGAATAATATATAGAGTGTAGTTCCAGATAGGAATATTCCATGATGAAGGGTTTATATGGGCTTCACTTCACTTTATATTAATTGATTTGGATTTTGGGAGGCAACCTTTAACATGATTTTATTATTTTCTTAAGGCTGTTTGTAGTCTCAGGCATTCATAGACTGTCGTCCTGCCAATCTTGTCAATGATTTCCTTATCAATGGAGGGCATGGTATCTGGTGATTGGTAACCGATGAAATTAGCATTTTCAATGGATTGGAGTTATGAGAGTGAACTTGGGAAAGGAAGGAAGCTCACTCTTTTAGCTTTTTGAACAGTTCATGTACCAATGCACACCGTAGAAGAATCATTAACTTGAGTTGGTTAGACTGTTAGAATTACATGAGTCCTCAGACCACCCAGTCAAATAAAATGGCCCCACTTAGATGATTCTATATGATAACATAAACTTAATAATTGACTTGCTTGCTATGAACTAGTGATAATAATCGATTTGTGTTTGTAGGAGAGAGAAACAGGGACTAAAATTTAACAGCAGACACATCTGTCCTCAAGAATGTAAAATGTTAATATTAGTCCATAGAAATCTCAAATGTTCGCCACATTTATCTTTTTCAATGAATTCTGTGCCCCTTGCATAAAGACTATTCAGACCAAAATTTGTAATTTTTGGAGAATAATGTGAAATTTTCTGGCTAAAGGATGACAGAGTCAGGTATTGTCAATTTAACACTATACTGTTGTTTAATCAGATTATATATCGGAATGCTGTGATGGCTCAATATCCATACTTTAGGAAGCCAACCAACTTCATTATAAAGTTGGACAGTGTAATATAGTTAGTTACATTGAAATTTAGTTATGGGTAGTTGCATTGATTCATTATCCATAAGAGGTGTGCTTTCATACTCTCCGAGTTTGTATTTGAAACTACATATCTTTACGTTTGATTGTTTATTTTAAATAGTGCAGGGTATCTGATTATTCCAAAATATTTGAAAATGATATTGCGATGTTTTATTATTTTTTCTTTTTTAGGAGATAATCCTGGAAAGGGTGGTGATATCTTGATAGAGTGCACCAGTTTTGCGGGGAACATCGTTACACGTTGCAAAAGAGCTGCACCAGGAAGGTTTTTGACCTGTGTTCCCTGATAATGGGGATGTTGATTCGAAGGGGTAATTTTTGTATGGGTAACTAAGTATAATTTTGGTGCACCATTAAATAATTTGCAGCACATTTCTGTAACTTACATGTCTTTGAATGGAAATTGAATGTTAATAGTATACTAAACTTAAATACAGCTCCTCTGAATTTAGAATCTTGATGTCACTGTTTGTATTTTTTATGACACTTGAGCTCGAGAACAACTGTTGCAGAATGTGTCTATTAGACACAACCGATCAAAAGATATAAATTAACTTTAAAATAATGTTAGCCAGTGTTTGTTTCTTCTGCTATGTTCAACGTAAGAGTTTTGTTTGCTGTCTTTTTTGTTATTTCAATGTATCGAAGAGCTTTTGATCGGTAACAGCCTACTCAGGCTCTGCTAATTCTTATTTTCTTTATAACATTTTTAAATATTAATAGTTTATCTTTATTACAACGTAAATAGCAATGTCACTGATCACAATTCAAGATTTGATAAAAAAATTGGTTTGAATCTCGTGATTTCATAAATAGCCATTGTTTTTTATAGTATAGAATCAGAATAACTGATCACATCTTTCTTTTCAAACCACTTTTTAACAAAATAAAAAAGTACATCCTTTTCTCACTTCATTATGGAAACTGAAATATGAAAGAGTGAGAGGGAGATGCCATAACCGGCATTGAACAAAAGGAATGTCTTGGTACCATTCCTGGACCAGATGGTCCTTTTATTATTTTTCGTATAACTGCTAAAAAGGGAATGCCAGAATTGGACTTTCTCAAAGTTTTAAAGATCAAACAGTTGGTTGAGAATTAGTAAAATCAAACAAAATTCGATTAATTTTGTTAGAGAAACTAGTTTAATAAATGGCTTTTATTTTGTAAGTATTTTGAAAATAATTAACAGTTTGTGTATAGATTGTTATTCTTTATAAATTAAGAGTTTAATTTAAACGTGTTGACAATGTAAACGTTCTTATATTATTATTATTTAATTGTTATGTATAGAAGGTTATTAATTTTTTAAAAACTCCCGTAAAAGCCATAGTTATGGTGATTTTTAGACGGTTGAGAGTATACAATTTCATACGATAATGCATCAAAATTAACTTTTTTTACTGAATAATTTTATTTATAAAATATATTATATTATTTTTAAATCATGTTAAAAATATACTTTGTTATTTCTCAATTTTATTTAATAGGGATTAAATATATTTTTTATTCTTGTAAAGTAAACAAATCTAAACTTACTCATTTTATAGAAATTAAAAATATATTTAAAGCTTAAATTATTGAATTGTCGGTTTAATGATTAGTTTGACTTTAAAAAGCACATAATTTGAGTTCAAATTTTCATTCGTTGGAGTAAATATTGGATTTATTGGACCTAAGGCCGAAGTTCATTAAAATAGGGAGTTAATATTTTTAGGTCTTTGAAAATATTCTGATGTCTCATTATTGTAGTTTGCGAGCTTTATAATTGTGTTGTGTGAACTCTATCATTGAAGAAATTGGTTTGACATTGCTCGTAAACTAAGGAATCAACACACAAAAACAGGGCCGTATAGCAATATTAGTGTGATTAAAAGTACAGCATAAAATGAGATTGCAAATACATGAGTTTTGCTACTCTTTTAATGTGTGACACAAGAATACGCCTGCTTCATGTTACAGAACTATGCACTAAGATTAAGGGTATAAAATATTTAAATACTACTGTTTTACATCCACTGAACAGAAGTTGAAAATATAGAGCAAGTGTGCTACAAAACCCAATGAATGGTGTAAAAAATGACAGAAAAAAGGTAAAAAACTAGTCTACAATGGAAACAATTCATCCTTGAGAGCAGGGCATATCCACTGTATCTGAATATATGTAATCTCCCACATATCATCTTCTTCTCTTGGTTCTAAAATTCCCTCTTCCTTCATTTGTGTTATGATCTTTCTCAACAAATCAGGGATTATTTCACTCAAAGTTGATGGAGCATACTGTCCCAAGTCAGCTTTCATGCATGTATCCATCCTTCTCAGTACGCCTAACCAGAATGTCCTAAATCCTGGAAACTCAGTTATTTGTTTCAGTGATTGCAGATACATATCTGACAACAGCTCCATAGCGAGCTTAAGGGTCCCTTCCATACTCCTTGTTTCCCTCTCTGCATTTTCCCTCCTCGAGTACTCCAACATCTTCTCGTGAAGCTCATCAACCATGGCAAAAAGCACAAGGTTGAAATAGTTGATGCAGTTTGATGAGATGAAAAGAAGATCCTCGGCTAGATTGAAACTCTTTTGAAGAGAATAAACTGCATGGTTTCTTATTTCCTCTTGTCTTGATAAGCTTGTCCTTCTAAATGCTTCTCCAAGTTTCACAAATAGGTTCATGTTGTAGTTTGCTGAAGAAGGACCTCTTAAATTATCCTCAACGGAGGAATTGCTTGTATAGCTTGCTGCACTAACATTACTTCCCGGGTCCGAGTATTGGCCTCTGTGCCATTGAATCAACAAGTTTACTGAATTAGCTAATAGGTCCAGTATCTTTTTCTTTTTGTCTATTGGACTGTTCTTGGCCAAGAAACAACCAAAGGCACAATCTATGCAATATGCGTAGTTTGTGCGTGATATGTTGGTGCCATCGGAGAATAATGCTATCAAAGCCTCAATTCCCACATCATATGTATCAGGATGCCTCCATGCAACTGATAATAGATTTAGCATTGACTTCCATCCGATTTGTGTCTGCACATTTGCGGGGTATTCAATGAGTATTTTGCTAATTGATTGTGATATGACATCGTGACATGTGTCGAGGATTTCTTTATCAAGCTTCCACATTAAGGTTATGGACTTGAATATAAGTTCCTCAGCCTGTTTGTCCTCTCTTGGCGCAGAAAAGAGCTTGAGACAGACCTTGAGAAGGACTAGAATAGCTTTTTCTGCAAATGGGATTGGGGAGAACATGGGAAATTGAGCAACTGATAGAAGATAATCATGGAAGCTTGGCCAGAATATGTGGAATCTGTGTACATTGGCTAATGATATTGCCCTGATCAAATCCCAGCAGAACTCAACTGTTTCCTCTTCCTCCACTGGTGTGCTAAACTTTTGGCCTTTTCCAGCAGCTGCAAATATCAAAGATCTCCCAAGGCTTTGTAAGCATTCTTTGGGGATGTTTGAACAGTTGCTGAAGATGCTACCAATTTTGCACAATTTGATCATTTTGGTATTCTGTTCAAATTCACTACCAAGGGACAAACCATCTTCTATGCCCTCTGATGATAGATGTGAAAAACGACTGATCATGCTAGCAATTCTCTGGCTGCCAAATTTATGATCATTAGTTGGAGACATGACACCTCCTGATTTAGGTGTTGTTGGGGCATCAAAATCAATGACAGATTGGGGTAGTAGTTTAAGCCTTTTTAGTTTTAACAAGCAATCTACTACGTTCTTCCAACCTCCTTGAATTGAGTCCCTAAAGTAGTGTGCTACGGTGAAAACAGCAACTGTTGCCATCCTTGGCTTTATATCATGACTAAAGGAGAACATGGTCTCTTCTATTGAAGCATAAGGATTTAGTAGTGTTGTGAATTTGCAGAAGGATGTTATGAGCTCGTCAAGGGTATCCTCTAGTCCATACTGACAAATCCTTGCCACTGAGAATAATCCTTCAATGCACTCATGGAGCAACTCCTCTTCATCAGCATGCTCAAAGAACGATGAAAGAGCAGCCACTGATGGACCAGCAATGCAGGCAAACATGTCTCTACATATTCTGCGGTCATAGTCACATGTTGTGAAAGGTTGTACCACTTTGGATCGGTTTATGAGCTGAATCCACCTACTTGGATTCATGTCTAGTGACACAGTGGTTTGAGAAAGAGAAAATGCACAAGTGGAAATGGATTGAAAAAGCTCAGAGAGGTATTCCCTAGGCAAATCCTGCCCTGCATTTATTGCTCTGTTGTTCCTGATGAATTCCTCTTCTGTCATCTTCTTCTTAACTTGGGGGTTGTGCTGATCAGTGTTGAGCATGATGAGAGAGTAGCACAAGATGAGAACAGTGTCTTTGCTTGCAAACATGTCTGAGGATTGATGGTCATAGAATCTCTCCGCAAATGCTTCAAGTACACGTTGAATCTTTTGTGACTCTCCAGGCAGCAAGAAACTTTCTAGATAAAATCTAAGGGCAGTGTCAAGAGCCATGCCTTGGAAATGGAAGGTGTCAGTGAATTCTTTGAGAACTTGGAGGTAGAAAGGGTCAGGGTCTCCAAGAAATTCCCCTATTGTTTTCTTGTCTATGCCTGGAGTGTAGCGAAAGAAGTGAGCATGAGCCTTTGGATCAGGAGGATCAGAGATTAACTTGGCATGTTTCAAGTACTCAAGACCCTTTTTATTATCTCTGTTGAAATGGTTTGCAGCAATGAGTAGTTTCTTTTTCTGAAGTCTTCTCAGCCTTACATGTTCCACCCAAGCTTCCAAGTCATCTTCTCTATCCATCTCCTCCCAAAAGGGTTTATACTCAGGCAATTGAATTGAGTATGCACCTAAAGAACCTGTTGAACCATCTTTGTCAATGTTATCTGCAATATTGTGAATCATGACCAATAGTCCTTCAAAGGCTTGAATGTGCAAACTGGTCACGTGGCCATTCAGTGCAAATGAGTGCTTGCAAAGCAACCTCCCAATATCCTCAAACACATTCCGACAACATGGATCACAATCAAAGTTTGCATACACTTCAGCGATGAATGTTGGCTGTCTGCAGAAATTTATTATTCCTTCTATTGCTACTTCTTGGAGCGCAATTGTGCTCCCAAAACTTGCAACTCTAAACAGCACATATGAAAAGAATGCTTCCAGTTGGAATCGGATAGACCTACGAAAACAAAAACAAAGGTAAATGACAAAAAGTTGAAACTCTTTTCACTCTCTCTCCCTCAAGTAATAAGAATAAAGTATAGCATTAGAATGAAGATCAATGTAAGAAAAGTTATACCGTAATTGAATCATAGACTATCATATACGATAAAATTATTGACTCTTGTAGTAATTACTTTATAGTTCATACTCAAAATCATTTTAATTGGATGACAGTGTTCAAATCTTTATATTTCCTGTGTACCAAAATTAAACTAGTTAAATAAATTATGATAAATAAAATCAAACTCTCTTGAAGCTTGTTAGTTCTTTCCTTGAAATATCTCTAACCTGCGGAGAAAGTGAAAGGCATTCAGCACAGTGCTGCAGATCATGGACAGCACAAAGGAGCTAGACCATGTCCCATAGTAGATCAAATGGTGAAACAAGTCATCTTGGATCATCCTCAAGAGCTTTGGGTGCTTTCCTATCTCATCCCCACTCAGTTCTATCGCCGAGTTTATCAAAACCAAAGCAAAAATCTGAACATCTTCATCAGCAGTGTGAGAAGTAGACCCATCTGCCTCAACTATGGAGACAACATTCAACAAAGAGCACAAGAAGTGAAATATGTCAATGGCACAACGAACACCGTAGCCAGATTCCAAACCACCACTCTCATCACCATCCTCCATGTCAGATTCTGAGTCCCCTTCTCTATCCTTAGCCTCAATGTCTGGTAACCTTTTAAACACAACCTGGATAAGCTCATGCATGGTGTACCTAGCACTCCTCTGCAGTAAATCTCCTCTACTCGCGGATTGTTGAACTACCTGAAAGCAGGATTTAAATCCTCTCACGTAAGTAAGTAGCACCAGAATGTCATTTATGAAAGAAAACATACAGGTACGAAATTAACAAAGCCTACATAAATAATGGGGGCTCATTATAAATGTTTTTTTTTGTCTGTGATACTGCAATAACAACTAAGGTTTATGTGAAGAACTTTGATATTTTTGTGACAACAAACGACTAGGATTGCATTTGACTAAAATTCCTTACACTATTAAAGATCGTGACAAAATCACAAACATTACCATAATTTTAAACCTGAGAACCAAATTTTAGAATCAGCCACGGCCACAGTTTCATTGTTTTTCTTGATACTGTGGAATATCATGAACAAACTTAACCAATGCAGCAACAATTGCATATAGCAGAGAAAACTCCGAAGACCTTGACGTTGCATTCAACAAGATGTTCTCAGACTGTTTTTTAAAACCTTAATAACCACTAAAAGCTTTTTCTGTTAAATGGGGTAGATTACGTGAATAAAACAATACTATATAGGTGCGTTACTTTTCGGTTTTAACTATAATCTTTGTCGGTTCTTCTACTTCTAACAATTAGACTATATACCCTTCATTTGATTATAGTGTAATTTTTCCACATGTACCTAATGACTTGGCTTTTGATTTCCACTATAATATGATATCTTTCAATTAGTTGGGAACTAATATCTTTCAAGAATGTAGAAATCACCAAAGTAAATTTTGCATCTTCAACATGCTTAAGAAATCCAATCACCCATCAATTAATTGTGTTGGAAGATGTTGGTAATGAGCTAATTAGTTAGTTAGGTATATTCAACCGTTTACCCTCTGCCATGAATGAGAAAAACCAACATAAGGTATCTTTATCTTAATCCACCTGAAAGCAAGTGTTGATGAGGGTGCAAACAGATTGATCCGAGAGCAAAGATGAAGCCCTGTGGTGCATTATCCCCGTCAAAACCTGCAATATCTTCATCATCACCGCATCCTCCGAAGCCGGGTCGGTCTTCTCAAGCCTGCAGCTGGTGATCCCGGACACAACAGACTCAATACCCTCTCTTGCACCCGGCGACTTCTCATCGAACACTTCGAACTTGAGAATCTTTAGAACCGACGAGAGCGCAACGCCGGTGGCGGCTGCCGGAACGTCGTCGCTTTGAACAACATCAAGGAAGGGGCCGAGGTAGATGGAAGGGTCGATGGTGCGCCACTCTTGCTGAGGGTTGAAGATGAGAGAGCGAAGGGATCTTAACGAACTGATGAGGGAAGAGTCGTAGGTCTCGTCTGAGGAAGATAGGTTGCAATAAGCAGTGCATTCTGGACGACGAACAACTGCTATAACTGCACTAACTTCGGTGTTCAGCATGCACGACAGTCCTACTTGCCTTCTTTTCGCTTTGGTTGTGCCCTTCTTGTTTTCATCGTCGTGCATGAAATCTTCTACATTATCCATTGCATGCATGAGCCACGCGCAAAAGGGTCGTTCAAAGAAGATTAATTAATTAACCTTGCATGTTAAGGACGTACACTAGTTTTACTCTGTTTCTACATGGTGATAATGAAGCTCTACATGTTTTTTGTTTGTTTTGGCTTAGATTTTGTGCCTAGGTTGTAGTGAGAGTGGAGAAGACCGAGTACGATGGAAAGGAGAGGGGGTCAGGGAGAGAGTTTCGTGTTTGTGTGAGGACACAGGGAATGATTGGAAAAAATATTGCCGAATTGTTTGGTAAAGAAGTGGTAGAACTAATTTGCTTTTTGTTGTTTTGTCTTGCTGCAATTTTTCTATGGTTAGAAATTAATTGTTTATGAGGAGACGTAGCATTTTGTTTTGGAGTCATGTTTATTCAGAAAGCTTGCATTATCTTTTCTATGCTACCGTACAATAGTTTAACGCTACAGTAATAATGATACTTTGACCTATCAGAATAAAATAAAATCATTAATAACTGTTTTAATAATATAATAATATATTTACAGTTTAATTTAAAAAATAGAAAAAATACGATTAAACTATTAATATAATTAATTGTTAAATAATTATTTTATTTTTGAGTTATCAAAGCATCATTGCCTTCGGTCATTCTTAACTTCTCATCCTTCTCAGGTATTGATTTGATATTTTTGTAAAATTAACTTTTTTAGTAATGAATTTAAACAAAAAGGTGACGCGAAATTGGCGGCTGTATAACTTTTAAGCTTTATCCTTGTTTTTAGAGCTAAAAAGTTCAATACTGTCTTTTAAACATGTTTATCAGAATATACATTCACTATAATTTTTCATTGTTTTTCATATTTTATTAATTAGTCCATTTTTTCCCTCTTTCTAGCTCAATCTTCCTCATATTTCATAGCCCTTGAGAATGTAAAAAGATCATTATAAAAAAGTAACAAATTCATTCTAACACTCTTTACGTGAGATAGATATTATATTTTCTCTTATCCAAATTTCTCCCAAACAATAAACGATAATAAAGAAACCTTCCATTTACCAAAATGAGAATAATTTTACATGACAGACTTCTGCATTACCTATCGCGCCCCATACATCATCTCTACTTGCCTGATACAAATGTTTTAAGTTCACACCACACACAGAATAATGTATCCAAAACATCTTCATCCAGCGAGTGACAATCTTCAATTCGTGAGATAGACACCAAGGTTTTCAACCATTCTTCATGAAGGGTTGAGAACTCCGATCTCTGTTCGCTTGACCTAAAACTTTGTCCAATTGATTTTTTCATCCGTTGACTAGCCTTAGAAGCAATGCTTACAGTTTCTTCTGGGATTCCAGCCATGAGGGCAACCTGCAGCCCGTAGCTCTCTGGACATGCTCCGGAGGCAAGCCGATAAAGGAAAACTAGTTCTTGATCACGCATGGAACAGGTGCCAGATTTTGACTTGAAAGCACAAGCCATGTGTTGCATTGTAACGCGTGGATGAGAAGCGAACTCTTTCGTGAGCGGATGGTAATGTGTCGCAAATAGCATGCGACAGTTAACCTTCTCAATCAGATGCCGGAATACCTGTGCACATCCACAATTATTGAAAGAGACAGAATACCGAAACATTATCACATAAATTACTAAAGTTGGTAAGAATAGATAAAGGTTTTATCAATGCTCGGAGCAAAAGTTTCAGGATAACAGAAGAACCTTAACACAATCATATGTTATAGGTCATTTTCTTTCATGAATAACCCCATTACTACGAAACATAGTATAATTGTTACAGTTTTTCTTTCTTTGCCTTTTTTCAGTGGGCACTCGAGTGCTAATTTTTAGTACTTCCAGTGGTAAAGTATAGAAATGCGATACATAAAAACAAATCCAAAAGTTTTCATCAAGAAAAAAAACCCAAAAAAATAGCGAAGAGTAGAGCCTCACAGAATATGCAATGGCATAGCCATCAAAAGTGCTTGTTCCCCGACCCAATTCATCAAGTATAACAAGAGAATCTTGAGTAGCATTCTGAAGCACCGAAGCAGTTTCTGTACACTCAATAAAGAAGGTACCTAAAAATACGCAAGTTTGTTGGTATTGGCAATCAATAAAGTCAGTTAAACTGTCTATGAACACATGGACATTTTAAGACCACAATGCTACATTTTCCAAGTTGTGAAAAAAGAAACTATTAATGTCAACGGAGTTATCAATGTGCTTAAGTATGCAATATCTCTGATGCGCAAGCATGTCAAAAAACCGTAAAGCACATCTGCTTTTGTTAGAGTACTTACTCTCGCCTGTCATGATTCTATCTTTGGCTCCTAGTCGTGTGAAGATGATATCCACAACTGAGAGAACACAACTTTCGCATGGCACATAACAGCCTAACTGCAAAGACATCATATATTTTATAAAAGAAGCATCAGAACAATCTGACAGAGTAAACCATGTAAAATACATGCACTTTCTTTGAGGTTTTACAGTAATAAGCATCAGCGTCTTCAAATATCAGTTTAAATAAAACGACCATACTGTTTGCAAATTGGTCAATATTTTTCCCGATCAGGGGGAAAAGGATGTGCTGCAGTTTTTCTTCGTTTAAATACTTAGCCAGCCAGTGAGATCAAAGTAGTTTAATTTAGAAGTAATTAAGTAACAATCATTTCTAGCTTAATTGAACAGGTAAAAAAGGGTGAAGAGAGAAAACCTGGGCCATAATAACAGCTAGACAGGTGGATCGCAGAAGTGTTGACTTTCCTCCCATGTTTGGTCCAGTAAGCAGCAAAGTTCGAGGATGAGACCCATCTTCACTCTCACCAAGGATTATGTCGTTTGGAACAGGCAAACATCCACTGTCTCCAAGGGCAAAGGGATGCCATAGTCCCTTCATCTCGAGCACAGTTCCATCATTGTCAACACTTGTACCTTTTGACGCCACTATGACCGGCCTAGACATAGTTCCACAAGAAAAGCTAGAAGTAACAGCAAAAGATCGCAATACATCAATGCAATTTATGGCATGAACCACTTCAAACCACTGAGCAGCTTTCTCCAAAAATAATTCAACAAGTATTGTGAGTGTTTCAGCATCCGAATCTGTAACATCATGATTCTAGAACAAACTACACCGTTAGATATACATACACTCGAAGATAATGCACCACTGCATCTGCCCACAAACATGAACATATAACTGATGAAACTGAAAATCAACATTTGCCACATCAAACTGCTAAAATGCCAATATCTACCGTAAAAGGCAATGCAGTAAGAATAAAAAGTGCTGCTAACTTTTTATCTTCTAAAAAACATAAGCAGAAGTGGATTTGACAATTATGATGATCATAAGAATTTTATTCAGAAAGGTCTTGGGTATAATATATTAAACTTGCAAAAAGGGTTATCACACAAGGTGTCCAAATGAATCAAACAATTCAAACGTAATTAAGTAGTCCAAGTAACCCGAAAACATATGGGTTAATTGACTTAGCAAAATAAAGATTTAGTAATTTTTGTTTGGCCTTCACCTAGCCTGACATGAAATTAGACTATGACCTGAATCAAGCCAGGCAACCCAAACACCTAAGCAAAAAATTTAAGTGTCATGCATCCACGCAAATTCACTGCCCTTAATCATTTTTAGCCTCTTCAACATTTAGACCTATAGCCTCAAAGTTTCCTGGAGCAAAATCACAATTTCCTACTTGGTTGCTCAGTGTTATGCACAGTAAGGTACCTCCATTTCAATCGTATATCCAATATTTTCAAACCAGAAAGAAATATATCCATTACCATTAGTAGAAGTGACAAGTGAATAATAAAAACTTCTCAGTGAATATTAATCCACCTCAATCTAACACTGTATAAATTGTTAGGAACTAATCAATTATTCAAATTTCCAAATAACAGCATCTGTCACAAGCAGCATGACTTGTATTCTAATTTTCAAGAAAAATGACAGCACACATAGTTTTTCACAAATTCAATATTCTAAAATTTACAATTTCAATTAGATTAAGTATAAGGTCTAGTTCCTGGGATGCGAAGAATATGTTGAGGAAGTTTCAGTTAATATTATTTGAAAACCTAATAAGACAGAAAGTATACCTGGTAATTTGGGAAGTCGCTCTGCACAGCTGCTTCAAACTGAATAAGAAATTGATCAAGCCCCTCACTACCACTCAGAATTGGTAGTTTAAAAACTTTGGTCAAAGATGATATTAGAGGCTGCTCTTTCATTAAAAGAAGCAACAAGCTCAAAGCAGTCCGAAGGCCATTCACAAGTGATCCAAACACTTTCACCTGTATTACATTAAAAATTATGTTCGTATAACAAAAGAAAAATTAGTTAAACAAATATCATAACCTTAGATCTTATACATATTATAAAAAAATTACTATTAGTCCAAAAATCCCTTACATTACGATCAGTATTCTCCCTATATAGCTTTAGATAAATTTTTCCAATGCCAATTTCACTGCTTATGTATTAGCTACGTGTTTTTCCTTCCAAGCAACATAGTCTCCCCATCTCCATGGTATGAAATATGTGACTAAGCAATTTAGACACGAGAGACACTAGTATATTGATATTGAAATGAGATGATGTTGCCAACAAGTCTTTTTTTCAAACTAAAATGGGTATTTAGCTCCTATATAAGTGAAGAAAAACTGTTCAAAAATCACACTAAAAATAGTGACTATATCCTTTACAAAATTGGCGTGAAAAAAGTAGAAGAAACTCACCCTCTGCTTCAATATTTTCTTCCCCAACAAGGGCAGTAAGAGAGGGCCTGATAATTGAAGGCTGGACTTAATTCGGCCCAGCAAATGTTCCAAATCTGGAAGCTTGCGAAGATGTTGAGCAATGTGTGATACAATATCCGGGTTAGTCATTAGATCATCTACTACATCAAGCCTGTTGTTAATTATTTCAGCATCTATCAATGGACAGCAGACCCAGTTCCTAAGAAGCCGCTTTCCAGATGAAGTTACACACTTATCAAGACAATTGTACAATGAACCTGAAACTCAAGCAGAATATCATGATTTCACAGAAATTTCCAATGAAAATTACATTGTAAACTTGAGAGTGCTCAAATAGGACAAGTACTAGCCTGATTTGCTACCATCCTCATTATTAACAAAGAGTTCTAGATTTATCATTGTTGGACCATCCATTTTCAGGCAACCCCTGTAAACTTGGTATGGATACAAATCCCCACTCTGTAGGACATCGTCTAACTGAATGAAAAGTGTAACAAATCAATTATCTTAAACAACAAGCATGCAGATACATTTAGTGCTAACCCCCTCAAGTGAGGCCTCATTGTATTATATAAAAGTGTACCATCAATCTATCCAGATGACCAATCAATCCACCCAGAGCAGACAAGGTAATTTCACGATGAATCACATTGTTCAGCACCTGATCCAGTGAATTAGATGAGCCTTTGAAGTATCCCTTTGAGTGAATTAAATCCCCAATTTCAGAGTTCACCAAGTCAGTGATTGACTGAACTGGAGTGAATTGTAATGCTGCCGAACCTGCAAGAGGAACAAAAAGAAATAATTATATTCCAGGACACTATTCAAAATTTAAATTGAATAAATTCAAATTAAAAAAATTTTAAAAATAATTTGAAAATTTAATGATTTAAAAAGTTGATGCAATGCTAAAATATCTAACTGCAACAAAATGCAAAATTTGCAAACTTCACACTATTCCTAATGCAACATATATCAAATTATTCACACTGTCATAAATACACAGGATTGTATATTAAAAGCGTAATCTTTTGTTACCTCAAACAGATTATGAGAAATTTAGCATATGAAACATAATACGAAACGTCCTAATAAAAGCATAGTACCACAAAGGTAATATCCATGCCAACTCAATTCTAAAAGAGAATAGGTAGCTTGATTTACCTGCGGAACCATTTTGTTCTATATATATTTATAGACATCATAGGATACGGTATTGACTGTGTAGGTCATTTATAAAGTACACCTGATAGTGTAAATGTTAAATCAACGCTCATCTTTAGTCAAAGCAAAACTAGATTCACCAAGGAATAACTTCGTTCACAATAATTGACCACCACTAGATATTTGCTTTAAATTATTATACAAAACTATGCAAAATGATTATTTTCCAGCTAGTGTTTGTAATTGACATACAAGTTGTTCTAATAACACACTTGACCAAATACATCTCAACTATTAGTTAAAATTTATTGAAAAGTACAAAATAAAAAAAAATCCACAAAAGGAAACTGAGACAAAAAAATTGTGATTTCCAATGAATTTTAATCGATAGTATAAAGTGTGTTCAAAGAATGGGTAAGAAAATGCACAGCTAACATTTCTCTTCACATACAGCTTCCAAGGCAAAGCATAATAAATAAAGTGGCAAAAACGCCCATTTAAAATTCTAGAAAGCTTAGTAGTGTACCCCTAAACCTCGAGAAGTAGTTAGGTAGTCCACTACCTATGGTTCCAATTAACCTTTAAATGGTTAAGTTTTTAAATTTAAGATAATAAATAATGATATTAATTACGAATCACATAAAGATTTGTTAGAACCATGGATAAGTAGTGATCCATGACTACCTAATAATTTCTCATAAATCACAACAAGGATCACATCTCACCAATTAAAGAGAATTTTCGAAGTGCCTTCTGAGCTTCTTTGGACATACCTGTAAAACAACATATTTTAACATGAAGATATAACCATAGGAATTGAAGTGCATTCAAGTCAAGAAGAATCCTGCAAGCACTCCTTAGTATAATCTTTCCAACACATTTTTTCGTAATTGGGTGAATTTTCTGTGAGACCCGTTAAATAAAAAGTGGGCAGAGCAACTCTAGTTACTCATATGAATTCACAAAAATTTCACCCATTAATTTTGTCAGAAAAAAAAGTGTCAGAATTTTGGTTCAATTTAAACCCAAAGTGATACTTTATGGCGTTCACCTCTATTGTCATATATAACTTCCTTGGGTGATACCTACAATCCAATTCCCAGAATCAAAATTAGCTAAGAATTTGGCAAAATGGAATGATCATTCACATTAACTAAATACAAAATCAGGAATAGGCAAAAGAAAGGGTATTGTGAGCATACTTGCATCAACAAGGCCCCTAAAGCAGAACAGGATGTATCATCGTCTATGGAGCCAACCCAAAATCTGAGCCGAGCACAATCAACAAAAGCAAATCCATACACAACTGAACCATTATCCAAGCCATTGTTTTCCTGTAGAAAACATTTAATTCACCATCATACATAATAACAGCACACCAAAAATGAATAACTAAAAGTGACAAATAAGAACCTCTTTTATTGCGAGGAGGTGAACAGCATCAGGACCAATATTACCATCCACATTGGTTGATGGAGTGACTACCTGAACTAATTTTCTTCGGACAACCTGAAATCCAGCAGTGAAGGTCACATCATGCAAAAAAGCAGCCAACTAAAAAGCATAAAAGATACTGGATAGGATATTTACACAAAGACTTATGATAATTTAATCTACAAAAAAAGGAATATTTTCAAGTGACCGCTGTGTGTCCTGTCCAGTTTTCAAGCAAAGTCAAATATTGAAAATGTTAACATACAACTTCTGAAGCTACATAGCCAAACAATACAACTGCAAGGATGAAAACTTACAGAGTTAGCCCCTCTAGCTTTTGCTGCTTCAGATGTCTCTAATTGCTCCACTCGTCCAACCTTATACCTTCACAATGAAAGCAGCTAAGTCTACAACAAGTTAACTAGGAAATCAGTAAGTTTATTGAGATTTAACAGTCCATTCTGACCGGAATTTGTTATAATGATATGGTGCACAAAATATCAAAATCAACATTGAGTATATAATAAATATGGTATCACTATCAACTATCACATCAAATCCATGCCTTCCTTACCCACGTGCAACCAGCTTTTGAACTGCATCATCAATCCCACTTTCAGATATGCCGACCTGAACCAACAGGTAAAATTCAGTCACTGAAGACATCAACTAACAAAAGAACAGGTCAAGTACCCACAAAAATATAAATTTGAAATCACCTGTCGACATTTTCCAACACCACTTAAAGTTATTTTCCAATCAAGCTCCTTATTGCCAATGTCAGCATCCATTTCATAAAGCTCATAAAATTTCCCCTACATTGACCATTAATTGAGGCATACTATTATCAACCAAAAGTTATACATAAAATACCAAATAAACTACAGGATCCAGAGGAATTAAGAAACCAATATTCAAAGAGCCTGATAAACTAACCACTTTAAAAAATAGCACAACATCCATATATTTACATTTGACACTCCAATACTGTTTCTGTGATGCTGACAATTTTGTCAAAACTTCCGGAGGAATATAAAGGGTTGTCCTGTCATACAAAGGATTATTTGGCCTTCTTCCATGAGCATCCCTGATTCGAGAAGGATCAAGCCATTCAAACTTGCTGGCCACTTCTACTTCCTTCTTAGTCATGTTCAGTGCCATTGAATCATCAAGAAATTTGACTCGTTTGCCAGAATTCAGCAAGGAACCAAACTTAGATCCAGCATCACGACTACGCTTTATCTGAGAAGCAATAGGCTGCATCCCTGGGGTTTCTGGTCCAGCAACATCACCATCGGTTACAACCAATGCCACGTTTTCCTGATTAGCCTTTTCCATGAAATTCCCAGCATTATCTTTTGCTTTGAGCAAAGGTTGAAAAAATGCTTCTTCCTTGTGCACCCTTTTACGATCAGTATCAGCCAGTATTCCCACTGGTTGAGAAGGTTTAGAAAAACTACCGTTCAATGGGTGGCTCCTGCAAAAAGAATGCAAGTTATAGTATGTGCTCGTGATTTTTGTCGCAACGTCAAAAAAATTGAGCCACCACAAGTGCCAACACATTTGTCCTGAATTTGCAATAACATCAAGGACCATGATGAAGCTGCAACAGAGATTGTGATTTTAAACATCCGTAGCATCCAATAAACAGCACTTTCCTTTAAGAAGCAGAAACTGCTTCAGTTTCAATTTCAATTTCAACTGCGTGTTTCATTCAGTACTCTCTAAATTGCTAAGAAACTGAAATTTTTTGAGTATTGTAAATTCAAAAAATGCCTAATAGCGCTACGATTCAACCTACAATGTCCTATCGATTTCACTTGAAGAGTTCAACGGACATTCCACCAGCATTATTACGTAATAAACTATCGAAACAAAATGCACCTGTGTTTTACCTTTGACGCAAGCGAATACCAAAGCAGTAGAAAGGAAATATCAAAATATAGCGAGGAATGAACGAACGAAACGCATTAGGCTTTCTCGCACTTCCATAAAACCCTAAGCTAACGACTCGGAGAAGGAAAAGAACGAAGCCTACCTCTTAGTAATTCTTTCGTTATCGTCGACCTTGACGAATTTGTGCATGATGCTGTCAAACAGGGAGGAACCGGAGCTGTTCTCTTTTGGCGCGAAATTCGCCGGCAAAACGCGACGCGGCACCTTCTCCGGCGGCGTATCGGTTCCCCTGACATCGTCTGCCGGCGGCAGTTGACTAACAGCAGATGTGCCGGGGCGGTTGAGCTGCTCAACCTTCGGAGCGGTGGGAGGTCGGTCGCCGGAAATACGCTGAAAATATCTATGCATAATGTGGAATATTTTGGCGCCAAAATATTCTTGAGCGCTTAACAGTAGTGAGTATAATCAGTTGAAGAGACCTTTATACTTTCCAGAACTTCTATATATGAGCGCTTATTTTTAGCCTTTTGGGGGGAAATGTTTAGTTACATTTTATTTTATAAGGAAAGAAAAATGTTTAAGTAAAACATTAGGGTGAATAATTAACAGTGTGGTGGTAGCTATTTAATAAAAAAAAACATTCAATGGTAAATTTGTGTAATTATTATTTTTAATTAGATTTTTTAAGACATTTTAAATGAGAAGATCTGTGGAAGTTTTCCCTCCTATTTTCTGGTTTATCCTTTTTTAATCAAATTTATCATTTATAAAAAAATTATCCATAATTAAAAATAATCTTAGATCGTAGTATAAATTGTCCATCATCTATTTAAAATATAATTATATGTTAAACGAGAGTTTTAATTATAAGATATTTATATTTTTATTTTTTATGCGAGGATAGACCAATCTTATAACCTACACTCCATAAATACAAATTGAACCTAATATTTTTTAAAATCACCATTTACTATCATGATCTATTTAAATAATTATTTCAAGAAAAAGTTTTTTTAAGATAAGTTTTTTAAAATTTTCTTAAGATGTTTTAGAATAAATTTTTCCTGAAATTTTTTGAAACAAAATTTTGACTAAACTTTTTGTAGTAAATGCTAGCACAAATAAATGTAGGACGGCCGTTTTTTTTATAATCAAAATATAATATGAATAATAAGTATATAAATATATATTAATTTTAAATAAATTCTTTTTATTCTATATAATTATAAGTATAAACTAAAATTTTTCTTGATATGTATTTAAATTAAAAATAATAATACAAAGACATAATAGCTGTTTTTACGCTAATTACAATAACAAAGTAATAAATATACAGTACCGATAACAATAATATAACGTTAAAAAGAATGATAATTATTGATAATAATAGTAATCAGATACTATTACATGAAAAAATAAAAAATAAAAATTAAATTCAAAATTATCTTTAATTCTTTAATTTCGAAAAAAAATTTCTTACAATAACATTTACCTAATTTAAATCCTTCAACAACAAAAAAAGAAAAAAAAAGAAAAGAGTGATTTTGTTATATTAAATACATTCGTGCTAACCCATAGAACTTTCCGGATAAGTGCAGAATATCAAATTCCGTTGGCAAGCTCTGATCACAAACATGCAGACGCAAAGGGAACATTCCAGATATTCACTTCGTCACCCTTATAAAGCCCACCATTACTCTACACCGTTTTCAAAACACGCCGTTCATTCCTTCAACCAAAGTAGTAATCAATTAACGCAGTTCCGTTTCTTGCACGATGCCGAGTCGATCAACGGGAGCCATAACCCAAGACTGGGACCCCGTCGTTCTGCACAAGGCCAAGCCCAAGGCGCAGGACCTCCGCAACCCCAAGGCCGTCAACCAGGCGCTCCGCTCCGGCGCGGAGGTGCTCACGGTCAAGAAGTTTGACGCCGGTTCGAACCGGAAGGGCGGCGGTCCGGCTGTGAACGCGAGGAAGCTGGAGGAGGGGACGGAGCCGGCAGCGTTGGAGCGCGTGGCGGGAGAGGTGCGGCACGCGATCCAGAAGGCGCGTGTGGAGAAGAAGATGAGCCAGGCGGAGCTGGCGAAGCAGATCAACGAGCGGACGCAGGTAGTGCAGGAGTACGAGAATGGCAAGGCAGTGCCTAACCAGGCCGTGCTGGCCAAGATGGAGAGGGTTCTCGGTGTCAAGCTCAGGGGCAAAATCGGAAAATAGGTTTTTTTACTGTGCTCGATCCGTCATCATCGTCGTCATCTATATTTTGTATTTGTGTCTGCATTTCTTTGAACATATGTATGATTTGTAATTTTAGTTAAGATTTTTAGAATAGAGAAATGATTCAAAGAGTAAGATAACTTCAATGATATATTGATGTTGGAAAAATGAAATATTATGTTCTTCTTTTTCTTCTTATTATTATTTTGATGGTCTTTAGGATGAATTTTTTCTGAAACACTCAATACACTACTTTTAATATAGTTTTTTTTTCCACAACTTTCTATAGTGAAAATTTAAATGTAAAATTATGTAGTTTCGATAATTTTTCCTTTTTCGTATGTGATTTTTAGAAAATTTAACACATTGAATTTACAATATGAAGGGGAAATTGAGTTTGTTAAGTTTAGTGAAACCTGAACTGAGTTTCTAAAAATTATTATTATACTATATCCGTATTTTTATCTTTTGATTGGATGTATAATATTTAGTTTATTTTTCTTTTAAAAAATGTGATGGATGGTCTCCTTTAAAGGAAGTACGTGATTAGATAAGCTGAGAAAACTATTATATTTTAGAAATATGAAGATTAAATTTAATCTCTCTTTACTTAAATTATTCACATCACTTAATTAATTCACGTATGGTTAATTTAGTTAGATGCTATTAATTATATCCTATATACATGTTTTTTAAATTTAATGATGTTTTATTTATTTTTATAAATTTGAGTCTCTTTAATTGAATTTCTATTAATTTTATTAAGTATTTAAAATATTTGTTATTTATATTTTATTTTACTGTTAATTGAACGTGTTACTAATATACCTTCATATAAAAACAAAAATAATTTAATTAAGTTTAAAGTTTTTTATCGAACTTTTATAAAAAAAATATTTTATTTAATGTTTAAAAAATTTAAATTTTTTAATTGAGTATATGTTATTTCATTTTACTTTAGTGTTGATAAAATTATATAACAACAGCCTTCAGTAATTAAATTATATAATAACAGCCTTCAGAAATTTGTGGATGGGGTGCTTATGAGCCCAATACAATAAAGCTATTCCAATAGGCCCATATAAATCCCAAAGTAAATGACTAGATGAAGTTACTGTGAATGTAAATCATTATTAGCCCAAAATAATTTGCAACCCCTGTATTTGCTCACTAAAATGAAAATAATAACAAGCATAAAAGGAAGCGTGCTTTTTTCTGCACCTCCCAACATTTTTTTCTTCACCCCAAAAATTTGTGAAAGGCCAAAATTACCCTATGTTCATTTGGAAGCCGGTTTGGTACAAAACAATTTTTAAATTGTAGAATTAAGAAGTCATTTTTCTATTGAAAATAAAATTTATTTTTTAAATTATAGAATCCAAAAATTAAGATTTTAAAAAATTATTTTTCAAATTGTAGAATTCAAAAGTCATTTGTATAGAAAAAAAATTGTATTTCAAATTGTAGAATCCAAAATCAAGTTTTTGAAAAATTATCTTTTAAATTGTAAAATCTAGAATTCAGATTCAAAATAGATTTTCAGTATGTAAAATTTGGAAGTCATTTGTATTATTTGCATTGTAGAATTTGAAAATTAAATTTTGAAAAATTATCTTTCAAAAATTTATTTTGAATCTCGAATTGATTTTCTGATTCTATAATTCAAATAATTTTTTAAAGATTTGAGTTTCAGATTTTACAATTTAAAAATATTTTTTATAATGATAGTTTTACAATTTTTTAGAGAGAAGAAAAATTATGGAGGTGCAAGAAGAAGTACCTAAAAAAAAGCTTTCCATTTCACTGTCCAATTTTAACTATAAATTCATTGGACAAGTGTATTTTTTACTTGAACGTAACCAAGCTTGACAGAAAATGAAATTACAGTACAAGACCTACTGAATCTCCAAAACAAAAACAAATATACTGTGTCATGTTAAATTTTGATAATCATATTGAAATAATTTTGAATAAATGTTTACATTAATGTTCATGTTTAATTGACGTTAAGAAACTCATTATAAACTAAATTAGGTTGTGGTAAATAAATAAACTGTGTAATTTAGTGTAAGGGTTGAAACATTGAAATCATACAAGTTATACGAAATCAATATTTTGAAGATGGATACCAGTTGAGGCAGATCCCATGCAATATGTGTTCATGAGTTAGAGACAGAGCTTGGAGCCACGTTGAAGCAGCAAAGACAGATGCCAAAAGAGACATGCTTGCACATTTAACTTTTGTTGATGCAGTGGGATTTGGTCCAACACAACATAGGATGTGGTTACACAAAAACATCCTCAAAACCTCTAATAGTGCCCTTGCGATGCCAAACGCGCAACCCTTTACTTCCCCTTTCTTTCCTTCTTCCACAATTTCCTATCACCCCTCAGATTCTTTTCTTTTTCAACTCTAAACTTCACAAAGTAAGCCACACACCTGCATATTATATATGTATATATACTGTATTGTACCCACTGTTAAGAAAAGGTTGAAAGCAGAAAGAAGAATCAATGTGTCACCCTGGAGTTCCTTTTGTGAACAGAGAAGGCTTGATGGTGCATACAAGATGGGTTTTGTCAGCGGTCGCAAGGCGTGCACCGAGGCAGGTTCGTGATGGTGGGAGCTCCGGAGAGAGTGGTTCTGCGAAGCGATGCTTGTGCTCGCCGTCGCAGCATCCGGGGTCATTCCGGTGCCGGTTGCATCACGGCGAGTATGTGTGGCGTGGTAGAGCTATTAAGTAGTTGGGTTCGATGTATCCAATTATAAGAGTTTATAAGAATGCATGTAAATAAATAATCCAGCTTTCTTCGTTCATGATCAATGGTGAAAGAATTTGATATCACAGAGGTTGGAGCTGTTTGCATTTGTGGTAAATAATAATGAAAAATTTGTGCCTTTCGTTGTTCTTTCTATGCCTATTTATCCAGGAATTTCAACAGCATCAACAGAGCTTTATCAATGAAGTCTAAGCTACATAATAGATTACACACTCTATTCAAAGCTTCAGGAATTTCGAATTGCACAAAAAATATCATGGTAGTAATAACAACATTCACATTACTCATGGCAATATGCAGTAAAACAACATTCAGATGACAAGTTCCACCCATCAAATACGAGATTATATCTGTAGTAATAAATAGTGGCAGTAATAGTATTTTAACAACCAGTGCGAAAATAAACAGACAAAGCTACCTATCCACAAACAAATTACACGAGGTTCCGGATGAATTACATTCCTAGGAAAAAATTTCACCATAATCCCCTTGAGCATCTTTCAAGTAAATTAAATGCAAAAGCTAACTAATCCACTCATGGGAAAAGTAACTCCTCCCCTGATCAACCAAACCATTATGACTACACGCAAACAGAACATTCACAAAACTAATTCCATCAGCCTCACCGTCTCCTCAAAATTTGAGTTCCAAGTGATCAAATTCCTCATCTTCATCCTCAAAAACATCCTATATGCAAAATCCACACTCCCACGTTTCCCATCATATCAACCAAAGCAGACTCCACCACCACATCTCTCCACCCACCCACCCTCGCACACTGGCGATGCACCTCCTTCGCCTGCCTCGCCGCAGCCAGCACCGAACACGCCCGAATAATCATCCCAATACTATAACCACCCCAAGTTCCCACACGCATTCAACAGCTTCCCGTGAAACCATCAACCTCCAACCCCAAAACCCCATCATGCATAACGGAACACAACCCCAAGACATCCCTAGACCTGTATTTACACGTCAACATGGAGATAACGGCCGTCCACAGCATTATGGGGCAATTCGTCAAACACCCTGCGCGCGTCGTCGACCATGCGCATCCTCCCTTTCATGTCGATGAGCGCGCAGGCTACGACGGGTTGGAGTGGAAGCCGCGCGTAGCGACGATGATGTGGAGGGTTTTGAGAGGAAAAGGTTTGGGAGCTTGGAGGAGGCTTTGAGGTGGAAAAGGTTTTGAATAAATTATGTTTATGCTAAAAAAGGCCAAAGGTTCAAAGAAGCAGAATTATAAACCATAATGACATAATCAAAATTTATAAACTTTGGTTTGGATCTACCAGAATTAACTTTAAGGAAACGAGAGAGAAAGTAAAAAATGATATCTAATGACATTTTGTGCACCCTTCATGAAGAAGCAGATAAACAAAAAGGACAAAGATGTTTCAAGTTTTAACAGTGGATTGCTTTATAAAGATATTAGTACAAAGAAAGTCATACATAAATAAATAATAAAAAGAGACCGTTTGTTTCAAATTTAACAGCGGATACGTCTGTGACAACTCAAGAAAGTGAGGCACAAATAGAACAAAGAAATTTTAATACAAATTCATAATTTCACACAAACGATGTTTCAAAATTAAACTACACTTACATGAGCATGTATTATGTAATGTAACACGACCCAATTTTATTACTTTGATGAAGTACATATGCTAAATCAGCTATACGCTTAAACTCAAAGCAGAAAGGAGATATTCAAAGCCAAGGAGAATTGTAAATGGGAGTTACAACAGATTTAACTTGTAGATACTTGTGTAAGGCTTCCAATCCAAAATCTCTTCCAAATCCACTCATCTTGTACCCTCCATAAGGAATGTCATTTCCGAAGGTAAAGTAGCAATTGATCCAAACAATGCCTGCACGAATGGACCTTGACACAGTGTTTGCTGTGTCCAAACTCTTGGTCACAATGCCTGCTGCTAGACCATATTTAGTATTATTTGCACTCTTAATTGCATCCTCAATGGTCCTGTTATTCATTCATTCATATATTACTTTTGAATTCAGTATTCAGGAACAGATCCAAAAACATTACTAGGAAGACATTCAATCAATTATAGCAACAAGTAAATAGAATTACGATAACTTACTTAAACTTCATCAAAACCATCACAGGACCAAATATCTCCTCCTGTACTATACGCATGTCCTCCTAAACAAGATATTATGAAAAAGACAATGTGATGGTTAGTTATCCAATTATTCTATAAAGGAACCTCGTTTCATGCTTGGGTGGAGTAAAAAAAATCACCTTAACATTGGAGAAAATTGTAGGTTCAATGTAGTAACCCTTGTTTCCCACTCTTTTTCCGCCAGTCAAAAGGGTGGCACCTTCTCTCTTTCCAAGCTCAATATGGGAAAGGATCTTTTCAAATTGCTTCTTATCAACCTACGACAAGAAAACAATATTACTCCCATTTTTGTTTCAATAATTAGAGTTACTAGAAAACAAATGCAGTATGTTTTTAGAACTAATGTAGATATAACCGTGCTACGGCATTCCAACCTGAGGCCCTTGTTGAACTTTTGGATCAAAAGGATCACCAACCACCCAAGCGTTTGCTTTCTCCACCAATTTCTTCTCAAATTCATCATAAATTCCTTCTTGAACAAACACACGGGAACCTGCAACGCAAATTTCTCCCTGAAATTGACAAGAAAAAAGTTAGAATATGTTCAACTGAACTGTGTAGAAAGGAATTAGATTTCATGAATGAAAATCACCTTATTGAATAAGATGCCCAAGAGAGCAAGCTCAGCAGCTTTATTTACATCAGCATCGTCAAAAACTATGACGGGTGACTTGCCTCCTAATTCAAGTGAAACGGGTTTCAAATTACTACTAGCTGCAGCACGCATTATTTCACGCCCCACTTCTGTTGAACCTGTGAAGCTTACCTACACATGCACAAATCACAAGCTCACAATCAAGCCAATTATATTGGTTTTACTGTATTTAAATTATGTTACTATGTTATTATTACTTGAGTACAAATGAGAGTCAAACTCAAAAGATTGGCTTATCAGATATTTAGTGTATTGCACCTTAATTTAGCGTACATATAAGGATGTCTTTTAGTCTCAACTCTCAAACAAGCACTAACTGCTATATGTTAAGCAAAAATGAGAGTCCAATAAAAAAAAACTATTCCATTGCATGAGAGAACAGCGCAACTTAAGTATCACATTAACCCTTTTATTCTACTTGAGTGCGACTCATTATGTCCACATTCTTGACATCTAAGTAGTTACCTTATCAATGTCCATGTGTGAGCTTATTGCAGCACCTGCAGTTGAACCAAATCCAGGTACTACATTAAGTACTCCATCTGGAATTCCAGCCTTCAAAACATAAAAGTAAGGAAAATCAACAACTCAACCTTTGATAATCAACTTGTCAATGCGATTCCTAGAAGACACATACCAATTTAGCTAGATGAGCATAAAACAAGGCTGAGAGAGGTGTTTGTTCAGCAGGCTTGAGGACCATTGTGCAACCGGCAGCCAAGGAAGGACTAACCTTCGCAACAAACATGGTGGTAGGGAAGTTCCAGGGAATAATGTGTCCCACAACTCCAATTGGTTCTAGCAAAGTATATGCATGGAACTCCCTAGAAGCTTTTAAGACCTCCCCGTGGATTTTATCTGCAGCACCAGCATAGTAACGTATAGTACCTATTGCTGAAGGAATGTCACCAACCTTACACATGTGGTACAACTTCCCAGCATCGATGGCATCCAATGCTGCTATTTCATCTATGTTTTGCTCAATTAAGTCAGCCCATTTCATCATAATTTTTGCTCTTTCCTGATTTGCAAAACATGTCAAAGTTTAATATTATATTGCAAAAATGATGAACACTTGTGTCATATCAATGCTCAGAAAGTACAATAACCATGTCTAGAGCATGGTGAAGAACTTTATTACTAATTACAAAACTAGCATGTGTTATCTAATTAATCCCAAAGATTTGTTCCATAACTAGTACAAAAGGTCTAATTTAACTCAATTTCTTTTTTACAAACAATTTATAGATAAACACCTGTATAGCAAACAGTTATCTAGACACTATACAGTTTTGTCAGATTGGTTAGCTACTTTTAACTAATCAACATAACACATATATTGGTGGGAATGGCCAAATATTTATGTTGAGTTGGATTTTAACAAGAATAACACTATTTGTTCACATTTTGAAGTCAAACTCAAAAAACATTACATGTTGGAGACTCGTGTTCCTTAAACTCAAAACTCTATATTTGTTCAATCTTGATGTCGTGCACGGTTTAAATCCACATGCTTATTTTGTATAGTCTTTCTACTCTACTTTTAGTTACGTGTTTACGTATGTAGATCCTTTCTAGAAGAAGAAAAGAAAAGAAAGATGAGTAACAAAGAAAGTTAACAAAAAGTAAAAAGAGAAAAAAAAAATAAAAACACCAAAAATATGAAATAAAAGATTTTTTAAAAATTTTCTTTAAATTAAAAGTGAAATTGGCAAGAAAAGCTCGTAAATAAAAAATTTTAAATATAAAACTTACAATTTCATTATAAATTAATTTAATATTTTTAATTATAATTAATTATTAATATTAATTATAAATTTTTATTGTAATATAAATAATTAAATAAATATAATAAAATTTTATGATTAATTATATTATAATATAACAATTATATGTTATACATATAATCCATTACGTTATAATTAATTTTATTTATGTTATATAATAAAATATAAAAATGTTCAAAATTATTTTAAATAAAAGATTTAATTGTAAAAGAAATTATGTAATAATAATAATAAATATTAAACAAATAATCATAATATAAATAAATTTATATAATAATAGTACTATAGTTTTTTAATATAATCTGATACTTAATTAAAAAGTAATTTTATATATATTAAAGATTTATGATAATTATTATTTTAATTTACATTTTTAACTTTAATTTATATTATTTAAATAATTATTTTTTAAATATATTAATATATAATTAAATTAAATTTATTAGATTAATTAAATTATTTACAAATTTTTTTTAATTTTTCATTATTTTTTTAAAACAAACAATTTCAATTTTTATTGTGTTGCTCTCAAATTCTTTTTTTTTTCATTTTCTCGTAGTCATCTTCAAAACCAAACATAGCCTTAATGAATCATACAAACGTAACATCTACAATATTTTTTTTACAAATAGAGACTTGAATTATTCCCCTACAAATACTCAATTATATAAATAAAAAAAAATTAAAATATGAACACCAAAACTCAAATAAATAAAAACTACGTTGATTGCTTGACTTGATCGGTCCAATCAATACATCACCAGTACAGACAAAAGGTTGTATTATATTCAGAAAAATCCATTTCCAAATTCCAAAGTCTGGATTTCACGTTTCAACTATTGAATTCCTTAAAAAATGCATAATTATTTCAATGTTACACCAGTACTACAATTTTAATGTGAGTTGGCATACTTTTAATATTATTACATATTTTGTAATTTTGCTTTGTTCTTGTTTTTTCCTTTGTTTCTTCCCCGTCACTAATCAATTATTTGTACTAATTAATTAAAATTTTATAGAATGTAACCATACAAGAATAATATGCAATAAAGGAGAATTATAAATGTGTGTGAAATACAGATATGACATGAAATGAGATTACCGTGACTGATGGTAGGATGTGTCGTGACTGGCTCTAATAGCAGCAGCCATCAATTAGAAAAGAAAAAAAAAAGAAACAGTAATAATTAATGTGCATCAGATAACTTCATCCCACAAAAAAAGTCAAGAACATTAAAGAGGCACACAAGAATCAGCCACAAACTTTATGAATTCAGTTAAAAAAATTGATTATGAAACAAATCAAAGAACTAGTATTAGTTAATGTGTTATAATATACTGTATAAATCTTATTTAAAAGGCCATTGATACAAGTGATTAGACATTCTTTGACATTTAGGTTATAATTAATATATTTAAATTCCATTTTTAGAATAGACATGAAATGGCAAGTGAAACTATTATTTTTAAATAGACTTAACCATTTTTAATATTTTTTAATAAAATGAAAAAGTCAAGTAATATTTTTTATGGATGTAAAATGAAATATTTAACTTAAATTAAACACCACACGTGAAAAGATTAAACGGTGATTTGTAGAGAAAGGAAAAGAGAAATGGTAGATAACGTACCGCACCAGGCATACGAGGCCACGGACCATGGTCGAAAGCGACACGTGCCGCTTTCACAGCAAGATCAATGTCTTCTTTTCCTCCTTCTGCGATCTTCGCGATCACTTCTCCTGATCTTGGATCTATTGTCTCAAACTCTTTTCCTGCCATTTTTATTTCCATTTTATAAACCAAAAAATAAAATAACAGACAAAAATAAATATTTTCTAAAATTTTTATTTTTGCAACATTTCATTTCATAGCTTTGAAGATGCATGTCCCATCTTACTATATAATATATAATATGCATTCTCATCATTGCACTTTACTTTCTCACCTTTCTATAGTAACAGATTTTCCCACCTTTTCACATGAAAATAGATACAGTCACCCAATAAAGGAGTGATACATGTGTTTGGACAATGAGAGTAAAAAAATCATTTATTATAATTTTTAAATTTAACATAAATTTTACTTTTAACTCAATTAAAAAAACAGTAACATATTAATATTAATATAATCTTTAATGAAAATTCAAACACACTCACAAATAACTGGTATAAAGTTTTTCTATTTCACACTAATTGAATTAATTAATTTGAACTCTTAGTTAAATCAAATTAAATAAGTCAAATTTAATGTGGTTTATTACAAGTATCAAATTTGTGATATCTACATTCAATGAATCTACTGTTTTTCACATTATACATAAAGTTTTGTGATGAAATTATTTTTTTGTTATTATTTAATTGAGTTAAGTGAATTATACTTTAAAATGTTGTTTGTTTGTTAATAACCCCATTTTTTTCATGAATATTGGTTGCAGAAGCCTGGGAAAGCAGGGAACTCTTATATCTATTCATTGCTATACATAAATCTTTGAATAAACCATTTTATAAAAAAAGCAACCATTGAATAAAAACTAACATTCTTATCCATACAACAAATTTTCATCTGATCTATTTTCGGAATTTGTAAGGTGTATGTCTCTCTGTTTTCACATGAAAAATGTCAAAAAAAACACAGAGGAAACAAATTAGACAAGGATGAGTAAGAGGAGAGGAATGACAAGAACTGTTATCATTACTATATATTCAATTTTCTTCCATTTTTGGTTGAAGACGTAATTTATAAGCAGCTCTTTAAACTATTGTTGGTATTACTTGATAATTAGAATTAGAATCTTATTCCAATAAACCATACAATAAAAAAATTATATGAATATGACTATATTTCCATTTACATAATCATGTAATCCTGCTAAAAAAAACTCTCTTTTCATAATTTGAGTGGAAGTTTGAACCAAAAGTTAGTATGTAAAAACAACAAAAATTTTATTCTTAGTTTATAAATTTATGCATCAAAACGACCAATGTTGTGTTAAAATTCATAAAAATACTTCCATATATATAACTTGAAACCGGCTTGCAAGAAGCTAAGTTGATCTTTCAGTTAATTTATGCCATTTTCTTCTTCTGTCATTTAATTTTGCGTTACCCTAACTAGGAACAGTGACCATTTTTCAAATAGGATTTTCCCTGAAGCTTTTCCAGAGATTAAAAAGTACAGAGAGAAAGTGAGAAGAAGGAGAATAGAGAAAAAGAAAAGCGTAGGAAGAAGGAGGAGAAGGAGAAGAGATAAGAACCTGAAAGGGAATCAACAAATTGTCCGTTGATGAAGAGTTTGGTGAAGTTGATGGGAGGAATGGTGAAGGAAGAAGCCTCGTGGCCATTGGAGATAGCAGCCATTGCAGAGAGAAGACAAGATCACAAGACAATGTTTTGACGCAACTGAGTGGAAAGGTGAGAAGGGTCCCCCTTTTTATACACACACCAATCTATGAGACAATAATAGGATGTAAACGGGTTTCTGGCACACTTACCCGTATAATATATATATATATATATATATATATATATATATATATATATATATATATTATTTTTTGAAAATGATAAAAATACCATTTCACCACTGAAGTAGTGTATTTCTACACTTAGTTTACATAAAATTAGGATATCTAATCTTATTAAATATAAATAAAATAATTATAAAATATTAATTAAGAAGGTTCAAATATATGTATATATTTTAGTGATGTATGTATATCAAAACTTTTTTAATATTTTTAGATAACTTTAAGAAAAATATTATTATATAAGAAATTATAAATAGTTTCTTATTTAATAATATTTTTTTATTTATCGTTCTACTTTTATAAATATTATCAAATACAAATCATTAATAGTAAATAATATATATATATATATATAATATAATACATATCAATAAACTACTGTTTTTTTTTGTGATATTGCAAAAATAATAGTTTTAAATTACATAATTTCTTTTAAACGATTTATATATTAATATACTCTTTACATATTTAAAGTAGAAAGGATGAACTTCCTTGTAGGCTTTTCATTTACAGTCAAGAATTACAATTGTACACACGTCACAGCCACAATTTTGTTATTTATATAATAATAATTAATAAATTAATAATATATTATACTTTTTATTGGATTATTTTTCATCAAACATTGCATATGGATCTCCTCTTTATTATTAAATTAATATTGTTTTCAAAGTCTTCAACCTATCAGATAGTTTGAACACTGTTTTATATTACGTTTCTTTTTTATCTTATTTTTTTATACAACGTGTTTAATTTTTCTTTTCCTACCTCATTGAAACGGTTTTGATTCCTCTCCAGTTTTCATATTGCCAGAGTTGTATCTCTTAAAAAACGTGTGATTATTTTTAATAATGTATTAGTGAGGTGAAATTGATAATTAATAGGTTGTTTAATACATATATGAATTTTGATTTTCTAAATTTCAGTTACTAATTAAATCATCTTAAGACATATCAGATAAAAATTACATGATTATAAGTAATTATAATAATTTATTATTAAAATTAATGATATAATATAAAAGATATTTATAATTTTTTGTGTTTATATATTTTTTATAATTATTTATTTAAGTAGTTTAAAATAAGATATATTTAATTGTATAATTTACATTTCACAACTTTCAAAATATAAATAATTATAATAAATAAATCTTATTAAAGATATTTTTAATATAATAATTATATAATTATTAATGTTATTTACATATAATTTATATTATATTAATGTATAACTTTTTTATTTCGTCCGTAAATTATTATTGGTAATGAATATTATTATAATTTATTAATTAATATAACTATTATGATAGATTTTATTCAGTATTTTGTATTTGTTTTGTATTATGTTTATTTAATAATACTAGTAATTATTTATTAAAATTGGTTTAATCATAGTTAAACCATGAATGTTTTGATTGATTTAGTGAACGATGAGTTTTCAAAATATATTTTTCTATAAAAAAATAAAATTTGCGAGTATTGAAAAAAAAAGTTGGGCATAAGATTGGTCCAAACTTTATAACAAGGTTGACATTGTAATTTGGTTAGGTGAAATTTGTGTACGTTAATGAAGCCATCGTATACATATACGTATTTTATGAAAAGGTTTTAGGTTTTTATTTTATGAATTTGATGTAACATATCTTAGTATGAAAAGTAGGTATATTTTTTAAAATATATGGAAATGGATAAAAGTAGTATTTGATGTAACACCCCAAAAATACAAATAAAAAAAAAATTTACTAAATCATGCATCATCATTATCATAATAACATCTATTCAGATAAGGATCATACAAGCAAAAGATGAATATATGCAGATACAGTCATCCTCAAAAAGCTGTACAAAGTTAAACACATGCTCCGACAAGCAGGCAGTCTCAGATTACAAAAGAAAATAAAACAGCTAAGGGGGTCTAGCTTTTCTCCAACTTGGCCCCACTGCCTGAAACCACGTCTCTCCTGTCATCTGCTCCCGTGTCAAAACACGATCATAGCAGGTACAAATTCAAACCATGAAAGAAAAGGGGTAAGCCAAAAATCAATATTTCCATAATTAAGTCTATACATGAACATTAATTTAATCATCCACACTATTCAATCAATTAGCCTACCGAAGGCTATGGCAATCACAATCACACACATAAGACTGACGACTTCCGGAAGACTGTATGGACTCAGACAACTGGAACTAACACTCGATTCACGACATGGGGATTAAACATTATATCATTATATCTCAACCTCTACCACCATGTGAGTCGGGGTGAAAGAATTAGGCCTTTTCCGTAGGTCATCCTAATCCAATCTCCGTCGACTTCTCACAACTGATGACAGTGTCTACGTGACTCTGATCATCAGTGAAGTCCGGATATTCCATCAGGAAATCCCTAGTCCATACACACTACTATTATCACATACAAGCACAACACACCACAATCATTCAAACTTGTTCCACCTCAGTATAACTCATTGGCCTTACTGCCAGGTACCTCATGAAATTATCCCTCTGGCCTTACCGCCAAGTAATCCCTCAAATATCTTCATCACAGCATATCATTCTCAATTTCACATATATATAGCTCAACATATATCAATCTCATATAACACAAGTCATACATTCTTCAATTTCATAAAAGAAACACAATCTGGATGCAGGGGTTCTCGCTTGGGCGAGGGCTGACCAAAATTGGACAAGCATCTCCCTAAAACTTGGTCATTTTCCAACTTTGACTCGCTCAATTTACACGATTCATAGCAGACAGTTCATCACCAGCTAAAGCAATACAATCATACTAAGTTTGGGGCATTGGTCATCCCATTCAACATTCATTCATCACATAGAACAATTCCTGCCAATTTCTATTCATTAACTACTCACATTCATCACTACAAGTTGAGATTCAATCAAACTCATATCCAAATGAAATCCATCATACATATAACAGTATATTCCAATTCACTTCTACTCAAATCAAGTTTAATTCAACAATTTATGAACTAAATGGTATTTCAACATAATGCATCAAGCTCACAAAAGAGAAACTCAATTTAAAGTACAAAATGCTTTTCGCTTCACCTTAGCTAAGAAAAGGCACTTAAGCAGATTCAATCCCTCAATCAACTGGGAATTTCCCACTTTTCATTGAAGCTTTTAAAGAGACTAAATTTAAGACTTCCCCTTACCAGTTGCTCCTGCAGTTCCTCTATCACCAAAAGTGCTCCTTTTTCCTCTAAGTGCTCACTTAGTACTCTAGGGGTACCTAAACGCAAAGCGACGAGCATTAGCACTTGTCCCAACACTTCACGGAGGAAGAGCAAGCCCAAAAACAGCGCCTGCGACATGAAATTGCGCGAAGAACGAAAATCCCCAAATTGGAACCCTAAAAGGTGCGAATTTGAAAACTCACCTAATCGAAGATTCGATCGGTGCAAAACGTTGCTCTCGTGACGCTCGTCGCGTAGGCGGTCTCCGCTCTTCAATCGGACAACAAACCGTCAAGAAATCGAACGAAGAACGAAAATCCCCAAATTGGAACCCTAAAAGGTGCGGATTTGAAAACTCACCTAATCGAAGATTCCGATCGGTGCAAAACGTTGCTCTCGTGACGCTCGTCGCGTAGGCGGTCTCCGCTCTTCAATCGGACAACAAACCGTCAAGAAATCGAAGTGAGAAAGGAAGAAGAGAAAAGAGCTCTAGAGAATGAGTGAAAGAGGAGAGATAGTGTTCTTTGAATAATGAAGAACAAAAGGACTTAAATAATTAAGGACGTGGGTCCCACTCTTTTGTTCCTCAATATTTTAATACTCTATCCCTTTCTCAGTCAATTATTTTCTAGGTTCTTACATTCTCCCCAACTACAAAATTTTCGTCCACGAAAATGAAACTCATCAAGCAAAAGATGCGGGTAAACTTTCCTCATCCGCTCCTCCAACTCCCAAGTGGAATCACCGGTTTAGTATCCCACAACACTTTGACCATACTGATGGTCTTTCTCCTGAGCTGCCTGAGCTGAACGTCTATGATCCTGATGGGAGTGGTTTCAAAAGACAAGTCCTCTCTGATCTGTACCTCATCAGACTCCAAAATGTGACTGGGATCAAATATGTACTTCCTCAACTGGGAGACATGAAAAACACTATGCAATCCGGACGAGAGGGGAGGTAGAGCTAACTCATAAGCTACTTGGTCCAATCCTCCCGAGAATCGATATGGCCCAATAAACTTAGGAGTCGGCTTCCTTGGTTTCATGACTCGCCTACTCCGAGTCATAGGTGTCACCCTCGAAACACATGTTCTCCTACCTCAAACTCTAAGGGTCTCCTCCTCTTATCTCGCATATGACTTCGACGACTTTGTGAAGTCTTCATCCTTGCTCGAATCATCTTCACCTTCTCGGTAGTCTGCTGAAGTAACTCGAGCCCCACCACTACCTTCTCTCCATCCTGAAACCAACACAAGGGAGTCCTACACTTTCTCCCATACAACGCCTCATAGGGTGCCATCCCAATGCTAGAGTGGAAACTATTATTATAAGTGAATTCAACCAAGGGTAAGATCTCATCCCAGCTACCAAGATGGTCTAGCACACAAGATCTCAACGGATCCTCCAAAGTCCGTATCGTCCTTTCGGATTGCCCATCCGTCCGAGGGTGATAGAGTCGTACTCAATCTCAATCTGGTACCCAAGGCTGCTTGTAGAGTCCGCCAAAAGCGAGAGGTGAACCAGGGATCTCGCATCGATACTATACTTGGAGGGGATGCCGTGCGGTCTTACTATCTCTCGATGTACAATCGTGCTAGCTTTGTCCATAGAAGTCCTCAAGTTCACGGGTAGGAAGTGTGCACTCTTAGTCGATCTGTCCCCAATCATCCATACTTGAGTCGTGCCCTTTGATTGTCCGTGGTAGGTGGGTGATGAAATCCATAGCTATACTTGTCCCACTTCCATTATGGTACCTCTAACTGCTGAAGCATACCACCTGGCCTTTGGTGCTCTATCTTTGCCTTCTGACAAGTCAAACAGCTAGCCACATACATGGCTATCTCCTCTTCATACCAGGCCACCAGAAGGATTTCTTCAGGTCCTGATACATCTTAGTCATGCCAGGATGCAGACTAAGCCTACTCTTGTGCCCTTCTTCTAGGACCAACTTCTTCATTGTTGCATCATCGGTATACACACCACGCCCTGAATCTCAAGATCCCATCCGACCCCACTAGAAACTCCCGAGGTTGTCCCTCACCGAGAGCTATCAACTATGCCCCTCAAGTGGGCATCAACTGCTTGCCTTTCCTTAACCACCTCAATAAAATCACTTGGTGACTACCGGTTTCATCGCAGCTGATGTGGTCGCGAGAGAACTCTACACCGAGATTAAGGTCTCTAAAGCTGCTCAATCAACTCATGTTCCCTTACCATCGGTCGCGGACATGCCAATGGTCTTCCTACTCAAAGCATCCGCAACCACATTGGCCTTGCACGGGTGGTACATCAAGCGAAAGTCATAATCTTTCGGGAGCTCCATCCACCTTCTCGCCTCATGTTCGGCTCTTTCGATCAAAGAGGTATTTCGGACTCTTATGATCACTTGAACACCTCAAACTTGGCCCCAAACAAGTAATGCCTCCGGATCTTCAAGGCAAACACCACAGTTGCCAATTCCAAATCATGGGTGGGATAGTTCTTCTCATGATTCTTCAATTGTCTAGAAGCATAAGCCACCACCTTATTGTTACGCATCAAAACACAACCCAACCCCAAAAGAGATGCATCACAAAAGACTTCAAAAGTGTCCTCGGGGTTTGGGATAACCGGGATGGGAGAACTGGTCAACCTTTCCTTCAACTCTAAGAAACTCTGCTCACACTTGTCTCGTCCAGGCGAAAGGTTGATCCTTCTTGGTCAATCTGGTCAGAGGGGCTACTATCTTAGAAAAGCCCTCTATGAATCTCCTGTAGTAGCCCGCTAAACCCACAAAACTCCTTATTTCGACACGGACTTAGGGCGCTCCCATCGAAATCTGCCTCCACTTTGGAGGGATCCACGAAATGCCCTCCGCTGATACAACATGCCCCAAGAACTTCACCTCACTCAGCCAAAACTCACATTTGGAAAGTTTGGCATACAACTGCTTCTCTCTCAGAATGCCCAAAACTATCCTCAGGTGTTCTCCATGCTCCTCAACACTATGCGAGTAGATGAGGATGTCATCTATAAAGACTACCACAAACTTATCCAAAAAGGGTCTGAATATCCTATTCATGTAGTCCATGAAGATGGTTGGCGCATTAGTCACCCCAAAAGGCATTACCACATACTCATAGTGGCCATATCCGGACCGAAAGTCGTCTTACGCACATCTTCGGTTTTCACCAAAATCGATGGTATCCGGACCTCAAATCTATCTTGGAGAACATCTGTAGCCCCATGCAACTGATCCATCAAGTCATCTATCCTCGGCAATGGATACTTGTTCTTGATGGTCAACTTGTTCAGCTGTCGGTAGTCTATGCACGATCTGGATCCTCCATCCTTCTTCTTCACCGAGTAACACTCGGTGCTCCCCACTGATGATACACTAGGCACGATGAACCGCTTATCTAGAAGATCTTCTATCCGCTTCTTCGGTTCACTCGGCTCAGCTGGAGCCATCCTGTAGGTGCCATAGAAACCGGTCCCGCTCCAGGTACTAGATTTATAGAAAACTCCACCTCTCTTTTAGGAGGTAAACCGAGCACTTCCTCCTGGAAATACATCTGTAAAATCTTTAACCACCTGGTATATCCACTCCATGGTCCCTCTCTTCCTCCACATGGGTTAGGATCATAAAACACCGAGCTCCATCAACTATATCCTTCCATGCTCGCTGAGTTGAAACCAACTCTACATCCCCGGGTGCAGGAAAACCAAGCGCTTCAAGCCACGGTCTATCAAAACCCTATTGGTAGATAGTCAATCCATGCCTAGAATCACATCTAGGTCCTTCAAAGGTAAACAAATTAAGTTCACCTTTGACTTGCGTCCTTCAACAATCACCGAGCAGCCTATGCACACTCTAGAAGCAATCACCAAGTTAGATGTTGGTGTAGAAACACATAAATCTAATTGGAGATCCTGAACTGGTAACTTCAGTTCCTCCACACATCTATTTGACACGAAGGAGTGTGTCGCCCCAGAGTCAAACAACACATGCAACACATGACCAGCTATAGAGCACGCACCTTGGATCAAACGGTCTGACTGAGAAGTTTCTGCACCCGTGATGGCAAACACTCTGCCCGCTGCTCTAGGTCTAATCCCACCATCAGGATGGGCTGGCTGCGGAGCTCTAGTAGGAGCATCTCCCCTCCTCTCACCACAGTGTTTGGCAAGGTGTCCTATCCTGCCACAAGTGAAACACCTCCTGTGGTCCTGACCGGACTGGCACTGGTGAGCTAGGTGCGGTCCTCCGCATCTGAAACATCTCATCCCCACATGACGGGGCTGCACTGAACTACTACCCCTCAACTGATGGGGGCGAGTATAGGGCGTCCTCTGCTCAGCTCTAGCCCTGCCTACCACTGGTCCTCCCACTTGAGGCCTCACAGTCCTGACATTTCCGGCCACCAGTCTTTCTGCAGTCTTAGCTCTCTCCACCAAGACGGAAAAGTCCGTTACATACATAGGTACCACAATCACCTTCGACTCTTGCCTCAGGCCCTCCTCAAACTTGCTTGCACAACCACTCCTCGGTGCAGCTCCGTGAGTAAAATCTGGACGGATGCTCAAAGCGAGCAGACATACTCATGCACTCGTTAGGTCGCCTGCTCTAACTTCGAAACTCGACCTCCTTTGCAAACTTGGCACTAGCTGGGAAGTACTTGCTGAGAAACTTTCTCCTGAAACCCTCCCAGCTAATCTCCTCATCTCTGGCAGCCATCAGTCTTTTCACCCCTTTCCACCAGAACTCTGCTTCTCCCTCCAGCATGTAGGCAGCAAAGCCTACCTTCTTCTCCTCTGGGCATTCTGTAACATCAAAAATTTTCTCTATATTCTCCACCCAGAGGTTAGCTTGATCTGGAGTGGAGTCTCCTGCAAACTTAGGAGGCCCATGCTTCAGAAAGTCTGCCAGTAAAGCCTGTACCTGTGGCTGACTGATCGAAGATGAGGTTGGTGGGTTTGCAACTGCTGCTGCAGTGGCTGCCAAAGTAGCCTCTCTGGAAGCCTCGCAACTCCCGCATAGCGACTGATGCTTGCTTGAGCCATGGCGACTCCTCGTCTGCTGCATGGTAGTAGCCATAAGCTCTATGGCTCTGAACATCTGGTTCATATCTGGCTGAGGGGGAGGAGACTGTCTGGGTGGCATTCTAACAATACAAGATGTAATCAAGAAGTCAAACACTTATCATAGAAACACGTCAGAGTTCTAACACACAACTAGCATAACAAGCCCCAACCCTTTAGGTTATCCTGAGAATCTAACTGCTCTGATACCATAAATGTAACACCCCAAAAATACAAATAAAAAAAAAATTTACTAAATCATGCATCATCATTATCATAATAACATCTATTCAGATAAGGATCATACAAGCAAAAGATGAATATATGCAGATACAGTCATCCTCAAAAAGCTGTACAAAGTTAAACACATGCTCCGACAAGCAGGCAGTCTCAGATTACAAAAGAAAATAAAACAGCTAAGGGGGTCTAGCTTTTCTCCAACTTGGCCCCACTGCCTGAAACCACGTCTCTCCTGTCATCTGCTCCCGTGTCAAAACACGATCATAGCAGGTACAAATTCAAACCATGAAAGAAAAGGGGTAAGCCAAAAATCAATATTTCCATAATTAAGTTTATACATGAACATTAATTTAATCATCCACACTATTCAATCAATTAGCCTACCGAAGGCTATGGCAATCACAATCACACACATAAGACTGACGACTTCCGGAAGACTGTATGGACTCAGACAGCTGGAACTAACACCTGATTCACGACATGGGGATTAAACATTATATCATTATATCTCAACCTCTACCACCATGTGAGTCAGGGTGAAAGAATTAGGCCTTTTCCCGTAGGTCATCCTAATCCAATCTCCGTCGACTTCTCACAACTGATGACAGTGTCTACGTGACTCTGATCATCAGTGAAGTCCGGATATTCCATCAGGAAATCCCTAGTCCATACACACTACTATTATCACATACAAGCACAACACACCACAATCATTCAAACTTGTTCCACCTCAGTATAACTCATTGGCCTTACTCGCCGGTACCTCATGAAATTATCCCTCCGGCCTTACCGCCAAGTAATCCCTCAAATATCTTCATCACAGCATATCATTCTCAATTTCACATATATATAGCT
The DNA here is from genome assembly GCA_030347555.1 of Lablab purpureus. Taxonomy (NCBI): domain Eukaryota; kingdom Viridiplantae; phylum Streptophyta; class Magnoliopsida; order Fabales; family Fabaceae; genus Lablab; species Lablab purpureus. The sequence goes on along the minus strand of CM059257.1, from coordinate 1,420,075 downwards.
CAACATATATCAATCTCATATAACACAAGTCATACATTCTTCAATTTCATAAAAGAAACACAATCTGGATGCGGGGTTCTCGCTTGGCGAGGTCGACCAAAATTGGACAAAGCATCTCCCTAAAACTTGGTCATTTTCCAACTTTGACCCGCTCAATTTACACGATTCATAGCAGACAGGTTCATCACCAGCTAAAGCAATACAATCATACTAAGTTTGGGGCATTGGTCATCCCATTCAACATTCATTCATCACATAGAACAATTCCTGCCAATTTCTATTCATTAACTACTCACATTCATCACTACAAGTTGAGATTCAATCAAACTCATATCCAAATGAAATCCATCATACATATAACAGTATATTCCAATTCACTTCTACTCAAATCAAGTTTAATTCAACAATTTATGAACTAAATGGTATTTCAACATAATGCATCAAGCTCACAAAAGAGAAACTCAATTTAAAGTACAAAATGCTTTTCGCTTCACCTTAGCTAAGAAAAGGCACTTAAGCAGATTCAATCCCTCAATCAACTGGGAATTTCCCACTTTTCATTGAAGCTTTTAAAGAGACTAAATTTAAGACTTCCCCTTACCAGTTGCTCCTGCAGTTCCTCTATCACCAAAAGTGCTCCTTTTTCCTCTAAGTGCTCACTTAGTACTCTAGGGGTACCTAAACGCAAAACGACGAGCATTAGCACTTGTCCCAACACTTCACGGAGGAAGAGCAAGCCCAAAAACAGCGCTGCGACATGAAATTGCGCGAAGAACGAAAATCCCCAAATTGGAACCCTAAAAAGGTGCGAATTTGAAAACTCACCTAATCGAAGATTCTGATCGGTGCAAAACGTTGCTCTCGTGACGCTCGTCGCGTAGGCGGTCTCCGCTCTTCAATCGGACAACAAACCGTCAAGAAATCGAACGAAGAACGAAAATCCCCAAATTGGAACCCTAAAAAGGTGCGAATTTGAAAACTCACCTAATCGAAGATTCTGATCGGTGCAAAACGTTGCTCTCGTGACGCTCGTCGCGTAGGCGGTCTCCGCTCTTCAATCGGACAACAAACCGTCAAGAAATCGAAGTGAGAAAGGAAGAAGAGAAAAGAGCTCTAGAGAATGAGTGAAAGAGGAGAGATAGTGTTCTTTGAATAATGAAGAACAAAAGGACTTAAATAATTAAGGACGTGGGTCCCACTCTTTTGTTCCTCAATATTTTAATACTCTATCCCTTTCTCAGTCAATTATTTTCTAGGTTCTTACATTTGAAAACGTTTTTTTATTGTAAAAAAAGTTGTGCTTTTTTCAATGACAATTTAGAAAGGTAATTTATCATTAAACTAGCCTCACTTAGAAAGTAGAATATTTTTGAAAAAAAATTATGCCTAATGAAGGGATAGAGTGAAGATGTGGAACAATGGTATCCAATAACAAATATGGAACATTATAATTAGGAGTAACATTAATATATCAAGACTTAGAATAAAAATAGTGTAACATAACTTCAATACTATGCAACTAAATAATTAAAAAAATCATATATTATCTTTAAGAAATTCATTCAACTTAAATAAAAATTTAAATATCTTATTTTAAAAAATAAAACATTAAGAGGAATGAATGTTACTTTTCAGACTTTGATGATCGATAGTGTTTTTTATACAAGTACATGATAATATGTAGATGAGAACTTATCTAAATCCTATGAGATTTTGAAGGTTTTTTTTAGAACTTGTTCATGTATATGATTGTCTGAATTATAGAAAATTAACTATGAATCCATAAAGGTGAATAGTTGAATTAATAATTATATCATATTATATTATAAATATTTATACTGTTTTTAAATTAATTGTATTATTATAATAAATATTGTTTACTAACTAAACAAAATGTAATCATTCTTAAGAATTAGGATTCATGTTTTTCAAATATGAAAAACATTATCTTCCACTAATCATTTCCTTAATTCAAAATTTATTTTAAATCTAAAGCTAATTCCTAATTTTATAATACAATTCAGATATTAAATCTTTTCAGCTCACGAGTTTAGTAGACCAAACTCATTTTTTTTAACTATAAACACTTTTTAAAATAGACAAGGTCCATGAACTTAATAGATCATCCACATATTCATATATCTCAACCAACCACTAGTCTTATACTATTTATTGTGAAGTACTTGAAAGAAAACTATTGTTGAAGGAAACATGCACATGCCTAAAAATTGGGTGGTTCATAGACTATTTTGTTTGTATAGTACACTTGTTAAAATATTTTAGTTTAATTTTTTTTATATAAAACAATATGGGTTACAAGAACAAAGTTGAAAGATGAAAAAAACATAACCTTAATTGAAAAATATTTAGAAAACTTTAATTTCCTTTCATCTTCTTACGACAATGAAAATGATAAACAAAAAAACATCAATAGTTGTTCACATGTTTATAACAATTTATTTTATAATTTTAATATATTGTTTGATTATAGACTTTGTTTTAATCTTAGTTTTATAAGCATAAGGCTTGAGTTTTGTTTTATATATTTTTTTCGAATATATGACTCGGTTATTGTTCTTGATAAACAATGAACTAGGGTTTTAGAATACAATAAATTTTATTATTATGATAAAAACTGCCTAGGTGAAATTATTGACAACTTCAAATTTTGAACAATCTGACAAACAAATATTAATCTCTTGCATTTTTATTTTATTGTTTTATTATTCCTCACTCTGTCTTTTGTTACTAATCATGCACTAATTGAAAACTCCTTAGCAACTTCGCTTGAATGGTTGTTCAAAGTTCCAAAATTTTGCAGCATCAGCTTCTTGTTTTCTTTCATTTGTTTTTTCTCATCCAAACAAAAATTGTTAAGGAAAAGCATGTGATTCAAACTACATGCTGTATATAACGAAATTATTTAAAGAGACAAGAATTAGGGTTATTCTTAAAATAATAACATCATCTTTGTTTGACTTTGAAGTCAATATAGGTCGAAAATAATATCTATTACAAATAAAAGAAGACTTCTAAGTGGGTTTATAAAAAAATTCTGTAAACCATTTTTAAAGAGAAAATAAGAAAGGAAAATACAATTGATTTATTCTTAAGTTAAAATTAGTTTCCATATAGAGTTATTTTTCAAAATTTTAATCTGAATTTTAACTCATATATAAACTAATTTTAACTTATTAAATACTTGTTTTGTTTTTAGAATTTAGGGTTCAAAACATAATTTTTTCCTTCTTATTTTGGTTTCTTAAAAATATTGTGAAGAATTTTTTCTTTAAACAAACTCATTATTTGTAAAATATATATTTACACGGATTATATCGTATTATATTTTTGTGGAAGACATTGTTTTTTAATTTATAATATTTGAATTTTTTATGTTATAAATGCTTATATATGTTTTAGTTGCAAAGCTAAGTAACATGATATATTTAATTTCATAAATTTTATAACTTAAAAAAATAAAGAAAGAACATATTCTTCTAGTTTGATAGAATTTTATAAAATAAATTATATTAATATATTATTATTTAGTTTGCAAGCCCATTTATTTATCTGCAAACTTTTTCCAAATAAATACAGACTTAAAAAAAAAACTTATTTATGTTGCATACTGGAATTATCTCATCCATTAAAACACAAGTTTCACATTCCAAAATTTAAACGGTTTGGATCACTCCCTTAATCACCGTTTTAGTCTTTGAGAAAAAATATAAAACCCCAAAAATATGTAAAAGTTGACATAAATGAAAAAAATCCCAAAACATAAAAGGAGAAACAAAATCAATTATCCACTTAAAAAAGTTCCTACTTAGCACATTAACAATTAATATTTACCTATAAAAAGAAATTAGATATCTCACTAATTTAGGTGACTCTTTTCTTCAGAAAGTAGGAAAAAAAAATAACAAGTTTGGAGTAGTCTAAGTATTCAATTATAGAGTTTGAAAATCGAAGGAAAATGTTATATATAGTTTGTTGGACTTTTATTTTGTTTTTTACAAAGAAAATACTATTCTCTATCTTTATGATTGTTAATTGAAATCTTTTGAAAGTGACTAGCACAACCATTTAAGAAAAATTAAGAGTTGCTAATATGTAAATATTTTCAATTCAAATATATTAAACCTATTAAACACAAAAATATTAAAATCCATAACACAACTTTAATTTACTAAAAATATTTTTATTTTTACGGGAGATGTTTAAATTTTAAAATAAACACAAATATAAACTGAATAATTACATAAATAAACTCTTAATCATTAAATTGATAATAAACCAAATAAAAATATATGTTTATATTGGATTTTTTTTTGTAAAATTTATTTTTAACTCTTCTTTAAATAAGAATTTTATCTCTTTTATAAAATATTTTTTATTATTAAATATTATTTCAGTATATCTAATAGTTTCATGTAATTTAAGAATTGAGACTAATAATAATTTATATATTATTATTTTTTTAATTTTTTAAAATAATTTTTAAAGATAAAATTGTGAAATAAATCGAATACTAGATATGATAATTGATCGTACACCATTTTTTTAAATATTATTTCCATAAATACTATATAACTCAACCTTCAGTAGTAAAATTAGATATGATAATATTTCATCACTTATAACAATATGGAGACCAACCCTTAGGAGTTTAAAGAAGCCATTAACTAAAACTAAAATTGAATTTTGTAAAGATAAAAAACACAAATTAAAAGTCAACTACCAAAATTTTACGACTAGAAAGATTTAGATCTCTTTTTTGCCTATGGCGTGCTGTGTGAATCACGAATACCAAATTCAAGAATTATTGTCTCAATTTTTTAACGTTGCCGACACGACAGGACAATGTTTCATCTTATGAAATCTTAAATTTCAAATATTATTGATTTCATTTCATTATAATTGTTTAAAGCTATATTATAACTCAAAATATAACTAATATCTTATTTACATTAAATTTATCTATATTTAAAACCTATTAATACTCTGTTATTATGATTTTAATGCAACTTATCGTGAATTTTAATAGAAAAAAATGGTTTTCAATTTCCTATTTAATATTTTCAGACATTGATTGACTATACTTTCTGTGATATATCATTCATCTCTATTATTCTAATATTTATTATATTTTTAGTTTCGTTCTTTTTTATACATGTAATTGACGTTATTTAACTCTAATACATGTTAATGAAAATATTTTTACACAAAATACCTTATAAAATTTCATCATTTTGTTATGTTATTCCATTGATATGATGTGATAATAAGATAAGGTTTTATTGAAGTTATTGTCCGAAAAATGACATCCATTCATTTCTTCATTTAATGCTTAATAAAATATTAAGAAGATTAACAATACAGTAATTTGGCACGTCAAATCAATAATTCTCCTTATTTTATTCAATTTGAGAAATAGATTAACTATTTCAAAACTTAAAAATATTTAGACAATTAAGTATATTTTAATATATACATATATTAAAAAATAAAATATAACAAATTAAAAAAATAAATTAGTGTATGAGAAGCTGTTTAAACAGTTTTGATAATCCTATATATTAATCTTAAATGACTTCTAAAGATAATGCATATTAACATTATATCACAAATATCATTAAAATTACTTAAAATGCTGACTTAGCCTTTAGCTCAATACATAAGTTGGTAATTTATATAATATCATAAGTAAACATAATCATTTTGAAATTTCAAAGAAAAAGTTTTAAAAAAATTATCACAAAGATTAAAATAAAAAATTGTCTTATTTTTTATGAATTTAAAATAAATTCTAAATCTTGGATTGGCACATTCGTAGAACATTGAATTGAATTCACCCACTAATCCTTCTCTTTCTGTTTATGATTTATCCTTTTCCTTTTAGAGAGTGAAGTTGTTCTCCTTCTACATGTCCATCACGATGTTTTTAGTATATTGAAGATTGAATTTAAGAGTTGTTTATGCCAATGACCAGAAAAAAATAACGATGCTAAGAAAGTTTCTTTTTCTTGGTAAAGTTCAAAGACCATAAAGTGTTCCATTATAAAGAAGAGTCAGAGATGTAAGGTAGTGTTTGATGAAGAAGCATCGTGAAGTGAACGTGACACTTGTGTTGGGATCGTAACAACCACATTAAAGAACACCCAACCAGACATGATTTGACCTTTTTTGTTGTATTATTCGGATTTCTCATTTTCTTCCATGTCTACCTCAGACATATCCTTCAAATAATTTTGAAGCAAAAAATATTCTAGAAGAATTTGACAATTTCCTCTTAGAGATGTTGAAAGATTATAGAAAGAAAATGAAATTGTTCTCAAATGTTTATTAGATATTTTTAATTTAAAATCTTACCACAACATCTCTAATTCAAAATTTTAAAATAATATATTTATAAATCTTTTTATTTTATTAGATATTTTTAATTTAAGATTTATTATACTATCTTAATTTAATATCTTATTATATCATTTTTAATTCAGAATTTTAAGATAATAAATTTATAAATTTTTTTATTTATATAATATTCAATTTATAATATTTAACTTATTTATTTTTATTTAATATTAAATTTCTATATCATACTTTTATATCATACTTGTATCATGATAACACATTATATATAATATTAAATACAAATGATATATTTCAAGTGAATTTTTTTTATAAGTTATTTTAAAAGAGAAAAAATAAAATTAGTTTATTCATAAACTAAAATTAAAAAGTTAAATAAATGAAATAAAAGAACTTTTACCAATTAGTTTACATTTAGGATTCGGAGAAACTAATTTTAATTTTATTAAAACATTATAGAAAAATTCTTTAATAATATGTTTGAATGAATTATTTATTTATTACTTCAATAAAAACGTCACAAAATTACAAAAATAAGAAAAAACAAAAAAAGCAAAATTAATATTTATTTGAAATTTTTCTTTCCTATATAACAACTATGTTATGTTCAATACATAATTTACGTGTTAAAAATATTATATTTATTTTTCATATAAAAGTAAAATAAAATAAATAATTAAAATAAAAATATTAAATTAATTAATTTAAATTTTATATTTTATGAAATAATTAATTTTAATATATTATTATTTTGAAATGTAACTTTTTATTTATTAAAATTTTATAATAATTTTTAATTTAAATGTAAAACTTATTTCAACTCTAATCTATATTTAGAAATTACTTTTATACCAAATTAATTTTAAATTTATAAAATATTTTTAAATATATACATAATTAATTCTATTACATCAATCAATACTGTCTACTCACTCTCTCCTTTTCTCATTCCTTTCCCTTCCACCTCATCTATTGCCTTTACCACATAAGTCAGATGTCAAATAACGTGGAGATGAAAATTTTGAAATTTAAATTAAAGAAAAAATAAAATAAATATAATATTTTTTTCTTACAATCCAGCATATATATATATATATTTAAATTTTAATTAAGTAAAAAATATATTGTTTTACACTTTTTTTCTTATATTGGTGAATGCTTTTGAGCCATGAGAATTGAAATAAATCGAGTCAACAATAATTTGTACTATTTTGGACTTTTGAATATATAAAGAAGAAATGTTGTTCTTATAATTTATTTTCTATGGAATCAATTAACAATTGTCTTATAATAATAATAATGGTTTGATAAATAATTCAGTGATTTTAAGTTGTTACTATTAGTAAACAATATATTACTGCTCGTGAATAGAATGATAAATTTCTTAGTTTTTGAATTAGTACTCCACTTCTTGTCTCTACTAGTCCAACCAAATTATACTGTTTCTCTTGTTTTTCTTATAAAAGAGTCTTCACAAGTCTTCTTTTTTTTCTTCTCACAATTAATCATTTTATTATCATGCATTTCATTTAAAGTTGTCACTATATCACATAACTATTGTGTGGGAGTTTATTAGTTAAATAACACACTTGTTAGCTAGTTTATTAACTGAGGTATGGAAAATTTTGCTATCATAATGTTATGTCTGAATTTACCCTAGTTCGCATGTGAACTGGCACCACGATACCCAACAATTTTTGTATGTGTTCTAAAACAGCTAAAACTAATAAATGCAGAAAAGGATAAACCTATTATTGGAAGACACAGAGAAACCTAGTGAATTTAGAGGCACACCATGTGTTCGGCCTATGGCGTGTTTGGTTGCAGAATGCAGAGTGAAGGCAGAGCTGAGAAAAAGCAGGGTGCAGTAGTGGGCACCGGTTCTGACTCACTGGCCCAATACCAGCCCACACTTTACAGAGAAACAGAATTGCTGACCCATATTATTGCTTGGGTTATTCTTTTTTTATTTTTCTTATAAGAAAATATTAGTCACCAACCTGTGAATTGGCTTCAGTAATAATAGACAAACTCAGTTCCACATATGAGGATTACCAATGCAATGAAAAATTTATGAAAGTGCGAGTTTGATACCATATTTGACACATATATTTAATTATAATTAATTTTATATGCATACCTTCACAGTTTCATAATTATATATTATTATTATTATTATTAGTATTAGTATTGGGCCATTGTTCTTTAAATATGATACTTGGCATCACCTTTTCAACATTTATACATCTGAGATTTCATTTGTTTAAAATGAGAAATATGTTTTAAAGAATAAAATAAAGCATGATTATTAAATTAAAAAATAGAATGAAATAATTGTGTAATGTATTCTTTATTAATATTTTTTTTATCAAATCCATGAAGTTGTGGCCTTTTTTTGCCAGATCATAATCTTCTCTTTTGGTAACTCATACATACCAAGAACATGCATTACGGGCTAAGCGTTAAGCCCGAACATGAACAGCCTATGCAGCCGGTATTGGGTTGAGACGGTGTACTTACTTGGCCCAAATTAGAAAGTGGCCCGTTGATGGGATTTTCATATTTTATTTTATTTTTAGAATGAAACGAGTTCTCAATTTCAATTTTCAATTTTGTCCTTATAACATTTTCACAAATTTCATATTTTGTCCTTATAACGTTTCATATAAAAAAATGTTATAAGGACAAAATATTATTATTAGCACAAGTCATAGTTTCTGATCTACAATGTTTTTTCAATATAAATGTTTTTTTGACTGTGTAAATTTTAACCCAATCTGTCTTTGAAAAACACTAAATAAAATAATTACCAATTATGTATTAAAAAATTTAAAAATTATAGCAAATTAATTAACTTGGCTCTGAAGTTAAGTTATAACTTAAAAGGTGAGGGGCTTTGCATTTATCATACCTAACAGTCCATGGTATCTAACAAGATCTATTATTCCAAAGCACGTGAGACTGAACATGCATTGACTTCAAAACTAATGGTAAAAGCTTCTTAAGGAATTCAAAAACTTAGAAGGATTATGGCTTTTTAATAGCCAATATTATAGAATCTCTAATTACTTAAAAAAGTAATCTATTTTAAATAAAATAAAATAAAAAGATAGTAAAAGGCCATGAGTTATTGTTAGTTTAAAATTAAAAGAAAAAATAATTTGGTTAGGTAGAGATGATGACATGTTAAGCATAACAGAGGGAAAAAATGGTTGCTATAATTAATTATTAGGTTGGTGAAATTTTCCTTAATTTTAAAATGGTCAAAAAGGACATCTTATCATCTCTCTATATTTCAATACAAAATTAATAGTTTGAGAACAATCATTTAACAATTTTATCATAATAGCATAAATATTTGTGTCAATTAAAAAATAATGTGTGTATATATATATCAATGGTTATCAATACTTGTATGTTTGACTATATTGTATCATGTTTTCAATATTATGCATTATTCTTGATTAGTTTGAATGGAAGAATCTAACTTTATATTTTTTTTAAAATTTTAATCTTTTTTTCATAGAATATATTCGATTCGGAAACTTAATTTGAGGAGATTAAATTCAGTTCCACTAGGATAAACTATATATTGCTTAAAATTTGTATAAATTCTATTTTTTAACAGTATTTTGATATATGAATTTAGTTTTTTTATGCAGTGGTAGTGTCTATATTTTAGAAAGTTCAGAAAATTAATCCAATTTTCAATTTTGTATATTTTTATTTTTTAATATTTTAATTTTTTTTAGAGAACCTGAAATGAGTACCTCAATTAAATCAAAATAAAAAATAAAAAAATATTCAAAATTGAGAATATTTTAAAATTTGAACACCAAATATGTTTTTAAATAGTTATTATAATAATTAACAATATTATGATATGATAATTTATAATTAAATAAAAAAATTACACTTTTGTTGGTATGTTTTAATCATGTTTATAATATATTTATTAGTTTTCTTAATTGGTCAGATTATAAAAGGAGAAAGGTGATTTTCTCTTTGTAAACTTTAATTCTCATACAAGGATGAAAATCCCTTTCAACTTCAAAGTACATAATTCTTCTTTTGAGGAAAAAAAATATCTTTTGATTAAATTTTATCTTGACTAATTTGTAAGTTGAATGTTTCAACTAGAACATATTTGTTAAGACTCTTTCTAGGGTAATAATTCTGTCATTTAAATCTTAATTTTATTAGTAAAATTTGCTTGCAAACACTTAGTTGTTGGGATCTTAATTATTCTCCAATTTACACAAGACCTAAATAATGTGAACTCCAAAAGGGATTTGACAATAAATAATGCAAAACACACTGACACAAATTGTATTGATCAGTCTCCTAATTAAGGTAAAATGTGGTTCAAAATCTAACTCTGCACATAAGTTATTAATTTATCTTCAAGCTATTTGTTTCAAAAAGTTTGATAATTTGTTTTAACTTGAAAGAAAGAGCGTTTGATTGGTTGTTTATTTTACATGATTTTGAAATGTCAATTGCGTACTAACAGCGACTTCACAGCCATAATCAATTTGTTTCTAAGTCTGATTCAGGGAAGGAAAACAAGACAAAACTCACATCAGAAGTTAGAAGTTGTATTAATATATTATCATAAATAACATTTTTAAGATAATATATTTCCATATTTTTTTATTAAAGCTATCATTGAAAAAAATAAAGTAGTTCTAAGGTTATAGTAACTTAATGTAATTTATTAAACAATGACAATAATTAATAAAAATATATACTGAAATTAAAATCAAATAGTTAAAAGTGGTGGTGGTGTTCCATCTCTAATATACCTGAAAATTCTTGCTATTATAAACAAGATTAGTGTCTAATTCTTAAAATTTCTTCCGAACAAAGATAATGAGATCTATATGTTATATATAAAATACCTTTTCCTGGTTTTGCATCATTCTTTGTATTCCCACAAATTCTGACTGTTTTCTTGGCATTGAATTGGAAAAAGCAAAAGGAAAAAAGGGGTTGAAATGCATGCATTAGGAAAGGTCTATTGCTAGCAAAGTAAACAGTTATGAGATTGATATGTGTGCAACTGTTCCAGCTATCCACCAGTGCTTCTCCTTAACAAAAAACCAGCCTACCAATATCACCATATATAGCAGCAATTGCTAACTCACAAGTGAGGTAGAAATGCATGTGTTGTGCCTCTAATTACTCCACACACTTCGTTGCCACTTGAAATTCTGCAGATCAGTGGATAAGCATGGCAACTCTCAACAATGCCTCCAACCACTCTGAATCCCTTGTCCAGATTCCAACAATAAAGTTCACCCAGCTTTTCATCAATGGAGAATTCGTAGATTCTGTTTCAGGTTCCAATTACTTTCCTCATCATTTGCCTCTATTCTTCTGCATTACCAAATGTTTCATCATCTTACACTCTAAATATTCCATACACTTACACTCCAAAACCATCATGGATGATAGATATATGACTTTTTATAACAACCAGCTTATCTAATTAGTTTATTATATTTTGTATTTATAGTGTATATGAATTAAAATATTTTTTATACACTTATTTTTACATAAACCAATTATTAGACTACTCACATAGAAGTATGTTTTACTATAGAGTAGAAACATTATTTTGTAATCACATGCACTGTGGAAACCTCATTTAACAAGAGGAGGGTTGGCTTCACAAAAGTAATAATGATACACTAATCTATTATATTGATTTTACTATTTTTTAGATTCTCAAAATAAATCATAGATATTAAGTATCAAGATTACATTTTAGAAACCCGTTATGTACCTTTTTCATAATCATATAAGAAATTATCTAAATTTTGGAAGAGATAAACTATGTAAACGTGAAAATGAGATTAATATGAGAGTATATTTGTCTGATATTGGATTAGATATGATTCCTTCATTTTTGTGTTAGAACGATTTATCAAAACTTTTATATATTTGGAAAAGGAAAAATGTTTGAGACTGTTGATCCAAGAACAGAGGAAGTGATTGTTGAAATAGCAGAGGCTACCAAAGAAGATGTTGATATTGCTGTGAAGGCTGCACGTGAAGCATTTGATTGTGGTCAATGGCCACGCATGCCTGGTGCTGTAAGTTCATATCTTCACCTATCTTTTAATTTCAATTTATACTCATCACTACATAAAGGTTAAGATAAGTTTTCAACATGGAAATTGCATGTTCAACCTTATCATGACAATTGTTGAAAATAGAAATTTAATTGTTTACATACAAATGCTCTACAAAAAATTCTAGCCTTTTATTTATTCAATTATGTGAGCAAATTACACAGTAAAATTCAATTCCTCTACACCTCTCCTTTGAGGTGAATTTTTGTTGAATGGAAGGATAGAAATATATGAAATAGAGTTTGCAAAAGGTTCAAACATTATTTAACTATAACTTCTGAGTAATAATAACTAAAATGTCAAGTCTTGAAGAATTTTACACATCCTAAGCATAGGCATTGTTCTCAAACAATTAACAACATTGTATAACTTGTCATGCTTATGGGATGTTGGACAGGAAAGAGCAAAGATTATGTTGAAATGGGCACAACTAATTGAACAGAACGTAGAAGAAATAGCAGCATTGGACACCATTGATGGAGGAAAGCTATTCAGTTGGTGTAAGGCCGTGGATGTTCCTGAAGCCTCCAACATCCTACGTTACTATGCTGGTGCTGCCGATAAAATTCATGGAAATGTGTTCAAAACATCTCGTGACCTCCACTTGTATTCTCTTATGGAACCTGTTGGCGTTGTTGGACACATTATCCCTTGGAATTTTCCAACAGGCATGTTCTTCGCCAAGGTCGCCCCGGCCTTGGCTGCTGGTTGCACCATGGTCATCAAGCCTGCTGAGCAAACACCTCTCTCATCACTCTTCTATGCTAATCTAGCTAAGTTGGTATGATTTGCTCATTAATTTAGTTTCTTATCAAACATAACTAACATAATATTTGGTAGACATTTTAAAATGAGACAACATAACATGTTGGATATCTATCTTTATCTTGTTATATCACCAAAATAATAAATTGAAGTGAGAGAAAATCCTTACTTCATATTAGAAATGTCACATTGTTTAGTAATATACTGATATAGGCAATGTCCGTTCTCCACTATCAATATAAGCAACATGCAAACATGCAATGAGAATGTAAGTGGGGGATAATCCTTATTCTATAAACTCAACTAGGGTTACCCTCACTTATATATACGATCTTTGTTACATCTCTAGCCAGCGTCATCTCAAATATAAAATGTGTCCTGTTTTATGTTTGGTACATCTTAAAAATAGAACACGGTGTTACAAAAGAGGTACATGTTGATTCCACACCCTTTTGATGGAATCAAAGAAAATGGAACACTAGTTTTTGAGCCAAATGCTACTAGCATGTTAGATATCTGGGTATCTTGGAAATTTGAGTTTAGTTTGTTAGTATCAACTATCATTCATATATGGATTGACATGAATGCATATTTTACCCTTTCATGAAGGCTGGTATCCCAGATGGAGTGCTCAATGTGGTACCTGGATATGGCTCAACTGCAGGGGCTGCAATAAGCTCACATATGGACATTGATGCGGTAATTTGAGTGTTAATTTTATATCATTGATTAAGTTGAAAGGTATTTGTCACCAACTACGAAGGTGTGTTGTGATTGTTATATTACAGGTCAGTTTTACAGGTTCAACAGAAACAGGTCGTAAAATAATGCAGGCTGCGGCCTTAAGCAATTTGAAACCTGTTTCACTTGAATTAGGAGGAAAATCCCCAGTTTTGATTTTTGATGACGCTGATGTAGACAAAGCTGTTGATCTTGCTCTCTTTGGAATCCTACACAACAAGGTAAATTTTCTTCCATGGAAATTTTGTACTGTAGAAGAGACATGGACTTATTCTGTCTTAAACTCTATAATTTTCAGGGAGAAATTTGTGTTGCATTCTCTAGAGTTTTTGTCCAGGAAGGGATATATGATGAATTTGAGAAAAAGGTTGTGGAGAAGGCTAAAACTTGGTTAGTAGGAGACCCTTTTGATCCAAAAGTTCAACAGGGACCCCAAGTAAGATTACTTAAAATTGGCCCATCACAACTTTGTTTACACTAGTATTTGAGTGATCAACCTTTATTATTAGTAACCCTTAGCATATTCTATTTCAATCTTCATGTAATTACTTGAATAAAAAATTGTCAATATAATTCTCCGCTGACATGATTTTGTATTGCAGACTAGTAAGGCACAATTTGAAAAAATTCTTTCCTATATTAAGCATGGAAAGAATGAAGGAGCCACACTATTGACGGGGGGCAAGCCAGTGGGCAACAAGGGATACTACATTGAGCCAACCATTTTTACCAATGTTAAGGTGTATTTCAGTTCTACAATAAGCATGGAATAATTTATCTCTGTCATAATTGAACAACTAACCTTAATATTTTTTCTTCCTTACAAAATTCATTTAGGAGGACATGCTAATTGCACAAGAGGAAATATTTGGACCTGTGATGACACTTTCTAAGTTCAAGTAAGTCCATCTTATATTCTTTTTCACTTGGAATAAGAAAAATAAGTTTGCTATTGTGCAAATGAATGCTAAAGCAAGTACGATATGCATGCAACAGGACCATTGAAGATGCAATTAAGAAAGCCAACAACTCCAAATATGGCCTAGCAGCAGGGATTGTGACCAAGAACTTGGATACTGCCAACACTGTATCAAGGTCCATTCGTGCAGGCATCATTTGGATCAACTGCTTCTTTGCATTTGATATTGACTGTCCTTTTGGAGGGTATAAGATGAGTGGATTTGGAAGAGATTATGGATTAGAAGCACTTCACAAGTATCTTCAAGTTAAATCCGTTGCAACTCCTATTTACAATTCTCCTTGGCTTTGAAACTTTCCTGTGTTTGTAAACACTAAAAAGATTTAGATCAACAACTTAATACCTCACTCTTTCCTCTTTTGGATGCAAAACAACACAAGTTTTAAGCATTGTCTTACTAATAATATAAATCTAAATCTTGTTTGGTGCTTCACTTTGAAGAACAATATTGGATACACAAAATGTTTGTTAAATCAAGCTATAACTAGCTAAAATATTAACTAGTTTGAATCGGGGAGTATTTATATCCCCTTATGGTGAATATTTATCATAAATTACTTAAATATAAAAGAGAAGAAAACTAAGGTGACAATGTGTATTTGAACTGACAAATGATAAAATCATTGACTTCAGAACTAGGTTAAACTTTTACATGTAAATCATTACTGAGACTGCCTAATACTCATTGTAGAAACACATATATTTACGTATAATATAAATATTCAAGGAAGTGGTTACCCACCACATGGAATCTGGCCAAGGGTTGAGTGGAAAATGAGAAAGTTAGAGACACAATAATGTAGAAACTCAACATTTCATGTGGGTGAATATGGGTGAGATTCATGTAAAACATAGAGAAACGTGAAAGAAAACACACAAGAAAATGTTAATATACTCTCTTAGTCTTATATCGTACTTGGATTGTAAGAGTCAACAAATGTATGTAAACCATAACTTCAACCTATGTAGCCAGCAGGTGCCCTTCAACTTCTTTTTGACTCCATTATCTAGCAGCTTCCAGACATTGTTGTTGCCAATGTATTATGGAGAGACTGCACATAATTTATCAACATGTTGATGTAATCTGTATCATTATGCTAGTTTGATGCAATGAAAAACCTCCATATAAAAGTGCAAAGTTTTCGAAGGCAATTTCATTTCCCATATGTAAATCTGTATCTTTCTTATTGTGCTCCAAATTTTAAAACATACACTGCTTTATAAACAAAAGTAACATTATACATACCATTAGTTTTTTTTTCACCACCACTCTTTCATTCCTTCATTACCAAATTGTATATTCTCCATCTCAACCATAAAAGTATATATAAATTATTCTCTTTACATGCAAACACCTTCTTCCTCATTAGAATTTCCACTTCCATCCTTAGTTCTTCGATGATGGTTTATTTTTATAATAACATCATGGTGCGTTTAGATAAAAATGGGAAATTCATTTTTATAAAGAATTTAAAATATTTTACGAAAAAATATCTTGTTTGAATAGAAATTTTTAAAAAAATTAAAATTTTAAAATTTCATTAGAATAATTAGATAATTTCAAATTCCACTTAAAAAAATTTATAATTTTTTATATCCTCAAACTTATATCAATTCTTTTTATATTTTTTCATAACTTGATTTTGGGACATGCCAACTTGAATAAGATTGAGACATTATTAACTTGATTGAGCTTTGAGTATCATAATGTCAATAATTTTTTTACAAGTATTGATGGAAGTTTATTTTATATGAAATTCAATTGTATTTCTTTTTGGATTGACATCACTGAAATTATTTTATTGATGATGTTAGACTAAATATCTTCCAACCAATTTTAATCAAAGTTTTGTTTAGTTAACATTATTTAGGATTTTTTCAACTAATATCAATTATATTTATTTTTTGGACAACGTATATCAAAGTTATTTCTTTATTTAGTCAAAAAATTTATAATCAACTTGTGAAGACTATAATATTTTTTATTAGTGTTAACATGAGTTATTTTTTATTTATATTATTAAAATAATTTTTATGTTATTTCATCTCACTATTATTTCTTATTTGATATTTGTAAGCGTTTTCTTAATCAATGTTAAGAAAATCATTTTTGACGAATTTGATATAGTTTTTTTCTTATGGATGCCTATCATGGTTATTTGTATACAATAATTATTCTTTTATTAAAAATATCAATGTCTTTTATTGTCAATAATTTGTTAGAATTTTATTTAATGTTGACTAAATTTTTTTTAATCAACATTAACTAAGTGTTAACGAGATATAATTTTTAGTCTAACATAATAAAAAAGTTAGCAAAAATATGATATTGTAAAAGATATGATTAATTTCAACCTTTATAATTATTAATTATGTTCAATATGACTAAAAGTCATCTCTCTTGATGTTAATCAAGAATTTTTTTTAATATTAATTGAAAAATCATATGACAAATTTTAAATGAAAAAATAACATCAATCAAAATTAAATAAAAAAATAATTAATATTAATAATTTTAAACTACTAATAATTATTTACTATTTTAATAACTTTAAATTTAATATTTTATTAAAAAAATAAATTTCAATAAAATTGAATTTCCTTATTGAAACAAAATAGTTAAAAAGTAGAATAATATAAAATAAAATCAATTCGAATTTAATTGAAATTTTTTTCGGTGTGTTTAAGTAATAAGTACTATTCAAATGCGATTAGACTATTTTAACTGGTAAAATTGGTAATTTTTATAAAATAATATTTACATATAAAAAATTATAATCATGATTTATAAAAATATTTTATTAAAATGTTAATGGTATGAAATTATTATATTTAAAATTAAACTTATTTGATTGATATGACTTAAATTTAAAAATACAGATTGATTTTTGTTTTTTATTTAAATTTTAATCTAAAACAGATCAAAATGATTCTTTGGAGAAAAGAATTATAACTTATGCAGAGAATGAATCTCTCTGTTAACATCAATTTATTAAGTGATCTATCTCATCTATCCACCTATTTTCATAACTTTTTTTATTATATTTTCATCTTCTATTTTTTATTTGATTCCTCTTTCGAACTAATTGATAGTCTTGCATATCTTCTTCAAATTCTTTCACCATATAGAATTGCATGTTTATGCTTCATCGTCTTTCATCAAACCTCTCCACCCTTTTCCTATTTAGCAACCAAAATTCATTAAAATTTTGCTTCATCGTCTTTTGATGAAGCAATTTTCATTGATGAAACAATTTTCATCCCCATTTTGCTAGAATTGCCCCCATTAAATCCTTTACTTTTAGTTATCCATAGTGTCTTGCTGAATAATTATCTTTCCAACTCACTCATATAAAACAATCTTTTTGTTTTCTTTTCTATCTAAAGATAACCATTTTTATACTTTGTAACTTTGTTCCTGTCTTCTTAAGAAATAAAGTTTCTTATCTTCTGAAAATCAAAAACCTATAATATCTACTTTTATTTTATTGCCTAAAATTCTCACAAAGAGCTATCCATCTTAAAAATTAAGGTAATAGAGGAAGAATTAAGTCTCTTAATAAATGACAATTAAGAGAAAAACAGACAAAAGAAGTATTGTTAGACAAAATGTTAAGAAAACGATTGCTGTATGTGATGGCATTAAATAATGGGTTGAAATTCCTTGAGTTGGTATCATTCAAATTCACACGGCTTGACCAATTTGAGTGCGTGTACCAATTGGGAATACATTATTTAATACTTTTTTAAAGTCTTCGAATAAATTTTCATTTTTACACATAAGAGTAGAATCAATCATGTATATCTCTATCATGGATCCTTTTTTTCTGAACTGCGTCATCAAAAAATGGAAACTTGTTTCTGAATAATGAAAGAGCAATCCTCGCACATACTTTACATACAACAACAAAGGAGGAAAACTGACCCAAAAAGGTAGAAAAAAGAAACCATTCCATGAAGAAAATGTATTAGAACCAATAATATTAAATTTCATCGATAATAATTACATCACAAAAATTCTGATTTTTCTCTAATCTGGCCATTAAAAATAAGAAGAAAAAGATAAATCAATGAATCATGTATGTGATGCCGAGAGCCACCAGCATAAGAATGTAAGCAATTCCTTGATCAATTGCGGTGCCTGTGACAATCAAAACAAACCAAGATTAACAATTTATAAAAAGAACATAAAAAGGTGAATTTTTTATGACTTGATGATATAAAACTTAAGGAAAACTGAAAGAGAGAAAAAGGTGAAGAAGAAGAAGAGAAAGGTAAAGTTTTGAACTGACCATCACTGGTAGGAGAAGGTGCTGGAGAAAGAGGCAAATCTTGAGCATGACCCAGATGAGAGATTGCCATCAACAACAAAGTGAGGAGTGGGAGGGCGAAAACGGTCACAGCCCTCATTTTTCCGGGAAAAGAAGCGAGAAAATGGTGGGAAAGTTGAGCAGAGAGAAGTGAATGCGAGAAAATGTATGTGTTTTGAATAGAGGGCGAGAAGGATGAGTTGTATTTATAATAACGAAAGAAGAAAAGAAGAAAAGAAGAAAAGAAGAAAGGAAGTGTGTAATGTTGTGTTCATGCCTGGCGTCTTATCAGAAACTTCAAGGAAACAAATAAGAAGGCCAGTTTCAAGACGCGTCAGCTGGTTCGACTCGCTAGCTGGTTCGACTCGCTTGGCGACTCGGATATTATATTTATTATTATTATTATTATTATTATTATTATTATTATTATTATTATTATTATTATTATTATTATTATTATTATTATTTTGACTCGCATGACACACATATATCCAACAATATCTATGTTTAGGCAAGTAATAATAAGAAATATAAAAAATGCAGAAAATATACTAAAGAAGTGGAGAAATATTCTTTAATATATTTTCTTACAAACTTTAGTTTAATATTCTGTTGGTTTAAAAAATAATATCTTTTAAAAAATTTAAAATTAAAATATAATATATTTTAATATTTATTTATTTTAAAAATAATATTAATAAATATAATATCTAAAAAGTTTAGGTTTTTTTTTTTAAATTTAACCACCTCTACACATATGTGATGAAAATGGAACAATTAGTATTTATATAAAAAAATTAAAAAATCAAAATCAAATTATGAAAATTAATTTAAAAGTAATTATAATATAAAAATAATTATAATTTAAAAAATAAAAAAATTTAAATAAAAAAAATTTAAAAAAACATTACTCTCACTTCAAATTTTTATTTATAATTTTTTTTCATAACGTGATCTATCTATTGATCTCTCTATGAGAGAAGTAAAAAGAAAAATACATTTTTTATTTGAAAAAATATAGAAAAGAATATTATGTCTTTCATATATATATATATATATATATATATCATAATTTTGAATACTAATGCAGAGTAGAAGATGAAAAAAAAGAAAAATGATAATTTTTTTGGAATGAGAAATTTTTTTTGAAAATGTTAAATGTAAGAAATTTAAAAAGAAAAGAAAAAAATAAAAAAATATAAAAATAGAGAAATTAAATATTTATTCGATTAAATTTATTATATATTATTATTTAAAAATAGTTTTTAAAAGAATAAAATATAAATATTAAAATATATACCAAGAAAAATTCCTTTTATATATTTTTATAGATTATTATTATTATAATATTTCTTATTAAAACACATCATTTAAGTTTTTAAATTTCTATATTGAAAAATTATTACATAGTTGGGAATTATTAATTGTCCATGATTTTCTTGTATAGTTTCTCATATGAGACATAATTTCAGTTTTTAAATTTATAAAATTTGATAATATTCAATTATATGTCTTATGATATATCTACCTAATAGTTTTTTGTCATCTTGAGCAATTTTATAACATGTTACATGTGTGTTTATATAGGTTTTTTTCATTTATTCAATACATCTTATTAATTAATGGGACATTTAATAGAAAGCGTGTTTACTTTTAAAAGAGCACTTATTCTTTAGATTTTAGGATAAAATATTAAGTTTTAATTGTTTAATAAGTATTTAAATATATGTATTTATTTATGAATTTATTTATTACTACAAGTATATCAAGTTTTAATTTTTTTCTTAATAAGTATTTAAAGATATGCATTTATTTATTACTGCAAGTATATTAAGTTTTTATTTTTTAATTAATAAATATTTAAATATATGCATTTATTTATTACTACAAGTATATTAAGTTTTAATTGTGTCATTTATTTACCATATGTTTATTTGTAATATTTATGATTTTTTAAACAATAATATAAAATTTAAAATAAAATGAAAAATATTAATTGTATTAATTATTAGTGTACAAATTTAATAGTGTTTAAAAATTACGTATGAATAGGTTATTATATAATCACTCCACGAACTCGGTTGGCACTTGAAACTCTGCATATCAGTGCGTGAAGTGGGTAAGGATGGCAACTCTCAACAATGCCTCCAACCACTCTGAATCCCTTGTCCAGATTCCAACAATAAAGTTTACCAAGCTTTTCATCAATGGAGAATTCGTAGATTCTATTTCAGGTTCCAATTACTTTCCTCATCATTTTCCTCTATTCTTCTGCATTACCAAATGTTTCATCATGTTACACAGTATCTTATCTAATTAGTTGATTATATTTTGTATTTATAGTGTATATGAATTAAAATATTTAATATACACATATTTTTACATAAACCAATGATTAGAATACTGACATAGAAGTATGTTTTACTATAAAAGTAGAAACATTATTTTGTAATCACATGCACTGTGGAAACCTCATTTAACAAGAGGAGGGTTGGCTTCACAAAAATAATAATTATACACTACACTATGCTCAATGAAAATCTATTATATTGATTTTACTTCTTTTTGGGAATTTTAAAATAAATCATAGAAATTAACTATCAAGACTACAGTTTAGAAATCCAGTATGTAACTTTTTTTTATATATGAGAAAGATTTCATATAAGAAACTATCTAAATTTTGAAAGAGATAAACTTTAAACATAGAAAAATGAGATTATTGTGATGATATATTTGTCTAATCTTGAACTAGGACAATGATTTCTTCATTTTTATGACCATTTATTAAAACTTTTATGTATTTGGAATTGTTTGAAAAACAAAAGGAAAAACATTTGAGACTGTTGATCCAAGAACAGAGGAAGTGATTGTTGAAATAGCAGAAGCTACCAAAGAAGATGTTGATATTGCTGTGAAGGCCGCACGTGAAGCATTTGATCATGGCCTATGGCCACGCATGCCCGGTGCTGTAAGTTCATATCTACACCCATATTTTGATTTCAATTATAATAAACTGAAAAACTATGTACTCATTATTACCAAAAGGTTTATATAAGTTTTCGACACAGAAATTGCATGTTTAACCTTATCATGGCAATGGTTGAAAACAGAAATTTAATTGTTTACATACAAATGCTCTACAAACTATTCTAACCTTTTATTTATTCAATTATGTGAGCAAATTACAGTCAAATTCAATTCCTCTACACCTCTCCTTTGATGTGAACTTTTGTTGAATGTTATGATGGAAATATATGAAATAGAGTTTGAAAAAGGTTCAAGCATGATCTAACTGTAACTTCTTAGTAATAATAACTAAAATGTCAAGTCTTAAGAATTTTACACATCCTAAGTATTGGCACGGTTCTCAAACAGTTAACAACATTGTATAACTTGTTATGATCATGGGATGTTGGACAGGAAAGAGCAAAGATTATGCTGAAATGGGCACAACTAATTGAACAAAACGTAGAAGAAATAGCAGCATTGGACACCGTTGATGGAGGAAAGTTATTCAGTTGGTGTAAGGATGTGGATGTTCCTCAAGCCTCCAACATCCTACGTTACTATGCTGGTGCTGCTGATAAAATTCATGGAAATGTGTTCAAAACATCTCGTGACCTCCACTTGTATTCTCTTATGGAACCTGTTGGCGTTGTTGGGCACATTATCCCTTGGAATTTCCCTACAATCATGTTCTTCGCAAAGGTTGCCCCAGCCTTGGCTGCTGGTTGCACAATGGTCATCAAGCCTGCTGAGCAAACACCTCTCTCATCACTCTTCTATGCTCATCTTGCTAAGTTGGTATGATTTACACATTAGTTTAGTTGCTTATCAAACATAACTAAAATAACATAAGATAGACATTTTAAGATGAGACAACATAACATGTTGGATATCTCTATCTTGTTATATGACCAAAATAATAAATGGAAGTGGGAGACAATCCTTACTTCATATTAGAAATGTCACACCTTTTAGTAATATACTGATATAGGCAACGTGCAATGAGTATTTAATTGGGGATAATCCTTACTCGATAAACTCAACTAGGATTACCCTCACTTCTATATACAATCTTGGCTATGTCACTTGTTAGTGTAATCTCAAATATAAAGTGTGTCATGTTTTATGTTTAGTACACCTTAAAATAGAACACGGTGTTACAAAAGAGGTACATGTTGATTCCACACCTTTTTTGTGAAATCAAATAAAATGGAACAGAAGTGTTTGGACCAGATGCTACTTCAAAAACATTAGCATGTTAGATATCTTGGTATCTTGGAAATATAAGTTTGGTTTGTTAGTATCAACTATCATTAATGCATGGATGGAAATGAATACGTCTTTTCACTTTTCATGAAGGCTGGTATCCCAGATGGAGTGCTCAATGTAGTACCTGGATTTGGCTCAACTGCAGGGGCTGCAATAAGCTCACATATGAGCATTGATGCGGTAATTTGAGTGTTAAGTTTATATCATTGATTAAATTGAAGGGTATTGCATTTGTCACCAACTACGAAGGTGCGTTGTTATTGTTATATTACAGGTTAGTTTTACAGGTTCAACAGAAACAGGTCGTAAAATAATGCAGGCTGCGGCCTTGAGCAATTTGAAACCTGTTTCACTTGAATTAGGAGGAAAGTCGCCAATTTTGATTTTTGATGATGCTGATGTGGACAAAGCTGTTGATCTTGCTCTCTTTGGAATCCTACACAACAAGGTAAATTTTCTTCCATGAAAATTTGGTACTATAGAAAAAACATAGACTTGTTCTGTTTTAAGCTCTATAATTTTCAGGGGGAAATCTGTGTTGCATTCTCTAGAGTTTTTGTCCAGGAAGGGATATATGATGAATTTGAGAAAAAGGTAGCGGAGAAGGCTAAAACTTGGTTAGTAGGAGACCCTTTTGATCCAAAAGTTCAACAAGGACCCCAAGTAAGATTACTTAAAACTGGCCCAACACAACTTTGTTTACACTAGTATTTGAGTGATCTACCTTTATTATTAGTAATTTAGCATATTCTATTTCAGTCTTCATGTAACCACTTTAAAAAAATAAAATTGTTAATGTAATTCTCCCCTGGCATGATTTTATATTGCAGACTAGTAAGGCACAATTTGATAAAATTCTTTCCTATATTAAGCATGGAAAGAGTGAAGGAGCCACACTGTTGACTGGAGGTAAACCAGTGGGCAACAAAGGATACTACATTGAGCCAACCATTTTTACCAATGTTAAGGTGTATTTCAATTCTACAAGAAGCATGAAATAAGTTATCTTTGTCAATATTGAACAACTAACCTTAACTTTTCTCTTCTTTATGAAAATTCATTTAGGAGGACATGCTAATTGCACAAGAGGAAATATTTGGACCTGTGATGACACTTTCTAAATTCAAGTAAGTTCATCTTATATTCCTTTTTCTCTTAGAATAAGAAAAAAAGCTTGTTATTGTGCATTAGAATGTTAAATCAAGTACGATATGGATGTAACAGGACCATTGAGGATGCAATTAAGAAAGCCAACAACTCCAAATATGGCCTAGCAGCAGGGATTGTTACCAAGAACTTAGACACTGCCAACACTGTATCAAGGTCCATCCGTGCAGGCATCATTTGGATCAATTGCTTCTTTGCATTTGATATTGATTGCCCTTTCGGAGGGTATAAGATGAGTGGATTTGGAAGAGATTTTGGACTGGAAGCACTGCATAAGTATCTTCAAGTGAAATCTGTTGCAACTCCTATTTACAATTCTCCTTGGCTTTGAAACTTTCCCGTGTTTGTAAACACTAAAAGTATACATCATTTTTATCAACAACTTAATACTTCACTTTTTCCTCTTTTGGATGCAAAACAACACAAGTTTTAGCATTATCTTAGTAATACTATAATAAACTTTAAATCTTGTTTGATGCTTCACTTCGAAGAACAATATTGGATATGCAAAATGTTTGTTAAATCAATATATTGCTAAAAATATCAAGTAGTTTGAATTGGGAGAGTATTTATAGCCCCTTATGGTCAATATTGCTCATAAATTACTTAAATTTAAAATAGAAGAAAACTAAGGTCACAATGTCTATTTGACCTAACAAATGATAAAATCATTAACTTCAAAACTAGGTAAAAATCTTACATTCAAAGCATTACTGATATTGCCTTCCATAATACTCGTTGTAGAAACGCATATAGTCACGTATAATAAATATTCAGGGAAGTGGTTACCCACATGGGATCTGGCCAAGAGTTGAATGGAAAATGAGAGTTAGAGACATAGTAATGTAGAACTCAACATTTCAATTACAGATAGAATCACAAGTTTCTAGAGTCTTGCCTTAAACTACCTCTTTCTTCACAAGTACTCTAGAGCTTGAAGGATGTGCAAACTAAATAGAAAATGATCTAGAGAAGTTATCAAGCTCATCCTTTGCAGTTCCTTGGTCAAAATTTGGAGAGTAAGTGTATGGATTATAAGAGACTTGCATACTCAATCTCATTGCAACAACATCTTCCTAATTGGATGATGTTTCTCTAGCATGAATGACAATTCCATGGCTATACTGGAAGTATTAGTTCAAGTGTTTTCAACAATCTATGCAGATAAGTTCAGTCAAAAATTAGGGGACTTTGAATATAATTATAATCATGTGGTTTTGAATTTGAAACAAGGGAAAATTGGCCACCTTAGGACACTACTTTTTTCTTTTTGGGTTTCCCACCAAATGTTTTTACTTAGATTATGTGGATTACAATATCTTATCAGATTTTGTAATGTTTATTGTAACTTGACACATGATGCACATGACATATTGCATCCTATTGTTCTGTGGAGTTGTTTATAGAATAACTTTGGAGTACTAAAATGTTGATTAGAATTTCTTTTATTATCAATAATAAGATTTATTTTTATTTATATTATTAGGATTATTTTTATGCTACTTCATACTAATGTTATTTCTTGACTGATATTAGTAAAAAAATTTATAATTAATGTTAATGAAACCATATTTAGAGGATTTGATCTAGATTTCCCTGATGGACACCTATCATAGTTATTTGTTGTCTATGTCATACAATGATTATTTTTTGTCTACACTACCAATATCTTTATTTGTCAATAGTTTTAGAAATTTTTTAATACTAACTAAAACTTTTTATCTACATTAGTTAATGAGACAATTTTTTTCGTTAACATTAAACAAAAAATTAACAAAAATAACACTAACTGAGGACATTGCAAAAAAAATGTGATCAATGTCTATATTTGATTTTAAATAAAAAAAATCAGTTAATGTTAATAAAAAAATATGAATATTAATTAAAAAAAATCTTGATAAATTTTAAGTGAAAAAATAACATCAAAATCAATTAAAAAAATCATTAACATTGATATTTTTATATTACTAATAACTATTTACTATTTTATAATTTTTTAAATTTTGTAAAAACTGAAATACTTTATTAAAAATTAAAATTCAATAAACTTGAATTTCCCTATTCAAATAAAATAATTAAAAATTAAAATAATTTGAAATAAAATCAATTCAAATTTAATTGAATTTTTTTGGGTCTGTTTAAGTACTATTTAAATGGGAATGGACTGATAAAATTGGTCAATCTTATAAAATAATATCTATATATAGAAATATATAATCAAATTTTTTTAAAAATATTTTATTAAAATATATACAGGCATTATAATTTATATATGAAATTGTTGGATTTAAAATTAAAACTTATTTCATTGATATGACATAAATTTAAAGATACAGATTTTATTTTTTATTTTTTGTTTAAGTATTAACCCAAAGTGGATTAATATTGTTCTTTGAAAAAAAACAAGTATAACCTATTTAGAAAATGAATTAGTCCGTGGTAACACTAATTTATTAAGTGATCTATTGGATTAAATCATGTTATATGATATGTTTAGGCATTATATAGCTAAACTTATCTCATCCCTCCACTTATTTTATGAAATTTTTATTATACTTTTATATCTATTTTTTCATTTGATTCCTCTTTTTAACCAATTGATAATCTTGTATATCTTCTTCAAATTCTATTTTTCCAACTCACTCATCCATACAATCTATTTATATATTTTTTTCTTTTCTACCTAAAGATAGCCATTTTGTATGCTTTGTAACTTTGTTTCTATCTTCTTAAGAAATAAAGTTTCTTATCTTCTGAAAATCAAAAGCATTTGAAAGCATTTACTTTCATTTTATTGCCTAAAATTCTCATAAAGAGCTATCCATCTTAGAAATTAAGGTAATTGAAGAAGAAGAATTAAGTCTCTTAATAAATGACAATTAAGAGAAAAACAGACAAAAGAAGTATTGTTAGACAAAATGTTAAGAAAACGATTGTTGTATGTGATGGCATTAAATAATGGGTTGAAATTCCTTGAGTTGGTAACATTCAAATTCACACGGCTTGACCAATTTGAGTGCGTGTACCAATTGGGAATACATTATTTAATACTTTTTTAAAGTCTTCGAATAAATTTTCATTTTTACACAGAAGAGTATAATCAATCATGTATATCTCTATCATGGATCCTTTTTTTCTGAACTGCGTCATCAAAAAATGGAAACTTGTTTCTGAATAATGAAAGAGCAATCCTCGCACATACTTTACATACAACAACAAAGGAGGAAAACTGACCCAAAAAGGTAGAAAAAAGAAACCATTCCATGAAGAAAATGTATTAGAACCAATAATATTAAATTTCATCAATCATAATTACACCACAAAAATTCTGAATTTTTCTCTAATCTGGCCATTAATAAGAAGAACAAAAAGATAAATCAATGAATCATATATGTGATGCCGAGAGCCACCAGCATGAGAATGTAAGCAATTCCTTGATCAATTGCGGTGCCTGTGACAATCAAAACAAACCAAGATTAATTGTAAAAAGAACATAAAAAGGTGAAATTTTCACGACTTGATGATATAAAACTTAAGGAAAACTGAAAGAGAGAAAAAGGTGAAGAAGAAGAAGAGAAAGGTGAAGTTTTGAACTGACCATCACTGGTAGGAGAAGGTGCTGGAGAAAGAGGCAAATCCTGAGCATGAGCCAGATGAGAGATTGCCATCAACAACAAAGTGAGAAGTGGGAGGGCGAAAAGAGTCACAGTCCTCATTTTTCCG
The DNA here is from genome assembly GCA_030347555.1 of Lablab purpureus. NCBI lineage: Eukaryota > Viridiplantae > Streptophyta > Magnoliopsida > Fabales > Fabaceae > Lablab > Lablab purpureus. Next base: position 1,391,606 of record CM059257.1, on the reverse strand, counting down.
GGAAAATGAAGCGAGAAAACGGTGGAAAAGTTGAGCAGAGAGAAGTGAATGCGAGAAAATGTACGTGTTTTGAAGAGAGGGAGAGAAGGATGAGTTGTATTTATAATAACGAAAGAAGAAAAGAAGAAAAGAAGAAAGGAACTGTGGCTGTGCTGTGTTCATGCCTGGCGTCTATCAGAAACTTCAACGAAACAAATAAGAAGCGAGTTTCAAGACGCGTCAGCTGGTTCGACTCGCTTGGCGACTCGGATATTATTATTATTATTATTATTATTATTATTATTATTATTATTATGATATTTTATATTAAAACACATAATTTAAGTTTTTAAATTTTTATATTGAAAAATTATTAGATAGTTGAGAATTATTATATGAGACATAATTTCAGTTTTTAAATTTATAAAAATTGATAATATTGAATTATATGTGATATCAAATGAATAAATATTACCTAATAGTTTTTTGTCATGTTGAGGGATTTTATAATATGTTACATGTGTGTGTAACTGTATTTTTGCCTTGCAAGTTTGAATTCTGAGAAACAACGACCAAGTTTTCTAGAACATGTTTCTCTTGTTTTTTTATGATATCTTCAATGTGTTGCTGTCAAGAAAATATATTCAAAGTTTGAATAGTATGATCGTAGTTACCCGTGCCAATTATTGTTTTATTGCTTTTAGTTTCTTTAAATAAAGTATATTTTGCATCAATTTGACATAAAAAAGAGATTTAATAATATTAACAAAATAATTCACTAAGTGTAGCGATAGATTAAATAAAATAGACTAAATATATAATGATATATTTGGAGAATAAATAAAATAAATTAATAAAAGAAATATTACAATATAAATATTTAAATAAATAAAATAAATTAATAAAAGAAACATTTTATAATGCAATATGAAACATCTAAATAAGTAAAATAAATTAAATATTTAATAATATATTTAGAGAATAAATTAAATAAACTAATAAAAGAAACATTCCATAATCCAAAAAATAAATAAAATAGAATAAATATATGATATTATAGAATACACTAGTAAAAAAAATATGATAATGTAATAAGAGAATTAAATATAAAAATATTCAATGATATACAAAAATACTTAATAATATAATCAGAAAATAAATAAAATAAAAATAACTAATAATACAATAAATAAATAATATAAATAATTAATAATATAAATAAAAGACATATAAATAAATAAAACAGATTTTTAATCAAAGTCTAAAGATATTTCATTATAAATAAAGTTATTTAAATTAAGAGAGAAGAATACTCTACCTTAGTATTACTCTTATTTTTGAGGAAGAACACTAAGTTTGTCTCATCTATAATATGTTTATTACTTATTTTTATATTATTTTTAAATAATAATATAAAATTTAAAATAAAAGGAAAAGTATTAATTTTATTAATTATAAGTGTACAAATTTAATAGTTAAAAATTTTGTATGAATCATCGAAAGAACAATATCCAATCAAATTGAGTCTTATGCAATCGATTTGGAGAACTGTTTTGATTAATAAGATGCACTTTGTTTGATAATTGATCAGCATCTTTATTATAAATTATAAGAATTAATTCGTGTTTGATTATTAATTTTAAGGAAATAATTATTTATTTAAAATATTGGCAACTAAATAATTACCTTTTCAAAATAAACCAAATTAAAAATTACCATAGTCAAAGGAGACGTGCTGAGATGCACGTCAAACTAAAACTCAGAAAAGTCAAAGGATCATTGAACTTTGACAACGAGACGTTTTAGAGAGAAAAAATCCTGATTTTAGTTCGTAAATTATTATTCTCTTTTTAAATATAGTAAATAAACTATATATAAACAGTTCGTAAAATATTTAGAATTATGTTATATAATTTCTTAAATTTTAAAAAAAATCTGATTAGTTTTTTAATATTAAAATATATGGATATGTAGGTTAAATTAATCAATTTTCAAAACTTTAATAACTATTTATATTATATTATTTTGAAAACTATTTTAGAAAGACAGTAATACTAAATTATATACATTTAAAGAGGGGTAAATTATTTATTCAACCTATTTTACATATTTAATAACAAATATAATTAATATTTTCTTGAAATAAAATATTTAAATTTATATAATATACTATGCATTATGATTAAAAAAAATAGTAGCATTTTAAATAAAGTTAAAACATGATTTAGAGTTTAAGAATATCTCTTAAATTCTGAGATTACTTCAAAAATAAGATTCCTAAAAGTTAAACATCTCGTGTATTAAGTTTAAGTTCAAGAAACCCTATATTAATATAAAATAATATCACACGTATATTAATATTAAAAAAAATTGTCCTTACACAAGACATTCAAATATAAAACATTTTTTCAGACTCAATTTCAATCTGATAAAAAATAATTTTCTAAAATCGAAACCATCTAATTGCTAATTACAATTTTCTTCTCAAACACACACGAAGAAATATAATGACATAATGAACTAAAAACATTATAAAAATTTCATACCTCTTATTTTTTAAAACAACAAAATAATAAAAATAAATTTTATCATCTTATCTTTCCTTTTTTTCTTTTTAAAGAATAAAGTATAAAACTCTTAAAACTATTTATGGATTTATAGAATTTCTACAATTTAAATGTGATGGTTGTGAATGTGTTTGAATTATAATTACTTACAACTATTTTGAAATCAATCTATTCGAATTTTAAGTGTGTTTGAATTTAAAGTTAAAAAGAATTGAGTAATTTGATATTTTTAACACAATCCAATTTTTATATTATTATAAAACTTTAATATCTTTTTAAGGAATTTCCAAATACACAATAAATTTTAAGAAAATACTTTTCTTTTTTAGTTGAAGTATGATACAGTGAATACATTTAATTTTTATTTTTTACATAAACAAGTAAAAAAAACTTACTTTTAGAGATTAATTTTTAGTTATCAATAAAATACACATGCACAAATAAAAAAAAACACACATTTATCGTCGAAGTTTTATGTAAAATCTTAATAACACACATTTATTTTCATAACTTTGGGTTATTTTAGTTTGACCCTAATTTAATCCAAAGTTGAACTCAAAGTCGTCCATAATGCTTCAACTCTAATCTCTAAAATTTGAATTCCTCGTATTTACTTTAAATGGAATTACTTTAACAATATGAAATGGCTTTTCAACAATCTTAATGTGTTATTTTTGGTAGTTTTAGTTGGAAAATACATATTTTTCTAAAATATATTTTCAATTAGTTGTATTATTTTCAAAATTAACTAATTAAAGCTAGCATTAATGAGAAAAAAATTATCAAAAATTGTTTTAAACGTCTAATAAGAGATCATCATTATCCATTATAATCAGAGGAAGAAAAAAATTGTAGACACATCACACTTTACAAAAAAACATTTTGGTAATGATATAGCATTGGTAACATAGTATCCTGGCAATAAACAAATATTCCTTTTCCATTGATGAACAACTATTCAATTCAAAAGTTGATGAAAGATTGTAGATTATATCATACCATGATCAGGAACAGGAAGCATTGTTACCAAATGGATAATTCATATTCTAGGCAAAATAAAACCCTTTTGATAATGGGATTAAATTTTTAAGTGGTGCCAAAAATAAGTAAGATGAGATTTGTATGATATACAAGGCACCATTGATGATCCTGTGAGCTTTTGACGTATCAATGTCACAAGCCTGGTTTTAAACATTCTAGAAACAAGTTTTAACTAGAGTACACACCTGAATTGTAAAGAACATATAAAATACTTAAGTTCAGAATTCTACAAGTAAATTCATCATAATATTCTCTATTTTCATAATCATTCCAGAACTTCATCCTAAGCATTAAACAACTTCATTACCTAAAATACACACTTACTCATGGTTGAAAGCAATCCATATGGTAAATATATATATATATATATATATACACACACGATATTGTAAACACTATTAGTTTGTAATCCAATATAAAAAAACAATTTATTAATTATTCGGTAGAAATACTACATGAAGATTTAAGTATTGAATGAAAATTATGTCTAGAAATCTTCAAATTTGTTTAAATACCAGTTTTGACATAAAGGTTTATGTGCGATAAGAGTCACAAGCTCAAATATCGTGTCTATCATTGATGTTGATGAAATATGACATATGATAAAATGATAAATATGTCCTACTAGCAAAGTCTCATTTTACATGCGAGTTTGATGACATAAGTGCAGCGACTGAAACCAATCCAAAATATGGTTCACAAATATCAACTCAATAAATAAATCAAAATTACACAGTAATTTAAAAAAAAACAAATTAAAATAATTATATTGAAAATTTGACAACAATGAAGAAATGAAAATTACAACTAGACCTAATTTCTTTACGTAAAAGCAAAAATAACATACCTAATGAATCTCCAAAACAAAATACATATTTTTGGTTTGATGTTAAATTTTCATAATCATGTTGAAATACCAGTCAACATGATTCTGAATAAGTGTTTAGGTTACTTTTTTTCATGTTTTATTGACGTTAAGAAACTGATTATAAACGAAAGTAGAGTGTGATGAATAAATAAATTTTGTTAATTAGTGTAAGGGTTCATATAAGCTATTCGAAATCAATATTTTGAAGATGGACGGGAGGAGGCAGCTTCATTGATATCCCAGTTGAGGCAGATGCCACGCAATATGTGTTCATGAGTTCGAGGCAGCGCTTAGAGCCACGTGGAAGCAGCAAAGACAGATGCCAAAAGAGACATGCTTGCACATTTAACTTTTGTTGATGCAGTGGGATTTGGTCCAACACAACACAACACAACATAGGACGTGGTTACCCAAAAACATCCTCAGAACCTCTAATAGTGCCCTTGTGATGCCAAACGCGCAACCCTTTACTTCCCCTTTCTTTCCCCTTTCTTTCCTTCTTCCACAATTTCCTATCACCCCTCAGATTCTTTTCTTTTTCAACTCTAAACTTCACAAAGTAAGCCACACACATGCATATTATATATGTATATATACTGTATTGTACCCACTGTTAAGAAAAGGTTGAAAGCAGAAAGAAGAATCAATGTGTCACCCTGGAGTTCCTTTTGTGAACAGAGAAGGCTTGATGGTGCATACAAGATGGGTTTTGTCAGCGGTCGCAAGGCATGCACCGAGGCAGGTTCGTGATGGTGGGAGCTCCGGAGAGAGTGGTTCTGCGAAGCGATGCTTGTGCTCGCCGTCGCAGCATCCGGGGTCATTCCGGTGCCGGTTGCATCACGGCGAGTATGTGTGGCGTGGTAGAGCTATTAAGTAGTTGGATTGGATGTATCCAATTATAAGAGTTTATAAGCATGCATGTAAATAAATAATCCAGCTTTCTTCTTTCATGATCAATGATGAAAGAATTTGAGATCACAGAGGTTGGACCTGCACGCATTTGTGGTCAATAATAAAGAAGAATTTGTGCCTTTCTTTGTTTTTTCTGTGCCAATTAAGGCAGACTTTTTCGTCATATAACTACAGGTTTGGATAAAAAGTAAGAATTTGTTGCATTAATTCTTAATTTTAAGAAATGTTGCATTAGAATGACAGTATATTAAACGAGAGACAAAATCTATAAAGGGTTGCAACTTTGCTGCTTTAAAGGTGCCTCTGCGTCTACTCTATTCCTCCATTGTATATCTCTGAATCATATTGTATCCTCTTATATAACTGAGTGTGTTGGATGATTATTGATTGGATATAAATATCAGAGTAGACACTAAATTCAAAGTTCACAAAGGTATAGTTGTACTCGCATAGGTTACATCTTGATGAAAGGGAAATTTACACAATATCTATTCCAAACACAAATAGATATATCTTTGATTGACTCAATCCACTGGTCGCACTATGTACTGCGTTTACAGATTATGCATTATTTGCGAGCAAGATCATAGAATGAGTTTCAGAAGCAAATTATCTTTTTGATTGTGAATAATATAATATCACGAAGGCATTACACGCTGCCTTCCATCGTCGATGAGAATAAAAGAGAGATCAAAATCACCCAATCTTTGAAGTACGATAGAAGAAAACAAGGATTTATACCCTTGGTCTAGGTTCCCTTTCAAACGGGGCATGTGTTCCACCATCTACAAATGTACTAGAAGAACCTGTGGAGAACAGAATATTTGTTAGAACAGAGACTGCTACCAGAAGTTTGATGCTGGAAGGCAACCCACTAACCACTGATGACGACATTCCACCAAGAAATTGAAGTTGAAAATTCGATCTAGCTATTTTAATATCATATCGTGGTAGGACCCCGTCCCTACGAAGAACAAAAAGGGGCATTCTCTTCCCACATTTACTCCATACAATCAATAGGAGTTTAGAGCGTGTTAACATTTTTTCACATAAAATATTAAAACAGAAAAGAGCACAAATGTCCAGGAATTTCAAATAGCATCAACCAGCCTTATCAATGAAGTCTTATCTCACAGTAAAAATTGCTATAACTAAATAAAATTGGCTATGTGAATATCGGCTCGGTTAAAAAACTAAGAATTATGATACTAAGGTAAGCTACATAATAGATTACACACTCTAATCAAAGGTTCAGGAATTTCAAATTGCACAAAAAGATGATATTACAGTATACGTACGCGACGAAAGCATATCACATGGTTAAACCACCATTCCATTTTTTAAAAAGTAATTACCAGCCAGTGGAATAAAAACAATTTCAAAACAAAACTCCACAAAAATCCAGGGTGTGCACTGTGAACATATAAGCGCGGCATTTAAAAGAAGTAAAATAACATTACGGGGGAAGATATTTTTTTATTTCTGAACTAAAAGACTGAAACTCCCAGGTACAATTTTCATTAAATTAACTCATACGAGGGTTAAGTACAAAATGCAGGTGGTCTCTAGTTAACCGTTATTTACAAGGGTGTGGAACCATATACAAATTATACAGCACGCTAATAGCAATGTAATGAATACGAACACCACCACCACCAGAGCAGTATAGACAAGGGATGCTAAAGATTAATACCGCATCATGTATCTCCAGCTTTAATATCTGCGCTCTGATCCAGCGGATCACCGAATGACTGAAGCAAATGAATAATGGATTAGCAAGTTCTATATATTAAATTAAAACCAGCATAATGACAAGGATTAAAAAATATGAAACGAAAACCTAATGAGCCAGAAGGCCTGCATAGCCAAAACCTGAAAAATTGAAAGTACCAAACGCGAGATGCCCATGCTATAATTTAGTTCAACCTTAAACTTCTGAAATTGAGTAAAAGCAATAGTAAATAAAGATGATTGGTACCGAGGGTAAATTCTATTAGAAACTCAATCCCCCGGCAGAGTACTCCAGGATTTAAGAAACATGGGTGATGGTTAAGACCAAAACACTCCTACGCTGGCAAATATTGAATCAAACACTATCTAAAAATACCAACTTCCGTCTAAAAAGCATAAAACGGGTATCCTTAGAAGTTTCAAGTATTATATTCTGCAAGATTGCTTAGAGACATAGGAAAAACATGCAGCTAGAAAACGAATAGATTAGCCAGTATAAGACTAACCAAACAAAGGCAGAAATATCGTAACATAACTGTATATAAAAAAGGGGGGAGAAAAAGGGTCCTATAATGCAACCCGGTTGCAATTTATAAAAAAAATGAGAATCCAAGGTTCCATTCTAAATGAAAATGAAGCGCTCAATGATCATAGTTTTGCATATAGGAGAACACTGTAATCTCTATGTCTTTTGTATGGTGGTTCGAACTTCTCTTTTAAAAACACTGCCATAAATAATTGAAGCAGCCATACATGGTAATAACACATGATAATTTAAGTTTAATTTGAGTAGTTTCTCAAACATTCTGGTTTTTCTTAGCAGGGTATTAAAAAAATAAGTAATGCATAACAGCTAAGCTACGAAAGATCTCTATGTTAAGAGTGTAAGATATGTGCTCTCTAGTCTTAAATTAATACATAGCTGCTATGTACGTAACAAAATGACAGCATTTGATATCTTTTCTTGTTTGAATTTTCAGAAACTTACAAGAGAAAGGCAAGCAACAATTTAAAGAAAAATTACACACTCTATGTGTCCACCCTTTTCTAAGTTGTGTTCCGGCAAACAAGCAAGAGCCTGTTGCTGGTTCAAATTTCTAATACATAAAAAGTCCCTACCAAGTTTATGCAGCTTCTAACATAACATAGAAGGGGCACTGTGCAATATTATCTCTCTTTCTTCACACCGACTATGTGTTGGGTTTTAACTCTCTTGACAAATAAGGGTGGCTATCATAACCCCATCCATCTAGGGTAGTAACAGCAGACAAACCGTTTGATAGTAAGGGAAAGAGAACTTGAATACTTGCCAAGAGTTACACAAGAAGATATACACGAGAAATGTACAATGCATTTGCACCTAATTACTACTTACTGAAGTATAAATTGGAATAAGTATGCAATTCAGTAAAATAATGGACAGGATCAACGGAACAATTTCTATCTATAGATGAAAAAGATCATTCCTGGACCACGATATGCAGACAATTGTAAATGATAGACTGATAGGAGATATAAAAATCCTCACCTTAGGATAGCAGTCTTGACGTACAATTGTCTGCTGGTTTATATTCACGTAAACTTCGCATGACACCGTCGCCTGGATTAAGCACACAGTATTTTAGATATAATGGGATCAGATAGACAAAAGCATGCACATTATTACTCATGTCAATTTCCAGTAAATACAACATCCAGAGAGCAAGTTCCACCCACCAAATACGAGATTTTAAGCTTAACATTTCCAGCAAAACAATAGTGGTAGAAACAGTATTTTACCACCATTTCTCTCGTACCCAACGCTAAAATAAAAAGACAAGACTACACACAAATAAATTACACAAGGTTCTGATTGAATTACATTCGAAGAAAAATATTCACCTTCATCCCCTGAAGCATCTTTCAAGTAAATTAAATGCAAAGGCTAACTAATCCAGACGTGGGAAAATTCTAAATAGTATGAAACAAAAAATTCCAAGCAACTATTCTGGTTTACCTCAAAGATATTTTAAATCTTCCTACAACATACTGCTGCTAGACGAAGAAAGCTTTAAATGCCTTTCATGTTTCTAACCCACTAGACACATTAACTGTTATATTGAATGCTTTCTTTATAAAACTCCAAGATTTTGTAGGGAAATACAGTGTTACCCTTCATGTATTGTCCAACCTGTTTTTCTAAATTAGTATTCAACCTATAATTAAAACCACGTTTAATTTCTATGCACCAATAGCGTAGTTTAGTTTATGCATTGTAAATCAGTCATAAATAATCAGTAATATCACTTTTAAGTTACTTAAAATACAAGTCAATTTAAAAACTTATAATACTGTAAAAGAAATACATGTTAGTGCATACTTTATTTACTATTCCCCTGAATCAGAGAGTGTTTGTGGAGCGCGTAAAGTGTGAATCAGTTTTCGAGTAAAAAAAAATCGAAATTGAATTAAAAGATTACTGAAATTCATAAGAGAGGCACCTTCAAAGGAACAGTGAAGAAGAAAAGCCCCAATTTCCCTTCAACTCGCGTGTCAGTGTCAAACGGAATGACACCCTTAGCGATATCTTCAAGCAGGTAGAACGCATCGTAGAGAACCTCAAACCCGTCGACGGTGAGCGTGGCGTCGACGTAGGAGGAGGCGCGCGCCCTGATGCGTCCGCCGTCGCCGGGGGATGAGACGAAGCCTAATTGGCGTCCACGGTAGCCAACGGAAACGGCGAGAGAGTCGTAGGATAGGGAGAAGAAGTCTCGGTTGCGAACTTTGACAGTGAGGGAGAAGGAGAGGTCGAGAATGGGCCTCGGGTTCGTTCGGATCCCGATGTGGTTGAGTCGGATCCGGACGAGGCGGATCTCCGGGTCGGAGGGGAAGAGGAGGAAGGCGGCGCCGGAGATGAGGAGGAATAGGAAGAGCGCGGTGGAGTAGAGAATGCAGCGGCGGCGACGGCGGTGGAAACGAGGGGGGTAGGCAGGGAGGAGAACGACAACGTTTTGGGCGTAAGGGTTAGGGTTAGGATTATGGTAAGGATAAGCGTTAGGGTTAGGGTTTGAGGGAAGGGGCGAGTAAGAGACGAACTCGTCCTTCCCTGTCATCTTTCAATCTCGACAACAGTCTCCGATGGTTCTTTCTGGGAATAAACACAAAAAACAAATTTTACAATACAAAAACCATTATATTATAAATTATAATCTTAACTTAACTTTACACATAAAAACAATTAAAGATAGGCTTATTTTCTACGATTGTGTGTTGCCATTTTTTAATTGGTTACTCGTACCTTAGCTTTGACGAGAACCACATTATAATTTTTTTTCGATAACTTACACAACAATACTTCACCAAAAAATATTTAGTGTAATATCACACAGTTATCATTTGAAAGAGGATTATTAGAAACCCTAAAGTATTTAATTACTTATTTGTTTTGTTAAAGTAATTACTCATTACTCGAATAATATAGCGATTAAATGTAATATTTTAAATTTTAAATTTTCTCACACGAGCACATTAGTGATAATTTATTGTTTAAATGAAGAAATGAGTATCCATTTTTCTTTTATTTCGTTTAAATTATATACATTATTTGAGTGGGATAACTATCACAAACAGTTATATTTTTTTGAAAAAATATTGTTTAAACAATGTAATTTCACTTAAGTAATATTCTTCTTTTACAGTTTGTTATTTATTTGATTTAGTTCAATTTAATTTTAAATAAGATATTATGTATGATTGAAATTTTGAATTTAGTATTCATGTTTTAATTAATCCATTTCACCAAATTTACCATAATAAATAATATATGATAATTATAATGTACCAATGCGTGATCCACTATTAGAAGAGGATATTTAGAGAAAAGCTTGCGGGTCATCATATAACCTATTACTCTATGTAAAGTTATATTATTTTATAAATTTTTAATGTAATTTTTTTAAATTCAATTCGGTTTTTATTTTGATTATCTAGATTATCTACAACTCCCATCAATAAACATAATTCAATGTAAAATTCAAATTCAAATACTTTTATAGATTATAACTAATCTAATTTGATTTAAAATTTAATAATCTTTAGTTACTAAATTTAATTTAATCAATTTTTTGTTATTTTATTAATTATGTATTATTTAATAAATTGAATATAAAATTGTTTTATAAATGAGCGTTAAAATAAATATAAATTATACAAGTGAATTTTTATGATAAGATTACGTGAGTATAAACTTAAAAATAATAAGATTACGTGAATATAAACTTAAATGGATAGACGTATTTGTATACCTAATTTTAGTATTAATTTCATATGTTAAAATTCAATTAAGATTCTTAGAAAAAAATATTCAATCCTAAAATTTAATGAAATTATTTTTACGTGAAGTCTTCTTTAAATAATTTAAATTATATTTTATGATATAAATTTTGAATTTATTAAAATGTGATGACTACTTAATTTTACTAATTTATCCTCTTATTTAGGTTTTGCTTTTATTATAGTATTTTAATACAAGTGTAAAGGTTTAATATTATCCGATCATTAATATAAAAGGTATTTGCATATTGTATAACTCTTATATTACTTGAATTGGTTTAAATGATAATGAGATTGTTATTGTTATAAATATATTTAAGAATAAATATATTATTGTGGAAATAGTATGCGAAATGTACACTTACTTATATATGTAATTAGAGAAAACAAATGTATATAAATTAAAGTTATTTTGTAAATGTATATAAATTAAAGTTTTTTTATGTTATTTGTTAAGTTTAAAATAATATTAATTTCTCTTTCACAAATTATATTATTGTTTTTTTATCTAAATTTAATTAATTTAGGAACATGTATTCATTATAATATAAAAATACGAAAGATAAAATAGAAAGTTTTAGCAAATATTCATTAAAATATATTTATTAAACATAAAAACTTTACAAAATAGATAAAGAAAATAAGGGGAGTAGTAGAAAATACTTGTGTGTTTACAAAATAAAAGTAATAAACGTAGTTGTATTTCATTTAAAAAAAATCATTTGATTTGAAGTTTATAAAATTATAAATGATTAAAAAATATTAAATTAGAAATATATTTGTTTTTAGTTTAATATTTAATTTAATTACATTTTAAATATAAAATTATTTCCTTTGTTATGTGGATAAGTTGTAGTGACCAATAAACAATAATTCAAGTTCCTTAATTGATGTGAATCATGTGACAGTGACTGTTTTTTTTTTAATGGGGACATGACTGATTTTTTTAGGTATATGACAGTGACAAAATTTTTATTAACAAGTAATCTATCAAAATATCTTAAACAATTGAAATAATCAAAGTGGTTTAGAATATCTAGGTTTGTGACAGTGACATCAATTTTACTTTCTTCAGGTCACTTTTCTTATAATCAGAAAAAAAACATTATAATAATATTTATATAATTTTTAATATAAATTCACAAATACATAGGTATACATTAGAGCATGTTATCATTCACTTTCAAGTGAAAGATAATAAACTAAAATGCAAATAGTGGCAACAAATTTTACTAAGAGTTTGGCAAGACAATATCATCACTTTATACATTAAAAAGATATTTAAGAAAATATTTATGCAGTTTAAATTTTGTGTTTGATTCCTATACAATAGAAAAATCTGTCTGATAAACAACAATACTTGCAGTACTATAAATATGGTTAATTTTAAATTAATAAATTTGAAAAGCTCTGTGAAATAAAAATGTGAAAAAATAGACATTAAATTCTTTATTAGCTTAAATCAGGTTCAAACTTACCCATTTTAAAAAAAGTTAATATATATAATTTTAGAATTAAATATATTTTTTATTTTTAAATTATTTTTAGAATAATATTTTATTTTTAAAATAAATTTTAAATTTATTTTATTATTATTTTTATAAATTAATATAAATAATATTTAATGATATCTCTGTCTGTATTTTTTTCTATAAACTTTTGTTTAATAATTATTTTCCACTTAAATTTATTTTACTTTTTTATATAATTTTTTTCATAAAAATTATTTATTTATTATTCATTTATACTATTTTATAAAATGTAAGAATAAAATAAATTAAATGTTTATTTTAAAAACAAAATATAATTTTAATAAATAGTTTAATAATTAAATTTATTTAACCTGTAAATTTAAAATATTATTATATTTATAGTAATATATATTATTTAATTTTTCTATTATATATAATATAAATTTTGTCAATTAACTATTTTACCTTATACTATTTTTTTTTCCTTACTCCCTTCTTCCGTAACGTGAGAAATAAATTATCGTAATCATAATAATTATTAAACAAGGAAATAAACGAAGAAATAATTAGCAGGCCTTCAGATTATAAAATATCAAAAGTTAGGAAACAAAAATAATACATATCTTACAATTTTCCACACGTGTAAGTCAACAAAATACCACTAAAAATTATAAAGATCCCTATCAAATTTTAACATATTTGCGTTTTAAGCATCAACATATCTATTATAAGCATCATATTTATGTTTATAAATTTAAACTTTGAAATTTATAACCATTTATATCATACATTGAAATAAATATAAAATCTTCAAAATTGTTGTCTTATTTTTTTTCTTCCCAGAAGGTAGTGGTGAAGAGACGAAGAAAGGGAGAGAGAAAAAAGAAATGTTAATAACGAAGAAATGGAATATGAATGTCTTTATCGAGATTCAAGAGCCATCGATTTTGTTTTGAGAGGGTGGGGTGTTTTTTCTGCTATTCCAATTACTTGTTGACTTCAATAGCTACATCCTTGTCGTCATTTTCAATGTTTTCATATGCAAAATTCTTAAAATCATAAGCCATTCAAAACCCATCTAAGTCGTTTACTTGTTGTCCAGAAAAAAATATATATCATTCATCAAAATGCCTCAACCAACCAAATCAATCATCCTATTTCTTCTAAATCTCAATCTCCATATAGTCACTCAACAAATCCTTCTTTTTCTAATTTCTGGTGGTGAATGCACAAACCACGCTCTACCTTCTCCATCACTCAAAACAAAAAGCTTTAAATTTTAATTCTACATCTCCCAAATTTATCTGAAAAACACAGACCTCTGCTTTTGCAACTTCATGATCATGTTCCATCTCAAGAATCTCATGATCTGCTAAAACATACCCTTCTTTCTCTCACTCGAGATGAAGAAAACATATCACACCCCATCCAAAAGATTATAGTACAATGCAGAGGATCTATAAAAACCTAAACTAAAGTTACTTGAAATCTGAAATCTCTCACTTGATTTGTTCCTTGGAGTAAATTCTCCTGTATATGAGAGAGATAAAATATTGTACTGATGAGATTGATTAAAAAACAAAAACCAGAGTTCAGAGCTAGCAACTCCATCATTCATGATCCACCCATGAATTAAGCTAATCATCTACACCTCCCTCTATAATTAATTTATCATTATATATAAGTAATTAAATCAAGCATAGACAAATTGAGGGGTGCATGGAACAACAAGGTTCCAACTAAGCACCGATCAACAACACTGCCAAAACTGAAGTAACTAATAAAGAGTTGCAAGCAATTGAAGGATTCACATGAACACATAATTATAACTCACAATACATATATAGCTTTAATTTGTGTTATCATGAGCAATTGAGCATCATCAAGATCAACAAGTGGAGTCAGAAACAACATGCTTATTATTAGCAGGCATGGATTTGGAGCGTTTCATCCAATTAGTTGGTGATGCCGTCGGGCCACGATGCAAACGACACCGGAACGACCCCTCATGTGTCGTCGGTGAGCACAAACACTGTCCTTTGGGAAGTGATCCCGCCGCACCGCCACCACCACCGCCGCTACCGCTGTCACTCTTTGGTGATGTGGAAACAGTGAGCTTGTTGCCGGGACCTTGAGATGCCATGGCTGAAGATGAAGATGATGATGGTGTTGGATGGAGCTTCTTCAAGTTGGTTGTGAAAATAGGAGCATAGAATAAAACACACCAAGGCAAAGATAGAACCTTTTATATACTTATAATATTAATAATGATGATGATGGTTTTGCATATCTATAAGATCTATCCACCTTTTGAGATAAAAAAGAAAACTGAAATTAATGATGAAAAAAAGAGATAGAAATAAGTATTATTTTGTTCTCTAATTAGCATCACCCATTTTTTTTATTTGTTTAAAATTTATCGATTTTTTTTATTTTAAAATTCAATAAGCAAGTAATTAGTTAATCGAAACGCTTTCTTCATTTTTTTAAATTATTTTATTTAAATTTTAAAGCTCAGTTATATTTGATTTTCTTTAAGATATGAAAATATTTATTTATAAATGTGCAAGGAACATTAAAGAGAAGAAGGAATCTTAATCCAATCGATATGAAATAATGTTACATGAGTAAGTTTTAGTATATTATTCATTAACGGTTTTGTGAAGAATATTCATTTTATTTATTTAAATGTTTTTCTTTTAACAGAAAAACCTTATCTCTTTGAATATATTTCCTTGATTCGGGCTAGTTGATGTTTAATCACACTTGTTGATATTGACAGAAAATAATATCATCTTTTTTTAACGGAATAATACCATTTATTTAATAGATCGAGTTTGCAAATTAAAATTGATTAAGATATACTTTAGTAGATTTTTTTATTAAATTGAATTATAGATTAACTAATAATTAAAAATATGCGATTAATTGTTAGATAAAGTAAGAATTATTGTGTTGGGGACCCAATTGCAGCATAAGGAATCAAAAGGAAAGAAGATGGGAATAGATGAGAGAGAGTGACCACGTGGGAAGTTCGTGCTTTCATATGGCAGATTGCACACCTGGCACTTTTATACTCAGTCAAATTAAAACACGTAAAAAGAATAATGAAGACAATAGTATATATATAAATAGCAAAATATATAACCCTAAAAGGAAAAGAAAAGAAAAGAAAAGAGATTTTGTGGTTATTAAGTTGTCAATAAAACGACACAGTATTTAGCATATCAACTACCTTTTTATCAATTTTATGATTAATTAATCACATATACATATATAATCTCATTTTCAACATAAAGTTAATAATATTTAAATATTTGATTAATAATGTGTGGTGGTTTAAAACTAATCATCACAGTAGTTTAGGAGGAGATTACTTGAGTTACTTTTACTTAACTAGAAATAACACTCAAATCTAACCCAAATAAGGTATGATAAGCATTTTTTATTTCATGCATTAGATGCATTACTCAATTATTATTTAAAATAAAAAAAGTTTATTCTTTGCCGTGTTAACTATGCTAAATATATAATATTTATTATTGTAAGTCATTACAACATTTATAATATTTATAGATAAATTTCAGTTTAAGTGTGTTCCTATTATGTATATATAATATTGGTATAATTAACATTTTCTTCTGTTAGTTTTCATTTATATTTTAAACATTATAACACATTTTATTAAATTACTTTTAATATTTGTAAATTATTTTTCCGACTTTCACGACTCAAATCATCTTATCTCGTGTAACCTTTGCCTAGATAGTTAATTAACCTACAAAAATAGCCAATAGATCGCCATTAAGATTTTGTTTAATATTTTAAAAGTTATTGTAATTTTTTTAAAATTTTAAAATAAATTATCAGAATTTAAAACATCTTTTTCGTTTTTTATTAGTTTAACAGTTTAAAAATATTTATTTTGTTGAAAAACTTTTCCAGTACTTTAAAGAATATGCTTTTTTTTTTTTCTTTCTTGTTAGTTAGTTGGATGATGGAAAGAAGATAAGGAGTGAAATAACTAACTTCTTTTAATGTTTTGTTCGGAGTTGAGAGGAAGAAAAGGAAATAAAATGAAAAAGGAAAAAAATGAGTAAATAATTTATAGTTAATTTAACTTATGGAACAAAATAAAAAATATTAATTCAATTGAATAATATAATAAGTTATTAAAATATATTAAACTATAATTTAATAAGAATGAGTATAAATTAAAATTTAAAAAATTGTTCTTAAGTAATTATTTTATCAAATTATAAATAATAAAAAAATTTATAAAAAAATTATTTAAATAATTAATTACAAAACATAAAAGATAATATAAGATAATAGTAGATAAAATCATACATTATACCACTATAGTCTAAGATAAGATATAATTAGATTAAATAAGATAGTTTGATTTTCTATTGTTATCTTTCTTTCTTACTGTTTGATATGATGTTATACCATTATTTTATTTTATTTTTATTGATTTATTTTCTCTTGTTTTTTTATTCTATGTTCTTTTTCTACTTTTTTCTTTTGTTCATATGGACTTTTTTTTCTTGTTTGTTTTTATTTTTTCTTTCTTGTTTTACTTTTTTTATTTTTTTTATTTCATCTTTTTCTCTAACAAAAATTACCACTTTCATATTTATGTATCCCTCTTTATTTCATTAATAAATTTTTTATATGTAATTAAAACAGATATTTAAACATTTTACTTATAGATATATTTTTTATTTTACCCATTTATATTTAATGTGATCTACTTAATTTTTAATTTTTTAATTTTATTATATTTTAAATATTTTTTTTTATTAATTTCTTTTTCCAATAAAAGATTTCAAATTAAAAAATCATGTGATATAGATTATTTATATCTTCATTGTAGTGAATTTCTCATACACTTTGTATATTTGACTTTAAAATCAAATTAATACAAAAATTTAATAAAATAATTTGATAATAATTATTATTATTATTTAGCTTTTAAAATAATATCAATAAATTAGAAAAACCAAATTTTTAAAAATAAATGATTCTTTAAAAAAATTTAATTTATTTTTTATTGTATTCTTTTACCTTCTTTGACTCCTTAAATTTAATAATTTTTTTTATTAATAATATTTTAATTAAAATAAAAAATTTTCACCCACAATTATAATTTATAATTGAGTGTCAGTTATGAAAAATAAAAATTAATCACTCATAATTAAAATTTACATGCCTGTTATTGATATAGAAAATTATTTCATTGTTGTATTCCCCCATATCTTATAGAATAAATCTTAACATATTGGTATATTCTATTAGGATTGTGCACTTCATTTATTTGTTAATCACAAATTAATTATGACTTGTTGGGTAACAAACCTAATCTTTTATTAATTACAAGGCTGACAAATGTTTATAAATAGATATTAATACCCAAGAAAGTATTTACGACATAGTCGTAGGTCCAGATTTAAACAACAAATCATTTTTTTTATCTCAGAAAGACCTCTTCAATCTCTTCTCTTCTCTGTAGAACCATTATGAATGTAATATTACTATAAAAATTAAAAATTAATCATTCATAATTAAAATCTAGGTGTCAGTTGTTTGTATGAAAAATTAATTTATTATTAATATATATTATTATAAGATGAAAAAATTTAATTTAAAAAATTTTAATATTTTTTTAAAATTTACTTTTCTTATTTATTATTATTATTATTATTATAAAAGCTACATTGATAATATTTACTATAAAATAATTTTATTAGATTTTTTATTAATTTGATATTAAAGTTGGACTTATATTTTTAGTGTTTGATAAATTTATCACAATGAAAATATAAATAATGATGAGAAATTATAAAATAAGGGAGGAATGAATATTACATAAGTTTTTACTTTCAAGTCTTAGATTAAAAAAACTAGAGATTAATAAGAGGAAATATGTGAAAGAATATCAATAATATTAAGTTGTTATCTTTAAAATAGAGAAAGATAAAGAAAAATAAAGATTAAATAGAAAAAAGTTAAATATAGATGGGTGAAATAGAAAAAATATGTGAGTGGAATGATGACATGTCTATTTTAATTATGTGTCAAAAATTCATTAATGGGATATAGAAAGAGAGAGAAACATGATACATGTGATATATATCCCTCTTTCTTCTTTTTTTAATAAGATAATTTTTTTTCTTTCTTGTTTTATTTCAATTTTTTTCTTGGTTTCTTTCTTTCTTTCATTCGTTTTTTTTTATTTCTTTTTCTCTCTTTCTGTCTTGCTCTTTTTTTTCCTTTTTTACTTACTTTTTTTTATTTTCGTTATTTCTCTCTTTATTTTTTTTCCTTTTTTTTACTTTCTTTTTTCTTGCTTTATCTCCTTATTTTTTACTTTTTTTCTTTTTTAACTTTCTTCATTCTTTCCTGGTTTATTTTTTTTTCTTCCTTCTTTCTTCTTTCTCTTTTTTTTTATTTGTTTCCTTATTTCTTTTTTACTACATGATATTAGCACATGTAAGTATCTTTTCTTTTTTTTTTTCTTTCTTTCTTCTTTCTTGATGTACTCTTTCTTAGTTTTTTTTTTCTTCTTGCCTGTTTTTCTTTCTATCTTTTTTTTTTCTTTTGTTTCTTTTTTTCTTACTATATTTGTTTTTTTTCCTTGTTTCTTTCTTCTTTTATCTCTCTTTTTTTCTTTCTTGTTTTATATTTTTTTATTTTCTTTCTTTCTTGTTTGTCTTTTTTGTTTTTCTTTCTTGTTTGTTTTTTTGTGTTTTTTTCTTTCTTGCTTGTTTTTTTGTGTTTCTTTTTTTCATCTTTCTTGTTTTTTTGCTTTTTTCTTTTCTTATTGATTTTTTTCTGTGATTCTTTTTTTCTTTCTTTTTCTCTTATTTTGTTTTCTCTCTTACTTTCTTATTTGTTTTTCTTGTTTTTCTTTCTTACTTACTTTTTTTTATTTTTTTTTCTTTTCTTTTTGTCAATTTCCTTGGTTTTTTCTTTTTTTTTGTTTTTTTTCTTTCTTCTTGCTTTCTTTTTTTCTTGCTTTCTTTTTTTCTTGCTTTCTTTGTATTTTTCTTTCCTTTTCACTATATTTTTTTCTTGATTGTTTGTTCTCTTTTTTTCTTTTTTTATTACTTTTTTTTTCTTTCTTTATTTCTTTCTCCCTTTTCCTCTTTCTTTTTCTCTTTTTCTCTTTATTTCTTTATTTCTTTCAATTATTTTTTTCTTTCTTTCTCTCTCTTTTTCTTTATTCCTTTCTTTTTTTCTTTCTTTTTTACTATATAATATGATCTTATATTACTATATATTTTTAGCTTTCTTGTTTTCTTGCTTTCTTTTTTCATTGTTTTATTCTTTCTTACTTTATTTATTAGTTGTTTTCTTTGTTTTCTATTTTATTCTCATTATCCTTTTTTCTATTACTTGTTTTTTTTTCTTGATTTATTTCTTTCTTTTTATCTCTTGTATGTCTGTCTTTCCATATTTTTTTTCTTGTTTTCTTTGTTTTTTGTTTGCTCTCATTGATTTTTTTTCTATTTTTTATTTATCTTTTTATTTTTTTGCTTTCTTTGTCTCTGTCCTCTTTCTCTTTCTTTCTGGCTTGTTTATCTTTTTTTCCTTTTTTCTTATTTATTGTTTTCTTTTTCTCTCTTTCTTTTTAAATTTTTTCTTGCTTTCTTTCTTATTTTTTTTTTACTTTTTTCCTTTCTTTGTATTTAATTCCTTTTATTCCTTCTTGATTTCCTTTTTTCCTTTATTCTTTCTTTGTTGATTTTTCTTTATTTGTTTTCTTCTTTTTTTTCACTATCTTTCTTTTTTTTTCTTGAATTTTTTATTTATTTCTCTCTTTTTATATTTATTTCTTTTGTTATTCATTTTCATATGTTTTTTTCATTTTTTATAAGATAAAACAGTTTGTTTTCTTTTTTTCATTATTGCTAAATGGTAGTATCCTGTATCACTATCTTTTATTTTTTTCTTGTTTTTTTTCTTCCTTCATCTCTTTCTTTCTTTTTTCTTTTATATTTTCTTTCTCATTTATTTTTTCTCTTAATTTGTATCTTTCTTGCATTATTTATTTATTTCTTGTTTTACTTTTTTCATGGTTTCTTTCTTTATTATTTTTTCTTTTTTTCTTTCTTTGTTTTTTTTTTCCTTTCTCTCTTTCTCTTTCTTTCTTGTTTATTTTTTTTTTCTTTAGCTCTTTTTTGCTTTTTTTTCTTTTTTACTTTCTTTTTCTTGTCTTTTCTGATTTTCATGCTTTTTTCTTATTTATATTTTCTTTCTTTATTTCTTTTTTTTCGGTTTTCTTTGTTTTGTTTTGTTGTTTTTTTCGTTTCTATATTTTTTTAGTTTTTTTTCTTTTTCATTTGTTTATTTATTTCTCTTTCTCTTTCTTTTTCTCCATTTTCTTTTTTTTCTCTCTTTTATTGCTTACTTTTTTTTTTGTCTTTTTTATTCTTTTGTTTATTTTTTTGTCTTTTTCATATTTTTTTTTTGTCTTTCTCATATTTTTTTTTATTTTTTTCTTTCTTTTCTTCCTCATTGTATTTCTTCCTTTTTCATTCCTTTTTTCTTCATTTTTTTCTCTTTTTTATTTGTTTTCTTTTTTTTTTCCTTTTTGTTTGTTGTCTTATATGATTTTTAGACTTTTTTCAAGATATTATGTGTTTTAAAAAAAAATTTAAATTTTTTTTACAAGAAATATACCCTTTAACATATTATTTTCACAGATATTACACACTATTCATGTGAGAATTTAGTCTCTGGAAAATTGAATTCTAAGAAATACATTTTAATTTTTCTCAAAATCAGAACGACTATTTATAGAAACAAATAAAAAAAATTAAAAAACCGACTTATAATTCAATTTTTCGATAACTAAATTTCGATTGGTAAAAGAAAAAAAATTAAAATAACCTTCTCAAAATTCAGTTCCCAAAAATCGAATTTTAAGTGATAAAACTTCATAAGTTAAAATTCAGTTATCCGAAAACTAAATTCTAATATGAACAATAAAGTAAAGTGTGTTATTTATATAAATAATATGAAAAAACATATATTTGTATAATTCTTTTAAAAGATAATAATATGTAGAAAAAAATCTGAAAGTGTCTATCTTTGATTAGAGCAGAGATTAGACTAAAATGAATCAAATAAAATTATAACAAGAAATTGTATAATTTAATTTCTAAATATTAATCATAATTTGTTTATTTAATATCAAAGTACTTCTTAAAGATACATTTCAATAATAAAATAATTCTGCAAATCTTAAAAACAGAACGGGGAGATTTTTTTTTCTGGAAGTAAACTATTTTTTACAGAAATAAATTTTGGAATTATGTATACACACAAAAGTGCAAAATAAGTAGAGAAAACGTGTCCCTTGATTTTCTTGACAGCAAATTCGTGCTATTGTTTAATTCCCAATATTTTCTTTTTCATTCATTTATCAGCCAAACGCGCCGCAACAGTGAGCTTCAAACCATTTCAGGTAATATAATCCTCTCCACTATTTTCTTCCTTCCCTTATAATTTCATTTCAGCGCTATTTTTCTCATCAAAATTATAGTTAGAATTTAAAACCTCGGCAAAATAGAATGATCGTGTGTATATTTCTTACTTGCAACGTTTTATGATTTTTCTTCCCGTAAGATGTTTGAGAAAATGCTGCAACGAGGAAAATAGTTGGATAGGGTTTTATTTTACTATTGTGGCTTGTTAAATACTGTATGAATACTATACGACCCTGTTTTTCACTTATGTTGATGCCATAGGGATGGTGGAACTGTATTGGAAGAGTGATTTTGAATTTTTATTTAGGTGGCATACCTTTGGGGTGGGCTAGGGTTTTGGTCTAGTCGAGGGGAAAGAAAGGAATCTGGAAAACATGTTCCTATATATGTGCAAATTGTTTGAGAGGTTCCCATCTTGCTCCTTAATCACGAAGCAGGCCATGCATCTAAGGCAGCAAGAGACAAACGTATAATTATGACCTTGTGTTCATGAATTTTATGGGAATGAATACTGAAAATCTTCATGAATAGGTGCTTGGGAACATTTTTTATTTGTGTTGCCCTGTTGACCAATGAAAGCATGGTTAACAACACAATGGTATTTGACGTGTCTGTAAAAAAGGTGTTTGGTCACTCAAAAGTATTGTTCAAATTTGCACCTTACTGGTATCTATTGATATGTGCAAACAGTAAATTAATATTTTGTTATTGTTTTTAAATATTAGAATTCCTATTAATTTTTCAAATGCACAACCCCCCACCGTCAGTAATGGTTTCAGATTGCAAAAAAAAGCTAGATCTATCCAACAGTAGTAGGATCATGGTTGGTTGCCTGTGAGGTGAAATACCTGTATCATGAGGCAATAGTTTATTTCCGATATAAATTGTACTAAAATGTTAAGAATAACGAGATAAGGTTTTTCCCTTGTAACTAGTGGTGGAATAATCTGCCATAATAGTAATTCTGTGTTTATCTGTTTACACATTTGTGAACTGATTGATCTGAATTATTAATATTTTTCCTGGTATTTTTAATGGTGGATGGGGGATTGTCAAAATTCCACCATACAAACGCACCACTGCAGCCAACGGCGCTGCGCTATAGTGGGCCTCTGTTACACACCTCCACATGTAGCAAACGTCTTAAAAACAACTTAACAGGTTCTGTTGGATGAAAGATTTCATCTAACCAGCCCAATTCAAACTGCAACCATTTTGTGATGGTCGGCAAAAAATCCGCCATGGTTGAATGGCAGCCATGGTACCCCCATTTAACGATAATGCCTTTCTTAACTTAGAGTTTACTATGGTTGATGTGAAAATTTACTGGATAAAAAGTGAAAAATTATAGGATAAAATAGTTTATATTTGGTGTTACATTTAGTGCTGAACGGTTTGAAAAATGACCAAAGCTCTAATCCCATGACTTTGAAATAGAAAATAATGATTCACATGTTAAGTTCTCGGATTTTTTGCAGCCTGAGAAACATCAAGATTTGTGGCACTAACATTAATTATTCCTGTTTGCTGTATTTTCAGGGTTTTTTTTTCCTTCTGGTACAAGTTTTCTTATTTCTTATCATCTGCCTAATATCATTAACAAACAACAATGACCAGCTCTTTCCCTCGCTCACTGTCTAGTGTAGCCAGCACCGTTGTTCACAACACCAAATCAGAGCAGCTGACTCGTTTAGTTTCCAACTCCATGACACGACTCCTCTGCACATCTTCAACTCAGCCGCAACATGAAAACCCTGTCAAGAAACAGGCACAATCACCTCAAGAATCTCTCCATGATGAGAGCAAACAAAGCCACAAGACAGAAGAAGATGAAGAAGATGGTGACAGTATTAACAAAGAAACAGGTGAGATCGGTGGACCCAAAGGGCCTGAGCCCACTAGGTACGGTGATTGGGAACGCAACGGTCGCTGCTCTGATTTTTAAGTTTTTTACTTTGCCTTGTATTATCATAAACAATAGCATGAGTTTGGATCACTTTATACACACTCGCCTCAAACTAAAATCATGTCAAATTGAAGGAAAGAAATGGGGTGCGTCGAACTCTTGTAAACACAGATAATCCTAATATGCAGATAATTAATTTCATTAATATTGTGTGATTTTTCTATTTTCCATTCTGATTTTATGACATGTAATGATTATGTAATAGTGTTGCCTTTTGATTCATTACTCATGCTGTTAAAATTGTTTGCATTGCAATAATTAATTTGTCGCGTACATAATTCCCAACAATGGATTGATGATCTGATCTAGCAATGATTCTGCGGTGTGCTGGTTTTAGTAGAGGCTTAGCAACATAACTCGCATTATGTTTTTGTTGAAAATCACCGTGGTTGAATACAACTTGTTCTTTCTTTTATTGAGTACTCACTCAGAACGGCAGGGAACTTAGAAAAGGGGAAGATGATTTCTGAAAACTCATAAATTAAAACTTTAAAAGCATGTAGCTTTATTCATACTGATGGTGTTTCAGTGTTTTTTTTTTCTTTTTATTATTTGAGATGAATATTGTTACTACAGAGTTTGATAAAGGAATGTGGAATAGTAGATGTGGATCAGTTATTGTTAATGCTAAGTGAGTTTTGATAAATATATTTCCATTTCTGGAAGTTTAGCCTATCTTGTTTTTTAACACGAAATTTCACGTTTGATATTTTTATCTTTTAAAATTGGATCAATTTGCCTCTTTTCATTATAGTAATTATTTTCAACTTGCTAGCGCAATTTTAATTTTTTTGTTGATATAAAATATGAAACTTGTGGACAGAATTCGTGTAAATATTTTAAAAGAGTCAGATATTTTAAAAGATAGTTATTTATTAAACTTATTTTTCATGTAATTTTTACTACGTTTATTACTATATTTACTAAATTATTGGGTGGGTTCTACATCATAATATAGGTCAGAGTTTTACGTTTTAAATGAGTATGAAAAAAAGAGAATTCAAACTGTGTTGCAGATTGAAAAACCATTAACTTTTGAAAGTACCGAAATTGATTTAAATTCAAAAAGTTAAAATAATTTTTGAAGACTGCATTACTAAATCTTAAAAATGAAATAAAATACCAAAGGTACGGTTTTTATTTTCTTGTGAAAGATAATATGTAATCCTGAATGAAAAAAAATAGTGGTTACATAAAAAACATTCGTGTTGTGGCTGAACTATGCAGAAATTTTAGTGAGAGTCCTAAACTTAAAATTTAGCTTTTATATAAAAAAGATTCATCAACAAAAGACTTTGGTTGCATTTGCAATGACATTATTTGTTTGTTTTTGATCTTCAATGCAGCCTACATTGGTATCATAGCTGCAGGGACCATTCCCCCAAATACTGAAATGAAAAGAAAAACAATTTCTTTTACTGTACCAATTTTCCTTCAAGATTCACGTGCACAATCTCGCAATCCCAAAAACATATAAATAAATAAATAAATAAAATGGGAAAATCAAGAACCTGTGTTACCAGGAACAGCAACAACTTTCTATAAAACCAACCAAAAGTAAAGAAATTACATACTTACACTAGTAACTACGCACAGTTTGTAAATCATTTTCGATGTACAACAATATAATAATACTAAACATCTTAATTAACCAATTAATATTTTAACAATTAGTTAAATAATTAGTATATAGCTAATGTTAATTGTTATTACATCATTTTTTTCTGCTATTGCAATCATTATGCATTTCCCTAATGTCAAAAATTCATAAATATCTATAAAAAGTAGAGTTGTCAACCTATCATAACCGAGAAAAGAGAAAATATTTCATGTACATTCAACGATGATCTATATGTAGAGTGAGAAAAATAAAAGAAAAAAAATTATATAAGCTACATAATGTGAAAAATATAGATCTTTACAAAGATGTGTATTACTGTGAAAAAAATAATAATAAAGAAAAGTACGAGTAAGTTATGTACGTGAGCAGCACTCTCTTATTTACACCCCTGCCACATAACAAAACATACATAGAAGACAAGGAAAAGAAGACAACACAAGATTTGTCATTACATGACTATATAGTATCATATGAAAACCGAAACAATAGACATATAATTCTAGAAAAAAATGTTACATGATCCCCAATGACTATAGTTTGATCAATTTCTGAGTGTTGAGTTCTGTTAGCACTTCCTCGTAGACTTGAAAACTGGGTTAAGTGAAGATTGATTAGACCGTAGTTCTATTAGGGACCATACCACATGATAATTTCTCTTGTTCCAAACAATGCAATGTTGTCAAAGCAAAATCACCACGAAGGAGAAGTAGAAGGGGTATCCGAGGAAGAAGAAGAGGGTCCATTGATGCTTTGAGTATCACTGCCAGAAGTACCTAAGGAGGTGACATCTCTAAGACTAAGAGAAACAGAAGAGCCTTCTGCAGGGAGCTTCTTCATAGGGGTGAGAGGAGGTGTAAGTGAAGGTGGTGAACGAGCACAACCACAAGGTGATCTTTCAGCAGCAGCACCACCATTACGGTCATCATCTTCCCCAGAAGAGCCACTTCTTTCTAAACGAGAGGGTGAAGTATGTGGTGTCTCAAACGGGGTGTTTACTCTACTTGCTTTGACCTCTAATTCGTTCTCATAAATGGGATTGGAAATGTACACGAGGTGCTCCACTCCACCACCACAAGGCTTCTCACTGGCACCACCTTGAGGCGTGTTGTCTTGTTGAAGAGACTGAGGAGGAGGAGCTCTTGCCAAGAATGATGCCATTGGAGATAATGATGAGACAGAAACAAGGCCAATGCCACGTGAGGTTGCATTTGGTTCATCTTTGCATGGGAAAAGGAAGCTTCTAGGGGCCTGGAGAACCCCTTGTGAGTAAACATTGGTGAAGGGAGGAGGAGGAGAAGGAGGAGAGTGTGGCGTGAGTGAAGATGAGACATTTGATATGGTTGTGGTGGCTTGAGTGGTGGAGATGGGAATGGTGGTGTTGTTGGAGTTTGTTTTTTTCCTGAGCTGGCGGCGGTGGAGTAAGAGAGAACAGTAGAGTTCAGCTAAAAGCACCAGAATGAGGCCTAGAACAATGGCAAGGCTTACCACCATAACCAAGGTTGCTCCCATGATGAATTTGGATGTGCCCTTCATCTTCTTTCGGAGTTTGGTGGTGTATGGTTTTGTTTTTACTTGCCTTTCTTTCTCTTTTTGTGGAACATATATGTGGCGGGAAAAAGAGGAAGAGAAAGACAGAGGGAGGGAGTGAAGATGAAGAAAGGGGTTTTGTGGTGGGAAATGGTACTTTTCTACAGTTTAGCCTCTAGCAGTGGAATGCAAATTATGCAATGGTGGTGAGTGGGAATCTTGAAAAGGGGTGATAGTTATAGGGAAGTGTAAAAAGGCTTTTGTTTGTGAAGTTAGAAATCAGACTTAGGATTTACAACTTCTGACAATTGTCAGATTGGTCACTTTGTGGTGTTACTGTCAACTTTTCACCTAGAGATGGGAAGCCTATTGGGATATGTTTACCTTATTTTGCATTAATTTAGATTTTAATAAAATACTATTATTTAATTCTTTTAATAAAAATACCATAAATGTAAAAGCAAACAAAACTAATATTTGATATTTAAATTTCACTATAATAAATAAAATCTATTAACAACTACAATTTTATTAAAAAATTAATTATAACAAATGATAAAATACATGTTTTTCTTCAAATAGATCAATTCAACCTTTTAATCCACCTTTTTTCTAAATCATGATTAGTTTGAATATGTTTTTAAATAAATTGAACCAACCCCTCATTTAATTTTAACAAGAATGATATAAATAATTAATGATATAATTTTTAAATTCCCTTGATCATTGCTAACAGTGGAATCAGCTATGCTTACCCAGCTACCTGTTTTTGGCATATATTCATACACCACAAATTTATGGCTAAAATTATATAATTGTTTTTTATCACACAATTGAAGATTTTTTTTGTTATTTTTAATTATTTCATTTATTTTTATATGAATTCAAACAAGAAAAAAGTAAATAATATAGAAACAAATGAAATTTGTAATAGAAAGGGAATTAAAATTTAAGTAAAATATTTTGCACATACATGTAAAAGAATATTTATAAGACTGAGGGATTTCGGGCACTACTATTTCCTGGTTCACATGCGAGTGTGAGTGCATTATGTGTATACTATCGAAGAAGTTTCTTAAAAAACTGATCTACAGCCAAAGTTCATGTCTTTCCTTCAATTTGACATGATTTTAGTTTGAGGCGAGTGTGTATAAAGTGATCCAAACTCATGCTATTGTTTATGATAATACAAGGCAAAGTAAAAAACTTAAAAATCAGAGCAGCGACCGTTGCGTTCCCAATCACCGTACCTAGTGGGCTCAGGCCCTTTGGGTCCACCGATCTCACCTGTTTCTTTGTTAATACTGTCACCATCTTCTTCATCTTCTTCTGTCTTGTGGCTTTGTTTGCTCTCATCATGGAGAGATTCTTGAGGTGATTGTGCCTGTTTCTTGACAGGGTTTTCATGTTGCGGCTGAGTTGAAGATGTGCAGAGGAGTCGTGTCATGGAGTTGGAAACTAAACGAGTTAGCTGCTCTGATTTGGTGTTGTGAACAACGGTGCTGGCTACACTAGACAGTGAGCGAGGGAAAGAGCTGGTCATTGTTGTTTGTTAATGATGTTAGGCAGATGATATGAAATAAGAAAACTTGTACCAGAAGGAAAAAACCCCCTGAAAATACAGCAAACAGGAATAATTAATTTCAGTGCCACAAATAAACTCAATTGTGAAAAATCCACAAACTTAACTGGTGAATCATTGTTTTCTTTCTCAACCCATTCAGCAATTGGTGTAAACCAGTAAGGTGCAAATTTTAACAATACTTTTGAGTGCTCAAATACCTTTTTTACAGACACATCAAAGACCATAGTTATGTTGTTAACCATATTTTCTGGCTTTCATTAGTCAACAAGGTAACACAAATCAACAATGTTCCCAAGCACCTATTCATGGAGATCTGTAATATTCATTCTTATAAAGTTCAAGAACACAAGGTCATAGTTACACATTTTGCCTCTAGCTGCCTTAGACGCATAGTCTGCTATGCGTTCAAGGAGCATATATAGCATTATCCAGTCTATATGGTGCTAAGTAGAATAATAAACCTATTATGCAGAGATTTGTTTACAATTTTGGAAATCATAGACAAAGACAAAAGTAATTGCTTTTATTTTTTACCTGATTGCTTTTCATAATTGTCACTTCTTGAGTGTCTTGTTGTCCTCTTATACAATTTTTCTTAATGTTATTTTAGTGTGGCAGTGTTTATATTACAAAATGAGAGAATGAACTAATTTTGAAATTAGAGTCTATTGATGCTGCCAGGCAGGTACTTGTTTTTAAGATAAAAATATCAAAACAGATATAATATAACCATTCAATGGACCACAGATAAAATAACCCCACGAACTCCAATAATATGCATAAGACCAATACATAGATAAATAAATTTGACATTCAATATTTAACATGTGTTAGAAATTCAAGTATGTGTTTCGCTCTCACATTGAGTAAATAGGCAACTTTAACAATATGTAAGAAAATAATTCATAAATTCAAATATATTATTGTCTTAAAATTTTGAATTGGAAGTGATGATGTGATCTCTTACATGAATTGTCTTATGTTTCATTGGTGTCAATCTCCCTTCGTGTATATAAAGACCTAACAACATCAATTTCTATTTTTATTTTGTTGTTGTTATACTGTTTCTCACACATTTCCATGACTAAAATAGGGTGCATTTTAAATGAGTGGACTTGTCTTCTTATAGGGCTTCATCAATTCCAGTTATGTGGCCTCTGACATAAAATTAACATCACCAAAGAGAAGTTTGCTTTAAATTGTGAACAATATGGAGATATTGGATCTAAAAAACTGCTATGCGCATTAGACTTACGGGTTGATTATTTGATACAAGGAAAGTCTGGTCGAAAAGTAAAGGGTACAGGAGACTAGCTGATAATTTTATACTATTGATTATTAATTAGTTTTAGCATAATTTACATTTGACCACTAGCTGCTACCTTTGACTCTGCATTGATTTACGTTTAACCTTCCTCCAAATCTCTCATTCCTCCTAGCTGATCAATTGGGTGGGTGTTATTCCCAGTTTTCAGTTCTCCTATTTTTTTCTTCCAAAACCATTATTTTCAGTCTAGCAAAGATATTGTCAGCACAAGGGCCACATTTCCCTTTCTCTGCATAAAAAAAAAACCATTCCATGTTATCCCACCCACTTTACTTTCTTGACTCCATGTCCTTTAAAAATATTTGACAATGTTT